>OY783227.1:50415133-52815133 GCA_963678685.1 Patella ulyssiponensis | reverse complement strand
CCATCTGTTAATCCTGTTATTCAAATTATACAAGAATTAGGTATGTCCCCCTTCCTGTAAATGAGATGGAGATTATAAAGTTTCGAGTTTTGTTCATTCTAAAATTCTAGGTTGCATTTTATCTCAAACAGTTTGTATTCTTTAACTGAGGCTGTCCTTATTGTCAAAGATATTTATGGACGACTATGCAAAACTGAAATGTTAAGTTAGATCTGTAAAATAAAATTGTTCAGAATTATACATCTTTACATTTAATATGATTATGGATTAATAAAAAATGACACAGATTGTTTTTTAAAGACATAATATTCCAGGCCAGACAATACATATAAAATGTTGTTTTACCAAGAACTTAATCTATCAATCGTGATGTTTAACTCACTTGTATCCATATCTTATACATTGTTTTCACCAAAGTTGTTATATTGTACTTATAATTAGAGTTAGATCAGGTATACGATGACTTATGCGGGGTAATTCTAATGGAGATGGAGGAGAAACTACCCAAATATAAACAGCCTGATAAACGACCAAAAAGGCGTATTCATTCCAAACCATATTGGAACGAGGAATTGTCACATCTGTGGAAAGCGATGCGCGACAAAGAAACTTTATATTGCGAGTGTTCACAAACAAATTCTAAGCGACAAACCCTAGACGAATGATATCGAAATGCTGAACTTAAAGAACCCAAATGAATTTTGGCAGAACATTAAGCAACTTGGCCCCCAGAATTCCCGACAAATCCCGACTGAAAGTATGACTGACGATGACTGTATTATTCGCGACGAGGCGGTTGTACTTGAAAAGTGGAAAGATGATTTTCAAACATTATACAACGCGGAAGACAGTGTTCTGTTCGATAAACCTCATTTTGATATAATTTTATTCCAAAAGAACGCTATCGAAGGGTATATGGACAGTGAAAGTTACAATTCAGTTTCTCAAATCAACCGAGATATCTCTTTTAGTGAAATCACATCTGTCATATCTAGATCAAGGAATAAATCAGCTGTAGGTATTGACTGCATACCATACGAGATCCTAAAAGAGCCCCCCCCCCCCGTTGCCACAGTGATCCACAGCTTGTTTCAGCGCATTTTAACTCCGGTCTAATACCATCCATTTGGCGCAAGTCTGTTTTAGTCCTAATACCAAAAGATCCTTCGGCAGATCCGAGAATTCCACTTAATTATACTGTAGACCTATAAGTCTTCTGTCATGTCTATCTAAGCTTTATAGCATTTTTATAAATACCAGACTATCTGAATATCTCGATAATGATAATCTTCTAGTCGATGAACAGAATGGTTTCAGAAAATCTAGATCATGTGACGATCACATTTTTGTTTTAAACAGTGTCGTGCGTAACAACAACAATGTTTTCGCTGCCTTCATTGATCTTAAAAGGCCTTTGATTACGTAAGTCGGGATATATTATTATATAAACTTCTTCTTCAAAATATTGCTGGTAGGATGTATATCTCAATCAAAAGTATGTACTTGAATACATTGGCATGTATAAAACTTAACGATAACTTATCTGAGTGGTTTAATTGCAAATCAGGAGTTCGTCAGGGCGATAATCTCTCACCAACTTTATTTTCGGTCTTCATAAACGACTTAGCAAAGCAAATCAGCGCGTGTAATATTGGCATTGAAGTATCCCATTATAAGTTAGCGATATTACTTTACGCAGATGACATAGTGCTTCTCGCGGATAACGAAACGAGCCTACAACTATTACTTGACAAGGTCAACGATTGGTGCATGAAATGGAAAGTTCTTATCAACACATCAAAATCCAAATGCATTCACTTCAGGCCATCACGACAAACAAGAAGTGACTATAAATTTAATCTTGGTCTGGAAGAAATCGATACTGTTGAACGTTACATATATTTGGCTGTTATTTTTCAAGAACACTGTAAGTTTGATAACACAGCCAATACTCTAAGCACTGCTGCTGGGCGAGCCCTAGGTTCGATTATATCAAAACTTTACACATTGAAAGAGTTTGGTTTTAAAACATTTATGAAATTATACGAGGCCTGTGCCGTACCTATTACCGACTATGGAGCTGCAATATGGGGATATAAATCATGTAGCCCACTTGAAATGATACAAAACAGGGCTGTGCGATTTCTACTAGGAGTTCACCGATTCACTTCTTTGTTAGGAATGAGTGACGATATTGGATGGATGCCCTGCACACAGAGAAGATGGATTAAAATGTTTCAACTCTGGAATAGACTATTAAGTCTTGACGACGATAGACTGACAAAGAAAGTGTTTGAAAACGACTTCTGCTGTGCTACCTCTAATAAAAACCAGTGTGTTGATATGAAAGTGTTATTCGAGCAACTCAGTCTGTCTGATTACTACACCAATAAACTGACAATAAATATCAATGTTAAAAAATCAAAGATGTGGATATGTGTAGCGGAGTGATGGCATGTTAAATTAAGCAATTTACATTTGTCTGATCGATGTATTGAGTAGATTTTGAATCCATAAACTCCAATCGATGCTCGGAGATTAAAACATGCTCGACTAGTTAACATCTTCAAAAATATTTTTATACCCCAAATTTTCATTTGTCAGCATTTTGTCGTCACCCATGTCCGTCCGACCGACGCTATTTTTTGCAAAAGTTCTACAGTTCACAGAACTACTATCGCTGTCTCCGTTAACTTTTTAAAATATGTATAAAAACATGTTGGGATTGTTAGGCAAGATTTTTTGTTTAGAGTCAAAGAACGGGGACTGTGTGTATATTTTATGCCACTATGTTGAGCCATATATGTAAAACTGTAATTGGATGAAATGGTAATTTTTCATGGAGGTTTTCCATTATAATTGAATAGCAAAGTACGTTGCCATTGGGGGACGGAAATACTTCAGTAGGTCTACAGTATTTAGACATGTCGAATATAATATATTCATACTTTCAGCTGTTAGTTTCAGTGTTGAATTTGTATAGTCATCACTACGATCGTGAGAATCGTGATGGTCCGGTGAGTAAGGTCATGGCGGCAGTGTGGAGCTCGATTTTAGTTTTTCGATATTGGTGAATAACGAAACACAACTAGCTCGTTTTTCAATTTTGGCGAATCTCGAAAACGAGCTACTCATTTTTCGATATTCAAACTTGAATGTCACAATAGCAGATTTGATAGATGTATATCTACAAAATAGTTCAAAACACATTTGATTAAACCAATTTTCTAAAACGAACTAAATATATCATAAAACGAAAAAAAAATCACATAAAATATGCTCTCTCTACTTGTTTTTTTAAATTTGATGGATGTATATTTACAGAATGTCTCCAAAACACATTTGATTAAATGATATTTCTAAAACGAACTGAAAATATCATAAATGGTGATGCCTGAGCAGTGGATTCTCATAAAAAGCTGCTCTTTCTACTTGTTTTTTGAAATTGGCGAATCTCGAAAAACGAGCTACTCGTTGTTTCGATATTCAGGCTTGAATCACAAACATACAGATTTTAATCACGTATATCTACAGAATGTCTCCCAAACACATTTGCTTGAATAAGTTTCAAAAAACGAAGTAAAGATATCATAAACGAGGATGCCTGAGCAGTGGATTCACATAAAATGCTCTTTCTCCTTTTTTGATATTGGCGAATGTCGAAATATTCAAACTTAAATCTGGAAAAAGCATATTTGATGGATGTGCGAGCGTGCTCTTTTGTATTAGCTTGACGTATTTTAGAATTTCTTATGCTGGGGGTGCAGAGCTCTAATATGTCGAAGCACAGCGCTCTCACAATAATTATTATACAATGAGCCTTAATCTATAAGAAACATAAGTACTAATTATTTGACGTCAAACTGGGTTTATTAACGCATGAAAATTAATAACACAAATAAAGATATATTGAAGTCCTAATTAAAACATCAATGATAAATTATCCAGTAATGAATAAATAAATTTAACATATCTTATGTGATCAAGTGAAATTGTAAGCTATTTCACGTTATCATATTATGCATAAAAGAAACATACATTTATCAGTACGAAAGCCCAGAAGGCTCATCCCAAATTCCAAATTTCAAATGCGCAATTCCAAATTCCAAATGCGAAATTCCGAATTCCAAATTCATGTCTCACCAATAAAATAGCAAACTGGCAGCCCACCTCAATTAAACAAATCAGAATTTAAGTAAACTGTAATTTTACACAACTAATTAGTGTTAGTTTACCTATCCGATGCGTGGGCCGGATAAACACTCGTTCCAAATTACTGGATTCCAAATTCCAAATGCGAAATTCTGCAAATTCCAAATGCGAAATTCCAAATTCCAAATGCAAAATTCCGTCGGTTAATATCCAATTGACTTCAATGTATACACATCGTTTAAGGTCATGAGACGAAGAAGTCTATTGATTTCCGATGATTACTGCCAGAGTTAATGGCTCTTGATCACTTTGAAAAGTCCTTTCGACGCTCTAGAGGCCAAAGTTAATATCTGATTGACTTTACATTTATATACAGTGTTTCAGATCATGAGATGAAGAATCCTATTGATTTTCATCGACTTGCGATAATTATGGCCCTTGATTGTGGAGGCTCTAGAGGTCAAAGTTATTACCCGATTAAATTTATACACAATGCAGTGTTTATGGTCATGAGACTGAGACCCCTATTGATTTTCCATCAATTTCCGATACCTACTGCCAGAGTTACGGCCCTTGATTACTATTTAAAAAATCTTATGGACGCTCTAGAAGCTAAAGTTAATATCCGATTGACTTTGAATTGATACACAGTGTTTAAGGTCATTAAACGAAGAAGTCTATTGATTCTCAGCAATAACCGATATACTGCCTTAGTTATGGCCCTTGATCACTTTAAAAAATCTTGTGGACTCTCTAGAGGTCAAAGTTAATATGTGATTGACTTCAGATTGATACACAGAGTTTAAGATCTTGAGACGAACAAGTATATTGATTTTCAATGAATTTTGATAACTTGTACAGCTAAATCCATGATATTTTAATATGTTTCATATACTAAACCTTAGCATAGAGGAAAACTTTATAAAAGCCAAACAAATTCTAACGATTTTTACTTAAAGTAAGAATTTCATATTTTGTAAGAAAGTCGAAACATAGGTTTTGTCAACTCACTATTAGTATTATACGATCATAGGCATTATTTCCCACACTTAGAAATCTTTCACACCGGAAATAATAACACAATTACCACCCCTGTTTTTCTATTCTCCCCATGCAATAGCTATCTTCAAACTTTTGAATTTGAAATTGAAAATGATATTTTTGCCAATTTCTCAACTGGCAATACTGAATTATAGGATTAATAGGATTATTCTTTAACAAGTTGGACTGTTTATAGATATCATCTATTTTAAGGCTTTATTTCAATGTATTTTAAAAATATAACTTAAAAAAATATGAAATTGTAACTTTAATGGGGTGTTACACATAATCAGATTTTACTGTCTTATAAATATTTTATTGCCGAAAAAAGTAAAAATATGTGACAACCCTTGTTGAATGCCAGCACGATTTAACTGATGTGGGTGTATGTTTCGTACTAAATTGTTTAATGGGGGGGGGGTGCCAATTTGCTATTTTATTGATAAGACAAGAATTTCGCATTTGGAATTTGGAATTCCGCATTTGGAATTTGGAATTTGGAATTTCGCATTTGGAATTTGGAATTTGGAATGAGCCTTCTGGGCTTTCGTAAATAAGCGAATATAAAGTATTATACTATGTGAATAAGTATAGTAAACTATTACACATCATAATATTAGGTATAAAATAAACATATATACATGAATTATTAAGCGACACAATTACAAACTAACTGACTTATAAGAAACATAATAAGTACTAATTATTTGACGTCGGGCTGAGTTTATTAACGAATGAACATAATTGTCCGTATTTCGTCTCTTATATTCATACCCTGTCGCTATCGCCAACTTCATATCTTAATAATAATTAAACTAGAAATATTTGAACATATACATGGTAAGGGTTAAACATATAATACAAAATGTGATATAAATTAACATATTTACACTACTAAGACTTAACTCAAATATAGGTACATACTAAATCAATGACTAAGATGCATGTTAAGTAATATAAAATTATTTTAAGGCAGATGTTCAGAAAAGGTAAATAGATTAGAACGATCAGAGTTTGGAGTAAATTAACTTTTCCACTTTAAAGCAATTAAGATAAGTAAATACATGTATATCAAAATATGTACTATAACAGATGTATACAGAACGTCTCTAAAACAATGAGTGTTTCTGAGCAGTGAATACGCACAAAAAATGCCCTTTCTCCTTGTTTTTTGATACAGTTTTTATATATGGCTCAACATAGTGGCAAAAAATATACACACAGTCCCCATTCTTTGATTATAAACAAAAATCTCCATTATGTCACCACAAATCGCCATGCAAAGAGAGAGAGAGAGAGAGAGAGAAATGGGGTTTAACGTCCACTCGACACAACTAGGTCATTTCGGGACTAACATATGGTTTAATTTTATTTCAATAATTCGCTTGCGCGGTCTTTAGCAGTGGGAGGAAACCGGAGTGCCCGGAGGAAACCCACGAGGTTCAGAAGGCGCCCCTATCTCCATGCCACATACGCTCACACCAGGGCTCGAAACCACAGCCGCAAGCCAGAGGTGACCGGCCAGCTAGAGGTCGAAGCGCGGCACTCAACCCCCCGCCAAGCAAAGAAGAGAAAGGGGGAAATAATGAAAATAAATATAAATTGAATGGTATTCGTGTCAAATTAATCATTTTAAATCAGTGGCGACACAAAGCTTTTCTCCCCTCCCCAAAACTAAAATAACATTTGAAATTGATTAAGTATTTTCAACACATTTATGATATCTTTAGGTCGTTTTAGAATATTTATTTAATCAAATGTGTTCTGTAGATATTCATCAATCAGATCTGCTTTTTTGAGATTCAAGTCTGAATATCGAAAAACGATCTCGACACTCGCCGATATCAAAAGAACAGGAGAAAGAGAATTTCTTATGTGAATCCACTGCCCAAATTTCCTCATTTATGATAACTTTAGTTTTGGAAACTTATTTAATCAAATGTGTTTTGGAGACATTCTGTAGATATACATAATTAAAATCTGTATTTTTGAGATTCAAGTTTGAATATCGAAAAAAGAGTAGCTCGTTTTTCGAGATTTGCCAATATAAAAAAAAACAAGGAGAAAGAGCAGTTTTTCTGTGAATCCACTACTCAGGCCATCATCATTTATGTAGAAAACTGATTAAAGCAAATGCGTTTGGGGGACATTCCTCTAGATATGCATCCATCAAATCTGTTTTCGTGTTTCAAGTTTGAATATCGAAAAACGAGTAGCTCAACGAAAAAAACAACCCAAAATATTAAAAGTGTTACGTGTGCGGATAAGCAGTTTTGAATTTAACATCCAAACAACTCAATATTTTTGAGCTGAAATTTTGAGACAAGGTAAATATACCACTCCCCGATGTTTTGGCGCTTAAATTTCATACGTTGTCGGACTTTTATTTTTGAGACTCTGTTCAAATCTGGATGGTCCCTTGTTTGGTTTTTGTTTTTATATTTCACCTTGGGCTATTTTTTACCATTTATTTTATACATCATTCTTGTTTAATTTTTAATATGCCAAGGTACAGTGCTTCTAGATATTATAAATTGTTATTATTATTGATGCGAAAATTGTCAGCAGTCTGTACATAGTAATTATAAATAGATTTGCGTGTTAACTAATTTCATATTAAAACATCTCGTGTGGGGATTGAAGCGGAAGGAAATGGCGATATAACGCGGATGATAGAACGTATTTGTTCAATTATGTTAAGAAATAATTATAGGATTAGCTTGAATTAATCCTTTTAAAATTTGTTATTTAATTAGACTCTATAGAAATATTTTAATCAAAATTGTCAGTTAGGGTGGAGTGGGGGAGGACGACATTCTAAGTTTACAAAGCTCAAATTGTCTAAGCGTTTGCCACGTTTGAAAGGAAAGTAGCGAAACACTAAATATGGATCCGATTCATCCTCTCGTGATTTCAATGCTTCTAACAAAGTTTGAAAAGAGTCCGTTAAAGAGTATAGCCTCTGTTTTATTAAAATATATTATTAGTGATTCGAAAGGGCAGTCCTGTTTAATACAGTGATTGGATAAGTGTAGGGGTGGTCCATAGACTAGTTAGGATTGATGGGTAGTGTAGATGTGTTCATAAACTAAAAAGGGTTGATAAGTGCAGAGGTGTTTCATAAACTATTTAGGGTTGATAAGTGTAGGTGTTCCAAAACTATTTAGGGTTGATAAGCGTAGAGGTGTTTTACACATTAATTAGGGTTGATAAGTGTAGGGGTGTTTTACACACTAATTAGGGTTGATAATCGTAGATTCGGTAAATGTGCATGTGTCCATACACTAATTTAGTGTTGGTAAATGCATGTGTTTGTATAATAATTAGAATTGGTAAATGAAATGAAATGGGGTTTGACGTCGTACTGTTCTGCTCCTAAACTGGGCTAATGAAGACGGGCATACGCCATACAGTGTGTTATGAGGGAAATTTTGCTCGGGCAGCGGTGCAACAGCCTACTCTTATATCTAATTCCAACTGCCAGGGGATCTTTTAGGTGCGCGCCAACGTGCATAGCTTTTTTTCTAGATTTGAGCTTTGCAAATTTTGCAAATGTTGCCTGCAAAGTCCATTCCCCTGTTTATGTACAGGCCTGTTTAATCTTCCAAGTTCCAATTTATTTACAAAGAACCCCATAAAATAAGGCATTTAGACTGCTCTGATATAAGCAATTTCAAGCTCTCACCTGCCCAATAGGTTATATCGGAGCTGTACAGTATGATCAGCAGATTATTGTTTAGGAAAACACAGAGAATGATCACGTGGGGCCCCTAAAAGAGCGGGCCCCTAGGTCATGGCCTAGATGGCATGTACTAATCCGACCCTAGGCATCAGTTAAAGGAGAATATTGGTGCCAGTCATTATCACATATGTGATAGAACTGATTAAACACTTTCCAAATATAATATTAACACAGAGATCATCGCTACCATGGAGGAGTAATAAAGGATTCATAAATCGGAAGTGACGAACGCCGAAGGAAAGCACGAGTTATTCCTCTATATAACTAACTGAAGTGACTAGTGATAACAGATACATGGGCGAATATCTGCTCACTAATAATTCCCTGGAAGACCTAAAGTTGCTGTGTGACACTGTGAGAGAATATCTTACAATTCATAAAAAGAATTGACTGCCACTACATAAGAGAACACGAAAGAAAATCAGAAAAAAGTTCGTGCATTGCCATGTTTTTATAAGGTAGGGGAGACCGGGGCACATTGAACCACCATGGATATATCCTTTATAAATAATACTATACAACCCAACACTATACGGTGTTCAATGTGCCCCGGTCTCCCCTATGGAATGAATAAAAACAAGGGGCTGTACGGAGTATTTCTATTTTTCCCGTGTTCTCTTATCTTATGACACTTAATTACTTTATTGAATCGTCAGGTATCCTCTTGCGGTCCCATATAACAACTTTTTGTCTTCGAAGGAATTATTAGTGAGCAGAAATTCGGCCGTTTATCTGTCATCACTCGTCACTTCAGTCATTCACATAGAGAGATTACTCGTATTTTCCTTTGGCGTTCGTCACTTCCGATTTATGAATCCTTTATTACTCCTCTATGGTAGCGATGATCTCTGTGTTAATATTATATTTGGAAAGTGTTTAATCAGTTCTATCACATATGTGATAATGACTGGCACCAATATTGTCCTTTAAACCTTCATAGTTATACATGTACCTATAAATATTGCAGTACTGGATCCGTTACGTGAACACCTCATTTGAAAAACATGTGTCTGTTTAAGACACAAAACTGATTTTATTGGCAGACAAGTAGTAGGCGATAATCCAATAAAGAATAGCATACGACATAAGTTTGTGGGGTTATCCTTTTACTTTGAATATTAAACAGCCGATTCGATTGGATAACTTGAAAACCTAGAACAGTCTACAAATTTCTTTTTCCAAGTTCTGTGGCGATATAGATTGGTAGTAATCTTCTGATCACCTTACACCTCGCAGTGTTTCGTTTGATTAGACCCAATCCCACCCAAGACCACAGGCTCCGATAAATAATGGCGCATTAGATTCGTTTCTTTATTACTTGAAATTATATAGTTGCAAGTCATATTTTCTAGAAACCCTGAGTATCAAATTTAAGAATGAAATGGGGTTTAATATTCTACTTTTCTACAGCCACTACACTGGAAATTTTGCCTGGGAAGTGGCACCATGACCTACTTTTTTTTCGAATTCCAACTGTCAGTGGTTATTTTACGTACACGCCATTGTGTACATGGGCCCTTGGTTTTTCCTCTTGAGCCAAACAACTGGGCGTCGTCATTGCCAGGCCCTCCACCACTGAAAAGGGGAAATCATTCCTGGAAATCTGGAGGAACTTTCTCTGCCAACACTTGAGAGCAAACCAGAGGCATCGTGGTCAGCTAGCCGTGTTTTGCAAGCACAAATTTTATTTCGCACAGACGTAACTCATGGTCAGCATAAGTAGACTAATGCAATAACCGATTGAACACAAGAATATTAAGCACCACGAGAAAGCTCTGGAAACAATTTTTGGAACGGTAGATATTTATTCAGTCTCTTTTCTAACTTGACTGTCTGGGTAACCAGCGGCTGCCAGGCAGGATACGCCCACATTTTCGAGAGATGGATAGAGAACAAGCTAAAAAGAAAGTGTTTTTCTTACAATCAAGGGCCATAATTCATTAAGTTACAATTAGATAAACGCAAATATTGACATGAACCAAGATCTTTGGGTTTTACACATGCAAGTCAAGTTTCATCAAAATCAGATTAAAATTGTGACCTATACAGGATCCACAACCTTGATAAACCATATTTTTACACTATTCACGTACAAGCGGCGGCCATTTTGAGCGACAGTTTTGGTCAGATTCTCGCGAAATTTCGTACTCAACCTTCATTATGGCGTAACGGTGATATAATCAAACGTTTTTTTTTTTAAATCGGATAATAATTGTGACCTCCAGAGGGACCATGAGCAAAAATAGGCGATTTTGTGTACAATCTGGGGCCATAATTCAGGACGTTAAGATCTGATACGCGCAAATGTCGAAAGGAACCAAGATCTTTGGGTTATGTAAATGCATTTCAAGTTTGATCAAAATCGGATTAAAACTGTTACCTTTACAGGGTCCACAACCTTGTTATACCATATTTTCACACTATTGGCGTACAAGTGCCGGCCATTTTGTCAGATTAATATTGTTACCTCTACAGGGTCCACAACCTTGTTATATCATATTTTCACACTATTCGCGTACAAGTGGCGGCCATTTTGTCCGATTTTCACGAAATTCGAACTCAACCTTCATTATGATGTAACGGTGATATAGTCAGACGTTTTTTTTTTAAATCGGATAATAATTTTGACCCCCAGAGGGACCACAAGCTAAAATAGATGATTTTTCGAACAATCAGGGGCCATAATTCAGGAAGTTACGATCTGATATGCGCAAATATCGAAAGGAACCAAGATCTTTGGGGTATAAACATGCATTTTAAGTTTCATCAAAATCAGTTAAAAATTGTAATCTCCATAGTGTTCACAAGCAAAAAACGTGATTTTTCGTACAATCAGTGGCCATAATCCATGAAGTTACAGTCCGATACATCCCAATATCGAAAGGAACAGAGATCTTAGGGAGATATATCTATATTTCAAGATTCATTGAAATCGGATAAAAATTGTGACCTGTAGACTGTTCACGACAATATACGTCCAGATGAAAATGTGGGCGTATAATATATTGAATTAATCTGAGGCAGATGGTTTTGAATTCCACTTTATTAAAATAGAAGCAGATTCACGTATATAATCATTAACAATAAATAATCATTGATTGACACTCATATAGGGTTTAAATCAAATATATAGTTTGTCCTTTAACCCCATATCAATAATTTAAATCTTTGATATAACATGGTTAGTATATAACCTGTAACAAACCTTACATTAAATATAACACACTAATTCAAAAAGTAACAAATAATTAGTAGGGATTCCTGGTGAATTTTTAAAAAAAATACCCCCCCCCCCCGCAAAAAACCCCAAAAAACCAAGTCTACAAGGAGGCTGATGTCTCCCACTTCAATCCAAAAATAAATAGATTACACATATATTGCACATTTATCTTTTTGTAAAGCATCAAGCAATCAAACTACACTACATGTACTTATTTATCTATAGTTAGCCAGGAGAGAGAGATTAACTAACTAGGTCATTTTGCGACTTACATAGGGTTCAATTTTATTTCAATATTTCACTTATAAGTTGGGTATTTCGAGGTGGGATGAAACCAGAGGTAACGTACATTCGTCTGTTCTTGTCATGTACAAGCTGTGAATCCAGTGCCGGACTTGGCCCACCTGTCCGTGATAGGTGGGTCTAAGCCTATAAAGAAAATAGAAAAAAGAAAAGAGAAAGAAAGGAGAGGGGGGGAGAAAGAAAGAAGGAGAGGACAGGACACGGGACAGAGAAGGAAATGATAGGAAGCTTTGATCTGAAATTTCTGGAAAATGGGTTTGCGATTGTCAATTTTCAACATTTTCCTGGGCGGAAACCACCCCCACCCTCGGACACGCTTTCGGCACGTACTTGTGTTGGCCTTGGTCAATGACCTAACAGGTGGGCCTCCTACCCACTGTGTGAATCGAAAAAAACATAATGATTTAAACGCACACACGTTAATTCACAAGACCACGCAGGAAGTTTCAACACTCTTAAATTGCTTATCCCTGCTTAATCTACGCGAGAAATGCTGATCACCTACACTAGCTCAAGTCTGGTGGACGAACGGACGGTTGAACCCATTTTAAGTGGAAGACAAAACTAAATGAACAAAATGTCTTCTATTGAACAAATGCGGACTAGAAATATAAATCTATTAATAACAATTTGCACTACACGGAATAATTTCAGTTCCATGCCAAAACAATGCTTAATTAAAACCAATTTCTGCTCAATATTCTTTTAACATTTTTAAGTACATCATATCCAAAGATTTACACATGCAACCTGTTCCAGTAATTCCCCTATATCTTTTTAAAATGTTTGGTGTTTATTACAATAGTCTATCAAAGCCGAGGCATAGTATTTTTTGGACGTCAGTATTATTCACCACAGTATAAGTACGGGGAAATAATAATAAAAAACAACCCCTCCAATATAATTCAAATTGTGACATGGATAACTAAATAATAATATATAATAGTCGTTGGTGGGAATGTGACCTTAAAGCGGGAATTTCATATTTTCTAAGAAAGTCAAAACATAATTATTTCTATGTCTTTTGCTCAAAAGGTTGTCAACTCACTATTACATGATCATGGGCAATGTTTCATAGGCAGAAAATAATAACACAATTACCTCCCTTGTTTTCCCATTCCCCTCCATGCAATGGCGATCTTCACACGATTGAATTTGAAGTTGAAAATGATATTTTTGCCCATTTCTCAACTGGCAATAGTGAGTTATAGGATTATTCCTTAACAAGGTAGGACTGTTTATAGATACCATCAATTTTGAGGCTTTATTTTAATATATTTTAAGAATATATGAAATTGCCGTTTTAGGTTACCTTCACATAAGATTAATATAGCATGTGTTTTATCTTAACCAGTAGTTAAAGGACGGTCATTACAAAATACATTCTGGATTAAACCTTTTTCATTTACAATACAGTCTAGTTTGTTGCTTTGGGATTACTAACTTTGGATTATCTACTAATCACTGAAACATGCCTGTATTGCAGTAACAAGAGAACTTGTTGAAGACAAGTTGAAACTCTTGAGATAAAATATTGATTCAAATAAGCAACATACAACAGCCAAAATGACAAGATGAATACAAAATCAGATAAGAATGGCAGGCAGTTCAATGGTTGTAAGGTACCGTCCGTACTAAATACGGCCTACCAACGATATCATAAGATTGTATAAAGGTTTTAATGTATTGGAAACTGGATGATACATTGACAGTCTCGCACACTACAACACACAGTTTTCTTAATATGTCTCATCTTAAAACAATATAATATGAAAATCACCTGTATATGAGGTTCGGTTTAACTAGAGCAAAAGATTTATGGTCTTCATGGGAATTAAGAAACGGGAAGGTTTTCATGACAAAAATACCTGGCAGAGTTAACATTGATCTGTACATGTAAAATAGTCTCCTTGAAAAGGTAAAGACATTATGGTATCACTGGAGCTTCTAACTATCATCCTTTTGAACTGTGTGTCCCTATAACCGAATCTTCTTACCGCCACATGTTAACAGTAAAAATATTTCTTACAGTACTGTTAATTAAAATTCAAAGCTTCAAGCATTGTAAAAGAATGTACAAATAAACTAAACACATTATTAAGGAAGAACAATTACTAAATTATTTGTGGGTCCTTTCCATAAGTAACTTTGTTAGGCATATCTAGCAGTCACTTCGAAACTCCTCTCTTTTTTTATTCTGGAACTCTTAAGAGTATTTCTGTAAATCTTAATATTTAATCTGTATACCCATTGCTATTAACAGGTACACTGTGAGAGCTTGGACTGGTCCTTTAAATCATACATAGGTAAGGGTCTGTGTACAATTTTTATAATGACATTTGGGCTAAAGGACATATAGACAATATTGTTTATTGCTTTTTGTAAAATTGAAATTCCTGAAAAATTAAATTTGTTCCTTCTCTTTCATTACTGAGCTCAAAATCATTTTTAAATAAATGTAAATTATCTGTGTCAATTATTTGTGATGCGATCCCACCAATAGTCTGAGAAATATAGGACAATAACTGTAAAGAGTATTGAGTGCTGAATAAAAGAACATTAGAATTAACAAATACATGTACAAATCATACAGAATTTACCGTGACATTCCAGGAGAAGTATGAATGGTACTATTTAATTTTTATTGGGACACCATGCTAAAGTTGTAGTGAGACATTAATACCACACAAGATAAAAGAGTATCAGTCTGGAGGCTGAAGGGGGGGGGGAATCGCCAACCGAGCTGTGAATTTATGAGACCAAGTTTTTCTAGACCAGTTTTTTGTGTAGATTCCGAATATGGGTGGTGATCAGGCGTTTGAGGGGGCGTTTTCGAGATATATGGGGTCAAATGTCTACAATAGGCGTGTGTATGTGGTGGGGGTGGGGAGAATGTAATGTTGACATAATATATTAATAAAACATAAATTTCTAGGACTGTCCATCTTTAAAGAAGTGTTTATGATACCCTGGATAACTGTTTTGGTATCTGGGGAGGTGGGGTGGGGGTAGCAAGTGGAGGCGGAGGGGATGGGGCATCTTTATGTTGACATAAATGATGATCATGTTATATATTAATAAAACATAAGTTTCTAGGACTGTCCATCTCTAAATAAGTGTCTATGATAGTCCTAGACAACCGTTTGATTTATGGGGTGGGGGTAGCAGGTGTGCGTGTTGAGGGGTGGGGTGGGGATAAAATTGGCGGGAAATGAGTTCACGTTGATTTAAATGATGATTAATTATGTTTTTAAGATTCCCATTGTGTGGTGGTGGACGCTGGGTGGGATTCTGTGGGGTGGGGGGACGTGACAACATGTTTTTTTTTTTGTGGACAGAAGTCGTTTCTTTCATACTTGAGCTTAATGTAGTATCTCGTTAGCGTTTTCGTTTCAAATATTAAATTATAATGGTTTTTTTCAAGAGATCTGGGAATGTAAATAAAAAAACACAGTAACTCAGAGATATGTTTAAGTTTATTCATAGTCCTCATCAGAAGATTTTAAAATCTTGAGATAACAAGCCAACAGTGAGGCTGATGTCCCCCGCCGAAATCCCAAAATAAATAGATGACACATATTAATTAATTGCACATTTATTTTTTTCAAACTTATCGAGCAATCAAACTGTACACGAAGTGTCACCCAAAAGTGTTTTATAAAGAAAAATGCTAAAACTGACGAGAAAAATGAAAATGTACCCTAGTTAGAAGAGCCCTAAAGGCAGACAAAAGGGCCCCCACGCTTGACAAAAGGGCCCCTCTGGCCAAGGAAAAGGGCCCTTGTGTCCGAGTCAATCATTTCTATACACTGTTACTGTCGAATCCATTACTGAATGAGAATGCAGTCATTGTATTGGCATAAAAATCATCAATCAAGTTATCTTGTCCCAAAGTATCAACCAATCAAATTGCTTATCTCTGCCTACCCTAAGAAGAAAATGCTCCTCTTCGAACTCCATCAAGGCATTGACCTAATAAGCATACAAACCAATTTTGAACATTTTAACTCAATTCGAAGGAGAGTTATTGTGTTCCAAAGTCTCGGCAAATCAAATTGCTTATCGCTCTGCTTACCCTGAGCAGAAAATGCTCATTATCGATCTTAGTCAAGGTATTACTGTAATGAAACTATACACCAAGTTTCATCACTCTCACTTAATTAGAACTAAAGTTATCGTGTCTCAAAGCATCAACCAATCAAATTGCTTATCTCTGCTTACCCTAAGCGGAAAATGCTCATCTTCGAACTCCATCAAGGCATTGACCTATTAAGCATACACACCAATTTTGAACATTTCAACTCAATTCGAAAGAGAGTTATTGTGTTCCAAAGTCTCGACCAATCAAATTGCGTATCGCTCTGCTTACCCTGAGCAGAAAATGATCATTATCGAACTTACTCAAGGTATTACTGTAATGAAACTATACACCAAGTTTCATCAATCTCACTTAATTAAAACTAAAGTTATCGTGTCCCAAAGCATCAACCAATCAAATTGCTTATCTCTGCTTACCCTAAGCGGAAAATGCTCATCTTTGAACTCCATCAAGGCATTGACCTAATAAGCATATACACCAAGTTTGAACATTTTAACTCAATTAGAAGGAGAGTTATTGTGTTCCAAAGTCTCGACCAATCAAATTGCGTATCGCTCTGCTTACCCTGAGCAGAAAATGCTCATTATCGAACTTAGTCAAGGTATTACTGTAATGAAACTATATACCAAGTTTCATCAATCTCACTTAATTAGAACTAAAGTTATCGTGTCCCAAAGCATCAACCAATCAAATTGCTTATCTCTGCTTACCCTAAGCGGAAAATGCTCATCTTCGAACTCCATCAAGGCATTGACCTAATAAACACATACACCAAGTTTGAACATTCTAGCTCAATTAGGAAGAGAGTTATTGTGTCCCAAAAAGTGTGACGGACAGACGGACAGACAGACAGACAGACAGACAGACAGACGGACGGACCCATTTTAATAGTCCCCCAACTTTCTTCGAAAGGCGGGGGACAAATATTTTCTTGGTTGCTGTCCAACAGGAATGCCAGTCAAGTCGTCCACAAGCAAAGTCGTCCACACGAAAAACCTGGTTAAGTCGTCCACACCCGTTGGTGGAGTCGTCCACACCCGTTAGTGAAGTCGTCCACACTCGATGGTGGAGTCGTCCACAAGACTTAGTTTAATTTGAAGATATAGTAATACGTTGGTGGAGTCGTCCACAAGACTTAGTTTAATTTGAAGATATAGCAATACGTTGGTAAAGTCGTCCACGCGACATAGTTTACTCTCGTGATATGGATATTCTTTTGATAATCCGGTAAAATAAACAAAACAGGCTTGTTGATTATTCATATAAGGCTGCATTAAAATAAGCCACGTGGTCATTGAAGACAGTCTCGGCATGGTCTCAGAATTGTACGTCTTCCACGCTCTGTCCGTGTGAATTTCAGGTACTGGTAGATATTAAAATAATAACTGGATAATACATTGATGGATTCACTGAAGAAATGTTTTTGGAGAAATGTTTTTAAAGAAATGTTTTGCAAGATTTGTATTTGGAGATTTGTATTTTGAAATTTGTTGTTCGATATTTGTTTTTGTATTTTTCTGATGAAATGTAAATATAGACTAATTGTTTGATTTTCTAAAAAAATAAATATCTTATATTAAAATACATTTTACAAATCTGGTACAACAAATGTCTGATTTGTGAAACAAATATTGGTTTTAAGATACAAATGTTAAATTTAGTGTACAAATGTCGAAATACGACAACATATGAAGAAGTAAGAATTAAGGACTATGAATTTAGAACTAAGAACACTGAATAAAGAGCTGTTTGGTCTTCCATATTTTCCGAGCTCTAAGAAAATCATCATTTAAATCTATGTGAACTCATTTCCCGCCAATTTACCCCCCCCTTCCACACACGCACACCTGGTACCCCCATCCCACAAATCAAACAGTTGTCCAGGGCATCACAAACACTTATTTACGTAGAGATGGACAGTCCTAGAAACTTATGTTTTATTAATATAACACGATCATCATTTATGTCAACATAATACCCCCTTCCCCCCACACTTGCTACCCCCACCCCACCCCACCAATCAAAACAGTTGTCCATAAACACGTATTTAAAGATGGGCAGTCCTAGAAATTTATGTTTTATTAATATATTATGTCAACATTACATTCTCCCCACCCCACCACACACACACGCCCATTGTAGACATTTGACCCCCTATATCTCGAAAATGCCCCCTCCAATGCCTGATCACCACCCATATTCGGAATCTACACACTTTGTATCAGTTTCCATTGATTTCACAATACAATACAATGTATTTAAATGTGTGAGTGAAAAAAGGGAAGATTTTTGTAAACCACCTTATGGTTAAATAGGCAATATGTAAGATTTACATTAGGGATGGGGTAAAATATATCAAAATGATGTGCAGGGTTTATTCCTAGGCCAATTGAGCCGAAAAAATCATTTTCGTTTTTGCAAAATTATGGACCTAGCACAAGACGGCGGCGATTTTCCAAGATGGCGGTCAATTTCCGGCAAATTTCGTTTTTCTTTCACGATATTGTATGAGACACACTTTGAATAGGCTTTCTTGGCTGTCCTTTATAGGGTTTGGGGGGTCGACAAACACTAATACAATGTATAATTTTGCATTTTCGAAAATCCAATATGGCGGAAATCTAATATAGTGTTCATTTTCATTCACAAAATAGCGGAAAACGTCATTTTTTCATTGATTGGTATTAAAATTAAATTTCACATGACGTGATTCAAAATGGCGACCATTTTGTTTAACAAAATCACCGAACGAGTATAACCATATTGGATTTACTTTCTAATATGTCCTTTATATGATTTTGTGAGTCAACTAACACGAATGTAATATAATTTTCCGATTTCATTGATCCAGATTTATTTATTTCGAATCTTTTTAAAAATGATTATTTTCTAAAAAATTTTAAAAAATATTTTCTGAAAAATTTTAAAAAATATTTTCTGAAAAATTTCAAAAAATATTTTCAACAACGAAATCTTTCTTCAAAGCAATTTCTGAACAAAACGTACAAATGTTCACTTGTTTGTATTTATTGGCATACATACTTAAATAATAAAGCAAATTCAAAGAGTGTTAGGTCAGAATGAACAATAGACATATCTTAGAGCACTAGTTTTAGTAGAGTATCAACATCTCTAATAAATTTAGTTTCTGGTTTTACTATGTCATTTATGGTCTGCTTCAATTTGTTCATCGTAAAGTTTTTGTATCTGTACTTACCGTATCGTGTTTTAACTAATCTCTTTTGACGAATATCTGGTGCATAAGCATTTTTAAGTATTTTATTTCCAGCAGGACTTGTTTTTCACTCAATTTGTTGAGCATTCTGATAACTGACGCAGTAATTGGACCACAATGCCCCTTACACGGTTCTAAAATCTCAAGCTTTTATGAGCCTTTCTTTTTTTTCAGTTCTTTGTTTCTTTCTAGCCCACTTCCTCTTGTTTCGTTTCTTTCTAGCCCACTTCCACTTGTTTCATTTCTCCTTGTGTTTCTAGATTTGTAAATTCTTGCATTACTATAAGTCGTTCATTTCCTTTGAATGAGTTTCTACACAAGTCATTCCACCTAAAGCTTTTATTTTATTATCTAGCTACGCGAAATTACACTCACAGCCTAGGTTTGTCTGTGGTGCTCTCTCCAGTTTTAGTATATCAACGTCACAAGTACTCCATTTCGGATAACTGTCTCGAGAACATCCAAGATTTTCATCAAAACTGCAGCGATCAATTTTCCTTTTCTGCCAATTTGTGAATGAATATGAACACCATATTGGATTTCCGCAATATTGCATTATCGAAAATGCAAAATTATATATTCGAATTGTTTGTAATACAATATCGTGACAGAGAAAAAAGTCGAAATTTACCGGAAAAAATTTTTGCCAACAATGAATTTTTCAGATCAATTCGCCTTAAACACACCCCTGAACATTTCAATTTAGGAAAATACCGTGTTAATGGCACATCCCTATTTACATAAAAGCAGGCCATTCTTGCCGACATATACTAAAAATAGAACAAACAAATATTATATGTTAAAAATTTCTGTTGAATTACTATATTCTGAGCGAATTAATCAATGTTTGAAGATGGTAAAAAATAGCCTCAACTGTCTCGTTTGTCAAGAACCATTGCCATGATAATAAATAAAGTCTTGATTATCAGTGCTTAACTTGCCAGTCTCTATTAGTGGTGTCCATATAAATGTTTAATGAAGATATGTCAGGTATTTTCATAATCCACTCAATATCCAAATCATCCAATGACATAGAGAAATGATTATGGTCTTGACATGTTATTCAAATCTTCAAGTAATACTTTATATTACATTTGAAGCCAAAAGAACGACCTGCAACAGGCAGATTTAGCACTTACTTAAAACATCTTCATGAATAAAACCTATAATTATTTAACCTTAATACCTCTTAATAATATGTACAATTTACATATTTTATCATAATAAACTTTATTTGATAAATTTACAATATAATATACTCTATTTAAAATATACGACTAACAGAAACTTAGTCTTCATGAGTATTTCACAAGTACATAAATATAGTAATAAGCTACTTTCTCACATTCACTCACAAACAAACTACACATCTGAGCAAAGCAAAGTTTCAAAATATATAACTAATTAATTACGTGTTAATAATAAGTGTTATCTCCTATATGACAAAACACACAAGTTCTTTCTTAGTTTATTGGAAAGAAACAGACTAAGGGTTCAAGACCTTCTGTTAAAATGTTGGCATCATTTTAAAAAGTTTTAAATATCTAGACAAACTACCCGATATAGTATGTGTATGTATTCCCTTACACAGATCAATTAAGACAAAATTTGACAAGAAATTTTTACTTTTTTAATTTCAGTTTTAAAAATGGTGAAATCCACAACAAGTTTGTGATTGCTATACATCTTATTTATAATATGCATTTTAGCTCTGTCACTTAGACTTTCAATAGTCACAAAGAAATATTCATTTGTATACAAAAGTGCCTCACTATTATGCTCTGTCATTGAAAGCGTTTGATAAAGTAAAATAAAAACATTACAGCAGGAATTTGGTGTCAAAGATATTGTTAAGCAATCTGTTTCACAGAGAATTACTTACGAATTAACTCTGTCACAGATGACTGTCCACAACGCGTGCATTGACTTCACGTGGCGTCAGTCATTGGCTCAACCCTCGTGTATTGTTTACATAAAACCTAACTGCTTCGGGCAAAATGATGCATTTTACTCATTTTAATACCCATTTACACTAAATAGGAAATATTTTTTTAACTACAAATACTTCGAACGTCTTTATTTATTTTCCTTATACTTCAAAAAAATGTTTGAGAATTTAATCTGTCGGAGTAAAAAAGTTAATATGCCGAACTCATTAAGTCTCGTCGATGTCATGCTTATCAGTGATTGTAGCGTCCAAGTGAATATTCACTGCGGGATCAGTTTGATTGTTAAGGTGTCAAACAATCTCATTAAAATACAGATCCATATTTCATTTCGTTTTTCTCTACTTTCGATGGCATACACTACATCAACATTTGACCGTTTGTTTCAATAGGTCACATCAGAGGTTAGATGAGCGGCTTTTTACTCTATGACTTCAGACATTTGATTAACCAATCAGCATTGATGTTACTGATGGGTTATCCACAGTTCCATGCAAAACACGCCTAAAGCTCGCTGTAATAGACCATTTCGATGACTAATATCTCACACCATTCAGATCATGTCAATGATAACAACTCTTCCAGATCCTAGTGTATTAAAGACAAGTAAAACAAAATTTTGAACTACAAAAACAAAACGAAATAGGATCTGTATTTTAATCAGATTGGTTGTCAAGTAGTCTAAACCATAAAAGCAGAGAAAAAGTATGCTGTGATTTTCGTAAAAGAGTGGGCAAATGAAAAGGCCTTTTTTTTGTCAGGTAGTAATGATGTGGGGTATACATGGTATACATGTAACTCATTACATCAACTCAATTTCCTGACAATATGTCTCTTCAGCCGTGGTAATGGGCTTCAAATGTGACAGGTTCCTTCTTTTTTTCTCAGGCAAATATAGCTAAAAAATGGGACAGTAGAAAACATTTTTTAGAATTATGTTCACAAGATTCAATGACTTGGGACATTTGACAACCTGCTTGGAAGCTACTAGGTCAACATATACCATAATACATGTACACGACAGTACACGTCACAGTGATGTTTAAAAAAGTCGGAAGGCATTGCTATGTATTTTATCAGTTAAAGATCTATATTCAGAATTGGACCATTTAAATGTTAAAATATACTATTCAAAAAAAGTAGGGGATATTTGATTTTGGGGGCATAATACTAAAATATGCAAATGACTACGAAAAAAGTCACTATAGAACCGAACAGAAGAAACATTTTCAGTTACATGTGACGCCCAAACGCACCAATAGCTACCGCATGGAATGCAGGTGATGCTTGGGATCATCATGGGGGTCCAACCCAAGATTTGCACGACTCTGACTTTGAATGTTACAGTCATTGTGGCATTGAATTCCAGGGTGGAAACATCAGTTTAATTGTTTTAGTGACCAGAAAACAAATTTTGATATGCGTCGGCTTACACAAAATGAAAGGTTACGTGCCCTTGGCATGCTACAGATCGGCACAACACAGGCGGTTGTGGCGCGGACGATGAATGTTTCTCAGTCTGTCATAAGCAGGCTATGGTCCAGATACCGTGATACACAATCTGTACAGGACAGACCACGCTCAGGTCGACCAAGGGCGACAACTCAAGCCCAGGATCGATTTATCAATACCTTGGCCTTGAGAAATCGTGTCATCACAGCAAATCAGATCAGCGCTCGTCTTCAAACAGACACTGGTGTGAGAGTGAGTGGCCAGACGATTCGGAATCGACTGCATAGGGGTCACCTTCGCGCCCGACGTCCTCGCGTGATCCCTTGTTTGAGAGATCATCACATTCAGGCAAGACGTCGTTGGTGTAGGGATCGTCAACGCTGGGATAATCGACGCTGGAGCAATGTGATGTTTTCAGATGAGTCAAGGTTCACTGTTGATTTTTTGGACAGACGTAGGAGGGTGTGGCGTCGTCGAAACAAGCGCTTCCAAGACGTTAACGTCATCAGACTTGATCGATTTGGGGGTGGTTCTGTTATGGTGTGGGGAGGCATCACTGTTGATGAAGAACGGCTTTACATGTTGTTGCAGGGCGTGTTACAGGCCAGTACTACCGGGAAAACATCTTGGCAGTCCATGTTGTGCCGTTCGCACGACGTCATGGCCGCCGTTTCATCTTCCAGGGTGACAACGCAAGATGTCACAGGGCCAGGATCGTTACAGGTTACCTCCAACAACAGAACATCACCACATTACCTTGGCCAGCACTGAGTCCCGACCTCTCCCCCATCGAGCATGTCTGGGACATGCTTGGACAGAGGTTACGTCAACGACGTCCTGCCAATGTCCAAGAACTTGCTGCTGCGTTGCAACAGGAATGGGACAATCTGGACCAAAATGACCTTAGACGTCTCATTAAGAGTATGCCACGTCGGATCAATGCTTGTTTGGCAAACAGAGGAGGATTTACCCGTTACTGACTTTGTTGTGATGCTGTGGTAACTTTGCTGTTTGACCCCGGGTATCATTTTACCCTTATAATGGTCAGTCTGTGCCTTACTTAGTCTAACGATCATTTGGAATAAATCTATGAATGTGAACTTCATTTCATTTTGTCATTTGTTTCTTCGTCAGTTTCATTAGGTGACTTTAATAACACTTAAAAATCAAATATCCCCTACTTTTTTTGAATAGTATAATATAGTGAATGATTAATGGTTTGAAGCATACATGCAACCTTCAGGCTTGCGAGTCAGCGTCCTGCCTACTTAGCCACCGTGGCTAATTTTTCTATTTTAAAAGTTGCTAGTTCAGATTTTGACATAAATGCAATCTTTAATTTAATGTGGTGTTTGAACGAATCAAGAAAGTTTTAAAAGTTGATTCTATTAAGTGTCTTCATTATCTACATGTATCTGTTGTTAGAATATAGAAACTTGAGGATCATCTCTTCAAAGACAGGGTGAAAAATAGTGAGTTACACAAACATGCTAGATAATAATTGTTAGTTAAAAACTGACATACACCCTTCCCTAGCTACATACATGCTATAATTTTTATATACACATCGTAATTTAAAACTTTAAAAAAGGTTATCTTAATTTGCCAAACCCAGTTAGTATGTGACATAATTGATAATTTGTTTTTGAAATCTATTTTATTTGTTCTAATTGAAATTAACAATACCACCTTAGTTTAATTCTTTCCACAAAAAGTTTGAACTAAACACTGCTAACATCAATGTCTACCTGAAATATTCAACATCAAATTCTTCATCGTCAATAAATTCATTTCCAAATAGAAGCTATAATTCCATTTATTGCAAGTAGTTTATAATAATTAATCTTTTAAAATATAAATATATGAAGAGAAATTGACAAATTTTACATTTATAATATGCCAAATTTCCCCTTTGATTCCACTTTAAAACTGTAATGCTCTTAATGAAAAAGAAATATTCTGAGTAGTCAATGATTGGCTACTGATATTTAACTCTTGCTAATCTTTTTCTAGATATTTTGAGGTTTTTTGCCACTGGTTCAATGTTAAAATGGCACCCCTTCTTCCTTCTGGTACAATAATAAAAATATAAATTTCGTTTTGTAGCATTACAGTTTGTGTTTGTTCATCAGATATATAAAACCAATATTGAAATATAACAGATTGTGTGTTCTTTTGTCAATACAGCCAAAAAATAAAACTAAAATAAACAATCAAACTAATTTTTGCTTAATTTTTCCAAGAAAACTGAGTAAGAACATGTCTCATTATTAATTGAAATGATGCATCAGATGAACCAAATTAAATACCTTATTTTGACCTAGTGAAGGAAAAGTAGGCTGTTAAACATCATTTCATTTCAAAGAGAAATGGCTCACTCAAACTATTGGAAATTGTTAAAAAGTTTGCCTATTAATATTCTTAACTATGTCATACATTAGGATAAAATAATATAAATTCATTTTAATCAAATGTCTGCCATGTTGATTTTCTATCACTAGTTGTGAAAGTATATGACGTATCTAGTAAATTCTCATAAGAAATGGCTGAACGTTCACCTTCTAACGATGTACTGGAATATAAATCTTCTGATGATCGGGAACTACCACTACTGCTAGACTGTAGAGAATTATCCAAAAGATGAGGTGTCTGACGCTTGACTGGAGGAGTAGCCAACATACCAAAAGCATCAAAGTTCATATTGGTTTTAGTTTCGGTTTTAGGTGGCACACAGTCTGAGAAAAAATCCCCTAATAAATTCTGATTATCACAGCTAGCCTTCACTTTCGGTAAGTCTATATCACAATTTGTTTTGGTGAGGGGATCAAATATATCAGTAGCATTGCTTTCACTATCTAATAATGTCTGATTGTATATGTTAGCTTTATAAGACTGTATCCGCGCGGATCGATCACTCTGTCTAAAAGCTGTCTTCCGAACTAACCCAGAAGCTTGTGGAGATTGTTTTTGTTGACTCAAAGAAAACAGGAGATCATTTTGTTTTTCTTCACTGTTAAAACTTATGACTGACTGTTTGGGTTTGTCATCCTCGAAAGAAATTAGGGGGCCCTCCTCGACTACATTCTGATACTTCTTTGGTTTGGGGGGACGTGGAGGGGGGATGTTTCCTGCTAATGACACACCAATCTTATTATCGGTGATAACGTTACTAGACTGTGACTTTGTTAAAGTTGTTTTTGCATGATTTTTATCTGTATCTACGAATGATATATCTAATTCAACAGGTGTTTTAGCTAGATTTCTGGGGGCTGGTATTGGAACATCTCTTCTTACCTATAATAAATTATATCTTTAAACATTGTCAGATGATTAGCCTTTACTTGTCTTGATTTGGGCCTTATTACAGACATACAGGAAATCTGGTCAATCATAGCTTTTTGCCATATGAGAATTTGATCATCCAGATTTCATCTTTCCTATTAGTTTGATGCATTTGGTTAAACTAGACTAGAATTAGCTCTATATGATTAGTTGGTATTTGAATTTTTTCAGCAGATAATATAACTTCAACCAATTTAGGGGGTTCAATTGCTACATAGCCACCCCAAGACATGATGACAGTTTAATCAATTTGCGATATGTCAAGAAAGATAATAAATGAAATCATTTTTCAGAGAGTGGATTTTTATCTAAATTGTGAAAGAATGTTGTAGCTAGGAATAAAGTAATGTGTGGGTGTTGTCTGCTAAACTAACATACATATAACTTACAAAATGGAATATAAAAGATTTATATTTACATATACCCTTTGTGTATTTATTTCTGGTCCAACTATAGTGGTAGGTCGACTGCGATTTATATCTCTACCCATAGGAGGAATACTACTAGGTGTATTCTTAGGACTTTGACCTCTTTCATTCATCTATAATATTAATAGAAATATTTGTTATTAGGTAAAATCAAATATTTTTAGCCATATCGCACATTTTAATATTGCAAAAGTCCCTTGTGTGCTTTATAAAATACCATACATCCACATTAATGCTTTGACTGATATGGTACTTTTTAAAACCAGTGGCTGCCAGGCACGATACACCCACATTTTGCAAGAGATGCATAGTGAACAAGCTAAACAAAAAGCAATTTTTCGAAGAATCAAGGGCCATAATTCAGGAAGTTAAGATCCTACATACACAAATATGGACAGGAACAATCAGATCAAAATTTTGACGTCTAGAGTTCTCAAGGGTCCACAATCTTCATATACCAGATGTTTACGTTATTTGCGTTCGAGGGGTGGCCATTTTGTCTGGCAGTTTTGGTCAGATTTTTACAAATTTCATACTCAATTATCATTAGGGTGTAACTGTGATATACTAAAAAGTTTTTTTTAAATCGGATAATATTTGTGACCTCTAGAGGGACCACAAGCTACAAACATGATTTTTCATACAATTAGGAGCCATAATTAAGGAATTTCGATCCAATATGCGCAAATATCGACAGCCACCAAGATCGGTGGTTTATAAACAGTTCAAGTTTCACCAAAATTGGATACAAATTGTCACCTCAACAGGGTCTACAACCTTGATATACCATGTGGGCATATTAAAAAGAGAATGAAATAGGAAATGGCTGTATGACAAGAGGTAAAGATGTCTTGGTGTTGGGTTTGTTATGACAAAATATTAACACAAAAAGTGGCTGTCCTCCGTATAACTGTTGGTAGAAGTCGTCTCCCCAAGTAAAATATGTGGAATTAATACATTCTTCAATCAGAAGTATGATGGTTTCAGTTGTGAAGGTTGGGTGAATTGGAGAGTCCAGTCGTTGTAGTTGATTGCAAATAGTTTCTAAGGCTTCTTTACATGGTACATTAGTAAATAGATCAACTAGATCATAGAATATCATTTGGCCAGGTTTTTGGATGATTTTCAGGTTTTGACACAGATCGCTTGAATCTTTGAGAAACGAAGATGATTTTCCTAATGGTGACAGTAGTTTTGACAAGTATTTTGCATTATTATAATATACTGAGTCTTTAGAACATATTAGTAGACACGCTTTCAGGGGATTCTTATGGATTTTAATTGCTGCTCTTGCATATGGTGGTCTTGGGAGGTTAGGTCTCACCTAGTAATATTCATCAGCTTTAATTTGGTTTTCTTTTAATTCTTTAAGTAGTCCTTCATGTTACTTCAAATGGGCTTCTGTAGGATCCTTGTGGACACATCTGTACGTATAGGTGTCATTTAGGAGGTCGAAAACCATAGTTTGGTACTCTGGAGTGTTCAGAATGACTATAGCCTTGCCTTTATCAGAGGAAACTATAGTAGTAGACCGATCTGTTTTCAGTTCTTTTAGGGCTTGTTTGTTCTTTCTTACTTAGGTTACTAGAACACACATTTTTCCTCATTTGTAATTTGTATGCTTGATAACATCCAATGAATTCTTGTCGAAACGTCATGTGTGTATAATAGAGTGATCCATAGAACTGTGCTGTGCTACATTATGTCCAATCGCTAAATGCCATTCAAAGATTAAACATGCATTATGCAAGAGATAAATCAACAAATTGAAAGTCTTTATTTAGGCTTCAGATGTTATAGAAATGATTAATTAGACCTTTATTTACACAAAAAGCACAAAATCACGGATGGCTTGGATACAGCTCGGATTTAAACAGTCGTCCTTCTAAAATTAAATCAGCAAATGGCTGACCAAGTAACGTTTACTGTTACTCGGTGACGTCGCTACCGGAAACTGGTGATGAAAGGCCTGTCAAGCGAGAGTACTATTGCTATTGAGCACGTTACTGGCGAATCAAGAATATGTGGGTGGAGTCATCGTTTGTCAATCAAACGATCGACAATTCTCGTAGGTGTAGACGCAGTTTGTACCCATTTCTTGTCCAAACTTCCAACACTAATAACTCCGTTCAGAATAAAATAATTTGACTGAAATTTTCAATATTTTCTTTTTTTATCATCTGTTTTTGAATTACACTAGGGATCGGGTATCGTCCAGATTTTATGAAAAAAGGAAAGAAACTACCCTAATCATCTAGAATCTACTACATGTATCTAGTCATTAGATTGCCGTCAAAAACTGCCCAGTTTGTGCTACTGTGTAGATGTAGAAACGCTGTTTAGTTTGACCTTGATCGTCTACTCTACGACCGTTCAGTTTTTAAAAATATGTTGCCAGGCAACGAAACATACGCCACCAGCAGCTATATCGTCCGGGCAGTCAACAAGAGTTGTCGCATATTAAGTAATTATCAAAAATCATTAGAATTTGTTTGTTTTTTTATAAAGTTCTGCCCCATGCTAACGTTTAGTATACGAAACATTTAATATTATGGATTTAGCTGTACAATTATCAAAATTCATTGAAAATCAATATAAAGGAACCAAGATCTTTAGGTTATAAACATGTATTTTAAGTTTTATCAAAATCGAATTAAAATTGTGACCTCTATAGGATAGGGTCCACAACTTTGATATAACATATTTTTTACACTATTCGCGTACAAACAGCTGCCATTTTGTCTGTCAATTTTGGTCCGATTTTCACGAAATTCGAACACAACCTTCATTACCAAGCAACGGTGATATCATTAAACGGTCTTTTAAATCGGATAATAATTTTGACCTTCAGAAGGACCACAATCTAAAAAGGGTGATTTTTCAGACAAACAGGGGCCATAATTCAGGAAGTTACGATCTGATGGGCACAAATATCGAAAGGAACTAAGATATTTGGGTTATAAACATACATGTCAAGTTTCTTAAAAATCGGTTCAAAATTGTGACCTCTATAGGGTCCACAAGCTAAAAGCGTGATTTTTCGTACAATCAGGGGCCATAATTCAGGATGTTACGATCCGATATGCGCAAATATCAAAAGGCACCTAGATCTTTGAGTTATAGACATGCATTTCAAGTTTCATCAAATTCGGTTCAAAATTGTGACCTCTACAGTGTTCACAACCTTGACATACCATATTTTTACACTTTTCGCGTACAAACGACGGTCATTTTGTCCGTCAATTTTGGTCCAATTTTCGCGAAATTCAATTTCCGCCTTCATTACCAGGCAACGGTGATATAATCAAACGGTTTTTTAAATCGGATAATAATTTTGACCTTCAGAAGGACCACAATCTAAAAAGGGTGATTTTTTGACAAACAGGGGCCATAATTCAGGAAGTTACGATCCGATGGGCGCAAATATCGAGAGGAACTAAGATCTTTGGGTTATAAAAATACATGTCAAGTTTCATCAAAATCGGTTCAAAATTGTGACCTCTATTGGGTCCACAAGCTAAAAGCGTGATTTTTTGTACAATCAGGGGACATTAATTCAGGATGTTACGATTCGATATGCGCAAATATCGAAAGGCACCAAGATCTTTGAGTTATAGACATGCATTTCAAGTTTCATCAAATTCGGTTCAAAATTGTGACCTCTACAGTGTTCACAACCTTGACATACCATATTTTTACACTTTTCGCGTACAAGCAGCGGCCATTTTGTCCGTCAATTTTGGTCCGATTTTCACGAAATTCGAACATAACCTTCTTTACGGTGTAACGGTTATATAATCAGACGTTTTTTTAAATCGGATAATAATTTTGTCCTCAAGAGGGACCACAAGGTAAAAAAGGCAATATTTCGTACAATCAGGGGCCATAATTCAGGAAGTTAAGATCCGATATGCGCAAATATCGAAAGGAACCAAGATCTTTGAGTTATAAACATGCATTTCAAGTTTCATCAAAATCGGTTCAATATTGTGACCTCTACGGTGTTCACAAGCTAAAAACGTGATTTTTCGTACAATCAGGGGGCATAATCCATGAAGTTACTGTCCGATACATGCCAATATCGAAAGGAACCGAGATCTTGGGGTGATAAACCTATATTTCAAGTTTCATTGAAATCGGATAAAAATTGTGACCTGTAGACTGTTCACAAACAATTGTGGACGGACGGACGGACGGGGGCGACGACAATATACGTTTGATAACACAAGGCGTTCAGATTTTACGCCAAATTACCACTTTACCGAGAGCCGTCTATGTGGTTACAATTTATGTGGTTACAATTTATAGAAAAAAGATTTTGAAAATATTCACTGATTCAACTTGGTCATCGTTTTATTATTTCTGTTATTCATATTCCATTGAGAGGAAATTTTATAAAAAATGGCTGAAGTATTACTCATGCACCAAATAATGATAATCTTTCTTGGTTAGACCCATATAAATGCGGGAAAATTTACAGTACCGGTAGCTATTGGCTAACAGCATGCATAAACAACCTTATTTGCATATAGCATACTATATTTATAGTATTATTAGTTTGAATTATTTTCAAGGCAGGTTTGTAATATGTCAGTCGGGTTACCGGAAACTGAACATTTTGTTTTAGGCCTAAATGTAACTTCAAAGGTAATCCACTAAGTGTTAAATTTTGAAAGAAAGAAACTGATCTTTTAAAAAAAGTGTTTGGGGAGTGAGTAATTGAAATTAAATAGTGTTTTATGGGATGTCAACATCTTTACGGTTTATCATTGCTAACTTACCTCATTGATCCTAGCTTTAATATCAGAATAGGCTTTTTTACTGTGGGACTTCACCTTTAATACACAAAGAAAAGAGTAAGTTGCAGAGGTTTCAGAAACACAATCTGATTAAAAAACAGATCCCCTTTCATTTTGTTTTTTCATAGTTTAAATTTCAATTCATATGACATCACTATGTTAATGGAATCTTTAATACAATAGGTTCTGTTTGATGTCCTTGTAGACTAGCTCTATTCAGATATGAACAGAATTCTGGAAGATACCGAACATGGTTTATTATAAACTGTATGTAATTCACTCATAGTTCACCTACATGTATATGACCGTAGTGGGTACATGTATATTGAGTGGTGGGCATTGGGCAACAATTGTATCAAACTGACATCTTAATGAGACTGTGTGAAATTGTGGAAGGTAGAGAGAAAAGTCTGTTTTCATAATTAACCTATATACTTCTAATTAAATGTCAGACGTGGATCCAGAGAAAAAGTCTATTTATAAACAGAAATACCTGTTGTCACTGCTTTGTAACTACCAGTAAGTCTAAGTCAATATAATTCCATTATTTGGAATTAATAAACTATTACATACAGATATACCTACACTACCATGCAATCTATCATTCCTATTTAAAACATCATAATAAGTTGTTGAAAATATCATGCACAAGACAGAGTATGCTAAGTAACTGCCTTTAGAACACTGCATCATGTACTTCCCATTGGCCACATCTCTCATAATAAAAATATTTTCAATTCTAATTGCGAATTATCTTTGCGTCTTGGAAGTTCACATAGCTAATAGTTATTGTTGTACTCCAGGTATACCATATAATATTGTAAAGCACTAAAATAATAGTCAACAAAACCTAGGCCTAGTTGTCCATAAAGGTTGTAATATTGTGTTTCTTTTATTATAGGTAAGTGATCAACGACAAAAACCCATGGAATAACGATCCGAGAATTTTAAAGAGGGAAAATTATTAGCGAAAGACCAATATTCTTTCATGGGAAATTGCAAATTTACAAAAATAAAAATGTGAATGATTCAATTTTAAATAAAAAAGGTTTATAAAGATTAACAACGAAATGGTCAGGGCATGGTTCAATATAAACTGTTAGTTAAAGATGCATTATGTAAGAACTAAATCTGTCTATATTACCGGTTTTTATTTTGGCTTCAAATGTTAGTTATATAAATGATTATTTAAACATTTCTTCAATAAAATCAACACTGTAGAACACTGCACAGATGTAAACAGATTAAAATATGAATGCCAATTGAAAATTTAATTTAACCAGCGGCTGCCAAGCAAGATATTTCCACATTTTCCAAGAGATGCATAAAGAGCAAGCTAAACAAAAAGCGATTTTTCAAACAATCAAGGGCCATAATTCAGGAAGTTACGATCTGATATGCGCAAATATCGACAGGAACCAAGATCTTTGGGTTATAAAGATATATTTCTCAAGTTTCATCCAAAACAGATCAAAATTGTGACTTCTAGAGGGTCCACATCATTGATATACCATATATTTACACCATTTGCACACGAGGGGTAGACATTTTGTCCGGCAGTTTTGGTTCGATTTTCACGAATTTCAAACTCAACAATCATTAGGGTGTAACGGTGATATACAAAATGTTTTTTTAAATCGGATAAAAATTGTGACCTATAGTGGGATTACATGCTAAAAACAAAATTTTTTGTACAATCAAGGGCAATAATTCAGAAAGTTATGATCCGATATGCACAAATATCAAAAGGAACCAAGATCTGTGGGTTAAAAACATGTACTTCAAGTTTCATCAAAATCTGATCTAAATGGTGACCTCTAGAGGGTCCACAACCTTGATATACCAGATGTTTACACCATTTGAAGAGCACAGGGGAAGAACGATCTAAGTCACTTTTTCAACGAACCCCAGTTTATGGTGCCATCTGGTAGCAAATTGTATAAGCTCTCTGTGGAACAATCAATTTGGGGTAAAAACGATCAGAGTCACATGGAACCAAGGTCCTTCTGAAATGACCTCCCAGACAAATACATCCATCGTACCCTTTATTTGACCTTAATTTGGCTGAAAAGTGGAAGTCAGTTGTTGTACTGGTATTATGATTCGTATTAAACATCATTTTGAAGCGGCAATTAAACCCACTTATTGTTCTGTTTGCGTCAAGCATTCACGTTCAAAAGTTTGTTTTGCCTTTTATGGAAAAAAGACAAAAATGTGACTTAGATCGTTCTTTCCCTGGACTCTTCATTTGTGTACGAGCAGGGTTTCCGCCAGAAACATCGTGAAGGGAGGTACAATTTATTTGGTTGCTGAATCAACCCCGCCTGAAAATTTTTCTTCGTGAATGCTATAAATCAGTTTTCCGCGCTTCTGAGACAAGAAAATTCCCCTTAATTCCATCGTTTCAGGAGGAAAACACCGCAAATTCGGCATGACAGACCAACAAGTAGCAGTTTAATATATGATTATGATGTCACCAATAATGTTCACTTACTTAAGCTAAGCGGGATTGTTCAGATATTAATTACCGATTCTATCATTGCAATGCATGTTTTGTTTACATGCAGACATCTGGCAGACTGCGCATGCTCAGTCGGCTATTTATATAGCCGAGTGATATAGCTGCTTTGCCTTGTCATCCTGAACCGTTTAATCAGGTGTTTTTCATTTGAAAATAATAACACAAAACACATAATTATTTTTATCTTGAAGAAGGGTCTGAAAATAATAATTAAATCAAACAACAGTGTGATTGATTCTATTTGCTTGTCAAACAATTTGCACATGATATTCATTCCACAGTGAGGCATTGACCAATCAGCTCCCGATTACAGTTTCCTGCGATTGGTGGATGCAGCGTATAGCACAACCACTCCTTATAGGCAGCAAAAGGTGTTGAGAATTGGGATGCTGTGAATTAAATAACTTGAATAAAACAAGTAATAAGATGTAATATGATATTTCGTTAGTTACAAATCATTTAAACACTTGTTTTCTTACACAAAACACACTTTTTGAAAACATTACTCAGCTGACTGAAGGCGGGTATGCACCCCTCTTCTTCAAGCAAAGGGGGGTACGTGCACCCCCTGCACCCCAAACTGGCGGAAACGCTGACAAGGGGCGGACATTTTGACCGACAGTTTTGATTGGATTTTCACGAATTTCAAACTCAACCAACATTTAGGTGTAACACTAACAGTGATATATTTGAACATTTTTGAAATCAGATAATAATTGTAACCTCTAGAGGAACCACAAGCTAAAGACACAATTTTTCGTACAATCAGTGGCCATAAATCTTACATAATGCATATTTAATAAATATAATTTGAACAATAACATTAACATGTTACTAAGAAAATAAAAATAGAACTCTGTACAACAACAACAACAACGAAAATTATATAAATAAGCAAAAAAAAATTAATTGAATTACAATAAAAATATCCCCACCAAAAACATAAACAAATATAAACTACACCTTTTAAAACCATAAAGATTTGGAAGTTGGATTGAATATAAAAGTCTGTGTAGAGCTATCAATCACAGACACATATTTAATAGTCAACGGTTCAAGATATATTTCCTCAACAGTAGCAACCACACATACATAAGGGTCATTTCATGTCAACTGGACCGATGGTGGGAACATGACCCCCTCCCAAAAAATTATAAAAAAATATATGTAATAGTATATGGTCTTAAGCTAACAAATTCAAAGTTTTTACATCTCTTGATAAAAAAATCACTGAGATATGTCCACTTTGAATTAGGGTACTGAAACAGACTATAAATTGAATATTTTTTTTCGGGTTTTCAATTGCTTTAAACTCACATTTGTAATCGGAGAAGAACTCTCTAACTTTGTAATCTAAGACAACTTTTAACCTCTGTCCCACATGGCCAAAATTGGAGGTAAAAATGGGTAAATTTTGTATAATACCAACTTACATTAACTATGCCAATTTGGGAGGTTATGTATACAACAGTGACTTTGCCAGAGACTTCTGAAGTCTTGAATAAAAAGCGAATTGTTCATTTGTTCCGCATTTTTCCACCTGGTGGCCCAAAAAGTTTGAATAGCACATTAAGTGGGATGCTAAATTCGTAATCTACACCAAAAGTTGTCTTAGATTACAAAGTTAGAGAGTTATACTCCGATTAAAAATGTGAGTTTAAAGCAATTGAAAACCTGAAAAAAAAATTTTAATATATATATTCCATTTCAGTACCCCAATTCAAAATGGCCATATCTCAGTGAGTTTTTTTATCTAGAGAGGTAAAATTTTTGGATTTGTTAGCTTAAAACCATATACTATAACATATATTTTTTAAAATTCTTTTGGATGGGGTCATGTTCCTAACTTTCCAAAATTTGGTCCAGTTGACATGGAATGACCATAACCAGACTGAAAACTAAAGGGAAAAATATTATATCTTTTGAGATACTTGAGAGGACAATGTTTTTTTTAACAATTTAAAGGTAGCTTCCATTATACATTACACTTGTAGATGATGAATGGATGGGTGTTAGCATTATCTGGTAATAATTATTTTGCAAGATTTATTGGGAATTTATTTGGTAATATGAATTCTCCAGGTCATTACAGATATTCTACAGATGACCTAATTATTCTGAAGGAGCTTTAAGTAATATGAAATAATATTTATCACATCATGCCTAGTAGTAGTAGTATTATATGTTTTGTTAAATAATTTAGATTAACTAATGTAGGTATATATATTATATAAATAATTTGTTTATTTGCAATTGTAAAGTAGCACCAAGTTACTACCATTTCCACAGTAGGAGTCTGGAATTTAATGACCACAGGGTTGTAAGAAAAGCTGTTAGGTTATTTGCACATATTTTGACTTGGAACCTAAAATCATTGCTTTTTTTTCATTACTTAGCTAAATCCATACTTTATATTCTTGATATTTCCAGTCCAAATTGTGTAAGTTTCACCTACAAAGAGCCGCTGTCAGGAAAATATAGCATCTATTGATGGGTTGCTCCCATATACAGTTCAAGAAATGTCTCGCTGCTATAATCTATATTCTTTGCAGTTGAAATTGAGATAATTAAGGATTGGAGAATCAAGACTATGTTATATTTTTTTTTATTGATTCTGAATATCTCAAAATAATATAAGAGCTGGTTGGTTATCCATAATGAATTTTGTTTTAATTTGATTTTCAATTTGTTGCACATCTTTTTTTATTCAGTATTTCACAATTCTCAAAGTATGAACAAGCTAAAGGTTGGGGTATCAGTATCGGGCAAGTAAACTAGCTATCTCTAGCAATAGCTGCTGTAGATCTAAATAGCGGCAACCCTTCTCTTTATCCAGAAAGATAGACAAAATTTAAATATTTCTTAACATTTATTATTTATGTGAAAACAAATTTTAATCAATAGCAACATAAGGTTAGCTCCATTACATTACTTTTTCTATTTACAACAAAACAAAACATAATTAACATATAACTATGAAAAACATTCTCAAACAATATCATAAAAGAAAAAAAATTGCCAACATCTTCATTTGAAGAAAATTCAACTGAATTTCCAAACATTATGCAATACTTTTTGTAACATGCTATTTAGTTTTAAAGTCTAATAAAAAAAATGAATGTATATGCAGGTTGCGTGATTAAGGGCAGGTATATATTAAAAGGTTAAAGGTCAAAGGTCAATAATTATTGCTGATATACCATGCTACATGGAGTACTTACTGACTGTACAGCAGTCGTCATCATAGGAGCGGCCTGTTTAAATAAACCATGTACAGTAGAAATATATACAAACTTTTCTCTATACATAATATTAAGTCCGATGTCTGCACAGCAATAAATAAATTCATGTTTATGCAGCAGTACACATATAGTTACTCTAGTAATGTAAATTGTATCAGCTCTGTTCTCTACTACGTTACTGCCAGGTCGTAATGACAACTAATATGAAAAAAAGCTCCCCCCCCCTCTTCATCTCGGCTCTAAGGCAATTTTGGAATCCATACCGTCTATTTTGCACTGTGATTCTGCTTTGGTCACCAAAAGGAATCATTTCTTGGTACATCTGACACAAATTTATAAAAATCCAACACTATTTTCATGTAGAATTGTGCAATATAACAACATAAACAACTTTCATTTGAATTGGGCAGTCATTTTCAAACTAATGCTCGGCCAATATTCCAAATTTAGGAATGGAATTTTACTGTAAACGAAAATTTGTGCTGTACACGGTCCCTAAAGTTTTTTTTATTCAACATAGATGAGCAATCATTACATAAAATCTATAAAATAGAACAACACATTATATTGACCCTCATAAAATATTTTAAATACTCTATGTGTTATTCTCATGTACAGCGAGAATTCGGTTCGTTTTCGGTAAAATTCCATTCCCAAATTTGGAATATTGACGGTGCGTTACTTTGAAAATGGGCACTCAATTTAAATGAAAGTTGTTTATGTTTTTGTATCGCACAATTCTACATGAAAATAATGTTGGATTTTTATAAATTTGTGTCGGGTGTGGCAAAAAATTATTTCTTTTGTCCACCAAAGCAGAATCAGTGAAAAATAGACGGTAAGGATTAAAAAACCCATTAGGACCGAGACGGGGGAAAAGTCTTATTTTCATATTAGTTGTCATTACGACTTGGCAGTATAGTAGAGAGCAGAGTCGATGTACACACTAACAATTCGGAGATAGCGACAAAGCCAATATACACTAGGGGCCGGGTATCGTCCAGATTTTACGTCCAGATTCTAGACGGCAATCTATTAACTGGACACATGTATTAGATTCCAAAAGGTAAGGGTAGTTTCTTTCCTTTTTTCGTAAAATCTGGACGATACCCGGTCCCTAGTGATACCTCCAATAGAAAATCAGCACAAAAGAGAAGATTACTTTGATGTTGTCATCATGGGCCTAGGACATTTAAACATGGTTTTATATGGTTTTAGCTGTTAATAGAGTCATTAGCTAAGATTGGCTGTCAGAATGACTGATCTTTTGATTTATTTATCTTATAGAGTACTGCTCTAAACTAACTACAATATTAATTGCTGACAAATATATCTGAAATAAAAGCCCAGCTTTATGAGTGTAAGTAAAATCAAATGCTAGTTAGAGCTGCGATAGATATAGATTACATAGAAAATAGACATAGCAATATTCATTAAACAGAAATATTAAAACTCACCTTCTCTTTAAGGTCTGACCACATATCTTTACCACCTTTCTGTAATTTTTTACCTTGTTTCTGAAATATATTACATGTTATAATTCATAAATAGGTAATATTTTTATCATTGATGGGATAGCAGTGGCAGTAAACCGGAGGACCTGGAGAAAACAAATGGGGTTGGACAGATGCAATTTAACAAGAATTTCCATAAAAAATAGATGCCTTTATACATTTTAACTCATTTACCTCATGTACTCCAGTATCTCCTTTTAAAAGTCAATTAAAGTAGCTAAGTCTATAACTCAATATCATCCCAAATCTTGAACATTGAAAACACGAATTATTTGTCAATTTAAATCAACATTGATGCGGTGATCTTACCAGAAAAAGATGGACTTCTGATATCCAATATTTACGACAAAATAAACATTTTACCATTGGTACACGAATCATGTACCATATTGCGTTTCAGCCCCAGTTGTAACAAGAGACTCAAGGAACGAGGCTAGACACATTGCACTAATTCAAACGTAGTCGTCATATTCTTATCTAGAGACCATGCGCAATAAATACTATTTAAACTGGAATAAATAGACGCTAGAAATTTGCATTCGATTGAAACTGCTCGCTTATTTCGCCGAACATAACTGATTTGAAATTAGAATAAAAATGGAAACCACTGAATGTAAATCAGTTTATATACATTCATATACTATTCAAAAAAAGTAGGGGATATTTGATTTTTAAGTGTTATTAAAGTCACCTAATGAAACTGACGAAGAAACAAATGACAAAATGAACAAGCCAACAGTGAGGCTGATGTCCCCCGCCGAAATCCCAAAATAAATAGATGACACATATTAATTAATCGCACATTTATTTTTTTCAAACATATCGAGCAATCAAACTGTACACGAAGTGTCACCCAAAGTGTTTTATAAAGAAAAATGCTAAAACCGACGAGAAAAATGAAAATGTACCCTAGTTAGGGGGACCCTAAAGGCAGACAAAAGTGCCCCCACGCTTGACAAAAGGACCCCCACGCTTGACAAAAGGGCTCCTCTGGCCAAGGGAAAGGGCCCTCGTGTCCGAGTCAATCGTTTCTATACACTGTTACTGTCGAATCCATTACTGAATGAGAATGCAGTCATTGTATTGGCATAAAAATCATCAATCAAGGTGAACCTAAATTATCTTGTCCCAAAGTATCAAACAATCAAATTGCTTATCTCTGCCTACCCTAAGCAGAAAATGCTCATCTTCGAACTCCATCAAGGCATTAACCTAATAAGCATACACACAAATTTTGAACATTTTAACTCAATTAGAAGGAGAGTTATTGTGTTCCAAAGTCTCGGCAAATGAAATTGCTTATCGCTCTGCTTACCCTGAGCAGAAAATACTCATTATCGATCTTAGTCAAGGCATTACTGTAATGAAACTATACACCAAGTTTCATCACTCTCACTTAATTAGAACTAAAGTTATCGTGTCCCAAAGCATCAACCAATCAAATTGCTTACCCTAAGCGGAAAATGCTCATCTTCGAACTCCATCAAGGCATTGACCTAATAAGCATATACACCAAGTTTGAACATTTTAACTCAATTAGAAGGAGAGTTATTGTGTTCCAAAGTCTCGACCAATCAAATTGCGTATCGCTCTGCTTACCCTGAGCAGAAAATGCTCATTATCAAACTTGGTCAAGGTATTACTGTAATGAAACTATACACCAAGTTTCATCACTCTCACTTAATTAGAACTAAAGTTATCGTGTCCCAAAGCATCAACCAATCAAATTGCTTATCTCTGCTTACCCTAAGCGGAAAATGCTCATCTTCGAACTCCATCAAGGCATTGACCTAATAAACACATACACCAAGTTTGAACATTCTAGCTCAATTAGGAAAAGAGTTATTGTGTCCCAAAAAGTGTGTATCGTGTCCCAAAGCATCAACCAATCAAATTGCTTATCTCTGCTTACCCTAAGCAGAAAATGCTCATCTTCGAACTCCATCAAGGCATTGACCTAATAAGCATATACACCAAGTTTGAACATTTTAACTCAATTAGAAGGAGAGTTATTGTGTTCCAAAGTCTCGACCAATCAAATTGCGTATCGCTCTGCTTACCCTGAGCAGAAAATGCTCATTATCGAACTTAACCAAGGTATTACTGTAATGAAACTATACACCAAGTTTCATAACTCTCACTTAATTAGAACTAAAGTTATCGTGTCCCAAAGCATCAACCAATCAAATTGCTTATCTGTGCTTACCCTAAGCGGAAAATGCTCATCTTCGAACTCCATCAAGGCATTGACCTAATAAACACATACACCAAGTTTGAACATTCTAGCTCAATTAGGAAGAGAGTTATTGTGTCCCAAAAAGTGTGACGGACAGACGGACAGACAGACAGACAGACAGACAGACAGACAGACAGACAGACAGACAGACAGACAGACAGACAGACGGACGGACGAACCCATTTTAATAGTCCCCCAACTTTCTTCGAAAGGCGGGGGACAAATATAGTTCACATTCATCGATTTATTCCAAATGATCGTTAGACTAAGTAAGGCACAGACTGACCATTATAAGGGTAAAATGATACCCGGGGTCAAACAGCAAAGTTACCACAGCATCACAACAAAGTCAGTAACGGGTAAATCCTCCTCTGTTTGCCAAACAAGCATTGATCCGACGTGGCATACTCCTAATGAGACGTCTAAGGTCATTTTGCTCCAGATTGTCCCATTCCTGTTGCAACGCAGCAGCAAGTTCTTGGACATTGGCAGGACGTTGTTGACGTTGACGTAACCTCTGTCCAAGCATGTCCCAGACATGCTCAATGGGGGAGAGGTCGGGACTCAGTGCTGGCCAAGGTAATGTGGTGATGTTCTGTTGTTGGAGGTAACCTGTAACAATCCTGGCCCTGTGACATCTTGCCATGACGCCGTGCGAACGGCACAACATGGACTGCCAAGATGTTGTCCCGGTAGTACTGGCCTGTAACACGCCCTGCAACAACATGTAAAGCCGTTCTTCCAGCAACAGTGATGCCTCCCCACACCATAACAGAACCACCCCCAAATCGATCATGTCTGATGACGTTAACGTCTTGGAAGCGCTCGTTTCGACAACGCCACACCCTCCTAAGTCTGTCCAAAAAATCAACAGTGAACCTTGACTCATCTGAAAACATCACATTGCTCCAGCATCGATTATCCCAGTGTTGACGATCCCTACACCAACGACGTCTTGCCTGAATGTGATGATCTCTCAAACAAGGGATCACGCGAGGACGTCGGGCGCGAAGGTGACCCCTTATGCAGTCGATTATGAATCGTCTGGCCACTCACTCTCACACCAGTGTCTGTTTGAAGACGAGCGCTGATCTGATTTGCTGTGATGACACGATTTCTCAAGGCCAAGGTACGGATAAATCGATCCTGGGCTTGAGTTGTCGCCCTTGGTCGACCTGAGCGTGGTCTGTCCTGTACAGATTGTGTATCACGGTATCTGGACCATAGCCTGCTTATGACAGACTGAGAAACATTCATCGTCCACGCCACAACCGCCTGTGTTGTGCCGATCTGTAGCATGCCAAGGGGAGGTAACCTTTCATTTTGGGTAAGCCGACGCATATCAAAATTTGTTTTCTGGTCACTAAAACAATTAAACTGATGTTTCCACCCTGGAATTCAATGCCACAATGACTGTAACATTCAAAGTCAGAGTCGTGCAAATCTTGGGTTTGACCCCCATGATGATCCCAAGCATCACCTGCATTCCATGCGGTAGCTATTGGTGTGTTTGGGCGTCACACGTAACTGGAAATGTTTCTTCTGTTAGGTTCTATAGTGACTTTTTTCGTAGTCATTTGCATATTTTAGTATTATGCCCCCAAAATCAAATATCCCCTACTTTTTTTGAATAGTATATTACAGTATTACATGCGTTGCGACCCACTTGTGTCAATTTCTAGGCCCCAAATGCTAGCGATTTAGCTCCTTTAACTAGACAATAGCTATGTCCCTGGAGCTAATTAAAGGATTATCCAATACTCCCATATATTGCAGAGAAAATAAAATAACACACAAACTATTATTCCAGTAAAAAAATGTTCACATATTCAAATGGTCTAAACAAAGTAACAACAAAGTTATTCTTTATTCAAAATCAACATGTTTAGCACAAGGATATTATACAACAGGCCATAGCATGCTGCCATAGGCATTCGTCTAATTGACGATCAAAATGTATATGATTTACTACAATACTACAATGAACAAATTTAAAAGTAAAAATAATTTTTATCCTCATTTAAATGTCCTAAAAATATTGAAAAAAATCACTGAATTCAACTTATGTTGCTGAACAAAGTCGGTATTGTATTTGTAGTAAGTCGTATCTGGGTCAACTTCTTCACCGTTTGAACTGTCAGAAAAAACGCTTTCCCGAACACTATTGATATTAATATTTACATCTAAAATACTCTCTCATAAAAATTCTACAATTTTGATTCAGAATCACTATCCATAGTGAAGAAATTATTAAAAGAGTGAGCGCAGGGATATTACTTTCGACGAAGACTGGCTACCTTTTTTGGCACACCGTATATCACCCATACCTTCTTATCTTTTTCAAATCTTGGAAAAATCACTTTCCGTAACATTACTGAGATTAATAGTCACATGTAAATATCCTTTGAGAAAATTCCTTCAAATTCCGTTCGGAATCACAATCCAAAGCAAAGAAATTATTTAATGAAAGAGTGTGAGAATATTCAACTTGCAGATAAAATTGCACCCTATGACACAAATTTTCTCGCCAGTTCACAACCCTATAACCATTGATGTGACCTACAACTTTTATGATTTCAATTTTAAGTTAAAACTACATGTGTACGCTTATTGGATATATACTTTTGGAAAGCCAATCGTCTATTTTTATAACTTTATTGATCAACAAAACAGTACATCAAAGAGACCGGCAGCAGTTGTTGATGGACAAGTTGTCTCGCAAGTTTACGACCTTTATAACCTTTGATGTGACCTATAGATTTTATGATTCCAGTAATTAGTTCAAACTATATATATTTAATGGATGACTACTTCTGTGAAGCCAATTGGCCTTTTTTGATAACTTTCTTGATCAGTAAAACTTTATATCAAAGCGGCCGGAAAACTGACTAGACATTAAGTAGTCCACAGTTGGCTGAAGCCAGTGAAATTCAGTAGCCAATTTGGTCAATGGCTGGCGAAAGTAGGACCGAATAAGTTAAAATCAACTAAAATTTATTACGTATAATAACCAGATTTATGTGATCACTATGAAAACTAGATGAACATACCTTCATTTGGTTCTGCCATTCTTTATAACGGGATTGTGTATTGAGCTTGTCGGCATATAACATGGACAATTGTTCAAATGTATCAGAGAAACCATAGCCTGTATTTAACATATCTAATCTACCATTAATAAACTAAAATATAATAAAATACAATATATTAATTAAATGGAATGGAAAACAAGCCAACAGTGAGGCGGATTGATGTCCTCCACCGCATTCCCAAAATAATAATAATAATAATAATAATGTATATTTATAAAGCGCATATATCCATCCATAAATGCATGCTCAAAGCGCTAACATATGTACACTGTCAATAATTCACTATTCAACTGTCTTGGTCATTAATGGTCATATTCACGTTGAAATAAATACGTTTTTAATCTAATTTTAAACAAGTCCATCGAAGGGGCAGATTTAACACTCAGTGGCAGGGGATTCCAGAGATTAGGAGCACTGATTTTGAATGATTTGTGTCCGAAAGTTTGAAGGTTACATTTAGGAACTACAAGCATTTTTTGGTCTTGGGATCGTAGGTTTCGTTGAGGATTGTGCACCTGGATTAGTTCAGATAAGTATTTTGGACTGGAACCGTTTAGACATCTATAAACACAACATAGAATCTTGTAGTTGATACGTAAGTGAATAGGCAGCCAATGCAGGTCTTTCAGAAGAGGTGTAGTATGCGTTCGTTTTGAACAGCGGTGAATTATCCTGGCTGCTGTGTTTTGTATTACTTGCAGTTTTTTTAGCGAGGTTTGATTTAGACCACTCAGAAGACTGTTGCAGTAGTCCAACCTGGAGAATACTAGCGACCGAACCAGTGTATGAGCTTGATAACGACAAGAGAATCATTGTTGAAACGTAGCTTTAATAGAAATATAGTAATTGTTATCCATATAACTTTTGTGTTTATTTTTAATATGAAAAAGAAGGATTCTAAGAAATGTTATTGCCTGGGTCCAATCAATTATATAATATTAACAATATTTAGTCCAAAAAATGAAAATATTCCATTATAAATAGCTTACTTGTTGAAAGATCTGTAATTGTAACATATTTTCTAGGAAACGTTGCATCGATTGATTTCTAGATACAACAAATAAATTAGGGTCAAAAGTTATTGGTTCTCCATGTCGGAAACGTAAAGCATCTCTATAACCACCTGTATATATAAAAGAATGTAGCCCCTATAAAAATTTAAATGTTATAAAAAGCGAACGTCATATAACAAACTCTCCAGATGACACGACAGAAGTCGTTTGTTGACAATATGACCAGATTATAACCGTAACATGTATCTTCTCTCAATCACAATTTTGTAGTATTTTAGACTGTATTTGCAACATTCAACACTACTTCAGGCCGGATTAATATCACATCTGCGAAGATGCCAATATAAACAGATACTAAGTTTAATTACCTATAAGTCTTACAAGTGCTTGAAGAAACGCTTTAGAGATTGCATCTCCCGACTCCATCATAGAATTCTTTAATTTTTCTGGTCGCAAACATTTCTTTAAGTAGGACGCCTGAAGAAAAAAACCCATAATAGTCATGCAACAAAAATGTGGGAGTATAAAATCAGGAAAATGAACAAAGAAAAAAAAATTCCAACAAACATTTTGTAATATATTGCTGTCATTAACAAGGGGTGAAATTTACAACAAAATATTTTAAATTTTTCCCCAGGCCTAAATTACCAATCCCACCAGATTTTATAAACTTCCACGGAGAACATTGTCCTGTGCTGCATTCAAAAAACATAAAACGCAAACAGCTCCTCCACAAAATCTAACAAGCGATTGTCATGCAAGATATGGACACATTTTGCAAGAGATTGACTGAGAACAAGCCAAATAAAAGCGATTTTTCCTACATTCAGGGACCCTAATACAGGAAGTTAGGGACCAGGGACCATAATACAGGAAGTTGGGGTCCAATACGCACAAATATCGAAAGGAACCCAGATCTTTGGAATAAATATATATTTCAAGTTTCAGCAAAATGGGATAAACATTATGATCTCTAGAGGGTCCATAACTCTGGTACATGTATCATATACTTTTGCATACGGGTAGCAGCCATTTAGTCGGACAGTTTGAGTCCGATTTTCATGAAATTTGATCTCAACTGTTCTTATGGTGTAACAGTGATATATGTAAATGTAAGCCTTGCCTGTGGTTTGTAGGCAACAGGTTTCTGCAGAAAAAGGAGAGTATATTAAGAGCTTAGAAATAGTTTATTTCAAGAATGGCGACCGGGAAAACAACAATTAATTTATAAAAAACAATAAAAGATATCACTCATGAGTGTTAAACGCAATGGATAAATGAGACCAATGAATGACACAAACTAACTGATGACATGTACAGAAGATCTTACTCCTTAAGGTTCTATTCAAGGCCTAATGTCTAAACACAAATGATGCAATGGATGAACAAATATGATTAGATTCCAGCGAGCAAATAATGGAATGAATAATGAAATAGTAAATAACTGACATTAATGATACTTTAACAAATGTGTAATTCCATTTGCAAGAACCACGCACTGACGTCACATATTCCTACCGACCATGCGTTTTTCAATCAATCAAACACAATAGTCACTTGAAATGAAGAATGCACAAAAACGAGACAATGTCTGCATACGGACAGTTGTCAACTTGTTCTTGCATATCTTATGCACAATTTAACATAACTTTGACATTAAAATTATTAAAATTTACCTGCAGAAAAAGGAGAAAATATAATTAAGAGTTTAGAAAGAGTTTATTTCAAGAATGGCGACCGGGAAAACAATCTTTCAGCCAATGACTTTCATTGAAAGATAGTATTCTTAACCAATAAGAAATAAGTTTACAAAGGCAACTTGATAATAATGATTGTTATCTCCCCTTAACCACCAATGACATAAATCTTGCTTCAGACCACTGTTTGAACTATACAACATAAAACAGAATGTAATTCAATTAAAAAATGAAAAAATTAGGTGGATATCTGTTTACAATTATACATAAAGTTCCTATTTGTCTATAACTCTCACATAAACAGTTTTTTTTATAAATCGGATAAAAATTGTGTCATTATAGTGTAACAGTGATTTATGTAAAGATATGGGGCGACAACAATATATGGCCACATTTCAACGAAAAGTAAGCCCACAGCAGCTAAATCGCCCTGGCAGTCAACAAGAGTTGTCGCATATTCTTACTTTTTTCGGTAATGAAACATTTATAATACCCTAAAATCTGATTAAAGATACATTATGGGAGATTAAATACTGAGTTGACAGTTCTCACTATATAGTTAAAAACTAGATCATGTAAAGGCAATTTGCTGAAAATTTCAGTAAAATTGATCCACTAGGAACCGAAAATTAAGCAAGTGAACTTTCCACCTGGCCTCAATCATCATAACTAGTCGGTACGGTAAAGTCTCGATTATCCATTTAATAATTAAATCGAGAAGGAAAGTTATGCAGTAAATTGGGTCATAATCCACAAAAGATCACAGGCTAGCGATGCGATTGTGAGTTGATTATGGTCTGGATATGTTAATTAATGTCAATTTAATAATTTAGATAACATTTCAGGCCTAAAGAAAGACCTGAAATAGGCAGAATTAGCTCTTGCATAATGTATGTTTAAGAGTAACAACTCGTTAAGTAATTACCAGAAAATCATTAGAATTTGTTCGGTTTTTATAAAGTTCCGCCCCATGCTAACGTTGAGTATACGAAACATTTAATATCATGGATGTATCTGATCAGTTATCATAATTCATTGAAAATCAATATACTTCTTCGTCTCAAGATCTTAAACTCTGTGTATTAATCTGAAGTCAATGGGATATTAACTTTATCCTCTACAGCGTCCACAAGATTTTTTGAAGTAATCAAGGGCCATGCCTCTGGCAGTAATTATCAGAAATCGCTGAATATCAATAGGATTCTTCGTCAGTTCAAGTTTACATTTTCCACCATTATCATAGACAATAAAGTAATAATAACTCGGCTATATTTTTTGTACAAGCTGGTATTTAGGTGACACATGTGTGCCTTGTCACCCAATATTCTTGTGTCTACTTGATTAACACCATAATATAATATGCTTTAAATCTGAATTCAAAATCATCAAATTTTAAAGAACATTATCTTTTGATTCAATAGAAACTATTACAAGAAAAATGATCATATTTTTTCACATAAAATTGATCACAAAATTGGAGGCAATTAACTTTTGTGAAATTCTTTGTGTAATGATGCAATAAAGTATGTTTATATCATACCACATCTTCTGGTATATCTTGAAAGTCAGTATGTGTAGTATGTACAGTATTATTATCAGCATCTACAATCACAGCATCTCCTATCTCCATCTTCATCACTTTCTACAAAATATATGACAGAAAATATTATTAACTTTTTACTGTCTTATTCAATAGATCTTTGTACATCTCCACCAGCTTGTGAAACAAATATTTTATAATTTCTTACACTAAGTTAGTAAGAACACAGACTTTTGATATTTAGAATGTGATATTGTAAAATAGCGTGCCATGTAAGGCAACATATGCCCACTGACAGTTCGTCATTTGGACGTTAACAAGACTCTGTATCTCGCAAATTTTGTCCCCACGTTGAGGTTTTTAAATATTTTTGTGTAGATCATTCAATAAACTCAATCAACTATTCTTGAGAACAGTTTGAAAATCGATGAAGTATTAAACTCTGTAGACAGATTAAAGTACATCAAATAATATAATAAGTAGAATTGAATGGATGTAACAAACATACAGGGCCAATGATAATATACAAACAAAGTTTAAGTCAATAGTATAAGGTAAAGCATATTTAACTTACTGGCAGTAAACTGGAATGTACACCAATCAAATATGGCATAGGAGCACTGTAATAAGACATAACATTAAATACACAAATATAATTTACATAACTTCTCGTTAATGAAATGAAATTCAACATACTATTGTTCTGTGCCGACTGGGCTACTGAAGACAGCCTTCTTTCTAACAAGACAATGAACATTTAGTTATCATATGTATTTGAAAATCTAAAGTCAAGCACCCGTCATCAATATGTCTCTTACGACAAATATAGTAAAAATAATTCTATCAGCCTGTCCTTCAGACTTGTACACGTTTGAATGTGTTAAATTACACAATAGCAAAAGTATTTACATCAGTGATGGGATTACGCCCGTATGTTCCGATAACTTGTCTGTGACATTTCTTTGGATTAAGCCAAAGTTAAATAAAGCTATTTCACACACATGCATGGCGGTTATAGTACAATAACTAAAATGAAAGTAGAAATTTTGGGAGGCACGTGGAATTAAAAGATGTAATACGCCTGATGTCGGCGAAAGATTCTATTTTAATGGCATATTGTCGGATTTATGATCATATTTTGAATGGGGTTTATGTTTTTAAATAAATAAATAAACACGCTAAGAAATGTATTTAAGTAGTTAATTGTTTTAGATGATAGCGCATGCTAGAGTCAAATGCAATTATTTAGTAGTTGGTGTCACTTGCTCGTTGTATTTGAGCGACATTTACTACGGTTTACTGCAAAATAAATTTTGGGGTGTCATTTGTTTACCTTCCGTTTATAAATCTAAACGGAGTACACGACTAATGCCGGACTTTGCTGAATAAAAACGGTAATTTGAAAAAGGTACGGATCGGTAGTAGTCAGCATGCTTTCATTCTATGGTATTATGATTTAATGTAATTTTGTAGGAATATTATTGACATAAATTTGAATACCTTAAAGGAATTAAACGTAAATTTGAATACCGTATGGGAATTAAACATGAAAATTAACGAGGTGCACCCATTTTTTAAATTATGTATGAATTTGAATATGTTGACACATGATTTTTAATTTTGGTTTGAAAACACCTGCATAAATAACAATAAGAATTATGCCCCTTTATTTCTTGGACAAAATGCCTGACAACTTAAATTTTGAAATCCTATCACTGATATATATTAAAATAGTACATATTTTAGAATTTTGGTCTGGCTTGTACCTTTAAGCGAGAAAGAAGAAATGGGGTTTAACGTCCACTCGACACAAACTAGGACTAACATATAGTTTAATTTTATTTCAATAATTCGCTTGCGCGTAGGGGTCTTTAGCAGTGGGAGTAAACCGGAGGACCTGAGGAAACTACCTTTAAGAGATAAAAGTAATAAATATTGTTAATAATGGATTTATTACCTGACATATTCTATTAAATTACCATGAGCTGGAAGTAAAGGAATAAATAAATGCTGCCTGAAAAAACAATATTTTTGTTAATAAAATTACAACAGCAGTAAAACAATCAATTGATCAATAGAACAGACATTTGTTTTCATCATTCTAGCCCATATTATGTCTGCTTTGACAACAACGAAGGTGGGGTAGGTGCCTGAGTGGTTAAATGTGTGCTTTACATCATCTCATGAATGCTTGTACTCATAACCTGTGTATAGATGACAGATTGTGATCTATGAAAATTAAATTAAACAACTCGAACCCACCCCTTATACCAGAATCAATTAAGGAGCTTATCTTGGATGACATTCCCTGTTCTCGTGCATTAAAGTGGTTTGACTAAATTCCATGTGCACGGAGTTGGATATCACCTTGGTTGCATGCTTCATATGGAACCTATTTGCGGAGAATTTGTTTATCATGCAGCTTCACTATTTTGTTGATTATCTTATTTTTATCCAACACATTTCTAGAAAGCTTTACAACAAATCAACTGCTTATTATTAGACCAAATCTTTATTCCTTTCAAAAATATTTTTTCTCAACTATTTCTATTATTAGGTGTATTGAGTACTGCATAATATTACAAATGTATATTGCAAAATGTAACTTAAAAGGACAATATTGGTGTCAGTCCCTATCACATATGTGATAGAACTGGTTAAACACATTCCAAATATAATTTTAACACAGAGATCATTGCTACGATAGAGTAATAAAAAGGTTTCATGAATCGGAAGTGATGAACGCCAAAGGAAAACACAAGTAACCCCACTTTATAACTGACTGAAGTGACGATTGATAACAGATATATGTAGGGCTGGGTAAAATATCGATATAAATCGATAGTATCGATTGGACGGTCCAGAAAAGCACTATCGATAGCGGTGGGTTACTATCGATTATCGCTCTTCGTCTATTTTTCTTGCGTCTGAAATGTCAATGTTTTCTTTCAGTTAATAATAATACACCGCTCACTTTAATTACTATCAAGTATCAATGTAGTAACACATAACAAAATTGTGACTGCTTATTGAACAGCCGTTTTCATAAATTCACTCTCATTGAAACGTTACTTTAGTTTTGAAGAAATTATTGTTGAATATCGCTAGACAGGCCACAGAACACTAATTATTGCCCCATTGACTTTAATGTTAATTCTCGTCTCTTAGACCGGCTGTAACTTTTTCCCAAATATTCGTTGGGAAAAACGCTTTCTGCCACAGATGGAGCAACATGTGGCAGACTCTTGCCCAAAAGCATGTATGAGGTTCTTCATGAAAAACTTGAGATAGACAAGCTGGAAGTAGAGACAGCTAACCTTGCAATTTTCGGCCCTCCCTTTCAACGTAACCAACCTCACAACTCTTGTATCCTTCCGCCTCAAAATCATGAATATTCACCAAAACCTGGCAGAAAATGTATTTTCAAACCCTTTTCTTCGATTCTACACCAAAAATTCAACAAAAATCGCCATGCAAAAGGAGGAAAAAGGGAAAGGGAAAGAAGGACTAAAAATAACTTTCGCCCTTGTTTCGTGGGTGACTGCCCATGAATATTTGGTGATCTGTGTCCAAATCGGAGATGCCCGGATGTGTAAATAAAGTTAGAGTTATTTCCCTTTGCAATCTTCAGAATTCGTCTGTACAGTTCACTATTTCTGTACGTGTGCCTCAGTAATAGAGTACCCGGTACAATAAATAGCACACATGGACGACAAAACGCTTGTTGATTTTCCCTTCAAAGCTAAAATCCTTAGACAGGAGCAAACGATCTTTCGCAACTTCATATGGTTTTGAACTTTGAACTTACACTGTATCCAGTCTCGATGACGACCGTGAAAATAAGTTTGTTTTCGATACTATCGATTATCGACTGACATTTCATTGTCGATTATCGATAGTAAAAATCACTATCGATACCCAGCCCTAGATATATGGGCGAATTTCTGCACACTAATAATTCCTTCGAAGATCAAAAGTTGTTATATGGGATTGCAAGAGGATATCTGACAATTCAATAAAGTAATTGAGCATCATTGGATAAGAAAAGATAGGTTGCCAGGCAACAAAACATACGCCCACAGCAGCTAAATCGTCCGGGCAGTCAACAAGAGTTGTCGCATATTCTTACTTTTTTCGGTGATGAAACATTCATAATACTCTGAGGGGGGTTGGGATGGCCTAGTGGTCTAGAGTGCCGCGCTTCGACCTCTAGCTGGCCGGTCACCACTGGCTTGCGGCTGTGGTTTCGAGCCCTGGTGTGAGCGTACGTGGCATGGAGATAGGGGCGCCTTCTCAACCTCGTAGGTTTCCTCCGGGCACTCCGGTTTCCTCCCACTGCTAAAGACCCCTACGCGCAAGCGAATTATTGAAATAAAATTAAAAACCATATGTTAGTCCTGAAATGACCTAGTTGTGTCGAGTGGACGTTAAACCTCATTTCTCTCTCTCTCTCTCATAATACTCTGAAATCTGATTAAGATTAACAGCTCATAAAATAATAATCAGAAAATCATTAGAATTTGTTTGGTTTTTATAAAGCTCTGCCCCATGCTAACACTTAGTACGAAACATTTAAAATCATGGATTTAGCTGTTAAGTTATCAAAATTCATTGAAAATCAATAGACTTGTTCGTCTCAAGACCTTAAACTCTGTGTATCAATCTGAAGTCAATTGGATGCTAAGTTTGGCCTCCAGAGCAGTGATGGGATTTCGCCTGTATATTCCGGACATGTCCGACGCCATTTTCCAAACGTCCTAAATTGTCCGACCAGGAATATGCCCAATCGGACGTTGAGACATGGTGAATAATATTCAAAATTCCAAAATTAATATACCGTTAGTGTACTGAGTGTATAACTACCACTCAACCCGATTATCGTTGATAATAGGCGGTGTTGATTAGGTAATTAAGTGATCATATTTATCGTGTTATACCGTCTATACACCTACCTTGATTAACTACTTAATCTGCCTTGATTGGCTGACTTAATTCTTTATCGGACAATTCATCAAATCAATCCTGAACAGAAGTCATGCGTTCTCCTTTGTCGGACTATATAACAATCCAATAAGAGTGATTATGAACTTAATCTGATTAACCTGTGATTTCTCAATTGTCTCACATTTTAATCTCCTTGGTGTCGGTCAATAACACGTAGAAATTAGTCATATATGTCACATATCCTGATAGTATATAGCACCTCAAATGAACATACATTGTATCCCATAACTTGTCTGTGATATATTTTTCGATTCAAGCCGAAGTTAAATAAAGATATTTCACACTTTCGTTCGTTGAATCGTTCGTTCGTTACTGGAGTTTAACGTCCACTTCCACTTCACACACACGCATAGCGCTTGTATAGTTCAATAATTAAAATGAAAGTAGAAATATCGCGAGACACATGAAGGAGATGTGTACGTGCTGAAAGTAATACGCTTGATGTCGGAGAAAAGATTCTATTTTGATGGCATATTGTCAGATTTATGATCATATTTTGAATGGGGTTTATGTCTTTAATTTAAATAAATAAACACACTATTGGAATGACGTATGTAGTTAATTGTTTGAGACGATAGCGCATGCTACGGTCGAATGCAATTACTTGGAAGATGGTGTCACTCGCTCGTGATGTCATTTTTTTACCTTCCGTTTATAAATCGAAACGAAGTATAAGACGAATGCAGGACTTTGCTAAAAACATTGTATCGACTTATGATTAAAAAAATACGGTAATTTTGGTGGAGTTTGAAACACATACGATTTCGATTCAAGCCGAAGTTAAATAAAGATATTTCACACTTTCGTTCGTTGAATCGTTCGTTCGTTACTGGAGTTTAACGTCCACTTCCACTTCACACACACGCATAGCGCTTGTATAGTTCAATAATTAAAATGAAAGTAGAAGTATCGCGAGACACATGAAGGAGATGTGTACGTGCTGAAAGTAATACGCTTGATGTCGGAGAAAAGATTCTATTTTGATGGCATATTGTCGGATTTATGATCATATTTTGAATGGGGTTTATGTCTTTAATTTAAATAAATAAACACACTATTGGAATGACGTAAGTAGTTAATTGTATGAGACGATAGCGCATGCTACGGTCGAATGCAATTACTTGGAAGATGGTGTCACTCGCTCGTGATGTCATTTTTTTACCTTCCGTTTATAAATCGAAACGAAGTATAAGACGAATGCAGGACTTTGCTAAAAACATTGTATCGACTTATGATTAAAAAAATACGGTAATTTTGGTGGAGTTTGAAACACATACGGATCGGCAGCAGTCGGCATGCTTTCATTCTATTGTATTACGATGTCAAGTAATTTTGTAGGAATATCATTGACATAAATTTGAATACCGTACGGTAATTAATCATGAAAAATAACGAGGTTCACCTATTTTAATTTTTTTACGTATGAATTTGAATATATTTTGTTGACACGTACGTGATTCTTAATTGTGTTTTGAAAACATCTGCTTAAATTTACGATAAAGAGTTATGCCCCTTAATTTTCGGGAAAAATTGTCCGACAAAAACATTTTTGAAATCCTATCACTGCTCTAGAGCGTCCACAAGATTTTTTGAAGTGATCAAGGGAGATAACTGGCAGTTATTATCGGAAATCGCTGAAAATCAATAGGCTTCTTTGCCTCCTTAAACACTGTGTGTAAATCTAAGGTCAATCGGATATTAACTTTGGACTCTAGAAGTCCACAAGATTTTTTGAAGTGATCAAGGGCCATAACTCTGGCAGTAATTATCAGAAATTGCTGAAAATCAATAGACGTCTTCGTCCCTTGACCTTAAACACTGTGTATAAATTTAAAGTCAATCGGATATTGACTTTGGCCTCTAGAGCGTCCACAAGATTTTTTGAAGTGATCAAGGGCCATAACTCTGACAGTAATATCTTCAAAGATATCTTTTTAAAAAGTCAAAATGGATCAAGCCCTAGTTTATCTTGATTGTAGATAAGACATACAAGAATTCCCTGGGTTAAACAAATTATTAAATGATATATAGGGACAATTTTTTATAAAGTGTACTAGAGGGTACCTTACAAATGTAATGGTTTAATAAGAAAAAGGAAAAAGAGTTTGTAAATATTTTTCTTATTTTCAAAATCAGCATATATTGAACATATAAAATACTTACTACCAGGTTTATTGATGTATTTTTTAATTAAAATAAATTACAAATATTTTAATTAAATGAATTGCATCATTTAAGACAGACATTTTTCTCACCATTTTTGATCAAGATTTTAAAATACTTTGAAATAACATTTGTTTTAAAATTTTTAATTTGTTTTTGTATAATTACAATGGTCAGGGTGTGTTCTTTAAAACAGACTTAAAAAATATAATGGTGAGAAAAATAAAAGATTTGGAAACTTAATTGTTCAAACATCAGTGAAAATTTGACTGGTCTGTCCATCCACTACATTATCGAAGTGGTCTTACATTTGTTGTGTAAACTTTGTATTTCTATGTCACTTGGAAATAAATTTTACGTATTGTGGAATGGCTGTTTATGTTTTACTATATGCCATTTAAAACGTCGCAGGAAAATGGTTTGGAAAATCAAATTTCAATGCTTATATTTTGCTAACGTTTCGTCCTTTTATGTCTGTCCAGTTTTAACAAAACGTTAACATTATTTTAATATTGCTTTTCAGCTCTGTATTACCTGATAGAATTTGAGTGACCACTTAAAACGAAAGTAGTTAGTAGTCTCGATCTTCCACACAGGAAAAGGATAATTTGATACGGGTAGTCGACTGGCTATGCCATTTTTACAGTTGTCTGTCCGAAAATGTGCACGTTAGCACTCTTAATATGTTAACACAACTATTTTCGGCTTTCATGGCGTTATTTACTCATAATGTATCACTTTCTTTACGGCGTTTAGAAGGGAAAGCCGGCATTCTGATTATCGATGCATAAAAAATGGCAGTCGGCATTCTCGCACTATTCACTCGATTGAAATGACTTTGACTCCCGGCACTCCCGCAAAAAAAGTGCTAACGTGTCAATTATCAGACAGATTTAACAAACCGTCTGTCCTTACATAACATCAGCACATACTTTTTGTCTGATTTTAAAAGAAAAACTCACCCCGGGTAGAAGTATTATATAATATTTATTAATACCTTTCATTTTGGACTATTTGAACTTTAAGGTAAAAACAATAATTCAAGTAATACAGATATTTATAAAATTTCCATGTCTGTCCTTAGGTAACATTAGCAACATTTGCATGCTCCCAAAATATTTAAATTTTAGGTTATTAAAATGTGATTATATATCATTATCTTTAATTCTTAATATTATGCTTTATTTTTCATATAAAAAAAATCTCAGTAACTGAGTAACTATTTACATTAACACTATAAATAGGAATTTTCTTCTAACTTTAGTGTTAGTGTAACAAATTTGCCAGAATGTCTGTCCACATGTAACATTAGCAATGCAATTAATTTTTAAATCAATAATTAATTTGTAAATCATAACCCCTATGAACTTAAGATTTAGATAATGTATTATTATTACATTTGAATGTTGAAGAACATTATTAATATAAGCAGTCGTTAATATCTGAAAGGAAAATTAATTTTCCATGCGTCTGTCCTATCAAAATGGGCATTTTATACTTCTTAAAATTGTCATTGTTACTGTCTTATGACACAAAAAAAAATGCATCTTCTTTCATTTAACATAGTTCAATGTATATTCTACCTGTAGAGATTGCTATTTATATGAATTTTAATGTGCACCATTTGCATTTGGTATAATTTTATCTAGAGTCATACTTTTTAAAAAATTTTAGTATGTTAGGTAAAATGTTCAATAAAAAAATTATTTTGCGAAAAATTATCTTGTTTAAGATATATTTTGGAAGAATATGTATCAATCTTCCCCAAGACAGTGACTTTGTAAGAGGCATAGGAATTTCATAATTCAGTTGGAATTGGGAATTTATGGCATGGTACACTTTAAAAAAAAACATGCCATAGTCTATAATGCACTGGGGTACATTGAATCATGGTTCAAAGTACCCCATTAACAGTAGTTCAATCTGCCCAATGACAGTTTCATGATCAAAATTTTTAAAAAATTCAATATACCCTCTTATATGGATCAAGTCAACGTTTATCTCGATTGTAGATTAGACATATATGAACTGATTTTAAGCACAAGAATTTCCTAAGCTAAGCAGTTAACATGTATGAAAAATGAGAAGTGGAAGTGGTGTATTTTCACTTTTAAGCGCTCTTTTGAAAAAAAAATAATTGACAGCATATGGCTACTGCTTATTGATGGAGAAATGGGTCTAAGAAGTAATCTCACTCCTGTGTATAGTCTTGGGTTGTCTAGTATTATTTATAAAGGATATATACATGATGGTTCGATGTACCACGTCTCCCCTACCTTATAAAAACATGGTAACACACAGACTTTTCATCTGTTTTTCTGTCGTGTTCTCTTATCTAGTGGCAGTCAATTCTTTTTATGAATTGTCAGATATCCTCTCACAGTCTCACACAACAACTAAGAAATTCGCAAATGTATCTGTTATCACTTGTCACTTCAGTCAGTTATATAGTGGGATTACTCGTGTTTTCCTTCGGCGTTCGGCACTTCTGATTCATGAAACCTTTATTGCTCATCAATCGTAGCAATGATCTTTGTGTTAAAATTATTTTTGGAAAGTGTTTAACCAGTTCTATCACATGTGATAATGACTGACACCAATATTGTCCTTTAATGAAATGAAATGGGGTTTAACATCCTACTTATCTGCACATTCTGATTTAATAAAGGCAGGCATGAGCCAGCCCGTGTGATATGAGGGAGTTTTTGCTCGGATAGTGTTGCCCGGAGGAAAACGCACCAGAAAATCCTGGAAATTTTCTCGTCCAAGTGTCATTTAAAGTTCCAATTTCATATTTTCTAAGAAAGTCAAAACATAATTATTTCTATGTCTTTTGCTCAAAAGGTTCTCAACTCACTATTATACGATCATGGGCAAAATTTTTTGGGCATTAGAAAGGCTGACACAGGCTAATTGAGGAAATAGTTACTCAATTACCTCCCTTGTTTTCCCATTCCTCTCCATGGACGGCCATCTTCAAACGTTTGAATTTGAAGTTGAAAATGATATTTTTGCCAATTTTTCAACTGGCAATAGTGAATTATAGGATTATTCTTTAACAAGGTAGGACTGTTTATAGGTTCAATCTATTTTAGGGCTTTATTTTAATACATTTTAAAAATATAACTTAAAAAAATGCTATTGGAACTTTAAAGCCTCTATGTTCTATCTTTATGTAACTAATAAAAATATGATACCTAGGCGAAGCAATTGACTACCTATACCTAGAATATTTTTGATATGAATGAATATTATACTCACCAACACATAGGATACAGTAAAGCTGATGCTGCATGTATACAAGATGTTAATCTACTTAATTTCTTTGATGTAAATAATACTCTTCTTTCATTTAATAAACTGTAATATATTATCAACATTTATTGAAATCATTTTTAAAACAAAAACTAACATAGGCTATCAAATGGAAAGAAAAAAACAGTACAGATGTTTCTGTAATATACTCTTGATGGCAGTCACAACATAACTCTTGTCATATTCAATTGTGACTTCCATTTAGCATGAAAATAGGATTTAATTAAAAGAACTAGGTCATTCATTGGGATGCTAGATTGTTAATATGGAACGCTTATATTATAACATACTCATGCAATTATATTATAACATACTCATGCAATTGCAATCTAATGGAAAGGAATTGGCAATTATTTTTTTCAATAATCAAATTCAGTGGCCCAAAGAGGGGTTCAGCTGTTGGATTAAAAAATGAAACAAGAGATAACCAATGAGTTTAGGAAGAGCGATCATGGGATAGTAATAAAACCATGCATTGACAATAGATTTAATAATCTTCAGCACATCACCGGACCATTAGGATTCTTCCCACCTACCTCACAAGAAATTTAGAAAATGAAATACAGAATAAAGATATTATCTATTGTATGTGAATTAAAGTCACTTTACTTACTGTGCGAATATAATCATCATATTATTAGTATCAATTGCATTATAATATTCTGTTAAATTTCTCTGAAAACAAGTAAAAAGATAGTTAACCAGGCAACAAAACAGACCGCTCCTAGTATTAGCAGCTACATACACGTATGTTGTCCGAGCAGTTCATGAAGGTTTTCACATATTTTTTCTTAAGTAGATAAAAGGCGCTTTTACAAGATAATTAAAACCTGATCATGAATGTCAGCCGATGAAGGAGAAGGACTTATTAATATAAATAAATAAAAAATGACTGGCTTCGGGTTCTTTCTAGCGTTTATTATACCAAACATTCATTAGTTAACAGATGATATCTAAATTTGTTATGAGAAATCACAGAAATTCAATCAGCTACTTTGTCTCATAAACACTGAAGGAAAACTTCACCTAAACTGGATATTTTGTTTTGAAAAAAAAAAAAAATCATTCAAGTTTAAAAACAAACCAGCGGCTGCCAGGCAGGATACGCCCACATTTTCAAGAGATGGATAGAGAACAAGCTAAAAAAAAGAGTGATTTTTCCTACAATAAAGGGCCATAATTCATGAAGTTACAATTCGATATGTACAAATCATCAGGGGTTAGACTATTCTTTAGGAAAGTTTAACGAACCCTTAACCATCATAGATTTTAAACAGATTTCTTCAATTAACAACAAACTACAGTGGACTCTGATTACTCCGGCACTCTGTGAAATCCGACATTATTTTCATATCCCGGTTTATTTCCTTATCATTCTCGATTTATTTCCTTATTACTTCAGCCCAAAATTCTCTGGGTAATCTGTACTCTGAATATTCCGAATTACAACATTAATCTGCTTTCCAGTCACATGATCTCCATTGAATCAACACTGTATGATCAGGCCTTCAATCAGTGGGTGTGAAGCAAGCAATCACCAATCAATTATCAGTGAAATTAAAACATGATGGGCGTGAAGCCACAAAAGATTATCAAGCAATCACTAATCAATTATTGGTGAGATTATAACTTGCTACCGTAGGTCTTTGTTGATTACTTTGATAATTTTATAATCTCTTGTAAGACAGTTGTGACAAATACTCAAGAATATCCACGAATTCATAGTCGTAAAAATATTCCTAGCACCTGTTGGAAACATTTGTTGCGCATGCCGCTTGAACCTGAATAACATAAGTTTGTTAATCCTACGGATGGATGTCTCCAAGCCATCAAACCATGTGACGATATATTATCGTTGAACATGTGATAGCAAAGAAAAGCGTGCGATCAACTGAAGACGCCGAAGAAGATAAATTAACGACAGCCTTGACCTATTCAAAATGCTGACACCTGTTAAATGAAATAAAAATTAATGTAATAAAATTTTGAATTTACAGAAAGGTTTATTATTTTTAAAGGGAAAAATAGGTTGCCAGGCAACGAAACATACGCCCACACAGCAGCCAAATCGTCCGGGCAGTCAACAAGAGTTGTTGCATTTTAAGTAATCATCAGAAAATCATAATTCAAACTCACCCATAACTATGGTGTAACTGTGATATAATCAAACGTTTTTTTAAAATCAGATAATAATTGTGACCTCCAGAGGGACTACAAGCTAAAAAGGGCGATTTTTCGGACAATGAGGGGCCATAATTCAGGAAGTTACGATCCGATGGGAGCAAATATCGAAAGGAACCAAGATCTTTGGGTTATAAACATACATGTCAAGTTTCATCAAAATCGGTTCAAAATTGTGACCTCTATAAGGTCCACAACCTTGATATAACATATTTTCACACTATTCGTGTACAAACGGCGGCCATTTTGTCTGTCAATTTTGGTCCGATTTTCACGAAATTCAAACTCAACCTTCATAACCATGAAACGGTGATATAATCAAACGTTTTTTTAAATCGGATAACAATTTTGACCTCCAGAGGGACCACAAGCTAAAAAGGGCGATTTTTCGGACAATCAGGGGCCATAATTCAGGAAGTTACGATCCGATTGGCGCAAATATCGAAAGGAACCAAGATCTATGGGTTATAAACATGCATGTCAAGTTTCATCAAAATCGGTTCAAAATTGTGACCTCTATAAGGTCCACAACCTTGATATAACATATTTTCACACTATTCGTGTACAAACGGCGGCCATTTTGTCAGTCAATTTTGGTCCGATTTTCACGAAGTTCGAACTCAACCTTCATAACCATGCAACGGTGATATAATCAAACGGTTTTTTAAATCGGATAACAATTTTGATCTCCAGAGGGACCACAAGCTAAAAAGGGCAATTTTTCGGACAATCAGGGGCCATAATTCAGGAAGTTACGATCCGATTGGTGCAAATATCGAAAGGAACCAAGATCTATGGGTTATAAACATGCATTTCAAGTTTCATCCAAATCGGTTCAAAATTGTGACCTCTATAAGGTCCACAACCTTGATATAACATATTTTCACACTATTCGCGTACAAACGGCGGCCATTTTGTCTGTCAATTTTGGTCCGATTTTCACGAAATTCGAACTCAACCTTCATAACCATGGAACGGTGATATAATCAAACGGTTTTTTAAATCGGATAACAATTTTGACCTCCAGAGGGACCACAAGCTAAAAAGGGCAATTTTTCGGACAATCAGGGGCCATAATTCAGGAAGTTAAGATCTGATTGGCGCAAATATCGAAAGGAACCAAGATCTATGGGTTATAAACATGCATTTCAAGTTTCATCCAAATCGGTTCAAAATTGTGACCTCTACACTGTTCACAAGCTAAAAAAACGTACAATCAGGGCCATAACCCATGAAGTTACAGTCCGATACATGCCAATATCGAAAGGAACCGAGATCTTAGGGTGATAAACCTATATTTTAAGTTTCATTGAAATCGGATAAGAATTGTGACCTGTAGACTGTTCACAAACAATTGTGGACGGACGGACGGACAGGGGCGACGACAATATACGTCCACATGAAAATGAGGGCGTATAAATATCGAATCGTAATTAAATTCTCGGATTATCCACTGCCCCTGTCTTTTTCCGTGATTTTTATCTCAGACAGTGTTGTACGTCTAACTCTTCATAAAGTTTATCAAAGCGCCCAATGTTCGCGTGTAGCCCTCGGACTCACAAGTGCAGATATTCCTAATAGTCAGGCTGTCGATTAGGGGAACTGTAACATTATTGTCCAGTATGCGCTCCATGTGGCATGAGTGTTTTTCAGGAAATCCAGTATTTTTCTTGTAAGTTTGGATATCTCTACCTTCTATATATATACCAAACTTGCCATACTTTTACAGGGAATAAACACCCGATTAATACTTTTCTGGGAACCTATCTTTAAACGGTCTGTAATACAAGAATAATTACATACTACAGACTTTTGGCAATTACAATTTTTCCTATCCGTCACGTGATATGTTGCGTCCATATAGTTGTAGAGTTTTGACAGATTTTCGCGTCCCATAGCCTACAAATGTGTAGCAGAGCTTAGTTCTATTTCAGCATGATGTCTGTTATCTACCACGATACTAGTCAAGTTTCCAGCCTACAAAGTCCTCAAGGGAGTAAAGTTGCTGGACAATCGTTGAGCTATTTAAGATTGTTTAAAAATTTAGTGTGGAATCTTATTAAAAATCTTCGACTTTGACTCAACAGCAAATTTTGGTTTCACTAATGTATCATTTCAGAAAGTATATACCCCTTTTAAAGATTAGCAAGCTCCCCCCCCCCCCAATTTAAATTTAGCATGTAGATCAACCAAAATGCAAAGAGAGAGAGAGAGAGCGAGAGAGAGAGAAATGGGGTTTTACGTCCACTTGACACAAACTAGGTCATTTCGGGACTAACATATGGTTTAATTTTATTTCAATAATTCGCTTGCACGTAGGGGTCTTTAGCAGTGGGAGGAAACCGGAGGACCCAGTTAAAACACACAAGGTTGGATAGGCGACCCTACTCCTTGTCACATACAACCGGGGATTCGAAACCACGACAGTTGATTAATTACAGGCTTTATGATACAGCACGCATGTGCTAACCATTTGGACATCCAGACAAACAAGAAAAATATGAACATTGTTTATGAAGCTCATCAAAAATAATGATTAAATTCCACCGTTTATTTTGGTTAAAATCACATCAAATATACACCTTCTTGTTCTATGATACACATAGACACATAAAAACACTACAGCACAACATTTCAGCATTTAAAAGTAGCAAAAAAATATGGTAAAAAGACAACAATGTCATACAGACCTTTTCTGTATGAAAGCTGTTTGATAGGTCCTGCCGTATTCGTGTGCCGTATCACGTATGTCAAATACACACACATTGATGACGTCGCACTCAAAATCGATACGGATACGCGCTATGGACCAGGAATTTACGCTTGCCAAAAGTCTCTACTATCTGATCACATGCGCCGCTAGATCGATTACGGTGAAACTTTCATCTGAATTTTTTTCTCGTTTTGCCATGAACTGCGGGGCCCACTAAACCTAAGCTGGGCTTTGCTGCCGACAACCAGTATTGCTGTGCAATTTGCGATACATATTTTGTCTGCTGCTAATCAAAAATTAAAATCTAATATTATGCCTGTCATTTTGGATATTGACAGGAAGATTTTTCCACATTTTGAAAACTAGTAGGTTTTCTCAACACTTTCAACGTGTATAAAATATCAAATAAATTTTTTTTGAAATGAAACTGAATTCTCCGTGTGACATTTTCTTCACGAACTACCTAGACACAATTCATTATACTATACAATACAGGGATATAACTCTATGAATGTGGACAATTAAAACGGAAAAAGGGAGTTGAATAGTACAATCTCCAGTGTATCTCCCAGGTATTGTAAATAAAATATATAAAAATAAATATATGTAACCGTATTGTAAAATGAGAAATCAAAGTAAGAATTCCTGTAAAATATTATTGTTTATATCATGTGTGTCTAGTTAATCGACTTTATTCGTTAATATCCTAAAGCCTGTCATTGAGTCAACTGGCGTGGTTTCCAAACCATGTGACGATATATTATCGTTGAACATGTGATAGCAAAGAAAAGCGTGCGATCAACTGAAGACGCCGAAGAAGATAAATTAACGACAGCCTTGACCTATTCAAAATGCTGACACCTGTTAAATGAAATAAAAATTAATGTAATAAAATTTTGAATTTACAGAAAGGTTTATTATTTTTAAAGGGAAAAATAGGTTGCCAGGCAACGAAACATACGCCCACACAGCAGCCAAATCGTCCGGGCAGTCAACAAGAGTTGTTGCATTTTAAGTAATCATCAGAAAATCATAATTCAAACTCACCCATAACTATGGTGTAACTGTGATATAATCAAACGTTTTTTTAAAATCAGATAATAATTGTGACCTCCAGAGGGACTACAAGCTAAAAAGGGCGATTTTTCGGACAATGAGGGGCCATAATTCAGGAAGTTACGATCCGATGGGAGCAAATATCGAAAGGAACCAAGATCTTTGGGTTATAAACATACATGTCAAGTTTCATCAAAATCGGTTCAAAATTGTGACCTCTATAAGGTCCACAACCTTGATATAACATATTTTCACACTATTCGTGTACAAACGGCGGCCATTTTGTCTGTCAATTTTGGTCCGATTTTCACGAAATTCAAACTCAACCTTCATAACCATGAAACGGTGATATAATCAAACGTTTTTTTAAATCGGATAACAATTTTGACCTCCAGAGGGACCACAAGCTAAAAAGGGCGATTTTTCGGACAATCAGGGGCCATAATTCAGGAAGTTACGATCCGATTGGCGCAAATATCGAAAGGAACCAAGATCTATGGGTTATAAACATGCATGTCAAGTTTCATCAAAATCGGTTCAAAATTGTGACCTCTATAAGGTCCACAACCTTGATATAACATATTTTCACACTATTCGTGTACAAACGGCGGCCATTTTGTCAGTCAATTTTGGTCCGATTTTCACGAAGTTCGAACTCAACCTTCATAACCATGCAACGGTGATATAATCAAACGGTTTTTTAAATCGGATAACAATTTTGACCTCCAGAGGGACCACAAGCTAAAAAGGGCAATTTTTCGGACAATCAGGGGCCATAATTCAGGAAGTTACGATCCGATTGGTGCAAATATCGAAAGGAACCAAGATCTATGGGTTATAAACATGCATTTCAAGTTTCATCCAAATCGGTTCAAAATTGTGACCTCTATAAGGTCCACAACCTTGATATAACATATTTTCACACTATTCGCGTACAAACGGCGGCCATTTTGTCTGTCAATTTTGGTCCGATTTTCACGAAATTCGAACTCAACCTTCATAACCATGGAACGGTGATATAAACAAACGGTTTTTTAAATCGGATAACAATTTTGACCTCCAGAGGGACCACAAGCTAAAAAGGGCAATTTTTCGGACAATCAGGGGCCATAATTCAGGAAGTTAAGATCTGATTGGCTCAAATATCGAAAGGAACCAAGATCTATGGGTTATAAACATGCATTTCAAGTTTCATCCAAATCGGTTCAAAATTGTGACCTCTACACTGTTCACAAGCTAAAAAAACGTACAATCAGGGGCCATAACCCATGAAGTTACAGTCCGATACATGCCAATATCGAAAGGAACCGAGATCTTAGGGTGATAAACCTATATTTTAAGTTTCATTGAAATCGGATAAGAATTGTGACCTGTAGACTGTTCACAAACAATTGTGGACGGACGGACGGACAGGGGCGACGACAATATACGTCCACATGAAAATGAGGGCGTATAAATATCGAATCGTAATTAAATTCTCGGATTATCCACTGCCCCTGTCTTTTTCCGTGATTTTTATCTCAGACAGTGTTGTACGTCTAACTCTTCATAAAGTTTATCAAAGCGCCCAATGTTCGCGTGTAGCCCTCGGACTCACAAGTGCAGATATTCCTAATAGTCAGGCTGTCGATTAGGGGAACTGTAACATTATTGTCCAGTATGCGCTCCATGTGGCATGAGTGTTTTTCAGGAAATCCAGTATTTTTCTTGTAAGTTTGGATATCTCTACCTTCTATATATATACCAAACTTGCCATACTTTTACAGGGAATAAACACCCGATTAATACTTTTCTGGGAACCTATCTTTAAACGGTCTGTAATACAAGAATAATTACATACTACAGACTTTTGGCAATTACAATTTTTCCTATCCGTCACGTGATATGTTGCGTCCATATAGTTGTAGAGTTTTGACAGATTTTCGCGTCCCATAGCCTACAAATGTGTAGCAGAGCTTAGTTCTATTTCAGCATGATGTCTGTTATCTACCACGATACTAGTCAAGTTTCCAGCCTACAAAGTCCTCAAGGGAGTAAAGTCGCTGGACAATCGTTGAGCTATTTAAGATTGTTTAAAAATTTAGTGTGGAATCTTATTAAAAATCTTCGACTTTGACTCAACAGCAAATTTTGGTTTCACTAATGTATCATTTCAGAAAGTATATACCCCTTTTAAAGATTAGCAAGCTCCCCCCCCCCCCAATTTAAATTTAGCATGTAGATCAACCAAAATGCAAAGAGAGAGAGAGAGAGCGAGAGAGAGAGAAATGGGGTTTTACGTCCACTTGACACAAACTAGGTCATTTCGGGACTAACATATGGTTTAATTTTATTTCAATAATTCGCTTGCACGTAGGGGTCTTTAGCAGTGGGAGGAAACCGGAGGACCCAGTTAAAACACACAAGGTTGGATAGGCGACCCTACTCCTTGTCACATACAACCGGGGATTCGAAACCACGACAGTTGATTAATTACAGGCTTTATGATACAGCACGCATGTGCTAACCATTTGGACATCCAGACAAACAAGAAAAATATGAACATTGTTTATGAAGCTCATCAAAAATAATGATTAAATTCCACCGTTTATTTTGGTTAAAATCACATCAAATATACACCTTCTTGTTCTATGATACACATAGACACATAAAAACACTACAGCACAACATTTCAGCATTTAAAAGTAGCAAAAAAATATGGTAAAAAGACAACAATGTCATACAGACCTTTTCTGTATGAAAGCTGTTTGATAGGTCCTGCCGTATTCGTGTGCCGTATCACGTATGTCAAATACACACACATTGATGACGTCGCACTCAAAATCGATACGGATACGCGCTATGGACCAGGAATTTACGCTTGCCAAAAGTCTCTACTATCTGATCACATGCGCCGCTAGATCGATTACGGTGAAACTTTCATCTGAATTTTTTTCTCGTTTTGCCATGAACTGCGGGGCCCACTAAACCTAAGCTGGGCTTTGCTGCCGACAACCAGTATTGCTGTGCAATTTGCGATACATATTTTGTCTGCTGCTAATCAAAAATTAAAATCTAATATTATGCCTGTCATTTTGGATATTGACAGGAAGATTTTTCCACATTTTGAAAACTAGTAGGTTTTCTCAACACTTTCAACGTGTATAAAATATCAAATAAATTTTTTTTGAAATGAAACTGAATTCTCCGTGTGACATTTTCTTCACGAACTACCTAGACACAATTCATTATACTATACAATACAGGGATATAACTCTATGAATGTGGACAATTAAAACGGAAAAAGGGAGTTGAGTAATACAATCTCCAGTGTATCTCCCAGGTATTGTAAATAAAATATATAAAAATAAATATATGTAACCGTATTGTAAAATGAGAAATCAAAGTAAGAATTCCTGTAAAATATTATTGTTTATATCATGTGTGTCTAGTTAATCGACTTTATTCGTTAATATCCTAAAGCCTGTCATTGAGTCAACTGGCGTGGTTTCCAATTCCCGGTTGTGTGTGACAAGGAGTTGGGTCGCCTGTCCAACCTTGTGGGTTTTCTCCGGGTCCTCCGGTTTCATTCCACTGCTAAAGACCCCTATGCACAAGCGATTTATTGAAATAAAATTAAACCATATGTTAGTCCCAAAATGACCTAGTTTGTGTTGAGTGGACGTTAAACCCCATTTCTCTCTCTCTCTCGTTAATATCCGTGAGTCCGATTGAACGAAAATAGTAACACACAATGAAAAGCAGACACATTTGGTTTTTTTAACGAAGATATTTTACGTAACGTAGAAATAACAATTAATGTTATTGTCTTCCGATGTTATTTTTGTTGCTCAAACACAAACAATCGAAAAGGTTTTCGCTGCTTTGATTACAACACACCTGATTAACAACCTTTACCCCCTTCAACATATTACGATGGTTTAGCTCATCACGTGACATGTACAATATTGTGTCAGACATGGTCTAAAACACAAGCAAAATAATTGACTTCTCAAGAGAGAACTTTTTTTTTCATTGGGATATTCAATTGTGCAATGGAGCATATTTTAAACACATAGGAAACTTTTTAATAAAAAATATTCAGTAGTTTGTTCACAATTGAAGAAATCTTTAAAATTTACTACGGTTCAGACAGTAGGTTTGGATTAGATGATAAGTTAGTGCACTATGATATCGCACATTTGGATACAATGTTGTTTCGGCCAACAAAAACATTCAAATTATTAGACTTATATACATTATATAATGCTTATTGTAGGTCTCTTTGGGCCTCAAATGTTCTATAAATCTAGACATTTATTCACATGCCAATTTCATACGCAATTGTCTAGACCATCCCTTGGTTTTGTTTCTCAATGAATTTAAACACAACTGTCAGTTAATAATTTGATCAAGAAATGGATTATTAAGACTTTGTTTATCAATGACAATCGAGACTATTGTTTTTCAAAAGGCCATAACCCAGCTCAAAAGGAAGTATTCTGACTGAAATCTTCTGGGGGGTTGGATGGCTGAATGGTTAGTGGATGCGTGCTGCATTGAAAGGTTTTGATTCCCCAGTTGTATGTGACATGGTGTAGGGGCACCTCGTGGGTTTTCTCTGTGTCTTATGGTTTCCGGCCACTTCTGAAAATAGGTTGCCAGGCAATGAAACATACGCCCACACAGCAGCTAAATCGTCCGGGCAGTCAACAAGAGTTGTCACATATTTAGTTATTATCAGAAAATCATTAGAATTTGTTTGGTTTTTATTAAGTTCTGCCCCATGCTAAATTACCATGTAACGGTGATACAATCAAATGTTTTTTTAAATCAGATAATAATTTTGACGTCCAGAGGGACCACAAGCTAAAAAGGGTGATTTTTCGGACAATCAGGGGCCCTATTTCAGGAAGTTTCGATCCGATGGACGCAAATATCCAGAGGAACCAAGATCTTTGGATTATCAACATACATGTTAAGTTTCATCAAAATCGGTTCAAAATTGTGACCTCTATAGGGTCCACAAGCTAAAAACATGATTTTTCGTACAATCAAGGGCCATAATCCGTGAAGTTTCGATCCGATACATTCCAATATCGAAAGCAGCCGAGATCTTATGGGGATTAATCTATATTTCAAGTTTTGTCAAAATCGGATAAGAATTGTGACCTGTAGAGAGAGTCCACAACCTTGATATAACATATTTTCACACTTTTCGCATACAAACGGCAGCCATTTTGTCTGTCAATTTTCGTCCGATTTTCACGAAATACGAACTCAACCTTAATTACCATGAAACTGTGATTTAATCAAACGGTTTTTTAAATCGGATAATAACTTTGACCTCGAGAGGGACCACGTGCTAAAAAGGGCGATTTTTCGGACAATCAGGGGCCATAATTCAGGAAGTTATGATCCGATGGGCAAAAATATCGAAAGGAACCAAGATCTTTGGGTTATAAACATACATGTCAAGTTTCATCACAATTGGTTCAAAATAGTGACCTCTATAGGGTCCACAAGCTGAAAACGTGATTTTTCGTACAATCAGGGACCATAATCAACGAAGTTTCGATCCGATACATGCCAATATCAAAAGCAGTCGAGATCTTATGGGGATAAACCTATATAAGAATTGTGACCTGTAGAGAGTCCACAAACAAATTGTGGACGTCCGGACTGACAGGGGCGACGACAATATATACGTCCACATGAAAATGTGGGCGTATAAAAACCATGTTAGTCCCAAAATGACCCAATTTGTGTCGAGTCGACGTTAAACCCCATTTTTGTCTCTCTCTCTGAAATCTTCAACATATTCCTCCTTTCCATTATTTATTTATTAACTTTAAAAGCGAGAGCTTACTTAATGCATCCTAATCACAGTGCATAAATTTCAAGTCAATTGAATGATAACTTTAGCCTGGTCAGTGTCCAACAAACAGAAGTGACCACAATTATTGACCACATTTCAAAATTGGCATATAAAAATCCATGTTAAATTATGTGTATTCTTTTCGCTTCTAGTGTTTGTGAACAGAAGTACAATAAAATACAATTATCTAAATCTGAGCAACAGAATTCTTCTATCATTTGAACAGAGCAAGGCATTTCTACCCCTACTCACCTTTTTTTTAACATACACATGTATTAAATTCATTGTAAAACTTACACTAGCAGGAATACTGGGAAGTTGTGCAGGATCTGGTCCACTAAAACTAAGCATCTATAATGAAGAAAAAAATACAATTAAAGAGTTTGTAGGATTTAGGATAGGTAGCTACTCCAAATTTTTAAATTTTTGTCCCCCACACAAAAGCAAGGGACAATTAACATGTGTTTGTACGTCTGTATGTCCGTCCGTCTCTGTCCGTCACACATTCTAATTGTGCTAGAATGTTCAAACTTGGTGTTGGTGTTTACTACGTCAATGCCTTGATGAAGATCAAAGATGAACATTTTCTGCTTAGGTAGAGTGGTTCAGGGACACTTATAAAAACTGACCCACTTATCTGCCAGGTTGCTCCTTCGAGAAATTTTCTGAAGTGAACAATAGTCAGCTCCGCGCACGTGATTTTCGATGTCGCAGCAAATATACGTCACACAAGGTATTTTACACACAAATTGCCATATAAAGCCGAGTAAAAAATTCACTCATTACGGGCTTCGACTTGCTTGTTTATTTAAAAACGCACGCGAGCAAAAATTTCAATTGCACTCTTTGATTTAATTTTGGCGATTTGGGTGATTTCGATACAGAGCTAGCTGTAATAGCTTCGTTTCATTTCTAACTTTTAAGCACATGACATCGTCGAAATAAATTCATTACAACATTTTGGGATTTACTTTTATTTAGTTGTTACACCATTCGTTTACGGGGCGATCTCTTCGTGTAAAGAAATAAATATTTGCTAGCTCTAAATACGCAGAATTATTTTAGACCGGATAATAATCGAAACAAAATTTTATTTGTAGTCTTTATTTTCCAGACACTTTTCGGTAACTTGGTGTAAATTATTTTCAGAATCATAGTATCTTATTTAATTATTATGTAGATTTAAGCCTTGATCGAAGGAAATAGTTGTTAATTCTGAAATGCGTTACACAATGAACTAAGTAAATGATCAAAATAAACTCAGACGAAAATATAACTGTTAAATGTTACTCTATTTCTGTCTCTTCTGTTCAAAAACTAACTGTGCATGCGTAGAAGCGTTAAATGTAATCGTTATTTGAACGTGTTCTAAAACCGAAGAATTCTGAATTTATTATTCTTTCCAGAGAAAAGTTACAATTTTTTTTGTAGCCAACCACAACTCGTTTTGTCACTAGGAGTCAACTCCCTTGAGAATGGGAGCCCAATTTTTTTTTAGCAATTTAAAAACACGTCCAGATGGTTATATCTTCGAAAGTCAAACATGGCACGACAACATTCGTTGTTGATGAATGAAGTTTTTATGGTAAGCCTCGTCATATTATGTTAAAATAAACCCCAAATATTGTCTGTAGGACGAAATTTCTTCTGGCCCTGAATCACCCTAGCTTTGGGTAAGCAGAGATAAGCAATTTGATTGGTTAAAGCTTTGGGACACAATAATTTTAGTTCTAATTAAGTGAGAGTGATGAAACTTGATGTAGATGTTCATTAGGTGAATGTCGTGACCGAATTCAATGATTAACATTTCGAGCTGAAGCTAAGCAGAGCTAATCAGTTTCATTGGTCAATGCTTTGGGACAAGATAATCTTGATTCTATCTGACAGAGAGGGATGAAACTTAGTGTGTACAGTTTGATTGCTCAATACTTTTGAAAAAATAAACGTGTGATTAATTAATGTGTCATCTTTTTATATTGGGATTTTGGCGGGGAACTTTAGCCTAACTGCTGGCTATTGTAATTTCTTACTTTTGCTATAAAGGGGAGGTATGTTCATAAGGAGCCGCAAAGTAGAATGTTAATCCCCTATTCTTTCATACAATACATACCTCTTGTTGAGCTACTATAGTGACAGGAACTTTTGGCATTGGGATTTCATGATTAAATGTAGCTTCCAATAGCGGTATGGCGCAATTCAATTCTGATCTATTAAGTATTTCAGCTATCATATTTAATAACTTGTAGAATATCTCAAACCATGGTAGACAACTGAAATATGCGAATATTTATTATAGACTATTGAAATATACTTATATATATATATTATTATATATAAGTAAAATTCAAATATTAGAGAAAAAACACTAAGAATTAAATTTTTGGCTAGTACTTCCATCGTTATCAACGAATCTTCAGGCCATTTTAATGCGTTACTATGCTGTTATAATAACATTACGTCATAACAGAGGAAAATGACTAGCCAAAAATTTTAATTCTTAGTATTTTTCTCTAATATTTGAATTCTACTCATACGTTTAACTAACAATGAGTAGAATTCAAATATTAGAGAAAAATACTAAGAATGTAAATAAATAAATAAAAAATACGTCCACTTTACTTCATTCTGGCATACATTTAATCATATAAGCTAGCTGTCTGCATTCTATGGACTTCTTCAGATAATAATGTATACAAAATATTGCAAATACGATAACATACATATACAATCTTACAATAATAATATATTTCCATAGCAATGGATTATAAATAATATATAATACATAACATGATATTAATCTATATATAGTCATCCTGGTATAGTTTGACAATGGTCAATTCAGGAATAATGAGATGACATAAATGTTTATAGAACACTTAAGTAATCTGGCTAATGCTATAATAAAATCTAACCTATTATTAATTTACAAAATTTTCCTGGTATAATTAGGCCTTAGAATCATACAGAAGTAAAAAGACCAATTAAATGTCAATAGATCAATTATGTAATTTGGCTGTAAACTTGTTTATATCTACCTTATTCTCTAATAAACCGATTACAAAGAAAGAAAGATATACAGGGTTTAAAATCCCCTTAAATAGTGTCGAAGTAAAAAGTGTAAAAACATATATTCAGATTTAATTAAAAATTATAAGAATATTAACATGGTGGGAGAGAGAGAGAGAGAGTAATGGGGTTTAATGTCCACTCGACACAAACTAGGTCGTTCGAGACTAACATATAGTTTAATTTTATTTCAATAATTCGCTTGCGCGTAGGGGTCTTTAGCAGTGGGAGGAAAGCCGAGTGCCCAGAGGAAACCCACGAGGTTGAGAAGGCGCAGCTATCTCCATGCCACATGCGCTCACACCAGACATCGAAACCACAGTCGCAAGCCAGAGATGACCGGCCAGCTAGAGGTCGAAGCGCGACACTCTAGACCACTAGGCCATCCCAACCCTGCCTTAATATCATGGATTTAGCTGTTCGGTTATCAAAATTCATTGAAAATTAAAGGGACAATAACATTCTTGCTGGCTTGGAAGCTCCAGAAAATAAATAATACCCTTATTCTAAGTACTAGATGTGTAAGTGTCCTACTTGTTGTGTAAATTATCCATTACAACCTATTTTTCTTGTCCAGAGGGTTCGAAAATATTTTAAAATCCAAGTCACATTTGAAAAGGTTTACGTTAGACTTTTCATATCAATTGGTTGAATTTTTCCAATTTTTTAAAATAGGTGTGTTAAGATGAAATTTATATCATCAATTAATTGGAATATTGTAAAATAATACGATTTGTTGACCAGAATGAAGATTGGGACATATTATTCAGTTACAACAAGAGTGTTATTGGGGCTTTAAAATACTTGTTAATCTCAAGACCTTAAACTCTGTGTATCAATTTGAAGTCAATCGGATATTAACTTTGGCCTCTAGTGTCTAGAGCATCCACAAGATTTTTCAAAGTGATCAAGGGCCATAACTCTGGCAGTAATTATTGGAAATCACCGAAAATCAATAGGCTTCTTCTCATGACCTTAAACAATGTGTATAAATTTAAAATCAATCAGATCTTAACTTTTGCCTCTACAGCGTCCACAAGATTTATTGAAGTTATCAAGGGACGTAACTCTGGCAGTAATTATCAGAAATCGCTGAAAATCAAAAGGCATCTTCGTCACATGACCTTAAACACTGTGTATAAATTTAAAGTCAATCAGATATTAACTTTAGCTTCTAGAGCGTTCGCAGGATTTTTTGATGTGATCAAGGGCCATAACTCTGGCATTAATTATCCGAAATCGCTGAAAATCAAAGACTTCTTCGTTTCATGACCTTAAACAATGTGTATAAATTTAAAGTCAATCGGATATTAACTTTGGCTTTTAGAGCGTCCACGAGATTTTTTGAAGTGATCAAGGGCCATAACTCTGGCACTAATTATCGGAAATCGCTGAAAATCAATAGGCTTCTTCGTCTTATGACCTTCAACACTGTGTATAAATTTAAAGCCAATCGGATATTAACTTTGGCCTTTATAGCGTCCACAAGATTTTTTGAAGTGATCAAGGGCCATAACTCTGGTAGTTATTATCGGAAATCGCTGAAAAACAATAGGCTTCTTTGTCTCATGACCTTAAACACTGTGTATAAATTTAAAGTCAATCGGATATTAACTTTAGCCTCTAGAGCGTCCACAAGCAATTGTGGACGCCGGACCGACGGACGGGGGCGACGACAATATACGACCACATTTCAATGTGGGCATATAAAAAATGGATAATCGATTATCCTACCAAATGATGATCGAAATTAGCCCCAATATTCAATCGCTAAAATCTTGGTTCATAGTGGATCAATTTGACTGAAATTTTCAGCAAATTCGCTTCACATTATGTAGTTTTTAACTTTTACAGTAAGAATTGCCAGCTCTTTATCTAATTTCCCATAATCTATTTTTAATCATTAGGCAATCAAGTCAATGATCTTTATTCAAAAAGATAGGTTGGCAGGCAACATAACATATGCCCAAATATTGAAGATAAAATCTTGTACCTTGTCGAACTATAGACAAGTGGATATTAATGCCGGGCTAGTGACTGACAGTAGACTATTAGCCCTGGGCTAGTGGATGCAAAAAAATTTTTTTTATGCCCCTGGTCCAACTATTAACTTTTTCACAGATCACTCCACATAACGTCACGTTTCTAAGTATTACCTTATTGTTAATATTGTTATGTTATGTCCTGACGATGCCCCTGTGGCGGAAAATATTAGACAGTGATTAAACAATTAATAATGATATATTTTGTTCATTTCATACTATCATTTTTGGGATATACATGTATATAATTTCTACATGGATAATTTCTACAAGAATTACACTACCAGTATATATCAAAGTCAGGTGTTCAAACAGAGAGAGAGAGAGAAATGGGGTTTAACGTCCACTCGTCACAAACTAGGTCATTTCGGGACTAACATATCGTTTAATTTTATTTCAATAATTCGCTTGCGCGTAGGGGTCTTTAGCAGTGGGAGGAAACCGGAGTGCCCGGAGAAAACCCACGGGGTTGAGAAGGCGTCCCTATCTCCATGCCACATATGCTCACACCAGGGATCGAAACCACAGCCACAAGCCAGAGGTGACTGGCCAGCTAGAGGTCGAAGCGCGGCACTCTAGACCACTAGGCCATCCCAACCTGCCAGGTGTTCAAACAATATCCATCTTTTTTGGAAAGGAGAATAATGAATCAGATACTTCTCCTTAAGTTGGTTGGAAAGTTGCTATCAATTTTTTGTTAAAATTGTTGATGGTCATTTGAAAGATTTTGATAACCTTGCAAACTATATACTGTGACAGCTGAAAATGGTTCAATTCCTTTCAATACTTACAAAGAGAGAGAGAGATGGGGTTTAACGTCCACATGATACAAACTAGGTCATTTTGGGACTAACATATGGTTTCAATTTTTATTTCAATAAATCGCTTGCGCGTAGGGGTCTTTAGCAGAGGGAGGAAACCGGAGTGCCCGGAGGAAACCCACGAGGTTGAGAAGGCGTCCCTATCTTGATGCCACATACGCTCACACCAGGGATCGAAACCACAGCTGCAAGCCAGAGGTGACCCACCAGCTAGAGGTCCATCCCCGGCAAAGAGAGAGAAATGGGGTTGAACGTCCACTCAACACAAACTCGGTCATTTCAGGACTAACATATGGTTTAATTTCATTTCAATAATTCGCTTGCGCGTAGGGGTCTTTAGCAGTAGGAGGAAGCTGGAGTGCCCGGAGGAAACCCACTAGGGCTTACAAAGATCTGATGAATTGAAAATAAATCAATATTCAGGATCCACTTTGGATGATATCATGGACAGTAATATACGCGCAAGCAATGAGCCCCTTTGGTTCAATTCTCTGCTGCTTGCACCAGAAACCATGAGATCTCAATGTTGACGGTAAACCAAGCAATATGATTTTTGACATTGCAGGATTTTATTATACAGATGAATTACTAAATCACTTCCTTAGAATTTACAGTATTCTTATAGTTTCTCAGTAATTTTTCAACCCATAAGTACAATGGACTCCGATCACTTCGGCACTCTGTGAAATCTGACATGATTTTCATGTCCTAATTTATTTCTTTATTACTTCAGCCAAAAAATCTCTGGTTAATCCTGATTACGACATCAATCAGCCGTCCTGTCACATGATTTCCATTGAATCGACACCGTATAATCCGGCCTTCAATCGGTGATTGTTAAGCAGGCAATTACCAATCAATTATCAGTGAGATTAAAATTTGATGGGTGTGAAGCCACAATATAGATTAACTAAACAAGCAATCACCAATCAATTATCGGTGAGATTAAAACTCGCTACCATAGGTCTCTTTGTTGATTACTTTGATAATTCTATAATCTCTTGTAAAACAGTAATTGTGACAAATACTCAAGAATATCCACAAATTTTCCCACGAACTAACAGTCGTAAAAATATTTATTTTGTAGATTTTGCAAGCATTTTGATTTTGCTTAATAATCCCAATTCCCGTATGTATGAAGGCTGTCAAAATTATGTAAATAAGTTCAGGTATAATAATCTCCGGAATGAAGATTAATTGTGCAAATGTAAAAATGAAAGAGTGTTTTAGTAGGTTCGTTTTTAACGAAAACTCAACCAATTTTTTTTTTTAATCCCCATGGGCATGTCCGAAGTAAATAAAGACAAGTATGGGTTGAAAAAAAAAAAGAGTAGCCAGAACAATAAAAATATCATGAATTGATTTCTGTTTTAAATAGCCTTTAAACTTAATACTGGTAATTGTACATATAGGCTGTGATTTAGCCACGAAAATCGTTTCATCTTGTCTCAGCAAATTCATGGTGAAATTCGGACGCTTTTCTGCACAAGTAAACAAGTAATTAAGTCGCCACTGTAGTACACATTTCTTTTGCGATGTTTTGCACAATCAGACCAGCACTCGAATTACACCTCGGACTATATTTGTCAAGTGTAGCCATAATGTGGTGACTGGTGAAGAAATCAAATTCTAAGCCAATCAGAAACCATAAAAGTAATCAACTTCATTGGGTCACGGGTCAATAGCCATAAATAGACAAGGGAATACCTTTTACGAGACGGAACACGTTGGTTTGTTTACATTTATGTCTGGATTACGGGACAATAGCATCATAAATGTTGCGTTGACACCGTGAACACGGCTAGCCCCTGATTTGCGGCAAAAATACCGTCTAAAGCGAAATTGCATCAATGAATGTGATATTTCCTGGAAACAAGCATTTTTTCAATTTTATTTCAATTAAACAATATCCAAAAGAAATATAAATTCAATATACAGATGAAAACGTTTTTGGCATGCTTGAAATAATGGTTGTGTAAAATAATTATATATAATGTTGAGAAAAAGACAAAAATAATAATACCATCTGAGCTTACTGAATATTAATAATGATTCACCTCACAACTACATGTACCTCTGTACATGCACCAATTATAGGCCTAGACATAAACCCCGTTTACATTGCAAATTTAAAGCGTACCTGGAGCATGGATTACTGCGCATGCCCCAAATGAACCTTGACCTTTTTCCCCACGAACTTTGACAGTTCTGTCATCAGTTCTGTCAAAATGGCTAATACAAGCTATGAGTAATACAAGCTATTTATAAACGACATGATTATTCGCTTTTGTTGCCTCTTGTAGCATGATATCATTGAATAACTCGAAAAGACTGCTTACTCATTCAAAATAGGCATCAAATCGGTTAAACATTGATCATTCTTTCTTGATTTCTTTCGAACTCTTAATAACAGAAAAAAAACAAAAAACAGAAAGGGCCAAACGTATCAAAATCAACCGCCATAATTGTTTTCATCTGGGTAACTTGCATAGGGACTGAAATTAACTTTTAATACTTTTATGTGAAGAGTTCCACATTTGGCGTGCTTGGCACGGTTCAGAGATGGGTAATGTAAACGGGTACATTTCTTGAAATTTATCGCAGCCTGGTACTGTGCCCATGGCTACAGGCCCGCACAGAAAACATGTATTTACACACAGATCAGGTCTTGTGTCCATATACACTGTACAAAATTAAAAGATATATACCAGAAAAGAAAAGTACATATACGAGAAGAAAACAAACAGTTCACTAAATAAAATGGTTCAAGTAAAATCAATAAGAAATGAAATGGAGTTTAACGTCGTCCTACTGTTCTGCTCTTATACATGTACTGGACTAATGAAGACGGGCATACGCTATACAGTGTACTAGGAGGAAAATTTTGCCCGGGCACAGCACTATGGCCTACTCTTATATCAAATTCCAACTGCCAAGGGATCTTTTTTAATTTTACGTGCACATCAATGTATACACAGGACTTTGGTTTTTCGTCACATTCGAACGACGAGACAGCAGTCCTTGTACCTTGTCAGCCCCTCCACCTGCACCACTGACAAGAGGAAACCACGTCGAAATTGAATTAGAATAAAAAAAGTAAAATAAAAACATATATATGTCAGCTTAAAATAACTAAATATGATATGAAAATTTATCAACATGTACAGTACATGTAAAACATGTTTAAAATATGTAATGTAAAAACCGCTTACAAAAATACATACATATGTATGTATACAGGTGTAGGCCTACTCATAAAAATCACATAATTTCATCAATATGATTTGGCTGTCACTTTCATATTCAAACAATTTTCACAAATCAATACTAGAAAGCTTTCACTTCTAAAAAGATAGGTTGCCAGGCAACGAAACATACGCCCACAGCAGCTAAATCGTCCGGGCAGTCAACAAGGGTTGTCGCATATTTTTACTTTTTTTTGGTAATAAAACATTTGTAATACACTAAAATCTGAGTAACAACTCATTATGTAATTATCTGAGAATCATTAGAATTTGTTTGCTTTTTATAAAGTTTTGCCCCAAGCTAACAATTAGTATAGGAAACATTTAACATCATGGATTTAGCTGTTCAGTTATCAAAATTCATTGAAAATCAAAATACTTGTTCGTTTCAACACCTTAAACTCTGTGTATCAATCTGAAGTCAATCGGATGATTTATAAGTTTGGCATCTACAGCGCCACAAGGTTTTTCGAAGTGATCAAGGGAGATAACTCTGGAAGTAATTATTTGAAATCGATGAAAATCAGTAGGCTTTTTCGTCTCAGGACCTTAAACAGTGTGTGTAAATTTAAAGTCAATCGGATATTAACTTTGGCCTCTAGAGCATCCACAGGATTTTTTGATCTGATCAAGGGCCATAACTCTGGCACTAATTATCGGAAATTGATGCAAATCAATAGGCTTCTTCGTCTTATGACCTTAAACAATGTGTACAAATTTAAAGTCAATCGGATATTAACTTTGGCTTTTAGAGCATCCACTAGATTTTTTGAAGTGATCAAGGGAGATAACTTTGGCACTAATTATCGGAAATCGCTGAAAATCAATAGGCTTCTTCGTCTTATGACCTTAAACACTGTGTATAAATTTAAAGTCAATCGGATATTAACTTTGGCTTTTAGGGCGTTCACAAGATTTTTTGAAGTGATCAAGGGCCATAACTCTGGCACTAATTATCGGAAATTGCTGAATATCAATAGGCTTCTTCGTCTTATGACCTTAAACACTGTGTATAAATCTAAAGTCAATCGGATATTAACTTTGGCTTTTAGAGCGTCCACAAGATTTTTTGAAGTGATCAAGGGCCATAACTCTGGCACTAATTATCGGAAATCGCTGAAAATCGATAGGCTTCTTCGTCTTATGACCTTAAACACTGTGTATAAATTTAAAGTCAATCGGATATTAACTTTGGCTTTTAGGGCGTTCACAAGATTTTTTGAAGTGATCAAGGGCCATAACTCTGGCACTAATTATCGGAAATTGCTGAAAATCAATAGGCTTCTTTGTCTTATGACCTTAAACACTGTGTATAAATCTAAAGTCAATCGGATATTAACTTTGGCTTTTAGAGCGTCCACAAGATTTTTTGAAGTGATCAAGGGAGATAACTTTGGCAATAATTATCGGAAATCTCTGAAAATCAATAGGCTTCTTCGTCTTATGACCTTAAACACTGTGTATAAATTTAAAGTCAATCGGATATTAACTTTGGCTTTTAGGGCGTTCACAAGATTTTTTGAAGTGATCAAGGGCCATAACTCTGGCACTAATTATCGGAAATTGCTGAAAATCAATAGGCTTCTTCGTCTTATGACCTTAAACACCGTGTATAAATCTAAAGTCAATCGGATATTAACTTTGGCTTTTAGAGCAACCACAAGATTTTTTGAAGTGATCAAGGGCCATAACTCTGGAACTAATTATCGGAAATCGCTGAAAATCGATAGGCTTCTTCGTCTTATGACCTTAAACACTGTGTATAAATTTAAAGTCAATCGGATATTAACTTTGGCTTTTAGGGCGTTCACAAGATTTTTTGAAGTGATCAAGGGCCATAACTCTGGCACTAATTATCGGAAATTGCTGAAAATCAATAGGCGTCTTCGTCTTATGACCTTAAACACTGTGTATAAATCTAAAGTCAATTGGATATTAACTTTGGCTTTTAGAGCGTCCACAAGATTTTTTGAAGTGATCAAGGGCCATAACTCTGGCACTAATTATCGGAAATCGCTGAAAATCGATAGGCTTCTTCGTCTTATGACCTTAAATACTGTGTATAAATTTAAAGCCAATCGGATATTAACTTTGGCCTCTAGAGCGTCCACAAGATTTTTTGAAGTCGTCAAGGGCCATAACTCTGGTAGTTATTATCGGAAATCGCTGAAAAACAATAGGCTTCTTCGTCTCATGACCTTAAACACTGTGTATAAATTTAAAGTCAATCGGATATTAACTTTAGCCTCTAGAGCGTCCACAAGCAATTGTGGACGCCGGACCGACGGACGGACCGACGGACCGACGGACGGACGGGGCGACGACAATATACGACCACATTTCAATGTGGGCGTATAAAAATACATCTATCTGTAGCTCTTATACATGTACTGGGTTAATGAAGACGGGCATGCGCTATACAGTTTACTGTGAGGGAAATTTTGCGGGGCACAGCACTATGGCCTACTCTTATATCGAATTCCAACTGCCAAGGGGTCTTTTTAGGTGCACACCCATGTACAAACCGCTTACAAAAATACATATGTATACAGGTGTAGGCCTACTCATAAAAAGTCACATAATTTCATCAATATCATTTGGCTGTCACTTTCATATTCGAACAATTTTCACAAATCCATCCTAGAAAGCTTTCACTTGTAACAAATACAACTATCTGTAGCCTAATGCAGCCTGATTGCATCCACAGTGAAAATATCGTTTGGTTCTTGATCTCTATAGTCAACCTAACCCTGTCATTAATGTTACTGTAGAGTTTAACAAGAAGGGCATAAATTTCCGCAGCTACAGTAAGGCAACCAGGGGGGGAATGCGCCAGAATATGCCCCCTATATTTCTTATAAAGTACTGTGCATGGTATTTCACCTCAATGGTGACACAGTCTTTACAATAGTGGTCTTCTGTCTTGGTCTGAGTAGTCCTTGGTCTGAGTTGTCATGCCTGGAGAATATCTTCATAAAATGGGAAAATGTTAAGATACGATTCCCTTAACAAATTAACCAGACCTATTATTCTTTTTCTTATTTCGCTGGTAAAATATTAGCTGCTCTAAACATAACTTTATTCATACACAGTCGTCTTTTTTTACGTTGGTAACATAGTGGAATGTGAGAAGTCTGTTTGTTAGTATACTCCAATGAGAGTTTTGTCTGCACATTCCTAGAATTCTTTGTCCAACAAATCAATATAGCATTTTGTCTCCGGTATAAGCCTGCCGTTTCCATCTAATTTGATCCATTGGTTAGCACATACCCTAAATTTTTCCCAGCTTCTTGCAGTAAATGGTTTTAGATCAGTGTTTATAAACAAAATCTACACGGAGTATACAGCTGTAGTTATTCTTCCGCTTTTTTACAATCGAAACGTAAACAAACCGGTGACCTTTCACTCTACACGACCCGTTGACCTTTCGTCGTGTGTGTCTGATTGGCGAGCTATGTCACGTGATCTATTAAAAACAAATCACCGCAAAATTCAAATACCATCGCACATTGATAAGTAAGCCCATATTTATGTTACGTTTTCTGTCAAACGTCAAAGAATTGATAAAAGAAAAGTTGTGTGGCAATACAAAGTAATACTAGAAGAATTAGATGATGTAGTTTGTTTTCCACCTGAAAATGGTCGGGATGGAGAAACAGAAGCAAGCTTACTAGAAATTTCACATCACGGCCTAATGTCAGGACTACTTTTTGCCGTGGCAGAGAATTCAGAATGCTTTGTGGGTATTGCCTGTCCATCTATACACAGTCCATCATTATATAAACAAACTAGCGCCAACTACAAGTGTAAGGCAAAATATTTTGATGGGTCTCCTGTTCATCTATTAGAATCCTTGCTTGCTGGGATGGGAAGTTTTATCTATAGTTGATGATTTGATTTTGTTTTCATGTTAAATATCATAATTAATCAGGATAGCTTGGAAAAAGAAATGGAAAAATCAGTGACTTTTTAACATTTACAATATAAAGATCGTGAAGTCTCTATACCTGACAATACATAACGTTGTTGGTGCTCCTGGTGTATGTCGACAGAAACCAAATTTAAATTTACCATCTATATCCGTAAATACAAAGGTAAAATGATCAACTGCTCCACTGTAAAACAATTTAATATTAAAACAATAAGGTTAATGGCAGTCAGGGTATGAAATGACAAAAAAAATATATCTTCAAATTTTTCTGAAATATATAAAAGTTTTATTTGTCTAGATGTGTCATTCCATATCAACTAGACCAAAGGTGGGAACATGACCCCCTCCCAAAAAATTATGAAAATATGTCATATATGGTCTTAAAGTAAGAAATCTGAGATATGGCCATTTGAAATTAGGGTCCTGAAACGGATCAGAAATTCAGTAATTTGTTTCAGGTTTTTGGATGCTTTGAAGTCACATTTCTAATAGGAGTAGCCAGGACTTCCACTTCAAAATTTTCACAACTGGTCATTTTTGATAATGCACAAAAACTTTGCAAAGTAAGTTCATATTTCATGTTTTTTATTCATGGTAGGGTATTGTGAATTCACATGTCTTTATACTTTGTCAGCATATGCGGTACACAAAAAATTATATATTTGACTTAAAAATGAAATATTAGTAAGGCTTATGACAATTATTTATTTATTAAATGTTCCCTCTTGGCTAGTTGAATAATCGACATAGCTGAATTGGCCGTAGAAAAAAACATTCCAGTGGCTGACATGTCATTACCACGTGCTCTATAGAAAACACACTAACCTGGATAATTATGAGTTGTAATACAATAACGTACGTTGTTGCAGATTTACGTAATTTGTATGCTGTTTTTATTTAATATGACAGTTGTTTGGATTCGAAGAGCAGTACTTAATATTAACTGCCCTTTTTTCACAGATCAAAATAATCTTGTTTACATCGTGTGAGACTGTAATAGGGGTAAACGTTTTTTTTTCAAAACAATTCTTATGACACTCATCATTAATTATCACCCTGCATAATCTATTGACGACGATGTATACAACACTATAAACACCAATCATGAGATTATGTGGCTTCTTTTATCTTTACATACGCATTATTCTGCACTTGCCATACATTACAGTTTTATAGTTACATAGTGGATGTCGATCTTAGCCATGTTTGAAAATTGGGTTTTGAAATAAAAGGCTATTTTCCGGCGTGCAAAATGACCAATGGGTCAGATCTAGTTATGGTCATTTTCCATAGACATCGGTCCCGAACGGCAAATATGGCTTTGTAATCTAAGACAACTTTGAATTTAGCATCACACTCATTGTCCAATGCATACTGTTCGTTCCACCAGGTGGCAAAATATGGAACAAATAAACTATCACATTTATTTTCAGGATTTCCACAGCCTCTGACAAAGTCACTATTGTATAAACTCCAAAATTGGCATAGTTTAAGTTAATGTCAGTTTGTCTTATATCAATTTACAAAAGATTCGAAGTCAATAAGATATACTTTTCCAAATATTCAGTCTCAAAATTCAATGCCCCCTGAAAACGTAAACAAAATATACCCATTTTCACCTTCAATTTTGGCCATATAGGATGGAGGGTAAAATTCTGAAAAAGTTCGACAATAATACTTGAATTACCTTACTATTATAACATATGTTTAAAGTCCATGTTGTGTATTTGATGGCTTATATCTTTAAACATACATTATGCAAGAGCTAAATCTGATTATTGCAAGTCTTTATTTAGGCTTCAGATGTCATAGAAATTATAAATTAGATCTTTATTTACACAACAAGAACAAAATCAACTCTACAGACCCACATATGGCTTGGATTGAGCATGGATTTAAACAGGATTTCATTGATTGATTTAATTATAAATAGCTTCGTGAGAGGAGATTAACACTTATGTTGACGTCAAGGCTATTAATGATAGAGTGTACGAAGCGAGGCCGCTATTGAGAGAGGTAATTAGGTCATCACGCTGTCACTCTTTTGTACAGTAAAATTATGGAAATTGATAAAAATCACAGCTAACATCAACCAGCTGAATTGCAGCCCCATCGGATCACTTTTTTCTGTTCGCCGGCTTCGGGAGTTACATAGGCCTACCTAAAGTACAAGAATACACCCAAGCAACGGAAGAGTTGAATTGCGGCCCCGCCTCAAAGCTAAAAGGCTAAATGTAGGCCTACCACAGTCATTGAACTCATTACTTGATAATCGAGATGTGCGGTGATGACTTTTCGAGCTGATTATAAAATAACATCTAAATGACCTATACTCTTCAATGGTGTCTATTTAGGGTGACTCTTGCATAGATTACAAATATGTAATCATTTTAGATGTACATTGTATTGTTCTAATTTTATTTTGCTTCCAAAATGAGAACAAAATGGTTAATATGCTTCACAAATTGGAATAATAGGTTTTGATGATCAGATTAAATTTATTTCCTAAAGACTTAGACTTCTCATTTTAGATCAACTCATAACATAGAATAAGAATAAAGAATTTTGGGGATCTAGGGAATATCGTTTCAATTTAATTTTGCTTCCATAAACATGTTAAAACTTTTTTTTTCCTGCTTAGAAAGTTGAAGTCTTAAGTAGTTTGTCTAACAACAGACACCTTAAAACTACAGGCCACAATTCTTAATGCTTCATCTTGAAACTATGTATACTATTTTATCCTTATACCATAAAGATGCTCTCTACTGGTTTTTTTTGGTGCGTGTCCAAACCCAAGATCAGAGAGCCACGCTCAGTTTTTGTATGTTTGTGTGCTTTGATCATCTTGGAAACTTTTCATGCTCATTCTTTTATACCTTTAGGATTACCGCTATTAATTTTGGTGTATGCCCGACCCTCGGTGACACAGCCATGCCCTTTTTTATTTTAATCGTCTACTAACTGCTGGTCCATGGGATCGGTAAAAAATGGAAACAGAAAATCATAAACTTCAACAAAATTCACTGCCATTTTATCTTTCCATTCATAACTCATGTCAAACGTCTAGCGCTGACGATGGCTGTCGAAACGTGGTGCTATTTATAGTAACATGGGCATGACGATTTCTTCCATCTCAGTTCAAGGTCGCTGCCCAATCAATGTCACCATGATTTTCACAATATGGTGCCAAAACAGACAAATCTTTCGTCCTTTTACGGAGGGGGTGATACAAAAGAAATATCATAATATCTTAGACAGTTCACGTGAGTAGTGTACCATCGGAGGAAAGACGGGTTTACGTTGGCAAAATTTAATATACATCTCTGCGTAATCGTTTATCACAGCACCGTGTTTTATGTCTGTCACCTTTTATTTTTTATTCATTCGACGATGATATTGATAGACAAATGACACAATGTTCACGTGACAATCACAATTTAAATTGCTTTAAAACTAAATTTTGTTTGACTATGTCATTGCTTTTAATAATATCGACAATATTTATAAAAGAAAGCTTTTGCCAGCATATAATAAAGTAAAACACTATTTAAAACTAAAACTTTATAACATCACTGATTCATTGACCTAATTCCAGCGATGTCACATGTCAGCCATGTCACATATATTTTTAATGACGTTGTTTTATAGTCCCTGTAGCCAAAATAACAATTAGAAAAATACAAGTAGATCCAAAATAATTACATATCCATAATCTACACAAACATTTACTCTATATAGACGTGAAAAGTCAACAATTTTGATAAAAGCCATTAAAACTACATCACCGCAGATTTCAAGTGCCAATTAAAAACATAAGCCATTAAAATCACATGGGCTTTCATGTCTGTTATAGTAGGGTAATTGAAGTTTCATTGTACGTTTTCAATGTGCATTGAATTTTGAGACTGAATATTTGGAAAAGTATACCACCGAACCGACTCAGAATCTCTTGTAAATTGATAAAAGACAAACTGACATTAACTATGCCAATTTTGGAGGTTGTGTATTCAATAGTGACTTTGCCAGTGGTTGTGGAAATCCTGAAAAAAAAGTGAATGGTTTATTTGTTCAACATTTTGCCTGCTGGTGGCAAGATCTGTGTGAATCGCACATTGCATGTGATGGTAAATTCGTAATCTTCATCATCAGTTGTCTTAGATTACAAAGTTAGAGAGATCTACTCCTTTTAGAAATGTGAGTTTAAAAGGACAATAACACTCTTGCTGGCTTGGCAGCTCTAGAAAATAAATAATAGTCTTATTCTAAGTACCAGATGTTTATGTGTCCTACCTGTTGTGTAAATTATCCATTACATCATATTTTATTTGTCCAGAGGGTTCGAAAATATTTTAAAATCCAAGTCACATTTGAAAAGGTTTACGTTAACCTTTTCAAATCATGTAGTTGAATTTTTCCAATTTTTTAAATTAGGTGTGTTACGATGAAATTTGTATCACCAATTTATTTGAATATTGTAAATTAATACAATTTGTTGACCAGAATAAAGATTGGGACATATTATTCAATTACAACAAGAGTGTTATTGGGGCTTTAAAGCACCCGATAACCTGACAAAAAATTACCCTAATTTAAAATGAGCACATCTCAGTGAGTTTTTGACCCATAGAGCTATAGTTTTCGATTTGTTAGCGTAAGTCCATGTACTATGACAAATATTTTTTAATAACTGTTCCCAACTCTCTGAAATTTGGTCCACATGGAATGTCCCAGAAAAAATTCTCAAAATAACAGAGGTCCCAATCTTTTTGTCTTGTTTACACAGCCAATGTCCACTCAACCCAAACTAGGTCATTTAAGGACTAACACATGGTATTATTTGATGTTCAATATTTCACTTGCGGTCTTTAGCAGTGGGAGGAAACCAGCAGACCTGGAGAAAACCCACAAGGTTGGACACATACAACCTGGAGAATCAAAACGCCAATTGACTCAATGACAGACCATATGATACAGCGTGCATGAGTTAACCATTCTGTAATATACACCCTACCATCATAAGGACAAGTTTAAATACTGTACATGGTAACTTTTGTTTCAATGATTTGCATGTTTTCTCTAGGGGTCTTTATGCCATGGGACAATACTGGAGAACCTGGAGAAAGCCCACAACACTACTCTTCAACAATCATGGAATAGAAACAACACAATCTGACTCAAATTGGTAGACCTCATGATGATCTAAAGACCAGGAGTTAGAACACTGAAAATGTGATGGTAATAGGGTTTCTTTCATTTATATTCTTCACAACTTCAGATTTTGAAAAATTACAATTTAAAAAGAAATGTGTATTTTTTGATACCAATTGTAGAATAAATATAATTAGTGTAGAAATACTTACCAATCTATCTCACAGGGATATGCAAATTTTGGAGAGGATTTTAGTACTTCCTAAAAAGTAAATTTGATAAATGAGTTTATTTTTTTTTATCATTTTTTTTAATGGTGTCACTGTAACTGAAATGGGCAGATCGGATCTCAACGTCCCAATCTTGATACTAGAATAACTTAGTGGCTTGTGAGTTGAGTTGTGACTCAATGTGAGATAATCAATGATGACAAATCCACCCACACTTTGTCCATAACACTGTTTGACAATACATACCACAATATTTGGGTTTTACCAGTAGATCTTCTGTTATGTTTTTTGTCAGTTGCCTGTGTTGTGCCCATGTAATGAAGATAAGTGTTTAATGGCCAATGCAAAAGATTTTTTAGTCAAATTGCTCAGGTATTAAAGTGAACATTCTGATGTAGCTACATCAACAATAAGAACACAAAATCTATTATCTCAATATTGGTTCTATTTGTGAAGCTAATATTTTATATGTCGACATAAATGAAATGGGGTTTAACCAGATTTAACGTCCTACATTCTCTACAAAATGTTGACAGATGTATACCAACTTTACACAGCATATCCAACCAAAATAAGATTTTTACTTTTAGACATAATATAGTTATTTTAAGGATAAATTCATTATACCTGATCTTTGTAGTACTCAGGATATTGTTGAAGTATAAATGGTTCTGGAAATATAAAAATTTAGATATAATTTTACAACGTAAATTCAGAAGCTTACTTGGATATTAATGTAGAACAAATAAATTGAACCCTTTCAATTTTAAACCAAAAACCTGAATATGAAATTGATTTAAAATCTTACTTTACTGTATGAACAAGGGTAAGGAAGTCAAGCATACATCACATTCTTATTCAAATACCAGGGTTTATTTTACGTGAATGCCAGCAGCATGTACAAAGGACCACAGTTTTTCCACCCATTCATACGGTTTGAAAGGGCACCTTGTCAGGCTCTTCATTCTGCAAAACTGACAAGGGTGGAAATTTGGAGGAATTTTCTTGGCCAACAACAGCATTTAACCCAAAACCTCTTGTTGAGTGAACCAACACTCTTCTCACTGAGCCACTGTGGCTCCCTCAAAAACCGAAATTATGAACGTAAACATTATTAAACATGCATGAAGCAAAAGCTAAATCTGCCTATTACAGGTCTTTCTTTAGGCCTTAAATAATATACAAAACAAGCCAACAGTGAGGCTGATGTCCCCCGCCGAAATCCCAAAATAAATAGAAGACACATATTAATTAATCGCACATTTATTTTTTTCAAACGTATCGAGCAATCAAACTGTACACGAAGTGTCATCCAAAAGTGTTTTATAAAGAAAAATGCTAAAACCGACGAGAAAAATGAAACTGTACCCTAGTTAGGGGGACCCTAAAGGCAGACAAAAGGGCCCCTCTGGCCAAGGGAAAGGGCCCTCGTGTCCAAGTCAATCGTTTCTATACACTGTTACTGTCGAATCCATTACTAAATGAGAATGCAGTCATTGTATTGGCATAAAAATCATCAATCAAGATGAACCTAAGTTATCTTGTCCCAAAGTATCAACCAATCAAATTGCTTATCTCTGCTTACCCTAAGCGGAAAATGCTCATCTTCAAACTCCATCAAGGCATTGACCTAATAAGCATATACACCAAGTTTGAACATTTTAAAGGACAATATTGGTGCCAGTCATTATCACATATATGATAGAGCTGGTTAAACACTTTCCAAAAATATTATTTACACGGAGATCATCGCTACCATAGAGGAGTAATAAAGAATTCGTGAATCGGAAGTGACGAACGCCAAAGGAAAACACGAGTTATCTCTCTATGTGAATGACTGAAGTGACGAGTGATGACAGATAAACGGCCGAATTTCTGCTCACTAATAATTCCTTCGAAGACAAAAAGCTGTTATATGGGACCGCAAGAGGATATCTGACGATTCAATAAAGTAATTAAGTGTCATAAGATAAGAGAACACGGGGAAAATAGAAATACTCCGTACAGCCCCTTGTTTTTATTCATTCTATAGGGGAGACCGGGGCACATTGAACACTGTATAGTGTTGGGTTGTATAGTATTATTTATAAAGGATATATCCGTGGTGGTTCAATGTGCCCCGGTCTCCCCTACCTTATAAAAACATGGTAATGCACGAACTTTTTTCTGTTTTTCTTTCGCGTTCTCTTATGTAGTGACAGCCAATTCTTTTTATGAATTGTAAGATATTCTCTCACAGTGTCACACAGCAACTTTAGGTCTTCGAGGGAATTATTAGTGAGCAGATATTCGCCCATGTATCTGTAATCACTAGTCACTTCAGTTAGCTATATAGAGGAATAACTCGTGTTTTCCTTTGGCGTTCGTCACTTCCGATTTCATGAATCCTTTATTACTCCTCTATGGTAGCGATGATCTCTGTGTTAATATTATATTTGGAAAGTGTTTAATCAGTTCTATCACATATGTGATAATGACTGGCACCAATATTGTCCTTTAACTCAATTAGAAGGAGAGTTATTGTGTTCCAAAGTCATGACTACTCTCGACCAATCAAATTGCGTATCGCTCTGCTTACCTTGAGCAGAAAATGCTCATTATCGAACTTAGTCAAGGTATTACTGTAATGAAACTATACACCAAGTTTCATCACTCTCACTTAATTAGAACTAAAGTTATCGTGTCCCAAAGCATCAACCAATCAAATTGCTTATCTCTGCTTACCCTAGGCAGAAATTGCTCATCTTCGAACTCCATCAAGGCATTGACCTAATAAGCATATACACCAGGTTTGAACATTTTAACTCAATTAGAAGGAGAGTTATTGTGTTCCAAAGTCTCGACCAATCAAATTGCGTATCGCTCTGCTTACCCTGAGCAGAAAATGCTCATTATCGAACTTAGTCAAGGTATTACTGTAATGAAACTATACACAAAGTTTCATCACTCTCACTTAATTAGAACTAAAGTTATCGTGTCCCAAAGCATCAACAAATCAAATTGCTTATCTCTGCTTACCCTAAGCAGAAAATGCTCATCTTCGAACTCCATCAAGGCATTGACCTAATAAGCATATACACCAAGTTTGAACATTTTAACTCAATTAGAAGGAGAGTTATTGTGTTCCAAAGTCTCAACCAATCAAATTACGAATCGCTCTGCTTACCCTGAGCAGAAAATGCTCATTATCGAACTTAGTCAAGGTATTACTGTAATGAAACTATACACCAAGTTTCATCACTCTCACTTAATTAGAACTAAAGTTATCGTGTCCCAAAGCATCAACCAATCAAATTGCTTATCTCTGCTTACCCTAAGCGGAAAATGCTCATCTTCAAATCTCCATCAAGGCATTGACCTAATAAGCATATACACCAAGTTTGAACATTTTAACTCAATTAGAAGGAGAGTTATTGTGTTCCAAAGTCTCGACCAATCAAATTGCTCTGCTTACCCTGAGCAGAAAATGCTCATTATCGAACTTAGTCAAGGTATTACTGTAATGAAACTATACACCAAGTTTCATCACTCTCACTTAATTAGAACTAAAGTTATCGTGTCCCAAAGCATCAACCAATCAAATTGCTTATCTCTGCTTACCCTAAGCGGAAAATGCTCATCTTCGAACTTCATCAAGGCATTGACCTAATAAACACATACACCAAGTTTGAACATTCTAGCTCAATTAGGAAGAGAGTTATTGTGTCCCAAAAAGTGTGACGGACAGACGGACAGACAGACAGACAGACAGACAGACAGACGGACGGACGAACCCATTTTAATAGTCCCCCAACTTTCTTCGAAAGGCGGGGGACAATTATTAATTAGACATAATTATTCATTAACATGACAAGACCAAAATCATAACCAGTTGATTATGGTCTGGATAAGTTAATTAATGTCTAATTAGTAATTTAGCTCTTGCATAATGTATGTTTAACCTCAATTTATTCACAGTTCCAATTCTGACTTGGTATTATTAGACTATATATTTGTAAAATTTGACACATTTACAGGTTTTATAACCTGTAGTCATCACAAACATACCTTCAATTTCTCCATTTGGTTTAGCCACTTCCATAAACACCTCAAAAAGTTTCTCAGGAGATTCTCTGCAATAAAATTTAATTTTTTAGTTGCATTAATAAAAATATTTTACATGTTAATATACAATTATGAATTTACTAAAATCAGTCTCGAACTCTGAATTCCCAGAATATTGCCTTATTGAATTGATTTTTAAAGCGATAATTTCATATTTTCAAAGAAAGTCAAAACATAATTATTTCTATGTCTTTTGCTCACTTGGTTGTCAACTCACTATTATACCATCATAGGCATTATTTCCCACTCTTGAAACTCATTAACACAGGAAATGATAACACAATTACCTCCCTTGTTTTTCTATTGCCCCCCCCCCCCCATGCAATAGCTATCTTCAAACGTTTGAATTTGTCGTTAAAAGGGACATTTTTGCCAATTTCTCAACTGGCAATTAGTGAATTTATAGGATTAATAGGATTATTCTTTAACAAAGTAGGACTGTTTATAGATACTATCTATTTTAAGGCTTTATTTTGATAAATTCAAAAAATATAACTTAAAAATATGAAATTGTAGCTTCAATAATGTTTGATAATGTCTTATGGGTCGACTAAATTATTTTTGGTAACCATTTTATAAATATTCCAAATTCAATATATGATGAATGACTTCTATATCTCAGACATCCTTAAGCTTGGAAAAACAGTCTGTTGCTTGATAAAGGAATAATAAACCATTGAAAACATGAAATGACATGGGGTTTAACGTCCTACTCTTCTGCACCAAACCTGGGCTAATGGAAGACGGGCATATGCCATACAGTGTGCTATGAGGGAAATTTTGCCCGGGCAGCAGCACTACGGCCTACTCTGATATCGAATTCCAACTGCCAAGGGATCTTTTACATGCATGCCAATGTGTACACGGGACCTCAGTTTTTCATCCATTCCAAACGACTAGACAGCTGTCCTTGTCAGGCCCTCCGGTCTGCATCACTGACAAGGAAAAACTACACTGGAAAATCGAGATGAACTTTCTCGGCCAATGCAGGGATAGAACACCCGACCTCCAGGCTAGCAAGCCAGCGTCTTACCCACAGGATCCCCAATAAGCCATTGAATAATAGTAATCTAATTAGTAAGGTTTAATAAGAAAGTATCTGTATACCGAAACAGACAGAAGTTGAAAGGCTTTTGCTGACAGAACATGCTGACAAAGGCGTTGTTCCATAAAAAGTATTTTATTTATTTCAAACAATATATTCTCTGTGTGACATATAGTTCTTTTTCTGAAGATGTATTTACATATATATATCAACTAATTTTGAACCGATTGTCATTCCCCAGAACAGAAGGCCGACGAATCTATTCCAAAAGTTCTAACAAAATCAAGAGTGTTGTATGCCTTTATCTATTGATTTACCATACTTCTTTTCAATACATGTCTGCCTTTTATAACTTTTAAACATCAGGTATGACTCTACTGTATGGTACCATAACTAAAGTAGTTGAGTCTGTGCAAAAGCTAAGGATGTTTCTTAAACAATCATGATATGATTTCTAACCTAAGACATAAACCAGGAAGTATCAAAAAGGCAAAAATTAACAATGCAATGCATACAAGTTCTTCAGGTTGTATGCAGGTCCTAATTACAGTTAAGCATAAGATAGAAGTTTGTCTCAGCATACTACATGTACCGTTACCATATGTTAATGTACATGTAGATAGGTTTTTTGCTCCAACGACCTGACAAAAATTGTTAATGTTTGTTGGCAGATAGAACACACATATTGTGATACTGTGAGCTTTAATTGCTGGTTGTATTTGGATGCACGAGTAATTAAAATGCATGCTTACACACATATTCCTCAAGCAATGGCCCAAGAAATCCCTCTCTGGCCATTGCTGGATTCGCTTATGATACTTGCGCTTTTGAGGGAGTGTGTCTATTCTTCACGTTCAGTCAAATCTATCCCCAAGCATAGCAGCATAACAGCTCTTCATTTAATAAGAGGTCTTCCCATAAACTTTCGACAGTGATTTAAGGTATTAAAAACCGTGGAAGTGTTGTTTGTCTCAAAACAGTATAGGTTAAATTATATATGTGTTGATAGCCCAGTTTTTCACGTAATAAGTTTTTCTGAATATTCTGCTATTGACTGGTTAATTGGACATTTGGAGCTCTGTTATGCAGTTAGGTTGTTAATCAGACTATTGACCAGTCATAATTTGGAACAAGAATTTGCTTTCTTTACAGCAGTGAGTAGTGGGTTATCTCTAATCAAACGAAAAACTCCAAGGAGTATGGCTTACACTACATTTGGGGAAATCAGAACAATTAATCATGGTCACACACAGGGCAATGGAATGAAAGGAGTAGAATCTCATTTGCAATCCTTTAAATTATTTTGTTCTCCTTTGAGAATCATATCTGATACTTACACCGATTCAAGAAAATGTTAATCATTATAAAATGACACCTGTACTTGGTATTCTCACAATGACAACAAATTGCTAATCAGCATTATCTGAATATCAATTGTCCACTTAATTTCCATAGTAATTTGTACTCAAATGTCAAAAAGTGCTAAAATTGAAATCTTGCAATTATGCTGGAAACAAAATCAACAAAGTCTGTCTTCCAAATAAAGTATTATATTCAATCTGATAAGGACATGCATGAATGACCGGTACATATTACATAATTCTTTCTTATTAATCATTTTCATAAAGACTAATTGAATGTGTTAGAAAGATTTTAACTGAATAGACTTATAAATGTTTGGACAGACTAATAAATGTTTTCAAATTGATAGTTTCCGTTTTTGAAAACAGGATCATGTTTATCGTGGAGATAATGAACCAAAAGCAAGTCAAATAATAAATACTGATTTCTGAATTTGAATTTATTTGATGGTTCTGAACAATCATCAGTGTAGGTCATTTCCTTTTTCATACACATGTAGTTTGCAAAATAGATTTTAACTGAATATTTTCGAATTTTGAAGTCCGCTTAATGACATAAGCTACAAGTAAACTATTTAACAATGACATCAGAATATGAAAAGAGCAGTCTAACTTGCTACATGTTAGTTAGTTTATACAACTTGTATTGTAAGTAGAGACCGACAGCTATTTATAAATATTATTTAATGCTCCAGAAACCTGTTTTTTCCCGGAAAGCTGTACATCTCAGTATTGTAACAATACCAAGTTTATCAAAATCTGGGCAGAATTGACCAAGTTACTGTCCATTTATTCCGTCAATTTATACTGTTAGATTTTGGAGTAATTTGTGTCTCAATTCAAAAGCTATATTGGAGATACTTTCCAAGAGTTGTCAATTCCTTAATATTAAGTACATGTACAGTCAGAAGTTGAATAAATTTATATAGGATTAATTCTATAATATGGTTTAATATATTTAAAACGGATATCTTTATATTTTTTACATATTAATACAAAATGGCACTCATCTTCAACGTCGTCATTGTCGCAAAATTTACAAAATCTTTTATTTTTAGTTTTTAAATAATAATACAAAATGGCACTCATCTTCAACGTCGTCATTATCGCAAAATTTACAAAATCTTTTATTTTTAGCAACATTGTTGAGTGTTGTATCTACCCATTTCTGTAAATAAGTTATGGGCAGATAAACAGATTTTTGAAATACAATTAGCATATTTACATGGGATGGATTTGGCCAAATAATATTATAAGGTAAAATTTGAAATGAAATGCTGATAAAAGAGACCTAAAGTTCTAGATGCCTAATGGTTTTGAAATATGATGAGTTACATGATACTGACAATTTTGTTTCATTACATACTCGTTGTACAAAAAAATAAAGCTTTCCTGCCCTGGTCGGCTACTCATAACTGGTTAATGTTACAATTGGTACAGTCTAAGACCACTGACGCAAGTTAAAACGCACAATTGTCAACACCTATCATTACAGTTTGTATTGAAATAAGTAATCCTAGTGAAGACTAGACAACTAAAAGAGTTACCGAACAGTTTTTCTTTGTGGTAATGCGTTTTACATTTTCTTAGCGGTGTTTCTTCTAATGTGCAAGCTGCCATGACACCGGCCAGTTGAAATCTCGCCAAATATCGCGACGCCTTAACTCCGCCCATGACTTTCCATATGACACTAGGGACCGAGTATCGTCCAGATTTTACGAAAAAAGGAAAGAAACTATGTTTACCGTTTAGAATCTAATACACGTATCCAGTAAGTAGATTGCCGTTTAGAATGTGTTAAATGCCGTCAAGATTCATCAAAAACCGCTCAGTTTGTGCTACCGTGTAGATTTAGAAACGCTGTTAAGTTTTGACCTCGATCTTCTACTTTACGACCGTCCAGTTTCTCGGGATGTTTTTAAAAATGAACACTACCATTTAGATTTGAAAGGGGTTTAGTTTTTAGATGTTGTCGAGAAATGAACCGTGAGCGTTTGATTTATGTGGTTACAATTAATGGAAAAAAAGATTTTGAAAATATTCACTGATTCAGCTTGGTCATCGTTTTATTCTGTATAAAAATGGCTGATGTATTATTACTCAACGCGTGTACAACACAACGATAATTTTTCATTGGTTAAAGCCGTATAAATGCGGGAAAATTTACAGTAGCTATTGGCTACAAACTTATTTGCATACTATTACACACAATGGCCCATGATGGGTTTCAGTCTACGAATGGGCCACCGTCGCTTGGAATATACAGTCATAAATGTTCGTCATTACATTACAATTTAGATTATATTCTTTGAATGACTGCCTGCTATTGTTATATAACGCAAAAATTCCAGCCACCTGTTTTGCAGATGTGTAATTACATACCACCGTCGCATGGAATATACATGTACAACAGTCATGTCTGTCGTTAGATTCTTTGAATGGCTGCTACCTATTATTTAATTAATCCCGTAAACCAGACACATGTCTGGGTTCCATGCGAAAGTTCAACACCTTCCCGGTTAATATAAAAAAGGATGGTAAATAAAATCTCTCTCTCTGGACATTAAACCCGAGAAACGAACGAATGAAATGATCTGCACCTGTGTAATCTTTGATTTCTAGTATACGTACGCTATAGATTTATCATTGTGCACTTAATATGGATTAACCTAAATCAGTTTGGACCACCGCTAATGTAAGACAATTTTTCACGAATATAATTATTTTAGACTTGCATACTATGTATTATTACAATTCTATGCTACCCTGCTCGACTCTAATTCCAGCTAATTATAATACTATAAATAGTATGCAAAAACTAAACCCCTTTCAAATCTAAATGGTAGTGTTCATTTTTAAAAACATCCCGAGAAACTGGACGGTCGTAAAGTAGACGATCGATGTCAAAACTTAACGACATTTCTAAATCTACACGGTAGCACAAACTGAGCAGTTTTTGATGAATCTTGACGGCATTTAACACATTCTAAACGGCAATCTATTTACTGGATACGTGTATTAGATTCTAAACGGTAAACATAGTTTCTTTCCTTTTTTAGTAAAATCTGGACGATACCCAGTCCCTAGTGTAAGGCAATGCTACTACGCTGACTACGTTAAAGATTTGCCAAATCCATTGGCAAGATGCCTGTTACATCCGATTTTTGAAAAATGAAATTAATAATTGAATAATCAGCTTTTGTTCAGGTTTGAGCGAAAAATTTACGCCCATCTTCCCCAACACGCGGTCTATGATTCTTTCTGACATTTTTCCCACGCTAAAGTCATTAGCATATAATTATGGTAATAACGCCATATATGAAAGGTGCGTATGATCGCGTGAGTTGGATTGCGCATGCTATATGTGACTGGGCGGACATTATAATTTCAGAACTTGAGAAATTTCTCGTAGCGGTTGGCTTTGATCAAATCATAATATAATTATGCGGTAAGGCTTCACCTTTATTTCAATGGGAATTGATTTATTATAGTACAGTTTTGGGTTAGTGTATGTGTAAATTAAGGGTGCTATAGACCAGTAATGGCAGTAAACTTTTTGTAGTCATTTGACTAAAAAAACTTGCGCAAATGAACTCTGTAGGAAAAGCCACTACTGAGCTTGGAGTAAGACATCGTCTGACAGTTGTGGAACCATTTCTAAGCTGGACTAGGCAAAAACATGATCCAAAAACAAATGGAGTGGGGTTGAAAATCATCCATAGCTGTGTGCAAAACTGTCTGAACCCTCTGGGTCAATAAAATAGTCTATATACATATGTCATAAAAAGTTAAAGCAAAAAGGGGATCGAATCTAACTTTTTGATATAATTCAATTGAAATTGAAAGCGGATAAGAATGACATCGTCCTGGCAGATGAATCGCCTTAAAACAAAAACCAGTGGGGGTTTTCACGTAATTACCTGAGACGAGAACCCATCGTAGATTCTCTGACAGTTGTATAGCTACAGTAACATACAGCGTATTATTATTTACTTTCCTCTATAAAAAATATTCTATTTTTCAACAAAACAACTTTCTTTACTTTAACAAACCGGAAGACATGCCATCACGTGATAATCGGAAACTCCTTTCTCATAGTCCAGATTTCCCAGTCGGTGATTTAAGTGTCGCGTCGTCCCACAGATCACTTTCCCCACTGACTTTTGTTAATTCTCGCCTGTTAGACCGGCCACCGGCTCTAATTTTTCCCAAATTTTCGTTGGGTAGAACGCTTTCTACACAAGCTGGAAGGGGTACCAGTCAAGTCGTCCACAAGCAAAGTCGTCCACAGTGAAGTCGTCCACCCCCGTTGGTGGAGTCGTCCACACTGTTAATGATGTCGTCCACAACTAAGAATTAGACTCGTACACAATGTAATCGTATAAAAGAAATAGCTAGTACTCGTTGATTTATTTTGTTATTTGATTTCAGATTGAATCACCGATGATTAATAATAAAGTTAATCGTATTGTTTGTATGATCGTATGTTCATTGTTTTGTTGTTCACCGATTTTTTTTTTTAATGAATTTTGATTGTTTGATTAGTATTGACGATGTTTTTGCAATAAAGTTAATCGAATTGTTTGTATGATCGTATGATCATTGTTTTGTTGGTTACCGATATTTTTGTTAATGAAGTATACTTGTATTGTTTGTTAATTGGCGTTATGATTTTAGCAGTTTTGATTAATATTAACAATGTTTTTGTAATAAAGTGTTCATTGTTATTTGACGTTATGATTTTAGCCACATTCATTACCTTCGTTAGTTCTTACTGATATATATCATAGGCTCTAATTGAAATAATAATTTATTATGGCTAGTTTCTGTGTGGTTTGCAAAATCGTTTTAATTAAAAATGAAAATCAATGGTGACAACTGTGCCTCGCCTGTCAACATCAAAGAGGATAGCAAAAGAAAAAAAAAGAAAAATTACAGTCTCTATACAAGACTCTGGAAAATTTAGAGAATATAACACTGGTAAACAATCTCGAAATAGATAAAATTAAAAAACATATAACTGAAATTGAAAATAATGCAAATATGGGCATCTTAATAAGATCCAAACACACCTATACAGAAGGTGATATAAAAAATATACACTTATATAAAATGTTTGAGCAGAAGAACGCCTCTAATAAAGAAATTAAAAAACTTAAAAATGAAAGTGGACAAATTAAAACAGAAGAAAAGGATATCATGGAAGTATAAAACGAACGGGGCCGCTCAAGCTTGTGGACGACTGTATCATCTTATTATTATATCCGAAAATTAAACTAAGTTGTGTGGACGACTCCACCAACGAGTGAGGATGATCACGCAGAACTCGGCACAAAAAAACGTATACTATTACTAATAAGGAAGGAATACCCACGTCCCGAAAGTAAACTGTGTCGTGTGGACAACTTTACCAACGTATTATTATATCCCAAAATTAAACTAAGTCTTGTGGACGACTCCACCAACGAGTGTGGACGACTTCACCAACGAGTGTGGACGACTACACCAACGAGTGTGGACGACTCCACCAACGGGTGTGGACGACTTAACCAGATTTTTCGTGTAGACGACTTTGCTTGTGGACGACTTGACTGGCATTTGCTGGAAGTATAGAGACAAGTAAAGATGCAATTCCCGGCCTTACATTTCAACGTAACCAACCTCACAACTCTATGGAATGGTATCGCTGCCAATATTAACTGCTCTGATAAAATGTCTTTTATAATGGATTACGTGTAAAAAGTACAATGTACAAAGTCTTAATACCGGTAATGATAAATTCGAAATACCTCTAAGGCCAAAGTTAAAATGTAAAACGTTAAAATGCAGTGTGTCAAATGACAAATGCTTTATTGGGAAATGCTGTTTTTGACGTGTGTACATAAGACATTTCCCTCATTACATTTTACATTTGCGCTCTGCTGCACACTATAAAAAAATATTTAACTCGAAAAAAAAATACACGATCACATCTGAACGGTACTAAACTATATTACCATGATTACGGAATGGGTAATGTAGTGTCAAAGCCCTAGTCATAATACGATATACCAGTGAAAGGCACGTGTATGTACAATGTATACTCTTTCCTCTCTTTCGGTTGCCTACATGTACATATTCATTATTTATTGGGCACAATGATTAATTAGACTGTACTTAAATTTAGAGAGAGGGTGTGGGACCGGTGGCGAAGGAATAAAATGTCCAAATACGGGTCTAAATACGAAATTCCAGATATGGAAAATACACAGTGTTAAAGTAAAAATGTGCAACAATTTTTTTTGAATGTCCGGACGAATTAGCTGTTGTGGGCGTATGTTTCGTTGCCTGACAACCTATCTTTTGGGACTGGGCCTGAGAGGACTTTGTTTTACGTGGCGCTTACTTGGTCTCTTACAAACTATACTTCTGATAACTTCTTACCAACTGTTCGACTAATGTTATTCCTATGAAAATCAATATAATGTAAGTTATCAAAATCTTCGTAACAAGATTTTTCTTTCTCGAAAAAAAAGTAATTATGAATGTGCCAGGACATAATAGCCACAGAAAGATATTTTCCATTACTGGAATTTCGTATAAGATAAGATAAGATAAGATAAAGATGAGATGAGAGGAGAGGAGATGGTCAGATGAGGAGATGAGAGGAGAGGAGATGAGATGAGATTGTATCATAACACCCATTGCTGAACGCATACAATTCATATACATGACATAAGGAACATAAAATAAATTGAGACCCGTATTTTGACATTTTAAACCCTCGCTACCGGTTCCACACCCTCTCTCTAAATTTTAGTATAGGCTATAGGCTAATTAATTATTGTGCCCATGCAATAAATAATGAATATGTACATGTAGTCCAGTCAAAAGCTGAAAAAAGGGCCGAAACCAAAACAAATTGCAACATAATTTTTTTGGGTGGTATGCATTTCAGTAAGGTAGAAATTGTATCCAAGCCCGTGTTTTCGTGGCCAGGGACACAAATAAACACATTTAGAATATAATCAAATAATTACCTGATGCACAATATGCAAATTTACCACCGCCATTAGTGAAAAATTTGCCCCCCCCCCTAAATTAGAAACTCTTTGACTTAGCTCCATGAAGCCAGTACCTATGCCTATAATTACAGGGTAAAGGGTGCCGAAAAACACTAGAAGAACTGCACAGTTATATTGCATAATATAGAATATGCAAATTAAAGACACCTCGGCTCTAACCGAAAAACACACTTTTAGTCCATCTCAAAAAACATTTGAAATGAGTATGACGTATTCGAAAAGCACGATCAATACAACAATATTATTTGTGTTTTTTCTACATTTATGTTCATTTTGGTAGAAATAACCAATATTATCATACATGACTAATCAATCATTAACATATTACTTCGTATGTTGTCCATAATGACACTCATTCAGTGACTGATCCAAAGTTATTACAAGTGAATATTATAAGCAATACCGCGTAAAAAGTCCAACAAATTCCGCCTAGATTGTTTGTTCCACTGCCAGACAGAAGGAAAGGTTTCCCATTACAAGTATCTTTCTATGAGTCTTGTATTTGTTGAGTTGGTGGTAGTGGTACCAGCTTTCCTTGTAGTAGTCTTGAAACATCTTATAGCACGTTCGAGATGTCTAATAGATGGAAGTTGGTCCTTACTGGTAGTTTTGAGAATGCAGCAGTGATAATTTGTTCTGAAATCTCTTGAGGTCCTATGGATTGTCTCTTTATGGCATTTTTCACTCCAATAATCATTTGATCTTTACTGTGGTTTACCATGTCTGCGTTTCTCGCATTCCTGGACATCAGCACTATTAGCAAGAATTAGGTCCCTGGTTATGTAATGTACTCCATGGCGCTGATATACTTTTGCAAATTTTAGGGTGACCTGTGCACTCTACAGAAAGCTGGACTCGACACGGCTAATGTGCACGCTTCAATGGCTGGGTCTCGAGACTATGAATAGCAATCGGTGGAGTCTATGAGACTATAAATAGCCATGGCACATGCAATTCTCTACAAACATATCAACTGTTACAGTTGTAAAACATCTATTGTTTACGATTTTGAATAGAAGTAAAATTTAGCTTCTTGGTTATTACACCAGCTTTAGAAATTACGTTCAATATATCTTTAAATTGCTTTATCATTAAATATACCGTTAGGAGTGGCATCCTTTGGTTTAGTACAAATAATATCTCTGAAAAACTTTCGTTAGCGTGAACATGGTACTAGCAGTAGTTTCTTTTTACTTTTACAGGGTTCTTAAAACAATTGTTGAGTTGCCTGACGTGCGTATTTCTAAATTCAATTTCTTGTTCCAGCTTTCTGTTATGTTTCGTAAAAACATAGTCTTGATTATGGTCGGTAGACTGGTTAAGCGAGACTAATTTCAAAACAAGGGCACGTAACCTATCTTTTACTCAAAAGTGTCTGGATGTTATGGACGACACTGGGAACCAGTTTTCAGTCTATTATTTATAGATGGTTAAATGGTCATATCTTATTAAGTACAACATAATCGTGTATTTAATGACTATAAATATGTGAAACTGATTTAAGGCTTGGTATACATCTATATATAAATATTGTGGCGTAACTGTCTAGATATTTGGAGATATTTATTTATGGTGGGTCACCCTACTAATTTACTGTTTATTTTAAAATAAACATTGTGCTAAATTATCAATTGTGGTTATGCTTGGTGTCCATTTATCAATTAATAAACTATATTAAAACAAATAAACTCACTGACAATACGATTTACAGTTATGTTTTTATAATGATTACATATAATGGTGGTGGAAAACGTCGAGGGTTTCTTAATACCGGAAAAGTTCCTGTGACTGTTCAGGTGTAATTGTAAAACTAGGTGTGGCAGTGATTGGTGCATTTGTGAAAAACATCGACTGGACTGCACTGATGTACTTGCGGAGACTTCAAAGTACATACCTGCAGCACCTCCGAAACCAGTTTTAGACAATTCAGATGATAAAGTTTTGATAATTTGTTTGTTTCCATCAAGGCTATGTGACCCAACCCACCCACCCACGCACCAATTCATGACAATAGTGCTGTGGTACTAATGGAATCAGCCAAATGTTCTCCTTAATGTATATACATGTATATAATAAGGTACAGATACTTTTATTGCTCTCTTTGGCCATACTAAAAAATGTGCGTGGGAACTTGATTTTTCAGGTTATTGCTAATGCTTTGAGTTTGGACTAAAAGTGTATTCTTCTGTCATGGCTTTTTTGTCTAATTGGCATATTTATACTGTGCTGTTCTACTAGAGTTTTTCACTACCCTTAACCCTGAAATTATGGGCGTATACACTGCTTTCTTGGAGCTAAGTCACAGAGTTTCAAATTATGGGTGGAAAATAATTTTTTTACTAATGGCGGCTGTTAATTTGCATATTGTGCATTAAGCGATAAAGTGATTATATTCTAAATGTGTTTATTTGCTTCCCAGGCCACGAAAACATGGATTTAGACACAATTTCCACCAAATTTGAACATTTAATAGCCAAGTTATAGCATTAAGTCCATTTTTCAAATATAAAATTATGCGATCGTGTGCTGGATTACTGTATGCCTGTTTGATTCCGGTCTCGTTTCCGTTTTTTTTAATAAGTCACGTGATATCTAAATTTGCATACCACAGACGATGCTCTGTGTAAGATGTTATGCAGAGAGCGTAAAAGAAAAATGAGAAGTGGCAGAGCGCAAATGTAAAATGTAATGAGGGAAATGTCTAATGTACACCCGTCAAAAACAGCATTTTCCAATAAAGCATTTGTCGTTTGACACACTGCATTTAACGTTTTACATTTAACTTTGGCCTTAGAGGTATTTTGACTTATCATTATCGGTATTAAGACTTTGTACATTGTACTTTTTACACGTAATCAATGGAAAAGACACTTTAGCAGAGCATTTAATATTGGCAGCGATACCCTTCCATACAACTCTTGTATTCTTCCGCCTGAAAATCATGAATATTCACCAAAACCTGGCAGAAAATCTTTTTTCAAACCCCTTTTTCCGATTCTACACCAAAAAGTCAACGAAAATCGCCATGCAAAAGGGTGAAAGGGAGAGAAAGACTAAAAATAACTTGGCCCTACTGTGTCCATATATCGCGTTCGATTACTTGCTCTGGGCTTAGTCGACCAGGATCCCGAGTACGTTTAGGCATGCGCAATTGGAACGGGTAATCGAACGGCGTGGCGCTTTCTTCGGGTATCAACATGGAAAATAAACACCGCCAAACAATTATGCTCGGTGTTTACCATATAGTTGTATTTGTGTTTTTTCAGGGCTGGGGCCTGTTTCACGAAATTTTATCTAGGATAAAATCCAAATTTTAGTAATTTGATTGGATAATATTAGGTTGATTTTAGAGTTTAGCCAATTAAAATTGAAGTATCTACTAATATTTGGATTTCATCTTTAGTTAAGATTTCGAGAAACATGGCCAAGACAAAAACTTTATAAACTTTAATAGATATCTGACATTTTCATTGGCATCTTATTGGAACTATTAAAACCGGAGAAGCGAAATAAAGTCCCAAGGATAGAATATATGCATAATAGACGACTTTAAATCACACTTTCCGTGTAACCAATGTAACGTTTGATAACTATGTTAAGAAACTTCATGGCTTACCAGAATTGCAGTTAGGAGGGCATGGTTATGGTCGCACACCAGTTACAATTCCAAAAGGAGCAGTGGTGTTTCTGTGGCATATTGCTACCACATTTCGCACACTATCCGATAGATTTCGAATATCTAAATCAACAACGCAATGAATATGCCACAGGGTTTCTAATGAAAAGAAAACAATTATCAATGGCCATTACCCCACAAACGTCAAGAAATTTATAACTGTTTTGCAGAATATTGTAAATTTTCCGGAACCTGTATTTCATTTTTCGTACCGTATTCTATAAATATATGTGTATTATTGCTATTTATTTTATGTTGCTTATGTCATGTACCGGTATATGAATCGTATGCAGCCTGCAATGGGTGTTATGATACAATATCTTATCTTATCCGAGTTAAGGTGCAAAAGATAACGACAATCGAATATCATACATTAACCGCAAAAGGTTCACTGGGTCATTCTCCAGACTGCGTGTGGCCGCGTTCACACTAGGGGTTTAATCTGAATTGAATTCAGAATAAAGTCTTATTCCGGACTTTGGCGTCACACTCAATTCGATAAAAACCGAACTGAATCTGAATCAACGAATCCGTATATTTTGCCGAATTCAATCCAGAACAATTATTCCGAACGGGTTATTCGCAGTCAATATTTGAGTGTGACACGCTTGATTCAGATCAAACTGTTGACCGCGCGCGCCCTAGTCCAAATGTCTTGTAACTGCTGCCAGTTTCCAAAGTGTTACAGCCAGTCGCTCGTGATGAGGCACTGGCCTCCATAATCTTGTATCGTGTTTTACAATGGCTGGTGTCAACAAATTGCAAATTATCTCGAACGTAACGCTTGACATGCGAAGGCTCTCTCGCAAATCGCTTTCTTCCTTAATAGTGTGGTATGGCATGTCATCCCGTAGGATCTGTATGCTAAAATTGATTTTTTTGTTGTGTTGGGCTATCTCCGGCAATAATGGTTGGATTTTCATGATCTGCAGTTTATTCTCGTGTTTCTTCATCATGCCAACCCCATTTATGATACTCTTAAAGCAATTGGAAATAGTTTTCATTGACTTCCGGTGTGGAATATCAACTTCCAGTGTCAAACTCGGATTGATTCCAGCCAATAATCTTTGCATTTCCATGATCTGAAGTTCATTATGGTTTTTTTTAATCATACCGGCACCATCTATGATACCCTTTAAGCGAATGGAAGTATTTTCATTGACTTCCGGTGGGGATTACCAACTTCTGGGGTCAGACTCGGATTGATTTCAGCCAATAATCTTTGGATTTTCATGATCTGAAGTTCATTCTGCTTTTTTTTTCATCATGCCGACCCCATCTATTATACATTTCAGGCGAATGGAAGTAGTGTCCATTGACTTCCGGTTGAAAATACAATTTCCGGTGTCAAACTCGGATTGATTTCAGCCGATAATTTTTGGATTTTCATGATCTAAAGTTCATTCTGCGGCTTGTTTATCATGCGGACCCTATTCTAGGGCTCCAGTTTTGCGACATTTGACATCTCCGGGAGGGGCCTTTTTGAAATCCGGACCCCTCTGACCCGAGTCCATGGCTATCTCTGCCAATAATGGCTGGATTTCATAATCTGAAGTTCATTCTGGGGTTTTGTCATCATGCCAATCCCATCTATGATACACATAAATCCAATGGGAGCAGTTTTCATTTAATTCGGGCGGGGAATACCAATTTCTGGTAGCTCAGCCTACCACTTTATGTGGCTTTTGACGCATGGTAAAATGATTTTAATGTGGTCACTTTTGGGTGACTGGAATGTTATGTCATGAGATTCAAGACACTTTGTCATTTGTAACTAGTAAACAAGTCTAATATCATAAACGAAAAGAATCTTAACAAGCCAGAAGTTGCCAGAAACGAAACAAAAAGATCCTATCTTGAAAATAAATAAATCAGCTATTCAGCATCATCGACCTCCTGCACACCCCTAATCATATTGGTACGGCCCCTAGCAAAACACGTGCAAAGAAGTATAAGGCAAACCATTTTTGCTGCAACTGCATCACCCCGTGCAGCCTGTTTTACAACCACATTTTGTGAGTTCAATTACAGCAAGATGGGCAGGCAGATCACGATTCGACACAGGAACATAAATGCCTTTGTCCAACTGCCAGCCGCTTTCTGTTAGGTACGACTTGTCGCGTATCGTGGGGTACTTTGTTCCTGACATGGGGCGACAATCCAGCACACGCTAATGGAAACACCTCTCACTCAAAAGTTTTCTGAACTGAACAATTGCCATCTACGTGCTGGTAGCTTTAATGGAACGGATGAATTCCTTGACCTGCGAAGGCTAGTCACCCTTCACCAGCTCAGTGGAGATGTTACACTCTCCAAGCTTGTTGAAACAGATGATAACAGGGTCATCACCATCAAGCTTCATATGTGCACCAGCCCTTGTTTTCTTTGTGATGCCCACAAATTTACCTCCCCAATCAGCACCAGAGAAGAAGCGAAGTCCAATCAGACCTTAAAACTTATTACTTCCAATGACACGCACTCTCTCGATCACACCTATCTCTAGATCTCTGTGGTTTGCGACCTTCTCAGTTACAAACCTGAGACAACCCCGGGAGACAAAGTCCATGAGAATTGTGTGGGCATCGGCGTCACAAGGACCAAACATGGGTTTCCCGCCAGTACCTCTCAGCTACAGATGCAAGATCTAAGAGTTTCTCAATGATGAGAACCATGTGTGATCTAGCCTTTGTTGTATCAAACAGGCTAGGATATGCTGTTGAAGGAGCAAAGGCCAAACCAGTGTCATATGCTAGCCTGGTTGATACAACATAGGCTACACCCAAAGTTCTCATCATTTTACTATGGCTGAACGTCAGGTTATGAAGAAACCATCCATCATGCAGAAACTCTCTGGCCTACAAGAGGCATTCACAAAGCGCATGTTAGTTGAGGACGCATAGTATTTGGTCATATATGAATAGAATGACACACCTCGTACCTCACCAAGTCCTTGCCTCTGTATCTTATGGTGATGTTCTCACAAAACTCTTAGACCTTGTATCTCGAGGCCCTCTCAAGGCTTTAACTGTGGTACCCGCAAAATACAGAGAGGGATATGTGATCAAACGATTACATGTCATTGAAAGTCACAAGTGTCAAGGCCTGATAGATTTCACAACCTCTCGATGCTTACGAGGGAGGTAAGTTTGTGGATACTACAAAACTATGTGTATGTGCATGCCTTGAGTTTGATGGTGACGACCCTGTAATCAACTGCTTTAAGAACTTTTCGAAGGTGTGATAATTACCGAATTGGTGAATTACTTGACCAGATTCCAGAACCTTCTTGCCATTGAACAAAGTAGTTGGCAGTTGGACGAGGCATGTATGTACATGCTCAGAATATTACCACCGTGCCTTAACTGAACTAACAGAAAGTGGTTGTAAAACAGGCTGTATGGGGCGGTGCAGTTTCTGGAATAATTGTTTTAATATGGAGCATATCAATATGACCAGGGGTGTGCAAGGGGACGAGGATGATGCATCGTTGATGCCGTGAACTTCATATTTATTTCCAATCGATCCGAGTTTGATGTGGAAATTGGTATTCCATGCGGAAGTCAACATTAACTACTTTCATTCGCTTGAAGTGTACCATGGACAGGCTGGTCTGATGAAAAAATCACCCAGAATGAGACTTCAGATCATGAAAATCCAATATCAATCCGAGTTTAACACCGGAAATTGGTATTTACCACCGGAAGTCAATTGAAACTACTTCTGTTTGACTTTAAGTGCATCATACATGGGGTGGGCATGATGAAAAAAAAGAGAATAGAATGATCTTCAGATCATCAAAATCCAAAGATTGTTGACTGAAATCGACCCGAGTTAGACACCGGAAATCGGCATTTCCCACCGGAAGTCAATCAAAAATAATTCTAATCGCTTTAAAAGTATCACAGATGGGATCGGCATGATGAAAACATACGAGAATGGACAACCATTATTGGCGGAGATAGCCATGCTCTCGTTCAGAGGGGTCCCGATTTCAAAAATGCCCCTCCCATAGGGGTCAAGGGGTCGGAAAATTTGAACCCCAACATTTTTGGATAGCTTGGTCCCTAAGCAACCCAAAACAACAAAAAAATCAATTTTAGCAAACAAATCCTACGGGAGCTGTTTTTATGACATGTCATACCACACTAAAAGTTCGCCGTGATAAATGTCGTGCCAATAATTCTGAAGACGAAATTTCACCCAAAGGTGACGTGGATTACGGCCCGGGCCAATATTCTGCAAATAAATTGATGTTATAAACAGAAATCAGTTGGGGTGTAGAGTCCTTGGTCACTGAAACAAATACTGTGGTAACATAACCAGCTAAATGATAGGTTGTCATGCAACGAAACATACGCCCCCCCCCCCCCATTTTGGGCACCAAATGCTGGGAAAATTTGGGCACAGAATTGGACTTTGTAAAAGTTGTATAAAAAAAATATTGTGTTCTTGAATGTGTCCATTTTAACAGCGAATTTAAATTTAGAGTGTCTATAGTTGGGCAATTAAATAGAAATCTTAAGACTCGAACCCTCCATTGTTTGGAGTACAGTAAGCCACAAGTTACAGTTACATAAACAACTGTTTTTAGTTGTGTATATTTCAAGTAAATAAAAATTTAATTCTCTTTTATTGATGATTTAGAAATTAAGAACTTTTTTCACCGCAAAAGAGAAATTGTAGAACCTGTCATGGGCCTTCAAATAAAAATTGAACTTTTTTTTATTTGGTAAGAACTCCTCAGAATCACTTAAAATGCATATTTATCCATATGCGGTTTTGTAAAAAAAAACCCACAGACACCCTTAGCAGCATTCGGATCGGAAATATAGTCGGTACTCAGTCCGTTAGTTTAATAAAAGAATCTGCACACTTCGTTTCCATCCTACAGGCCTGGTACATGAACCTATATATTTTGTATTAATAATATTAAATTGTATTTGCCATTACCCGTCATTCAGATAGCATCCACCATATTGTAGTTTTATAAGTAAATAAAGTTATTATTATTATTATTTAACATATTAAGAAATTAAGAACCTAACTACATTTTTGGGGCACCAACCACCATCGCCCCCACGTCAAAAATTTTCCCGTACGCCGATGTGCAGGACGGAGGGCCTGACAAGGACAGCTGTCTAGTCGTTCGGACAGGACGAAAGGCAGAGTTCCCGTGTACACAATGACGTGAACGTAAAAATCCCTTGATAGTTGGAATTCGATAAAAGCGTAGGCCGTAGCGCCGCTGTCCTTGGGAAAATGGTCTTCGCCCGTCCTTATAAGCCCAGTCGTACCAGAACAGTAGGAAGTTTAACCCTATTTCATTACGTTTCAATTATAAAAGGTATCTTCGTGAAATACAGGTACAAAATCATGTCGGATTTCACAGAGTATCGGATTGAGTCCACTGTAGATTTAATTTTGGTGCCAACGATATCGTGCTCGGCGCTGCATGGCAAAGTGTCGAAGATGTAAGACCTGGCGTCGCTGATGTAGCGTTACTTGCCTCAAGAAATGAAACATAAGGAACGTAAGACCACCAATGCGAATGTCTGGCGCGGCCATCTTGGATATGAATGACCCTCACTGCGCATTCAGTATGGCGCTTTTCATTCTGAATTCAATCCGAATAAAATCTAATGTGACGCACAGCTTTTAATCCGGAAAAAAACAATCCGAATTCCGGAGGCCGGTCTCCGGAATTCGCAATGAATGCGCATGCAGTGTGAACGCAGCATGTGATCATCGAATTTGATTTACCCATGTACACGGGCTGGTCTGGGTGCACACATGGCGCTGGGGTTTTGAGAAATTCTTGTATTTTCCTCCAACCAGATACCAAATTTCAAGAGGGGGAATTCCTAATTGTGTACCCAGTCTACCCTCTTCAGCCATGGCTTATGACTCCACACAATGGTTTGGGGAAATTGACCAGTAATCAATATAAAAAAAAAGATAATTAATACAGCTGATCAGTTCTACGATAAAACGTGCCTTTGGGCAACTGAAAGGATGCTGAGTGTCGGTTTCTAACTCATGGAATCGTGGCACCAAGATGTAGAATCACTAAAATTAACACAACAATACTGTTTAAATAAATTACGATATTTTTAATTGGAGAAAAGTGTCAACAATAATTCTTTCGTCGACTAAACTTAAACTGCAAATATAACTTCGATCAAAAAATTTATTTGGCTGCCATATAGAATAATTGGATCATGGGATACTTCCCGAAGTAACCGGCTCCTTGGGCAGATGCGAGTAAGCCGTTTAAATGACGTCATCGGTAACCCGAACGCACTCGTGGAGGCTCCAGTAAGCGTGGCGCCAGTAATCGATCGCACCAATAGACCGGCAGCCCACACCTTCGAACTCCAACGAAGGAGATACTAAAGTTCACCTATAGCGTTATTTAGGGGGCTTTCCCTGTACAATAACAGTGGACGTCTGTCAGCTTATATTAGGGTCCTGGCCTCAGTAGCACCCCTAAAAACATGTCTGGATCCAACATTAGAGGCACTGAGTGAAACCAATTCATACATGATGAATGAGGTGTTTTAATTATGGAAACAGTAATGACAGGCAATAAAGGAGGTAACAGCCCCCTGACAGACATGCCCTAAAGGGGGGTGGGGGTCTCTATGGGTCTAGATCCAATATTGGAGATACCAACTAAATGTGTGTCAGATTAACGACCATTTGATAGTAAATCATCTACTATGAACGGCAGACATTTTAAACAGTGCTTGTCCCCTGACAGACGCCCTCTAGTGAGGAATATTTAGGTTGGTGCCAGACTCAATGTTTGAGATACCACAACAAATTGATTTCTATATTACCTTAGTGTATTTTGAATAAGTTACAGTCTTTGACAAACATTTTAAATGGAGCTTACCCCCTGACCGACGCCCCTGCGATAGACAAGACCTTTTTGCTGTGTTTCTCCCATTGTATAGTATCATTTGAATGAATCAAAAATCAAATTTCGCTGTAAAATGCCGCTATGGCCTATTCATGGAAAATAAATTATCGCGAGATAAAAAAAATGATTTATTTTTCATGGCTAACAATTTTAGGATAGGGCGTTTGTAAATAACGCATAGACTGGCCGAGGTATTTCTGTCGGGTGTTGTTTCTGAAGTCTTTTTTCCTAAGAATAACAGAAGTCAGGGACTTTATCTTGCTTATAAACCGTCTATGTTTACATGTACGCAAAATGAGAATATCCCAGAAATCCCATAAGAAAAACCTTAGATCATGTTTTCTTATGGAAAAATCTACCCTGGAAGAATAACCTGTTACAGGTTTAAAGAAAACTTTCAGGAGAATAACCCCAAAGTCCCCTGAATATATCCACAGCCGCCCCTGACTTTCAGACTTCAAGTTATTCCGGGCATAGAATATACCCCAAAGATCAAATAAGTTTACCATTACAGGTTATAAGGAGTAGATAATACTGTGGTCACAAATATTGAGGGGCCACTGGTGAGTGTTGTGATGGTGGCTTTTTTGGTCTGATACGAGTCGTTGGTTGGTAATGGAGAAACTGGTTGTTATGGACTAGTTACTAGTTTTCTATTAATGAATTTGGAGCTATTTGCTTTTCTTCTCATAATGTTATATAGAAAAGGAAGACTGTGTCTTGTTCTGTGACCACGCTGTGTTGCAGTAGTGTAGAAAGGAGAGGGGGCGGGGACGATTTAGAGTCAAGTAAGAATAAATATTTCGAATGGTTTTGGGCTGTTTAGTAGACGACCGAGTCACTGGAGCACACGTGCCACCTAATTTTGGGTGGATTTTGATGGTGGCAGACGTGTCTCGGGTCTTTGGTTTGGTGAGCAGAAATGGGATCTTTCGTTACCCGTGTGTAGTTTGATTCGTCCTGAAGAGTGTTGACAATGCTGACGCGGTCAGGTCTATCCATTATTACAGCTACCGCCTCTTTGTCCCCAATTACTATTGTGATTACCCGGTCATTCTGAAGTTCTTTGGGGGCTTTAGGTGTGGTTGTTGGGTTGTCACCTGTGAGGAGGCTAACATTGATAACAGCTTTGGTAATATATTCATTCTGAGATGTTTTAGAAGGTGCTTGGGTTGGGTTTTAGTTGGTTGATATTGTTGGTATGGTTGCATTTCACAAGGATGTTAGTTAGCATTGGCTGTAATCTGTTTTGAAGGATGTTATATGCACCAGGAATTATGTGCGGATGAGCTGGTTACGCTGAACTTCATATGATTTAATTGTTTTTCATGCCCTTATAGCGACGAGAGAATCTACATCGACACTTTGTCAGAAATAGGCATCTTAGTAACCTGTGATTTTTACAATTGTGTCATGTGACCTGTCGGAAATGTTGTGTATAAGGTGATTCAATAGTCAGTGAGCAGTTAAAATGACTAGTATACGCCCTCGTCTGGATCAGAATTGGATTTGTGTGTCAAGGGTTCATGACAAGAATAGTAAGAGTCATCAGATGATTTCGTTCTCGCAATAAAGAGTTCCAATGAACGCATTGAGTCAATTATTGTTGTGAACGGTCCGATTGACAGTTTGTACGTTCTACGTGGCAGGGATACTTCATCACTGAAAATGCCTGGGAGTGGCCATTTATGATTTGTTCGAATATGTTGATGTAGAAATGTAGAATAGCTTTTAGGGTGGAGCAATTAGATTTCTTGTTGGGATATCCTACTATTGAAACAACCTGGCTATTGCGATTTTTATGCCGAGCATTTTGCAACAAGTTTCGTGCGATAAGTAAATATGCTTGTTTGGGTTAAAGCCTTTTGTGTGGGGACATACGAACGTATGGATGGGACGGCAGAAGTTTGCCCAAAACTACCAAACATAATTGAAGTATAGTTTCCCACAATAACGAGGTAGTGTTTAGTTAGTATTGGGTAAATTGCCCGGTCCGGCGAGGGTGCCCTACCACTGAAAATTCCTGGATGTGAATTTACTGAACATTTTTCAACATGTTTTGTGTGGTTAGTAAATGGGCGATTATGGACGCCTGACGAACACTATGCACCACTGACAATATCTGACAGTTGGCACCAGTACTCACCCTAGGTTCCATTTTTCCGCCATTTTTTCATTTGAATTTTTGTATTTGCTTTTTTATATAATATTTTGTCAATTAAACCCTCTTTCCAAATGCACTTAAGATTTTGTTTTTCGATTTTTTTTTCTGCCGTGGACAATTGAGGTACATGCAAACCTATTGTGGAAGTTGATATCGCTTCAACATTCAAGGATGTAATATTATCAGAAGGGCCAGACCTGATCATGTCAGTGTCATCTGTAGACTTGGCACTTTTGATGCACGGTACGATGGTAAATGCGCTGATCTAGCTCAAATTTTGGGATGAGGCAGGAACAGTTATGGGCTTCTTTACAAGTAGTATACTATTCAAAAAAAGTAGGGGATATTTGATTTTGGGGGCATAATACTAAAATATGCAAATGACTAGGAAAAAAGTCACTATAGAACCTAACAGAAGAAACATTTCCAGTTACATGTGACGCCCAAACGCACCAATAGCTACCGCATGGAATGCAGGTGATGCTTGGGTTTCATCATGGGGGTCCAACCCAAGATTTGCACGACTCTGACTTTGAATGTTACAGTCATTGTGGCATTGAATTCCATGGTGGAAACATCAGTTTAATTGTTTTAGTGACCAGAAAACAAATTTTGATATGCGTCGGCTTACCCAAAATGAAAGGTTACGTGCCCCTGGCATGCTACAGATCGGTACAACACAGGCGGTTGTGGCGCGGACGATGAATGTTTCTCAGTCTGTCATAAGCAGGCTATCGTCCAGATACCGTGATACACAATCTGTACAGGACAGACCACGCTCAGGTCGACCAAGGGCGACAACTCAAGCCCAGGATCGATTTATCCGTACCTTGGCCTTGAGAAATCGTGTCATCACAGCAAATCAGATCAGCGCTCGTCTTCAAACAGACACTGGTGTGAGAGTGAGTGGCCAGACGATTCGGAATCGACTGCATAGGGGTCACCTTCGCGCCCGACGTCCTCGCGCGATCCCTTGTTTGAGAGATCATCACATTCAGGCAAGACGTCGTTGGTGTAGGGATCGTCAACACTGGGATAATCGACGCTGGAGCAATGTGATGTTTTCAGATGAGTCAAGGTTCACTGTTGATTTTTTGGACAGACGTAGGAGGGTGTGGCGTCGTCGAAACGGGCGCTTCCAAGACGTTAACGTCATCAGACATGATCGATTTGGGGGTGGTTCTGTTATGTAGTGGGGAGGCATCACTGTTGCTGGAAGAACGGCTTTACATGTTGTCGCAGGGCGTGTTACAGGCCAGTACTACCGGGACAACATCTTGGCAGTCCATGTTGTGCCGTTCGCACGACGTCATGACCGCCGTTTCATCTTCCAGGATGACAACGCAAGATATCACAGGGCCAGGACCGTTACAGGTTACCTCCAACAACAGAACATCACCACATTACCTTGGCCAGCACTGAGTCCCGACCTCTCCCCCATCGAGCATGTCTGGGACATGCTTGGACAGAGGTTACGTCAACGTCAACAACGTCCTGCCAATGTCCAAGAACTTGCTGCTGCGTTGCAACAGGAATGGGGCAATCTGGACCAAAATGACCTTAGACGTCTCATTAGGAGTATGCCACGTCGGATCAATGCTTGTTTGGCAAACAGAGGAGGAATTACCCGTTACTGACTTTGTTGTGATGCTGTGGTAACTTTGCTGTTTGACCCCGGGTATCATTTTACCCTTATAATGTTCAGTCTGTGCCTTACTTAGTCTAACGATCATTTGGAATAAATCGATGAATGTGAACTTCATTTCATTTTGTCATTTGTTTCTTCGTCAGTTTCATTAGGTGACTTTAATAACACTTAAAAATCAAATATCCCCTACTTTTTTTGAATAGTATATTTCCCAACATTGGAATCAAATCACTGATTTTATCGATTATCTAATAACAGAAAAGCATATATGTTACCCTCCAGCACAAAATCAGTCGCATTGTCCACGACTCTATTTCTATATACATGGCAAAATACATTATTTGGGTCAAAACCACCGAAAATTTTTTTTTAGCACTAAACGCTTTAAAAAAAAAGCATCTATTTTTCCTTAATTCGAACGTTTTTGCGAAAATATAATAAAAAATGCATAAAAATGGGTATTTTGTGGACGCTGTGAAAAAAAAGAACCGTAAATGCTGTAACTCTGTTGCTAGTTTTTGTAAATCATTGTAGAAAAGAAATATTATAATCAGGTGAAATTCAAATGTGTCAATCAAATAAAGTGGGTTTAAATATGATTAAAATTCGTTTTTTGGAAAAATGTTGCCATGGTAACCAGCCAAAATCAGTACTTTATAGTTTTTAGATATCAAACACAAACCTAAGCTAATCTGTTTTGATGTATAAAACTTATATTTTAATGTGTCAAACTTTTGTTAATATGGGACTCTGTTTTCGTGAACATAACTAACATGTGATTCCAGGTATTTTAGAAAGTTAAAAAAAAATGAATTGTTATTGTGATTGTTTAATTCAATGTCACTGCATAAGATTTGTGAAAATGAGCCATGTGATAATATTTCTACTCTAATAAGAGGGGTTTGGTTTGGTTTTTCCCTTCAAATTTGATGTAAAACCAATTATTTGTAAAACTGTTACCATGGTAACGGGCAAAAATAATTTTATTTCGGGGACCCTAGAAACATTATCACTTAAAAAAAAACAAAGCAAATTAAGTTGGGCAAAATGATTTTTTGTGGCAAAAATCACATTTAAGATGTGGAACCAGGCATTTGTAGCCATAACAAAGCCAATTCGAAGAAATATGGATTTTAGGTAGATTTCAGCCCCCCCCCCTCCAAAAAAAAAATAAATAAAATAAAATAATAATAAAAAAAAAATGTTACCAAAGAAATATGTTGATAAAATTTTGTACAAATGTTGGTACACCGATCGCTAAATGCCACTTAAAGATTATGTTCAACGTCAATATGGGGATGTGGCAATTAAGTGTGTTCGTCAGATTAGTAAACTTGAAGATAAATATATAAGAGTAATTTTGTATATATTGATCTCAAGTTTACTAAATGTTATTGTGCTTGATAACGATAAGAGGATACTTGTCGAAACGTCGTGCTTTTAGAATAAAACTAGTGATTGTAACCCATAAAAAACTGTGTTCTGTTAATGTGTTTACCGATCGCTAAATGCCACTTAAAGATTACATTATTATATGCACAAAAATTCATTTTGATGTATGCAATAGATATGTGTTTCTATTGGATTTATTTTGGCTGTTTTAAAATGCAAATTTCTCATTATTTTGTATTTGACAGCACCACGTCTATGGAAACTTCAGATGGCCATAACTCAGGCAATTTTTTTGTGATTTGCATATTTTATATATCAACAGGAAGCAATTTCAGTCCCCTTTAAGATAAGCATTAAATCACAGTTTTTAAAAATTGAAACATGTGACTGGTTTTGTAGCGGATGGTCACATATTTGTGATGCATAAAAATATATGTATTATAAGCATGCCGAAAATTGTGGTTCTTATAAGTCGAATGGGCACGAAAACCAGAACGTCTGTAACTTTTTTTGGCCAAGGCCGATTTTGGTGGAGTTTTTTCCTGAAGTTATACTCATATAGACCTTTCATAAAAAGCAAGAATCGTTTATTTCGGATTATTTCCCCCAGCTCAAATAAATCCGAAGTTCTCCTACCAGCCTAATAATACATAACATATTGGCAAGCCAAACACTGAAGTTCGAGATAGAGTCTATTGAGTCACTATACGAGTTCTAGGAAATATATCAACTGTTTGCTTTTAGGTATCCAGTAGAAAAGGGTATACGCTGACAAATATCCCTTGCTTACCTGGGGTGGTTTGTGTTTCTATGTATGTCTGCTACTACAACACCATGACGTCACGACGTCGTAAAACAACGCCTTTCAATACTGGTGCTTTTAAAATCAACCTAAATGGCTTCGTAATGCTTAGCACTACGAGGCGTCGGTCAGGGGGTTAACACCATGAAAAATGTCTGTCAACTACTGTAACTGATTCAAAGTACACTAAGGTAATATAGAAATAAATTCGGTGTGGTATCTCAAACATTGAGTCTGGTACCAACATAAATATTCCTCACTAGAAGGCGTCTGTCAGGGGACAAGCACTGTTTAAAATGTCTGTCGTTCTTAGTAGATGATTACATACAATCAAATGGTCCTTAATCTGGCAAAGTTATAGTTGGTACCTCCAATATTGGATCTAGACCCATAGAGACCCCCCTTTAGGGCATGTCTGTCAGGGGGTGTTACCCCCGATATTGTCTGTCATTACTGTTTCCATAATTAAAACACCTTATTCATCATGTATAAATTGGTTTCACTCAGTACCTCTAATGTTGGATCCAAACAGGATTTGGGGTGTCAGTTTAACGTCCTACTGTTCTGCTCCTAACCAGGGCTAATGAAGTCAGGCGTACGCCAGTGTGCTATAAGAGAAATTTTGCCCGGGCAGCGGCGCTACGGCCTACTCTTGTATCGAATTCCAACTGCCAAGGGATCTTTTACCATCCTAACGACTTACTAGACGGCTGTCCTTGTCAGGTCCTCCGCCGTGCATCACTGACAAGTGGAAAGCACACCGGAAAATCTAGATGAACTTCCACGGCCAATGCAGGGATCGAACAGTTAAAATTGTCAGTAGGATTAGAGGTTGGACGTGATTAACTGAAAAAGGATGAAACCATTTAGCAAGCACAAGCGAATTTACGCAGTAATAGGCCTATGGTTACAAAATGTCCTTACAAATTTCATGATCATAGAAGACCTGAAATTCAGAAATATATATATAAAAGAAATAAACAAAAGTAGATTGTTAAATTAATGCTAAGAAATAAAATAGAGATGTAGGCCTTTGGTGGACAATCCTTTCCGTTTAAAACCTATAAGGATACTTTTGAAATATATATACTAATCTTATTTCTTGAAAAAGAAAAGAGAAATAAAAACAAAATTAATCTAATGAAATGGAGTTTTCTCCCTTACATTAGCTATTTACCGATTGGAAAGTATTTTAATGTTAACACACTCGGCAAATCTCGACAGATTCTGGAACGTTCCGGAACCTACATCTAGTCTCGGCTGTATGACAGTAAGTGATATGTACCTACGCCCATACATTTGCGATGCGGCTACCGGTTTACTTTAACAGGAAAACTTGACGCTATTACAAACAAACAAGACACCATGGGCGCAGCAATGTTTCATCCGGGACCTTTAAAGTAGTTCCAAGACACCATGAGCGCAGCCATGTTTCATCCGGGACCTTTAAAGTAGTTCCAATATGGCGGCATTCGTCATACAGCCGAGATTAGATTAGGTTACGGAATCTGTCGAGGATTGCCGAGTGATGTTAACATTGACCCCCACACTGACCCGCAGTGTATATCCGCTTGGCCGCTACAATCACTGATGTGGATGACATCGACGAGACTTAATGAGTCAGGCATATTAACTTTTTTATTCCGACAAATCAAATTCTAAAATATTTTTTTGAAGTATAAGAAAAATAAATAAAGGTATTTGAAATATATCTGGATAAAATATATTGCATATTTAGCATAAATATGTACAGAAAATAGTACGCGGAGGCGTAAAATGGGTAAAAATAATATAGTTCTGCCCGTACCAGTTCATATTACTACGCTAAAACGAAAGCCGTCTGACCCGCTTTTATTATTAAAGGTCAGTCATCTTGGACAGAGATAAAAGGCGCCCGTCGCATAATCTCTATTAGTAAGTGCAGGGGGACTGTACCACACACAATTCTACACAAAACAAATATATGGACAAGACATCATAGTCAGAGAAAAACAAACAACACAATTCAAAAAGAGTGAATGGATCCGGGGGGCTTGCAGTAAGCAGTCCCGGGCCTGTGGTGACACAGACTTCACTCATATTTGAAAACAATTTGGAATACTACTCAAAGAAATAATTATGTAGGCCTAATGTCCGTATGAGTCATGATATGTCATATGTTGCAAGAAATAAGAAGGCAAGCATATTGTATTAATTTCGCTATACAAGTAGCCTAACCACACCGTTAAATGTAGGCCTACCAGAGAAGTAGTTCACAATACTAAAATGCACTAAATCAATAAAGATTGAAGTATGTTGAATGCATTTAGCGCACACATTCCAACCGTCACAGAAACAAACAAAACTGAATACAAGGAAGCAAAGGAATGAAGACTGTCTCGGAAGACAGCCGTCTGCTGACTGAATGGCGTGACGTAAATTTGCAATTTTTGCGGTAATGACGTCGTAGCTTAGATGGTGCAAAGTTTCCCTATAAAAAAAAGGGCGATAATCCAGACGAAACAACGTTAAAAACTAAAACACTATTAGTTTTTGCGAACAAACGGAATAATTAAGTTATGTAATTGTACAAACCATAATATATATATAATACAACATGCAAGAAATGCAAAACAGGAATGCTGAAGAAATCGTAGGCTATTAGTGCAGGCGCGGATCCAGAGGGGGGCGCACCCGGCGCACGCCCCCTCTTTTTTTTGAGGTAGCGAACAATTTTTAGCTCCATATATTCTCGCGAGAAAGGAGAACAAAAATAGTTTAGGTTGGAAATCCTAATTTACAGTATTAGTATGAAATTAGTCCTTGTGGGCAGTACTCTGATCTACTATTCTAGGGCACCATCCCTACACCTTTGACAACGGAGGAATTATGCTGACAAATCTGAATATTGCAAGGGTGCTCTTTTCGTAACGAAAAATCCATAACATCATAGTGTTATACTGAAGAACAATCTATACATTAGTAGTAATTTGTATATTATAACTTTGGTAGGATTAACTGAAGTTAATCTCATCAATTAATTAGCACCTTGGTGCCAGCTAGTGCAGGCGCGGGTCCAGAGGGGGGCGCACCTGGCGCACGCCCCCTCTATTTTTTGAGGTGGCGAACAATTTTTAGCTCCATATATTCTCGCGAGAAGGGAGAACAAAAATAGTTTAGGTTTTAAATCCTAATTTACAGTATTAGTATGAAATTAGTCCTTGTGGGCATTTTTTTCACTCAAAAATCACTGTTCCGGGCTTCGCACTCCCAAGTAGGTGCGGCACGCCCCCTCTTTCTGAAAATCCTGGATCCGCCTCTGTATTAGTGTACCGGTACATATAAAAAGGCGTAATAAATAAGGGCGATAATCCAAACAGTATTAGACAACTACAGAAGAAATTAAATAAAAATTATATTGAATCATTATCCAATATGTAGTCAGTAATATATTTATAAGAAATGTCAAACTTAGTATGTTGATGAAATGGAAGTTTTGAAATTTCTTTTAAAATGCGTAATTGTGTACCGCCTTTGGCAGTGCACTTAAAATTAAGAGTTTTTATTCGGGAAAGAAATAGTTCTTTATTGTTGCATATCTTTAAAAATCGCAATGCCTGTGAATAGAAAACTTTATATAGTGTAGTATCTGGTATGTTACTGTAAGTTGACAGGTATTTTACTACTTCAAAACCAAATTTGTCTGTTTTATCGAATATACCGACATTAAATTTATCGTTAATTATATTGATGTCCAGGTCCAGAACAGATGAATCTATAGTGCCCAAATTTTCTTTATTTAATATAAGTTCAGGAGGATATATTTCACCTTTATATTTATTGAAATTACCATTATCATTGATGAGTGTTATGTTATAATCTGTTTTTCTTTTATGGTCTTGAAAGCAGAATTCGTATGTATATAAATGTGCATTAGCCATAAATGGGGCGGGGTCAGTTCCCATTGGTAAACCAATAGTTTGTTGTATTATCTGATCCCCAACCTCAAATATGGCATTGTCAATAAGAAAATGTATGAAACAGATTGATTGACCCCGCCTTTCACAAATCCTTGATAGCGATTCATATATTTTGTCAACACATAAATCCAGGCCTATTCAATACTTATATTGCAGTTGTTCATTAGAATGGAATTGGACCGTCCCTAACAAATTATGTATACGAACAATTTGTGTTACGGGCCAATTTTAACCAAAATCAGTTTAGGAAACACAATAATCAAATAGATGTGTTTGGTTATTAGTTATTTGGGTTTTATTTGTGTGTGTGTGTGTGTGTGTGTGCGTGTGTGGAGTTGGACTGTGAAATGTTGTTATATAAACATGAAATTTCACTATCAAAATAAATGGTACCGTAAACCAAGATATTTTAATTTTGATCCAAATTATGATGTGTAGCACCTTTTAGCCTGACAAGGGATTTGTGCCTAGCCGTTAGGATTTTACCAAAATAACGAGATCCACCCGTCTACACATTGACATCGGCCATACGCCAAAGAATCGTTACCTTTTTATACACCCATATCTTATGGAAGTATAACGTTGCCAATATTATTTCAATGTTCACGCTGCATCATATGTCAGCAGTTCAAAAGACATATTTTAGTTATACAATTTGTAATTTTCATTGCTCCACAATACCGATGTCACAGTCCTAAATACAGAATACACTCTTCAGTATAAATGTTATTTTGAACATTACACTTCTCCATTCTGCATTTTGCATAATAGACAAATGCATAATAGAACTTAGAATAGTAGAACATATACCTTATATGGCATCTACGACGAAACTCATTTGCATACGGGAAAAGTCCGAACAAGAACGGAAATCGTTAATTTACGCGATCAATCTTCAAGTCAAGATCAGTAGAAGGGGACGATACTCATTATTTACAGATCAAGAAATGAAATTAAATGGGTTTTAAAGGAACAATAACACTTTTGCTGACTTGACAGCTCCAGAAAATAAATAATAGCCTTATTCTAAGTACTAGATGTTTAAGTGTCCTACCTCTTGTGTAAATTATCCATTACATCGAAAATATTTTTAAAGCCAAGTTACATTTGAAAAGGTTTACGTTAGGCTTTTCAAACCGTTTAGTTGAATTTTTCCAATTTTTTCAATTAGGTGTGGTTTAGATGAAATTTGTATCATCAATTAATTGGAATATTGTAAAATAATACAATTTGTTGACCAGAATAAAGATTAGAACATATTATTCAGTGACAACAATGGGGGTATTGAGCCTTTAACGTCCCACTGTTCTGCTCCGACTAGGCTTATGAAAACGGACATACGCCATGTTGGAAAATTTGCCCTGACAGCGGCGCTATCTATATACGGCCTACTTTTGCATCGAATTCCAACTGACAAGGGATCTTTTACGTGCACGCTAATGTCCATACGGGACCTCGTTTTTTCGTCCCATTAGCCACCTCTCCTTGTCAGGCCCTCCCTCCGTCCTGCATCATGATGCAAAACAATCAAAGTCGGGTGGTACGAAACTCTATTAAATGACGGGGATGAGAGTATTTAAAGTAAACATGCCTGTCTTAATACGAATTCCCGAAATCATATTACGTATCACTAAAGAGCATGTCCATATCTCTTTTCAAATATTTAAACATACATTATGCAAGAGCTAAATCCACCTATCGTATATCTTTCTTTAGGCCTAAAATGTTATCTAAATCATAATCAATCCTCGGTGTCAACGCTAGCCTGCGATATTTATTGGATTAATTTCCGATTTGCTGCTCAGCTTTCATTCATGATTTAATCGTCCCAACTTTAGTAATGATGATCGTGGCTAGGCCTAAATTTCAAACGCCAAATTCAATACAGAGTGGATCAATTTTACCGTGGAAACTGTCAGCGCGTTATCTAATCTCCCATAATGTATCCTTGAGTAATTTTCTGGCACATTTATATTTACATTCTTAGAAAAAATAGGTTACCAAGCAACGAAACATACGCCCACACAGCAGCTAAATCGTCGGGGCAGTCAACAAGAGATATCGCATATTAAGTAATTATCAGAAAATCATAAGAATTTGTTTGGTTTTTATAAAGTTATGCCCCATGCTAACATTTAGTATACGAACTGTCAGCGCGTTATCTAATCTCCCATAATGTATCCTTGAGTAATTTTCTGGCACATTTATATTTACATTCTTAGAAAAAAATAGGTTGCCAAGCAACGAAACATACGCCCACACAGAGGCTAATATTATGGATTTAACTGTTCAATTATCGATTTTCAAGAAATTCAAACTCAACCATCATTAATGTGTAACGGGGATATGGTCAAACCGTTTTTTAATTCGGAATAAAATTGTGACCTCCATGGGGTCCACAAGGCACAAAACATGATTTCTCGTACAATCAGGGGCCATAATTCAGGACGTTATGGTCCAATGTGCCCGAATATCGAAAGGAACCGCGATCTTTGGGTTATAAACTTACATTTCAAATTTCATCAAAATTGGATTAAAATTGTGACCGCTACAGGGTCCACAACCTTGATGTACCATATTCTTACACCATTCGCGTAAAAGTGGCGGCCATTTTGTTCGGCAATTTTGGTCCAATGTTCATGAAATTCGAACCACACATTCATTACAGTGTAACAGTGATATAATCAAACGTTTTATTAAATCAGGTAATAATTGTGACAACCAGACGGACCAAAAGATAATAAAGGCGATTTTTCGTACAATCAAATAGTTACAATCCGATATGCACAAATATTGAAAGGAACCAAGATCTTTAGGTTATAAACATGTATTTCAAGTTTCATAAAAATCGAATTAAAAGTGTGACCTCTATAGGGTTCACAACCTTGATATACCATATTTTTTTACACTATTCGCGTACAAACGGCGGCCATTTTGTTTGTCAATTTTGGTCCGATTTTCACGATATTCGAACTCAACCTAGATTACCCTGTAACAGTGATATAATCAAACGTTTTTTTTAAATCAGGTAATAATTGTGACGTCCACAAGCTAATAAAGGCAATTTTTATACGCCCACATTTTCATGTGGACGTATTATGTCGTCGCCCCTGTCCGTCCGTCCGGACGTCCGTCCGTCCGTCCACAATTTGTTTGTGGACTCTCTACAGGTCACAATTCTTATCTGATTTTGACGAAACTTGAAATATAGGTTTATCCCCATAAGATCTCGGCTGCTTTCGATATTGGCATGTATCGGATCAAAACTTCATGGATTATGGCCCTTGATTGTACGAAAAATCACGTTTTTAACTTGTGGACCCTATAGAGGTCACAATTTTGAACCGATTTTGATGAAACTTGACATGCATGTTTATAACCCAAAGATCTTGGTTCTTTTCGATATTGTCGCCTATCGGAACGTAATTTCCTGAATTATGGCCCCTGATTGTCCGAAAAATCACCTTTTTTTTAGCTTGTGGTCCCTCTGGAGGTCATAATTATTATCCGATTTAAAAAAACTCAACCTTCATTACCATGTAACGTTGATATAATCAAACGTTTTTTTTAAATCGGATAATAATTTTGACCTCCAGAGGGACCACAAGCTAAAAAGGGCGATTTTTCGGACAATGACGGGCCATAATTCAGGAAGTTACGATCCGATGGGCGCAAATATCGAAAGGAACCAAGATCTTTGGGTTATTAACATACATGTCAAATTTCATCAAAATCGGTTCAAAATTGTGACCTCTATAGGGTCCACAAGCTAAAAACATAATTTTTCGTACAATCAGGGGCCATAATCCATGAAGTTTCGTTCCGATACTTGTCAATATCGAAAGCAGTCGAGATCTTATGGGGATAAACCTATATTTCAAGTTTTGTCAAAATCGGGTAAGAATTGTGACCTGTAGAGAGTCCACAAACAAATTGTGCACGGACGTCCGGACGGACAGGGGCGACGGCATAATACGTGCACATGAAAATGTGGGCGTATAAAAAATGAAATGAAATGGGGTTTAAAGTCCTACAGTTTTGCTCCGAACGGGATAATGAAGATGGTATACGCCATTCAGTGTGGTATGAGGAAAATGTTGTCCGGGCAGCAATACTATGACCAACTCTTAAATCGAATTCCAACTGCCAAAGGATCTTTTACGAGCACGCCAATGTATACACTGGACCACGTTTTTTGTATCATCCGAACGACTAGGCAGCTGTCCACGTCGGAAAATCACGATGAACTTTCTTGGTAAATGCAGGGATCGAACACGCGACCTCCAGAAAGCGATCCAGTCTTACCCACTTAGCCACCGTGGCTCCCTGCGTTGAAGATAAAAAGATAAAAAAGCTGAAGTGTATGGGGAGGGTATGAAGTAAAAATGTGGGCCTTATCAAAAGCTCGGATAGCCATATCGAGCGCATGATTTCACAGAAGTCATGGTCTATCCAGCGAAGTTGCATGCTGACTTGATTCACCTTTATTGCACGGTAAGCCGGCTTATTGTATGCCATCTTGATTTCTGCCCCTTGATCGCGTAAATTAATAATTTCCGTCCTACTCAGGACTTTTTTTCTGTATGTAAATGAGCTTCGTCCTAGATCCTATATAAAGTATATGTTCTAATATGCGAAGTTCTATTATGCATTTGTCGATAATGCAGAATGGAGAAGTGTAATGTACAAAATAACTTTTATGCTGTATTTTGTATTACTGAAGAGTGTTTTCTGTAGGACTGTGACATCGGTATTGTGGAGCAATGAAAATTACAAACTGTATAACTTAAATATGTATTTTGAACTGCTGACACATGCTGCACCGTGAACATTGAAATAATATTGGCAACGTTATCCTTCCATAATATCTGCCCTTGTCTGTTCCGTTCGATATGGACGCATGTTTGACCACAACGACCCCTGATTGTACGAAAAATCGCTTGCAAAATGCAAGATGTAAGAGCATTTTGCATGGCAATCCCTTTTTTGTAGTAAAATTGGCAGAAATCACGGAATCCGGGCAAAATTATCCCTGACATTTCAAACACTATGTTACTCTCATAATTACCGTTTTAAAATATCGCGAAGAGGTACATCATCCTCCTTCTATCCAACCGTTTGTTGTGGAGGCATGGATGGCTATGTTTGGCCCGATATTTAAAAACACAAGGCTTCGGTCTGTACGCAGTATTTTTTCTAGGCAGAAGACATTCAAAATTTGATGTCGCCTTTAAACCGAATATCTAGTTGACATAATAGTTATGAAAGGTGGCATATTTCCAATCAGTTAGAGAAAACCACTTCTCTTACAGCTGAACGCTTCCAATCCTTTGATATCCCCTCGGCTATAACAGAAGCGTAAAGGTTTACCCCATACACGAGGGGATGGTACGGGTTTATTGTCTCGTTTTGTGCCTACGGTAATACTCCGATATTGGGCGTACCACTCTGTGGCATGACGGCGGTCACAAGTTCAGAGGGAAGAACGTAAGCTGCAGTCCCGGTGTTCACTCGATTAAACACGATTCCTGGGGGACAACTCATCCAGCTTGATACCCCGTTGTGTCTCGCGTCTTTGAAAGAAGGGACAGGTTTATAGAAATGATAAAAACTTTCTCATTTCTCCTTTCCTGAGCGTTTTTATCAGCGTAACTACACATTTTCTCTGAAAAGGAAACTTTAATTGAATACTGCTTTAAACGATAGCTTCAAATCATCATGTGTCTATTCTAGGTGAACCAAAATGTACTTTTGTTGTTCTTACAGGCTCTGCTCTCAGCAAGAATCTGATATGGAATAATGTTTTCAAATTAACCACAGACTCGCCCAATTATCTATAGTCCATGCAAGGACTGAATGGAGGTTCAAGTCGCCAGTTCATCAATTGAGTCGGCATTTCATTCTCTATATATGACAAAGTATAATTACGTCGCAAGTCGGGTCTTCGACGAGATCAGACTCGAGTTGATCGCGGGACTCGAGTTCCCGCCTTTGGTACTGACCTACCAATATCAAGAGTTTTTTTTACTCGAATTTGTAAAACTTCTAGAAAACTACTAACAAGTGTATACTTCGTTAGTTAGAACTTTGATACTGTAGCGTATTTATGTCAAAAACATCCATGATGTAACTTTATAGTCATATCATTAAGTCTTTATGCTACCTGCTAACGAACACATTAGGAGCGGGTGCGAGAGAGAAAAGGGGTCTAACGTCATTTAGACGCAAACTAGCCACCTAGGGACTAATATAATTGTATAATTTAAGTCAATAATTCGAAACCACGCCAATTGACTCTATAGCATGCCTTAAGATTTAAAGCACATGCATTACACCACTCCCCCCACGCTGTCAAATACTTATGTGATGTCGGGGCTATAAGATAGTCCAGTGATTGCATGTTGTCTCAGGATCACTTACATGCACAACCAATTTAAACATGCGACCACGTCGTTTAGTACCATAGGAAAGATTAGACATACTTTTCATGGAATCTCAGCATACGTTACTCCGGTTACTGGGAACATGTATGATGTTTTAAAACAAGTTTTTCTTTCTCAGAGTTCCGTGACACAGAAACACGAAATTATTTTTTTTTGTTTCATTTTGAAACCAGAAAATACAGTAAATACTAATCACATTTACTACGTCCCCGCCAAAATCTAAGAAACACCAAACAAACCAGATCATAGCTTTTATTTCCAATTTTGTATATGCCTTGTATAAAGCTTCATATTTTATGGAGTATAAAACTGAAATAAATATATATTGTCACCTTTACAAAAAAAACACTTAACATGTGTTGGTCTTGTTGGTTTTGCATGTAATCATTGGGAATATACGTTTTAGCACATAATTTTCGAACAATGTCCCCATTTGTCTTGGTGTAGCGTCAGCTATAGAAAATCTGAAGTTCGCCCGTAGGCTATACACAGAGACAGTTAGAATTCATATGCACAGATTGGTGGTTGGAAATTCGAGACATGGCGATGTGTGTCACTGATTTGTTTGAATAAAATTGATTTCAAACTCCTGCTTTAATTCTAAATTTCCGAAGGGGGGTGGGGGGGCTTTGAGACTACCAAACATTTATGTTTCTTTATATTGAAATTGCAAATTTTAAGGAATGTGTGTTTCTATTTGGTGATAAAAGAGGTCTGCGTCTATCACTTGCTGTCATGTTGATTTCACACTTCCTATTAAAAATCTTGTAGTTTCTCAAAATTTTCATTTTTCAACAACAATCAGTGACATGGGGAAATAAATCCATTTTTTAAACAGTCGTCTGCTACATTCAGAAGAAGAGGCACGTCTTGTAGGCATCATGCCGAGAGTTACTGCCTGTAACGAAGCTACTTAGCTCAGCAGTTGAGATGAACGGTCTTTCTCGATTTTACGAAGCGAGGCCCATTATCTGATAATTTTCCGGTAGTTCATCGTTTATCAATTCTTTTCAAGATGTAGAACAGTCACTGTCACAGAAAATCAATACTTGCCCTTAGAATCCTTAGGTAAACGACAGTGTTTGGAATTTATCATGTTATTACGTTTTGATATTATCTGCAGTAATATACAACGGGTTGTTAAAGATTGAAATATAGCATGATTGTGATATACAGTCTGAAACTTAAAATTTGAAAGAATGTGACTAGTGAGCCATACATCCTAAAGAGCCCCCCCCCCCTTCCAATCCACCAGATCGTGTCAGAAATCGTCACGGGTGCGGCCAGGTCTTTGTTAGCGTATTGGGGTCATAGTAGGTAACTACCTTACTACGCTGGTTTGGAATATACACCATACCGGAGAATCGAGGTCGGATTGGAAAAGCTTGGCCAGAGCGTAGCGAGAGCGGGAAACCCGTAGTGCCCATCACACTCTTGCCACGATCCGTGTTCACTACACTGTCCTCGTCCTATAGAACTTTCGTGCACAGAGAGGACTTTGTTATGCGTGAAGGGGGGCTGTACGAGGAGCGTTGTGGGATCGTTGCGCATCGTTGATATTATTACAACATTGGAAGCAGATAAGGCTGTAGGACATGATATTATCAGTAACAAGATGTTACTATCTGTTAAAAATGAAATAGCAAAACCACTCGCTATGTTATTTAATAGATCCTTACAAGAGACGATTTTCCCGGATCAGTGGAAACTAGCACATGTCATTGCGTTATTTAAAAAGGGAGATAAATCTTCACCGTGCAACTATCGTCCAGTTTCCCTACTGTCAAGTGTTAGTAAACTATTAGAAAAAATTGTTTACAAACATATTTATAATCACTTACACATTAATACTAAAATTGGATAAATACGGTATAAAAGGAAATATTCTAGTATGGTTAGAAAGTTATTTAACGGGGCGAAAACGGTTATTAAAGATGCATTATCGGGAGTAGGGGAATTGAAGGCTGGAGTGCCACAGGGATCCGTTTTGGGTCCGTTGCTTTTTCTAATATTTATTAATGATGTAGCAGATAATATGGGTGGTTTCGGTAGACTTTTCGCTGATGACACTTGTATTGGTCATACAGCTGCCGATGAAGCTGAATTACATTATTTGATTAGTTCAGATTTAGAATATTTACATGTTTGGTCTTGTAGGTGGCTGGTTAAATTTAACCCCAGTAAAACAGATATTATGGTTTTTAGTACTAGACACTTTGAGAATAACGTACTTTTTGAATTTAATGACGCTTCACTATCTCCTGTAACTATTCACAAACATCTAGGAGTTATTTCCAAGCAACTTAACATATTAAGGAAATTAAAATTTAAATTAAAAAGGGATTATCTAGAAAAAATTTATTTAGTATTTATTAGACCTATTTTAGAATATTCGTCAAAAGTCTGGGATAATTGTGGACACACTAACTGTAACCGTCTGGAAAAAGTTCGAATACAGGCAGCCCGTATAGTGACTGGACTATCCTCATATGCTAGTATTGATTCAATTTACAAAGAAACTGGGTGGGAAAAATTGAGCACAAGAAGAGAGGTTAAAAAATTGTTACTGTTTTACAGGATTATAAATAAAGAAGCGCCAAACTATTTACAAGATTTAGTCCCACCTTTTGTAGCCGAAAATGTTAATTATGATCTACGAAATAAACACAATATTAATGTTCCACTTAACCGTTTGACCAGTTATCAGCGGTCGTACTTCCCATCGACTATTCGTGCACGGAATTCACCGGACCGTCCTATCAGAGAGCTTCCTGCATTTTCTTCTTTCAAGTCAAAATTGCAACAAATATTTTTTACTAAGAGAAAAAGTCCACCATATTTTTCTATAGGTGATCGATATCTCAATGTATTACATACTAGAATCCGAAACAAGTGCAGTGCATTATACTCTGATTTATATCATGTAAATCTAGTTTCTAATGCTATATGTTCGTGTTTTGTGATGTTCAGTGAAATTAATAATTTGAACTTGATGGGTATTCCGATCTCTGCTGATTTATTATTATTAGGGAACGAAAAACTTAACTCTGACGTAAATTGTTCTATATTTATAGCGGTACAAAAATACATTAAAGGCACTTGTCGCTTCTCCAGAATGTGATCATATAGGTATATCAGCTTAAACATTACAATATGAATTGATTACAATATGAATTAATTACACAAGAATATGAATTCTTCATGTTCTTTTTCGTATAAAATTTATTTAATATTATTCAAGTTCATTGATGTAATATGTATGTATGTATTGGAGAAGACTTTTATAAGTTGTAAAACTTGTGTCTTATCCAGTTGTTTATTGAACAATAAAATATGTTTAAATCAGTCTGTTTGGTCACAAAAAGAGCGTGACCGGGACAAGGTGCGCGTAGCATGAATGTGGCCATGGGCGTTCTCCCCGCCTCCCGATACGCTTCCACTACTACCTGCTCTTTTACACCACGACTTCGCTACGCAGATAGGGTTTATGTTCCATACCCGTGTAGTGAGGTCGTGACGCTGACAAAGACCTTGACACGTCCATGCTGTTTTCAGCCCCGACTGGGCTGATTTTTAAGCGAGGTTGTGGTGTATGTGTGTAGGGGGTATGGTGGACTTATCGAGAACAAAACGAAGGATGTTTAAATTGTTAAAATCTCTTACTTGTACAATTGAAAGAATGTCATTAGGGGTTAGTTGTTAATCTAATGCAACCTTAAAACGCATTTTTAGCTAAATGTATAGACTAGAACGGGGGGGGAGGCTGACAAGGGGCAGCGTATAGTTGTTCGAATGGAACGGAAAACCGAGGTCCCGTGTACGCGTTGACGACCACGTAAAAGAGCCATTATCAGTTGGAATTCAATATAAGAGTAGAGCGTTGCGCCGCTGTCCCGGCACAGTTCCCCTCACAGCACACTGTTTAGCGCATGCCCGTCTTCATTAGTTCAGTCGAAACAGAACAACAGGACGTTAAACCCCATGTCATTTCTTTAAGTAGGAGTACAGGGTGATTCATGGTAGAATATTTTTCAAAACTTGATTACAATATCTGATTTATGAATAGATCAGCACGCACCAGAAGATCATATGCCTCAACAAGAAGACAGAAAATACAAAAGGAACGCTAACGCTACAATATAATAATAATAATAATAGTGTATATTTATAATGCGCAAATTTCCATACAGGTATGCATGCTCAAAGCGCCAAACACTATTTACACTATGTATCATTCACTATTTACACAACAGTATATTCGGTCAAATACAACTGTATTCACAAGTAAACAGATGAGTCTTTAATCTGGAATTGAATGATTCCAATGAAGGAACACATTTTACACTTAATGGTAATGAATTCCATAGGTTTGGGGCCGTGAACCGGAAAAATTTGTATCCGAAAGTTTAAAGGTTAAATTTGGGAACTTCAAGTAAATGTTGGTCTTGGGATCTTAAATTACGTTGAGGAGTATACACACGAATTAGATCAGACAGATATGTTGCACTAGTTCCATTCAGACATCTATATACATGGCAGAGGATTTTGTAATGTATTCTTGAATGGACAGACAGCCAGTGAAGATCTTTTAATAGCGGTTGGATGTAAACGCGACTGTGCGACTGACTTGAATAGTTTGTAGTTTTACAATTAGGTTGCGATTTAGACCAGTGAGAATGCTGTTGCAGTAATCCAGTCTAGAAAAGACTAATGATCCAACAAGTGAGTGAGCCGAGTCTTTTGTTAGGAGATGTCGGATATTACCAATAGCTCTCAAATGAAAGTAACATATCTTGCACACGTGTTTTTCCATTGATAGATTGGAATCGAGGAATACGCCAAGATTTCTTACACAATCTTGTGTTTGAATATCGGCGTCTGCAATGGTCACCGTAGGTGTATCAATTTTCGGTAGGCTGTTCTTCGTTCCGACAAGCATGATTTAAGTCTTGTCGTCATTTAATTTCAACATGCTTGACGTCATCCAAGACTTAATTTCCTGAGTACATGATGATGTCACATTGAATACGTCCACATTCCTGCTTTGATTGATATGGTACTTTTTAAATGAAATATGAAATGGCTGTAATATCTCAAAAGGCAAAGAAGGTTCGGCGTTGGGTTTGTTTTGCGTTGGGGGTCGTGCATAAACATCAATAGTTGCCGTTCTTAGAGTATAAGGAATAAGTATACCAAGATAATCCATTCAGAATTGTGGAAATCGGGCGTTAGAGGCAAAAAGTGGGCGTGGCTCTGTCTATGGGGGTCGGGACATTAACCAAAATCAATAGTTGAGGCCCTCCGGCTATAAGGAATACATATTATGCAAAATTCAGAATTGCGATTTGTAAACGTCAAACACAGAAATCGGGTTGGCTTACCCCTGGGGGTCGCGACACGCAGTTGTCGTCCTTTGGCTATAAGGAATACATATCCTATGTTCAAAGACGATCCATTAAGAATCGTGGCCTGTAGGCAACAAACACAGACCCAAAGTAAAAATGGGCATGGCTCTGTCCCTGGGGGTAGGGCAATCACCAAAAATAGGGGTGATCCTGAAGGCATAAAGAATAGGTATGTAAAGTTTCAAAAGAATCGGTTAAGAATTGCGGCCTGTAGGCGAAACACAAACACAAACATTGGGTCGGGCATGCACCAAAAATAATAGAGGTCAGCCTTAGGGTATAAGGAATAAGTATAAAAAAAAGTTTTCAAAGACGATCGATTAAGAATTGTGCCTGTAGTTGACACACAGACACACAAAAAGAAAATGAGCGTGGCATTGTCCCTGGGTGGTGGGCATGCCCCCCCCCCCCCAAACGATAGGGATGTTCCTTAGGGTACAAAGAATAAATATGTAAAGTTTCAAGATGATATGTTAAGAAATGGTCGAGTGGCCGAATGGTTAGCGCGTGCGTGCTGTATCATAGGTCTGTGGCTGTACGTGACAAGGAGTAGGGTAGTCTGTCCAACTTCGTGAGAAGAATTTCGACAAGACAGTGTCGCTTCCTTTTACCAGGAGCCTAACAGGATAAGAGGGAACTGGGTTTGAAAATTGAAAGAAAAGAGAGTCTTATCACCAGCGTCATCATTTTTTCAATGTTTCTTTCCCTTTGGCTTTTGGTCTCTATTCCTGCAAGTCGTCACCGATGGTATAAAAAGTAGTTTATCATTTAAGTATAGGCAGGCCAACACCCAAGACAGATAATGTGAACATTCCCATTCATTGTGACAAAGACATCTAGAGAGGCTGAAGATACGGCGAGTAACTAGATGCCCCTCTCGAGTATAATTATAAATCGATTAAGGTCGAGATCAGTCGATCAGAGGGGTTCGCTTTCAAGGAAGGGCGGTCTTAAGAGTCGGATAGTGCTCGTGTCGGCTAGCGCATCCAGCTGTACCAACAAGCAAGTCGCGTGTATCAAACAATGTCATAGCGACAAAAGGCACGTGAGTGAAACGCTCTGCCCTTTGAAAAAAACGTTTCCGTCATCTAGTAGTCAAGTTCTACTAACAAGCCATATTATTAACTTTTATAGATCATTACAATATTCGACTGTCCGAGGCTTTAGTAATAATTATAGGTAATATAATATCTTGTTAAGCTATTGACCTTAAAGGAGCTAAATCGCTAATATCTGAGATATAGAATTTGACCTAAATGGGTCGCAACGCATAAAATAATGTAATCTGATTGTATATGAACTGATTTACATTTGATTTTTTCCGTTTTGACTCTAATTCCAAACCAGTTATTTCCAGCGAAATACGGCACGAGTCTCGACCCAATAGAAATTTCTAGTGTCTGGTATCAGTCTATTGCGCATACTCTCCAGATAAGCTTATTTCATGATACAAGATTGGCTGTCCATTCACTTTCAGTGCACATGAACTCATTTGACCTTTGACCCCGAATATCTCGAAAACACCCCAACGTCGGACTGATTACCACTCGGCATCTTATTCTATGCAATATTTTACTCTAGAGAATTTGGGTGTGTCCATTTGATGGACACCCCTCCGCACTGGGCCTCCGGACTATAGGCCTACGACTTTACATTGCAATAGGCCCCTATATCATAATATTAATATGCAATATAATGCCAACTAATCAATCAAATATGAAAACGTTTTTCACCAAATATGTACTCTAACAAAATAACATTTTTGATCATATATATTGCTGTTATTATATAATCTATTATGTTATTAAGGCTAAGTATTTATTATATATTTATAGCACTAGGCCCACAGAATAAAACTATGTGCTAGGCTTAGCACTCGACGATGACTCGTATCGCACCAATAGCCGATGACGCGACGTAGACTGAGCTCTTTTTCGTCAGGAAAGCTGAAGAATTTTAATCCCTCGGATGTCTTCTTTAGCCGCCATGTTTAGTGACGTTACAGACAAACCCCAAGATGCAATGCGCGACCGACTTCGTTGCAAATGAAGAAGTTGACACTCTCCTTATTTTTTTACCAATCTGTTTCACAGAGTCAATGCGACCGGCGTCTTTCATCCCTGTACAAGATGACTGACCTTTAAAAGGTCAGACCGCTATAGTTTTACGGTTGACGTCACATCATATTGTTTTGGTTTTAAAGTAATGTTTTTGTCGTATCTATCGATAGTCCTCTTTAACACAGATTCGAATGTCGCCATTGTAAAATTGTAACAGATAGTTCATTAAATACCAAGTCGATATATAATCAAAAATTACACAGCATAATACAGAAGAAAAGCTCACTTCACTGGAAAATGATTTTGACACAATAATAAATAGGGCCCACTTGTCGCTAATGTTCTGAAAAGAATTAAGCAAAAGTCATCAAACAACTTCCACCAAACCCTGGGTAACAAGAATTTTTGAAAGGGGAAGAATTTGTATTCTCTGGCTAACAAGTTGTTTTGAAACGGGAAGAATTTGTATTCTCTGTGGTATCTCGCATCTTTTTGGTTGAAAAACCGGTCGATTAAGTTTAAAAACACAATATGAAAAATCCTTAATCAATCATAAACGGTGTTTAGTTCAACAGGAAAATAATCCAAATGTTTCAAAAGCAAACAAACTTTAAAATAAAAACCGTCAAATTGATGGTCACAAGTGCGTTGTTTACATCGGACGTAGTAATATAAACTGGTACGGGCACAATTATTTTTTTTAACAATTTTACGCCTCCGTGTTCTATTTTCTATTTAGGCTGAATAAGGAATATCTTTAAATTTGTATATTTGCCTAAGATGGCCACATATCACTAAAGATTTCCCTATTGACTTTAATGTTAATTCTCGTCTCTTAGATTGGCTCTAACCTTTTCCTTAATTTTCGATGGGTACCACAGATAGAGCAACATGTGGCAACCTCTTGCCCAAAAGCACGTATGAGGTTCTTCATGAAAAACTTGAGATACACAAGCTGGAAGTAGAGACAAGTAAACATGCAGTGTTAGGCCGTACATTTCTACCTAATCAACCTCTCAATTTTTATATCCTTCCGCCTCAAAATTATGAATATTCACAAAAACCTGGCAGAAAATGCATTTTCAAACCCTTTTCCTCGATTCTACACCAGAAAGTCAACAAAAATCGCCAGGCAAAAGGGGGAAAAGGAAAAGGGGGAGAAAGATTAAAAATAGGCTTGGCCACAGATCACTAATTATTTCCCCATCGACTTCAATGTTAATTGTCGTCTCTTAGACCGGCTGTAACTTTTTCCCAAATATTTGTTGGGTAAAACGCTTTCTACCACAGATGGAGCAGCATGTGGCAAACTCTTGCCCAAAAGCATGTATGAGGTTCACCATGAACATCTTGAGATACACAAACTGAAAGTAGAGTCAACTAAACAAGCAATTTTCGGCCCTCCCTTTCAACGTAACCAACCTCACAACTCTTGTATCCTTCCGCCTCAAAATCAGGAATATTCACCAAAACCTGACAGAAAATGTATTTTCAAACCCTTTTCTTCGATTCTACACCAAAAAGTCGACAAAAATCGCCATGCAAAAGGGGGATCTGTGATCTGTGTCCAGATAGGTCAACCAGACCAATTTACGGCACTCCAATGCTAAAGGCTTTATGTCGTAAATGGTGTTGTACTTTTGGTTTTACGACCAGTTTTTATAAATTTGAATATATAAATGGAAATTTGATTGGCATTGAAGCAAATGCTAAAGGCAGAAGATGCTCGGAAAATACACCAAACCGGTTGAATTTTCGTAAAAGACCACGCCCCCTCCCAAAAATCTTTTGTCTTGCTACGCTCGTAAGCTTTCAGCAAATCATGGTCACATCCCTGCTTACTATGGTTTTGTTGTGGTTCTGTATCATGAAGATGTAACAAGACGAGATTCATTTTGTAATTCATCTTTTTGAATTTTTCGGTTATATCACATTGGGCAAAGGTAGACGTGCTGCGTGGTCACTTATTCCAGAAAAATCGAAACGGACTTGTCAATAACGACGTTGCCGCATTAACCAATGTCGGTAAGCGTTTTTAAGCGTTTCCATATTTGGAGATGAAACTTTAAGACAAGACAAAAAATATATCAAGGTTTTATTTGGATATTTAAAACCAGTGATATCGATTCTATATACCTACTTAAATGGCAAAAAATGCAATTCGAGATTTATCTGAGTTCTAAAACTTCGCAAATTTCATCGGATTCTTCGAAAATATTCAAATCAAATTTTGACCTTTTTTCAAGCATTCAATAGATTGAGAGCTCCGGGTTGAGATTGTCTGACAGATTCAGATAATGAATCCTTATACAAATGAATAACCTAAAATCAATGGCGCCCGTTCTACACGTTCCTCCGACACTGATTTACATTAACGGTCTCTCGTACTTACGATTAATAAATACCGGATGACTGCAAATCAATGCATTTTCCCTTTCTCTCCTTAAATATTTAACATATAGCGAATATGTTAGAAGCTTTAACACAAGAAAAACATAGCCAGAGAGAAAGCCGCATGGAAAAATGGGTTTAGAACGTAAATAGATATATAGAAAGCTGTGAGCGCCAATATTATATTTCTTGAAGGTAATAAATATGATAATATTTCATGTTAACTATTTTAATCACCTATTGTTATAACGAATAAAATATCAATTGTTACATGATAACACACCTGTAGTGCCGTGGCCGTTCACATATCTGTATCCACAGGAAAAACCCGGTTTACGGTATAGCAATTAACGACAGCAAGCAGCGTGTTCAATTTGCCGTAAGAAAGATAGAAGATATCCTGTAACTAACTCTACATGTTATGCGAGATTTTAAATATCGATTTCAATCGATATGCGTTTGTCGTGATTCATAGTTAAATTCTAATCATTAAATCGTGTGGTTGGTTAACGTGATTGACGGAACCGGTAGTTAAGGACGCTGTCACACGTCACCATTACAGTAGAGTACACCGGTTATTCATATTTAACTCCTACTATAACGTATAAAGATCTTGTCATCTTAACCATTCATTCTACATGGTCAACTTGTCGACAAATTGATACTAATCCATTTCACATGTGTCAATCATTAATTGCCAGTTTTCTTCCCTCAAACAAGCAGACGACAAGATTGCAATGATGGAAGCAAACGCCGGTCGGAATAGTATTTCCGCGGAACCTGCCTAAACGAAACGATTACAGAAAACCCGATGCGCTTAATATTTTAAAGCAGCATGACATTTGAAACTCTACTGACAAATCAACGGAAATAAAGAAACTACGAAAGACAAAAACATTTGAAATGGCAGGCGGACATATCTCGTATTGTCAATGGAAATCTGGCGTTAACTACGTGCACATCAGACGATAAAAAATGATATCACGCCAGGCCAGGACTATAATTTGTCGCGGGAGAAGGTTTAGGAAACGGGGGACCACACGAAGCAAATCACTCCGATAATTATTAAATCAGGAGCAGACATTGTTCCAAGTTCGTGTCGTTGTTTCTGCGTGAAGAATAAAGTTCGGCGATAGGATTTGACCATAGTATTGCTACGTGCTGCACCTTTCATTCTAATATCAGTCAATCCTCACAAATCAAGCCGGGCCACATTTCATTCGTTCTCCCTATAGAAATTAGGAACGACCCTGGATCCCCTCCCACCTCAGCAACGATGTGAATGTTAAACATAAAATATAAAATCGTGTCATTTGAAAAGTGCTTGTCAGTTCGGTTGGCATCTGCTTCCCATATTGTTAGATTATGCCGAGTCTGAATTTCCTGCCCAAAAGTAAAGTGAATCGAGGGTGTAATAAAGATAACTTTTGTAACTTAACCTCAAATAGTCTGGGGTTTGTTTTTTTAACACGACAGGGGCCACGAGAGGGGGGTCATGGAGACTTAGTGAGTAGGACTTTGGCTCAACCCCTGCTTTATCCGAGAAAGTTCACTGGAATTTTCTGGTGTGGTTTCCCTTTGGCAGTGGTGTAGGACGGGGTGAGGGGGGGCTGGCAGGGGACAACGTATAGTCTTTCGGATGGGACGAAAGAACCCATAACAGTTGTAATTCGGAATATGAGTAGCACATTATACATGGCGTGTGTCAGTCTTCATTAGCACCGTAGGGGCAGAACGGGAATCACGGTGGCTAAGTGGGTAAGGCGCTGGCTCACTAGCCTGGAGGTCGGGTGTTCGATTTTCCAGCGTGGTTTCCCCTTGTCAGTGATGCAGAACGGAGGGCCAGACAAGGACAGCTGTCTAGTCGTTCGGATGGGACATAAAACCGAGGTCCCGTGTACACACTGGCGTGCACGTAAAAGATCCCTTGGCAGTTGGAATTCGATATAAGAGTAGGCCGTAGCGCCGCTGCCCGGGCAAAATTTCCCTCATCGCACATCGTATGGCGTATGCCCGTCTTCCATTAGCCCAGGTCAGGTGCAGAAGGGTAGGACGTACGTTAAACCCCATTTCATTTCGTAAGAGCAGAACAGTGGGACATTAAACTATTTGGGGTGTTTCAACTTGCCAATAACTGTTGACCATCTTGACTTATCGACATTCTTTGTTTCACAGCATCAATGAAATTCAGTTTAACGTTCCACTTTTCTGCACCAACTGGGATAATGAAGACAAAATAATGAAGTATGCTATGAGTGAAATTTGGCACGGGCAGCAATTGAATTCTAACCGCCGGGGGTTCTTTTACGTCCATACCAACGTGTACACGGGACTAGACGACTTGTTTCACAAGTGTAATGCCTCTTTCAACAGAGACATCCCAGTTCAATATTCTCACAACATGCCACTCCCACGCCCCACATAATTTAAATAAAAGCCCTAAATTAAATTCTTGTTTTATTGACTTTTTTATTTTAAATTTGAAAGATTTATGCCGACCACCAATTATTGCCTTTTAAAAGATAACATGATTACCATATCAACAAAACTATTGAACGCATTGCCAAATACCGCTCAAGGAAGATATCAAACTTATATTAAACAGATCACAGTCCTTTAAAATCATTTAGACACGATGAAAATATTGGGCTACATTTAAACTAGAACTGTATGCACTTAAAATATTCAGTCAATGCATTTTAAAACATGGACAGTGTTATATGAGAGTTGTTCATGCAGATGTATTAGATTATATTAGACATTGTATTACAATGCAGTTTATAGAAAAATAACTTCTCTTTTAATAAATTGTTAATTTAAATGATGTTGTTTTTTTATTTTATTAATTAGCATATTCTAGGTACCTGCATGTATTAGATAAAGTGTTGAGTTTTGAATCCAGGTATCATCTTTATATTTGAAAAGAGTTAAAACAGTGGTTCCTGCAGAGCTAAAATTAACAGAAACTTTGTTTAAAATCAAGTTAGGGTAGTGAAAAGTATTTAAAATGAACACCATCACCCCTCCCATTTTTGATTTGCAGTGCCAGTAGCAGTTACCTTTTGATTCCGCACCCTCTTCCCGTTTTTAACATTCGGGTGACTGCATTTTATTATGTTCAAAATGATGTTTGTTCACGCGTTCTACCATATACTTCTTCCAACCGATATCAATGCGAAATTCGACTTATATTGCATTTTATCATAAAATCAATGTATTTAATTCCAGAAGTCCATATACATAATTTTTGATCTACCATGAGTTGGCGGTAATTTATTTAAAATGAGCTCTTCGGAAATATAAGACAGGTCTGACGATCCATCAGTCAGGGTATTAGTGAAATTAAAATATAAGAATGTGTATGCACAAGGTATAAGAGATATAATGTAAACTATTAGAATGATAATGAGCAAGGTATAATATAAAACATTAGAGTGTATATGACGAACAAGGTTAAATATAAAATATGAGAGAAAGAGAGGGGGGGGGGTAACGTCCACTAGACAGAAACTAGGTCATTTCGGGACTTATAAAATATAAGTATGAATATGAACGAGGATATAAAAAGTGTAATGTAAACTATCAGAGTGTATGTGAACAAGGTAAATATATATGAATGATGTTAATGTAAAATATTAGAATGTCTATGAACAAAGGTGATGTTTTATAGGATGGACCCTTATATTATAATACCCCCCGCCTCTGTGTTTATCTGACCACAATACAACTATGGAGGGTCCATTAAGAAGCATTTTTTGTCGCTGTTTTTCAGGTTATGATCATGTTATTTACATAAGTTGAGCACCTCAAGGTATATGTTTGTATAGTTTTACATCTTCGTATTTATTATGATTCCATCTTATTCTCTATACTAGTGGGCATCACATGATAGACAAAAATGATTGACATCTGCTGCGTTCTGCCCGCCAGATTGAGCCAATCACAGCTACCATCTCAACGTCGAACGCCCAGCAACTCAGTGATTACCGAAGGCTTTTCACAAGCCCGATTAAATAGTGAATGTCGACTGTGACCGCTCGCCCCTCCCCTCTAATCACGGCCGTGTAGAAACTATTGAATATCGCCTTATAACGAGGAGAAAACCCAGGACTTCGTCAATTTGCATTGAAAACGATGTGTTGTGTGTTTATAACCTTATCATTTTAAAGAGTGGTCTTCCTGTGTCATTGTGTTTTAGAACTGTAATAGAGGGATTTAACGGTATAATACTGTACTTACAATTCGACGAACTACAGATCCCTCACGACTCGGTTTCATATCACTACGAAGACCCGTTAACGTAAAGTTTACGTAACACGGTGTTAACTTTTAATCATTACTGGAGACTGCGTTCCCCTTCTCTCGTGGAGAGGACACGGGTTAGGGGATAAGAATATGGTAGAAAAAACGGTAATGCCTTTGTCAGATAATGCTATGCAAGGACAAGGGACATGCTCGGATATTATTCCACTAGACTGCTATGCTCGGGTAAGTTATTCACTAATTTTATGTACATTGATTAACACGTAAGAAGATACCTGTTTTATACATGAGGTAACCTTGACAATTTTCTTATAAAAATATATACCTAGGCCTATACAAAAATTTTCAAAGCCTTTATGTAGCAAATAAATAAGGATTCTTACAACACGCCAATTTTTTCTATATATTATTTTATCATGATATTTGTATTCTTATAATATTGCTAAGATTTAATTCTATTTTTAAGTTTAAGCGATAATTGTCATTGTGATTTAAAACAGATATGTGTGAATGTGAGCAATATATATATCAATATATCATTAGATTATACAATAGGAATGAACCGCCTCTAGTCTCAGATATAAATTATCCTCTGCTAGTCATCAAGTACCTGTCAAAATGGCACCACAGAGCCCCTGTTTGATGTATAAGTAAATTAACGATGCATCATAGAAGGCTGGTTTAAGGAATTTCACCGACAGTAAGAAAAACAGCTGAAAAAATGAAAACATTCCTCGTCATCAGGAGTTAGCATAACAATAAAATATACCGAATTTATAAAACAATAAAAATTTCTTAATTAACGTTTTAATCTAGATAATAACATTTTAATATTCTACGCTATTAAGAATATCTTGATATCAATATTATTATTTAACAGATTCTCCACTGTATATCATTATATATACTATAAGTTCGAAACATATCTATTTACAATATTTGGGTGTGGGTTATAGCCCATGTGTTGATAAACAACATCTCTGATGGGAAAAAGAAGGGAGTATTAATAATTATTAACTATTAAAAGTTTTCATATATTCAAATAGATTTATCCACTACAATAAGTATAAGACAAAACCAAACTATATAAATAGATGTAATAAATTAAGAAATGAATATATTTACTCTATTTTGATGTCTTTTATTTGTTAATAACACTGCATCTCCTACTTAAAGAACGTCGAATTTAGGAATAATTAACACACAAATATGTATACTTTCATTATTAGATTTATTCATTTATGAAATGCAAAACTATTTCACTATCATTATATACAATAAGTTATAGTACACACTTAATTTGAATGTACTGTATAATAAATATCATATGTTTATAAAATCACATCTCTCAGCTGGATAGAAGATAGAAATAAGTGTGATAAATTCATTAACTGATGCACTTCACGTTATATATAAGTAAATAAAAAAACAAACAAAATCATTCCTGTATGTCAGATATATGTTTCAATTTTAACAGAAAAATGCCATACTTTAAAACACTTTTCTTCCTGTTATATCTTATTCAGATGCTTATTTTATTTGGTTTATTTGAATAATTGGTATAAAGTATGAGATTCTGCTACCGCTGGGATGTGGTCATAACCGCCGAAATTAACATTGGTCAAAACGGCCAAAAAAGCTATACATTTTTATGAAAAATTATTTTTTCCTTTATACAAATACCAACTGATTATTATTAATTGGATAAAAAGAACAATTTTGAACATTACTCATAAATTCATAAATAAAGTCTATGTTTTACTTATTATTGCAAAGAATTATGGAAATAAAAAGAGGGGATAACGTTCCGTTGCAACAATCGGGCTAATGGAGACGGTGAGAATAAGAAACCTATGGTGTGCAACATGCAAATAACTTGATGTATTTGTTTATAATTATATAATTGAATAAACATTACTATTGATTATTGTTTAATAAAAAAAAAAGTTAATATTATACTTCTGAATAAACAAATTATGCTTGAAATAGGGATTTAACATATGCAAACGTATTCATGATATGAATATGTCATGAACTTGTATTTACATAAAGAAATATACCATTTGCAGCTATATTTAAATAACTCATGAACTTGCGTGGGTTACAAAATTGTTAACTTGGGATGATCAAATAACTAGTTGCCATTGATGAGTAGCACTTTCTGTTTATTTATGCTCTACTAAAATAAGTGAATATTAAATAATAGAATAAAGTGGTCATTGGTGCACCATGATACATATTCTTACAAGTTCCATTCCATTTGTATGACATATAAAACATGCGCATATACAACAAAATTTGGCTTAGTTTGGAACCCCTTGTCCCCAGTAGATCAAATAAGTTTGTAGGACTGTTTTACAAGAAACATAAGTTATTACTTCACGCCGCGGTATCTGAATAATAGATTATTCCCTCAATGTGTGTAACATATTAAAAGACAACAGAATTTCAAACACTAATCAAATAGGTTTATAGAACGATTTTATATGAAGGTCTTTTTATACATTTCGATGTTATGAATTAAATTTTATGCAGCAGTATATTCTGTTCGCACCTGCAAATGATATGTAAATTTACGACATTGTGATAGTAAAGCATTCTATATTTATAAATTATACACACTGTTTGTAAACTGAAAAGAGTTTTTCACAAATTATAGCAATTAGTTTTAGAGAGCTCAATGACAATTATTTAATTTTTAAGAATGTACCATCACTATAGAAGTCTTAGCTTGAATATAGAACCTTTTTTAATTTCTCAGATATTCTGCAGTATTAATATAAATTGACTGTATATATTTTTGTGACAGCGACCAGGTATGGAAGTAGACGATCAACCGTGGATGTGTGCTGGTTGTGGTATGAGGATTTGTGACCGGTTTTACCTCATGGCTGTCGATAAACAATGGCATGTGCAATGTTTAAAATGCAGTGATTGTAAACTACCTCTTGATTCAGAATTAACCTGTTTCGCCCGTGATGGCAACATATACTGTAAAGAGGATTATTACAGGTAAGTGAAGAATGAATGAATGGGTATATTAAAGAAATGAGCGAATGAATTAAACCTTTGAACCATTACTGATAATCCTGAATATAATAAAATATATCATTAAACCTTTATAATTTAAGCATATATATATTTTTTCATAAGAAGCCCTTTCACTTAGTTGAAATTATGTGACAAATGTTCACCAATAATAGGCAAGCAGGTCAAAATTTATATCAATTAAGAATAAAATGAAGGGTGAGATTAAACATAGGTTGCTATATTTTCTGAATAATTATATCATTTGATCCAATGACAAAGTCATTTGATGTGTATGTTACACCGAAACACGAATGATAATGTATACAACAAAATAAACAAACATCATAATAATTTTTATAGTGTCAATCGGTTTTCAAGAATTGGTATTGTTTGCATCTATAATATCCTTCTCTCACTCTTTCTTCCCTCACCCATCTTCACTCACACATCGTTAAGTAGATATCGTCATTGGTGGTCCTTCATGTCTAATTATTCATTAAGGACAATAACACGGATGATACCAACTTAATTCATTTTAAGCTGTAAATACAATGTAGATTTTAAATGTCTCTAAAGTTGGTTTATGGACACTTTTAAGTGTGATAAATTAGTACATAGGAACTGAAGTTATTAAAAAATACCAATTCTAGCAGATATATTTTGTAACCTCTTGATTCATCACTCTGATCATGTTCAGGTACACAAAATGATTTGATAAATAGTTCAAGATAAAAATTTAATTTTCAATTATTTAATGAAATTGAGAGAGATAATATTGTCATGAAAAGGACACGTTCAAGTATCTCCCGAGCTGCCCATGTCGAACATATATCAACACTGCAATGTACGCTGGTCAAAAGTTTGCGTAGCGGAACTCTGGGAAACGGGTACCTACTACCTGTTGCTTCCTGTGTAATCCTAATTCGAGATTGATTTTATCAAAAATGGTCATCTTCACTTACAAAATGAATTACGCATACAGACAGTTCTAAAGAACATTTAATTTTCATATATCTATATGGTGAGTGGATATGGAAAATACATAGGCCCCATTTTTATAAATACAGTCTGGTAATATTTTTGCTTAGTTAGTCAAAAGTTAGTCGTGGGAATTGTACCAACACTAACCCATCATCGAAATCCCACAAAAACCTTTAATGTTTAATATAATATGTTAATATTTTATAAATAATATACAGCACAATTTTCCGAGGACCAAAGAAAAATAATTCATAAATAATGTTCTGTTTTGGAATATTTTAAACCGTGCACAAATGATTGTGCAAATAGTACGAGAGGCATAAAACGAAATAAAATGAATACATATATAGAATAAATCGATATATATTCAAACAGGATTGATTTAATTAACAAAGGAGAATACAATAACCCATCAACCAACAATAAAAAGTTTGTTTAGTCACGTAGTCCAGATTAGTAAGACGTGCGTAAAAATAGTTACATATGATTTGAATGATATTTATTGTATCATTCAAGATCGGACCCCCACCCCCCGTTATTGTATTGTCATTTGAAGAGTTTACCGTTATGGAAATGTTTTCACGTTTTTTTTCTGTATCTCTTTTAATTACCGTTCATCGTTTATTCTTTTCTGAGAATATGTTTTATAACATGGCTTGTCTATAGTCTTGTATTTACCAGGAATCAAGATAAAAAGACTCCTTAGATAAAAGAAGTTTGTTCAGTGATATTAATTATTAATACACAGTAATTCTGGCACAATACTTGCGTTTTATATCGAGGTGTTTCGAATAGAATTGAAGAAAACGCTGTATTATTTGATTGAAAATAGAATTTCACTTTTATGTCACCTTTATAGATTTTTTAAAGTTATTATTCATAAAACATACATTGTTGAGTAGTGTTCGGATTGGATTCAAGAATTCATAGAATTTGGTAAATAAAACACCAGCTAAGAAAACCGAATAACAGTTCGGGAAAACGAATGAAAATTTAATGAAAATCTATGAGAATTTTATAAATCAGTGAAGAATGAATAAAAAGAAAATAATCATAATAATAAATAAATCAATGGGAAGGAGAAAGGAGCCATGGGATTGTTGATATTCCTTGAAATAAAAAATGGTTTAGACATTGATTAACGGCATGTCTTAGGGACATGACGTAAATGTATTCCATGTTTTAAGCGCTTCCATATATGTATTTATCATTAGACGTTTAATGTCACTACTTATACAGCATCTAATTATTGTCATAGCAACTAGCCCCAGACAAAATGGTGTACAAGCAGCGACGTTAACATGACATTTCGCCGTTTAAAAATCTGTTAAATTCGATGATGTTTCCTCTGATAAACTATTTGTAAATCTAAATATTTATTTCTGTATTACTATACATGAAGAGAAAACTATCTTTTAGGCTTGCTATAAATTATATACATGTGTTGAAAACAACGTTATACTAGAAATAGAATGACTAATTAATGAATGAAAAAAAAAACAATGAATGAAAACATAATTATGTAATGAAATAAAAAAGAAATTTAGGAAAAATTAAAAATGGTATTTTCATATAAGAAAAGAAACATTCATAATTTTTTGAATGAAAAATAAAAAAAGAAAAAATAGTAATTTTCCCCAAATAGAAAGAATGTAATTATTTTAGACGAATACTTCAAATAACAAAAATCCCAATATTAAAAAGAATGTACGCCTGAGTGAATGAATGATAACTAACAAGTTTTATATTTATTCATTTTTTCTTTCTACACATCATCCGTTTCTAACACCAACTGTGTGTGTATTGTGTAGTGTAACGAAAAGTCTGCTGGCTTATTTTACAAGATTGGAAATAAACTGACATCAGTCAGAAAAATATTGACTTTGTTATTTGATAGTGGAAGAGATAAAAGTTGAAATACCGAGGGAACTTTAGAGAACCCATCGTCAACTACTGCCTCCTACCATCTTTCCATCTTTTCACCAACCTGCAGAGAAACGCACAAATTCTAATTTTCCTTTTCATAGATAATTCCTTTAAGAAAGTTACCGTAATTATTTGTTTCTAATTAATAATCATCGTTTATCAGTGATACATACTTCATCGACTGTTGCGATCTTATATATTTAACCACTGATGAACACTTTGTATCCAGAGAATATTGATGCCCAGAAACTATACATCTTTCAGATATTTTGAGAGAATCACAGATCACATGGAAGACGGTGGTTGGATGAGTATACTGTCGTCACCGTAATCTATAATATTATTTTTGCTGGTCATTAGAAATATACTTTCAGATCAAAATAAGTTTTGTGGGTCGAAGAGGTGACAGGGTCATAATTGGGTAAACGTTTCTTTAAAAAGACCACATGCACAATCAAAACTACTTTTAACAAAAAAGGGGAAAAAACTCACATATTTTATTATTATTGAAAACTTTAGTCATATGATGTTTGTATCCCGAGTTCATAAAAAATATAATGATTTTATACAATTCTGACAAATTTTAATACAGGATGATTCTACAGGAACTAATTCTACTGAAATTTGAAACATCCGACATGAACGTCATGTGTTTAATAATACATGCACGGGTATATCTTATATAAGCACTTATACATACATTATGCAAGAGCTAAATCTGCCTAATGCCGGTCTTTTTTAGGCCTGAAATGTTATCTAAATTATTAATTAGACATTAATACATTAATCAACTTATCCAGACCATAATCAACTCTCGATGTCATCGCCCTGTGAAATTTACTGGTTTGGAATTCGGTCTGCTGCTCCACGGTCAATGATAATTTAAAAAAAAGGATAATCGAGACTATGTTTTTATCGTACCCACTTTATAGTAATGATGATCGTGGCTATACCTAAAATTCAATCTCTATATTCTCGGTTCTGAATGGATCAATTTGACTGAAATATTCAGCAAATTCCCTTTACATTACCTAGTTTTTAACTATATCGTAGTGCGAAATGCCTGATCTTTACCTAATCTACCATAATGTATCTTTAATCAATTTTGAAAATAAAAATATGAAAATCTAATCTTTTATGCATTAAAAATGTCTGAATTTTTTAATTTTCAGACGATTTGGAGTGAAGAGATGTGCCAGATGCCATCTTGGTATTGCTGCTAATGAACTTGTTATGAGAGCCCGGGATGTTGTTTATCATTTATCCTGCTTTACGTGTAATTCGTGTAATAGACCTTTAACTACCGGTGAACAATTCGGTATGAAAGACCATCTTGTGTATTGTAGAACGGACTATGAAATGATATTTCAAGGGGACTTTTTATCTAACATGTCACTAGGACTGGGGAGCCATCATCACAGTCCAACTTTACCATATTATAACGGGGTCGGAGCAGTTCAAAAAGGACGACCACGAAAACGGAAAAGTCCGTGTCCCGAAATGGACGGTTGTCCACAAGGCATGGGTAAGTTTTTTTGCAATTTTTGATTTGACTATTTTTACACTATATTTATTTCATAGTTAATTTAACAGCACGGTGCCATGGAACTTGGATATTTTAATCATTGATCAGTTCTATATTTGCGGTGCCAACATGAAATGGACACCGTGGCAGTCTCAACACGTTAGTCACGTATTAGTAACCATTACTTATTTGGAAAAGTTTCATTTGAAAGACGGTATTAACAGTGGCTTTAAATCCGGTAGCCTTTGGCATCCCCGTATTTTTTTATTATCCGGTTTCAAGAATGGAAACGTTAATGTAATTAGCATTAATATAATTTGAACATTGTTCTAGCGAACGTTATGTGGTATAACTGAAATTATCCGATTTTTGTGCAATAACGCTACGATTTAGAAAAATATTGGGAAATTTATTTAATAGTGTGGACTTAATGCCAGACTAATTTTAACACAAAATTCTTTTCACATCTACTATTAAATCAGCAAACACACATTGAAATCTCTTACTATTTACCACAACTTTTTTTCATTTCATGTGGACCCTGTTTTCTTATCGTTAAGCTACATGTATGTAACAGTATATAGTTATTAAAATATATAAAGAATGCTCTTATAATAATGTAAATGTGTATAAAAACTTTACTAAAGGTATGGTGTATTACGAGGTTTATATGTACACTGGTAGTTTGTCTTCCATATCCGATACAGTCATACCACAATGTCGACTAAATTTCAGAACAAAACCCACTTGTTCGCTGAAATAGTGAGACGTCTTATTGAGCACGACTCATGGAACAATTAGTGTTTGCCTACCGTCCGTTTCTTTTAACATAAGGTGCGTTGCCCAGAAAAAAAGTACACACCTCCCAACACCTTTTCCGAGTGGGGTCCTTCAACAGGCTATTGAGACGGATACTCTATAGATTGACTTCCCACGTTTATGAAAGCTCTATCAAATTTCTGTCACTTGAATCAAATGTCTTTATTCAAACAACTCGCGCTCTGTCCATAAACACCGGTCAACGTCGCAAAATAAACCCTGGCCTTTTTACAACTGTCCACTGCTATGGGGGGTCTCATCTGACTCGAGATCGTCTGCTACCAATCTGCTTTCTCAGGGTTTAAAGCCGACCGTCCAGTCAAAGACATACAAGAATCTGACCTAAAACTATCAAATTTGCCACCGGCTGCCAGAAACCTCTTGGGAAAATCTGCTCAATACGACCGCTACAACATTGCTAAAAGTTTTAATACATGTAGAATGCAGTGTTTATTTATTATTGCACACGTCCATATGTAGTTATACTTTATCTTTTATGTATCTCTGCATATATACTGTCGGATTAATTTTCACACGAACTATTCTTTTTAGTGCAAGAATCCGTTTATCTTTTTACGGAATATCGAAAGAAAGATTCTCAAACCATCACGCCATTTAACTATTGAATTATTGTCATAAAAAGATTTGAAATTTTTTAATCATAAAGAAACAATTTCAATGTTATCGGAAATAGAGCAAGCTTGCCTTAAAACTCGTCATCATCGTTTTAACATTTTTAATTGTTTTACATTTTTTTCATCTTATGACGATAATTGTGAATTTATTCAAAAACAAACGAAGAATGTTTGCACACCATTGAATAGTTTTATTCAAGTGAGATATCATTTAGGATGTGAAATTATTAATAGAAAATATTTTAGTTAACGGTATCGAATTCACGTTGTTCTACATTCCACCATTGTGTAAAAAGTTATCGGTTAGTTAAACATCACTGAATCTGGAATGTCTTAAAAGATCAACCACCTTCAAGAACCTTGTGCCATGTCTTTGGGCATTTGTATACTTAAAAGGAGATGCCTCTAAACGTATCTTATTAAAAGAAGTTCTTTGATATTTAGAACCAGCTTACAATTAAAAGTTGATCTAACGTTATTACAAGGTCTTCAACCTTTGATTACTGGTTACAACTATAATTATTTTTAGCATATATGATGCTTTTCTAAATGTTAAACTTATCAGATAAATAACTATGGTTATTAACACTCCTTATCATATGAAAAGAAAATAAGACTGTAATGCTAACTTAATGGGGTTCATTTGCTATATTATAGATTACAAACTTTATACAACGTAAAAAAAACATTTGTAACTTTTCATAGGAATTATAAGATTCACAAACCAAATGGTAAATTCCAAGGCAGTTACATGAAATGTTTAACTTTCAAGCATCTCTATGACTTGGTTACAGATATGTAACCAAATACTTGGAAGTCTAAATAGGGATACAAAAAGGTAACATTTGATTAGAAGATAAATGTTATTTTATCGATGATTAATGATTCAAATTTCAAATATTTGAGTTAATATATAGATACGTTTTATTGTTGTTATGGAGACCACCCCACAAGATGGCGTCCGTTCCAGCTTCATTAATAACCTTGTCACCCTGAAGATTAAAGGATGTGGATGTAAATAGAGGGGGGACTTACATCTGAACACTCCCCCTTCTCCCTACTGTCTATATGATACCAGTCATTAGTAAGGTGTCGTGTTTATTTTAATCTTTTGATGCACAGAATTCATTTCCAAATCTTTTTTTCTACATAATTAGAACGGTAGTTGCCATTGTATCTTCATTAACAGGTTCTGTTAAGTAGACGATCGTACATTTAGGAGAAATAGCGCCATGTATTATATACTTACATAGGTTCTTTATATTCAGATGTACACCTTTCATTTGCAAATAGGTTACATCGTAAACTATTTTCCTCATGCTCGATTTAGAATTCCTTATGTTCTATATTTTCAAATAATTCGTCTTATAGGATATATTGAGTCATTTACAAGTAACAAAGCGGATTGCATAACAAATTCTTGTTCATTAAAATGCTTGTTAAGTTTGTTCATGAAATATTTTCCCACGAAAAATGTCACTAAAATCAACAAAATCGTTTTTACAAATTAGACTTGACTTTGGAATTTGAATATAGAAATTGCAGCAACAAGGCGACGTTGTACCAGTAACGTCGAAAACCATTCTTCCATTTGACTAGTGAGGCGATTGGTGGCTACCAAAAATAATTTAATAATCCAGTAATAACAGGGATTTTAGGTTGTGATTTCCCCCATTAATTCAATGTTTAGTATTGAGATGGTAATTACCCAGTGCCTATATTATTATCAGTCGTCTGGGGCGGCCTACCACCATTGTTAATGGTCGCCTCATGTATAATGTTATCTGTTCTTTTTTGCTCTATCTGTTGATCACTGTTATCAACTAGTTGCTCATCTTGTCAAAATTAGGCGCTTAGTTAGATGAAGGCTTTATACTGTGATGAGCAAAGTGATTTCAATATCGCGGACTCGTATTATACAGACAGCGACAGGGGGTTGCCCATGGTTTGGTCGTTGCGTTCGTTGCGCAAAGCTCATCGCGTGGTGTGTCCTTCTAGACAGCCCACCGTGACATGACAATGTATCTTTTTCAATAACCGATAGAGAGAAGACAGAGATAGTCTGCACCAAACATTTAGTTTGCCAGATGATGTTTACCCGGGCAGATGTCTCTCTCCTCCCCTCCCCGCCATACTTTCGGAAAACACCTGACCGCGACGGCGGCTTTTCCAACACTAAATGTTTCCTCCCGCTGCGATCCCAACAAATTATATACACCGCCGAAAAGTAGTCTCTGATTACATAAATTATCTGTTAATTATAGAATAGGTAATCCTAATAACGGAACCTCTCAATATACCCTATCTTTTAATTGTTGAATTTAACACTATTTCGATGAACAATTATCAGTCCTTGAATGGCAAGGTCTTGCATAGTAACTGTGGCGGTACAACTTCATATATGCTGAATATTTTTTGTTGAAAAGCAAATTTGTAAATACGATAGAAATACAAAAATAAACAGAAATATTTCAGTTACAACAGATGAAGTGATGGGAATATTGTAAAATATCGACCTTTCAAAGATCTGCTGGTAGGGAAAATTGTCACATTTGTTAAAATATTGACTCAATCATCTGTGATATATTGGTTATTTTCTTCTCAGATCAGTTGAACATTTGTTCAGCATACATAATGATAAGAGATTGATTGCTACCAATATTTATATGAAATTTGAGAGAAAGGCTTGGAAAACTGCATGGAAGAGCATTGCTTAGATTGGGATTATTAATGTGAACAGAACTAATAAAAGAAATGGACGAATGTAAACTCAGAAACGGAGATGAAAGAAGGCATTCTTATGATATATAGATCTAGCTAATTAGTAGCTGGCAGATGCAATGATAGATTTTTTTCTCTTCATCTTGACGGAGCCGTTGTTTCAGTTTCGCTAAAGAATCGATATACGTATAGTACGGGAAGAAGTATGTTTACAGAATGAAATATTAATAATTCTAGAAGTCGTGATCAATCGTCATAGTTTGAAGACTGGGAATCTGAAGACCCTTCTGTCACGTATTAACAAACTTTCTTTCTCTAGTCTCTTGTATTCTATTCATTTATTCTTTTCTCTCTTTTATTCATTTTCACCTTCTTTTTCTCTCTGATTCCCTCCTTGACCTCCCCAAATCAATATTAACGTATTTCATAGCATTCTATAATACATTGATTTTACATCCTAAAAAAATATTTCAATTAGTAAGGACAAATGAAAAATTCTGTCAAGCGTTCAATAGTGTGAAATATTTTTACAGTTCTTTGTCATTTAAACATGATGTTATTGGACGATGTGTAACGATTTTTGTTTAAAACGACACTTGTTGTCGTGGTTTGTGAATCATGTTAAAACCACGTATTAAACTCTACACATAATAATTATTCCATTGAAATAAACCTTGTGATCAGATGGAAAATATATTTCAAGGGGGTAGAGTCTTATTAATCCGGATAATATTCGAGATTTTTATATTGAATTAATGAGATAATGAAAACAATATTTTAAAGCAAACCAGAGAAAAGTAACCTGGTTCAATACCTGAGTACTAGAATCATAGAACAAATTAATATTACCCGTTGGCCACAGAAAAGGCTGCATTATCAAAAGTTTTCTATTAAAGGGTCCTGGTGGTAGGGTGTATCAATTGTTGTCATTTTAAACAAAATATATTTAATAGTTTGAAACTGGGACTTGGAATGTTTTAACCACACTATAGTTTCTGTCTTTTCAATAAATTGAGATAGTCGGCCATATAACAGTAAAAATGTCATTCATCAAAGAGAGGCTGAAGATGTCTATCACCAGAATTACAGAAATTGTAATTCTGTTTGTTATGTTATTCTGTAACTTGGATCTTATCAACATCTCGCTCTATTTATTATTTCAATACAACTTTCATCACCGTGGCCTCGCCGTAGTTTATAGAAGGTGGTCTTAACACAACAATTCAGACCTTTGAACAGATAAGACAAGCAAGGGTCGGTCCAATGTTCGGGAAATTCTGTTTTTGCCGATCATCTTCCAGTGGAGTCCCCGGTGCCGCGGGCTTCGTCTCAGGGGTCATTTACTAACATCTTTGATGTATATTTTAAAAACCCGACCCTTATTCGCCAGTGTCAGATTCTTCGCACTTGCTTTCAACCCCCGCGACGTGGGGTCTGTTTAGCGGGCTAGCCTGATTATATCGCCAACTATTGAAGAGAGTTGATCACAGGAGGGGGCATGGAGAGTATTATAACACTATTTATCTAGCTAGGATATTATAAACTCGGCTCGAGTTTTACTTATTTAAACTTATGTAAGAAGTCGAGGAGTAGAGATTTTTTTCTTCTGTGTCTAATATAATAGGCAAGGTTGATCTGATACTCGGTGACTCGGCTATTCAGAGTATCTACATGTATAATACATATCTACATTACTTACATGTATACCTATATAGACCATAGACTTGTACGGGGATTATATATTACATAACTTTCTCACTTATACAATATAAATTCTTTATTTACAATATATAGCCAAGTGGTTAGGAAGGGCAGTGACACTGTCATGAAGGTTATTGAAGAGGAAACTTGAAGCGTGTTAAAATGTTTGGACGGTTAAGCACTATAGAAAGGACTATAATAAGGATTTTAAGCCATGACGATTTCAAGTATTTATAGTTAATTGTTGACATATATACAATTGAATATAAAGAAGAAGGTCACCAGACATAATATGCCCTAGTTGAAAAATGTTTTTACCCCCTTGTTTTATTCTTTTTAAAGCAAATTTATCTTTGAATACTATTGTTACCTATCCTGTCTTATTTGTATTTTCTTAATAATGGGTTTAGTTATCCCCCACACCTTACAGCTGTATACTCATGTTTGAATATTCGTTACTCAGGTTTGATTATCTATTTCTTATGTTTGAGTATTTGTTACTTATGTTTGAATATTTGTTACTCATGCTTGAGTATTTGTTACCCATGTCTTCTTCCGTCTTTGATTTTCTTAATACTTTATTTACATTTTGTTCTACACATTAAACATTTCAGACTACAATTATGATACAAGTTAATTGATCAGATTAAAGCACAGATCCTGTTTCGTTTCTTTTTTAAAGTTGAAAATGTCGAAAGCATGAAAAAGCGAAACGAAATATAGATCTATTTGCCGAGAAAGTTCATAAAGATTTTCCGGCGTGGTTTCCCCTTGTCAGTGATGCAGGACGGGGGGGGGTCTGACAAGGACAGCTGTCTAGTCGTTGGGATGGGACGAAAAACCGAGGTCCCGTGTACACATTGATGTACACGTAAAAGATCCCTTGGCAGTTGGAATACGATATAAGAGTAGGCCGTAGCGCCGTTGCTCGGGCAAAATTTCCCTCAAAGCACACTGTATGGCGTATGCCCGTCTTCATTAGCCCAGGTTAGGTGCAGAACAGTAGGAAGTTAAACCCCATTTCATTTAATTTCATTTCATTTCATTTATATATTCTGATCACATTGAAAGTTACTAACTGTACTTCATCCACAGTCTTTTTGCAGTGAGGTATAATGTGTTTTAGTCTTACATAGTAGACCTGTAGTTGCATGATCCTCCAATTCCATAAATGACGTAACATATCGTAAACAGTGATAAAATTGTATACATGTAAAATGATTAAGGTTTGTAAAAGTGCATTATCAAGAAGATATTCCTCTGAAATTAATACGGTTTGGGTATTTTCTCAATTGTCACCAGTTTAATTTCCAGTCTTCTACGTTATACTGAAGCCATCATATCGGGAAGTTTTGAATTATAATCTTATTGATTTTATTAAAAGAAGAGTTCCTGGATTTAAGTGTCAAGGTCAATAAATAGCACGAATATGAGCCCGACTAGTCAACTGACGAATAACGGTTAATCGGCTATAAAACGATTACATGGCGATTAGTAACAGAATGAAAGTCATGATATCCATTCAAGCTCAAATGAAACGGTCTTTTATCGCCATATCAAATGGAAAGCCTGGTGCCAGGGGGCCTCTTCAACTGTTTGAACTAATTTGGTACCAATCTGGGTGGACAAATTGGAAATTGATAAGGAGGTTTTGGTTGAGGACAAGTGGAGCCTGCAATAACACCAGTTTTAAGGCTAAATTCCACTAATCATTTCTGGAAACAGTTGTTCCAATATTGATATTGGGGAAATACAAATCACTGCATGTTTGTTGGTATTGGATTTTGTATCGTTCAGTAGCAACTTTATGTAGCATGGTAGAGACACGGAAGTGGTTTTAATGGGTAAGACAGAAATTTGGGACCTAACATAATATGTTATATAGTACAAAATTTCGAATATCCAGAAAAATATAAAATCTAACAAGGCATGGAATTGCACCATATTAAAGATACATTATGTAAGATTTAGATAAAGAATTAGCCATTCTTGCTATAATAGTTCGAAAGTAGTTAATGTAAAATGAATAATTTAAAATTTTCATTCAAATTACTTTATTGCAAGCGAAAATATTAGTCTTTGAAGTTTTGACTTTGAAGTGTGCGGTAACTTCAACTGGTTGATCAAAGCTAAGTCTCGGTCCTCCATATTTGATTAAAACAAAGTATCGCTGAACTGTTCTAATCTATTTAATGTCGGAGGAATTTGATGCCATCGAGGGTTGATTAAGGCCCGGATCAGTTAGAAAACATTTCAGGCCAAAAGAAGGACCTGCAGATTTAGCTCTTGCATAATGCATGTTTAATATGATTTATGGGAGTAGGAATATTTATAAATTGGTAGCTGCAAAGGTCGATAGAACAGTTTTAAAAATGGACATACAAACACACAACAAGTTACTGTTCAGAAATATACTCCCTTTTTAACAGTTCAACAGATCCTGGCATTTCATTCTTGAAATCTTTTTCAGTCGTTCTTATCGTAGGGATTAGAGATTATGTGTATAATCTCCAGTATTGACAAATGTATGTCGTCTTTTTGCATTTGTCGATTGATTTAAATCCGTGTAGGAATTTCTAGCTTAAAGAATTCTGATTACATCTTAAATACGAGTATTATCAAAAAAGCTTTGATATATTCTCTCTCTTTGTGACATGTGTTCTTGGGTATAAAAAGGAGTGATTTACGACCAGAACTTTATTGTAGTGACATATTTAGTCCACCGACTCAATCAAACACAATAGCAATGTGTTCGACAACAAGAGACTCATACAGGCGTAAAATCTCTGCTCCTCTTAATATTATCAAAGCCACCGATCACTCGAAACAGATAAATAAAATAGCTGATCTCCCTACGAGAGCTCAGGTTGCCCTAAGGTGGGTGGCAGGGGGTCGCTATCTTCAGATTATCAAAACACAAATTCGGGGTAGAATTGTGTGTTGGAAAGGGGCGGGTGGGCCAGGGATTGACTGCCTAAGCCCAGTCTTTCACACTGGTGTCTGACATGTGTGTTTTAGATAGTTTAAGTTGTCTTTGAGTTTATTTATCACATCTTTCTATCAGATAATCTCTGTTTATCTTAAATCACATAATCTACTCATTTATCAACTGAATTATTTGTCCAGTTACATCCTGGTCTCTCAGTTTGAATACACATTACTTACCTTAGATCTTTAAACTATCGTGGTATTCTTACACCAAGTAGTAGATTAATAAGTAATGGCAAAATGGAAGTCTGGAATAAATAATATTTTACTATAAAGGTGATGTGAATTACTGATATGAACAATGGTATCGGTCGTTCTAGAATAATTACGCATACCCTTTCTCGTGCAGGATACTTCTCATATATTGCAAATCCAAGTAATGGTTTGGACATGAATTTCAGAATATTTTTTTTCTATTTATTCACAGAAACTGCATTGGAAAACAGGCAGTAGCCTCTTGACCCTCTCTACATAAGTCGCAATATATCATTTCATTTAAACTAACAATTCTACGGAAATGATATAAAATCGATGTGTATATGTAATGGAAAGTTAGAAGAGAGATATGTCTAATAAATAGAATGGTTATTGTACTATGCGCTGGATTCAAGGTATCTTTAAGAACGCAAAGCTAGCAATTTGATTCCCTCTAAAGACTAATTAGTGCAGGAAATAAAGTTAAATGAGATATGTATTTCTCTAATTATATCGTATCAACAAACAGAACGACCTACTTCTCACTAGCAATACCATCAAACAGATGACGTAGATCGCATAATTTTACCTTCTCACAAAATTTAACCGAATTTCTACGTCTGGTTTTCTTGTTCGTTTCGCCAATTATTTTTCTCCTATTGATTTTGAAAGCATTTGTTAACCTTCCTAATGAGACACGTAAGGTCAAATGACACGTATTGGTTTCCAGCTGTTTTCTACTACCTTTTGTTCACGCATGTAAGTGTGACGACGTGTAAATACTTACAAACCTTCTTTAATTTGTATATTTATTTGAATACTATAGAGTTAATATTTGCCCCACTTTAATAATAAGATCTTGCAATAACACATATTACCCATATTCGTCTTAAAAATTTCTTACAAAATTCAAAATCTGTTTATGTTTGCACATTTTGTTCTAAATTTCATTTTTAGAGTTAAAATAAATTAAGTAGAAAACAAGTTTTTTTCATCTGTAAATTAGAATATTTATAAAATTTTGATATATTTCAGATAATATTTTCTTTATTTTTGCCATCTTCTGTTTATATCCATTATTCTATTTCATAAAAAGTATTTTAGTTGTTTTTATTAAATTGACGACTCTAAGACTCATTCAATATTTTTCTATGATAAATTACTAAACTAGTAGAAAATTACAGGTTGATAATTATTCTGATGTGTCAATATCAAATTAACATCAATATAATAAGAAATTGATTCAACTGATATAGACAATATTAATGTAAATACCAAACAATAACAATATTTATGACATGCCATTTTTTTCTTTCTGACGACTATTGCCGCCCATTTCTAGAAGAGAAATGATTTTTATGAGGTATACCATTAATTAAACAATAGGTCCTATTAACATTACAAATAGAATCATTTTGTCTTTATAAACATCATCATTTATAATCACTACCTGTTTCATATTCTTCATCCGGATTATCTTTTCACAAATACTGATCCCAGATTAATTGTATTTATTCATAGAGAATGACAATCATGTGATTAGTAGGATGATGAATTAACAAAGTTTTAGCTGTGGCTTAAATAACTTCAATTAATAAAAAAGTCACACTAAATTATGGATGAGACACAAACCCACATTAATTGCTCTAAACTTCTGTAGGCTCTAGGGCTATATCTATTTCAACATGTCAGCTAAGCTTTGTAATCCATATAATTAAGCACGATTCGAATAAGTTATTTAATTCTCAGTACATTTTTTCATGACGGTTACATTCACAATAAATGAAATGAAATGAAATGGGGTTTAACGTCCTACTCTGGGCTAATGGAAGACGGGCATACGCCATACAGTGTGCTATGAGGGAAATTTTACCCGGGCAGAGGCGCTACGGCCTACTCTTATATCGAATTCCAACTGCCAAGGGATCTTTTACGTGCACTCCAATTTGTACACGGGACCTCGGTTTTTCGTCCCATCCGAACGACTAGGCAGCTGTCCTTGTCAGGCCCTCCTTCTGCATCACTGACAAGGGGAAATCACGCCGGAAAATCGAGATGAACTTTCTCGGCCAATGCAGGGATCGAACACCCGACCTCCAGGCTAGCGAACCAGCGCCTTATCCACTTAGCCACCGTGACCCCTGCATTCACAATAAACATGAATATTTATCTTTACTTTTTCTCTATTGAACATACATTATGCAAGAACTAAATCTGCCTATTGCAGGTCTGTCTTTAGGCCCGAAATGTTATCTTAGTTATTAATTAGACATTAATCAACTTATCCAGACCATAATCAACTCGCGATGTCAACGCTAGCCTGCGATATTTACTGGATTAGGTTCCGATTTACTACTTAACGTTCATTCATGATTTAATCATGAAATGGATAATCGAGACTATGTCTTTTATCGTAGTGAATTTAATAATGATGACCAGGCCAGGCCGAACATTCAATCGCTAACATCTAAGTTAAAAGTGGACCAATTTGACTGAAATTTTCAACAAATTCCCGTTACATTCATTATCTGCTTTTTAACTATTATAGCGAGAACTAACAACTCTTTATCTGATCTCCCATAATGTATCTTTAAACTATTCAGTATTTTAAGTTTTTTTTTTAAATTGAATTAAATAACATCACATATTTAATAGTGCGAAATACGCTAAACAAATTCTTTGACTTCTGTGGACTTATTTTTCTGTTATTATTCTTTTCCTGGCGATTTCACACACGAGCACTATAATCAAACAGGTTTATTCGGTGTGTCGTGTAATTCTGGCCTTAGGCTACCGTACAAATCATATTTCTAACAATATGGTCGAAGCAGCCGTTTGATATTCTTCAATGCATTGTTAAACACTTTAAAATCATGAACACGTCTTCGATTATACTGTTAAACTAACCCCCTGAAGATATTTGACATATTCTTAACATAGTCGCATAACTTGTAATATACAGATGTAAAAAAACGTATGAATGAATTAAAGCATTGTGAATAATCCACTGTTTATTAAAGTTGACTGGTATGATGTGAACATTTTTTTTTTTCTTGACGCCATCATATTTTCACATTTTCTCTCAACGTGGCGAGAGGAGAAATCAGTCACGTTCTGAGGTGTCAATCAACGATTGTTCGTGATTTCCCGCCAATACTCTTCAATACAGGAGTTACATTCCGTCTTCCACTTCCTGTCTTGTGTAGTGAAGGTTTCCACGTTAAGTAGAGTTTAGAGGATGTTCTTTAAGAGACGAGAGGGCCTTGTTCCGTTGTGATGAGTAATACCACCACTGGACTTTCATTCATTTCATATTCAAATACCGTCTCTTTTCTCAGCATTTCCTTATAATGAAAAGAAACTATCGTCTCGAATTATTTCGAGTTGTCACGATTTCACTTGCTCCCTTCCTGCTTTCGATTTTGTTTGTACAAATTCTTCAAATTAATTCAGTTAAATATATACTTACAATGGTAACCAACAGACGAATAAAGAGAACTGACAAATTTGAAACATTAAAAAACGTCATTTTCGCAGACCTCGGATAGTATGTATAATATGTCATTTCCAAAAAATGAATAAATAACTTGGAAGATATTTTTTGTAAAAAATAAAATTAGTTTCGTTTGTTCAGTCGCGTTCCAAGGTCTTATCGGCTTTCTAAGAGAACCTGCTTTGAGAAGAGAGCCATAATTTAAGTTTATAGTATTTCTGTCAAGACATCCTATGTCTTGGGTACGTCCAGAACCAGTAATGATTAACTGACTTATCAACATCAAAAGTAGCTGGAATCGTAGACGATGCTGAGATGGATGCCGTGTCTACAGACATGACATAAATGGTAGGGAATCAATGACCTGAAAGGTACGTTACTCATTAACGTACACGTTATCGCCAAAACCGCAGCAATTTGTATAAAGTAACATTTCAGCTGCAGACGTCGTTGTAATGCTTTTGAAACATGCGGTCACAGCCATTTTGTAAAAGAAGGGAACAACTCTCTGACTCTGATATTTCCTATTATTTACAAAAAAATCATCGCTAAAAAGCTTTGTACAAATGTGAATTCCTCAAATTAGATCTGATATCAGGTATTCTGGGAAGCAAACCATTCCTAATTTGCTATAGCTGTCACTATGGCTAAATTTCAGAAGCTAGATAATTTGTTTTTGGGTGTCTAAAACATAACCTCACCATGCATATTATAAAAAAGGTAACATATTAATTAAAGAAAATTAAATGTTGTTAAATATCCGTGTCTCAGATGTTGCAAAACAGAAAACTATTTAAATAGGCCTTTAAAATGTTAGTTTAGATTGAAAATATTAATTCATAGAAATTTGTCTTCTAAAAAAGTCATGTGATATTGTAAAAAGCGATAATCTGTATTGTAGAATACGCTAATAAAGGAGTTTTAAAGTACCCTTGTAGGACATGTTTGTTGCAACTCATGTTCTTTCCTCCCTTTCCTTCCGGGATAAGGCGATATCCTAGCGAGAATTTGAATACATGTTAATAATGAAATAATGGAGGCACTCATTAAACAATGGCCGTACTTCTTTACTGTCACTTTACTGCAGGTGGCACAAACTCGAATACGATGCTCTAGAGACTGGAGTATTGTAGACGGAGAGTCTCGATCATCGCGACACTCATCTTTTTTTCACTAAGTGGTACTTTAGCTGTACATTCGCCTGGTTGGATTACCGACGTACTTGCAACATAATGAATCGCTTCCCAATAATAATAACTAAGCCGACAGGATATATCTATTTATTTTTCAGGAAAAACACAATACAACAAAGCTTTCTAAGTCCACGTGCACATCAGGGAAAATGCGCACGCGTGCGATTTACGTTCCATGCACGTGTACTTTAATGCACGTGTTTTGTCGTAGGTTAGTGGGTAAAGTGGATTGTAAAGGAGTCAGATGGTTTGCAGGAATAACCAGAGAAAGGAAATGAACTGATTTAGATTTATCATAAAGTAATCAGACCTATAAAGATTTTTTTCTCCATGATATGGTTTCATATCCGGATAAAGCTAAGGCCACTTTAATTCCTAAATTACAAATCACAGAAAAGAAATCCGCTTGATCCAAGTACGAAAATATGGACGAAATTTTAAAATACGTCTTGCATTTATTTGATGTATATTTAGAGTTGTTGATGAATAAATAGACAATAATCGCGAAATTTCAAATTTATGTGAAACATTTAATTATTGTTTAAGAGTAAAGACAGACAAGCTTTATAAAATAATAACAATAATTGTGGTTCGGTAGCCTACGATAAAGCTATCAGTAAGGGTATTTGATAAGTGTTCATCATCTGAACACAGTAATAACTGTCAATAATATGTACAGGCAATGGATGTTTTATTAAGTTTTGTTAGAGATTAGACGAATGATTTAATCTTATACCTGACAACTGACCGATAATACAACTGAATACACCTTTATTTAGTCTGGCTTACTTCATGAGGTGCCAAATGTGAGTAGCAAAATACAGATAACAGTTTTACTTGTTAAAGGTTACAAACTCGTTTCTTAAGACGCTCTATTTTCTCCTATATATTTTTCATTGAAATGTATGAAAATATCACCCCTATTAGCTATGGGGAATTCGAGAAGTAAGTACAGTAGACTTTCGACTAGAATGTTCTTGGTGAAGTTTTGACTAGTCCTTCGGGTGGTACCAAAGACCGAGACCCACAATAAATTGCGCGTAATGGAAGTCCGGAATTCGATGAAGAGTAGGTGGGAGGAAACATGACTATCCGGGCAACCATTATATTTAAACGACTTTTTAGAATAAGGAGCATTCTAATCTATTTTGGGTGAAAGCAATTTGGAAGAATTGTCGATCGAGAAATAGCTAAATCCGACAAAATGACATTTGAATTATTTTCTTACTTGCTTTTTAACAGTCCTTTGCCCCTTAAAAGTCAAAATGAAATTAATATGTTTGTAGCCAGCACAGCAAAAGAGGGTTTTTGTTTGAAAATTGCTTTTTGAAATGTTGCAAACAGATTTAACTATGTTGTGTGTTTTTGTCAAGAAAAGTTAGACGACCTTTTTACACCCAGTCTTGTATCTTATCCCAAATTAAACGAAATCTTGTTTGTTGTTAGATAGTCAAACAGAGAAAAACTATCACAATTGTTATCTACACCTTTAATTGTTAGCAATTTAGAAAAAAAATAAGATTTGAAATTTTGTCTTTGTTTATTTTACTTTGTTAATGGTTGTAAATTGATTCAATACGATTTATATTGTTCATATGATCTTTAAAACTTAACGATGATTAGACAGAAAAAAGAATGGAATCTCCTCGTTCGCAACACCCTCTCTTTATCGTCGTGAAATGTTAACAAGGACTAAGAAGTTTGAAGTGACAATTTGGAACTTTAAAGACATTTTAAACTTTCTTAAATAGCAAATTAACTCCGCGATATCTATAAATGGTATCTTAATTTGTTTAGCATTTTAAATCCAAGACAGATTTTTTTACTTAAAATATATTCTATAAGATAGATTTTAAAAGTCAATCTTCCCTTTGAAATTCGTTGACATTGTTTTGAAGATAGGATGCAACACTGTGAACATTGTTTTAATGTCATCTATAAATTCTTTCAAATTTAGCAGCTATTTTGCTATCATGGTCATTTTGAACATTTAACGGTATTTTAAATTTCTGGGTGTGTATCTCTAATTACAAATACGAAATTAGAAGTCGTTCTAGATTGTACAAGTAGCATGTTCAAGGGGAAATATGGCTACAGATTTAACTGTTGATAAACATTATTATGACAATATTTAAAAGTTATTCTAGAAAAACATTTCTTTCTACTACTTAATGCAACTAGACCAAATGTTTTGTTGACGTGGATGTGTTTAAAAGCTCTTAATTTCTCATCAACCAGTCGAATGAAAATGAAGAAAATTAGGTTTTAAATTTGCCCTGCTAACCTCTGCCAACAGGAAACTTGACGGGTCAGAAAAATTAGGCAAAGATTGAGACTACTTGATATCAATTTTCTACCGACAAATTGGCCCAAGTTGAAGGCAAGGCGAATAGTGATAATATTTATTTAGATTCAATGTCTTGCACGTGTGACTCAGGAAACGTACCATTCACTTTCTTGTGTTGTGGAGAGGGGGATGGGCGAAAAGAACGAATGAATGATAGATAAAGATATTGTACTTAATTATCTTGAAAGCACACACACACACATCTTATACTGCTACAGGTGTGGGCTATAAATAGAGTAAGATAGATTGGGGAACTTGTAAATAAATATATAAGTTTTGATTATTTGACCAGATCTTAACCGATGTCAGATTATAAAATTGTTTACATATATATGTTTACTTATCATACATAAGAGTTGTGGATATTTTGCCTTAGGCCGAATCTAGAAACAGGAATGGTGCCAATGTCTTGTTACTTCCATTTTAAAACATGTCGAATAAACAGCGATGGTACTTCTTGAAACATTATCCCAGACCTCGCTGAACTCAGGTGGCACGAGCAATATGTTGGGGTTTCTATTGTTTCTTATTGATGGAATACGATACATTCTTTGAACAAACTATATCAGGATTAAAAGGCATTGGTAATTATTGAAAAATCGACCATTTATCACAAAGAACGCGAATTTGTCCTTTTAGTATCAATTTCTTCAAAAATATAACCGTTTTATAAAATAGCAAGCTTACTACAAGTTTACATTAAATGTGATTCTAAAATATTATAATTTCAAATATAAGTTGTTAAAATTCAATATTTGCTTTAATTAATTCATTTATTGAATGTTTTGTTTGCTTAGTTACAATATTTATTTGCGTTAATTACATACATTCTTGTATATTTATTATTACACGGATTAATCCTGCTTCGTTTACAATATTATAATCTAGCTAACAGATTCGATTCATACAATTCTCATGCTATTTCGAGCAATTATATAAACACTCACTGGTAGTCTATTATGACAGTTACATAGATCAAATTAATAAAGAAAATTATTCAAGTTTATCGCAAATAAAACATTATTCAAAACATCTGCCCTTGCTTGAGTTGCTGTTTTAAATTATGAAAAAAATCGTGAAAGAGATCAGTAAGCGTTGCAAAGTAAATTTAAATTATTTAAGAGAAATTCCATCACTTTGTAAAGTTAATCAATGCTTACTATAAAACAAAATATGATATCTAATTAATGATATTCATACCGCTTTGATGATTTTATTATGTATATCAGAAGACTGCTTTAATTAAAGAAAACTCGTTGATGACGTATTGCCAATGGATCACAGGATGATAGAAACGGTTCACGGATAAAATATATTATATCAATTTTAGTCCGGAAGTACAGGCTGGCAGACGACAAATTTGTCAGGACAGGTGGAATGGAAGCGAGGCTGAATATATATAGGCATGTTTGATGTATATAGCCAACATATCCTCTACGAGAAGATAAACAAGCCTCGTTATATCTGTCATTCTAAACAGTCGTAAAACACACGGCCCGCCTCGCTGTCCAACTCTAAATTGGGCTGATCATTTGTAGAATTCCAGACATGTCGTTTGTCAGATTTTACTAGCACTAAACTGTAATATATGGCCCCGCTTATCATCACGTGCGTGTGTGTTGGCTTCATTCCGTCCGTCATTGTTTCATTGTATTTAGTTTCTCTTGCGAAATGTTCAATTTCGTAAATTTGTTGTTTCGTTGTCCGTAATTTGTTTCCTGATGAAATTTGTGTGTAGGTTTGAACGTTTGACAGACGTCACATGTCCTGGTAAATTACAATGACAGACTTGTGTCAATAAATCAATATGAACTAGCACTATAAAAACTCAATGACATTATGACGGTTATTGATGTCATACTGTCATTTTATCAATTATACATTCAAAATTTTATTTTCTTCATTGGAAAAATTTGAAACGCCCGGTGTCAGTATTTTCTGAAGATTGCTGTAATTTCCATAAGCACATTTTTCACAATTTAAATTCTACAGAAATACTTGTTTGAAAAGCGTTCACAAGTTCTAAATTACACTCAAAGTTGTGCTATTCCAAATTACACAAATTAAGTTGTCCGGTTCCAAGTTACATAATCAAAGTTGTCCAGTTCCAAATTACATTCAAAGCTATCCGATTCCAAAGAATTACACTTAAAGCTGACCGATTCCAAATTACACTCAAAGTTATCTTGTTCTGAATTAAATGCTTGTAACATTGGATCTTTAAAATTTAAAACATGGGAATGTTTAATTATATTTTTTAATCGGCACTTATTTTCAGTCCGATTGTCGTTTTCAGTTCTTTTTCTTGTAAAATAAAACTGTTTTCTATTTTTAACCCTCGATGACTAATTTTAATTTGATCAATGTATATAATTATTGGCAGTAAGATATTTTTTGTAGTTGTAGCAATCCCAGTAGCGTTTCACAGGAAGTGTCTGTCATAGAATTGTAGAGTTAAGCGACTTAACACTCTTTAATCCTACTCTATACGCAAACTGTTTGTTTTTATCTCAATTTTTACGCCTCGATTAACTGAATGACATGCTGAATTTTTCATTATATCCTTAGCAGATGGCAACTTCATCTTTTCGCAAGGATTTTTTGTGTGTTTGGTACACCCTTCATATTTTCTTGCCATCAGTTTTTAAAACGTAAGTTAAATGAGAAAGATTGAAGTTTGTTTACTATTGCTTGTAAACGACACCCAGTTTGTGTTGTAATGCCTATCTTATCCATCCGTTCTTGACAAGCTCCCAAAACACGCTGATAGGTGTAACACAACCCCCTACTACAAATAACACACACAAAAACCAAGATGGGGTCTTTTTTTAAAACACACAAAAATACAAATGAATTGAAAAAAGTATATATTTAAAATGTGCTTATCAGTTTTATTCTTAACTCTATGAAAATACGACATAGTAAATAAAGAAATAAACACGGCGGAAGAATTTAAGGGAAAATATTTTATTTCGTAATAAATTTATCAAGATAAGGCGATAAGGATAGAGGGGGCTATTAAAACAATCTGGTAAACTGCTGTATAAAGCGCCATTTTCCACGCTACGTGCTGTGTACAACATCTTTTACCAAACGCCATTCTTCTTAAATCTCGCTGAGACAAGACTCTATGGAAAAGACATAAAAGTGCCAAAATCGCGTATTTAGCGTATGAGAGTGACAGGGATTGACGATTTCCGTGCGCGAAGGCGATAGTGAAAGCGCTGGAATCGAGCTCGACTCCCTGGGGTTTAGGAAAATAACCTCGGAGATAAATTGACAGCTGAAGAGATTTTATGAACCGTTTAACAACATAACGAAAACTGACAAAGCAGCAGTAAAAGACAAATATTTAGATATGTGTGTTTCATCAGGTCAGTTTGTTGTCTAACAGGTGACAAATAAACAGCACTGTAACAACCTCCACTAATAATAACAGATCTTTCTTACCTATTATCAGTTCAACAGACCTATATCATCAATATGAATTCTATCTACGGAACAAATTACGGAAAGTTGAATTCTTGCTTCATGGGTAATTTGACTGCAATTCTGAACCTGCATCCGTGAATCTGTTTTTTCCGGGGTGTGATTTGGCGGTGGGTTTTATAAGTTATAATTTTCTGTTCTTTCTGCATAGACAAATATACAATTATACATGTAAATCTAAATACAAAAACAAAATATTAAATAACAAAGTACAAAGCACCTGCACTTTTAGATGCCTTTCAAAGCTGGAGAGTGGGTCTATAGGCCTGTTTCCCAATCCAGTTCAGAAAGACGTCCATGAATCGAAACCCACTTATTAAATTTGAATTCTAAAGAAGGAATATGTATCGTTAGTGACACGCTAAGGACCAGCTCTTTTTTAGTCGTATTTAATTATCATCCCAAGAGTTTTCAAGATTTCGTGTCAAACTCCAACTATTTAAAGATTTGTGAAACGCTAAGCCGTGTTTACGACTTGATTCCTGCAAATCATTAGACCGCTTTAGACAGCTTGTGGAATTTACTTTTAAATAGGATTGTGCTTGATTGGCCAAATCTGGACGTAATAAAGGGGAAAATTGTCCAAATGGAGCGCCAACTAACTGGTCATGAGTTCAGCTGGTACCATAGATAATACAATCTTATGAATCATTAGTGTATCGGAAATCTCCAGTCGTGGAATTAAAAAAAACTGAAAAAGATTTTAACAATACCTGTCGTTAATAAGAATACTTATATCATGAATTTATTATGAAAATCGTTTAAAAAACAAAGTTTTACCGACTTGACAATATTGCGAATGAGAATTCATTAACACGAATACCTCACGCGAATGCAGCCAGTACTTATTGGCATTTAGTTAAAAATTGATTCTGGTTATTAACCTTGTTTAAATAAAATTACAAAAACATTGGGTAGATAGAAACTACTATAGGTTCTCCAGTTTGTGACCTGTATCACTGTAATGTTATAGAACTGACAGTAACAACGTTACTCTTTGCATTGCTGTTTTAAAAGAATTAGCTGAAAACCAGTTTTAAACATCTCATTTAACTGTTAAATGGTGCGGTTTCAAATATACAGAAATTTACTGGTAAAATCTTTTAACAACACCTGGTAATTTTAAATTCAAGCATGCGTCAGTTAAAGACGTATAAGCACAGCGTATCATCTGGATAAAACCCCTCAATGTATATATTTTTCAATGTATGTCCATGCATTAAAATATGAGGAGTGATGATGGATGTATCCATGCATTGAAATGCGAGGTAGGATGATGGATGGATGTATCCATGCATGAAAATATGAGGTATGGTGATGAATACATCCAAACATTGAAATACCTCTTTAACGTATGATACTAATACTGTATTAATTCATTAAATATACCTTCAAGATATGAACGATCAAACATTTATATAATATTCATAAACACATTAAATAACCATTTAAAATGATTATGATATGATGATGTACTAAAATGACTCTTGGATATGATACTGATTTAAATTTGTATTGGCACTTTTTTCGATATTGTCAGTAAGCTTTTGTCGGTGAATTATTGAGACAAGTGACATTATTGAGAATTGTGAACAGAACTGATCATCTGCTATGTATACAGGAAAGGTGTAGACATGCATATCAGTTCGTGGCCAGAAATCTAGGACTACTGATTTGATCTCACAAGATGCATTCAATAATTTGTACACTATTTTTTTATTTCACAGGTTTGGGGCCATTAGATAATGGCGAGAGACCAGGTGAAGTTTTGGATCGAGAGTCATATCACAGTCAAGGTTCCAGACAGAAAAGAGTTAGAACATCATTTAAACATCACCAATTGAGAACAATGAAGTCATACTTCGCTTTAAATCACAATCCAGACGCCAAAGACTTAAAACAGCTCGCTCAAAAAACGGGCTTAAATAAACGAGTTTTACAAGTGAGTCAAACGTATAAATTATTATAATCGATATTATGTTATTTCTTTAAATAATATGCTACTTTTATCCCTGCTCATCGTCTCAAGAACTCACAATGGCCGTCCCACTGTGAAGACGTCCTAGTATGGTTTAAGTTGAATTATAACGATAGATTAATTAAATTAATTACAAAGGAATACTACGGGATTTGAATTAAGTAACAGTGACGGAACTAATTGGACATAAAGGGCTTTCAATTCAGACATTTTAAAGGCACAGCGATCAAAAATTCTAAATGTTTTTGTTATATGTAGTTAAAACTCAAAACAACACACTTCTATTGATGAAAAACTGTATAATTATTTCAGACGTTTTGGAAGGCCTTTATCAGTTTGTCATATTCGAAATAATAAGTTTCGATTATTGCTAATTAATCGATATTTCTCATCGTGATACTAACAGAAACAATATTCTCCCTCCAGGAAAATGGTCACCCTAAATAAAACATCAGATGGATTTGAGTATGACGGTTATATAAATTATAACATAAACGTCTTTGATCGTATATTGAATACATGAAACATATATTTGATCATATATTGAATATACACTTTACATATATAACTTCTAGAAGGTGATATATATTGTTTGTGTATTTTGTCGAGCTTTTGCCCCAGCTCTACAACTACACCGACTCAACCCCTACCAATATTTTGGTAAACTTTAAGTGTATATTAGCCTAAAACCGTGTGTTTATTTTCTAAAGAGCGTGCGTAACATTGAACACTTTCGGCTTAAGAAACCATCCACCTATGTTTCAGTAGATACACGTTTAATGTAGTATTCCCCTGACTGTATAATGCATCTACACGAATTATTACTTATGCTTACAGATTTAAGTGTGCACTGCACATTCAACACTAAAACATACTTCAAATTCTCGCGAATCTATTTTAAAAATATAATTTATGTTGTTATAACATAAGAGTATGAACATCCCATACCTGTTTATTCTAAAGCAAGCCAGGGTATATTGATTCATTGGCTTAGAAATCAGGTTCTATATTACTTTGCCAGAAAAAGAAGTGCTCAGTTTAAAGGGTAGGTCCCATTTATATTTTAGTGATAAAACCAATTAAATGGGGTGAAAGATCAAAGCTTTATCGTAGTCATGTGCTACCATCTCAAGCTATATGGCCTATATACTTGCATAGTAGTTATTGCAGTATATCGCGATTAAGAAGTCACTAATATATATTTGAACATGGGCCTTTTCATGTATTATAAGGTCCGTGATTTGGAGAATGAAATGCTATGATATGTTTAGACATGGTACATGCTACATCGTCATGTTTTGGCGGACTCCTTATATGAAAATCTCTCTTAATATAACATATAATATTAACGTTATTGTAGGATTTTAATATGGTTTAAATATCATTGGGTATAATAGATTGGATCAGTTTGTTTTAGGTTTATTGCAACCTCATAAAAGTTTTACCAATATTTTGCACCTTTCGTTCGTTTGCTATAAATCAAATATAAAATTTAGGTTTTTTGTTGTATTTTAAAATGGCCCTTTGACATTTTTCATTGAACGAAAAATTCCAACGGACTTTAAAAAAAAAATAATCCTTTGAAAAAAAGGAGTTTGTATAATCGGCACCAGCGAATGTGAAACCTGCTTGTGTCGATACATGATCTCTTAATGCGCCATATGTATATGAAGGGCGGGTAATCCCCTTCTCAGCTCTGTTTGATCCATATCGTGTCAACTTGGTGGAAATCGCGTTTTATATTTCACTGAAGTCAATCATTATTTTAATGACAAACATCCTTCTACTCTCATTTTACACTTCAACAACTCACTGTATTATCCCACAAAGAAAAAAAGTACATCAATTTGGATGCGAAAATTTGAAACCGTTTAGAATTTAGGGCTTATATGGCTGTCGTATATTCCTTCCATAGTGGAATAAAATAAACTAAAATATTTTATACCGTCAATTTTAAAATTAAAAGAAAAAATGTTTCAGCTTTGGGACTAATTTCTACAAATGAAAGTAAATTCAAAATTTGTCCAAATATACATTCAATTTATGTGATATCGATTGTGAATTTTACGACACTTAATTTCTTGTCAGAGAATTTGAAAATGAGGTAGACTTTCTATGCTTCGCACTGTTCGTTATCATGCAAGACGTCAAATTACATTATTAGATTTTGTTAGACATAAACGATCGTTTGTGCAATGTATGTCAAGAGGTAGAAGACGAAATTCATTTGATAACAAATTGCAAAAGACAAAATGAAATATGAAATGAAACGGGGTTTAACGTCCTACTCTTCTGCACCTAACCTGGGCTAATGGAAGACCGGGTTGCAAAAGACATGACGATAAAAGATAAGAACTTTTCAGATTAATTTTATTTCGTGAACCAAATCTTTATAAACTGAATGATTTACAACAATTTTAAATTCTGATGAATAAAAATATCAAAATTTTAAAATGCTTAGGAGCTTTTGTATACAAGTCACCCATGTCTTTGTGAAGTTATGTATCTTTGTATAATTATGTCCATGTATGTATCCTTTGTTTCATATATCTTTCCATTATTTGTATATTCACATAACCGTGTAAGGGTTTTTATGCAATGAAGTTTCTTTTACTTCTCCTATTAGAATGTGCTGGAGGGACACACCACAGAAACAATACCAAGACAAACCTGCGGACAGAACACGTATAATAATATGCTAAATATACGCTAAAACCCATGTTTATATTTTAAATGGACTATTAACAATTTTCACATTATGTCCATGTAACATTAAATATAAACGGTAATCGGTTGTATTTATAATGTTTATATTGGTGATGAAAATATTTTAAACTAGTGTGGTAAAAATATGAGTACCATCTGTCATTGACACTATACCAACAACATATCACATTTTTACAGCTTTGATGCCAGCTTTCGCTTCTCCGCAAATCGTCCTCTGTATCGCTCAACTTAATCTTTTATTGATGACCGCGACTAACTGGCGATAACTCGATCAATTTACACTTTATTAAGTCAGCTCTGTGACTTCAGGCTCTCTGATATAACCAGACTCGAACAAATTAATTTAATTTATTAGGATGAAAACATGGTTTAGGCAAATTTGACTAATCTGTTTTACAGCCAGCAATTGGCGGGTGTTTAACGCATTAAAAACCGCTGGCTATGACGAAATTGTAATGTGCAAATCGTAATCTGTATATTAACCACAGATTTAATTAAAACAACATAATGCTTCTTAATTTTAGATGTGATTATATCCCTTTCATGTTCAGTTTTGATTCATTTGAATTATTGTGTGGCTTTTTAATCACCACCCCTCAAAATACACACACAGATTATTTACTTAATGATGGAAAGTTGAAATTTAAATTGGATTAGCGAATTAACAATAATCTTAACCAAAGATAGTATTGCATAAATATTTGATTCATATATACGATATGGCATTTATTCCACAGAATGTGACGTCAATACATCGCCATGAAAAGTTTTACATGTAAATGTACTATTTATTAAAATAAATATTGGTTTACTGGAGATATTGTTTTGAAAGTGTAATGTTCTTGTTGTGAATTCATTCTTCCGTTTGTATTTAACGTTAAAATCGACTACCTGAAATGCGAACCTTGGTGCACCGCAAGATACAGATCGTTGGTGAATGATATTAACATTACAACAAGTACAAAACCGGCTCAACTTTTCTCCACCGACCACACACAAATCACTCAGTTAAGGAAAAAGACTTAAGTTTATTTGCTAGCGATAAAAGGGATATTACATTCATTTACACCTCTTATTAACATTTGATTTGTAAATTATAATTTGTTTACAATACACCTCCTTCTCTCGATTGCATTTTTAAGCATAAAAACGGTGAAAACAAACCATCTTCTTCAAGTTTTTCTTTTTAATCGTGGTTACGTATTTATTCTGGTTTCTCGGCGGGGTGGGCGGGCTAACTTGGTCACCATTTCTATGAATTTTCTATACATTACATTGCCCTTTCTTGGTAAATATTGAATCGGGCTCTTAACAAGCAAAAATAGATTTTTGTCATGGTTGACACCTTTTGTGTGGACAGACGACGAGCCACAACGGGGCAGGCACGAATCTTTATTTACTCATTTTTCCCTTGCTTTTTGAAATTTCAATTCATCATACAAACTATATGTTAAGTGCGCTTGCCTGTGTATCCCATTCAGATATTGACATTTTATAAAACACTGAGCACGAGCAGGATTTTGAATTTTCAATGATGTAGTTTTTCTTGAATATTACTGTAGAAGTTTGTCAACGACTTGATGGTGGAAGGTGAAGTGTTTGTCCTCCTCTTCGCGTGAAAATCTACAAATATCCTCCTCAAACAAACTATACAAGTTTTTATAGACGGACGTAACCTGTTGAAGGTGACCCAGTCAAACATACTTTTGTTGCATTGTTTCACTCCATTTCCGCGAGTACACGGCTTGAATTCTAATGTAATAGGTAATATAATATTAATTCTGCCTACCTGTCTGGCCATTCACCTCTATTTATCAGCTCAACTGTTCGCACTTTTAAAATTTCCAAGCGCACGATAATACATTACCATTCCGTGGATTTATTATAGGAACTCACCGAGCTGTTCGAATCGCTAAATAATGTGATTTTAATCATTTCATTTAGCGATTCGACAAGCTCTGTGATTTTAATGATTTTAATTATTTCATTTAGCGATTCGACAAGCTTTATACAAAAATATAACGGGTGAGGGGAGGTCGGTGAATGACGGTGCCATTATTTTGCATTTCTATGTGTGTCATTTTCGATGAAATCAAGGATACAATATTACTTTAATAAGGGAACAATTAATGATATCACTGACATATTTTCTGTGGAAGATACAAGACAGAATCCTATATAGTTTAACTACAGAGAATTGGGTATTTTTCATGAAATTTATTTTTATGTTTTAATGTATCGTATTTTTGTATTTTTCAGGTGTGGTTTCAAAATGCAAGAGCAAAATATCGACGAAATGTGTTAAAACAAGATCCTGATAATAAAAATGGCACCGCGCCAGGTTCCCCATCTGATGACAAGTGCACAGACTCTCAATCTATTGATGACATGTCTAAAAATCAATCTCCGGCAGTCTCCGATATAAGTTCCTCCCCCTCCCTCTCCGACCTTCATACACCCTCCCTAGACGCTGATCAAAACAGTAACAGCATTTCTGATATATTCAGCAGTTCGATCGGCGCGCTTAATTAAGTCAGTGTGAATTACGAGTGATTATATTTGTTCGTTTATTGATGTATAAACTAAGTGACGTCACAGCGTACCGTCATTACGATGTGTATAGCAAAAAGTCGCTTAATTTAAAGAACTGGTCGAATATAACAAAGAAAACTAATGACATATCGATAAAACACTGACCCTTCTATTGATTGCATAGAGGAATCCAAGACTCATGACATTAAGGCACATTACAAATCCTCCTGTTTACGGCTGAGAGTCGTAGTGGTTCCAGTTTTAAGGGAAGCCTGAAGATGAAGAAGCAAAGATAGATAATATAAATGATATTATATATACATTATTTATGTGTTCTCAAACCGGACTAAATTGTCTATGTTACGATTGTGAATATTATTATTAATTAATATTATTTTCTTTGTTTTAAAGTCTGGTGGTCAACGTGTATCACAGGTCATTGGTATTGTCAAAAAGTGTAAGTTTGTAATATGCCGAATTTTATATGAACACCCTGTACCCCAGACTCTAGTGCTCAAACGATTATTATTAAACGTACATAAATTTGCGGATATGGATATTAATTCCTTAAGCATATATTTTTACTTAAAGAATTAAAAACTCCAAACCGGTTTTCAAACCGACCAATTAAAGACCTAATCGGATATTCGTTTGAGCACTACTGTACCCTTTCGTTTACCAAATACAATGTATTGTATAGAACAGTACTGAATATAAAGATACTCATTATACCATGTACAGACAAAACCATTCCAATTAGTGTTAAATCTTGTTGGAAGATGAAACCATTTTTGTATACATATTGAATAGATGTTCAACTTCATTATTTTTAATATTGTGGGGTTTTTTTTAAATACTGCATAATAAACACCGAGGTAGTTTTTGTGTTCATTTGTATATGAAACCATAATGTCAGCTTCAGTTTCCAGTATTTTAACTGAAATATCTGTTTATTTAAAATTATATCAACTCGTCTTGTAATATGTAGTTCGAATTAAAGTTATGAAATGCGTGATTTGGTCCAGTACAATGTCATCTGCGTCGCTATGATACAAAACTGATGTCAGATCACCATCTTGCTAAACTCTAAATTGATACACTGTAATAAAAGTCTACTTGTGGTTCTCATGCCTTTAATTACAAATTTATCCAGCTTATAACAAAATACTAATGGAAAAGAAAAAGAACAATTTTAAACGATTTTTGTCGAAACGGATGAGAAAAAATTATCATGTTTCTACTTATATATATTTATATAATGCATTGAACATAAACGAAATTTTGAATTTATTTTTTCACAAGGAAGGAATTTGTTACATTGAATTTTGCATTAAAAGAATGAATTGTGATAATGACATAATCAATTTCTCTTTTGGTATAACGCATAATATCAGTTTTACTCCAGTTTTGTTTTACAATTGAAACAGGTTTTCTTTTCTTTATTTTTTTTTAAGATTTGAATATTTTTTGGTTCAACTATTCTGTTATGTATTATTGAGAGTCGTGTCTATAGTATGACATAAGTATAATATTAATACTGTTTTTTTATAGTTCTAAGTGCTGTTTGTTAACTATTGGTTTACCTTCATGGTAAACCCTACTCGTTGCTTTCATATTGTTTAATATTTGAAATAAATCCATATTGTAAAACAAAATTAACATTCGTTTTCGTCATCTTTGTTTTAAAATGGGGGTTTAGAGTGATGATGGAGCTGATTCAACAATACGTTAACCTAAACCACCGGAGAGGGGTTATATAGGCCTTGTCCTGTTCCCCAATCCTTTCAGTTACCTGAATAAATATTGTTTATTGACACCAACGGCAACGAGATAGGCGATTAAACGATTTTCACTCATATTCATTATCTCATTAGAAAACAATTAATATTTTCGATAATCACTATTACAATTACCAATTTTGTCAATGTTTACACCCTTCGCGTTTTAGTATATATCTAATTCCATTCAAAATAACACAGTACAAACATACTATCAGCAATTTTGATTATATGCTCAGCCTGGTTATTAAAACAAAATCAGGGAAAATCTGCATTCTTTTTGGTGCCCCTTGAAACATTAATAGCGCTGTTTAATTTATTATCACAATCATATTCATCCGTTTTTGTAAAACGGATTATATAAATATCATTAGGTTGAGCAATAATAAACAACAGATAAGGCAATAGAACGCGGGCTAATATAAGATATAGTGCATTGCAGAAATAATAAAGAAAAAAATGAGACGTGACGTCAATGACTTATTAAAGACGGAGAATATTCCCAAGAGTGGACACCACAGAAAACATGTGAAATAGAGCAATGGGGCAGTAGGCCAATTACATGTCAAAATTGTCTGAGGGCTATGAAAGTAGAATTTCATCATTATCGGTGAGCTATTTCGTAATACTGGACATTGTATTCTGCCTTCTTCCTATTCCGCGAGAGACGCAGAAATATGTTTTTTTTTACGCAGTATCATACATGTATTGAACACATGTATTTGCGAGATGATGACCAGCCTCGAATAGAATAAAACTCGAGGTCCCTGGACACTTCATCACTGTAACCTGGGCATATTTATATGATACGTTTAAGTGATTAAAGTAAATTTTCGTTTCAGTAGATTATAAGCGACAGTGCCGGTCAATAATTTTATTTCGATTTTTAGCCTAACCGAAAATTAGTTATATCTAAACATTGGCCCGATCTTCGGAGCTTAAATTTTAAATGAAGACACATACCCCTTTCGCAAAAAATCAGCAGATCAAATTCAGCTCAATGGAACTATTTTTACCTCAATAAAAGACATTGTCTTCCTTTCAACCCACATGAAATAGGTTCTATCCTTTCATTTTTATACGCCCACATTGAAATTTTTACCTCAATAAAAGACATCGTCTTTCCTTTGAACCCACATGAAATACATGTAGGTTGTATTTATTTTATACGCCCACATTAAAATGTGGTCGTATATTGTCGTCGACCCAATCCATCCGTCCGTCCGGCGTCCACAATTTCTTGTGGACGCTCTAGATACTACAGTTAATATCCGATTGACTTTAAATTTATACACAGTGTTTAAGGTCATGAGACGAAGAAGCTTGTTGTTTTTCAGCAATTTCCGATAATATTAATAACCACCAGAGTTATGGCCCTTGATCACTTCAAAAAATCTTGTGGACGCTCTTGAGGCCAAAGTTAATATCCGATTGAGCTTAAATTTATACACAGTGTTTAAGGTCAGAAGACGAAGAAGCCTATTGATGTTTAGCGGTTTTCGATAATTACTGCCAGAGTTATGGCCCTTGATCACTTCAAAAAATCCCTTGGACGCTCAAGAAGCCATACTTATTATCCGATTGGGTTTAAATTTATACACAGTGTTAAGGTCATGAGACGAAATAGTCTATTGATTTTCAGCGATTTTCGATAATTACTGCCAGAGTTATGGCCCTTGGTCACTTCAAAAAATCTTATGGACCCTCTAGAGGCCAGAGTTAATATCCGATTGACTTCAAATTTGTACACACTGTATAGGACCATGAGACGAAGAAGCCTTTTGATTTTCAGCAAATTCTGATAATTACTGTCACAGTTATGGCCCTTGATAATTTTGAAAAATCTTGTGGGCGCTCTTGAGGCCATCCGATTGACTTAAAATCTATACAAAGTATTTAAGGTCATGAGACGTAGTAGCCAATTGATTTTCAGCGATTTCCGATAATTACTGCCAGTGTTATGGCCCTTTATCACTTAAAAAAATCTTGTAGATGCTCAAGATACTAAAGTTAATATCCGATTTACTTTAAATTTATACAGAGTGTTTAAAGTCATGAGACGAAGACGCCTATGTTCAGCGGTTTTCGATAATTACTGCCAGAGTTATGGCCTTTGATCACTTCAAAAAATCTTGTGGACGCTCAAGAAGCCATAGTTAATATCCGATTGAGTATAAATTTATACACAGTGGTTAAGGTCATGAGACGAAGTAGCCTATTGATTTTCAGCGATTTCCGATAATTACTGCCAGTGTTATGGCCCTTGATCACTTCTAAAAATCTTGCGGACGCTCTAGAGGCCAATGATTTTCTGATAATTACTTAATGAGTTGTTACTCTTAATCAGATGTTAGTGTATTAAAAATGTTTCATTACCGAAAAAAGTAAAAATATGCGACAACTCTTGTTGACTGCCCGGACGATTTAGCTGCTGTGGCCGTATGTTTCGTTGCCTGGCAACCTATCTTTGTTTACCCAGCGAGGTCGTATCCTTTCATTTTTTACTTTAATCAAGGAGATCATATCCTTTTATTACTCTCCGAATCAAAGAGGTCGTGTCCTTTCATTGTTGTTTTGTCCGTAATCAAAGAGATCGTATCCTTAAATTTCGAAAGTAAATTAGATTAATTATGATGTCGTATTACCAGAGGTACTATTACTATGAACATTCCGTGGGAACAAACAAATGGCAGAAATAATTAACAAATCATGCATCGTACATTACACACGTTGGCCTACTGTGTATAGTTGAAATGGTTGATTCAGCAAGTACGGGCGTATCATGAATCCGTAGTCGAGTCTGGTGTCGCCATCTTGGAATTGTGACATCACATCGATATACAATTGTCCAAATTACACGCACTTGAACTGGAGGAGGCTTGGGCTTTTTTCGGCGAGCGTCGCCCCAACCAAGAAAACAACCAGATGAGCAGAGCTTTTTGCCCAATTCCTGGTCCAGAAATTACTAAGTGTCAATTCAGACAAAACTGAAAATATTATTCACCGTGGTTTGTAATAATCCATTGATTGAAAAATGTTCTTGTTTAGCCAGTGCATATAGCACCACATCAACATCTTTGTTCAACTTGAAAATTATTCCATTAAAAAACAGGGTTTGGATTTTTAAAAAAGGGTATAGAATATGCAACAATAATAAAATCTTCAACGTGTTTAATGCCAAGAATGTTCAGCACGTGCGGAACAGAAGTCAATTGGTGCATGCGCATGTTTTCAACGTGATTACTGGGTTTTGGCAGGCCTGACACCAATGTCGGATATATTACCTTCCACGTCACAAAAATATCTCTCTAGATTTTCTGCAATTCATTTAGCGAACTTGATATTTTACCCAAAGCCCATGTGAAGTAAATGTTACCAGATGATTAAACTATACACCTTTATTTTAGATATGGGACTTTACTGTTAACTACGTTACCGTTGATGTAATCAGTTATACTGGTATCTAAGATCAACTAGTATTTTTATTATAACGTTCTATTCCAGTCACTATAAGGGCATTCGTCAACATTTAAAGTAACGATGCACCAATAGCATTTGTCGCTAAAATATCAAATTTCTCACGGCTTAATCCACAGTAATATGTATTCAGATTGATTATTAAACGTTTAATTAAGAAAACAAAATCAAAATACTACTAGATAATTTCCCGACTTTGATTCAATTGCAGTTTGAACAGTCCTACTGGCAGCAGGTTTATTACAAGAGAGCAGTATAGCTGGTTGTAAATACTGAACGGAATTGAACATTACTCGACTGATATTCATATCATAGATTTATCTTTAACAATATAAGCTTGTAAATGATTGCTATTGCTAAAACCATCGCATAAGTTCGAAAATAAATCAAACACCTATGAATGATTTGGGTAGGTTTGGATATTAAAGATGACTTACGAAATTAATTAATGATGACCATTTACGTAAGGTCCTGATCTATTCGCCTGTTGGCATCAAATGCCTTTGACAAAGCACAGTTACTTTTCATACTTTTTAACAATCCTCTACCAGGAGGGTTGACGATCGTACACAGTGCGGTCCCTATCTTTTTCCCGAAAAGGCTTATTATTAGTTTCAAAATGACTAAGTATTAATGAAATGTTAATTAATGTTTTTTCTTTTACAAATTATACTCTTTGAAAACACTGACGTTACAAGAACTAAACATTTCTCATAAAAATTGTTATGTGAATTGTCACAAAAATCAGATAGTATAAACCCTATATCTGTTGACGATAGGTTAGCGATCATGTACTTTAAATGACTTTTCTCGAAATACCGTGGCAATTTTAAGTAGTCACTAATAGGAATTGTGGTAAGAATTGTAACAAATATAAGATTTGGGAGCAGTATATACTAATATACTACAAGATGACGATGATAATAAATTACAGATTAGAGGTACCGGTATGTTACGGTTATGTTTCTTTCAAAACAACATCCTATATATTTCGCCAAATTCCCAAACACATGTCTTCCACAAATCAAAAGTATGGGATAAAGATGGGAAGAAATATAGTTAGCACGTGCGTGAATTATTTTTGATGTTGTCTTTGGTAGAGTTTTGAATTTCCTCGCAGGAGAATAATACAATAATGTTATGGAAAATTCATTACATAACAAACACAAGAGTCAGACGTGACGTTGAGTATAACCAGACGTCCTCGGTTACCATCACATGGCAGTAAACAAAAACACTTTTTATTACATACCACCCCTTTCACTACCACTAACTTTCACTTAGCTGTTAAAATATAAAAATACAAACCAAATTTGACAGCCACAAAACACAACACTACAGTAAACTTATAGAATACAGATTGTATGTGTGCAACCGTCCATCAAAAAATAGAACAAAGATCAAAATAAAAACATAAAGTTTTTAAAAACGGTTAGAATTTACTTACAGTTTGTTTAGACTAACTAATAAAGAAATCTATAATGAACCCAGACAGAAGAAAATCCAGAATCATTGTTTAAAAAGGTATGTAGGATGGTAACCGGTTCATAAATTAATAGTATTTGCCGTTTGCTTGGTGGTATAAGTATTGTGGCAATCATAAAAACCGCGTACAAATGAATCGGATAATAACTAGAGTGCCTACTAAAGCAATGACAAAATACTAGATGTGGTTGTTTTGTGTGTGGTATTGGTGCTGCTTCTGTGTGTGAAATAGCTTTGGCTGTTGCCTTACTGCTAATGGCGCTAAATGTATCACGCTCAGTGATGTTGCAACTGCTGATAATCATGTCCCTGGTATTATAAATATACTGATTGTGGAGCTGCTGATGCTGTTGAGTCATCTGGGTTGATAATGCTGAAAACGATACTGTTGTTACATTGGGTTTCGTGTTGGCGATACAATTATTTTTATTGTGGGTTTGCTATTCGTGGTACTGAGAATGATGGCACATGGCACTGTGACAGATAATTGTGTTTATGGTTAAAATTGATGATTGTTTGGGATGACCATTATGGTCGTGGCGAAACATTTGCCTGTTTTGAAAGATATGATTAGACTGTGTTAGCGTAACATTTGCTCGAAAACAGATTATGTTTATGCTTCATTCAATGTCAAGTACAAACTGCTTGTGACATTTGATGTTTATGATCCAATGGTATAAGTTATAATGTCAGTGTGGGCAGTAGTTTGATTAAGTACTAGTACCATAGTGACCAACAATAGCCTGAATCTATGACGACTAATGACAATCCGCGTATTATAAATGTACATGTATATGTCACATATAAACGTTTGTATAGTATATGTGTTTTAATACAGATAACAGAAAAGTAGGATGGTAAACCCCATTTCATCCATTTATTTAATATGGACGACTAATCTACGTTATCTTTACGAGGTAGCTTTAATCAAGCTGAAGAGTATTTAGTACTGAGTGATTCGTCGGATAAAGCGGTTATAGTTGATGAAAACAATGAATGTTTTAATATTTCAATTAAAAGATATTACTGTGAGACCTTCGACTGCTAAAGACCCCTACGACCAAAAGAACTATTGAAATAAAACAATTTCAGGAATTACCGTGTTTGTGTTCAGTGGACATGGCGTTTGCCGGCTTCATTTTTGGTGCAGAAAAAAGGACGTTCAACCCCATATCCTTTTATTTCATTTTTTTAAAAATTATATCATATTGTTAGTAATTAATCGATGATTCCAGCTAGACAGTTGTCATTTAAATTTATATAATAAACTATTATCGTTCCGTCATTTAATGCCCAGTCGATATTTTATAAATTGTCTTACTGTTGAACAATGTTTAGCTTGGGGACAGATTCGTGATTGATAATATAAATGGCAAAATTTAAACTTTTATCAAAGCTCTTTATAACTATAACCGTAAATGAATTAAAAAGCATCCTTAGTGAATTCTTATTACAGGCTCAAATTTGATGATCTTTGCCCGTTTATTCCACCAAATCGCCCAAAATAACCAAATCGGCGATGGCACAGATTGTCCGTAAATTCCTCAGCGAAACAAAAATGATATCTATGCCGCGGAATGAACTTGTTGTAAATAATTATTCATAATTGATCAAATGGCTAAGATATTTAGCTTTAACACGTTTGGTATTATTTTAATAAATAAAACCTGTACTTTCCACTCGTAATGACGTCTAAATTATGTAAATGAAGAAGAAAGATGAGAACGAGGCTAGTTATTCAACGTCGACAGTAATAAGAATAATATCATTCAATGTTTATTTTTTAAACATCCATCAATACCAACTAAATGTCAATGAAAGTTTATACTAGAAAAGTAAAAAATGATGAAAAAGACCCGACGTACAACTGCAACAATTGGTAAAACGATATTCTTTAAATCCCTTCGCCTCTCCACTAACTTCATGTCGGTTATTTGACTAAGAAATCAAAAGATATTTTAGAATTTTACATCCTCGCATCTGTTGGCGCTTATCAAGCGATCTGGCAGACATTTTGAAAAACAGTTTACTTAAATATGTGCTGTCGACGCATGCCAGTCATCCTAGAGTAATATCCGTTTTCGTTTTCAAATAGGTAGAGTCTTTTCGACACACTTGCACAAACAAAGTCATTCATCTGGTCGACAAATGGCTGACCTATGAAAAATTGTATTTGGAACGTTTTCTTGGAACTAGAAGAAAAGCCGTCTGCAATTTAAGCCTTGCCTTGAGCCACCTGCACGTATAAGTGAGCGCAACAATGAAAGTGGAAAGGAACATTCCTGGGAATATTTTGATATAATATAGTATATACTAGATCTAGCACTATTGTATATATATGCACGTGCTATTGTCGAACGGGGGGTCTATTAAGAAGAATGCTTCCTATATTAACTATATTATACCATGAGGAGCAGTTATTAACAGATCAGTAATACTTTCATGGGCTTTAAATATATCATAGATTCATTTTGAACTTATCATTTCTATAAGCATTCTAGAAATAATGCTCAAACATAAAAAAGTAAAACGCCATTTGCATGTCACCCTACTACAATTAAAAATAATTATGAAACTCGGTCGGTTTTTCAGTATCTAGCAATTCCAAGATTTCCAATTCATTTTTAAAAAACTTTTAATTCCAAATTTTGTTATTTGAAATACATGTACTTAAATGAAATTCAATGTTTAGAAATCTTGGTCAGACATATTTGTTATCTGGAACACGTTTCGGCTACAGACACACCACCGGCTAGTTTGGTCTCAGACTTTATTGGTGTGGTTTAGGTAAAATTATCCATTTTCCATCTTGATTGAAATCTTAAGATTTAATCGATGCCTTGTAAAAAGTGAAACGGCAGAGTTGGGTTTGGATATTTGTTAAGTAGACTTGTAGTAGTGCTAATCACGTGGCCCGGGGAGTAGCCGGCCTTTTTCTCCCCCATCCAACACTAATCAAGTGTCTCGTCACGTGGCTTCGGGCACTTGGACGGCTTTTGGTTAAAGCCTCTTATTTAAATTTACTCGGTGAGTTTTTCACATCATGTTGACAATCTCGCTGGTTGCTGAATTATTGAATTATTTGAACTGGTTCATTATTCTCTGGCTGGTATGAATGTATTCTTTACATTTTGCCTATTGACAACGATGTCCTTAAAGCGGGGTATTTAAATGATGACATTGATATACTGCAATAGGACAAAGGTACTGTAAAGTATGAAGATTGTTAAAAATGTGGTTTTACGTCCACTTAACAAAAATTATGTTATTTCGAATCTAATATATGACATATTTTTACTTATGGCGTTTTTTTTTTAGGAATCTGAAGCACTTGAGTCCATGAATTACCCTGTGATCTAAAATAGATAAGTTCAAAAATTTTAACATTTTAGTTATGGCCATCCCAAATTCGAGTTACTTTCTATTAGTTTTACCATGGACCGTATATACGGTCCATGGTTTTACACATCTCTCATTAATTTACTGCCAGCACTTGAACGGTAAATCATTTCTGTCCGCGAACATCGCAGCCAAGATTGTATACAGACGTTATTTAAAAAATATATATTTTAACTTAATTTATTGTTAAATTTAGATAAGGTAGAAATCTGTCGCACTACACCTTTAATATGCGTGACTTTAGTCGGGAAACAAACGAACGCCCCTTATACCTCCAGGCCAGACTGACGTTAAAACTCAAAACACGCGTCAATTATCCTGGAGCCTTATAGCGAATGTGTCTCTTTGGCATCTCAGTAGCAACCTATACCGATGAAATTGCGATGAATATATCATGAGCAGAGGTGGATCCAGGGGGCGAGGGGCGCCCCAGTGCCCTTTTTTTACTGCCGAAAGTGCCCTTTTCCAGACCCAAATATGTCCTCTCCGAACGTCTACAGATGCAAGGAAATGACGGATAATTGTCTTGGGGGACCCCCCCCCCCCTCAACATCCCCCGCAGCGGCGTGCCCCGTCTCTGCAGTAAGTGCCCTCATTTTGCGGCGCCCCCCCCCCCTTTTCAAAATTCCTAGATCCGCCCCTGATGAGAATATCTCGTTGTAATTCTTCCTTAAATTGCTGAAGATTGACTTCTGAAATCTGATGACCCATATCTTTTCACATAATTATTCTGTTTATGATTTACTGCTAAGTGGAGTAAATAAAAAAATCCCCCCCCCCCCAAAAAAAAATAATTGAGCCTAGTCGGTCCTAACACACCACCCTGTATGGGGTATGCTCGTTTACATTATCCCAGTTGGTGTTTTTTAATAAATGTTAAATTTGTTAAAATCAATATATTTTAATGTTATTTAATAAAAGTTCAATGTGTAAAAATCAATGCAGTTTTATACATGAAAAAGATATGGACTATAGTTTAAAACACCATTGTTCTAGGATTAACTCTGGATTAGCGGCAAAATTTCACATGAAAGCCTGTCGGCAAAGTGAGAACACTGTAAGGCTGCAGAACGAGATGAAGGATGTACTTTTTTCAACGTATTCAGTACCCCAATATCAATTGATAAAACGCTACTTATCAAATAGGCCACATGAAAGAGTACTCTTTGCCATGACTAATGTCCTAAGTAAAAAAACAAGAGTCAAAAACAATAAAACAATTTATGTGTGGACAATCAGCCAAATTTTCTCTCAAATTTGTGTTAAAATTGCAGCAGCTGGTCTCTATAGTTAAATAAAGATGGTTGATACCTTTTAATATTAAGAAAACAATTTGGAAACTTTGTTTGATAAAACGATAAAAAAAAAGAATATTTACTGGGCTATAAATGATATATGTAAATATATGAGTTATTTAGAAAATTTTTCCCCAACCGATTGAATACAATCTTATTACAATCCCTTATCAATACATATATGGGAGGTTTCGAGAACAGGTCAAAGAGGGTCAAGTAGTTTGGAGGGGGTGGTGTCACTTGGCGGATCGTCTAACATACCGCTTGGCGCGTGGGGTAAGCTTTAAGCACGAATCGTGTACCTTTCACAACCATCGAGTGTTTTGCTTAAGTTCCAAATATCCACTAAATATATGACAGTTTTTGTGTGAGCATATATTTTCCTTCCTCGGATTTCCCGTGTCTCACCCATGATGTTGATTTTAAGAATGGTCTGATTGTCGTAGAAACTATTAAGAGACGAGTTGATTATTTAAGTTCGGGGGGTTTCAGCATACCTGTATATATACCAGAAACATGTTAATATTGTAACGGTATGTGATATTTGATATCTAATTTTTAATTAGTTTCAGCAAGAAATATTTCTTCTTTATTCAACACTGTAAGCTCGATGTGTGTGACGTTATGATTTCTGTGCCAATCAAGTCTATAAAGTAGAAATATCGTTATCAATACGTATGTCTCAAGTCATGGAAAATCATAACGTATTCTGTCCATTTATAGCTAACTGTATCACGAAACCTCAAAAGTGTTTCTCAAATGAACTAAAATAGCATGTGTTTAAATTGGGCGACATAATCAAGAGAATCACACGAGATATTATTTGAGAGTGTCTGCTAGAATTTTTAAAATAAAATGGATATGTAGCAATTAATATGATTAAAGCCCGATTAACAACACCAATATTGGCATAACTTATACGAATGACTCAGCTAAAAATTATCAAACATTTTTCGGCGAGTGATGGAGTGCTGTAAGAGTTTATCCAAAGACGACACCATATCATTATGCGAATAGTGTGCGCTATTTCCAAAATTATTTGAAACACCATTATCACATTTCGTGCCTAGTTTTTATATCTCCTTCTATCAACACATGAAATAAACAAACAATATGTCCGGTAATTTGTAATTGCGAACTGTGGCGGAAAAGCACAGGGATAATCTTAAAGAAATGAATCATTCTCGCTGAATTATGTTGAAGCCTTTGGAATATATCTTGGGTTGGAATTAACCAAATATGAATAAAATTTGAAAAGAACAATGTAAATAACAAGCGTTGTTCGTAGAATGTTATATTTAGGCTGTTTTGGTAAGATAAAGGTGAATGTTATATTTAGGCTGTTTTGGTAAGATAAAGGTGAATGTGATATTTAGTTAAATGGGGTACCGGTATGTAAGATTTTGGTAGAATGTAATTTGGTGCAACGGGTAACATCGGTCATATGGAGACTAAAATATGTTAATTTTTATTCTGTCCAAATGGCTACTCTAGACTAGGCTTGCCTTGGTATTTTGTGCATTCTAAACTAAAGACAGCACCCTAACCCCTGACTACCGGGTTCACTAAAATTTTTAATTGTAAATGTGAATATGATATATTTGCACCAAACACTGTGATAGATATGGCTGTGATATTTTGTGACACGTGCCGTATAAACTTGGGTGGACGTGCTATATAAAGATGGGTATATTTGCTAGACATACCCTGTACACGACACCAAATACTTCTGCATAGGTAAATGACATGATAGATTGGGCTTGAACCAGTGCTGTGAACGATAGCAAAGACCCTTGTTAACGTTTGGCGGCCTAAACAGTAGAGGGGTGGATTTAGATTGAATAAGAAAGAATAAACGATTTATCCTATATTTTAGTAGAATAAAAAGAATAAATATTTTAGATGTTAAATCCTTATAGAATCTGTGTTATGTGTACGTGATTTGGGTATATAAACATTAGCTAGTACATACATAAAAGATTGTGTTTGTGTGCACGTCAAAATAGACTGGCCACAGAGAAACCTGACTCCCCTTCTTCTGTCAGTCATATTTAACTTTCAGTTCAAAATCAAACACAAATTTGCACTTGTCTATTGACAAAGTGCGAGGTGAACGAATGTCGGCCTCTTGTTCCCCTTTACCACCATAAATTGTGTCAATTTGTTCCCCTTAAAGCCAGAGCGGACGGATTATTTGCTCTTTGGAAACGGTGTATTTTGTTATATTTGTTCGAGCAATATGGGGGCGAATTGAATGGGTGTGGTTATTTACTGTTGGGTATATTGTAAGTTTACTGAGTAAATTTTTTATCAAATAGTCACTTGACCGCTTGCTCCATCTCACCCCTACAACAAGCACCCACAAACTATAATCAGTCAAACTTCCATGCTGTATCTACAGACTGGTCATGTGTCTAATATGTAAAGGGGGAGAAGTGCAACAAAAATGCGACTTACCGTCCACTTAAAACTAAATTGCTAATCAGGTGTAAATTGGAGGATCACCATGAGAAGGTAACCACGTGTGAGAAAGAAAAAACGGCTAGCATAGTAAACAGACAACCACCTCCCCCTAAACGTATATGGCAAGAAGAAAATTCGTCATAAAATTCAATTTGGATGTGGTTCTTTCCGGCAGCTAGTGATGGGTATTGTGTATTATTCAAGCTATAGTTGTCCTCCGTAGGTACACTTGATAATTGGAGATCCCGGGGTCGAACTCACAACCAACTAGCATAGATGACAGCTCTCATGACCTGTAGTACACCCTTTAAATCACCAACTCCCTCTCCGATTGATAAAAACACATAGATTTGAACTTATCTACTCTAATCAAGTTTTACGTTCTCTGTATATCTGTTATTTTAACAATCCACTCTCAAGGCGAGTGGTCAGTACCGACACATATGCTATGCCAGACTTCGAACTACTTTATTTTGGAAACATTTAATAGAATGACGGTACTAATAGTCTCCAGACATTCCAACTCTATGTTAATAGACGGAATAAATTGGAATTCGAGATAGGAAATAGTGTAATAAGCAATTAGCGTTAAACTGTCAGACATTTTGTATAAATAAACGTTGGTTTTGATTAGAACTATCGTAACCACCTGTACACAGTCCCGGATATAGATTTGGTAAGGACCTACCTTGATAAAACTTGGAGATTTCTTGTGTAACAGCCCCATAACCGCGTGTTCCAAGGCAATTTTACAATGTTGTAAGGCCCCTGTGGATTGTTAGCGCATAAGGTATAGCTTGTTTACCTTATGTATAAATACCGCACGTTAACGTCTACGCCGCCACCTTGTCATCCATTTTGAAAATCAATGACGTAACAATGTATATTTTACTAAAATGGGTTTGTCAGTGGTACTGGAGCTAAGAGATGAAAGAAGGCGCGAACTTGACAACAATATCATATGAGAATCTGTTATCGCTTCTCACATTTTAAGTATTGTTAAGAATTATGGAGGAAAAACGGTAAAGAATGAGCATTACTTAAAAAATAGTCTCGTACAATTACATCAGTGCACAATATGTGTTTACCACATAACACGTCTGGTATCGATGCATTTAAACCACATACAAAGAAGGGCAAGCACTTGGAACGTTTCGAAGATTTTTATTTTTTTATTTCTAGGCCTGACTCACTGATAAGTGATTCGATATTCATGAAATTCCTAAGCTATGAGACAATGCGGTTTTGTTCTTTTATTTTGAAAACAGCTTTTGGACTTACAACATATGTAGAGCAGTTGTGTTATTCCACACTCGGTAAAGATTAGCAAGGTGTAGGCCATCAAAGAATGGTTCGCATATTGCATGCAACACTGTATAAAGTATATATACATATAAAAACTTGGAGAGGGTGATTGAGGGTATGATATTGGTAAAAGTCATCCAAATTAACAACTACGTATGCTCGCAAGATTTTCCATCCACATAGCCAACGGCCTTCTGTCCCCTCCAGGTATTTCTGTGACCGCCCTTGATTTCTGAAGATGGTGCTTAATTACGAAAGAAATCGTTGATGGGATAAGTATATTTGAAAGTTCTAGAAGATCTACATTTAATAGTGTGAGCATGTGACAAAAATGCAATGCAATTCTTTGAAATATATTTATACGATTGCTTGTACCCTTTTGAATTATTTTGGAAATATTTCAATGGTTTTCAGATTTAGTCCACTTGTAAAGTATACTATCATAGGGGGGGGGGGGGGCAGCTGTCAACCACCTTAATTAGGCTATATTATTAGACCACTTTGTAGTTGCTTTGTTCACGGGATTAAACAGCAAGAAAACGTGTTTGCAGCCTTCAAATATTTCAAAATGTTCTTGGTGTGGGGTGTTCCATACATGGTAAGCTCCGATCCCTCGCCTCTCGAGGAAGACCGGCTTGGCTGTTTGTAACGAACCCGTACGCCTATGTATACTATAATAATGATAAGCACTTCAATATCACCTCTTTACATTCGTCTACCATTTTATATTTTAAAAAAAATGCGTTGAACTGCTTCGTTTCATATTTAAGCAAATAAGTTTCATGTTATAAAATATTGTTTACTAAAGGCTTTTGTTTTAAGAAAGAGGGTTTACAATAGTTTTATGGGTTCGCATAAAAGTTCAAATAATAGTCGGATTTTGTTCCATCATATATTAGTCCAATTCTCTTTGCAATAAATGCTTGTAGCAGTCAGTTATTGTGCAACACAAACGCAATCCAATTCAAAAATAATAACTTTAACAAGTTTGAAAGTCCTGTCACTTCGTTTTAGATACCGTATACAGACTGGGTGTGTAATTAATTCTCTTGACTGTTAAAGGTTGAGAAAGCACAAACGCCGCTATCCGGGCGATATTACACACGTTAACATAAAAATAAGATATAATTACCATGTAAGTCTCCAAATAACGAAGGGTGTTTTAATATATAAGGGCCCCTTGTGCCTAAGATAGAAGCTTTTACATCGACAAATGTTTAAATAAAACGCCCCGCGTCGCTTTAAGAAACTGCATCATTTTATTATATGAAGTTGATACATAACAGAAAGGCTTCCTTCCCCCACAGAAAACATCAAAGTTTGACTTCAAAAGACTTTCAGTGATCATCTCAAAGCAGCACAGAATAAAGGGCGGAGACCCCAGTATCTAAAAAAGAACTTAAATGGTTTTTAATTAAATTCATTCCAGTTTTTGGCGCGAAAATCGCCAGATTCCCGCGTTTATTGCCTTTTGTCTTTTGAAGCGAAATGACCTTGACTGGGAGCACGCGAAGAGGTCAAAATGAAATAGTTATGCATAATTATAGTCAGATGGCGGCATGATATCTGTCTAGGTGAAGTTAGTTCAGTAATCTGTTAGACAGGTGGCACAAGACACAAGCTATGGAACTGATTACCACACAGTTATCTGCGGTGTAAATTTCATGTAAACGCCTTTCCTTTGATTCCGCTATAAGAATTAGTTCGGTGTGTGAATTGTGTGCATGTATCAAAATTAAAACCGGTGCCATACATGTCTGTTAGAAATATATGAGAAATGTATCCTCTGGTACGCGGTTTAATGTTCTACTGCTGTCTAAACTGATTTAACAATACAAACCTGGAAATATTCACTAAGACATCGGAGACAGTATAAGGGATATAATATTTTATTTATAATTCAGTATTGTTTATAGGGACAGTGGAGTCCGGAGTGGAGTCCGGTGCAAATCAAAGTTTGATCTGTATTTTAAATGTATTTGAGCTGTTCTAATCAAAGGCATATAATTAAACTAAATATTACATGTTTCCTAAATTATGCCAACAATTGCAGGACTCCCTTTCATTTCGTTATTTTATAATTATCGAACTTTGTCGATGTAAATATTTAATGAACCAATGCACAAAATTTCACCACCCTCGCTCATTTATAATCAAAGTTAGTGTATCCCAAAATATCGACAGAAAATGCTCTTCCTGGAACTCAGGACGTTTACCAGATAAACACTTGCATCAAGTCTGAACATACATGTACTACCCCAGCCAGAAGCTGGCTGTGTTTGAACAGGTATGCCAGGTGGACAGACGGAGGAACCAATTTTAATAGTTCATTTCTTTCTTCGTAAGGCGGGAGACAAAAAAACAAACAAACTAAGTTTTGTTTTTTGAATAGATAGTAGAGATTCTAATTAATTTCATATTATAAGGAATAGTCTATATTTCCTGTATGTGAATGATTTGGTGACTGGGCACTTATAAAGTAAAAAGATAACCCAGGTTATTGATATTATGTGTCACAGATCAATAATAATTAAAGGAGGCATTACGGTAACATCAGCAGATCCACTAGATATTTTACTCAGGAAGTCCTTAACAATATCTCGACGTCAGATAAATCCTACAAATGACCATTTTATTTATTTACTCGTGAGATAAAGGGAAGTTGGGAAATACATGCAGAAAAGTTGCATAAGGATGCTGGAAAAAATATAATCCAGTTAAAGTCATCCCGTCATTCTTTGGCAATCATGACGGATTGATATCGCGATAACCAATGGTGGACACGCTTTTAAATAAGATATCTGTATCATAAAACACACACACACGAGTCTATTAATCACGACGCCTTTATCTTCTCCATATTGTAGAAATAATATTCCAAATGACCAGAGGGCTTATGTCGTCGAGATCTCTCAATAGCTGACCTGTAACTTCAGGGTAATCTCGCCAATTCTCGGGGGGTAAACGTACTGCTTCCCACTTCCTCTACACCGGGCATGACCGGCGGCCGCCATCCTAACGCATGCGCACAGTATGACTCATATGATGTGGAAAGCGGTATGTGAAAGAAAACGCCTGATGGGCATTTAACATGTACTATAATTAGTGAAGAAAAGCGAGTTCTTTCGACTGATCCAGTCAGGTCAGTTGAATAGCCGGAGTCTTATGAACACAAGAAATTAACACCACGACCCTTTCCCGTATTTCATGTAATAGAGTGCTGGTGGTTGAACACATGAGACATTGTCACAAAACATTTCTTGATACTGACGAATATATTAGTACGCAAACATTTCCTATAAGATGTCTGTCCTATATAGAAAACCAAAGAAAACTTAGTCATAATGGTATTTCAAGAGTAATCCTTGAAATATAAAAAAATCGTTCCAATGTTATATTTGGTTCCATTTGGTGAATTGCAATAAATCACAAGCTTGTAATCTTATTTGCGTGGACGGTGGACTGGACATAATTGGGAAATATTTACTTTTCAAAATATTGAAACAGTCGTCTAAAAGGCTTTATTGTTACTAATTTGGGGCTTAACTTGGAATTGTTACTGAAAAATGGAGTGGAAACTTGAATCTTTAAGGTGTGGATCCCTTGTAGAGGGCTTCCAAGCTGACAAACACTTTCAATCAATCATTAAATATTTACAGGCAAGTGTCTTGCAAGATATTGAATCTTAAAAGGTCTTTTCAATAAAAAACACATTTTTAAAATGGAAGGAAAAAATAATATGAACTGTTGACAAAGACATTAGTTCAACATTTAGGTTTTCATTCGTTTTACCTGGGTCAATAAAATGCGCTAGAAGAAACAACATATGACTAATAAGTGGACAGGATAGAAAAAGACTACAATAAAACAACGAATAACAAGACGTAATTTGTGTGAATTGATTTAGTATAAGAGTTATAGATATTCAATGAAGAGGTTCTATTGTATTGTCAATATCAATAATTGTACAGTCTTTAAGGTGAAGTCTTAGCTTTCCTTATAGTACTCAAAACAAAAAACAGAAATGAAAAGAATAGTCGCTTTGCCGTGTCTTGAAATGATCGCCAAAAAGTTTTTAGAGTGCTTTGCTCCAATCTTCCATTGGGCGAACTGATAAACGTAGTAATTGGTTTATCCAGGCACAATATGGGGGATATTAAATAGGCCCTTGTCCTGCTCTGCCGAACAACTGACGTTGATATTTCTTTGAAAATGTTTCACAGTGGATTAGAGATCCTTGCTTGGGACTAAAATCAAGCGTTATAATAACCTCCCACTACACATAATAAACCAGTTTTATCCTCATAATATGTATTTGTGGAATTTATCCTTTAAAAGCTAAAGCAAGAAATCACTTTGATATTACAAGTTGTAAATGTACAACGGTGAACGCACTCAAGTGGAAAAGAAAAAAAAAACCCGGTGCACTTGATTAAGATATTACTTCAAATCGTATATCCAGATTATTCGCAAGTTGTGTTCACTGCAACATGAACGAACCATTTCGAAATAAGTAAAATGGTCAAATTCGTTATATCTTCTTTGTTTGGCGCACATACTTTATTTTTAAATGCCAACCTCCGTATTCAGAGGTTATATAGTTGCTGTTATGTTTTATATCAATATGATCAAAATAAAATCTATATTTCGTTTCGTTTAGGTCCCCCGCCTTTCGAAGAAAGCAGGGGACTATTTAAATGGGTCTTGGAACACGATGACTTTAGTTCTAATAAAGTGAGGTGATGAAACTTGGTGTATAGTTTCATTACATCAATACCTTGACTAAGTCCTATACTGAGCAATTTCTGCTGAGGGTAAGCAGAGCGAGCGATAGGCAATTTTTTGGCCGACTATGGGACACAAAAACTCTCCTCCAAATTGAGATAGAATGTTCAAACTTAATGTAGGCGTTCATTAGGTGAATGCCTTGATAGAGTTCGATGATGAAAATTGGCTGCTTACGGTAAGCAGAGATAAGCAATCTGATTGGTTGATACTTTGGGGCACGATAACTATTGTTAAAATGAAGTGAGAGCGATGGAACTCTGAATATAGATTCATTATATGATTGCATTGACTATGTTCGATTGTGCGAAATTTCAGATTAAGCTAAGGAGCGATAAGCAATTTAATTGGTCAAGATTTTGTAACATAACATCTCTGCTTTTAATTGTGGTAGAATGCTTAAACTTTATGTAGATGTTCATTAGGTGAATGTCTCAACTGAGATTAATGATTAACATTTCGAGCTAAAGCTAAGCAGAGCTAATCAATTTCATTGGTCAATGCTTTGGGGCAAGATAATTTTGATTCTCTTTGTATAGATACGAAATAGGATCAATGTTTAAACAGATTGGTTTTATATAGTTATAATTACCGTTGATAAAGGTGTTACCCCCTTTTATATCGTTGTTGTTACATTTTATATCTTGTTATTACCTTTCATATAGTTATTATTATTTATGTAGTTGTTATTACGTTTGATTTACATATTTTGTTGTTATGTTTCATATAGTTGTTATTACATTTTATATCTTGTTATTACCTTTCATAATAGTTGTTATTATTATTTATGTAGTTGTTATTACGTTTGATTTACATATTTTGTTGTTATGTTTCATGTAGTTGTTATTACATTTTATATATAGTTGTTTTTACATTTTATATATATGGTTGTCATTAACTTGTATAGAGTTGTTATTACTCTTGATATATTAAAAATATATTATATAAGGTTTAAAATAGGTAATGCAAAATGAATTAATTGAAAATTTCGTTCAAATTGCTCCATTGCAAGCGAAGATATTAGCTTTTGGAGTTTTGATAAGTTGAGTGCATTAATTGCAACCACCGTAATGATTGTTCGAAGCTTAGCCTCGCTTCACCATTTTTAGATTATATCAAAATATGACTGAACCGTTTTAATATACTAAATATCGGAGATATCAGATGTCATCAAGAGTTCAGTATGGTCTTGTCGTGTTAATAAAAAGTTTATTTAATAGTTTATATGACATTCCAGGCACAAAGAAAGACCTGCAATAGGCAGATTTAAAGCTGCGAAATCTAAACAACGAGCCCTAATGTTCCACTTCAGGGAAGGGCTAAGTGGGTTAGACGCTGGCTCGCTAGCCTGGAGGTCGTGTGTTCGATCCCTGCATTGGCCGGGAAAGTTCATCCCGATTTTCCGGCGTGGGTTCTCCTTGTCAGTGATGCAGAACGGAGGGCCTAAGAATGACAGCTGTCTAGTCGATAAACCGAGGTCCTGTGTACACATTGACGTGCACGTAAAAGATCCCTTAGCAGTTGAAATTCGATATAAGAGTAGGCCGTAGCGCCGCTGCCCGGGCAAAATTTCCCTCATAGCACACTGAATGGCGTATGCCCGTCTTCAATTAGCCCAGGTTAGGTGCAGAAGAGTAGGACGTTAAACCCCATTTCGTTTCGATTTCAGGGAATTTAACGAACGCTAGTACAGGCTAAGTTACTATACGACATTGATAGGTTCTTTTCAATATAATACATCAGGACCGTATGTAGGATTTTGAAAGTAGGGGTGCAGCAGTGTGGTGGGAGGGGGCGTCAATATAATACCTGAGTGCGGAGCGGCGACACCCAGACATCATAGCCCCCCCCCCCCCCAAAAAAAAAATTTTTTTTGAAAAAATAACTGCCGCAAACTCGTTTTTGACGAGCCTGAAACCGCAATCCCGTGTGTCAATACTGGTGTCGCTATTTCTCATTTTGATGTTAAACACACCAGATTAAGAAACTTCTGGTCCTCAAAACTAGAACTAGTCGAAACACCAATAAGGACATGTGCATAATGTCATTTTGTGGCCGATAAGGCCTTATCAAATATGGATAGGGCGACCAAAGCGAACCCTCTAATGTCATGTGGTTGGACAGCCGCTGACCCAGAAAGTGGTAATAGGATGGGTATTCGCCTATGGGGGTGGCACCCACGCCTGGAGTCCACCCTCAGAAAATTTTGAAAAATAACGCTGCTGGAAACTCCCTTTTCGGCCGCTCTTTTTATTTTATATCGACAATATTTTTACATAGGCGGCAGATTTTTTAGGAGAGGCAGTTGCTCCTAGTGCCCCGCCCCTTGGATCCGCGTCTGTGGTGGCGCCCCATAGCCTACACATAGGTGATATAAGAGTGTGAGCGCCCTTAAAACCCACCGATTGATCAGTGTCTTAAGAGCATCACTGTGTGATCATAACCATGTGTATTATTTTATAATTTTGAGGGGTTGTCAAAGTTTTTGAGGGGGCGCCATTTCTCGCGGCGCCTAGTTTTTCTGGGGGTGCACAATGTACCCCCAGCACCCCCGCTAGATACGGCCCTGTAATACATTACGTTTCATATGGTGATAATACCGCTTTAGATTTGGGTTTCTCTTTATTTAGAAGAAATTATAGAATCTGATTAAGAAACGTTATTAGTAAAATATGCGATTTAACATTTAAACACCAAACACGGGAATAATTTAAATCGGTGTAATGTAATAACGGAAAACTTACAATGGAATTAAAGTAAATGTTTGTTTTTTAGCGGTTCGTATGGATTTAATGATCAGATCTGATGATGATTAAAAAAGATATTGGAAAATGTGCTTATCAATTAGAGCTGTCAGGAACGACAGACGAGGACAGACGAGAAGTGTGTCGCTGCTCTGGGAATAAAAGAATAAAACAAAGGAAGTTTGCCGTCTCTGTTCTCGCTGGTCTCATCTGGCATCATAGCGGATTCTTGTGAGGGCTAAATTCACGAGTTACACACCAGATTCTTGCTCTATTGTTTTCTCTAGCTTCAATTATCGGTAGTGAGTTGATAGATATACCAGGGGACATTGTAATTTATCGTAGCATACAGCACCTGTAGCGTAGTTGACCATCAGCTAACTTCAAAGATACGCCGCTTATTGATGTATAACGTAACTAGAAAGATCATCAATGGTGACCTTTCGGGGTATTACAATAAGTGTGACATGCGAAATAATATATTATTATCTATATCACCATCTTACATGATAATTGATTACCTATGTTAGAGTACATGCACGTACAGTTAAAGGAGCCAAATCTATTTAATTTAGGTAAAAATAAATAATTAAATTGGGTTGATGGGATGTGTTTTTAATCATATTATTAAATATCTGTTTAAACACATTTACTCATTTTTGTTTTATTTTTAGCTGATTATGTCGACAATATTACCTCAACAATGGCTTTAACATTTTCAGTGTTTAACACTTAAAATGTCCCTAAAAGTTGTAATTCCAGGAAGAGTAAGCGGGAATACCACTGTGCATTGTTTCAGGTGGTGCTTGGATAAGAGGCAAATCTGAATTTTGGAATCTATGTATGGTGGATTACCATTACACTTCTACTCTCCTTGATTTTCAAATATTTATGAATCGAGGTGAGGTGAGTTAACTGTTCAATATGTGATGAAGCAGGATTTATTAGCTTATGAAAAGTTGATCTAAGCCGCGCAGTAATACATACGTAAGCGTAATAACCGCGCACAAACTGGGTGATGTGATGATATATAAGGACTAAAACATATTCAAATTAATTAATTTATCATAATTTTGCTTCAAATCTTTCTCAAAACACTGTAATTGTCAGCGAAAACCCTTATTATATAAATAATCGATCACAAAACGTCATGATTGTGTCATGTGACTTACTTCTAACGATACCCAGCAACGGGTGCGAAGTCGGGGGAGAATTCATTGCATACACAAGACAATGACCCTGCTTGATTTATCCATACCGGCGCATACCGGCTAACCACAGTTTGGCAGTTTCCCCGGCGAGGTCATTTGATTTAACCGGAAGTCGACAAAAATTCGGCCGCGGCGTACGCCGAATGCGCCGCTTTGTCCACAGCGGTCGAGATAAAATTCACGTTAGTTAGGAATTGCCATTAGACACGAATGTTTAAGTGTTAAAATTAAACAAAATGCTTTGAAGTTGAATTAAGGCTTCGTAAAAACCAGATGTTCATGTGTCATTTATTTAGTATTTTTTTCTGTTTATTATGCGGTCAGTTACTTACAGTAATGCTTTCATGAATACTGGTCGTATATTGTGTCGCAGCCGTCCCTCCGTCCATCCGTCGGTCCGGCTTCAACAATTGCTTGTGGACGCTCTAGAGGCCAAAGGTAATCTCCGATTTATACACAGTGTTTAAGGTCGTGAGACGAAGAAGCCTAATGATTTTCAGCGATAATTACCGACAGCGTTATGGCCAAATGTATCACCCGATTGACTTCAGATTGATACAGTTTAAGGTCTTGAGACGAACAAGTATATTTTTCAATGAATTTTGATAACTGAACAGCTAAATACACGATATTAAATGTTTCGTATTCTAAACGTTAGCATGTGGCAGAACTTGATAATTACTTAATGAGTTGATTTTATTGTATTAATAAATGTTTCACTACCGAAAAAATAAATTTAATGACTGTACGGGCGCTTTAGCTGCTGTAGGCGTATGTTTCGTTGCCTGACAACCTATCGTTATTAAAACATGGCATGTTGCCGGTTTAATATTATAATATTATCCGACGCGAAAATTTATTATCAGCCGGGTCACTTGATTTGCTCTGATACGGTAACCTGATCGGCGTACGCCTTGTACAAACCGGCTCGCCTATCGGCGGACAAATCAAGCAGGCCCTATGCTGTTTTTATTCGCTGACTATGTATTACAAATATCCAAGTCTAATTAAATCCTCGATTAGGGAAACTCTTACATTTTTGTCTTGTATGCGCGCCATGAGTATTTTTCAGAGAATCCAGAATTTGTCTACTTTCCATATATTCCAAAATTAACATACTCTTATTGAAAATAACCATTCACTAAATACTATTCTGGGAACTTATCTTTAAGTCGTGTTATAAACCTGGCATATTTTTAATGTACAGCTTGTATTACAGTTGTTGCACGATTGTTAACTGATATATACATCAAACTGTCGCCAAGCTTTACTTTTCTCACAAAACCTGTCAAGTGTCGAAATCTCGTCAAGTTTGTTCAGTGTTGAATTTGTCACTCACAGTTGAAAATGTATAAACCAGGCATGGCTATAGAAGACTTCGCCAACGTTAATACCAAAAGAAACACAGCAACATCCAGATTTAGATTTGAAAGCTAAAAAACCTGCTGCCGAGAGTGTCTGGGTGAAAAGCTTCGCCAACCATTTTAACTTGGGGTCATTCCGTGTCAAGTTGATCAAGAAAAATATATGTTATTCTACATGTAAAAAAGACATTGTGCAAAATTTGTGGTCTGTAGCTGAATAATTTACTGGATTCGCCCGGGCATTTGAGTTTCATCAATTATTGGTAAGGCGAAAAAAATATGCGTCAGTCTTAAAGAACTTTTGTTAAGATTGCGAATCTGTAATTCGATTACAGGTGAGTGGTAGACTTTGCATGCTACTTGGCCATGAAACCCACCCCCAAAATGGTATAATTGTATATTTTCTGGATTTTGTAGTTCGCCAGGAGCTACAAAGTTATATATATAGACTTATATTTGGACCTATTCAGTGATTGCCGGTAGAACTACATAAGAAACATATAAAAACGCATCAGTCTCCATTAGATTCCTAGAAAATTGGCCTCGAATATTGTTTCAGCCAGAAATTTTCGAAATTTGCCTCGTATTTTCGAACCAATAGGGTGAGCACCCAAAAGTATGAAACTTGGATTTATTACTATCTGTACTAATGTCTCCAACATGTTAAAGCCATTCTTGTCCCATGCCATCTCGGTATTTCTTCAATTATCATATTTTCGAGCTGATTAAACCAGAAGAAATTATCAATATTCTTATCCATTCGTTTAATCTTGACTATTAACAGCAGGTATAATAACTTATAAGGTTTATACTGTGAACTGCATACAAAACATCTACAAGCAAGATGTAAAATATTTAGTTTAGACTGGTAGCTCTATGACGTCATTGATGTTATTCTTCGGTTACACCAAACATGTTTCTGATACTATCACTAAAATTCCATACAATATCAAAAATCAATTCTACGGGACTATATCGTGTCTTTAATGTTCGTTTGACCTTTTTCACACAAAAAGGCCTACATCAATTTCAGCATCATTTCGAAAATAAACTGAAACTAATATGGGGTTGATCTGTTACAACTTACAGAAATAGACTCTTCGCTAAATTGTCACGTAAAACAACCTCTCATTTTTAGAATTCGAAGAAGGCTAAACGGAACTGTCCCAATGTCAATATTGCTATATATTCGACTACATTGAAAGAATATAGTCTGGACAAAGCACTGCTGTTTTTCTACACGCTGTAAGGGTAATAAGGAGATTCTGGTATGTAATGCGATTGGTTCAGACGATAGATAATCCTCACATTGTATTTAAAACATGCAGATTGCAGGCGTCGGAATATTTGATGAGCTTTGTCCTTTAGTAGTGAAACTTCAGGTAACACCAAAAGGCCTTTCTTATTTGTTCACATGTGTTCTGGCCTTTTGGCCTTCCGAATTATCAAATTCAACACCTTCAACGAATTCAAAATACTGTCGCCAGAGTTTTGACAAGAACATAAAAATCAGACCACATCACCCCCATTCTGGAAAATCTACACTGGCTCCCAGTTCAACAACGTATCAAGTTCAAAATATTACTGTTGACTTTCAAGGCGTTACATGATCAATCACCAAAATATATCAAAGATCTGATTACCACATATAAATCCACAAGAACCCTTAGATCCACAAATAAACAATTTCTGTATCAACCATCAGTGAATCTTGAAATAGCAAAACATCTTTCTCGCTCTCCGCTCCTCTCTTATGGAATTCGCTACCTTACAACATTAGAACCATTAACTCCCTAGATGCATTTAAGTCTCAGCTAAAGACGTTCCTGTTTACAGAGGCGTTTCCGTAGTTCAATCGAGAAAACTTGAAAAGTGCAACAGAAAATTTAGTTATCGCGCTATATAAATAGAGGATTATTATTATATGCAAACAGAAAAAATGCAAATCAATTGTATTGATTTTAATATTAGAGATCTATACTGAAACATGTATCCCCACCCCCTAAACATGTCACTGACAGAATCAATCTATTCTTTGGTAACAGAACTAACATTACCAAAAGAATTTGTCTAATAGCTATGGCTAACATATGTACATATAAACTAAAATAGGCCTTGATGAATGAAGAAATGTCATAAGTGGTCTATGACCACCCCAATCTAACAAAAGGGTCACAGAATACACAATTGTTACAAATTAGGGAATATTTCAAAGTTTCCAACATCTCAAACCTCAGAGGCACCATACAAATTTTAATTGTAATCCTTGTGCCGAAGCAAGATGTCTGGAAATTGAGATTTTGCTGTTCTATAAGTAACATAATTGCAACAAACACCACAAATCCAAGATTTTAATAAGAAATTATTGAACATCAAGCTGACATTTACACATCTACATTTATATAAGGGTGTGGTCTCTAAGGCCCGAAATGCCTCGGCTTCAAAACTTGACTCTTAACAAAAAAAGGTTAGAAATCGTTGAAACAAACAAAAGAACTATTTATTGGTGAAAAATATCATTCTTGGTTGTAATTCAACCACAAATTCCAATTACTATCATTTAATTGTCAATACAGGTACAATTAAATCTCTTAAAACACGTTTGTTAAAAGGGTGGGGTGGGCCGTTTATAGCCTCTCCTAATGGAAAGGCGGAGTGAAAAATGTCTAGAGAGATTTGAATATTGCCATCTACGTGAAGGAAATGCAAGAATTTAATATTTTAAAGATGAAACAAAGCTTGTCCTGGGTAAAACAGTGGCAAAACCCTGTTTTGAACAGTTTTACAAACCCACCTATTGTACATTATTAACACAGTGTTACCAATTTTCTGTAGGAAAGATGGAGCTATTTCTAAACCAAACAAATTTAAAAATCCCACCTAAGTTATATTAGCAATGAAAATAAGGGCATTGTTAGACATTTTGACTCATTTGAGTCGTCATGAAAGGATTAATTTCTGCATCGAAATGGGGGAATTTTGAAATTTTCTGTTAATATTCCTGATTTCTAGACAAGATTTTCTGCAATCCCATTACTGTTCACTTTATCCATGCTTTCTGAGGCCGAATAAGCCAAAATTGGAAATAAATAAAAACTGAAAATTTTATACATATTTTCTGAGAATTTAGTCGTCATATTTCAAAACCAAGGTGCATCAGTCACAACCTTGCCACACACAGACAGGTCACAGTTCACTAATGATTTCGCCATAGACTTGAATGTTAATTCTCGTCTCTTAGACCGGCTCTAGCTTTTCCCAAAATTTTCGTTAGGTAAAACACTTTCCAACACAGATGGAGCAACATGTTATTTAGACTTCGTGGTTGAAGAGGTGGCAGTATAGATCTCAATGATCGTGACTACTGCATAAATGAATATAGTATACATAAAGATATTAGTTACCGCACATGAATAGTGACATGTAGGCATACCCTACACGACATGACACTTGTCTTCATTTCTGCACCAAGGCAGAGAATTCCTACTGTTGCGAAATTTCAAAACCCTTAATGAGCGGTGTCTTTTCAAAAAACATTTCTTTGGTTGCATGCGAAGGCCTATTGTTTAAATCAATCGTCATGTCATTACCATATATACATGGAAACTGTCAGTTATAAAGATGGAAGAAAATAATATCTTGGTGGAGAATTTGAGAGAAAGGAAGAAAACTGAAGAAGCGTCTAGAATGACAGATGACGAGTGGGTTTTCAGCGAGGAACAGGTTAACGTCTCACTGGGCGGTAACAAATTTTCATCGCCATTTCTTCACACCAGCTGAGTTGTTTAGAATGGCTTGTGATGAGAAATGAATATGCGGGAATTGGAAAAATAAAACATAAATAGTAAAAAAATTATCACATTAGCCATGTTTGGTTATCTGTGTGTTATTTGATTATAATGATGATGATATCAGCGACAATGAAAGTTTTGTTAAAAACTCCGAACAGACCATTTCAAAAATGATAGGAGTAAATCTAATATTTTGATATATATACACATGTTTTTTGTTTGCTGGTAAACAAAATTATTTACTCTTCTTTGATTTCCATGTGCGTGAATTATTAATTGTTACACCGGACCTCGTTTTTCGTATCATCCAAATAAGTAGAAACATTTTCGTGTTAGCCCATTTAGCACCATCTGATCCATGCTCGGCGGCTTTCGATATTTTTGTATAAACACCCTGGTATTATGAGTTGCCAGAGAAGCTGATGTAGAAACAAAATTAATAATATAATTTGTCGGTAAGAAAGAGTAGAATTGTGTCGTTTCACTTATAAATCTCTATTATTCAAAAACTGAAATAAATCCGATATTTGATATATCTTCCATTCATAATCAGTATCGTGTAAAACTAAGTTCAATATATCTATCAGCATAGCAATTAAAACTCGAGATAGACATAAAATAAACAAAGAATCAAATATAGATCTATATTGTATTATAGTTAAGATCTTTCACACAATCAATTAAACTAATTAATAAAATATATTCACTGACAAAACATTAAGAATACAACAATAACGTATTGATCTCATTCATCAATAAAATATAATCACAGAGTATTGCAATCGGAACCTTAACGCATCTAATTTCGATCACCTTTTCTGAATACAAGCAAACCAAATACCGTTCTCTTAACCTTACAGCCTGTGAAAGGGGTCTTGGGGGGGGATATTAAACACACATTATGCAAGAGCTAAACCTGTCTATTGTAACTCTTTATTTGGGCTTCAGACGTTATAGAAATTATTAATCAGACCTTTATGTACTTGTCAAGTTCAAAATCAACTCTGTAGACCCTCGGATGGCTCGGATACAGCTTGAATTAAATCAATGGATGGCAGACCAAGCTAACGTTTACTGTTATTCAGTGACGTCACTACCTGAAACTGCCGATGAAAGGCCTGAAAAGCGAGGGTACCATTGCCATTGAGAATGCTACTTGATAATCGAGAATATGTGGGTGGAGTTATCGTCTGTCAATCAAACGATCAGCAATTCCCGTACACGGTTGACGCTATTTCTTGTCCGAACTTCCAACAGTGACAACTCCGCTCGGAATAAAGTAATTTGACTGAAAATTTCAAAATTTGCTTATTTATTTTATCATTTATTTTGAAATTATTATAGCAAAATGGCCAACTCTTTATTAAACTATTAACTAATGTATCATTGTAAATTTAAAATAATTATGGAAATCCGTACAATAATGTTAGTCTTTCCATTTATCATTATGAAACTAATAAGATCACTCTGGGCTAAAAACCAACCCATAAGATGTATATAATACTATTAAAAAAAAGTAGGGGATATTTGATTTTTAAGTGTTATTAAAGTCACCTAATGAAACTGACGAAGAAACAAATGACAAAATGAAATGAAGTTCACATTCATCGATTTATTCCAAATGATCGTTAGACTAAGTAAGGCACAGACTGACCATTATAAGGGTAAAATGATACCCGGGGTCAAACAGCAAAGTTACCACAGCATCACAACAAAGTCAGTAACGGGTAAATCCTCCTCTGTTTGCCAAACAAGCATTGATCCGACGTGGCATACTCCTAATGAGACGTCTAAGGTCATTTTTGTCCAGATTGTCCCATTCCTGTTGCAACGCAGCAGCAAGTTCTTGGACATTGGCAGGACGTTGTTGACGTTGACGTAACCTCTGTCCAAGCATGTCCCAGACATGCTCGATGGGGGAGAGGTCGGGACTCAGTGCTGGCCAAGGTAATGTGGTGATGTTCTGTTGTTGGAGGTAACCTGTAACGATCCTGGCCCTGTGACATCTTGCGTTGTCATCCTGGAAGATGAAACGGCGACCATGACGTCGTGCGAACGGCACAACATGGACTGCCAAGATGTTGTCCCGGTAGTACTGGCCTGTAACACGCCCTGCAACAACATGTAAAGCCGTTCTTCCAGCAACAGTAATGCCTCCCCACACCATAACAGAACCACCCCCAAATCGATCATGTCTGATGACGTTAACGTCTTGGAAGCGCTCGTTTCGACGACGCCACACCCTCCTACGTCTGTCCAAAAAATCAACAGTGAACCTTGACTCATCTGAAAACATCACATTGCTCCAGCGTCGATTATCCCAGTGTTGACGATCCCTACACCAACGACGTCTTGTCTGAATGTGATGATCTCTCAAACAAGGGATCACGCGAGGACGTCGGGCGCGAAAGTGACCCCTATGCAGTCGATTCCGAATCGTCTGGCCACTCACTCTCACACCAGTGTCTGTTTGAAGACGAGCGCTGATCTGATTTGCTGTGATGACACGATTTCTCAAGGCCAAGGTACGGATAAATCGACCCTGGGCTTGAGTTGTCGCCCTTGGTCGACCTGAGCGTGGTCTGTCCTGTACAGATTGTGTATCACGGTATCTGGACCATAACCTGCTTATGACAGACTGAGAAACATTCATCGTCCGCGCCACAACCGCCTGTGTTGTGCCGATCTGTAGCATGCCAAGGGCACGTAACCTTCCATTTTGGGTAAGCCGACGCATATCAAAATTTGTTTTCTGGTCACTAAAACAATTAAACTGATGTTTCCACCCTGGAATTCAATGCCACAATGACTGTAACATTCAAAGTCAGAGTCGTGCAAATCTTGGGTTGGACCCTCATGATGACCCCAAGCATCACCTGCATTCCATGCGGTAGCTATTGGTGCGTTTATGCGTCACATGTAACTGGAAATGTTTCTTCTGTTAGGTTCTATAGTGACCTTTTTCGTAGTCATTTGCATATTTTAGTATTATGCCCCCAAAATCAAATATCCCCTACTTTTTTTGAATAGTATATATATTAACTGCAATGAGAAGTGATAGCAGTTGTTCTAGAAAGGTGAACATACACTGCCTCCTACCCGCTGCCAATCATTAGTTATAGTTAAATGGGAGTGTATATTTATCTGATATAAAAGTTAAGTAGATGTATATAGTTAGAGGGTGGGTGGGTATCTGTTCATGTCATTACAGAGGTTATACCAGACATCAACCTGTTATTGTATTAAGTTCGGCAGGTTCACCATTTTGCATTTCTCATTCACGCCTCTCAAGTTTTTGGGAGTATTAAGTATGATGTGTTGGGGGGTCGATCGAATTTTGACCTGTTAACAAAAGTTTGTCCTTACATGCCCTGTCAAAAGTATATCCTAAGAGTTCGATTGGCAGTTGCACGTGCTGTGATGCGCGAGAAGTGAACTCGGTTGGATGAAAATTCGCCAGTTGGTATCCAGGCATGTCGCCATATTTGTTAATGGATGATTTCAGCTCATAAATTGAACTTGTTAAAAAATACTTTTAAAATCCGTTTTAATGGTATCAAGATGGAGCATAAGGATTAGAACATTTGCTCAGCATTTATATTATTTTTTCCCGAAAACACCATGCTTCTTCCACCCTAAAATTTACTCAAATCGGTTTGTTGCATTGCAAATAACTAAAACATATTGACAGGAGCTTTTCATAAAATTGATTTTAAGCTTTGTACTTTAATTTTACATCACTTTTCTCAATTAATAAGCACAAAAGCATGTTATATCGAATTATCGGTCTGATAATCTTGGTCAAGTAGCAATGTTATATTTGACAGTATCTATATTTTTAATAATTGTTTTCGTTGTTTAGCGATAGTGTTGAGGTTTTAATTAATAAGATAAGTGTCAGGTTATTTTGATTACTTCCATTTATTTCTTGGTGAGAGTGATATTGACAATAAAGAGCGCGAGTATATAAGTAATATACGTATAGATGATACAATCCCCAACTCCAGTAGTATATCTGTTTATAACCAGTAATCTTTCAAATATTAGAAATGAAATGTAACGCCATATTTTACTGAGCGGAATCACGGCATTATATTTCTAAATAACAAGACCTGCTCTTGATGGTTCAGCTTGGGCTTATCACCCAGCGACTAATTACCAGAAATTTGACTCAACTCGGCTGCACCTAAAGTTAGAAAGCGTTTGTGTGAAGGCAGAAATTTTATCAGTTAGAACGGTTAGGTGGGGCTATCCTGCCAATGTCATAAATACCCTGTTGTTTTTCTTATACACGGGAAACATGCCAATCAAGAAGGGGATGAATTGTTAAAAAATTGGTCTTTCGGTCTCAAAGATATTTTTGTTTTGATGACATGGATACGTAAGAGTTATCTATAAAACATACATACATAACGTCGTCTTTTATTTGAAGGTAAAGAAACGGGTGGTCATATCTTTAACTGTTTTTAAGTGAGGTATTATAGCTAATATTGTGAGGCAGATATAACTATTGATACGACTCATGGAATGTGGCCATTTATATACTGCGTATATTGATAGTTTCTATACTATTAAAGTTAATGCAGAACTATACATTACAAGTTTCTTTCTAAATCAAGGCTATATACTGGGCGATGTTTTGGTTTTGTTTTGAAGGAACTGTTTTGATTTCTTCTTTTTTTTAAAATTTCATGCTTGCCATATTCGAAAACAATGAAGCACTATATTCGCAAATCCTTTGAAGGCTTGTAATGCTTTTGTGGTATACGCTCAAAGGATGTGTCAATGCATTTTAGTGAGTAACATTCAATGGTTGATTTAATGGGATACGTTTCAAACTCATTTTTTAGTCCCATTGCTTTAAGTAGTAACGGTATGCTTGCGTTGGGTCCATGCAAATGGGTTCCGGCATTTTCCTGTGGTAACTGCCTGTGGCGAACAGCTTTAACTTTTGAAAGAAAACTCTCAAAAACTTTGAGTATGATAATAAGCTTTCGGTGACAAGGGCAATGACTCTCAAAATATTATATAGTTGACCCCAATTTCGAAAGGGTTTGTGGTTACAAGTAGTCAGACAATATACAGAAGTGCCCAATAAAAATACCCAAACTCTGAAAACGAATTATTTGGGAAAGTCCAGTCTTCAAGATAACATAGCCTGGAGTAGGATGATATTCTACGTGAATATAATGGGTACAAAAATCAACATATCGTGACTTTTCACAAGGTTATTGTTTTATCATTAGGTTATCACCAAAGGTCATGACTCTACTGTTTTATTATCCTTCTGGTATCATGTCATGAAATAACGAATGTCAGTGGTCCATGTAAACTTACCTATTCAAAAACTATATAAAACAAGCTCGTATATCCTGTAGTTTTAAATAAATGAAAAGTCGTCCGTCTGACCCAAGAGTCAGAGGCGGGCAGGGGCCTCCGAAGGAGCGTAGGCAGACCAAACTCGGGGCACTTCAGGAGTGGGGGTGCAGCCCAGGGAAATTTTTGGATTCCATGGCACACCCTAGAATAGATTTGACGAATATCTGGGTCGTGATATACCAATTATTGACACTTGGTTGAGGGATTCGGATTAATCCTTAATATCTGAACATGAACATATAGTTAGCAACAATCAAGAACTAAACGACCTACGACTAACGAAAAATAAAGGGTACCTGCCATGTTCCATTCGATTCTGGTTGCTATTGAGGGAAGAGTGACACAAACCCACGACAAGATTTAGACACATTGGTCGTGGTACCGGTGTAAAATAAGAAGTTTACCTAAAGCCTGGCGAGGGCCTTTACTGATGACAGAATACATGTCAATAGGGTTCGTAGTAACGTAGTAAGCTTAATGGCCTTGAGCATGCTAACGATGCCGTCGCCCGTGTTGCAATTTCCGAAATAAATAAATTCATTTTCCAAAATTCATTCAGCCAAAAAAAATAATACAAAGGCAGATTATCTGATTCTGAATATTATGGAAATATTAATCCAGCTGTGAAATCTAACCTGTAAACCTCCAGTGGAAACTAACGCCGGATTAAGTTTGCATGGGGCCCTTCGTTATTGTTCGCCATACACACAAATGCAATTTGCATGCCAGTAAAGTTGATAGATTTATTTGGCACAACAGGATAAATCAAATCATAAATTGTTTCTTTAGAACTTATTTGGGAGCTCTTTTTACATTAAAATTTATGCTCCTGGCTCTGGCAGGATCAGCACCCCGCTTATTCCGGGTCTGGTGGAAATAAACTGGATGTTGCATTCCGAAATACAGGGCAAGCTGCTGTAATGATAAACTGGTACAGTTTCTACTCGTCCGTTTCCAGGGGCGGATTGGGCCTTGGACACCGTGATTAGAAAAACAGAATTTGACATATTTTTGTCAAAATAAGTTAAAGTCATCTTCGTATCCACTGATTCACTTTCCTCATCGGACTGAAGCCATTATTTATAAATATAATGGCTTCAGTCCGATATAATGGCTTCAGTCCGGGGAGAAAAATGAGCGAGGTGTAAAAATAGTGAATCAAACCATAGTGGACGTATAATGTCGCCCCTGTCCGTCCATCCGGACGTCCGTCCGTCCACAATTTTTTGTGAACAGTCTACAGGTCACAATTATTATCCGATTTCGACGAAACTTAAAATATAGGTTTATCACCCTAAGATCTTGGTTCCTTTCGATATTGGCATGTATCGGACTGTAACTTCATGGGTTATGGCCCCTGATTGTACGAAAAATCACGTTTTTAGCTTGTGAACAGTGTAGAGGTCACAATTTTGAACCGATTTTGATGGAACTTGAAATGCATGTTTATAACCCAAAGATCTTGGTTCCTTTCGATATTTGCACCCATCGGATCATAACTTCTGAATTATCGCCACTGATTGTACGAAAAATCGCCTTTATTAGCTTCTTGTGGTCCCTCTGGAGGTCACAATTATTACCTGATTTAAAAAAAAACGTTTCATTATATCACCGTTACAGGGTAATGTAGGTTGAGTTAGAATTTCGTGAAAATCGGATCAAAATTGACGGACAAAATGGCCGCCGTTTGTACGCGAATAGTGTAAAAAAATATGGTATATCACGGTTGTGGACCTTGTAGAGGTCACAATTTTAATTCGATTTTGATGAAACTTGAAAAAACTTGAAAAACATGTTTATAACCTAAAGATCTTGGTTCCTTTCGATATCTGCGCATATCGGATTGTAACTTCCTGAATTATGGCTTCTGATTGTACGAAAAATCGCCTTTATTATCTTGTGGTTCGTCTGGAGGTCACAATAATTACCTGATTTAAAAAAAAAACGTTTGCCTCTATCACCGTTACACTGTAATGAATGTTCGGTTCGAATTTCATGAACACTGGACCAAAATTGCTGAACAACATGGCCGCCACTTTTACGCGAATGGTGTAAAAATATGGTATAACAAGGTTGTGGACCCCGTAGAGGTCACAATTTTAATCCGATTTTGATGAAATTTGAAAAGTAAGTTTATAACCCAAAGATCGCAGTTTCTTTCGATATTCAGGCACACTGGACCATAACTCCCTGAATTATTGCCCCTGATTAAACGGAATATCATGTTTTTTACCTTGTGGACCCTATGGAGGTCACAATTTTATGCCGAATCAAAAAACCGTTTGATTATATCCCCGTTAAATATTAATGATGGTTGAGTTTGAATTTCTTGAAAATCGATAATTGAACAGCTAAATCCATAATATTAAATGTTTCGTATACTAAACGTTAGCATTGGGCGGAACTTTATAAAAACAAATTCTAATGATTTTCTGATAATTACTTAATATGCGACAACTCTTGTTGACTGCCGGACGATTTAGCTGCCGTGGGCGTATGTATCGTTGCCTGGTAACCTATTTTTAAAATTGAAACAGAAATCAGAGAAAATGCGATACTACCTACAATCATTCGATCACTGGCAGTGTTAACTGGTTCCCTGTCTTACTGCTGCTGTGAGCCAAAAAAAAACCCAAGGAGGATTGATCGATGGTGCGTGCATGTACGTACATTGGTTAATTTTTAGTATCACTGTATCTGTTAGGAACAAGGGAAGGGCAGCAGGAAAAAAGAAACTGGCAATATGATGACATTGGCGCGGGCATTTCCATAAGTATTTGAAGTAACCCTTTCGAAATTTGAGGACACATTCTCAGAAAAGAGGGCATTTTTTCGGAAGAGAGTGCACTTTTTGGAAAGGGAGGGCACACAGCCACCCCACCCCCATACCAAGGTAGGAAATCTCGCCGGATTTGCACTGGTTCCGTGAATATTGTTTGAAACTATGATCAGCATTTTTTACGTGCTTCTGATATACCAACCTTAAACAACGACAATATGAGTAGTCTCTATCATCCAGAAAAATATTCTACGAATATTAGTCTGGATGCGTTGTCAACATTTGATTATCCGGTCTTTTACAATATCATAAACAGCGTCTAAGGGAGGTAACTCGTCCTAAAACAAGACGATAACGCCCATGAAATTAATTTAAGAATGTCATTCCAAGTAATCCATCTGATTGTATGCCAGTCCAATGTCCAACGCTATAAAAGAAATTTTGTTGTAAAATTTTTCTCTTCTCTCTTCATGGGCCTAATCTATGTTTTTTAAATTCTAATTCGTCGCCACGATTTATTTTTTTTTAAATTAATGCAAGTATTGCACGATACTGGATCTTTCCGAACGGACAAATATTTTTCCGTGTTTATAGCCACAATTCTAACCCTAACCCTTCAGAATAGTTTTAGATAAACCTAACCCGAACCCTAACCCTAACCCAAGGGAAGATATTTTTCCGTTCAGAAAGATCCAGTATTGTGCGCAAGTATTATGGGATTTATTGCGGGAAGGGGCGCCACTCTTACTTGACTTGGCCAGAAGATACTGGATAATCAACCACATTAAAAAAAAACAATCTCCCGGTTACGCATCGGCAATGGCCTTACGTCAAAGATTGACAACGGTCTCAGACCCTCCGTACGTTGAAGACTATGAGGTTCTTGATGACCGAGACTACCATATGAGGTGGTAAAGTTACCTTGATTATCCAGTATGAAAAACGCGCAGCTATTGGAATATTGACACGTCAACTAATATTTAGAAATAACCCTTTCACCATTGTTGCAATACATTCTAGTTGTCGTATTGTTCTTTAAATGCTATATAGGTAGGTTGTAAAGAACATCGTGCACGAGGATGTATGTGCTTATTGTTTCTGATACACCTGATGCCTTTTGTCACTCAGTCCATCCATTAAGATAGTCTCTTGTGTTAAAGGAGCTAAATCGCTGGGACCTAGAAATTGACCCAAATGGGTCGCAACGTGTATAATAATGTAATCTGATTGTATATGAACTGAATTACATTCAATTGTTTCCGTTATGTCCAGCAATATACGGCACGAGTCTCAGCCGAATAGAAATTTCTGGTGTCTGGCTATTCCAGTCTATTGCGCATGCTCTCCAGATTAGATATGGCGTCGCTTTTTAACACGATTTGAGGATTATGTCTAGCCTCGTTCTTTCTGGTCACTTGTTACACATGATGCTGAAACGCACTATGGTACACGATACGTGTACCAATGGTAAAATGTTTATTTTGTCTTAATCACTGGATATCAGAAGCCTGCCTTTTGAAAGTAACATAACAACATCAATGTTGATTTGAATTGACAAATAATTCGTGTTTTCAACATGTAAGACTTTAGATTGATATTGAGTTAGAGACTTATTTTAAGTTCACAAATACTTTTGAAATACTACACCGAGATTTCCAATATCTGAAAGTTAAATGCGATAACCTAACTGTAAGGTTGGCTAATACAGAAAGCTTCTCAGAAACTACCAAATGAAGACAAGTTTATTTTGACATCATTTCACGGCCTGTGTCGCCTCAATCAACTATTATATTATTTTACTAATTTAATCGTACCGAAAACGAATATTCTGGTGACAAACTAGAGTATTTGGGGGGAATTTATAAAGTATATTATATGTAAACTTTATGTAACACTTAATGATATCGTACAGACCCTGTAAGTGTAATCACAAAGTAAAACTTTTGACCTCCCCGATTTACTTAATTTCAGAGATCATTATTTATCAACGTCGTTATTCTTTCATCCACTGTTTATTCTTTCATTTAATCGATCATTTATCCTTCGTTCTATCACCACTATGTTTATTTACTTGTTTAGTAAAACTTGGAGGAGTGGATTGTGTGGATATAATTAGAGTCGAGTGCTGTGGTCGAATTCTTCCTGATTGTGTGAACTGTTTAGAACCGATAGACTGTACTAACTGGCCCGAGTTTATCAGACTATAAGAGAGTGAGAGTCGATAAGAAGGAGATCGGATGAAAACTGTAAACTTGTTAAACCTGAGATATACGACCAACCTTTAACATAGATTACCATAAACATATCAAACTGTCATCATAAAACCCCGCCCACTGATAATATATACAGAAAGCAGCCCCATCTAACCCCGCCCACCATTTCTCCACAGACTGAGTGTGAATCAGATCTATATAAACAAACTATCTTGACCAAGTAGAAACAAAAATAAACTGCATAGAAAGAATCTTAGAAGTCAAATCAACATCGATAATATCTTTTATGTACATTTCATGTCATATTTGGATTATAGACACGCCAATCATCATACATTCTAACATTAACGTTTTTCTGTTAATTTGTAAATATTCTTTTTTCCTAGGAATGGAATGAAATAAAATTCAAAGTCTATTTTACACAATGGTTAGTCTTTTGGCGGTATATTTTCTATGTAAGGTAAAAAAAAGGGTTTGGCCGCGGAGTCAACCTACTCAGCTCGGCGCTAAGTAAATTAAATGTCCCCGCTCGGAGTAAAAAAGAGAGAAATAATTTGTTATACATAATATATAGATGCACGGGATTTAAGGTCTATTCAACACAAACATTGGCATTTCGGACAAAGATAATAACTTGCGGCGCATATGAGTCTTGGATGGGGGGGGGGGGGTAAACCAACCAGACTAAGTGTGTGTTAGTCCACTTAAATGTACCTGGAATGAACAAATTAATAATAAAATATAAAATATTTAGATTTACAAGTGAATATAATAGATCTGATTTATTTGAAATGATTGCCTTGAACTTTGAAAATAGCAATATCTGACCAGGGACGTCATTTTACAAATTTACTTTCCAGCTAGAACTTAGAAGAATGAACAATACTCAGTCTATGTGGATTCTGTTACATGTTTTGAATAAACCAGGTGTCACGTTCAGTTAGTTAAATTTTATGTGCCGCCAATTAACAATATTATCAAATATCTTTTGATGATTAATTTCTATTTCAAGCTTACTGTGAAAGCAAATTTGGGACCGTTAAGGTTTCGGCAAGGGAGATTGAAACGCAGCATGTTATGTCATATATGTTGCGACCTTTCAACTCATTTCGTTTCATTTTATAGCAATAGCAGATTAGACACAGTGCGAATCTTGAAGTTGTTAATGATGAAATCTTTATGTGTTTCTACGTGGCAGGATAACAGCTATAATTTATTAACGTAGGGTCGAGCTTGAAATAACACTTCGCACTTCTTGGTATTTAAAAATCTTACAAGAAATTTTATACACCCACATTTTGCGCTGTTTGGGAACGAATGGACATCACTCAAGACCGTTGTATGTAGGTTAAGCAAATGAAATGAAATGAAATTAAGTTTAATGGCCTACTATATACTGTTCTGCTGCGACTGGGCTATAAAGACGGGCGTACGCTCTACGGTGTGCCAATGAGTAAAATTTTGCCTGGACAGCGACGCTACGGCCTATTCTTTTATGGAATTCCGACTGCTACGGGACCTTTTACGTGTACGCCAATGTGTAGGCTGCACAGGACATCGGCTTTTCGCCCCATCCGAACGACTATATGTTGTCCCTTGCCAGGTATTCTGTCCTGCACTTCTGGCAACCACGCCGGAAAATTGCGATGAGCTTTTACGGCCAATACGGGTATCGAACACGGGACATCCAGGTTAGCGAGCCAATGTCTTACTTACGTATATACCGTGGGTGCCATTCCATTTCGGTTAAGTAACCCGTAGTTCCTTTCGGAACTGTCTTTGAGCGGACGATGTCCACTGACAGTTCTTATCCGACCTTATATACCTGCAATATGAAAATACGGTAAAATACCGCTCGTCCCCACCTTTGTTCTCAGGCTGTTTTAGAACTCTAACCTTCTATTTTTCATCACGATTCTTTATTTTCCACCAAAAGGGATCGTTTCTTACTATATCTGACACAAATTTATAATACTTAACACCATTTTAAAATAGCATTTAATGATGAAATAAACATGCGTTTTGGGAATGTTCGTGCTCAGTTCAAACGTATTTTGTGTGTGTTTTTAATTGCAGAATTATACTTGAAAATAGTGTTGAATCATTATAAATGTGTATCAGCTGTGGCAAGAAGTGATTCCATTGGCGAATAAAGTAGAATCAAGGTGAAAAATAACATGCACGGATTCCAAAATAGCCTTAGTTTAGAGATGTGGAAGAGCGGTAATTTCATATTGCAGCTTGGGTTATAAGGCCGGGTAGGAACTGTCAGTGCACATTGTCCGCTCAAGGACAGTTCCAAAAGCAACTAAGTAACCCGGTACTTAAAAATATATTTTGCGACAGTCGCGATCTTAAATCCGTGACCATGAGTGGGGAAAACAAATTCAAACTATCCGGAAATATGATATGCTTATACAATACTGAAAGTCGGAAAGATAATAAGATTTGGGAAATGAAATTGGGTTTAATGTCACCGACCACTCTTAGTTCTTTTACGTACACACGAGATCCAGGTTTATCGTCCCACCCTAACTACAAGGCACTGTTCCTTGTCAAACCCTCCGTGCTGCACCACGGAGGTTGGAAAATCACGAGGAACTTTCTTGGACAACACCAGGATGGAACCCGGGACCTCTCGGTGAGTGAGTCAGGATCGAACCCGGGACCTCTCGGTGAGTGAGTCAGCGCCTTGCGCATTGGGCCACCGAGACTTTCATATATGTAATGTGTCGAATTGATGACCTAATCAAACGAACATATTTTGGAAAGTTCTTGCTATTACTCTATTTATTTTGTAACTAATCATACTTCGTTAGACTGTTTTTTTAGAAGAAAATAACGTTTTCTGACTTTGCTTCCATTAAATTTTCTCAATTAAATTTATATTTGAATGTATACCATCTTATCAGGGATCGTTTTTCGTAACGGTATATTATAACATAAAATTTGAACACAGAAATTCTAAACCGGGTTTTACTGTAGAACATTTTGAACATAATTATTCTGAATGGAAGCATTTTATAACGTATGCTTTAGGCTATATTGATCATTGTAATGAACAGAACAGGAATCTCGTATAGTGGATATAATAGTCAAATATAGCAATTGAAGTAGAATTGATGATTTTATAACGTAAGCTGTGTAGTACACTTGGGACAGAAGAATAAATTGCATCTGGAAGGTGCTGTTCAATTTTCTGCCCCTCTCACTCACATTTTTAACCTTTCAATAAATCATAACACGCACCCTTCTTTATTTACACAAGCTAAAGGAGGTACCAAAGATGACCCCAATAATTACAGGCCGATATCCATTCTTCCAAATATATCAAAAATTCTTGAAAACCATGTTCAAAAACATCTCAACAATTATTTAAATAAATATCGACTTTTATATAGGAGTCAGTCGGTTTTCCGTTCATCTAGCTCTTGTCTAACAGCCTTAACACATATTACTGAAAACAAGTATGATTATATTAACAACCATCTCTTATGTGGAGCAATATTCTTTGACTTTAAAAAAAGCGTTCGACTTAGTAAATCATGATATGCTTATTGACAAATGTAAACATTTCAAATTTTCTAGAAAATCAATTCTCTTTCTAGAATCATACTTAAAAAACTGAAGCCAATGCACGTCCGTTAACGGCATATTATCTGGTAATAAATCTATCTATCACGGTGTGCCAAAGGATCAATATTGGGGCCCATATTATTTAATATTTCCATAAATGATTTACCGTTACACCTTTCCTCCAAAACTGACCTCTTTGCGGATTACACAACAGTTTACACTCCTGGGTCTACTGTCCAAAAACTTCAACTCGATGCCAATATAGTATTAGCCTGGTGTGAAAAAAAACCCATATGAGATTAAATATATCGAAAACCAAAGCTATGCTAATCACGACGCAACAAAAAAGAAATACCATCCCTGATACTTTTTCAGGAAAAAAACTTCTTCTTTACCTTAAATCTACTTCAAATATCTTTATCTTTAAAACCTCTAAGCTTATCTATATGTGTTCTGTGTATCTCTATATTATAAGCATGTACATATTGTATATTTGTTAATACGTGTTATATCTATATGTATTCAAACTTTCTGTTATATACAGATACATATACATATTATATACATATACTTAAATTAATCTTTTAACTGATTTGTATATATATTGTTTTCCGCCATTGTAAATTATTGTATTATATTTTCTACGAAGGGCGGGATGTTAGAAAGGCTATTATAGTCTAATCTTCAATCCTTCTTAAATAAAGTCATTATTATTATTATTATTATTATTATTAACCCCGAAGGTTAAACGAAACAGCTATATAGTATAAATATGAAATTAGCTGTTTTTTATTGAATATTTTTGTTATATATACAATGCAGTCACGTTGAATAGTGAGAACGTTCTGGGGTGTGTAGATCCAAAAGTCTCTCGCAATCTACATACGTTCTCACAAACTACAGGTGTCAAACGGAAATATAATGGATCCATTTCCAGAGATGGCATATCTTTCCTAAACTGCGTTGTGTTTATTAAGTCAAAAATATATACTAGGACTGTTGTTTTTATGGGATGAAACAAACCTTCATGAAGAAACGAATCAACCAATGTTATCATTTCGATCTAATCTGGACAGTAAACCCACTACTACGCAAATTGTACATTTCAGTCTCTGCCATGTTTACTGCTATCCACAGTGTAGCCGTAATGGGGTGAAATTTTGTGGATTTGTTACGATGGAATAGTTAATCGAAAATTTGAAATACATATGCCATTTTGAGGAAAGCATGTGGTAATATTTATTTCTTTGGTCCAAAGGGTGCTTGCTATGTACGTTAAGGGTTATATCACAGGATTGTGCGTGATGATGAATGGGATAGCTTGCTAAGCCTCATTGGTTTTCTCCTTGTACTCCGGTTTCCACTCACCCCAAAACAATTTTAACATATAATTAAAATAGTGTTGAATGTGACTTCGTATTGAAAGAAGAAGATCTTCGGAATAACTAAATAATTAAAATAAATACCACATTTTGTAACTAAGTTTATAAAATCCACAATTTGCATAATGTAAATGAATTGCCTGGATGTCTATCAGTTTATTTATGTTAATTGAGAATGCTACACTAATCAACTCTCTCAGGCTTTTACATAATACTTGTATAGTTTATGTACTAATGAGGAGAGTAATTAAGAGTGTAAGGCTAATGGCAAGGTTTAATATCACCAAGGGCTTTGGGTTAGAAGCCTCAAACCAGCCCACCGGTGCCTACTGTGCTATGTTAGTACATAAATCATAATTTAAATACATGTTTAGCTTGTCCGTTATTTTTTATTATTTTGTTCAAGCTAATGCCCTTCCGTGTCACTTTCACACCAGGGGAACTTTGAAGCCAGAACAAAAACATGCTTAATTATTTACTTATTGTTGTAGAAGTTTCCAAACTTTGCCGAAGCTTTGCCTCCAGATAGCAGCAACGGACATGAATCACAATTATGAATATGTCAGCGTCTTTATGACGAAATGTTTACTTATCAAAGTCAAATATCATTGCCCGTTTTGATATATTTAAAGGTTATGTGGTACATGAACATAACAAAATGTTTTGTGTACTAAAAGCTGTACCGGTCATTTTTTGGACAGCATTCCGTTACTGTCATGATAGTCATGGGGGTAGAACACTGGACAAAAGACCATCATGAAGGTTGTCATTTAGGTGTGCCTTGTTAATCTGAATTTGTTCACAAGTACAAAACAAGTGCGTTAGCTTTGTGAACGCTTCAGCTGAGAAGTGGTATTATGTGTTACTGATAGAGTTAACTTGTCCCAGCTAGTGTGCGACTTTCGTCTTAACTGTCGAATAAATAAAGCAGCTGTTTGCACCCGATTACCGAAGTTGATGCGCTTAAAATTAAAGGTCACCAGTTCAGTGGTTTAACACCACGAATCACCGTTTGGTTGACCTATTGATTAAGAATCGAAGGAAAAGGTTTAAATTTTCTACTGGGTTTTAAATGATTTTTATGATTTTGAGACGTTACACAGAAATGATTCGGCTAATTGTGTCAACCGCTATACATGTTTACTACTGCTCTATAATACTTCCATTTTGTGTGTCTCAGTTTTTCAAGGTTCATATAAAACATACTATGGCCCAATACGTGGTAAACCAAAATTAACATTAAAGTTAACATTAAAGTCAACAGGAACAATTATTATAATTATTGGTGGCCGTCAACAAACCGATATCCACTTTATTATATGCGACTAAATGGATTGCGCATACCCAGAGCGAGCTACTAACAGCCCAAGATAAGCGAGCTTAGAAAAAAGATACTTGTCGAAAGGTATATATGTACCAAGTGGGAATTTTTAAACTGGTTTATGTGTTCCATCTTTGCGTTCAGATGACAATGTTGTGCGAGTGAACGATCTCCCACGTTTGTAGACCATATTAACATAATCGTCTAAACGGCATATTAGGACTAGGCTTGCTTCCAGAAGTAGCAGAAAGATATGGGGAATTTTACGAGGTATGTTATTGTTGCTACGTGACGGTACATGATATTTACCAGGAGATGTTGTAGGAATGCAGCAAACATCTGACCAAATCTAAATTAAACATTCAACATGTATGTCTTTAATCACCCTCGTATGTCTACATTAGTCTCGCAACTTTCTTCACGTAATAAAATCTCTTAAGTTTAAAAACTGCGATAAGATAAAATTGGTGCTATATTATTACACTCCTAACTCACTGTCGTACAATTCTCATTTCATTTAACATCACATCTCTTTTAATCGTCTGTTTTAATCGTCTGTCATCCTTCTTTTGGCGGGAAAATATGTCATGTCTGCCAAAGAGAGCTGGCAGGAAAAGAGGCAGGCGAAGTAATGGTTGTTAAATTAGGTGTGATGTTAGAACATAGAACTAAACTTTGACTGCCTTTATCTCTAGAGTCTGATCTCATCTTGTGCTAGACTCCTAGTACATTATAGGTGTTGCCTGCTGATATTTTTCAATGCTGTCATCGTAGCCTATAGCCTACTTCCTCAGAGATTCATCTTTGTACAGACAATTTAACACTTCGAAGCTTTATGTCCATGCGATTTAACGATACGTTTCCTGGGTCATAACAAGTTCACCCCTTCGACCTCCGAAACTTATTTTTAACTTAAAGTCTTATTTGTGTAATGACTGCCAAAATAACATTAGTCTCAAATTGTCCAAAAGTCCATAATAAATAAAATGGGTTAATTGTTATTTATATTAAACTTATATTATCTGCAGACGATCTTACATCTGGATCAAAATAAGTCCAGACAATGAAAAAACGAACTTGAACCCGTCACAGGGCACCTCCCACATAATTAATATCTTGGATCAGGTGTTCGCAAAAGAGTAAGCATATCCTACCAAATGTGCGACACCATTTACATCTTACACATGCCAGTCATTGTTCATGGAGACACGATGTCCAAATAAAATGTACAATCCATAAGTAGGCCTAAGCATCGACTGCGCTGCAGTACTGTGCGGGTCTGTAATGATAGGCTAGATGTTTTACTCAAAATGAAAAAAAAAGATTTACAAGAAAGACGTAACAGAAATAATGCGACCTATCTTTACGATGGTCGTCTCTTCAATGGCGATAGTCTGGTGATGAGTTAGAAAGCAAGGGTGACAATACGGATAGAATCTTGAAAATTGCTAAAAAAAATATAATGAAATGGTCAAGTGTAGCGTGTAGCAAGCATATTGCAGGAGCAAAGTCCAACAACGACAACATTCTGCAGTACGAAAGGCTATAATGCTTATTCTTATAGTAATTTCAGGTGGACCGCACAACACTCGAAAAAAAAACCTGCAAGACAAAACTGCAGACAAGACAAAGTGTATACGCAATACATTCAAAGAGAAAAAGGCGTGAGTTATACCACATCATCATATTTAGGAGAAATGCTGCCTCTATTCGATCGGAATGGTAAACCAATGTCGATTCGAGCAGCTACAGAGGTTTTCGGGGTTTAAAGTCCACCCAACACTAAGTTTCTTCGGGCTGAGTCGAAGAGACAATCCAAGGAAAAACAATAGCTTCGGCAGGCCTAAGTGCAGTGGGAATGCACTACACGTAAAACAAAACCGATAAAACAAATACCCAAGGACAAGAAAAACTGCACAGACACTGCAAGAAATCAACACCAAATATCAAATCGAGTGAGCGTCCACTTACATAACCTCAGATCGAAAGCGGACACATTAGACCCCCTGCCTCTACTCTGTCAAATATTCATTTAAGTAATATTTAAAATTTTGTGAGACCACCCACCCGTTTCGAAATCCAAAATAGGATTTCGTAGAATAACCGCGAGTAGATAAAGTAATGTACCAATAAATAATATTTACGCCTTGAAAACAAAACGCAAGGCGCAAGCTAGCTAACCTATAGCATGTATAAAACAGCACTTTATGGTGTTTTTTCCTTTACTGAAAACGATACAGAAAAAAATATTGCGAAATTTGTATATATATTATTGTCATCCACGTTTTTTTTTCTTTTACGTTTAATGTTTATGTTTACACTAATGTTATTATTATTGTCATTCGTGTGACCTTATGACCTTCGCTTTCGTCAGGGGGCACTAGCGGTTTTTTGTTTTGTTTGGCTTGGAGGTTCCAGAGAAAATATCCTGCAGCAGAACTGTTTGACGCAACACAAATAAATGAATTGTGCAATCTTCTGTAGTTTGTTAGGGTGCCTGGAGATGTAGTCTGGAGCTGAATCCTGGAGATGTCAAGAGGACGAAATCTATTTCTTTCAACAGGTATGAGTTTTATACACTGTAAGAAATAAACTGTTATTTATAACATACTCCCCAAGCTAAAATCACATATCTAATTTTATATTAGATTTAAAGTAGCTAAGTCTCTAAGCTCAATATCATCCAAAATCTTCAACTTTGAAAACACGAATTATTTGTCAATTTAAATCAACATTGATGCTGTGATCTTACGGGGAAAAGATGGGCTTCTGATATCCGATATTTAAGACAAAATAAATATTTTACCATTGGTACACGAATCCAGTTCCAGCAAGAGACTCGTGGAACGAGGCTAGACAATTGCACCAAATCAAACGGCGTATGTAGACTGGAATAACCAGACGCTAGTAATTTGCATTCGATTAACACTGCTTGCTTATTTCGCGGAACATAACTGATTTGAAATTAGAGTAAAAACGGAAACCATTGAATGTAAATCCGTTTATATACATTCATATTACAGTATTATATGCGTTGCGACCCATTTGTGTCAATTTCTAGGTCCCAAATGTTAGCGATTTAGCTCCTTTAAGTATATTAATTTTAGTCATTGTAGAAAATATTTTATTGAAGATGTAAGAGATAAATGTGCCTAGAGCGGGTCTTTTGTCTGGCTTCAAATGTTATATGAATTATCATTTAGACATTTATTCACATGACAAGCCCATAACCAACTCTCCAGCCCATATTGAGTGGATTAGATTAAAGTAATTTAACTTCAGTTTTCAATATATACATTTTTCATTACTTTTAAACTATCATAGTAAGAGCTCATAATATATATTATCATACACTGTAATAAATGTCTTACTTTAAATATAACATGATTACGGTTCCAAAATGGCATCCACTTATTGACTCGCCTGGATATGACTCTTACTAGCCAGTCGAAATGATATTAGGTGAACTGGGCCTACATATTTTTAATATTTGATCAGTTTTCATAACGATAATATAATAATGTACAAATATTATAACCTTTTTCATCTGTACATTCTGAAAAAATTATAGTAACTAACAATAACGCAATTCGACTATGCCCATCAGATACACCCCCTCGTCCACCCCACCCCACCCCTATCAACACCCGCTTTTGGTCGCACGCCTAAAACCTTCAAAATATTTTTTGTATCACTACGATCGCCATTTAAAAATTTCCGTTTCCCCCATTCCCAACAATCCCACCTTAACCAACCCCACCCCATCCCAAAAGTCACAATTCGGCCCCGCCCCTGTATGTGAAGGCGCCCAATGCAAAGATGTCCCCGCTTGGCATATGGGCAGGCCGACTGCAACTACGGTCTACCTCTCACAACTAGAATCCTTATTCAAATGGCAGACTGTTCTTGTTATACCCCATGAGCAGTTATAAGTAGTCTTCGAGTTAAATATCAAATGTTTCCCCTCTACCCATAATGAAAATGAGATTATAACTCTCCACTGAATCATGTCGAAACAACACAAACCTAGGGCCATGTGTTGCTACGCAAAGGGGTATCGCAATATGTTGCAATACAACCATGTATATCTCGATGCGCATCGCAATATGGCAAAAATCATCCCCTTCATCATTGTCAGATTCAATATTAGGAAAAGACAAAAATACTCCAAAATAAAATCCAGAACGGCAAATAAATGCTGGAATATTCTACACTAATCTTTTTATGCCGTTGGCTACATGATTAAATGGTAGCAAGTAGGCTAATATGTTTTTATATATCATTGAAATAAAGATTTCCATGGCATTAGATGAAAGAAGAGACAAACATATCGACAAACCAAATATCATTTGCGAAAGACCATGCCGTTAGGGAGCCACGGTGGTTTAGTGCAGTACGACGTCAGCATGGAGGTCATGACGTGTACTTTAGGCTACTGGTGTTTAGGCTAGTCATTCGTATGGGACGAAAAACCGAGGTCCCGCGCACATAAAATATACATTCTCTTATAAAACATTTATAGACCCAGGCCTATGGCGTATGCCCGTCTCTATTGGTGCAGAAAAGTAGGACGTTAAACCCCATTCCATTCGCTGATAATAAAGTTAACAGTCCAGTATAGCAGGTGGTTGGTTTAAATTAGGAATAGGCATCAATGTAGGCCTAGCCTTCAATAGGCCAAGCCCCTGCCTACCTTGATAAACAGTGATATGACTATGAAACAGGTATGAAGTAAGAGAGATAGGCTAATATGCCACCTTGATAAAATCTGTATTAGGCCTATCAGTGTGGTCCAACCTCGTGGGATTTCTCCGGGTCCTTCGGTTTCCTCCCACTGCTAAAGACCCCTACGCGCAAGCGAATTATTGAAATAAAATTAAACCAGATGTTAGTCCCGAAATGACCTAGTTTGTGTCGAGTGGACGTTAAACCCCAGTTCACTCTCTCTCTCTCTCTCTCTCTCTCTCTCTCTCTCTCTCTCTCTCTCTCTTTCTCTTTCTCTCTATCGGTGGGGAGGGGTCGACCCCTGTAGGCATAATATTTGCTATTGCTATTTGCATTGTCAATAAAAGTTGTCAAAGATCAAGAAATGGTTATGCGTCTTTTCATGTAGGCTTATAGAAAATTAAAAAGCTTAAGGCTCCGAGAAATGAAGAAGGCTACGGTCGACATGAAACTTGGCATGACTGTGCCTTGGACAATTGCGCAACGATTGGCCGACTTTGATTTGTGATATTTCGCCACAATATCAAGATGGCAGTGATGCCTTTTGTGATTCGTTCCGGAGGCTACATTCATGTTTGTCTTACAAAGGGTTTAGATTTTATATGACAAGATTGTAAACCAACGTTGGGGCAGGTTGTGCGAATTTGAATATGAATATACCACAATGCTACCAAACAAAACATAAACTAAACAAATAAACAGTAGGCTAAATTGTCATACTCTTAACAATTTACAGTGTGCAGACCTACATTATAACGCCAAAATATACAATTTAATGAAATGACGTAGAAAGTTTGATGATGACGTCATAACGAAAACGTGACGCAATTATGTAGATAAACATGGCGGCATAAACAAATAATGTTATTCACATTCTTTACACCGTTTTACACAGGACCAAACCCTGTGTGTTATGTTAGTCTTTTATTTATTGGTATGTATTTATTCATTGTCTCTTTACCGCGGGTACAATATAAGTAAGTAACACTACTACATTTTTCAGTCCGAAAGTGTTCTGCTCTAGGCCTATTGATATACTACTAATACTCATACTGGCCTACAGGCCTAATATTATCAGTATAGTATAGGCCTATTATTATTATATTAGCCTATAGGCAATATCATGAAAATTTTGTTGGACAGGTATTTAGATCTAATTCCAACTGTCAGTGTTTATTTTACATTCAAGCAAATGTGTACTGTACATGGGGCGTCGGTTTTTCGGCCCTCCCGATCTTTCTAGATGCTGTTCCTCCGTTCTCTTCAAGTTCTTAGTCATAGTCATAGTGAACCACATACGACACACCTGTGCTTGCCTACTCCATGATCAAACACGATAGCAGATGGCTTCCATCTTGTTTACTGACGGTACTACTTATTTTAAGACAGACTCGGCTTTCCAATTTATAATATCTACGTCATTGGGGATTTCCAATTTATACTCACTGGTTGCTATGACCCGCTATGGCGTTGTCTAGAAACGCGCGTGCTCGCGTTAGTTTAAAATTTTTGCTATACGTTTAACATGGACTATTTGATGTAATTTGCCTGATTTGATTTGGCCCCATTTCCATAAATTTAGGTTGTTTTTTAGAAATTTTTAGCAAATGTTAATCTTAGGTGTTTTTTAATTCTAGCCGAAGTAAATTTTTTTACAATTTATAGCGAGTTAAGTTATCGTCTCTAAGAGGCGGGCGTAGTATTTTAAATGGCGGCCATTTGCCATCATGTGTATTCTTGAAGTAGGTACACATGATGTAATCGTATGAGTGAACCAGTGCCTTACCAGTAGGCCTACTCACTAACTTTGTGAAAAAAAGTAGATCTAACTAAGTCAACTTGGCTCCATATCATGTCACTCAAAATAAAATAGGTAGTCTATATATCACAGTCTTATAATATATTAATAATAATAATATACAATTTAAGTCATATTGGCCCGTATTTTCGAACAGTGTTTAAAATAATCTGTGATTAGGTCTAATCTGTAACTAGCTAGTTAGAGATTAGTGGTTGACTAAGTTTGGTATTCTCAAAAGTCAGATTAGCTAATCTTTGACTATATATTTTTCTAATCAACGATTAAAATTTAAGGTTTAAACTTTGATTATAATTAAACCTTTAATCAATGATTATATATAATCAGTAATTAAAAAGGCTTTTATCATTGATAAAGGGGCCCAATTACAGGAAGTAAATTAGAAAAGTACATGTTTTAGAACAGTTTTTCCCATCCTAGAGTCTGTGAAATTATTGTTAGAGTCCGAAAAGTCAAAGGGGTTCATATGGGTGGGCAGGAAAGAAATAAAATGTGTGAAAAAGAAAGTCAAGTAAAATAGAGTTCACATATATTTAGTTTTCGAAATGAAATGAAATGAAAGTTACTGTTGGGCTCCAGTTGAGCTAAGGGAGACAGACCTACGCCGTACAGTGTGCTATGAGGGCAATTATGCCTGGGGACTGGCACTACGGATTACAGTACTTAGGTTTGTTATCCGATCCAAACGACTCCACCTTGTCCCTTGCAAGGCTCTTCATCTTGCACCACCGTGACTGTCTTTTAGTAATCGAAATATGAATTTCTGTTGCTAATATCAAAGTCACATTTGTTCTCCTGCTGCAACAGAAGCACGGGAACAGATTAATTTTATGCCCCCTCTTTTCTATTAAAATCTGAAATTATCACTATTTGTCTATTTTGTATAAACCTGCTATATCTGTATTCTTTATTCATTTATTCACTTTTAATACTAGACTTTCCCAAATTGTAGTGGGATTTTGATGGGGGTTTTTTTCGTATATGGGCCAATTTGGAACATTACAATGTAATTATTATTTATAACAAAGTTTTACGAGTTGTTTGACCTATTGAGACACAAGAAATCTGCAGTGTTTTTTATATACAACTGTTGAACTGAGTGCCAAACATATAAAATGTTATTTAGCAACATTAATTATCATATAAAAATGTGAAATGTTGATTTACATTCTTCAAGTTTCAAAGAACACGGCTGTATTTTGTTTCTCTTACATCGGAAACATGAAACATTGCTTAATCAGCTAAAACTAAGAATGTAACAAATTCTTTTTTATTGACAAAAAGAAAGCCTTTGTCGACACCTTGAAAAAGAAATTATGCTAAATCAAAAGAAATTTGTATACTATTACTATGCTTCAATATTTCTATTGATTCTTTCATGTATTCGTTAGTAGGCTTGAAATTCATGCACATTCATAAGGCCATGAGACACAAAAGCTTATTGATTTTCAACAATTTCCGATAATTACCTCCCGAGTTATGGCCCTTGATCACTTTGAAAAATCTTGTGGACGCTCTAGAGGCCAAAGTTAATATCCGATTGTCTCTAAATTTATAGTGTTTAAGGCCAGGAGACGGAGGGATCTATTGATTGCTGATCTTTACTACTAGAGTTATTACCCTTGATCACTTTGAAAAATCTTGTGGACAACCTGGAAGCTAAAGTTAATATCCGATTGATTTTAGATTTATACACAGTGTTTAGGGTCACGAGATGAGGAATCCTATTGATTTTTAACGATTGTCGATAATACTGTCAGCATTATGGCCCCTGATCACTTTTGAAAATCTTATGGCTGCACTAGAGAGTCTACAGTTGGTATTTTTGATTGACTTTAGATTTATACACAATGTTTAAGGTCAAGAGATGAGGAAGCCTGTTGATTTCCAACGACTTACGATAATTATGGCCCTTGATCACTTTGAAAATTTTTGTTGACGCTCTAGAGGCTAAAGTTAATATCTGATTGACTTTAATTTTATACACAGTGTGTACAGTTACGAGAGGGAAATCCCTATTGATTTCCAGCGATATCCGATGATAATTACTGTCAGTGTTAGTGCCCTTGATCACTTTGAAAAATCTTGTGGTACGCTCTAGGGACTAAAGTTAGTATCTGATTCACTTTAGATTTATAGACAGTGTTTAGGGTCATGAGATAGTATCTGATTTCCAACGATTTCCGATAAATACTACCAGCGTTATGGCCCTAGATCACTTTGAAAAATGATGGAACCGCATTCATATAACAAAGAGAAAGCCTACTTGAACTTATGTACAAAAAATTCAGAATAGTGATTTCCCAGCGTGATTACAATGCCTTTTACGCGTAGAAAAGCGGCCATGGATTGTGGAATAGGTGTCCTGTTGTTAATACAGGATTTCTACCGTTCGATCAGTCCAATTAATAGGCATATTTGCAATTTAATCAACGAGACGATAATCGAAAGTTCAACTACTTTTTCTTTGCACTTACCCACCCCTGCGTCGAAAAATAAAAGTGAAAACATTAGATGCGTGTGCAGATTTGTGGCAAATTTATTTGACGGCCTATCGTACACGAGCAAAAGTTCCAAATCTTTGACACGTTTATTTGACGAAAACCTATGCATGCCAGCTTTTGTCAAATCTCATTTGGCAAATGAAAATGTGGCAAATTTCCTCTCGCATTTGCTCGTGTACGTCCGGCTTAAATATTAAGATTCATTTGACAAGAAATATTAAACAATTACAATTTAAAGAAGTCGATTAAAAATTCAAATAACGGACAGATTAAACATTTAAAAAGCAAAGATACCACATTTCTCTTTCAATGTTTTCGATGTTCTATAAACTTGCATCAAAGGAAATACATGTATAGTGCGGAATGCATGACATAATTTTTAACTTTTAACCTAGTAATGCGTATGCTTATATCCTTACTTAGATATAGAAAACTGAAGTCAACTTTATTTACACATGTAAAAGTACTAAAAGTGGTAACTTATAAAATTTATTTCTTAAAATATACATTATGTAAGATTTAATTTAAGAAAGAATGAAACTTGGTAAATATACATCATTTCGGTTGAATATTCCGAACATTTTGGTAAATATTCCGAACATTTTATGGTTAAAACAAAATACTTTAATTGTTGTAATTTTACTCATGTTTCTAACGTGACAGTTTACAAAATAATGTGAGTAAACGTAAACTCTGTAAAATTGAATGCTAATTAAAGACAATAAATTTACCGAATACGATAACTACCAATAAGTTAAACATACATTATGCAAGAGCTAAATCTGCATATTGCAGTTTTTTTTCTTTTGACCTGATACTGATATGTTATATATAATATGAATTAGACATTTATTAACATGAAAAGACCATAATCAACTCTTGATGCCATCTTATGTGTCGGATTTTTACTGGATTTGAGTCGATCTGAAAGTCAACGCTCATTGGTGATTAAATTCAAAATGGAACAATCAAGACTATGTTTTTTATCGTACCGACTTTAATAATGATGACCGAGGCTAGGCCTACGATTTAATCGCAAACATCTGGATTCAGGGTGGAGCAATTTGACAGAGATTTTCAGCATATTAACTTAACATTATCTAGTTTTTAACTATCATATTTCTAACCTAAAAGTGAATTTACAAAGAAATGTGAATAAACGTAAGATCTGTAAAATTACATGCTTGCTTATTTATTTTCAGTTCATTTTGTAAATCGCAAACATCTGGATTCAGGGTGGAGCAATTTGACAGAGATTTTCAGCATATTAACTTAACATTATCTAGTTTTTAACTATCATATTTCTAACCTAAAAGTGAATTTACAAAGAAATGTGAATAAACGTAAGATCTGTAAAATTACATGCTTGCTTATTTATTTTCAGTTCATTTTGTAAATATTAATATATTAATGTAAGAATGTATTTTTACTGATTCTGAATGTGTCTTTGATTTCATCACCTTTTATTGTAAGAAAAAGACACGAAACGCGGTAAACGTACACGAACTAGGTAAACATACACGAAAATCTGTAAAAATAAGCCACACTTGGTAAAACTACTATATTGTGGAAAATATACCGACAATTAAGGTATAAGAACTACTTGTACTATTGTAATTGTACATAAATTTTTAACAGTGTGTGCAGTAATTTAGGTGCTGGCTCATTCAGAGTCGGAGTAGGCTTGCATAGGGCCCGTGGCTTAAGATTTCTTTAGGGCCCTTGACACTCACATGAGCAACTCTCTGTCACACTGTCACTTACACAAAATGCAATTTGTATGCCAGTACATATGTCCTCCTGGTTGCCTTTATAGACCCATATTCCTGAAGCAATGGCCCGAGAAATTCGTCTCTACCCATTGCTGGATTGATTTCTGATACTTGAACTTTTGAGGGAGTGTGTCTTCCCGTTCAATCAACATGACAGTCCTACGTTTAATCTGGGTCTTCCCTAAAACTTTGGACAGTGATTTAAGGTATTAAAAACGGTGAAAGTATGTTCGTTGCCAAACAGTATTGTTTACATTTCATTCGACTTGATAGCCTCTTTTGTCACGCAATTAGTTTTACTGCAGTATTCTGCCTATGTACGGGTTATTGGGCATAATAAAATCGTGATCCATGACGTAACGTTATGTAACCATATTTGGTCCAACATTGGCACTCGTTTTAAATGTAAAGCTTTTGTAAAGCAGCTAGTCATTGGTTGTTAGTCGGACTACTAACCAATCAAAATTTAAAACAACAATATCCACTCATCACAGCAGTGAGTAGTGGGATTACCTCTAATCAAACGGAACACTGCGAGGAGTATGTTATAGACCGGGAGCCCAGCGGGTCAACCTAGCTGAAAAGTGTACCAATTTTCTTCTATATGCTATAGGTGGTACAGATAGCTGTTGACTGGAAATTGGATAACTCTTTCAGGGATACTCCAACACTACACATGTTTGGTAATTATATAGCTCTGTCAGGGGTACCCCCACCACTAAAATTGTCTGTCAGAGTCTTTTTGTGATACCTGAAGATGTACGGTACACTGCTGTGTGAATTTCATGTGGTACACTTTTGAGCTAATCTAGACTAGTTGGAGGGCATGTCATTTTGGGTATGGAACACCACACCCACCACCAGAAATCCGGCAGACCTCCTGGGTTCCTGCTCTATTACCATAGCTGTGTCACCTGTTAAACTCTGCTGTAACATATACCACTTATTTATGTTAATGTTACAAAATTTATTTTAAAACTAATTAGAGGGCACTTACCAGGAAATGAAATGAAATGAAACGAGGATTAACGTCCTACTAATTAAGATGGACACCATGCAGTGTGCTATGCGGACTATTTTGCCCGGACTGTGGTGCAACAACATACTCTTATTATGAACTCTGTCAAGTATTTGTTTACATGTACGCCAACATGTACACAGAACCTCAGTATTTCGTCCTCTCCGAACGACTTAACTCTATTCCTTACGAGGGACCCTGTCCTGCACCAATAACAAGGGACAATCATGCTAAAAGATCTGAAGGAACTTTCTCAACCAGCGCTGGGAATAAATCCAAGATGTCTATTGGACAATAACACCCATCTGAATGCGAAACAGGAAGTGTTTCTTGACATTGTAACGTGCTATTTTAGGATTTTGAAAGAAATTACTAAAACAGGGGGTGTTATTGTCCAATAGACAGTGTCTAATTGACCAATCAAAACGCAAGATTTACCCTTAAGCATATTACAATGTTTTAGTTCTATACATTCCAAGGGTTTGTGAATCTTCTTAATCTTAATGATCTTACCACTTTTTCTGTTTTAATAGTGTTATCCTTAGTTGCTGGTTATCATCAACATGATACTCACCATACCCAAGCACCTTCAAATACAGACATAACCAAATCTGAAAATAAATGGCTTTCTGTAGAAAACGAAGGCAATGCAAACGAAGCCGATTATATAGCTAATCTAGTACATCAGCTCGAAGAACGGAAGCGGAATGGAAGGGAGGATGATTTAAACCCTGATCCTAGAAAGGTTCGCGATTACACACATTACCCACCTGAAATACGGAAGTCGATGAAAAGAATTAATGACCTTTTCCGAAAAAGGAGTAGGATAGCCTTGAAACTTTACGAAGCTAGAAGAATCGACAAGAACAAACCTACAGAAGATGAAGGAGTTGTTCAAATAGCTAGTTTTGAATCCAGTATACCCAAATATAAACATAATGCATTCATTAAATTATCCGAACCAGTGACAGATAAAGCTACATCTCCACCAGTTCTACCTAAAACTAAGCCTCTGCATATTTACCATAATACCAAACCTGTAATGCAAGGTAGGGTTAAAACTTGTTAACTAATGGTAGGCCTATAAAGAAAGGACGTGATCGCTGTCTGTCAGCGTTACCATTTTGGGTGGAAGTATGACACAGTTCCTATTTAAAACCACACATGAGACGATATTTTGTACTTTGTATTTCATTGGTTAGTCTCTGAATTTCTCAGTTTTAAAAACCATATTTATGTTTAAATAAATGAACTTACTAATTATCATAATATTGTCGTACAATGCACCCAACACAAATTTTAATTAAGGCATTACAAGTTTGAATTTTCGTTCTTCGGGAACAAGGTGGTCCACGCGACACCAATCAAATTACCATATTATTTCTTCAGATTCATCTTTGTGGGAAGGTTTTGGTATTGGTGTTGGATGTTGTGTTGGTATACTTGGGATAGCTGGGGGTGTAATATTTTTTATCAGAAAACGGTAAGTATATTTAGCATGCTTATGTTTTGTTTGGTTCGGCTTCGCAAATTTGGTTGGGTTGGATGGTAAATGAAAGAGGGCACACATTCTCTTTACACCGACCGGTGCAATGCTAAATATCGCTTGGTGTAATTAGACTACTTTTCTAATTCTATATAAAAGATAGGTTGCCAGGCAAGAAGACATTCGCCCACAGCAACCAAGTCGTCCGGCAGTCAGCATATTTTTTTCTATTGTCGGTAATGAAACATTAATACACATAAATCTGATTAAGAGTAACTACTTATTAAGTAATTATCAGAAAATCATTAGAATTTGTTTGGCTTTTAGTTCTGTCCAATGCTAACGTTTAATTCACCGTACGAAACATTTACTATCATGGATTTAGCTGTACAAGTTATCAAAATTCATTGAAAATCAATCTACTAGTTCGTCTCAAGACCTAGTCCTGAAGTCAATCTGATGATAACTTTGGTCTCTAGAACATCCACGAGATTTTTCAAAGTTATCAAGGGGCATAACTCTGGTAGTAATTATCACTGTGTATTAATTTAAAGTCAATGGCATATTAACTTTAGCCTCTAGAGCGCCCTCGAGGTGTTTCAAAGTGATCAAAAAGGGCCATTAACTGTAGCAGTAGCTATCAGATATCGTTGTAAATCAATAGGATTCTACGTCTGGTAGAATTAAGTCAATATTAACGTTAATCCACAGGATTTTCCCAAGTGATCAAGGGCGATAACTGTGGTAGTAATTATCGGAAATCATTGAAAATCACTTGGCTTTTTTGTCTGACAACCTTAAATACCATGTATAAATTTAAAGTCAATCGAATATTAACTTTAGCCTCTAGAGCATCCACAAGATTTTTCAAAGTGATCAAGGATTAATAACTCTGGCAGTAATTGTAGGAAATCGATTAAAATAAACAGGCTTCTTTATCTAACTAATATCAACAACATATATCAATTTCAAAACAATCAGATATTAAATGTAGTCTGTAGAGAAATTGTGGACGACGAACGGGGGTGACGCCAATATAATATGAACACATTTACATAAAAGAGCAATAAAACGAAATTTGGAAACTCATTGGCAAACGTTTCGCAAAAAAAAGAAACGACTACATAAACTTGATAAGGAAATGTAAAAATGAATACTTTGAGAAAACTGACGCAAAAATTAATGATAGAGAAATCTTTGGCACAAAAAATGGTGGAATCTAATACACGCTTACACCAAGACACATTCTGCATCTTCAAACGAGTCCCCTCCACTAATAGTTGAAAATGATACAATGTTTACGCTCACTGACAAAGCCAATGTCCTTAATAATTATTTCATACAGCAAACTGAACTACCAAGCACTAATAAATATCTTCCACCCCTCAAAATGAATACTTATTGTCTGGGCAAGATTATACCAACACCTAGAGAAATTAAAGAGGTAATTAATAGCTTTGATACAACTAAAGCCTCCGGACCGGACGGAGTAAAATCTATTGTAAATGAAATTAGTAATCCCTTGTGTCAACTATTTCGTTTTTGACTTGAAAAAAGCACTGTTTCAAATTTATGGAAATTTGCAAATGTTATGGCTCTCTTCAAAAAAGGTACCCAAATGAATGCAGCAATTACAGACCCATTTCGCTCCTTAGTATTATTGTTAAAATATTTGAGAAAATAATATATAAACACGTCTTTAATTTCTTCAAGGACAACTCAATACTAACAACACTGCAAAGTGGTTCCTACCAGGTGATATTACTTTTTTGTCAAGCCATTTAACATAACAAATATACCAGAATCGTCTTCTGTGACATAAGCAGGACTCACAAGCTGGACGCTGCTGGGGTCCGAGAGCGGTTATTATTATCGACACTAATACGTCGTAATACATGGAGACTCCAGGGGCATCCCCGCTGGTGTCCCACAGGGCAGTGTACTGGGACCACTATTATTTTTATTATATATCAACGATATTGTTGATGATATACAATCAAACATTAGACTATTTGCAGATGACACCTAAATATAGACGATTCAGAGGAATGCGCAGTTAGTTACCCTAAACAAAACTCTACAAAAAAATCAATGCATGCCCGGAAGCGTGGCTAGTGACTTTTAACCCCCTAAAGACAGAAACCCTAACCCTAACAACTAAACGCAACATTGTGAAACCACCCATATTAATGAAATCAATTAGAATAAAGGAAGTAACTGAACACAAACATCTTGGACTTATTTTTCTAACCAATTGTAAATGGAACAGCCACATTGATAGTATAATTAGTAAAGAGTCAAAATTAGTAAACTGTCTACGCTCCTTGAAATATCGCTTAAACAGAAAATCGCTAAACACCTTATAAATTATATTCTTCATTAATTCTGCCGCACTTCGATTATGCCGATGTTATCTGGGACGGACGCACTGACTACTTATCTAATAATCTCGAATCCCTTCAGCTTGATGCACTGCGCACTATTTGCGAGGTAGTTAAAGGTATTAGTCGCGCTGTCCTATAAGCGGAAACTGGGTTTATTCCTCTCAAAGAACGACGAAATCGACACAATTTAAAATTGCTATATAAAATTATAAACAACCTGACTCCTCTCTATCCCAAGAATCTCATAAATCTCGAACAAACAAATACATATTCATTTCGAAACGAAGATAAAATTAAAGAATTTCGATGTCGTACTGAAATATTTTGTAAATCATTTATGCCATCCAGTATAAGAGAGTGGAATAAACTCCCCCCCCCCCCACCTACAAGAAATTCAAGAACTCTTAAAATATTCTCCGATCATCTCTCCAAATCAGATATAAAAATTCCATGTTTTTACTACAACGGTCAGCGGAAACTCTAGATAATCCAAAGCAAATCTAGACTCCGGTGTTCTGACCTACAGGGGTACAAGTAACTCAGACATATTGCCGACAGTCCCGCATGCATCTGTGGTCACTTCTTTGAAGATCCTGATCACTACCTTTTGCAGTGCCCTTTACATTCAAATGCACGAAAGGAAACTCGATCATAAAAACATTAACTGTCTCTTGTTCGGGTCCACAAACCATTGTACCGCCATGCGTCCTATCATATATGTATGTGTTTGCCATTTTAACTCTGTATATACACCGATTTTGTTCCTTTGTCTTAATATTATGTACGTGTATATTACCTAGGGAGAGGGGTTTTACATAGGCCTAGCCTGTTTCCCAATCCCGTTCAGATATCCTGAATAAAATATTGTTTATTAAAACAAAATGTGGGCGTATAAAAATTCCTCCACCGAACCAGCGCTCCTCTAGGATATGTTTTGTTTTCTTTTACAGCATACCTATCTAAGAATTTAATGAACCTATTTTTTGTTTTCTTTTAAAGCGTATCCATCTAAGATTTTCATGGATATCATGTATTTAGTTAATCGAAACAGAAAAAGCAACGTCATAGAATGCAAAATAACAATTTGAGAAAATGATTAGAGGGAGGTAACTCTATTTATAGACTTCGACCCTTTTTTTATTTTTTTTTTTATTTTACAGAGCTAGTAAACAGGAACCTAATTGAAGAAATAATTGTGTAAGACCATACAATCTAAATACTACTGTAAAATTTTCTGAAATAAATTCTCTTTTTAAATCACAATTTTTCAAGATTTTGTTGGGTTTTTTTTTTAGTACACTACAAATCTTTCGACAAGAAGGAGTGTGTTTAATTCTTTTTAACATTGATTTGGTTATAATAAAGCAAATCTGTGCAGGAAGCAGGATATTTCTATGGTTAGATATATTGAAATTTATTACAAATTTGAGAAAAGTCTATAGAAAGAGTCAGCTCTCTTTAGTTATTCTGCGATCGATTAATTATTGTTTACTGCGGTCAAGGAGGGGGCAGGTGAAAAGTTTACTGAGTCTTAATCTACACGGTACTTCAGACCAATGTGGACACATGTGAAACTCGGGTTTTTGCACATATGCGCAGCCCTTGATAAGTGAGAACCACGTTACAACAAACCCAGAGTCTCTGCTCGACCCAATTCTAGTCGAAATAACGTTTGCTTCAACTCATCTTCAATAGAAGGTTTGATCTCGCCTTAACTACGTACCCTGCATATTTCGCCACTAAGTTCGATTTGGTAACAAGCCCAGTTTGGGAGCCTATCAGATTTATCGGCCGTCGAGAATACCAAGTCTCGCGCTTTTAGCTAAAATGCCTACATGTGACAATCGAGACAAAAGTTCAAAGATCGACCAATGTCAAGGTTGTTGGTTTTCAACGAGTTTCTCAATTAAAACAAAAAATTTTCAACGGCTGTAAACCCTGTTTGTTTACAGTGTGTTATGTGCCACGACCTCTGATTGGACAATGCTAATTAGTCACGTGTAAAAACAACGGGCGCAAAAGTTCGGCAATTGCTGAATATTGAAGCAACGGTTAGATGTTGTAAAACTCGCGGACGTTGCATAAGGAACATGGCTTCAACTATAATTCAGAGCTTATACTCTCTTGAGTTGGTATCTTAGGTTCATATGATGGCTGATTAGTATCATGTCGTGATGTCGTGGTGTCGCCTTTCATAAAAATGTCGTAATGTCGCGTAAAAATGTCGTATTGTCTGAATAAAATGTTGTGATGTCGGATTGTCGCGGTGTCGGGTTATCGGCCATATTCCTCTCAATACTATAATTATGTAAACTGAAAGTTCCTCGGGATTTTGCGGTGTGGTTTCTCCCTATCGGTAGAGTAGGACAAAGATTCTAGTAAAGTACAGTGTCTAGTTGTGTAGATGGAACAAAAAACAAGCTCCCGTGTACACATTGACGTGCACATAATTGAATCCATCGAAAATTTCTGTCATAGCACTCTGCATAGCGTATGCATATCTTCAGTAGCTCGATTTGTGCAGAAAAGTAGGAAAATTGAATGAAATGAAATTCTGTTTTATTTAACGTCCAAATGTTCTGCTCTGATTGGGCTAATGAGGACGGGCAAACGTTATACAGTGTACTGTGAGGGAGGTATTACCCGAATAGCGGCGCCACGGCCTACTCTTATATTGAATTCCATTTGTCAGGGGGTCTTTTATGAGCTCGCAAATATGTACAAGGAACCCCTTTTTTTCGTGCGATCTTAAAAAAAAGTATACGTTTTCCCTTGCCAGGCCCTCAGTCCTGTACCACTGTAAAGAGGAATCAAGCCGGAAAACTCCTGATAAGCTCTCTCGGCCAACGCAATGATCGAACACGAGACCCCAACGTTAGAGAGCCAACGTCTTACTCACTGAGTCACCGTGACATCTAGAAAAGTAGGACATTAAGCCCTGTTTCCGGAATGATTCCTCTTTGAAAGTGGTGCAGGGCTTGGGGCCTGGCAAGGAATAACGTATAGTCGTTCAGATGGGACGAAAAAGAGAGGCCACATTTACATATTGGCGTCCACGTAAAACACCTCCTGAAAGTTGGAATTCAATATAAGAGTAGGCCGTAGCGCCGCCATCCTGGTAATTTGAATACTTTAACTAAAACGTTTTCAGTGAAACTACTTGAAATTATTTCACAATATTTTCCAAATAAGACCGTTACTATACGACCTGGCGATAATCCATGGATGAATTGTCATTTACGTCATATTATTCGCAAAAGAAACAGAATCCACGGCAAAGCCAAAAAACATAATTTACCTTCTAATTGGGCAAACTTTAGGAAATACAGAAACTGTGTAATACAAGAGGTTCGAAAGGCAAAGGTCTTATTACGAAAAGATCGAATCAAATATTAATACAGACACATTTAATGATTCTGACTGGTGGAAACTTGTACGCATTTTTTCATTCAGAAATGGCAATTCTATTAAAGATATCCCACCTTTGAAATCTGGAAATACAATCAAATACACAAATAAAGACAAAGCCGAGCTTTTTAATAACTATTTAGTAAACCAATCTCTATTACCTAATGAAACGGACTACAGACTTCCGGAACTAGCATTACTCGATACTGACATTGAACCGCTTTCTATTGAATATCAGGATGTCGTCGACATTATTCACTGTTTGAAGGGTAAAAAGGCCTCAGGACCAGACAAAATTAATAATGTTATTTTAAAAAATGTTTCAAAGTCTCTTGCTTTCCTGCTGTTAAGATTATTCAATCTGCTTATATCGAAATCTATCTTCCCCGACTGTTGGAAATCGGCGCACGTCATACCAATTTTTAAAAAAGGCGATAGACATGTATGTTCTAACTACAGACCAATATCACTACTAAGTACCTTGGGTAAAGTTTTTGAAAAAATAATATGTAAGCATATTAAAACTTCGTTCATTCTAATAAAATTATATATATGTACCAGTCTGGGTTTCGACAAAATGATTGTGCTGTTTACCAACTAACTGATATGTACAACTACGTTTCTACCTGTTTAGACAAAGGGCGTGAGGTAAAAGCTGTATTTTTTGATATAAAAAGCGCATTTGATAGGGTATGGCATCGTGGGTTGATACACAAACTAAACTCAATTGGAATTAGAAATGGTGATTTAGATCTCCTCATAAATTATTTATTTTATTTATCCAATAGAAAGCAATCGGTTATTATTAATAATGATTCCTCAGCTTTTCAAAATATATACTCCGGCGTACCCCAGGGGTCCGTACTGGGACCGCTCCTTTTTCTAATTTTTATTAACGATATTACAAATGAAATTATCTCCCGATTAAGATTATTCGCAGATGATAATTCGTTATTTTTGGTTATAGATAATCCCCCCGACACCCTTAATACTTTGAATAATGATCTAAAGAAAATTCATGATTGGTCAGAAAAGTGGAAGGTCGAATTCAACCCAGATAAAACTATCAGTCTTACATTTAGTAGAAAAAACAACCCAACCTTGTCGCTTATTTTAATGATATCCCATTATATGACGCAAATACCCATAAACATTTAGGTGTAATTTTTAACAAACATTGTAAGTGGGACAATCACGTGGATTATTTAACTAGTAAAACCTCAAATATGGTCGACTGTCTGAGAAGTTTGAAATATAGAGTATCACGTAAGTCATTGAGTATTTTGTATAAATCTTTTATTCTTTCTATTTTTGATTACGCTGATATAGTCTGGAATAATACTACTGAAATAAATTCGCAAAAAATAGAAAAGCTCCACTTAGACGCGTTACGAACGATAACCGGCCTGCCTCGTGGAACCTACCATAATGCACTTTATATCTGAATCCGGATTCTCATCTTTATCAGTGCGACGTCAAGCTCATAAATTAACATTGTTTTATAAAATGGTAAATAACAAAGCTCCCAGTTATCTTTGTTGTCTTATCCCGCCAATTACCTCTTCCAACAACCCTTACAACATACGTAACTCCGACCACATTACACAAATTAAATGTAAAACTAATATTTATAAAAACTCCTTTTTGCCGTCTGCAATAAAAGCGTGGAATAGTTTAGACAATGAAATACAAAAGGCCTCGCCTGTCTCTGATTTTAAAACTAAACTGTATCCAACCTTATTTCCCAAAGTCAACAAACTGTTTTACTACGGTGAACGACAATTCCAAATTATCCACTGTAAACTACGTAATAATAAAAGTGATTTAAGATACCATTATAAGTTCCTTACGCATATATATATATGATCTCGACCTTGAAACCACTGAACACTTTTTACTCTACTGTCCATACTACACACTTCAGCGAAATAATACCATTAATTTATTACCAATGTATTTTAGAAATATCACTTGCCTACTCTATAGTAATGCCGAATTATCCCCAGACGTCAACAGCGATATTTTTAAATGTCTTTACAAATATATTAAAGATACGAAACGTCTTACTCTGTAAAATACAACCTTGGGGTGAGGAATTTATTTATTTTTTTTTTATTTTTTTTTTAATTAATTGATTTATTTTTCTTTTCTTTTTTTTTATTATTATTTTTTTTATTATTTATTTTTTCTATCATTTTTATTGTATATTTTTTATTATTATTATTTTTTTAAATCTTTATTTAATTAATTATTTATTTATTTACTCAAAATTAAAATCTTATTTAACTGTTTAATTGTACCATAACTAAAACAATGTAATTAGTTTTTGTCTGTATCATATATAATTCGATTGTACATGAATTATACACCCAAACCTGAAGGAAGCAAATTAATATAAGCCTACTTGGCTTGTTTTTGTATCCTATTATTTATGCTTTTTTATACTGTATAATATTCTCGAAATAAATACTGTTTAAACCGAATGACAGAATCAGACAGAAATTGCAGAATCAGATTATAAGAGTGATTATGAGATTATTATGTTTTTATACGTGTGGACGTATATTGTCGTCGCCCCTGTTCGTCCGTCCGTCCACAATTGTTTATGAAACTTGAAGTATAGGTTTATCTCGTTTCCTTTCGATATTGGCAAGTATCGGACTGTAACTTCATGGATTATGGACCTTGATTGTACGAAAATTCACGTTTTTAGCTTGTGAACAGTGTAGAGGTCACAATTTTGAACCGATTTTGATGAATCTTGAAATGCAGGTTTATAACCCAAAGATCTTGGTTCCTTTCGATATTTGCGCATATCGGATCATAACTTCGAGAATTATTGCCCCTGATTGTACGAAAAATCACCATTTTTAGCTTGTGGTCACTCGAGGGGTCACAATTATTATTCAATTTATAAAACCGTCTGATTATATCACCGTTACACTGTAATGAAGGCTGAGTTCGAATTTCGTGAAAATCGGCCCAAAAGTGCCCGACAAAATGGCCGCCGCTTGTACGCGAATAGTGTAAAAATATGGTATATCAAGGTTGTGGACCCTATAGAGGTCACAATTTTGAACCGATTTTGATGAAAACTGAAATGCATGTTTATAACCCAAAGATCTTGGTTCCTTTCGATATTTACGCATATCAGATCATAACTTCTTGTATTATGGCCCCTGATTATACAGAAAATCGCAATTATTATCCAATTTTAAAAAACGTTTGATTATATCACCGTTACACTGTAATGAAGGTTGGGGTCAAATTTTGTAAAAATCGGACAAAATGGCCGCAGCTTGTACGCGAATAGTGTAAAAATATGATATATATCAAGGTTGTGGACCCTGTAGAGGTCAAAAATTTATCTGATTTTCATGAAACTTGAAATGCATGTTTATATTTCAAAGATCATGGTTACTTTAGATACTTGCGCATATCGGATTGTAACTTCGTGAATTATGGCCCTTGATTGTAGGAAAAATCACACCCTTTATAGCTCGTTCTCTATCCATCTCTCGAAAATATTGGCGTATCCTGCCTGGCAGCCGTTGGTTAAATAAATATTATTATACAGGTATGGGCGGTTTCATGAAATAAAACTAAAAGAATTAAGTTTTTGTAATTTAACACAAGATGAACCTAATTATGTCAAATTATCCAATCTGCATACAGCCAAATCATCTTCACGGTATATTGTTACAGTGTAAGTTAAGCTTTTATTTTCTTGTGCAATTATAGCAATAGTTGCTAGAATCAAATATTTCATTTAACTATGCAATCAGGTCATACAAATTACTATCTGGACATTTACATTTATTCACAAGAAATGCCCACAATTAACTCTGTAAAAATTTCGCTATATTTTTTAGAATCTGTTTTAAACTACATTATAGCAAAAGCGGTAATCTCTTTATCTAAATCTTTCATGATGCATCTTTAATGAGTAAAACCAGTACAACATATTCATTCATGAAAGTAGAGTTTAGCTAGATTGTCAAACTCACAATACCAATTTGGAAAGAGATTTTACTATGTTGATTATTTTTCTTTTTTTTAATAGTTTAGATGAATCCAAGGTGTCGGATGGATCGAATAGTATGTGGAGTTCTGACGAAGAAGAAATATTCGACGCATCAACTTTGAAGTCTAACAGTCCTGTTGTGGCCATTGGGTAGGCTAATATTCATACATGTATTTGGGGAAAAAAAGAGGTGGGCGGATGATTAGCGCGTGTGCGTTGTATCATAGGGTCTATAATTGAATCAACTGGCGTGGTTTCGATTTTCCAGTTGTACGTGACAAGGAGTAGGGTTTTCTCCGGGTCCTCCGGTTTCCTCCCACTGCTTATGACCCTTACGCGCAAGCGATTTATTGAAATAAAATTAAACCATACGTTTATCCAGAAATGACCTAGTTTGTGCGCATGCGCGTTGTATGATAATATCTGTCATTGAGTCAACTGGCGTGGTTTCGATTCCGCGGTTGTACGTGACAAACTCTTGGGGGGTTTTCTAGGTCATCCGGTTTCTTGCCATATGTTTGTATCGAAATGACCTTCATGGTTAGCGTCGAGTGGACGTGAAACCTCATCTTCCCCCCCCCCCCTCTCTGGAATAAAGAGCGTGTAAGCGTCGAGTTCATACATGGGGCTAAGTGAAAGGGGTGCAATGACGCGCTTTGCGTGAGTGGTTTAGAGTTTTCACGTGCCCCCTCAATTGCAGTTCTCAATGCAATTGGCAGATTCTTATCTTGTTTAATTCATTAAAAATTATATTGTTCAACCAGTGTCAAACATATAATAGCCTACCTAGGGCTGGCTCAGATATGCTAAGCCCTCATCATAATAGTCCGACGTGGGGACGCCGCCACCCGAGCTGTGAATTTATGAGACCAACTTTTTTAGGCCATTTTTTTTCTGTGTGTAGATTCCGAATCTGGGTGGTGATCGGGCGTTTGAGGGTGCGTTTTCGAGATATAGGGGTTCAAATGTCTACAATGTGGGGGGCGGTGTCATGTTGACACAAATGATGATCATGTTATTATTGTTATATATTAATAAAACATAAATTTCTAGGACTGCCCATCTCTAAATTGGTGTTTTATGATGCCCCTGGACAGCTGTATTTTGGATGACAGGAAACCACTCATTTCAAAAGTTTTTCGTTCAGTACCAATATCGTCATTCAAAATATCTTGAATACAGTATTTCCACTGCGGAACTGGTTCTGTCATCAGATGGAGGTCCTTCGTCTTCAAGCGTTTCGGCGCTTTCCACAACGCTCTCGAGAAGTGCGCCAATTGAGTTGATCAGACTCGGCCCAGAACCAGTTAGCACTTCCACTGCTCTTCTTCTTCCTCCACAACCAGTTACTTTTCGAGAGATGTGGAAATGTACATAAAAAAGCTGATCAACAGCTCATATATCTTCGGATATGCTTCAGATACCCATTCACATTGTAAATCTTCATTCCAGCCTTGTATCGTACGGTCGAATTGTTCGATCATTGGTTTTGCAGTCTGTCCCCATATTGTTGCAACATAATTATTGCGTTTAATGTGCAGCAAAAGACTCCCCAGCCTAGATGGTAATAAAAAAAAGGGTTTGTTATTATTCATCAGAATTGAAATTCCCCCAAGAAGATCTTTCTTCTTGTGTCATCTACTCATGTGATAAGTCGATTTTCGCCGTACAAGGTAGAAAAAAATTTTCTAGACCAGCAATTACGTCATCAGAAACATCATTTGTTTGTCCCAGCTCTTTAAAAACTGTTAGAAAGTTGGGATTATCTTGAAAAGGAAAGACAGATAGTCATTACCACTGAAAGCATGTAGGCGGAGATATTAATATTATTGCCACTTTCGATACTAATCTTGATTGGATCAAAAAATATATCAAGATTAATATTGAAAGTGTCGAGAATATCCTAGAACTGACAACAAACCACGAGGACACCAAAATATCTTACCTACTCATCTTCGCATTGCAAATTAATGGAGGTGCTGAAAGAAACGATGATCCAAATGTACAAATTCTGATCGATAATGAGACGGACAAAGGATTTTCTGGGTAAAAAAAATAACGGACCTTTCTTTATCACCAAGTTGCGCTATACGTGATCTTTTGCTGCATGGCTGGAATGAAGATTTACAATATGAATTTGTTTCTGAAGCATATCCAAGAAAATATTTATCTCGCTCATATGATCTTTTGGTCTTGAATCTTCTCATGAAGACTAAGAATAATCAAATAACTTAACGTAGCTCGGAGTGTTTTTGTCCCCCGCCTTTCGAAGAAAACAGGGGACTATTAAAACGGGTTCGTCCGTCCGTTCGTCCGTCTGTCTGTCCGTCACGTATGGTGGGACACAATAACTCTATTTCTAACTGAACTGAAATCTTTAAAATTGGTGTAGGTGTTTATTAGTTCGATTCCTTGATGGAGTTTGAAGATGAGCATTTTCTGCTTATGTAAGCAGAGATAAGCAATTTGATTGGTTAGTTTAAACAATATTTTATTCAATAAACTGAAATGGGTTGAACAACAAGCAAAGGCCTATATAGGTTGATGCTTTGTAACACCATAACAGCCTTAAAATAGATGGTATCTATAAACAAGGGAGATAATTGTTTTATTATTTCCGATGTGAAAGATTTGTAAGTGTGGAAAAAAATGCCTATAATTGTATAATAGTGAGTTAACAACCTATTGAGCAAAAGACGTAGAAATAATGTTCTGACTTTCTTAGAAAATATGAAATTCCCGCTTTAAAGGACAATATTGGTGCCAGTCATTATCACATATGTGATAGAACTGATTAAACACTTTCCAAATATAATATTAACACAGAGATCATCGCTACCATAGAGGAGTAATAAAGGATTCATGAATCGGAAGTGACGAACGCCAAAGGAAAACACGAGTTGTTCCTCTATATAACTAACTGAAGTGACTAGTGATAACAGATACATGGGCAAATATCTGCTAATAATTCGCTCGAAGACCTAAAGTTGCTGTGTGACACTGTGGGAGAATATCTTACCATTCATAAAAAGAATTGACTGCCACTAGATAAGAGAACACGAAAGAGAAACAGAAACAAGTCCGTGCATTACCATGTTTTATAAGTTAGGGGAGACCGGGGCACATTGGACCACCATTGATATATCCTTATAAATAATACTATACAACCCAACACTATACAGAAGTGAGATGACTTCTTAGACCCATTTCTCCATCAATAAGCCACATGCTGTCAATTATTTTCTTAGGCAGTGAATTTTTCAAAAAAGCGCTTAAAAGAGAAAGATTTTCCATACATGTTAACTTCTTAGCCTAGGAAATTCTTGTACTTTAAATACGTTCATATGTCAAATCTATACAATCCAGATAAACCGGGGTTTGATCCATATAAGAGGGAATATTGATTTTTATTTTTAAATTTGATCATGAAACTGTGATGGGGCAGATTGAACCACTGTCAGCGAGGTACTTTGAACCATGGTTCAATGTTCCCCAGTGAATTATAGACTATATATCATTTAATAATTTGTTTAGCCTAAGAAATTCTTGGATGCGTAATCTACAATTCATATAAACAAGGGCTTGATCCATTTTGAATTTTTTAAAAATATCTTTGAAAATAAAAACAAAAGATTTAGAATATCAGTTTATCCAACTCTGTAGGCCTATCGTATGAAAGGAATTAAACTTGTATGAAACTTGGCTGTGCCATGCATGGGCGCAATGGGTCTCCCGGCCTAGAGTCGCTCGTCAGCAAATCTGGCTGTCTGAATATTGGACCAACCTTTGTTTGAATCACTACAAAAGTTGAATTGATCCCACCCAACTGCCAACTTATGCGCATTTTACGGCGATTTGTAGGAGCCTAGGGAATCCAGACTCCTGCTTGTTTCGACCGTTGCACCGATGTCAAATCTGTGGATATTTGTTTTTAACTAACTATACACTGCTGATTTCTTCTTTGATTGGCATTTAGTAATTGAACATATTAACACAAGGTACAATTTTATGGATACACAATTACTGAGTTTGATACTAAGCGACGTTTCGACGAGGATGCTCTCGTCTTTATCAAGCAATGATACAAATTTGTGAATAGTATAGGCAAATATATACAGAATATGCAACAAAGATAAAAATCAAATACAATTAAAGTTTAACACCTTTGATTAGGGGGCATTAAGGACTAATCCTACACAACAGAAAACTCTTACGGGGATTAAAAGGAGGCGAATGCTATTATTTATAAAAAGATCAGTGTATTAACACTATTAATGGAAAACCAATTAACCTGAGCTATAGAAAACAATAATATAAAGAGAAGTGTGTATGTATAAGTAAACAAGAGTGGTCGTTGATGCATGTGCAAAGAAAAATAAAATAATAATTTGAAATTAAGAAATAAAAATATAAAATATATAATCATGTAAGATATCCTGATATATCGATATAAACTGAAAATCGAGGATTGTAAAACGGGTAAAGTACTGAAAAGAAACATTTATAAAATGTATGATTAGATTATGTAAAACAAACACAAATAAAACTGGATAAGCACTGAAAGGGAACAAAAAAGTGTTGGAACCAATAAGCTGCAAGACCTGAAAGATAAAACCTATTATTACAGTATAAATCTGGAAGAAAGAAACCGTAAATATATTATTCCACGCATTAAAGGTCAATACATATGAACTATATTCTGACTGTAAAACTGGATAATTACTGCAAACCAAGATATGTAAAGTATATAACTAGACTGTGAAACTTGATAATCACTGAATTGTGTTAATTCTGAAAGCTGAAAATCATGAAAGAAACCTATTATTAGACTTAAACATGGGTGGGGGGGGGACCTTAAATATATTCTTCCAATAAACTGAAACCGATAAATGTGAAAAATTATCCTCCGACTGTCAAATTGGACTGTCAAGCGCTGAAAGTTAAGATATGTGCCTTGTGTAATTAGACTGTGGAAACCGGATAAACACTGAAATAGAAATAAAGTATTAGAATTAATGTATAGGTTGGTCATAAGCCCTTGGTATAAATAGTCCGACATCACGGTTTAACTTGGGCTTGATCCGTTTTATATTGATGGCCTCAGCGCTCACGCTGTCGATCGCCATTTCCGCCAATTGCGATAAAAATATAATTTTGGCGTTAAAATATTCAATCTGGCGAAATTTTTGGCGATTCTTTTTTAACCATGGCTAAAAAAATTTCTTCCCACAAAGTTTTGATTTCCACGCCGTGCATACACGTTACAATCTATCACGCTTGGTTCAGTCAGTTATCAATCAATCAAGTACTAATCCCTTGTCTCCTGATCAATCTCGGATTAGCGTTGATTAGTATATACAGTAAGAGTAGTAATAAACTAATCAAGAGACAAACGATTTAATTGTTTGTCTCCAAATACGAATCGGTGGCTTTTTTGACGGTTTCTATATATTCAAAATGGCGGACACCGTGAATAATACTCGTTCGATTTGTTCGGGATTATTGGATTATGACGTCTGTTTTATCTTTTTCTTATTCCTGTTGCCCGTTATCGTTAATAAATAAAGCCAGGTTTGTTGTTAAAGTTTATATGGAAGTCGATATCAAACGCCAGAAACGAACGAACGAAAGTCAGTTATTTTCTAATCACATGCCATTAATAATAATGGGCCGTAAGCGAAAACTTGAACAGCCTTCGTCAACGTCCGATAGAAGAATTTCAAACTTACATGTATTTATTTTTTGTATTTCACCACCAAAATACTCCCGAACTGACCATCATGGCCCCAAGAAGTTTCCTGGTTTTCTTCTGGTGATGATGTACTGCACGGGTTCTGGTTTTGTCCCACAGGATTGTATGATCTGCGTTGTTAATAATATGCTATGCTACTGCTGAGGGATTGGTGGAAGCTAGTGACTTGTGTTCTTTTATTCGTACATAAGTGGTCGCTTCGTTTCCCCCAAATATTTTTCGAGGCATGAGCATGTTATTTCGTAAATGCATCCTTTTGGCTGTGGGGGGTTGGTTTGTGTTGATCTACCATTGGCTTGCAGTAAATTCTGTATGGTTCTGCCGCTAGAGAAGGTCACGTCTATGCCCACTTCTTTTTCATCAACCTTTTGATCTGGTAGGAGATTTTGCCGTGGAACAGGATGGTTATTCTGATTCCAGAGTGGTCAGTATTTGGCGTTCTTGGCTTGTGTTGGTTCTCTATTGGTGGAGGTGATGACGTTATTAACTAGTTGGGTGGGGTAACTGTTGTTGTTTATGAAGACGTTTCTAAATGCTCTAAACTTCCTTCATCACATATCTTGGTGGCGCGTCTGGTTAGAGTGGTGATGATGGATTTCTTAATTTGATGCGAATGATTTGAATTATAGTGAATATATTGATCAGTGTGAGTTGGTTTTCTATAAACAGCGGTGGAGAATTTGTTATCAGATTTAGTCACTAAGACATCATGGAATGGGAGACTGTCGTCCGTTTCTGTTTCCATTGTTGATTGTTTGCAGATTCATTAGATCACTACGAAATAAGTGAGTAGGTGTAAGATCTAAATCCAGATCTATGTTAACATGGAATTTTTATCGGTGTTAAATTTCCCAATTATTTGGTTAAACCTACCCCGACAATTGTGTAAGAGGGGGATACATTGAACCATTACGGTCAAGTGGATTAAAATATGTTGGGTTTTTTTTTGGGGGGGGGGGTAAAATAAATTAAGTTAAAGATTAATTTAATTGAATCTGATACACGATAGCAACTATGATATGTCTTCAACCAATACAATAAAGTAAAGAGCTCTTATAAAAACATTTGATATGAAATGAGGACAAACATGTATGTGAACAAAATGGTTCAATGTGCCCCGGTCTCCCCTATAGAATGAATAAAAACAAGGGGCTGTACGGAGTATTTCTATTTTTCCCGTGTACTCTTATCTTATGACACTTAATTACTTTATTGAATCGTCAGATATCCTCTTGTGGTCCCATATAACAACTTTTTGTCTTCGAAGGAATAATTAGTGAGCAGAAATTCGGCCGTTTATCTGTCATCACTCGTCACTTCAGTCATTCACATAGAGAGATAACTCGTGTTTTCCTTTGGCGTTCGTCACTTCCGATTCATGAATCCTTTATTACTCCTCTATGGTAGCGATGATCTCTGTGTTAATATTATATTTGGAAAGTGTTTAATCAGTTCTATCACATATGTGATAATGACTGGCACCAATATTGTCCTTTAAGTCAGAGTGGTACATAGTTTGTTTTTTTTTTACATCAATCAATACCGTGACTAAGATCAATACCTTGACTAAGTTCAATAATTGTCGATACTTTGGGACACAATATGGAGTTTCCGCTTAGGGTAAGCAGAGATAAGCAATCTGATTGTTTGTTTCTTTGGGGTTATAATAATGAACTAAGAGCGATGAAACTCTTAATATAGATTGATTTAAACAATATTTTATTAATTGTAAAGTACAATAGGTAAGTTTCTAAAGATTACAAGGATACGATAACAATTTTATTCCCACTCCACACCTCCAGACACGCACATCTGCTACCCCCTCCCCACAAATCGAAACAATTGTCCAAGGGCATCATAAACACTTATCCAAAGATACATTATGGAAGATTGTAGCCCAAAATGGAAATTTTTTGGATTCTGATTGGTCGAAAAGTGGCGTCGAATGAGTATAACAGTCCTCTAAATTTCCTGGGCGACTCACTGCGAATGAATATTTTGTGGGTGCTAGACTCTGTTTGCAGAGGCCAAATATTCTACACCTCAAAACTTTATTCCAGGAAATCTTCATGAATTTTTTCTTGAATGTCATCAACAACAAATAACAACCATTGACCTATTGAAACACCCACCTGAAACACACGAAAATTAAAAGTTAGTGAGTGTATTTGAAAGAAAATAGGAAACTCATTTCACGCCAATTTTATTCCCACTCCTCACCTTCAGACCCGCACATCTGCTACCCCCTCCCCACCTCCCCACAAATCAAAACAATTGTCCAAGGGCATCATAAACACTTAGTTAAAGATAAATTATGGGAGATTAGATAACGACTTGGCAAGTCTGACTTAGCAGTTAAAAACTAGCTAATGTAAAGGCAATTTGTTGAAAGTTTCAGTCAAATTGATCCATTCTGAACATAGAACTAAGCGAATGAAAGTTCCGCTTAGCCTCGGCAATCATTACTAAAGTCGGTAAGACAAAGCTAGTAGTCTCAGTTATCCATTTAATCGGTAAATCACAAAGGACAATATTGCAGCAAATCGAACTACAGTCCAACAAAAATCTCATGCCAATCTAGCCTTGACATTGAGAGTTGATTATGGTCTGAATAAGTTACTTAATGTCTAATTTATAGTTTTTATAACATTGCAGGCCTAAAGAAAGACCTACAACAGGCAGATTTTGCTCTTGCATAATGCATGTTTAAAGATGAGCAGTCCTAGAAATTTACGTTTTATTAATGTATTATGTCAACACAATGACATCCTCCCACACCCATTGTCGACATTTTACCCCTATATCTCGAAAACGCCCCATGAAATGCCTGATCGTCACCCAGATTCGGAAGCTACACAAAAATCTGGTCTAGAAAAACTTGGTCTCATAAATTTACAGCTCGGGTGGCGACACCCCCCCCCCCGCCTTCAGTCGCCGGACTATATGTAAATAGACGGAGTAAATTAGTTAATGTAGGCTTTCGCACCTGTCAGGTATTCCAAGGACGAATGTATAGGTAAATAAGTTAGGTAAAAATAATACTAATGACAACTAAGAGTCTTGAGTGTATATAATATGTTTGGGTTGATAGGGGTATTTATTATGGGACAACTTTTTGTGGGACCTTGTTAAGCTGTACCATTTTCACCATGATAAATCAGGCACCGAAAAAAAACCTCGAAGAATGGTTAACCTGGACTGGTGTGCATTCATTGTAACTTTATCGTATTATCTTTGTTTTAAGACTTGCAAGCTTTACGTCAACTCCAAAGAAGAACAAGAATAGAAGTAATGTATCTAATTCCAACAACTACACATATTGAAGAAAGCAGAATACTTATATCATGTTTAAAGAAATCGTTATAATGTTGTTGAGTTTTTTTTATATAAAAAAATAATTATATTATGATTATTATCATTATTATTATTACAGCGTGTTCGGAACTGAACTCGTGAAGATACCATGTGTATCATTAATTATCCCGATTGTGTCCATCCATTCATTATTTAACCTTTATCTTTTTTATTGTTGCTGGTCATATCAAGGAAGGGGATGTGTTCAGAATTAATGTCCACTGTGTAGTTTTTTTATCCAAAGAAAGTTGGTTGATATCTTTTTCACGTGACGGTGTCATGGTAACGGCCAAGGCAACGGCCAGGGGTGACCATTTTTTAACTGTATGGAACCAGTGTGCTTTAGTGATTTAGAAGGATAGGGTCGTATTTTGTTCGCTGTTAAAATCGTAATATATATATAGATAGAAAAGAATAGTTGTGTACTGTTTTGTGTTCATATTCGGAAAATTTTTGGTAGCAGAGCGTGGTTTTATATAAAACATTTTTCGAACTGTAAGTACACTACTTTTTATTTCGTGCGTTGAAATAGACTTAATTATTGAAATTCAAATATGGCAGATTCGAAAAATAAACCCAACGAGGACGAGATATTTACGGCGCTATTGAAAAAGAGAAGAACAGCCAATAGTCAATTGGCAAAGGCACGAATCAATTTAACTTTAGCGTTAACAAGCAATGTGTATGACATTAACGAAGACAATATAAGATCTGCATTGCAATTTTTAATGGCTAGTCAAGAGGCGGCGATTGATGTATTAACAGAACTGACCAGGATAGACAGCGATAGTTTCGAGTCGGAATTAGAACATTTAGAAGACCACAAACAAATTAGCGTCTTAGTTACTCAGACCACCCAGTTCTTGGCCATTCCACGATCTAACGCCCAGTCAAGGGACGCTGCGACACAAGCATCGTCGCATGCAGCAGATCATATAAATACATCGGTTCAACCACCGTGTGAAAATAGTTCTTCGTCGTATAATAATAAGGAAGACCTTATTCGTCAAGTCGATAGAGACATATTTCAACAACTTAATAAAGTTTCAATTCCAAAATTTAGTGGTTCAAAGCTAGATTACCAACTCTTTAAAGACGCTTTCACGGAATGTATAGATAAGTCTTCATGTTCGAAATCATACAAAATGCTACAACTACGCCAACATTTAGAAGGGGGATGCCTTAAATGCCATAGAAGGATTTCCAGCTTCAGAAATCGGCTATGATGCAGCCATCAAACGTTTAGATGATAAATTTGGAGGTCAACGTCGATCAGTATTGATCCATTTGGACACAATTCGTCAAATGCGTACGGTTAATTTTAATGATTTCAAGAATTTCGAAAATTTTGTTGAGAAATTAGAACTTAGTATAATCGCACCCCAAGAGAGTGGTCGAACGGAAGAATTTGAAGCAAATTCAATGTTTTTCTGTGTAGCAAGATCGAAACTTTCGCCTGTAAACGTAACCCAATTCAAACGATGGACCGCTTTAGAGAAAAAAGAAGAAACTTTAATGAATCTACACACATGGTTAGCGGGAGAAATTAGATATCGCATCGAAGCCCAGGAAGAGATAGATGGTTTTCAGTCGAGCCGCATAGAGCGTCTTCGTCATCGTATTCGCCGTCATATAATTATAGATCGAAATATCCACAGCCAAACAGCAGAGCCAGAACTTATCATTCGGATTCCAGTCGGTTCAATACCCCTCGTCGTAATTGTTGTATCGTATGCGATCAAAATCATACTTTTGGTCTTAATAACTGTCCTATGTTTAAATCGTTCACCGTACACCAACGTTGGAATTGTGCTAAAGAAAGACGGTTATGTTATAGATGTCTAAGTCCTACACATCCAGGTTGGAAGTGTCTTAATTCAAAGATGTGTTCTGTCGACGGATGTCCCAAGAACCACCACTTTTTATTGCACGGAGGGATACTACACAAATAACGCTCCACAAGAATATGAGAATGCACGACAATCATCATTCGGACAAGAAAGACCCACTTCGGTGAAATTACCCAGCAAGCAAAATACGGACGATGCACGTTGTCAATATCCAACCGCGCGTACTCATACGCAATTTAACGAACACGAAAGAGTAGCTATGCGTATTATTCCAGTTATACTCCAGAATGGTAATAGAAAGCTTTCATGTAACGCATTGTTGGATGAATGTTCAACCGATAGCTACATTAACGAAAACATCGCTGCAGAATTAGGACTTCGGGGAAAATTAACGCAAACGAATGTCAGTGTTTTAGGGGGAAAAAAGGATAGACTTGATACGACAAGTGTTAGGGTTAATCTTAGTAGTATCGACGATAGTATGCATTTACAACTAGAGGCTTTTACAGTATCAAACGTCACTGGAGATATGAAAATAGTCGATTGGTTGAAACATTCGAATAACTGGCCTCATCTTCAAGGCATTCCGTTTCCAAGAGTATCGGGTCATCGACCAGAAGTCGATTTATTAATAGGTCTTAACGCATCTCAAGTTCATCGTTCAATTACAGAAGTCGCTGGTCGTCCAGGTGAGCCAATCGCAAGACTCACACCATTAGGGTGGACATGTATAGGCCCAGTATGTTCATCGAATAACTTTTATCATAGAAATAGAACAATTCATTTCGCTCGTACATATTTTATAAGTGATAACCAAGAGCCACACGTAGACTCGTTACTTCGAAGCATGTGGGAATTAGAATTGTCCGGGGTCGTGCCAAATGCCAAGTCGAATTCCAAGTCGGAACAAGCAGCAATTGATTCAACTAAGGATTCTCTAACTTATGATACAAACGCATCTCGATATACCGTGGGTATTCCGTGGAGACATAACGAGCCTCAACTCGAATCAAATTATGCTCTCGCCAAATCGCGACTCATCAACTTAGAGAAATCATTAATTAAGCGTCCACTAGTAGCTCAAGAATATCAACGAATCATGAATGATCATTTAGAGAAAGAATACATCGAAGAAGTTTAGCCCATAGATACCCAGGCATCGTCGTGGTACCTACCACACTTCGCGGTTGTTCGTATGGATAAGTCTACAACTAAAGTCAGAGTTGTAATGGACGCTGCTGCTCGATGTCAAGGAAAGTCCTTGAATGATTGCATTTACCCAGGGCCCAAACTTCAAAGAGACTTGTTTGATGTCTTACTTCGCTTTCGGAAAAGTCCTATCGCTGTAGCCGCAGATATAACCGAAATGTTCCTACAAATAAAGATTAAACCGGAAGATCGGAAGTTCCATAAATTCTTGAGGAGGGACTTGGTTCCAGATGCGCCTGTAAAAATATATCAATACAAGCGACTGGTATTTGGCAATTCTTCGTCGCCATATTTATCACAGGCCGTTGTTAGAGAACATTGTACATTGAACGTTGAAAAATATCCAGCTGGTGCGAACTCCGTTCTCAATTCTATGTACATAGATGATTTATTAGATAGTGTGGATGACGTATCTACAGCTATAGAGTTGCGCCGAGAAATATCTGCAGTTTTACTAAGTGCAGGGTTCAAGATTCGTAAATGGTTGTGTAATGACCCAAGGGTATTAGAAGAAATATCCATACAAGATCGTATGGGTCATCTTTCAATTGAAGATAGCAGTTTACCTTCACTAAAAACTTTAGGCATTTTGTGGAATGCCGCAAGCGACGATTTTACTTTCAAAATTAAAGAGCCGAATAATGTAACTTTAACTAAGAGACATGTTGTAAGTCGAGCTGCTACGTTATTTGACCCATTAAGTTTCCTGTCGCCCTTTACTATCCGGGCAAAAATCGGCATCCAAAAGACATGGATACAAGGCCTTCATTGGGATGATGCATTACCTGAAGAATTAGTACAGCCATGGGAGAAATGGTTTCGCGAATTACCTCAATTGAGCGAAGTCAAATTTCCGAGGTGCATTCAAAAATTACTCGTAAATCGATTCACACTTTTGTAGACGCGTCTGAAATGGCGTACGCGGGAGCTTGTTATTTACGTTGTGAATATGAAGATGGTAGCATTTCTGTCGTTTTGATCGTTGCTAAAACGCGCGTCGCACCATTAAAAGCGATTTCGATTCCTAAATTAGAATTATGTGGCGCTGTCTTAGGTCTTCGTCTAACTATTACAACATGTGAAGTATTAAACATTTCGAAAGACGAAGTGACATTTTGGTGTGACAGCCAAAATGTTTTATATTGGTTGAAAGGCGAAATCTCGTAGTTATAAACCCTTTGTTTCGCATCGAGTCGGAGAGATTCACGAAAATTCGGATCCTAATCAGTGGCGGTATTGTCCGACTAAACTTAATAGTGCTGATTTAGCAACCCGCGGGATATCTGCAGAAGATCTTATTCATAGCGATATTTGGTGGTACGGACCTAACTTTCTTCATGAGGATTCGTCGTCGTGGCCAGATGTTCTCATATTGTCAAGTTCTGTAGAGACCCAAAAAGAGGTTCGTAGTCATTGTTCCAAAACTTTTGTAATCACCCCTGTTAATCAAGAATTAGGTAGATTGTGCCCATCGAGATTTTCGAATCTTACCAAGTTACATCGGATAACTGCTAGGATCTTTCGATTTATCAATAACATTCGTAATCTAGACAATCGTGTAACTGGTAATGTACTTACATCGTCAGAGATAGATAATTCTGCAACCTTTTGGTATAAGTTCGCACAGCGGGAAGCGTTTCTTGAAGAAATCAGGGACTTAGAAAAAGACAAGGGTGTTAAGAACAATTCGAAATTGTTATCGCTTAATCTGTTTATATACTATTCAAAAAAAGTAGGGGATATTTGATTTTGGGGGCATAATACTATAATATGCAAATGACTACGAAAAAAGTCACTATAGAATCTAACAGAAGAAACATTTCCAGTTACATGTGACGCCCAAACGCACCAATAGCTACCGCATGGAATGCAGGTGATGCTTGGGATCATCATGGGGGTCCAACCCAAGATTTGCACGACTCTGACTTTGAATGTTACAGTCATTGTGGCATTGAATTCCAGGGTGGAAACATCAGTTTAATTGCTTTAGTGACCAGAAAACAAATTTTGATATGCGTCGGCTTACCCAAAATGAAAGGTTACGTGCCCTTGGCATACTACAGATCGGCACAACACAGGCGGTTGTGGCGCGGACGATGAATGTTTCTCAGTCTGTCATAAGCAGGCTATGGTCCAGATACCGTGATACACAATCTGTACAGGACAGACCACGCTCAGGTCGACCAAGGGCGACAACTCAAGCCCAGGATCGATTTATCCGTACCTTGGTCTTGAGAAATCGTGTCATCACAGCAAATCAGATCAGCGCTCGTCTTCAAACAGACACTGGTGTGAGAGTGAGTGGCCAGACGATTCGGAATCGACTGCATAGGGGTCACCTTCGCGCCCGACGTCCTCGCGTGATCCCTTGTTTGAGAGATCATCACATTCAGGCAAGACGTCGTTGGTGTAGGGATCGTCAACACTGGGATAATCGACGCTGGAGCAATGTGATGTTTTCAGATGAGTCAAGGTTCACTGTTTATTTTTTGGACAGACGTAGGAGGGTGTGGCGTCGTCGACACGAGCGCTTCCAAGACGTTAACGTCATCAGACATGATCGATTTGGGGGTGGTTCTGTTATGGTGTGGGGAGGCATCACTGTTGCTGGAAGAACGGCTTTACATGTTGTTGCAGGGCGTGTTACAGGCCAGTACTACCGGGACAACATCTTGGCAGCCCATGTTGTGTCGTTCGCACGACGTCATGGCCGCCGTTTCATCTTCCAGGATGACAACGCAAGATGTCACAGGGCCAGGATCGTTACAGGTTACCTCCAACAACAGAACATCACCACATTACCTTGGCCAGCACTGAGTCCCGACCTCTCCCCCATCGAGCGTGTCTGGGACATGCTTGGACAGAGGTTACGTCAACGTCAACAACGTCCTGCCAATGTCCAAGAACTTGCTGCTGCGTTGCAACAGGAATGGGACAATCTGGACCAAAATGACCTTAGACGTCTCATTAGGAGTATGCCACGTCGGATCAATGCTTGTTTGGCAAACAGAGGAGGATTTACCCGTTACTGACTTTGTTGTGATGCTGTGGTAACTTTACTATTTGACCCCGGGTATCATTTTACCCTTATAATGGTCAGTCTGTGCCTTACTTAGTCTAACGATCATTTGGAATAAATTGATGAATGTGAACTTCATTTCATTTTGTCATTTGTTTCTTCGTCAGTTTCATTAGGTGACTTTAATAACACTTAAAAATCAAATATCCCCTACTTTTTTTGAATAGTATAGATGATCAAGGTGTTCTTCGCGTTAATGGTCGTTTGTGTCGAGCTTTAACTTATAACGCGAGATATCCTATTATCTTGCCTACGAAGGGAGACATTACCCGTCTTATCGTTTATAGTTATCATGAGAAGGGAAATCATGAAACGGGTACTTCTTATCTACTATCGGAACTTCGAACTAAATTTTGGATTATTCGTGCTAGAGATATAGTTAAGTCGATTCAACATAAGTGTGATACATGTATTCGACGTAGGACAAAACCTGCGCAACAAATAATGGCTCCTTTGCCTAAAATGAGACTTGGTGAACCTATGCGTGCTTTTGCCAGAGTTGGCGTAGATTATGGGGGACCTTTTCTTACCAAACAAGGACGAGAAAAAGTTCGAACTAAAAGATACATGTGCTTATTTACTTGTTTAGTAACGCGCGCCGTACATATCGAAATGGCTTGGAGTTTGGATACCGACTCTTTTTTGTGTGCTTTCAATAGATTTGTAAGTCGTCGTGGAAAACCGGTTCAGATGTTATCGGATAATGGCACTAATTTCGTTGGGGCCAGCAGAGAACTGACTGAATTATTACAACGGTTGGATAAAAGTAAAATAGGCAACTCGATGTCAAATATGGGAATAGACTGGCAGTTCAACCCACCTATCGCGCCTCATTTTGGTGGAGTATTTGAAGCTTTAATAAAGTCCGCTAAACGTGCTATGAAAGCGGCTATCGGAGACGCGGATGTCACAGATGAGGAACACATGTCGGCAATGGTAAACGCAGAAGGTCTTTTGAATTCTCGTCCATTGTGTTACCAAGGAGAAGATTCGAATGATGAACCAGTGTTAACACAAAACCATTTTCTGATAGGGCAACTTGGTGGAGAATTAGCGCCAGAATATACTGACTTAACTCCGCACAATCTTCGTAATCGTTGGCGTAGGGTACAAGATCTAGTATTACAATTTTGGAGACGTTGGTTGAGGGAATTCTTACCAACTTTAAATGCTCCTAAGAAATGGCGTACTACACACAGAGACTTTAAAGTAGATGATATGGTTATTTTAATAGATCCGCAAACTCCAAGAGGAAAGTGGCCATTAGCTCGTATTGTTAAAATCTATCCAGGAAGTGATGGACATGTGCGCGTGGTAGATGTAAAAACAGGAAAGAACACATACAGGAGAGCAGTGACTCGTCTCTGTCCTCTTAACAACGAATAATCGTATAGGGACATTGTTCGTGTAGATTAAATTAAAGTGACCTTTTATCGAAATAGTTTTTATAGGCAGTAATGGTTGATAGAAATGTAATCGTGGTTCATAAGTTTCATTTATTGTATATCGTTAACTTCATCGTTTTTGTAGATCTTAGTCGTTTTTGTTGATGTTCAATGTATTTCTCATCAAGGAGGGGGATATGTTCGGAACTGAACTCGTGAAAATACCATGTGTATCATTAATTATCCCGATCGTGTCCATTCATTCATTATTTAACCTTTATCTTTTTTATTGTTGCTGGTCATATCAAGGAGGGGGATGTGTTCAGAATTAATGTCCACTGTGTAGTTTTTTTATCTAAAGAAAGTTGGTTGATATCTTTTTCACGTGACGGTGTCATGGTAACGGCCAAGGCAACGGCCAGGGGTGACCATTTTTTAACTGTATGGAACCAGTGTGCTTTAGTGATTTAGAAGGATAGGGTCGTATTTTGTTCGCTGTTAAAATCGTATAATATATATAGATAGAAAAGAATAGTTGTGTACTGTTTTGTGTTCATATTCGGAACACAGCGTATTCATAGTAATGCGCTTTTACGGAGCCCCTTAAGTGCACGATTCCACTCTTATATAATTTTTTCGTACATGATTCCACTCTTATATAATTATTTCATTTAAACCAGAGCCTTATATAGAGAGTGGCCAACTGACGTCGTGGGCACCATTTTGTTACCCATTCTTACGTTAAACATAGAGTCGCAGTACAGCGTGTGACCCATTTATATGCTTTAGATTTGTGCAAATGTATTTTCATGTTCACTCGTGCGTAGGGGTTGACAATAATTTTAATAAGTCAATCGCAATATGTAACTTTTATTGACAATATTAATTTTTTTTTATCGAAAGTATCGAATAATGATTCAAAGATTACCTTTGAAATTAGTAACAAAAATATTATTATATTTTAAGGGTGAAATATTGAAACGGACTCCGTTGATTTCGATTTCGATTCTGATTTTTTTTTTAATTAACATTACAAATACCGCAATGAACCAATATACCGTTTGACTATAGATTAAATCGAAAGTATTGAATAATGATTACCTCTGAAATTAGAAACTACATGTAATTTTTGTATTAAATTTTTATCGTTATTATCCCGCGCCAAAGGAAGTAAGGGGGAGATCTTGAAACGGGCTCTGTCCATCCCAGTATCTTTATGAAACTTTATTTGTAAACACATCATTATAGTAGTTGTGCCAGGTTGGCCTTTTGCTAATTAGAAATCTTTATGATTTAATCATTTTGTGTGTTTCCTTGGAGACCGGGTGTTGGGTGGTCGTGTGATCTAACACGTGCGCTTTAGATCATAAGGTCTGTCATTGAATCAAGCGGTGATGTTTCGACCTAAAGATTCTTCTTGAAAAGGAGTAGGGGCGCCTGTCCAACCTTGTGGGTTTTCTACTTGTCCTCCAATTTCCTTCCATTACTAAAGACCCCCTACGCGCAGGCGAATTATTAAAGGTAGACCATACGTTAGCTCTCTCTCTCTTTCGAATCCCCGGTTGTAAGTCTTAGTGCCAAGGAGTAGGGTCGCTTGTCCAATCTCGTGGGTTTTCTCCGGGTCCTCCGGTTTCCTCCCACTACTAATGTTGGGGCGGTTAAGGAAGATTTTTTGGTAGAATCGTGCACTTTGGCTTAAAAGCATGAAACTTGGCACATAGAAGGCATCAACCCTACTGATTATTTTGGGATGGGGATCCACCTCAGCAGCGCCCCCTTGTGGTTGCTATGGCGATTTTTCTCAAAATGGCCGCTAATTTATTAAAATACATATAGATATTTAGAAGTATACATTGTAGAATAATGATCTAGGTGTCTAAATATATTGCTCTATGGTCTACAAAGCCAGCGGACACAAAAACATAAGATATAATTAAGAGCCATTCCACGAGAAAACCATGCAGAAGGTGGGGGTCGGCAGATCGAGCTCATCTCGGGGGGATTTTATGAACTCCTCAAGACTACTTCACAGCCGGAAGAGCCGATCTCAAAATTTAATCGTTTTTGAGATTTTGCCTCAAACTGATTTTTAGACATTTTTCCCCTTTTTCACGTCATTTTTGGTCGATTTTCAGCCACCTATTCTGGCGAGTCTAGGGTTTGGATGAAAATAGTGGTGGTTGGCAATGTTAGTGGGGGTCTTCCTGTGCCCCCATGTACAGACCTTAAGGTCACATCTATTCTCCGGGAGTAATGGTCAGCAAAATTGTAAGATATGGCGAATAAAATAGAAAATATACACCTTCGAAGATTAACCCTAATTTCTATGATGCGGGGGTAGGTCAAAATATCGAAATGGTTTTATGCACAGCTCGACCTCCTCTATCGATATAAGAAATAAAATCTCTGTCACCTCTTTTCATTCAATGCGAAATCATGAGTCAAAGTTGGTGGATTTTCCATATTATAAATCTCCGATTCTCTATGAAATGACCAACTACTCTCATACAGGGTAAGCCAGCTTTCTCCAACCTTCGTCAAATCATTCGCCCATGCTCGCTGGTAGCAGCAGTAAACCGGCTCGAGCAAACTGGTCTCTTTGATGAAGCTTGGAATCCAATCCAAGATGACCGCGCCCGGGACCGCAGAAAATTGAGGGGTTTCTTCATTTTTGGCCATTGAATGTGGCACATATCCCACATATGAGAACTAATGACTTCATACAATTGATAGAGTGTACTAAAAACATTAAGGTCGACTCTTTAGCACATTAAATAGCAATAAGATATGTGAGAACCGAATGGGAACTGATTTCTTGACGAAGTGGAAATTTTGATCTCATGTGCTGCCAGTCGCTACCGCCTGGATCTCAAATGCAAAAGGGCGTAAACATTCCCCGCATGGTACCACACCTAAGGGGAAATCATACAAAGACTGTGCTGTGTACTAAGAGTGTACTAATATAAGAACATCACATTAAGGTCCACCCTTTAGCACATTACATAGCATTAAGTGATGTGAGAACCGAATGGGGGCCGATTGCTTGACGAAGTGTATTTTTCTTATCTTGATTCGTCGATTCTAGACGGAAAGGTGATATGTGCTGCCCATCGCTACCGCCCCGTTTTCAAACGGAATATTCCATGAGAATGTAAACATCCAGTGCATGATACCACACCTAAGGGGAATCCATACAAAGACCTTGATGTGTCACTTAGAATCTGCTTATTCCCATTGCATGGTGTAAGTGAAATCAAATACATGTACTTTTTTCAAAAATAATGAGGGAAAAAATTGTGTCTTTGAAATATCGATAAAACATCTTGTATGTGTGCTTGAAAACAATTGACTGAGTCAAGCGATGGACTTCAGAAGTATTCAAACTAGCTGCATTGAGTCTGATATAGCTGTAATACCTTTACTGACGGATAACTTTGACAACATTAAAAAAAATTCTTGTTAATTTTAGAATTTTTTTTCCTGTTCTAGGTATATGCTGGAAATGTTACAATGTCCATAATGAGGAAATGGACCGTAAAAAGAGCCATGTTAGTTGTTCAAATAAATAATATGTTATTTCCCGCGCCCAAAATGGATCTTGACAGGGCTTTTAAAACTAAATTATTTCACGTGGTTTGATATTACTGTGGGAACTGATGACATCCATCCCACTGCTACATCATCTGCAGCTACTGGTAGTGCCTCTTACACCCATTAACAATCTACTGCTACTACATCATCTGCAGATATGGGTAGTAGAATTGACATACCGCCTCCACTTCCTGTAACAGCTACTAGTACTTTGAACTGCCAGGAGTGGGAGGGATGTCATCAGTAACTTCAAACCTCATAAAATAATTTTCTAAACTTATTCCATATCAAATAATTTACTAAATTTATTTTCTAAGTATTTGCATGGATCTAAATTTGAAACATCTTCTTTAGAAATCAAGTGTCCAACTGATCAACTAGCCTGGTCCCCGCTACCAGCGAGTCCATCATTCGAAGACTAGATACTAGAAAATTTACAATCGCAAATATACGTTGCGGTTGATATAAAGAATATTTTGAGAGGTGGCCCCTGATAGAAATATCGTCGATGGGGCGTCAAAAGGTCGTATCTGGATTTTGCGAAATTGTCCAGAAGAACCTAAACAAGCACAGAACAGAATAAGAATCAAAATGTCTTATAAAATCGTCACGTCAAAATGTTGTATGTAAAATGTTGTATTTCTGAAGCTTTTCTTAAATATTTATTAACAAAATGTATGTGTAGCCATTTAAACAGTATGTAACTATCTGCACATATCAAGCTCAACATCTAGTACAGAAATAATGAGTAAAAGCTCATTATTTGCAATTTTATACAGCAAAGACGTGTCTCCGGAAAATATTCACCTTTACCTGCTTCAATTTCATAGATTTCACAAAGTAAAGCCTCAACAATAATTTCAATAATACGCATTTAATCATGAAACACTATATTACGTTTGATTGTAATAAATAGGTAAGACACAAAGTTGATTTTTTTTCAAGAAATTACAACAATTTTTTTTTTGAAACACCCCATATACGACATTTTGAAACAGTATCTATAAACCCTCTTTTCATTGGCTTAGAAATACGACAACCAGATGAAAAGACGCGCAAGAACATTCTCATTCTGACGAAGCAAAAACGTGGACTTTGCAAATATGCTAGATATAACCCTTTGACTCCCTTTCATGTACACATTTAGTTTTACAAGGTCTGGCAAGATCCATTTTGGGCTCTGAAAATGATCATATGATAAAGTTGAATTTTGGACCCCATGCCATATTATTTATTTGAAGAACTAGCCTTTATGGGCTGCATAACATTTCCGGCATGTACCTAGAATAGAAAAAAAAAATTCTAAAACTAAAAAGACGTTTTTAATGCTGCCAGGTTAAAAAAAAACCCAACACCTTCAGTAAAGGTATCACAGCTATATCAGACTCAAGGCAGCACGTTTGTGGACTTCGGAAGCCCATGGCTTTACCCAGTCAACTCGAGGTTCGGTTAATTGTGTGTATACTGCACAACACTTTTCTGATAAATTAGTTGTGGTCAAGCACACATAGAAGGTTTTTATTGATATTTCAAAGACACAATTTATTCCGTCCTTTTGTTTCATTAGTATTTTATTTCACTTAACCGATCCAGTAGAAATTAGTTGATTCTAATTGACACAGCACGGTTTTTCTATGTATTTCCCTTAGGTGTGGTACCATGCATGGGATGTTTACGTCCTTTAGGAATATTGCGTTTGAAATCCAGGCGATAGCAATAGGCAGCACATTAAGATAAAAATTCGCACGTCGTCAAGAAATCAGTTCCCATTCGGTTCTCACATCACTTATTGCTATGGACCTTAATGTTTTTAGTACAGTCTTTCAATTGTATGAAGTCATTTTAGTTCTCATGAGTTGGATATGTGCCACATTCAATGGCCAAAAATGAAGAAAAACCTCAATTTTCTGCGGTCCCGGTCGCGGCCATCTTGGATTGGATACCAAGATTCATCATAGAGACCAGTTTTGCTCGAGCCGGTTTACTGCTGCTACCAACGAGCATGGGCGAATGATTTGGCAAAGAACTGGAGAAAGCTGACTTACCCTGTATGAGGTTGTTGGCCATTTCATAGAGAATTAGAGATTTACGATATGGAAAATTCACCAACTTCGACTTATGATTTCACATTGAATGAAAAGAGGTGACAGAGATTTTATTTCTTATATCGATAGAGGGGGTCAAGCTGTGCATAAAACCATTTCGATATTTTGACCTACCCCCGCATCATAAAAAATAGTGCTAATCTCCGAAGGTGTATTTTTTTCTACTTTATTCGCCATATGTTACAATTTTGCTGACCATTACTCCCAGGGAATAGATGTGACCTTAAGGTCTGTACATGGGGGCACAGGAAGACCCCCACTAACATCACCAACCACCACTATTTTCATCCAAACCCTAGACTCACCAGAATAAGTGGCTGAAAATTGACCAAAAATGACCTGAAAAAGGCCAAAATTGGCCAAAAATCAGCCCGAGGCTGTATCTCAATAACGGTTAAATTTTGAGATCGGTTCTTCTGGCTGTGAAGTAGTCTTGAGGAGTCCATAATATCCCCCCAAGATGAACTCGATCTGCCGACCCCCCACCTTCCCGATTCTGCATGGTTTTCTCATGGAATGACACTTAATTACATCAAACACCACATTCAAAATGAATTGAAAGCATGTTTTGTTTAAACACAAAAATAAATAAATATTGGAAATAACTTTTCTAGCTCATTTCACTCTTTGATATGGTTTATAATATGTAATTTAAAGTGTTTTCACTGTCACTGAACTTAAAATTAATCTAAATATATAGAGTTTCCAAAATCCAAGATGGCTGAAATTCAAAATGGCGGCCAGAAATTCCCTAAAATAATCGATTTTTCGGATAATCTTCATTTTGTTTGATATGGCTAGTGATATGCGATTTAAAGGGTTGTCCGTGTCACTGAACTTAAATACAACCTCAAAAGAAGAGTTTCCAAAATCCAAGATGGTTGAAATTTCAAAATGGCGACTAGAATGTCCCTAAAATGAAAGACTTTTCCGATAATCGTCATTTTTTTGGTTTTGTAAGGCTTGTAATAATGTCCTAAGGACATTGTCCTTTATTAGGTTTTTAAAGTCAATGAACTCGAAAATAGCCCCAGAAATGAATTTTGAAAATGAATATTACATCAAAAATGAATTTTGAAGATGGTAGATGATTGCTTAAAAATAAAAAGGGACAAGTGTGAATTTTACTCTTGGATTGGCTTGTTATAGCAAAGAATAGTAGTTAATTTGATGTTAACTGGAATTGTTATACTGGATCTCACATAAACAAGATTTAATATTATTCAAGCAAAACAGTGGGGCATAGGACATGTATATATCCCGTTGTTACGAATTTATCTATTGCTTATTCAGAAATGGTTCGAAACAGTGGTTCAGTGAGTAAGAATGGCCAAGAAAGAGGTCCAGGGTTCGATCCCTATGTTTGCTGAGAAAGCACCTCAGGATCTTCCAGTGTGGTTTCTCCTAGTCAGGGTGGAGCATGGGGGCTTCTCAAGAAACCAGGTTTATATGTACACTTTGACGTGCACATAACACACTGCTTGACGAATAACAATATTCATTAACTTTGTTAGTACAGTGCAGTAGGACAGTAGACCCGATTGCGTCATTTCTGGTTCAGAAGATTGATGTCCGGAAACCGTTTGTGGTATAGACAGATGGATTCATATTTGTCAGTTATGTATTCCACAAAGTGAAAAGTGTTAGATGAATCATCAGTCTCAATGTCCGGCAACTTTTGTGGTATAGTCTAAATATGGTATCGCACCAAGTTCTAAGTTTAAAAATAACCATCACAAAAACCATCATTTGAAATGCATTTACGTCTAGTATAGGTATCCCAAAAGTCATCCCCCACGATTTCCCCTTTTCTAATGTGTTCTTACATGTAGAACTTGTTGTGAAATACGTCACTGACGAAAATGACCTGTGGATACCACATGTAGACTCTACCACAAAAGGTACTAGACACACAGTCTTCGATGCAAAGACGGATCACATAACCATTTCTGAACGAATAGGAGAGCTTAAAGGAGCTAAATCGCTAACATTTGGGACCTAGAAATTTACACAAGTGGGTCGCAACGCATCTAATACTGTAATTATGTTGTTAGTCAGTCACCCAACTGCGGTCGGGGTAGCGACGAAATGATCGGATGCCCCGTAAGTCGGTCTGTTTTAGTGGCGAATCCCGAATAACGTGCTAGCTCGTTATTCGTTATTGGCTAATCCCGAATAAGCACATTATTCGGGACTTGGCAATAAAACAGGTGATTGCTGGAGATGATTGCCCCGTGCACTCGAAATAACCAATCAGCACCCTATTCGCATGACAAATAGTCGCCTCCGTGATGGTCGGTCACCCAACGTGGAAATGGTCGGATGCAAGATAGGTGGTTCTGTTTTGATGGCGAATCCCGAATAACGAGCCAGCACGTTATTCGTGATTCGGGATTCGACAGTGAAACAGGTGAGAGCAGGACAGGACTGCCCAGTGCACGCCGATAAACCAGTCAACACGCTATTCGCTGGACAAATGGCCGTCTAGTTGTTAGTCGGTCACCCAACTGCGGTCGGGGGTAGCGAGGAAATGATCGGATGCTCCGTAAGTCGGTCTGTTTTAGTGGCGAATCACGAATAACGTGCTGGCTCGTTATTCGTTATTGGCGAATCCCGAATAACGAGCCAGCACGTTATTCGGGATTTGGCAATAAAACAGGTGATTGCTCGAGATGACTACTATTCACTTGACAAATAGTCGTTTCCGTGCTGGTCGGTCACCCAACGAGGAAATGGTCGGATGCAAGATACATGGTTCGGTTTTGATGGCGAAATGAAATGAAATGGGGTTTAACGTCCTACTCATTTGCACCTAACCTGGGCTAATGGAAGACGGGCATACGCCATACAGTGTGCTATGAGGGAAATTTTGCCCGGGCAGCGGCGCTACGGCCTACTCTTATATCGAATTCCAACTGCCAAGGGATCTTTTACGTGCACTCCAATGTGTACACGGGACCTCGGTTTTTCGTCCCATCCGAACGACTAGGCAGCTGTCCTTGTCAGGCCCTCCTTCTGCATCACTGACAAGGGGAAATCACGCCGGAAAATCAAGATGAACTTTCTCGGCCAATGCAGGGATCGAACACCAGACCTCCAGGCTAGCGAACCAGCGCCTTATCCACTTAGCCACCGTGACCCCCTTTTGATGGCGAATCCCGAATAACGAGCCAGCACGTTATTCGGGATTCGAAAATACAACAGCTTTGTGCAGGACAGGAGTGCCCAGTGCACGCCGACAAACCAGTCAACACGCTATTCCCTCGACAAATAGTCGCCTAGTTGTTAGTCGGTCACCCATCTACTGTCGGGGGTAGCGAGGAAAATGACCGGATGCCACTTCAGTCGGCCTGTTTTTGTGGCGAATCCCGAATAACGTGCCCTGTTCGCATAAAAAACGGTTGTCCCCTTGCTAGTCGGTCACCAAACGTTCACTTACTGCCCCATGCACTCCAACAAACCAGTCAGCACCCTATTCGCTGGAGATGCTGCTGTCTCCGTGCTAGTCGGGCACCCGACGTTCACTTACCCCTAGGTTAGGAGGTATCGCAGAAATGGTGGCATGGAAGGTAGACCGCTCTTTTTAGTGTCGAATCCCGAAAAACATGCTGGCTCGTCATTCGTTATTGGCGAATCCCGAATAACGTGCCAACTTCACGTTGCCAAATCTTTACATGTATATCAGCCTGTCAGCAGACAGCTGGCCTGTAGTGTTCTATGTATCCCCTGCAAAATAGTGCACAAACATAAATTCTCTACATGCGAGAAACCACTGCCAGTGCAGTTCACTACAATCTTTAAATTAAAATTATTTTCATTAAAGTTCTACTGTGATCTGCAGATGAAGGCTATCATTTTCTATCAAAGCCATTGGGGCTGTATATTTCAACAAAATTCAAAACAAATAACTGCCAATATTAATTGCTTCAATGTGATCAGTCCAAATGTTATAGTATACTATTCAAAAAAAGTAGGGCATGTTTGATTTTTAAGTGTTATTAAAGTCACCTAATGAAACTGACGAAGAAACAAATGACAAAATGAAATGAAGTTCACATTCATCGATTTATTCCAAATGATCGTTAGATTAAGTAAGGCACAGACTGACCATTATAAGGGTAAAATGATACCCGGGGTCAAACAGCAAAGTTACCACAGCATCACAACAAAGTCAGTAACGGGTAAATCCTCCTCTGTTTGCCAAACAAGCATTGATCCAACGTGGCATACTCCTAATGAGACGTCTAAGGTCATTTTGGTCCAGATTGTCCCATTCCTGTTGCAACGCAGCAGCAAGTTCTTGGACATTGGCAGGACGTTGTTGACGTTGACGTAACCTCTGTCCAAGCATGTCCCAGACATGCTCGATGGGGGAGAGGTCGGGACTCAGTGCTGGCCAAGGTAATGTGGTGATGTTCTGTTGTTGGAGGTAACCTGTAACGATGCTGGCCCTGTGACATCTTGCGTTGTCATCCTGGAAGATGAAACGGCGGCCATGACGTCGTGCGAACGGCACAACATGGACTGCCAAGATGTTGTCCCGGTAGTACTGGCCTGTAACACGCCCTGCAACAACATGTAATGTCGTTCTTCCAGCAACAGTGATGCCTCCCCACACCATAACAGAACCACCCCCAAATCCATCATGTCTGATGACGTTAACGTCTTGGAAGCGCTCGTTTCGACGACGCCACACCCTCCTACGTCTGTCCAAAAAATCAACAGTGAACCTTGACTCATCTGAAAACATCCCATTGCTCCAGCGTCGATTATCCCAGTGTTGACGATCCCTACACCAACGACGTCTTGCCTGAATGTGATGATCTCTCAAACAAAGGATTCGGGCGCGAAGGTGACCCCTATGCAGTCGATTCCGAATCGTCTGGCCACTCACTCTCACACCAGTGTCTGTTTGAAGACGAGCGCTGATCTGATTTGCTGTGATGACACGATTTCTCAAGGCCAAGGTACGGATAAATCGATCCTGTGCTTGAGTTGTCGCCCATGGTCGACCTGAGCGCGGTCTGTCCTGTACAGATTGTGTATCACGGTATCTGGACCATAGCCTGCTTATGACAGACTGAGAAACATTCATCGTCCGCGCCACAACCGCCTGTGTTGTGCCGATCTGTAGCATGCCAAGGGCACGTAACCTTTCATTTTGAGTAAGCCGACGCATATCAAAATTTGTTTTCTGGTCACTAAAACAATTAAACTGATGTTTCCACCCTGGAATTCAATGCCACAATGACTGTAACATTCAAAGTCAGAGTCGTGCAAATCTTGGGTTGGACCCCCATGATGATCCCAAGCATCACCTGCATTCCATGCGGTAGCTATTGGTGCGTTTGGGCGTGACATGTAACAGGAAATGTTTCTTCTGTTAGGTTCTACAGTGACTTTTTTCGTAGTCATTTGCATATTTTAGTATTATGCCCCCAAAATCAAATATCCCCTACCTTTTTTGAATAGTATATTTGACTCCCGTCAAAGGCTACACCAAGTAACCCACTTTTATCTTAATTTAAGAAAACATAATGAATGAATTTTAAACCACAGCTTACCCATTGACATGACTATTGTGCTACTAGGTTTTTCATTGTCATACATGGCAAATGAATGAAGTTACTCCGTTGCGCCAGGAGTGTAACAATAACTGCTAACAAAAGATTGGAATTTTTAGTATAACAGGAAGCACACACCCTAATAACTACAAATTTGGTCCTAACAACTATGTTTTGACTTTTGACGGGAGATGTAGCCACAAAAAATAAAAGAATTGTTAGCTGGCAATATCACTGTGCTGTTGTATGTAATAAGTAATATCGCTAAAAGGCCTACATAAACTGGTGGTACAACTATATCCAATGTATCTCCATAAACATGAAATACAATTAACGTGCATTATATTGTGTAAGAGTTTTTCATCATACCATGAAATCGACAAATTAATCCCTTGTAGATTACCTGATTATAGTGAATCTGTAATTGTCATAACACATTGTTAAAAAGTGCCAGTTGTATTGTCGAAATATATCTAAATATTGATAGTATAGGATATTGTACTTAAGTACTTACACAGTTATTGTAAGTGTTATTAACTGTTATTAAATATCAATATAGTCTACATGTAAATACTTACCCTTATTAGCCTGTATATATAGACATTGTGCTTGTGCATATCAATTGTCTGCTATGCAGCCTACTTGGTACCAGCTAGAAAAACAATCATTATAGAAACTGTAAAAGTTTGTAAAACGACAACTTTTGCTTTACCACAACCCTTCGATAGTTAATTTTTCAAAAAAACTGTGCAAGCTTTTAGACAGGAAAAAAAGAATCAATTCTCAATACCCACGAATACTGCCAATCGAAGCAGAACTGTCCATGCATATAGGACTTCGTCTGGTTACCCCCTATGCTAAAGGAACTAAAGAAATATTTTTGATGCCTATGGTAATATCGAAATGACCTAACTTGTGTGGGTGAGTGGACTACATAGCCCCTTTCTCTCATCATTATTAAACATCTGTTTAATTTTACATTTCTTTTTTTTTGTTTTTTTTTTTTTGTTTAATAATACAAATCTGTTGAATTAACCATGTCTGTAAAATTCTCGTCTAAATGTTTAAGACTGGCATTGTATGGCATTTTTTAAAAATTAACAATTACGGCATCCAGTTTCGTAAATGTACCAGCTCTCCTAAACGGCTAAATATACGCGTGTACTACATAGTGCATTGTCTACAACTACAATATGTTAGCTGACAGCTCATCGACTTTTTGATGCAGGACGGGGGGCCTGACAAGGAGAGATGTCAAGAAAGTTCATCTGGTTTTGTCAGTGATGCAGGACGTGGGGCCAGACAAGGAGAAATGTCAATTTCGCACTGGACGAATCGAACAAAGGAGGTCCAGAGTACATACACCTCCTCGATGCTCGAAAACACGAAATTTGAAAATAAAAAATGCTAAAAAAATCAAATCTTTATCGATATGCAGTGGGGCTTGGGCCGGTAACCCTGGAACTGCGAAACAAACTAGGTCATTTCGGGACTAACACATGTAATTCGCTTTCGCGTAGGGGTATTTTGCAATGGGAGGGAAACCGGTGGACCCGGTGAATACCCACGAAGTTCGACAGGCAACCATACTTCTTGTCACGTACATGCAGTCAATCGAAACAACGCCGCTTGACTCAATGACAGACCTCATGGTGTCACGCGCACCACTAGACCACCCAACTTCTATTTCGCTGGAATGGCAAGTCACAGAACACTAACAAATCTATAGGGTCCATACCCTAATGAAATGAAATGAAATGAAATGGGCTTAAACGTTCTACTATTCTGCTTTGACTGGGCTATTGAATACGGGCATACGCCAAATATTGTGCTTTAAGGGATATTTTGCCAAACGGCAGTGCTTCAGCCTACTCTTATATCGAATTGCAACAGTCAAAGGATCTTTGTTGCGCACGCCAATCTGCACACGGGACCTCGGATCTTTCGTACCATCCAAACGACAACAGCCGCCCTTGTCAGGATCTCCTTCCTGCATCACTCACAACTGGAAAGCAAGCAGAACACTCCAGATGACGTTTCTCCGTCAAAGACCTCCTGGCTAGCGAGCTAGCGTCTTACACACTTAGCCACCGTGGCTCCTGCATACGCTTACAAACCCAACGGTTGATACCCCCAAAACATTATGTTAAAATAGCTAAGTCTCTAACTCAATATCATCCAAAATCTTCAACATTGAAAACACGAATTATTTGTCAATTTAAATCAACATTGATGCTGTGATCTTACCGGAAAAGATGGGCTTCTGATATCAAATATTTAAGACAAATTAAATATTTTACCATTGGTACACGAATCGTGTACCGTAATGCGTTTCAGTCCCAGTTCTAACAAGAGACTTGAGGAACGCGGCTAGAATTATTGCACAAAATCAAACGGCGTATGTAGGCTGGAATAACCAGACGCTAGAAATTTGCATTCGATTGAGACTGCAGGCTTATTTCGCCGAAAATAACTTATTTGAAATTAGAGTAATACCGAAACCATTGAATGTAAATCAGTTTATATACAGTCATATTACAGCATTATATGCGTTGCGACCCACTTGTGAATTAATTATTTCGTTATAACCTTAAACGAAATAATGAATTTGTTTAAACGAAATAATATTTCGTATTAGCGAAATAATATTTCGATATAATATATAATATTTCGTATAAACAAAATAATATTTCGTTTAAACGAATTAATTACTTCGTTTAAACGAATTAATCATTACGTTATAACGAATTAATCATTACGTTATAACGAATTAATCATTACGTTATAACGAATTAATTATTTCTTTTAAACAAAATAATTATATAAGAGTGAAATCATGCCCGAAAAAAATATATAAGAGTGGAAAAAAGCACTTAAGGGGCTCCGTACGCTTTCATGTGACATGTTCAGGGACTCTTTACAAAGTCACAATGTAATCAGTCATAAATTAAAAAAAAACCACAAGATTATGGACATGTTAACGATTAAATAAACGTGTTTTAAGTTGTTTTAACATAATATAGAGATGTGCAACATTTTAAACTAAATGGTAGATTACTTCATAAAACTAAAAGAGCACTGACCATATGAGACTATATATATATTATATAAGTTGAGCAGTTTGGAGTATTAAAAGTAGTTTATCTGATGTACGTAATGTTCGGCCAGGTGTATAAAGTCCTAAAAGATCAGAGAGGTAAACAAGAACTAAAAGTTTTGTGTAGGATAAAGCACGAGACTGAGGTTATGCTGGGGAAAGAAAGACTGAAGAAAACAGCCCGAGAAAAAGAAAAACCGAGGCCGATAGGCCGAGGTTTTTCTTTTGAGGGTTTTTTCTGAAGTCTTTCTTCCCCAGCATAACCGAAGTCGAGGACTTTATCTTGCTTATAAACCGTTTATGTTTACATGCAAAATGAAAATATAAGTAAAATACGAGTATAATGTGGAAAATTAAAATACATATGTTCGGTTATACTTCAGCACCAATATTTTATTGGTGTAAATATGTTGGCGGTATAAATATATTTTTTGTTTTGTAATAAACATTTTGTTAAGCGGAGAAGGGCAATAATAACACCAATAATAAATCTAAATAGAATATTCCCTGTGTCATATCGTCTGCAGTGACTGATGTTGAATATAGATCAAGAAACAAGTTGTTGATTGGTTCAAAGTTGCACGTGCGAATCACGGTCGACCTTTTCATTAGTTTGGCTGGCGTGGACACTGTTCACGAGACTTTACCAAGTTGGCAAGTAGGAGTAGACAAACAGCAGATATGTGAACAAACAGGTAAATTATTTTTAATTTATTTATATACATGTATATAAAATATTGACTAGTAATACAAACATTAATTTATGTGAGCACAAGCTGTATCATATCATATGAAAGATAATCCAGTCGGGTTTACTCAGGGGCTGTGGTGACTTCAATCATAAGTTCGATTGTTGCCTATAGTGCTAGAGGACCCGGGCTCGAATTCAGAGAGAGAGAGATGGGGTTTAACGGCCACTCAACACAAACGTCCACTCAACACAAACTAGGTCATTTCGGGACTAACATATGGTTTTAATTTTATTTCAATAATTCGCTTGCGCGTAGGGGTCTTTAGCAGTGGGAGGAAACCGGAGCGCCCGGAGGAAACCCACGAGGTTGAGAGGGCGCCCCTATCTCCATGCCACATACGCTCACGCCAGGGCTCGAAACCACAGCCGCATGCCAGAGGTGACCGGCCAGCTAGATGTCGAAGCGCGGCACTCTAGACCACTAGACCATCCCAACCCCTCTGGCTCGAATTCAGGAGATCGTAGTATCGAAATCGTACTCTTCACAGCGCCCCCCCCCCCCTGTTAATAGCTTTATTCTTATTTTGAAAGTATGTGTAATAGAATATTAAAATACTCGTATAATATACATGTAAATGTTTTTATGTCCATTTTTTATAGGTCATAAAAGTGAAGCCATTCGTATTTACAAATGAACCTCAAATATACAGATCCGATGTTTCTAATTATTTGTATGGGGAAGTAAAAGAAACTAGCCGACCAACCGTTATCGGCCAAAATAGTCGACTTGTCGGCCTAAATAAACGACCAACCACAAAGATGCATATTCGACGACTCGCCGCAGAACGCCTCACTTGACGACCGACTTCAAGTGAAACTTGACCAACCCCTGGAAGTCAAAAATGCAAGAAATACTATAACCTTCAATATAAATTTGAAATAAAGCATATAATTTGTGTTGTTTATTTCCCCTTGTTGGTTTCGATTCCCCAGATGTACGTGACAGGACTTGGGATCGCCTGTCAAACCTCGTCGGTTTTCTCCAGTTTCCTCCAACGTCCTAAGACCCTACGCGCAAGGGAATTATTGAAATTAAATTGAACGACGTGTAAGTCCCGAAATGACCTGGTTTGTGTCGATTGGGCGTTAAACCCCATCTCCCCCACACTGTAGGACAGAAGAGCGCTAGTAAGAAGTTAAACCCCCGTTTAATTTCTAATTGAAAGTAGGGTACCTTTAATGTCATACACGGAAGTGTTATTTTGGCGAACACGTCAACAGATTGTTAAAAACTCAAATTTTACCGGCTATATTGATCGAGTGTATATCCCAGAATTCCCAAAAGAAAAACCCTATTCCATGTTTTCTTATGGGGAAATAAAAACCTGCAGTGAAAGAATAACCCGGAACGGGTTAAAAGAAAAACCTCAGAAGAATAACCCCAAATTCCCCTATATATATTCAAAGCCGTCCCCGACTTTAAGATCGCAAGTTATTCCGAGCATAGAGAGAGAGAGAAATGGGGTTTAACGTCCACTCGACACAAACCAGGTCATTTTGGGACTAACATATGGTTTCATTTTATTTCAATAATTCGCTTGCGCGTAGGGGTCTTTAGCAGTGGGAGGAAACCGGAGTGCCCGGAGGAAACCCACGAGGTTGAGAAGGCGCCCCTATCTCCATGCCACATACGCTCACACCAGGGCTCGAAACCACAGCCGCAAGCCAGAGGTGACCGGCCAGCTAGAGGTCGAAGCGCGGCACTCTAGACCACTAGGCCATCCCAACCCCCCCCCCCCCAGCATAGAATTTACCCCAAAGATCAAAGAGATTTACCGTTACAGGTTTATAAAGACATTTAAAGATAATTCCCGGGTACAAACTGGCTGATTAGATGATATATTTGGACTAAAAACATATTCAAACTAATTAATTTATCATAATTTTTCTTCAAATACTTCTCAAAACATTGTAATTGCCAAGGAATACCCTGCTATAAAAATCGATGAAAAGAGGTCGTGTTTGTGCCACGTGACTTACGTGAAGGAGAATTCATTGCATACACAAGACGATGTTGTCTTTAATCGCTGACTATTTATTACAAATAAATATCGAATCGTAATCAAATACACTGTCCGCGCCTTTTTTCCGTGATTTTTTTTTTATCTAAGAAAGTGTTGTACGTCTAACTCTTCAGAAAGTTTATCAACATGTACACAAATTGCTCAGTGTTCGCGTGCAGCCTTCGACGTCACGCGTGCAGATATTCCTAATCATCGGGCTGTAGATTAGGGGAACCCTTACATTTTTGTTCTGTATACGCCCCTTGGGTGTTTTTCAGGGAATCCAGTATTTTTCTAGTTAGATTGGATATCTCTACTTTCCAAATGAACATACCTTTAAAAAAAATCAATTCGATATTTATTAGGTAACCAGTGTACATTATTTAAAACAGGAGTAATGTGGTCGCATTCCTTAGATAAAGCTGCAATTTCATATTTTGAAGTTATATTTTTAAAATATATTAAAATAAAGTCTTAAATTAGATGGTATCTATAAACAGCCCTACCTTGTTGAAGAATAATCCTATTAATCCAATAATTCACTTTTGCCAGTTGGGAAATTGGCAAATATATCATTTTTAACTTCAAATTCAAACGTTTGAAGATAGCTACACCATGGGGGGGGGAGAACAAGGGAGGTAATTTTGTTACTATTTCATGTGTCAATGATTTTTAAGTGTGGGGAATAATGCCTATGATCGTATAATAGTGCGTTGACAACCTATTGAGTAAAAGACATAGAAATAATTATGTTTTGGCTTTCTTTGAAAATATGAAATTATCGGTTTAAAGTAACAAGTCTAGCGTCAGTATTCTGCACTTTTTGTAAGTTAATACTTAAACATATTTTATGCAAGAGCTAAATCTGCTTATTGCAGGTCTTCAGACCTGAAATATTATTTAAATTATTAATTAGGCATTAATTAAAGGGACTATTCCGATTTGAACAGAGTATCAAAAACAAAGGTTCGGGTATGTTTGAAATTTAAGCGCCAAAATATAGAGGAATAGTGTATTTACCTTGTCTCAAAATTCCAGTCCAAAATATTGAGTCGTTTGGAGTTGAACATCAAAACTGCTTATTAGGGCACGTAATCCTGTAAGATTTTGGGTCAATTTTTTCTATGGGTGACCTGATAATCGATTCCCATTCCTTTAAAGGTCTATACAGTGAATGACCCATGAGCTAAATTTTACCTACACATTATTTTTATAAAATAAAAGTCTGGTTTTATCTGAACACCGCATAATACAGCTTGGGACACCCGTCTCCATCTTAAGTTGTTTGAAAACCTATCACACATATTGTGTTAGTTGGTCGGCCCTAAGGTAGAGGATTTTAAGTGACTTTAATACAAAATCAAGTATACATAGTTTTATTCTTCAAAATATTATCGGGATTGGCCCTTTAACTTATCCAGACCATAATCAACTCGCGATGTCATCGCTAGCCTGCGACATTAACTGGATTAGGACCGATTTTCTCATCAACTTAAATTTATGATATCATGAAATGGATAAGCGAGACTATGAGGGTTTTTTTTATTGTCGCACAGACATTAGTAATGATGATGGAGGCTATAGGCCGAAAATTCAATAGCTAAATTCTAAGTTCAGATTGGATCAATTTGAATGAACTTTTCAGCAAATTCACTTTACATTATCTAGTTTTTAATTATTATAGTGAGAATTATAATTTCATAGAAAATAGAAAAGTCACCAGTGTAAAATGTAAATATTCATTTCACCCCAAATCCCATTCAAAACAAGATGCGGCGGTATGCTTTCAATCCCTCAAATGGTGTCAAGAATTTCGAGCGACAATGCAGTCTATGTTTGTCGTCCGATTCGAACGACAAGATTCTGTTCTTTGCCAGACCTGGGAACTTTCTATAGGCCAATACAGGGACCGAATCTCTTGCTGATCCATCGAGGTTCCCCTCAGGACGGAGATTTGGATAAAGAGCTGGTCGTTCTTGCTATAATAATTTAAAGATAGGTTGCCAGGAAACGAAACATACGCCCCCAGTAGCTAAATCGTCTGGGCAGTCAACAAGGGTTGTCGCATATTTTTTACTTTTTTCGGTTATAAAAATTTGTAATGCACCAAAATCTGATTAAGAGTAACAACTCATTAAGTAATTATCAGAAAATCATTAGAATTTGTTTGGTTTTTATAAAGTTCTGCCTCATGCTAGCATTCAGTATACGAAACATTAATTTTAATATCATGGATTTAGCTGTTCAGTTGTCAAAATTCATTGAAAATCAAAATACTCGTTCCTTTCAAGACGTTAAACTCTGTGTATCAATAAGTTTGGCCTCTAGAGCGTCACAAGATTTTTCAAAGTAATCAAGGGAGATAAGTGTCAGTAATGATTGGAAATCGCTGAAAATCAATAGGATTTTTCGTCTCATGATCTTAAACACTGTGTATAACCTTAAAGTCAATCGGATTATAACTTTTGCCGCTAGAGCATCAACAAGATTTTTTGAATTGATCAAGGGCCATTACTCTGGCAGTAATTATCAGAAATCGATGAAAATCAATGGGATTATTCATCTAATGTCCATAAAGACTGTGTATAAATCTAAAGTCGATCGGATATTAACTTTGGCCTCTAGAGCTTCCACAAGATTTTGTGAAGTGATCAAGGGCTATAACTCTGGCAGCAATTATCGGAAATCAATAGGATTTCTCGTCTCATGACCTTAAACACTGTGTATAAATTTAAAGTCAATCGGATATTAACTTTAGCCGGACGGACGGGGGCGACGACTATAAACGACCACATGTCAATGTAGGCGTATAAAAATAGCTAATGCCAAATTAATACATTGAAAATTTCACTCAAATTACTGGTGTGCATTAATTGTTTATAATCGTATCCACGTACTGGTGGTTTGAGACATTAAATGATCCTAATCTACAAAATCGGAGCCATCTGACTGAGAGAGAGAGAAATGGGATTTAACGTCCACTCGACACAAACTAGGTCATTTTGGGACTAACATATGGTTTCATTTTATTTCAATAATTCGCTTGCGCGTAGGGGTCTTTAGCAGTGGGAGGAAACCGGAGTGCCCGGAGGAAACCCACGAGGTTGAGAAGGCGCCCCTATCTCCATGCCACATTCGCTCACACCAGGGCTCGAAACCACAGCCGCAAGCCATAGGTGACCGGTCAGCTAGAGGTCGAAGCGCGGCACTCTAGACCCCCCCCCCCCATCTGACTGATTATAGAGGGTTGATTAAAGTCTTGCCATGTTAATAAATGTCACTCTAATTAATAGTTTATAACAATTAAGGCCTAAAGAAAGGCCCACATTTAATCTTCTCCTTCGCCTTAGCATGTTCAAAAGACAGTTAGTAAGAGCAATGTTATTATTCATTTTTAAAATACTTAAAAAACATTTCTACAAATAGTTTCTTCTGGTGGCACTAATTAATACAGATGAATGAACAATTTACCCATATTGCCAACTATGATTTATATATTATTACCGTACAAACAGTCTTGTCAAAACACACTTGATCAAGGTCTAAACACAGTCCATGCACGTGCATTAACCACGATTTTATATTGGTCGGCATTGTTAAAAGCGTTCAAGTCACGTGTGTTAGTGCTTACACCAAGGTATTCAGTTAATTGAGGCTTTAAAAAGTTATCATTTCGTGGTCACGAGCGGCCATAATAACAATAAACTTGTGCTGGGACAGGAAAAAATCCTGGTGATCGTTAATTTGAATATTAGTCAGAAGTGGTAAATACTGTTATATAGATATAGTTGTATATAAAAAGATGTCAAATAAAGAACTAATGTTAGACCATGTTGACGACGTTGAAGAAGATGATGACAAAGAAGTCGATGATGACACTAAGGACATACACTTACCCTGTTTATTGGATACAGTTGGTCAAGAGAGTGAAGAGTCGTCGAGTCTCTGTACGGATAGTATATTTCTAGATGATTCCTATTATAATGCTAATACAAGTCACTCCCTTAGTCCCGATACTTGGGTAAGTGAGACTGAGTTAGAATTTGAAGGCGCATTTAGCTACCAATAACGGATGTTGTGCATAGTATATGGTGTGCTTATAATTATAACTTAAACTTGTCTGGAGTACAAAATGGTATTGCTTTATTTGTTTGGAAAGTGGTCATAGTTAACCTGTCCAGGATAGCGCATGCTATGCTGATAAGTAAGATACTGTTCTCTAGAAACGTGTTCAAGTTGGCGTGCACTTAAAACATCCCTTGAAAAGTTGGCACTGTACACGTAATAATTAGAAAAACAACTACATAACCGTCTGATTCATGGTAAATAATAAACGGATTTCTACGATTATGAACAAACTACTCTACTTTGGTTATTATAAACTTACCTGTGTGTTTGAAATGAACTCCCGTTAAATAAAATCTACTGTACAACTGAATATTCCAACGAAAAAAAAGGGTTCTCTCTTGAAAAGTCAATTTTTTTGCTTGTATTTTCGTCTGTGTCCATCACAACATTACATATGGGCTAAACCATCGAAAAAAGGGTTCTCTCTTGAAAAGTCATATTTGCTTGTATTTTCGTCTGTGTCCATCACATTGCATATGGCCTAAACCATCGTAATATGCTGAAGGGGGTAAAGGTTGACAATTTGTGACAACCACGTGTGTCGTAATCATAACAGCGCACGGCCTTTTCGGTCGTTTGAGTTTGGGCAAGAAAATAGCAACTGAAGACAATGACATTGATTTTGAACCGATTGATTGTCAGTCTACTAAATTTTATTTACCGGTACCGATTATACGAATACTCGTAAATACATGTATAATATTGCTTTTCAATTTTCACCCCGTAATTTCACCCGTGTATATTATATATATTTTTATAAAACATATTACAGCCCAGGCAATTATAGACACTTTATTTCATAATTTTAATTGATCATATTTCGTATGAAAAAAGTCCCCCATTTCTCAATAATTTCCATATTTAAGTCACATTCCGACTGTTCATATCATTAATATTCCTGATTAAATTGATTTTTTGTTCATCGAAATCGGAACTTTCTTGATAAGAACAGTTCGGGATGTCGAAACATCGTTTATCGTCTTTATAAAAATGTATTTAAAACAAAAAAATCACACGTCAGAAGAGGCATCGCAGATTGCGTGTATTATTGGGTTTTGTGTGTTAATTATGCAAACCGTGGGAAAACTCGTGCACGCTTCACGGCACCAAATGTAACCATCTGTGTAGCACACAATAACTCATATGACATGGTAATAGAATTCAAAGCGTTGATTAGCTGAGGCATGATCGCGATCTACGAAATGCCATCGGAAAATTCCAAGCACAGTTGCGATAGACAAACCTTGCTTTGACCCCCTTAAACGAAATGAACTCTCCCGATAAGTGACGTAATAAAGCTTCCATTTCTTTTATTTCTCTATGCCAAAGTTTGTGAGGTGTTCAATTTTACGAACTTTTTTATTCGTTGGGATATTCAGTTGTACAATGGATTTTATTTAACGGGAGTTCATTTCAAATACACAGGTAAGTTTATAATAACCAAAGTGGAGTAGTTTGTTTATAATCGTAGAAATCCGTTTAATATTTACCATGAATCAGACAGTAACCGTATGTTAGTCTCAAAAGACAGTTTACTTTGTTAACGTGACGTTAAATTCCATTCTTTCCCTCAATTGTACACCATTTTTTGTAAGCTGAATTATAGGTTGCCTTAAAACGATTTTAGAAGCTTTCCACGATTTTGTTTTCTAATAACAAAAGATAACCCTAAACAAGCCTTGTAGCACAGAGATAATGCAAGCGATTGGTTGATTCTGTCATTCAGCCCAACAGTCATTTAATGAAGCTAAAATGAAAGATGAAACCGAGAACATGCTGAATTCACAATGTCTACTGTGTGACCCATCGTAAATTTTAAACGGGTTTTCTCGATTATGAACAAACTGGTTAACTTTGGTTATTTTAAACTTACCTGTGTATATGGTGGCCCATGGTTATCATAGACTAGAGAATATGTTAAAAAAAGAAATAGAAAACTATAAATTAAATTAAATAAAAATCTTGATAAAACAACGTAAAATAAAATAAATGTAAATCAAAAAATGAAATGAAAGAAAATTTAAAACAAAAATAAATCGAAAACTAAATCGAAAAGTGAAATGAAAACTAAAATACACGTCTCGACTTGGCCCATCGTTATCACTCCAACGGAACTAACTGTAATCGAACGCGCCTCTAACTTTTTGTGGGCGAATAATTTTAATCATAAGGTGATATTTTACATGCAGTGAATTACATGATACCATGTATATGGAGCTACGATGGCTCAGTGAGTAAGACGTTGGCTCACTAACCTGGAGATCCCTTGTTCGACTCCGACGTTGACCGAGGAAGTTAATCGGGATTTTCCGGGATGCTTCCTCCTTATCACTAGGGCAGGCCATAGAGTCTGACAAGAGACAACGCATTGTCGTTCGGACGAGACAAACAACTTGTACACATTAACTTACACGTAAAAGTTAGAATTCGATTCCATAGCTTCGATGTCCGCAGTGGCGGATCCAGGACTTTTTTGAGGGGGGTGACAACCCAATGTTTTGTCTCACCGACCGCGGTTTACGGAGCTAATTTCTGCCTCTAGTAACATAGATGCTGATTGTGTGTCTGATAAGGTGCGCACCGTGTGCTGTATAATATACTATTCAAAAAAAGTAGGGGATATTTGATTTTTAAGTGTTATTAAAGTCACCTAATGAAACTGACGAAGAAACAAATGACAAAATGAAATGAAGTTCACATTCATCGATTTATTCCAAATGATCGTTAGACTAAGTAAGGCACAGGCTGACCATTATAAGGGTAAAATGATACCCGGGGTCAAACAGCAAAGTTACCACAGCATCACAACAAAGTCAGTAACGGGTAAATCCTCCTCTGTTTGCCAAACAAGCATTGATCCGACGTGGCATACTCCTAATGAGATAATGAGACGTCTAAGGTCATTTTGGTCCAGATTGTCCCATTCCTGTTGCAACGCAGCAGCAATTTCTTGGACATTGGCAGGACGTTGTTGACGTTGACGTAACCTCTGTCCAAGCATGTCCCAGACATGCTCGATGGGGGAGAGGTCGGGACTCAGTGCTGGCCAAGGTAATGTGGTGATGTTCTGTTGTTGGGAGGTAACCTGTAACGATCCTGGCCCTGTGACATCTTGCGTTGTCATCCTGGAAGATGAAACGGTGGCCATGACGTCGTGCGAACGGCACAACATGGACTGCCAAGATGTTGTCCCGGTAGTACTGGCCTGTAACACGCCCTGCAACAACATGTAAAGCCGTTATTCCAGCAACAGTGATGCCTCCCCACACCATAACAGAACCTCCCCCAAATCGATCATGTCTGATGACGTTAACGTCTTGCAAGCGCTCGTTTCGACGACGCCACACCCTCCTACGTCTGTCCAAAAAATCAACAGTGAACCTTGACTCATCTGAAAACATCACATTGCTCCAGCGTCGATTATCCCAGTGTTGACGATCCCTACACCAACGACGTCTTGCCTGAATGTGATGATCTCTCAAACAAGGGATCACGCGAGGACGTCGGGCGCGAAGGTGACCCCTATGCAGTCGATTCCGAATCGTCTGGCCACTCACTCTCACACCAGTGTCTGTTTGAAGACTAGCGCTGATCTGATATGCTGTGATGACACGATTTCTCAAGGCCAAGGTACGGATAAATCGATCCTGGGCTTGAGTTGTCGCCCTTGGTCGACCTGGGCGTGGTCTGTCCTGTACAGATTGTGTATCACGGTATCTGGACCATAGCCTGCTTATGACAGACTGAGAAACATTCATCGTCCGCGCCACAACCGCCTGTGTTGTGCCGATCTGTAGCATGCCAAGGGCACGTAACCTTTCATTTTGGGTAAGCCGACGCATATCAAAATTTGTTTTCTGGTCTCTAAAACAATTAAACTGAAGTTTCCACCCTGGAATTCAATGCCACAATGACTGTAACATTCAAAGTCAGAGTCGTGCAAATCTTGGGTTGGACCCCCATGATGATCCCAAGCATCACCTGCATTCCATGCGGTAGCTATTGGTGCGTTTGGGCGTCACATGTAACTGGAAATGTTTCTTCTGTTAGGTTCTATAGTGACTTTTTTCGTAGTCATTTGCATATTTTAGTATTATGCCCCCCAAATCAAATATCCCCTACTTTTTTTGAATAGTATATATATACGACCATGCGTGCATGTCCCAGTGGGAGCTTGTAGGGCCCAGGATTCTTATACACCGGTGGGGAGGGGGGTGACTAGTAACCTTAGTCACCCCTCCTGGATCCGCCCCTGTAGGGCAAAATTGCCCCCATAGCACACTGTATGGCGTTTGCCCGTCTTCATTAGCCTGGTCGGGACATAGCAGTATATATAGAACGTTAAACCCCATTTCATTTCATTTTCGAATGTATATATTTATGTTAAGATGTCTGTGCGACGGGGGGAACAGGAATAGAATGTCAATGAGGAATATCGGAATCCACAAGTCTCAACCCATTTAACTGGATTATAGGCCTACTTTATTTTGCCTACTCTATTTCCACGTATATTATGTAGATTCTGATATTCCTCATTGACATTATATTTCTTTTCCCTTCATCGCACAGGCACTAAATATAAAGGAGGCCACGGCGGCTTGACGGGTAAGAAGTTGGGTCGCTAGTGGCTGTGTGTTCTATCCCTGCACTGGCCGAGAAAGTTTATCGGGATTTTCGGACGTGGTGCCCTTTGTCAGTGGTGCAGGGCCTTGAAACTCTGCATACTTATTGCTTATGTCCTGAGGATGACTGCTATTGTTTATGGTGCATTCCTGGCCAACAGGGGCAGAGCCGCGCCCAATTGTTGTGTCTGTATCGCCTACGGGCTGATATTCTTAACAGATCGTCCCAACAAAGGATGATTATTTTTGTATTTGGCGCATATCCTACCCCCAATGGCAGATTTTTTTTTGTGTAATGCTGAATGGATTGTCTTGGAACTTGGCATACTTAATCCTTATACCCTAGCGGCAACTACTGATTTTGATGATTTCCCTGACCCCACTGTTTTGTTATTAACCGATTTTGTTCAAACTGGGAATATCAATAACTTCAATAACAGGGTTCTACCTATTTATATTGCTCCATATCCAACCCCGAGTAACAGACTTACGCCCAATTTGTGTGTTTATCGTCTACAGGCCGCAATTCTGAATGGTTCATCTTGGAACTTGGCATACTTAATCCTTATAACACAAGGACGGCAGCTATTGATTTTGGTGCATGCTCCGGGACCCAGGAGCACAGCCACGCCCAATTGTTGTTTTTATTTTTGAATGGGTCATCCTGGAATTTGGCATATTTAATCTTTATAAAACAGGGAACCATGGTAGCTTAGTGAGTAGGACGTTGTCTCGCTAACCTGCAGGTCCCATGGTCAATCCATTGGCCGAGAAAATTCATCGAGATTTTATGGCGGGATTTTACGGCGTGGTTCCCCCATGTCCGTGGTGTAGGGTGGAAGGTCTGGCAGGGGACAATGTGTAGTCGTTCAGATGGTACAAAAAACAGAGATACCATGTACACATTGGCATACACGTAATAGATCCCATGGCAGTTGGAATTCGATATAAAAGTAGGCAGTGCCGCTGACGGGCAAACTTTTCCCCATAGCACACTGTAAGCCGCATGCCAGTCTTCATTAGCCCTGTCGGGGAAGAACAGTAGGAAGTTAAACCCCATTTCATTTCATTTCTAAATGTCACAAACATCCGATTCACTAGATGTAAAATATCACCTAATAATTAGAGTTATTCGCCCACAAAAAGTTAAAGGCGCGTTCGATTGGAGTGATAACGATGGGCTGATGATAACGATGGGCTACGTCGAGACATGCGTATTTTAGTTTTCATTTCACTTTTCGATTTAGTTTTCTTAATATTTTTTTATTTAAATTTTCAATTTACATTTTTTCATTTTTTTTTTCATTTAGATTTTTAATTTACTTTTTTTTCTATTTTTTTTTCATTTCTGTTTTTGATTTACTTTTATTTTACTTTACTTTGTTTTATCAAAAATGATTTTAATTTAATTTAATTTGGTTTTATTTAATTTAATTTAATTTTTATTTTCGTTTTATTTATTTTTTGGCTAATTTTCATTTTATTCACGTTTTTTTTTTACAATTTCTATTTTTTGTGTTTTTTGTTTTACACATTTTTCTATGATAACCATGGGCCACCATAGCTGTGTGTTTGAAATCAACTCCCGTTAAATAACATCCATTGCACAACTAAATATTCCAACGAATAAAAACTGTTCTCTCTTGAAAAATAGAAACCCCACAAACTTTCGGCTTAGAAAAATACCAATATGGAAGCTGGTTACGTCACGCTTCGGGAGATATCATTTCGTATTAGGAAATTGGAACGCTTTTTGGCACTTTTACGACAATCCAAGTTAGGTTTAAGCGCGTCTCGACTCGGCATTGAGTTTGAGCGTTCACACACGTAACAACCCGCATTTTTTTTATTTTGTTACTGTCTTAATTATTTGATTAGCGACTCGGATGGGGTAATTTTCTTTTTTTTAACACGCATGAGGCTAGAAATGGTTCCACTACTGATTGTCTTTCCAGGCACAGTAGTGGCTTTTCCTACAGAGTTCCTTTGCGCAAGTTTTTTAGTCAAATGACTACAAAAAGTTTACTGGCCTATAGCACCCTTAATTTACACATACACTGACCCAAAAGTGTACTGCACATAGCTTAACATATAATAAATCAATTCCCATTGAAATAAAGGTGAAGCCTTAGCGCATAATTATATGATTTGATGAAACCCAACTGCTACGCAAAATTTCAACTGTCCGGTATCGTGGCGGCAAGTTGCGTAATTAAATACGTCATTAGGCCTTCAACATAAACATCGCTATGCAAAGAAAAACTGTTCGGTAACTATTTTAATGGTCCAGTCTTCACTATTTGTGATAGAATTACTTATTCCAATACAAACTGTAATGATATGTGTTGATAACTGTACGTGACAAACGAGGCTATCAAGTCGAATGAAATGTAAACAATACTGTTTGGAAACGAACATACTTTCACCGTTTTTATACGCCCACATTTTCATGTGGACGTATATTGTCGTCGCCCCTGTTCGTCCGTCCGTCCGTCCGTCCACAATTGTTTGTGAACAGTCTACAGGTCACAATTTTTATCCGATTTCAATGAAACTTAAAATATAGGTTTATCACCCTAAGATCTCGGTTCCTTTCGATATTGGCATGTATCGGACCGCAACTTCATGGGTTATGGCCCCTGATTGTACGAAAAATCACGTTTTTTAGCTTGTGAACAGTGTAGAGGTCACAATTTTGAACCGATTTGGATGAAACTGTAAATGCATGTTTATAACCCAAAGATCTTGGTTCCTTTCGATATTTGAGCCAATCGGATCGTAACTTCCTGAATTATGTCCCCTGATTGTCCGAAAAATCGCTTTTGTTAGCTTGTGGTCCCTCTGGAGTTCAAAATTATTATCCGATTTAAAAAAACGTTTGATTATATCACGGTTTCATGGTAATGAAGAGAGAATTTGAATTTTGTGGTCCATCTGGAGGTCAATATTGTTATCCGATTTAAAAAAACGTTTGATTATATCACCGTTCCATGGTTATGAAGGTTGAGTTCGAATTTCGTGAAAATCGGACCAAAATTGACAGACAAAATGGCCGCCGTTTGTACGCGAATGGTGTGAAAATATGTTATATCAAGGTTGTGGACCTTATAGAGGTCACAATCTTGAACCGATTTTGATGAAACTTTACATGTATGTTTATAACTCAAAGATCTTGGTTCCTTTCGATATTTGCGCCCATCGGATCGCAACTTCCTGAATTATGGCCCCTTATTGTCCGAAAAATCGCCCTTTTTAGCTTGTGGTCCCTCTGGAGGTCAAAATTGTTATCCGATTCAAAAAACCGTTTGATTATATCACCATTCCATGGTTATGAAGGTTGAGTTCGAATTTCGTGAAAATCGGACCAAAATTGACGGACAAAATGGCCGCCGTTTGTACGCGAATTGTGTGAAAATATGTTATATCAAAGTTGTGGACCTTATAGAGGTCACAATTTTGAACCGATTTTGATTAAAATTGACATGTATGTTTATAACCCAAAGATCTTGGTTCCTTTCGATATTTGCGCCCATCGGATCGTAACTTCCTGAATTATGGCCCCTGATTGTCCACAAAATCGCCCTTTTTAGCTTGTGGTTCCTCTGGAGGTCAAAATTGTTATCCGATTTAAAAAAAAAGCTTTATTTAAATCACCATTCCATGGTTATGAAGGTTGAGTTCAAATTTCGTGAAAATCAGACCAAAATTGACGGACAAAATGGCCGCCGTTTGTACGCGAATGGTGTGAAAATATGTTATATCAAGGTTGTGGACCTTATAGATGTCACAATTTTGAACCGATTTTGATGAAACGTGACATGCATGTTTATAACCCAAAGATCTTGGTTCCTTTCGACATTTACGCCCATCGAATCATAACTTCCTGAATTATGTCCCCTGATTTTCCGAAAAATCGCTTTTGTTAGCTTGTGGTCCCTCTGGAGTTCAAAATTATTATCCGATTTAAAAAAACGTTTGATTATATCACGGTTTCATGGTAATGAAGAGAGAATTTGAATTTTGTGAAAATCGGACCAGAGTTGACGGATAAAATGGCCGCCGTCTGTACGCGAATTGTGTAAAAATATGTTATATCAAGGTTGTGGACCCTATAGAGGTCACAATTTTCAACTGATTTTGATGAAACTTTACATACATGTTTATAACCTAATGATCTTGATTTCATTGCATATTTGCCCATATCGGATCGTAACTTCCTGAATCATGGCCCCTGATTGTACGAAAAATCACCCTTTTTAGCTTGTGGCCCCTCTGGAAGTCACAATTATTATCTGATTTAAAAAAACGTTTGATTATATCACAGTTACACCGTAGTTATGGGTGAGTTTGAATTATGATTTTCTGATGATTACTTAAAATGCAACAACTCTTGTTGACTGTCCGGACGATTTGGCTGCTGTGTGGGTGTATGTTTCGTTGCCTGGCAACCTATTTTTAATACCTTAAATCACTGTCCAAAGTTTTAGGGAAGACCCAGATTAAACGAAGCACTGTCATGTTGCTGTACTTAAGTGATAACTTTCATTGAACGGAAAGAATAGACACACTCCCGCATAAGTTCAAGAAACAGACGCTATTCCAGCAACGGCCAGAGAGGGATTTCTCGGGCCATTGCTTCAGGAATATGGGGTTCTTCATACTCCGCGCAGCGTTTCGTTTGATTATAGGTAATCTCACTACACACTGCCAGAGCCTTAATAAGGCTCTGCACACTGCTATTATGAGTGGATATTGTTGTGTTAAATTTTGATTGGTCAGTAGTCCGACTACCAACCAATCAGTACCTACCATACAAACGCTTTACATTTAAAACGAGTGCCAGTATTGGACCAAATATGTTTACATAACGTTACGTTATGGCTCACGCTTTTATTATGCCTAATTAACCCGTGCATAGGAGAATACTGCAGTAAAACTAATTGTGTGACAAACGAGGCTATCAAGTCGAATGAAATGTAAACAATACTGTTTGGAAACGAACATACTTTTCACCGTTTTTAATACCTTAAATCACTGTCCAAAGTTTTAGGGAAGACTCAGTTTAAACGAAGGACTGTCATGTTGCTGTACTTAAGTGATAGCTTTCATTGAACGGGGAGAATAGACACACTCCCGCAAAAGTTCAAGAATCAGAAGTCAATCCAGCAATGGCCAGAGAGAGATTTCTCGGGCCATTGCTTCAGGAATATGGGGGTTCTTAGACTGTATCAATTGTAACCTTAAACGCACAGTTTAAGGTTACAAGTATAGAAACTAACATGAGGCACGAAGATAACTACATTCTTTAATATGATATGATTATTATTTGATCGAAAGAATGTGATCATATTAACAATGCACTCGGAGACTTCGGAGGAGTGCTTCATGATCCTTGTTAAATCAGTTATAACATAAAGACATAGGCGTACGAGGCGGGGGGGGGGGGGCGGGGGTAGGGATATGGCCTTGTCGGGGAAGGCTATGGTCTTGTCGGGAATGAATGCTTAGTTTGTCGGGAATAATAATATGGAAGCGAAAAGAAAGCAGTCCAGTCAATGATGAACAAGTGAAGTGCGCCATCTGAATAGAACTAGCACGTACACATGGCCTTTCTCATTTCTTGAGTACTGTGTTCCTGTATACTGGCATCCAACTCCATGCACCGGACGAGCCCATTGATAGAAGTGAGCAGCGGAAAATTTTCTTTAATAATAATTGATAAGTTTGTAATAATATTGTACCTTGTAGTCACATATAATATACATGTACGATGGCTCAATAGGCCGTAAATAATTCGATATTGAGATCTTTTCTTTGGAAATAAATATTCATTGGTGAATGTAAAGTGCCACTGGCAAGAGTTATACAAAGATAATGTGCTCAACAACGCTTATTTTACTTATAAATCTCTCCAGGAAAAAGTTCCAAAACCACTGTGATGTAGATGTTAAATATATATACGAGTCATCTATACATCTGATAAAAAATGTGAAGTCTCATAAAATGAAAAATGTGGCAAAAGTAAATCGTTCGACTTGTTCTTATTTTCGTAGTAATAGAGCTTGTATTTTAAAGATGACTTTTTACCAGTTTTTATGCTGCGACTGACATAATTTACTACCCACCCCAAATTACTAGAAAGTATTCGAAATGCCTGGAAATCGGGTCTACGGCCGTCTGGTTTTCAAAATTTTCAGGGGGAGGCCCCCCAGATCCGCCCGCCGCTCCGCGGATTCTTAAAGAAATATATTTGTCGGGAAAATGCTGCCCCCCACCCCAAACAAGTTCGGCCTCGTACGCCTATGCATAAAGAAGACAGGATATTTGTAGTTTATATATGACTTTATTTTTACGAGTATCCGTGCAATCAGATGGCGATCAATGGTTTCAATATAAAGCTCCTATGTAATTGCCTTCAATTGATATTTTCGTCACTCAAACGATCGTATTGGTCGTGCTTTGTTTTGATTACAACACGTGGTTGCCAAACTAGGCTATGTGTCAAATTCAAAGCAATCTCGCTACAGCTGTATTGGGACCGTCCAACAAGTGACGAAAGCATTGTTGTCTCCCACCTTGTCGCAATTACAAGTAAATAATCAAATTTTTCAAAGTGAACTGTTTGTATTCGTTAGGATGTTTAGTTTTGCAATGGATTTTATTTCACGGGGGTTAATTTCATCGGTAAGTTTATAATAACCAAAGTTTACTAGTTTGTTCATAATCGAGAAATTCACGATGGATCACACAGTAGTCCGCTCTTTAATGTAAATCAGTCGGTTTTCTGGTAGAAAACATGGAATAAGCTCTATTTTGTAGATTTTGATGTTTGATGACATATGCTATATTTTGTAGATTTTGATGTTTGAGTGGGCCTTAATAGTATGTGAGGCCATTATTTGAGTGAGGGTAGCCATTTTGCGTTAATATTCCAAATTATTTTTTTTTATTTTCACCTTATTTATAATGTTATCGACATATCAACGGTGATTTGGTAATGTATAAATATTGGCAGGGTTCATGTCTACATTTCAGATTGTTTTCCACCATTTCATGATGATATTTCCAAGCTGGCGACCATTTTTGTCGGGAAAATCGGACCATGTTTTTGGTGTCAATATATATGTTTACCGGGGAATCACGGTGGCTAAGTGGGGAAGGCGCTGGCTCGCTAGCCTGGAGGTCGGGTGTTCGATCCCTGCATTGGCCGAGAAAGTCCATCTCGATTTTCCGGCGTGCCTAGTCGTTCGGATGGTACGAAAAACCAAGGTCCCGCGTACTCATTGGCGTGCATGTAAAAGATTCCTTGGCCGTTGGAATTCGATATAAGAGTAGGCCGTAGTTCCTTTAGATATTTGCGCCCATCGGGTCGTAACTTCCTGAATTATGGCCCCTGATTGTCCGAAAAATCGCCTTTTGAAGCTTGTGGTCCCTCTGGATCTGGAGGTCACAATTTATCCAATTTAAAAAAAAACCATTTGATTATATCACCGTTACACCGTAATGGAGGTTGAGTTCGAATTTTGTGAAAATCGGACCAAGCATTCAGACAAAATGGCCGCCGCTTGTACGTGAATAGTATAAAAATATTGTGTATCAAGGTTGTGGACCCTGTATAGGTCACAATTTTAATCCGATTTTGATGAAACTTGATATATGCATGTTTAAAACCCAAAGATCTTGGTTCCTTTTGATATTTGCACATATCGAATTGTGGCTTCCTGCATTAATATTATGGCCCTTGATTGTGGAAAAAATCACTTTCTTTTTAGCTTGTTCTCTATCCATCCCTCGAAAATGTGATTGTATCTTGCCTGGCAGCCGCTGGTTTGGATTATAGTCCGATTTGCTGTAAAACTTTCCTTTGTGATTTAACGATTAAATGGATAATCGAGACTATTAGTTTTGTCTTACCGACTTTAGTAATGATGATCGAGGCTAAGCGAAACTTTCATTCGCTTAGTTCTCGGTTCATAGTGGATGAATTTGGCTCAAAATTTTCAGCAAATTGACCTTACATTATCTAGTATTTAACTATTATAGTGGGAACTGCCAACCCGTTATCTCATCTCCCATAATGTATCTCTGATTTCCTTTTCAAAAGTTGTAAGTCACACATTTTTAACCATCGTTAAACATAAACCGATAGTCTCGATGAAGCCACCAAGTTTAAAATCAAACTGTAGTTCAACTACTACAATGCGGTCGACGAAGTAAATATGCTATTTTCCTGCAAAATCGATATTAGCTCAGTGGTCAACTCGGATGAGGTATTTTCATTGTTGGATAATGTACCAGTGGTTAAACGCGGCACTGACTTCCAGGAACATGCTACAAGCTTACATTGCAGAATTAGATTCAGAAACCTTTTCAATAATGTATTGAAAATACGCCCTGTCAGTGTCACAAACAAAAATATGCCGAATGTGTGAACGTACCAACATTTCACATGTTTGTAAATGGCGAAAATCTTATCCGTAAATATTGACACAAAAACGCGACTACGTAATCAAAATCAGCACATCGTCCCATTTTCCCGACACACATGAAAGATCATTTTACTCAGTTGTAAACGGCAGAAATGGAATCTGCTCCCCGAAAAAATATACCCTGGAACCGTAGACGACTACTTATTCAATATCGGCACATTGTTCTATTTTTCCGCCCAAAATGGCTGTCATATTGTAAATATGCAAAAGAGGTAAACTTAAAAACATTTTACACAGTTGTTACTGACAGAAATGGTATCGGTGCCCTTGAAAACATATATTATTGACACCAACGATGACTACTTAATCAATATCAGCACACCATCCTATTTTCCTGTCGGGGGTTGGGATGGCCTAGTGGTCTAGAATGCCGCGCTTCGACCTCTAGCTGGCCGGTCACCTCTAACTTGCGGCGCCTTCTCAACCTCAAGGGTTACCTCCGGGCACTCCGGTTTGCTCCAACTGCTAAAGACCCCTACGCGCAAGCGAATTATTGAAATAAGATTAAACCATGTTAGTCCCGAAATGACCTGGTTTGTGTCGAGTGGACGTTAAACCCCATCTCTCCCTCTTCTATTTTCCCCCGCCAAAAATGACCGCTATCTTGGAAATATGCTAAGTATATGAACATGTGATCATTTTACAAAGGTGTCAATGTCAGGAATGAAATCTGTGAAAATATATTTTGAAATCAAACACTACTACTAAATCGAAATGAGCGAATTTTCCGATTTTCCCGCCAAAAATGAATGCCAACTTGAAAATATCATAATGAAATGATGGAAAACAATTTGAAATTTAGACATGAACCCTGCCAATATTAATACAATGCCAAATCACAGTTGATATGTCGATAACATAATAAATAAAGTGAAAATAAAAAATATAAGTTAATGGAATATTATCGCAAAATGGCTACCATCAAATAATGCAATTTGTGACCTTCCATACTATGAAGACCTACTTAGAAAAAATGTCAACATTGTGTTTTTGTAATCAAACATCAAAACCTACAAAATAAAGCTTTTCCATGTTTTCTACTCGAAAAGCCGACGAATAGGATTATGTAACAAACCGAATCGGGTTAGTCATGGTATTTCGACATAACGCCTGTGGTAACACATATCACCTTGCCATTGTGGGAATGGACATACGTGTGCCATTGATTCTTGCAAGTCCAAAACAGTTCCATGAGAAATTACAGGATCATTAATAATATTATAGTCTATCGATTAGTTAATTTGATTTATCGCCCCCCCCCCATCCGCCCGTCGGTAACTGAATCAGAAAGGGTTAGTGGGGACTGTGCCTGGTAAGGAACACTGACTAGGGTCTAAAAACTGAGGCCCCATGAACACGTTGCCGTGAAGGTAAAAGAACCCTTGATGGTTCGAATTCGACGAAGAGTTAGCGGAAACGCCGCTGTCCGGGCAAGATTTCCCACATGCCGATCTTGATTAGCCCGGTTGGTACAGAAAAAAGAACGTTAAACTGCATTTAATTTCCTGTAGCGTATATCTTTCAAAACATATATTTGAAATTCACGTAAACAATAACCAGTCATTAAATCAAATTCACACAAACAATAGCCAGTCATTAAATACATGAGCGACTATTTCCAGCGCAATGAAAGTTAACATCATACAAATTATGGTGGCTGGTCATTTTAATGTTTATTTTGTTCATATACATAGAGAATCTCCTTCGAGTCCTTGTACGTGGCAAAGAGAAGGGTCGCCTGTCCAACCTCGTGGGTTTTTCTCCGGGTGCTCCGCCCCCCCCCCCACTGCTAAAAACCCTTGCGCGCAATGTTAGTCCCGAAATGACCTTGTTTGTGTTCAGTGGACGTTAAACCCCATCTCTCTCTCTCTCGCCTACGAGTCCTATGAAAACGACGAGTATGAGACTTTATTTATCACCAAACCCTTTCTTACCTGAACAATTAAATAAATATAATTCTTTGTTGTAGATTTCACTTTTACTGAACCTGATTACAATAGGGTGTAGTGATAGATCATTTTATAGCCATTTCAGTTATGGTTGTCACGTGATCATTGTGTCGTTTGTCTATCATCGACGGATGAATAAAAACGTTTGCAAGTTACATGACTGTTACGTGATGGTCAAAGGACTACAAATTGTGTTATAAAGAAATACCACGGCATTTTCTGATTTTGACTTCGGCATTTTCTGATACTGACAATAAACACTAATCAAACAATCAAAATTGCTAAAACCATAACGCCAATTAACAAACAATACAAGAATACTTCATTAAAAAAAACATCTGTGAACAACAAAACAATGATTATACGATCATACAAACAATACGATTAACATTTACTTTATTATAAAAACATCGGTGATTCGATCTGAAATCAAATAACAAAATAGTCAACGAGTACTAGCTATTTCTTCCATATGATTAAATTGTGTACGAGTCTTATAAATACATTTATTTATTTTAAGAATACATTTATTTTTTCATAACACGATTTGTAGTTTTTATACGCCCACATTTTCATGTGGACGTATATTGTCGTCGCCCCCGTCCGTCCGTCCACAATTGTTTGTGAACAGTCTACAGGTCACAATTCTTATCCGATTTCAATGAAACTTAAAATATAGGTTTATCACCCCAAGATCACGGTTCCTTTCGATATTGGCATGTATCGGACTGTAACTTCATGGGTTATGGCCCCTGATTGTACGTTTTTTAGCTTGTGAACAGTGTGGAGGTCACAATTTCGAACCGATTTGGATGAAACTTGAAATGCATGTTTATAACCCATAGATCTTGGTTCCTTTCGATATTTGCGCCAATCGGATCGTAACTTCCTGAATTATGGCCCCTGATTGTCCGAAAAATCACCCCTTTTAGCTTGTGGTCCCTCTGGAGGTCAAAATTGTTATCCGATTTAAAAAAAAAACCGTTTGATTATATCACCGTTCCATGGTTGTGAAGGTTGAGTTCGAATTTCGTGAAAATCGGACCAAAATTGACTGACAAAATGGCCGCCGTTTGTACGCGAATAGTGTGAAAATATGTTATATCAAGGTTGTGGACCCTATAGAGGTCACAATTTTGAACCGATTTTGATGAAACTTGACATGTATGTTTATAACCCAAAGATCTTGGTTCCTTTCGATATTTGCGCCCAATTTAAATTTAAACGTAGCATCGCCGGCTTATTGACCTAGAAATTCTAATCAATGTCATGTGCCATCGGCGGATTTGGCAATGGCGGAGAAAATATATTATTATTAATGACTGTTTCTCGGTGTATTTTGGTGTTCTATCAGAGGATTATATTCAACTAAGATTTAAATATCACTAACAACTGGTCAGCAAAACCATTAAATGTATGTATGATCTAATTATTATTTTAATATCTACCGGTACCTGGAATTCATACGGAGCGTCAAAGAAGCGCGATAAATCAGTCGGCCTCGGGCTAAGGGACCGACGTTTGTGTCGAACACTGGTCCCAAATGTCGTTTATGTTGAGTCCCAAATGTCGTTTGTGTTGAGTCCCAAATGACGCCAATGAAGTCCCAAACGTCGTCAACTGTGTCCCAAATGTCGTTTGTGTTGAGTCCCAAATGACGTGAGTCCCAAATGACGTGATACCGATTTGATTCCTGTGTGACAGTGTGAGATGGTCGCTGGTGTGTATTTGCTCCTGGGCACTAGCGCATGTCCGAGACTGATGTTTGCGTTAGCAACACGGCTTTATCTACTTATGCCATGGTGAGATGGTTCCTCATAACTGATCACTTCAGGAAAAAGTGTTACGTACTTAGTAATACATGTTATCGTGATTAGCTGTTGTTTTGGTGATCAGTAGTTACACGATCAACGGATTTAACTTAATTTAAGTTGATTGGCTTGAAATTGATTGTTCTATCGTTCGTGATTTGTTGCCGTTGTTTATTGTAAAGCGTTTTTACACATGGCGTTATATAAATTGCAGCTTATGACGCTCGACTGATCACGTAATTTCCAGTGGTTATTTGTAGATTTTTTTGATTTTTTTTTTTGTTTTAAAACGTATAAAAATCACCTTTTGATGTTATAACTATTGAATATTTGCCTATATATGGTTGGGATTTCTCTGAATCATTATTTTAATTTTGTACGTATTAAAATTTTTACAACTTCACAATATAGCCTATGTGTTTTATCTCTCAAATACAAATACTTTATCATGCAAACCATGGGATCCACGTCTGAAACTAAATCTGAAAATAACGCTATTTCTTGAACATGAATCACCCCATTCCATACAAAGAAAAGAAAGTGGTGACAAACTCCTTGTAAATTATTGGATTCAAACATGCATGCACAATGCATTGCATACTCTACATTTATATAAGTGGCAGTTGTTTTCTCTTTCCACATGTGGACGGGAATATTCAATTTTTATAGCCTACTGAATTATAAAGATCGTCAATTTGTATTTTTCCTTTTTACTGAAATAAACAAACAGTAGAAACTCGACATCCTCGACTGCTGTAAGTAGTAATACTATATATTGGTAGATAATAGTAGAAGCCGATCTGACCGTAAGAAAATCGTAGGGGTAATCCTATCACGGAGAGTCAACGCACACTGTGTCTTTTACAGTGTGAGCTGACTCCTACTTGCGCATGCGCTAAACGGTAAACACACCAGCGACCATCTCACACTGTCCATCTCACGGTATCATGTCCGTTAATTTATCACAAATAATTGTCGGATTGGAAATGATAATCGCCAAATATTTACATGACATATTTAGATATTTATCTCGCTTTACCACCAAATGACAGTAATATGTGGGATTACTGCGTGGCATTTTAAATATTGCTGTGAACGAATTAGCGGTGATCGGAAAAAAAGTCACAGGAAAAAAAGTCACAGTAAAAAAGTCACAGTAAAAAGGTCACAAATTTGCCTAGGTAAAAAAAACACAGGAAAAAAAGTCACAGTTGTTTTTATTACATCTCAAATTCAATAACAATATAAACAATAACATTCATATTTAACGGTACATTTTGATATCATAGCACATTTGATGTATTAGCACATATGGCATATCAGCACATCAGACATTTTAGCACATTCTAGCTCATTCAACATTCTAGCACATCAATACTCTTTGTTAATTCTAATGTTCCATCCAACTCCATGTAAGAATTCTGAGATGGATTTGGCACCGCTGACACGATCTCTGCAAAGATTTCGTAGTTGTGTCTGCATTTAACAAAGACAACAGATCAACTCACAGCACTGATCAAAGAGCCAATCTGTTTGTATAGTGTTTGCAAATAACAAATAGATCAAAGATATACTCACTCTACAATACAATATATATAAGTTGTGACTTTTTTACCTGTGTTTTTTTTACTGTGTTTTTTTTTACTGTGACTTTTTTTCCTGTGACTTTTTTTCCTACATTCTAATTAGCACACCTAAGGAATATTATTAATACGTAGTTATTTCCCATCTTCACGAAAAATATCAATTGCTGATCAATATGTCATTAGTAAACTAAGATGTTAGGAATTGGCATAGGACTCGTTTGCATGTCTCCAAAATCCTATTCACCTGCTAAGCAAGATGATCACGTGTTGGATGCCTCACATTCCAAGTAACGGTGCCCAAATCTGGGTTTAATCAGGTGAGCTGTGGCCATTTATAATTTTGCTCATTAAATTGATTGCTTAAAGACAATTATACAGGTTTCTTTCTTGAATGTCGTACGGTGTATCCGAAAAGTAAACTCGGTGAAAAATTATAATGAAAGTTAGACAGATAAATCATATGAAGTGCTCAAATATGGTTTGTAAAAAGTTTTAATTTTCGATTTAACGTGGTCTGAATAAAACATGTAGTTAGCTTGGATCTGCTTAAATTTGTTAAAATTGAATGTAAATTTGTAAACAAGCTAAGCCAACTTCACGAAATCTTCTAAAACAAAAACAATTAGTCGTACAAGGCTTGCCCCATTCCCCATCACCAACCACCAATATAACACATTACATCTTATTTTCGATGGAGGGTATCGCTGCCAATATTAAATGCTCTGCGACAATGTCGTTTCCATTGATTATATGTCAAAAGTACAATGTACAGAGTCCTAATTCCGGTAATGATAAAGTCAAAATACCCCTAAGGCACAGTTAAATGTTAAATGCAAAACGTCAAATGTTAAGTGAAAAATGACAAATGTTTTGTTAGAAAATACTTTTAGTGACGTTTCTACATTTTACATTTCTTTCTGCCACATCTCATTTGTCCTCCACGCTTTCTCTACATAGCATCTTTCGCACAGCAAATGTAGGATATCATGTGACTTATTAACATATACGGAAACCTGGCATGATAACAGGAAATCAAGCTGGCCCACTTAAAGAATCTATCTGGACGACCATGCATAATCATGAATGTGTCAGGAAACCTACTTTCCAGTAATTTATAACCCAATAACTGGAATTTCATATTAATACCCGTACTTTGACATTTTAAACATTTAAAGAGAGGAATGACTATATATTTTTTTATGGACATAGAAATTTTTTGATTAAGCCCTGTATCGTTAATTTAGCCCCCTCTCCCAGCCTTCCTTCTCTTAAACTTTAATCTTATTTTGTAAAGTTATGCAAGTACATTCAAAATTATTTGCATATTTAAAAAAGGCATTCAGTGATACGTAACATGGTATCTGGAATTTCGTATTTAGACCAGTATTTGTACTTGAATACCCCTTATCGTACCACTCAATGTTTTTCATGGTACGCCAATCTGAATGTGCCAGTAAATTATTTACACAATTTTAAGAAGCAATGGAGTACTTTTAGGGATAGGTAGCATGGTAGATCCGTATTTTAACACTGAATACCCCCTCCCCCCCCCCCAACCCCAACCCCATGACAATAGATTTTAGTTCCATCCATCTGTTCGATTTTCAGAGAGTATGAATTTGCTGAAACATTATTTGTATATTTGAAAAGAGCACTGAACCAGCTTTTCAATTTTGTAGGTGACATTATGGATTTTTTTCTATCAAGGACAAGACTTGTATTTAAACACTGAATATACCCCCCCCCCCAAAAAAAACAAACTTTCAGTCATTTAAGCATTCAGTATGCAAGAGCTTAATCTGCTTATTGTAGGTCTTATATTTTACCTAATTAGAAATTACACAAATTAACTAAACGTAAACATTCACAAAGTCACCAAGCAAATCTTCTGGAAAATGTTGATCAGTCAGACATAAGTGACATAGAAGAAGAATATGAACTTTTTACCATAACTGAACCAACAACTGAACCTATCATGATTACAGTGATCATCAACGGTCAGCCTGTAACGATGCAGTTTGACACCGGCGCAAGTATCTCCATTATGAATCTGAATACATTCAAGAACATATGGAAGTCAGGACATGCTCCTCCTCGCAAAGAGAGTTCACTGCTTCTACGTGGATATACAGGAAACATTGTCGTCCTGATTGGATGTGCAGAGGTTAACATCACCTTTCAGAATCAAACAGCTACATCACAAATCGTTGTAGCGAAAGAAGAGAGACCAAGTCTGTTCGGAAGAAATTGGATACGATTGTTCAACGTGACGCACTTCGATGAACTGAACACTTTATCATCTCCTCAGAACATTGATGATGTACTCCAGAAATATTCTCACATCTTCGAAGAACAAGGTGAAATCAAGGGCATGGTTGGAAAAATCTACATTCCACCAGTTGCGAAGCCAGTATTCCAGAAAGCACGACCGCTTCCTTACGCCATGAAGGAAAAGGTGGATGAAGAACTTGACAGACTCCTTGAAGAAGGGATAATAGAGCCAGTACAACACTCTGCTTGGGCAACTCCCATAGTCCCTGTCGTCAATAGTGCTGGCACGATAAATCGGTGAATCGATGTATCGCGATTCACCGTCTCACGATACCTGTATTGAATCGCGGGATGCCGAATCGATTTTTCACGATTCTTTTTTGCTTTTTATCAACTATATTATGAACTTTAAAAACTTTAAATTATATCCTCAACCCTAAACTTTATTTGAAACAATGACACTTCGCAAACGATGTCCAGTAGTCTTGACATGTGTGTTACTATAAATAGCGCACGACCGTAATTACCGTTAGTTTCGTAGGTTAAGATTAACAACATTTTAACATCTTTTCGTTTTGTTTCCGAATTTTAAAGTTTGTTATAAGGCTTAGTTAATAAAACATACATATTTGAATACATAAAACAACATTTTACTCTCGAATTTTATAAATTTAGAACGTAAATATAATAGATAGTAGCTCTTGTAAAAATCAAAATGGCGGTAAACACAGTCGCAATATCAAATGGGAACATTTTGGGTTTTGAAAGGGTGACACAACGAAAATTGTTTGTAGAATATGCAAAACTATTCTAAAATATTGTGGTAATACAACCAATCTCATCACTCACTTGACAAGACACCATGGTGTCCATAGTGGCGACTGTCTTCTTGTCTAAGTTCGTCTGCTAGGATTAGAGTTTACTACTAAATAGTAGGCCTAATCAAGTTTATTTATTTCCTGGTTTTAGTGACTTTATTAAAAACACAATCACATATTTAATTTGATGTTTTATTGATAAATCTATGACCTAGTTATGAATCGCGATACGTATCGTATCGTGGTACATGAATCGCAATACGTATCGTATCGTGACTGCAGTCGCAATACCCAGCACTAGTCGTCAAGTCCGACAAAACAGTTCGACTCTGTGGAGACTACAAGGTTACAGTGAATCAAGCGTGCAAGCCAGATCCCTACCCAATCCCAAGGATTGAAGATCTGTATGCCAAGCTTTCAGGAGGAGAATCATTCACGAAGATAGACCTCCATGGCGCCTTCCTTCAACTTCATCTAGATGAAAAGTCGAAGGACTACACGACAATCAACACCCATAGATGGTTATTCAGGTTCAACAGATTGCCGTTCGGGATTTCATCCTGACCCGGGATATTCCAACGTTGTATCGACAATCTCTTACAGAACATTCCTATGACGGGTGGTTATCAGGACGATATTATCATCTCTGGACAGAATGATACCAAACACATCGAAAACCTCAACACTGTGCTGGAGACACTTTCGACAGCAGGTGTTCGAATCAAGAGAGAAAAATGTGTGTTCAAGTCACCAGACGTCGTGTACTTTGGACACCGAATCAGTGCCGAGTGTCTAAACCCAGTGTCAGAGAAAGTAGAAGCCATCATGAACGCACCAGCTCCTACCAACGTGACTGAACTCAAGTCATTCCTTGGCTTCTTGAACTACTACGGAAAGTTCCTGCAAAACTTCTCTACCGTCCTAGCTCCTCTACACTACCTTCTGAAAAAAGACACCAAGTGGCATTGGGGTGCCAAACAGAATGACGCATTCACAGAAGCAAAGAGACTACTTCACTCAGCACAAATTCTAGTCCACTTCGACAGTGAAAAAGAAGTAGTTCTGGCAACTGATGCATCGCAATACGGACTGGGTGAAGTCCTCTCTCACAAGATACCAGACGGGTCCCAGCGTCCCATATCATTTGAGTTGAGAACACTAAACCAGGCAGAAAAAGGGTACTCGAAGATCGAAAAGGAGGGACTCTCCATCTTATTTGGAATTAAACGATTCCACCAGTACAGCCACTCCAATACCTATTTGGAGAAAGGAAAGGCATTTCAGCTATGTCTTCTCCACGCATCCAGAGATGGGCTATAACCCTGTCTGCCTACAGCTACTCTTTCGTCTACACACCAGGGAAAGACCTTGGACATGGAGATGCCATGAGTAAGTTGCCACTGGATACCACACCTCCTGATGTAGACTATCCACTCCTCCAGAAACGCTGTTTCTACTGGAATTCTTGGACTCAAAACCAGTGACCGCAACAGACATAGAAACATGGACAAACCACCATCCACTACTGTCACGGGCGAGACGATTCATCAACAGCGGATGGCCGTCATCAGTAAGCGATGGGTCCCTGAAACCATTCTTGTCAAGACGAAACGAACTGAGTTCACACAGTAGTGTGATACTGTGGGGACCACGTGTGGTTGTGCTGGAACAGGGTTGGCACAAATACTGGAACTGTTACACAAAGGACATCCAGGCATGGTGAAGATATGTGAAATGGGCGTGCACTTCCGGAAAGAAGCATCAAAATTTGGCTTAAGGGGTTTTGGGGTATGCTGATTTCAAAAATGGCGGGAGCCATGACGTCACTTCAGCTGTTCCCGCCGAAAATCGAAAAATTCAAAATGGCCACCGTAAAACACGCTCTCGCCCATAAAATTTCTGTAGATGCCCCGATTTCTATGTTGTTGCTGATTTAAAAAATGACAGGAATCACAACGTCACTCCCGCCGTTCCCGCCAAAAATCGAGAAATTCAAAATGGCCGCCATAAAACACGCTCTCATCCATAAAATTTCTGTAAATGCCCAGATTTCAATGATCTTGCTGATTTCAAAAATGGCGTAAATCACAACGCACTCCAACCATTCCCGCCAAAAATTGAGAAATTCAAAATGGCCACCATAAAATACGGCCTCGTCCATAAAATTTCTGTAAGTGCCCCAATTTCAATGATCTTGATGTCTATACCTATGTTTTTAAGGTCAAGGAATCCAGTAAAACACACACGAAGACTCATAGTGTTCTCCTTCATAGTCTTTTCTAAAAATGGTCATAATTCTAATCAAACGGGTGAATTTTTTTACATCTCCTTTGCTAAACGGATATCAAGAATGCATTATGTTCCATTTCAGTGGAAACTAGCTATTACTCATCAAACACAAACAGTCCACATTTGATATCAATCACCATGTTATATTTGCACACGATAGTGTTATAAAAATATTCAATAAACGTCTGAACTTTCTTCATAAATCTGATATATTCGGTGAAAATAAAAGTTAACAAGGTACCAGTATCATTCTATTTTTCAGAAACATGTGGTGGCCATCTAATCAATCACCTACCACATCCAAAAACTTGCTCCTTTGGCATGTGCTACAGCTACATCTGTTCAACTGACTAACTGACCAACTGAGACATATGTGCTCCTTGTCAAGCACAGGGTGGGACACTCATAAATCCACCAGTAACAGGTTACTCGTCTCTGGCCACTTATTTATTAGCCTTTCATGAATTGCCGTTTCTGTGATGGAACCACGGGAGATTTTCACAAAGCAGAAACAATGTCCTTTGATACCCGTCTTGTAACACCACTTAAAGATACATTAGTTAAGAGTTTAATAAAGAGTTTGCCATTCTTGCTATAATAATTCAAAAACAGATGAAAAAAGGAAAATATTGAAAATTTCAGTCAAATTATTTTATTATGAACAGAGTTATCAGTGTTGGAAGTTTGGACAAGAAATGGGTACAAATTGCTGTGACACCTTAACGGCAATTGTCAGTCGTTTGATTGAAAGACAATAACTCCACCCACATATTCTCGATTATCCAGTAACGTGCTCAATAGTAATAGTACTCTCGCTTGACAGGCCTTGCATCGTCAGTTTCCGGTAGCGCACGTCACCGAATAACAGTAAACGTTATCTTGGTCAGCCATGTCTGATTTAATTATATAGAAGGACGACCGTTTAAATCCGAGCTGTATCCAAGCCATCCGTGGGTCTACAGAGTTAATTTTGTGCTTGTTGTCTAACTGAAGGTCTAATTAATCATTTCTATAACATCTGAAGCCTAAATAAATATGCGGCGATTGGGTTGTGTTCATACAAGCTTTTTCTTGCAGCTTCCTGGCTCTCTCCACTTTTGTTGCATTACACAGGGTGTAACAACTTTTATCCCATCTAGATTTCTGCTTTACCATCGTTTATTCCATGCTATCACCATCATCTAGTCGGGACACTTTGTTCAATTCATGAAAGGCTGATAAATTAGTGGCCAGAGTCGAGTAACCTGTTGCTGATGGATTTATTTGTGTCCCACCATGTGCTTGACACCGAGCACAATTGTCTCAGTTGGTAGGTTGAACAGATGTAGCTGTAGCACATCCCAAGGAGCAAGTTTAAATCTTTTGGGAATGGTAGGTGATTGACAAGATGACCATGACTTGTTTCTGAAAAATAGAATGATACTGATACCTTGTTAAATGTATTTTCACCGAATATATCAGATTTATGAACAAAGTTCAGACGTTTATTGAATATTTTTATAACACTATCGTGTGCATATATAACATGGTGATTGAAATCAAATGTGGACTGTTTGTGTTTAATGAGTAATAGCTAGTTTCCACTGAAATGGAACATAATGCATTCTTGATATTCGTTTGGAGAAGGTGTAAATAATTCACCCGTTTGATTAGAATTATGACCATTTATAGGAAACACTATGAAGGAGAACATTATGAGTCTTCGTATGTGTTTTACTGAATTCCTTTACCTTAAAAACATAGGTATAGACATCAAGATCATTGAAATCGGGGCACTTACAGAAACTTTATGGACGAGAACGCGTTTTATGGTGGCCATTTTGAATTTCTCAATTTTTGGCGGGGAACGGCTGGAGTGACGTCATGGTCCCGCCATTTTTTAAATCAGCACGATCATTGAAATCGGGGCACTTAGGGAAATTTTATGGACGAGAACGTGATTTATGGCAGCCATTTTGAATTTCTCAATTTTTGGCGGGAACGGCTGGAGTGACGTCGTGGCTCCCGCCATTTTTGAAATCAGCATACCCAAAATCCCCCTAGGCCAAATTTTCATGCTTCTTTCCGGAAGTGCACAACTCAGCCAAAACATGTAACATATCCGCCCCACTACTATGTATGGTGGCCAGGCATGGACCAAGAAATCAAAGGGAAGGTGAAGACCTGCGACACATGTCAGGTGAATGAGAAAGCCACTCCTCCAGTGAACATTCATCCATGGGAGTACCCCAGGGGTCCATGGCAACGCGTGCACATTGATTATGCCGGTCCTCTGATGGGAAAAATGTATCTCGTCATTGTGGATGCATATTCCAAGTGGATTGACGTACACGTGACAACCTCCGCTACATCTGAAACTACGATACTGAAACTGCAAGAAAGCTTCTCCATCTTTGGACTCCCAAAGACTGTAGTATCAGACAATGGTACATGCTTTGCCAGTGCGGAATTCCAAAAGTTCATGTGCATAAATGGGATTGAACACATGTTTACTTCTCCCTACCACCCTGGATCTAACGGTCTAGCAGAAAGATCTGTACAGACCATGAAAGGCGGTACAGTAGAATCGAAGGTAACCCGATTCCTGTTCAGGTACCGCACTCTACATCACTCCATCACAGGAAAATCTCCAGCTGAGCTGATGATGGGCAGAAGGATGAGAAACAGTCTCGACTTGGTCCATCCCGACGAGGCTAGAAAAGTCGCACGACAACAGGGCAAGCAAAAGGCCTACAAAGATGCTCATGCACACGCCAAGACATTCCAAGTTGGTGATCAAGTCTATGTCACTAACTTTGGAAATGGTCAAAGATGGATTCCGGGAACTGTACTGAAAATAGCCAGTTCTATCTGTGACATCCATCTTGCTGATGGACGTAAAGTACGACGTCACATGGACCACATGAAACAACGCTTCGAAGTGCCAGAGCACAGACTGACTGTGATTCCAGAGACAGTAACTCCAGTACTGCAGAACAACACACAGTCTCCTCCGACCAACTTGCAGACACCTCAGGACGACGTGCAAACAGCTCGAGATGACGTGCAAACATCTCGTGATGACACTCTGACGAAGAGTGTGCAGTCACCAAACCAACCAGAGACACTGAGGTGCTCGAGCCGAGCCACCCGAGTTCCTGTGCGCCTTGACCTATAGACTGTCAGATAAATGTTCTGACAAACTTGAAAGTTCTTTTTTCATGGACTCTTAAAGTTTAAGGTTTTGAAGTTTTAAAAGTTCTAGTTACAGTTAAGAAAGTGTTCATCCAAACAAGAGACTCTAAATGTGTTGGATCATAAACTTTAATTTTATAATTTTCACGTAAAAGTTACATCTTTTATTTCATCTTAAATTTCAGATCTTAAAAGGGGAGAAATGTAATGTATTCAGGTAACGTTGTAAGTCAGGGTAACCTGATAGCTAAATTAATGCTCCCTTAAGCGGAAGTAATTGAACGCTCCCTCACTGTGCATGCGTATAGTATCAACATGGCGACCATGTGCTATGATTATAAAATGTTATACTGAGAAAAAACAAACCATTAACTCCCAGTCGAATTCAGTATATGACAATTACTATTAGTCTCAAATTGACTGAAACAAAGACACAGAGCCCAATGTTTTATAATATATTTCAGTCTAACGAACCGGTCACTAATATGTCGTTAGTTGTAGCAGATGAAGTGAATGGTATACGTCTACAACAGATTATCTCCCCCTGTCTTCTGGATCATGAAATACACACTTGTGATTATGACCAAGCATATGATATGTGTAATAAGAAGGCCTATTTAATTATATGGTTGTATTTGGGTAATCCAGCTAGTCAGGAGGTGCTTGGTTTTACTACATCTATCAGGTAAGCCCAAAGAATTACTGTGCGACAGTATAATACAGGTCATACCCTTGACTTTGATTAGACAGTTACTTAAATGTGGAGTAAGCAACTGAGAAAAAACTAAACATTAATTTGTTTTTATTTACTTCTGTTTAATTTTGCAATAAATCACATTATCCTAAGGAGTCTATGATATTCGAAATTGTTATATTTTATTTACTGTGTAATTTATAGATTTTTGTCCCCCGCCTTTCGAAGAAAGTTGGGGGACTATTAAAATGGGTTCGTCTGTCTGTCTGTCTGTCTGTCCGTCACACTTTTTGGGACACAATAACTCTCTTCCTAATTGAGCTAGAATGTTTAAACTTGGTGTATGTGTTTATTTATTAGGTCAATTCCTTGATGGAGTTCGAAGATGAGCATTTTCCGCTTAGGGTAAGCAGAGATAAGCAATTTGATTGGTTGATCCTTTGGGGACACGCTAACTTTAGTTCTAATTAAGTGAGATTGATGAAACTTGGTGTATAGTTTCATTACAGTAATACCTTGACTAAGTTCGATAATGAGCATTTTCTGCTCAGGGTAAGCAGAGCGATACGCAAGTTTATTTTCGAGACTTTGGAACACAATAACTCTCCTTCTAATTGAGTTAAAATGTTCAAACTTAATGTATATGCTTATTAGGTCAATGCCTTGATGTAGTTTGTAGATGAGCATTTTCCGCTTAGGGTAAGCAGAGATAAGCAATTTGATTGGTTGATCCTTTGGGACACGATAACTTTAGTTCTAATTAAGTGAGATTGATGAAACTTGTTGTATAGTTTCATTACAGTAATACCTTGACTAAGTTCGATAATGATCATTTCCTGCTCAGGGTAAGCAGAGCGATACGCAATTTGATTGGTCGAGACTTTGGAACACAATAACTCTCCTTCTAATTGAGTTAAAATGTTCAAACTTGATGTATATGCTTATTAGGTCAATGCCTTGATGGAGTTCGAAGATGAGCATTTTCTTCTTAGGGTAGGCAGAGATAAGCAATTTGATTGGTTGATACTTTGGGACAAGATAACTTAGGTTCATCTTGATTGATGATTTTTATGCCAATACAATGACTGCATTCTCATTCAGTAATGGATTCGACAGTAACAGTGTATAGAAACGATTGACTCTGACACGAGGGCCCTTTCACTTGGCCAGAGGGGCCCTTTTGTCTTCCTTTAGGGTACCCCTAACTAGGGTACATTTTCATTTTTCTCGTCGGTTTTAGCATTTTTCTTTATAAAACACTTTTGGATGACACTTCGTGTACAGTTTGATTGCTCGATACGTTTGAAAAAAGTAAATGTGCGATTAATTAATATGTGTCATCTATTTATTTTGGGATTTCGGCGGGGGACATCAGGCTCACTGTTGGCTTGTAATTTTTATAGATATGCTAGTAAGACCAATCATAATACTGTTATATTAGGTGTAACACCTACCAGTCTTGATGGTAAGTTAACTACAACAATGATATATTAAAGGACAATATTAATGTCAGTCATTATCAATCAATGTGATAGAACTGGTTAAACATGTTCCAGATATAATTTTAACACAGAGATCATTGCCATGATAGATTCGTTATGAAGATTTCAAGAAAGGGGTGTGACGAATTCAAAACGAAAACACGAGTTATCCTTTTATATAACTGATGGAAGTGACGAGTGATAAACAAGAAAAGTAGAACTAGACCTGCAAAGCAGTTATGACAGGTTTCACTGGTGCCACATTACCTTTGAACTTATGTCACTTTCAGTGCCACGTTACCCTTGAACTCCTATCACTTCCATTACCAATGGAACCGATAAACAGTTTTCCACATAAACATTGCATACACCTAATAAAATGGAAGATAAAATCTACCAATTCCAGCAATATCAATTGATTTTATACATTTTTAAGTGATTCTGACAAAAGAACATTACTTCTGGTGATCATGAAAATGTTCAATTATTTTTATGAAATCAGAAAAGACATTTAAGGCATCACAGTTTTTGCCAAATTGACGTTACTTTGGTGATAAAGAAAATCTTAGATTTCATTGTATGAAATCGTAAATAGCATTAGGTATCACACAGTGAAAATTTTATGAAAATCGAATCATAATTGACACTTATGGACCAAAAACCTTGAAAAGTTACCTGTTGAAAATCGTCTATTTCTCCGCAACTGAACAAGTTAGAAACCATTTTGTGATATCTATATGGGTTCATTCTATTAGTTGTATAACTGAAACTTGTATTGCTGTAATCGGAATGTCTTTGCGTTCAAGAAAAATGAATCAAGAGGTTTAAAAACGGGACGAATGAGAAAACGAAATGAAAATGGCAGGAAAGAACTAAAAAGGACAGGGAAATATCGAAAATTAAATGAGATAATTTTTGAATCAGATTGACCTCAGCTGTTCAAATATTAGGTTTAATTTGAACATCTTGAAAATTAAAGACATAAGTTGTCCTGTAAACAACATTGTCGGCATGTAAAAGGTTAAGGACGAGATTCGAAATTTTGAAATTTTCAAACAACAAAAACTTGACCTTGATCCCCGGGTACCCTGAAATGTATTCATTTCAGAAATAGAAGATGCATTGAACATATTGGGTTTATTTTCATGTTCTTTTAAGTGGATTTTTCACCGTTTTTCATTATTCAATTCAAAATGGAGACCTTCATTTGACCGAATAACAAAATTCTGCTCTGAAAGTTTTTTTAGGCATTGTTTCAAGGATTCAGAAAATGTAACCCCCATGTCCGGTTCGAATGATAGAGTTCATATTTTGTGTTCGCATCAGTAATGTCTTAGCTAGTACAGGAAAAAAAATCGGAAATAGCAGATTTGAAGTCAATATTTCAAGGTACTCATAGAAAAAAGAATGAGTAAAATAGATCAAAAAGTCACAAAGTTACAGCTATGTTGGTCAGTTTTTTCCTTGGTAAATTTTGATGATTTCGGATTCGTAAAACGTTTTGAAAATCTATTGATTCCAAAGCCACCGCCCATTCTTGGAACAAGGCTAGCCAGAAATGTATTAATTTTCCAAATATGAGACGAAATCATGAAACTGCGATTTATTTTCAAGCTATTAATCGGAATTTTTCACTCGAAAACAACTTTGTCGGCACGGAAAACATCAAAGGCGAAATTCAAAATTTTGAAATTATCAAATACCAAAAATTCAACCATGAACCAGACTATCCCCAAATGTGTTAATTTCAGAAATAGGAGACAAATTCAACAAACTGTGGTCTATTCTGTTTATTTACATGCCTGTTAATGTCGATTTTTCACTATTTCACAGCATTGAAATACTATGCCCTATTGTTTGTTCAGAAGCCCGTAAATGTCAATTTTTCATTATTTTTCATATTCACTTCAAAATGGCGATCATCAGTTGACATAAATCAAAATTCTGCTCTGAACGTTTTTTTAGGCATTCCTTCAAGGATTCAGAAAATATGACTCCCATGTCTGTAAGTAAAATATCAAAAGAGCCCTGTGGTTTTTTCACGTTTCAAGATGGTGGCACTTCCGGATTGACCTATAAACTCCTTTTTTTGTGTACGAATCAATAGTCTCGTAGCTGGTATAGAGAAAAAAATTCAAGGTGATCTGACCTATATTTCGTCGATTTTTTTGAAAACTTTGACCCTTAATTTCTTCAAGGGGAGATAAGTTAGAAAGTTTCTAAGGACATCTTTCATGTCCCATCGATAAGATCTACTTACATTCTAAATTTCATAAAAATCGTGCACCTATTAAAGAAGTTGTCAAGTTGGTCATGACTTAAATTACTGAACGAAATCACAGCGACAAAATTTCAAAATTTGAAATTACAGGTGAAAATGACTTTCGTGAAGGTACTCAGAGAAAAAAGAATTAGTAAAATAGGTCAATAAATAACAGAGTTATGACTGTGCATTGTCAGTTTTGTCGTTCGTAAAATTCGGTAATTCGTAAAAGGTTTTGAAAATATATTTAAACAACCTTCGCACCCCATTTTGCAGGGGTAGGACAAAGTTTCAGAAAGATCCTGTCACGTCAACATTTAAAGCGAGAATTTCATATTTTCCAAGAAAGTCAACACATATTTATTTCTGTGTCTTTTGCTCAATAGGTTGTCAACTCACTATTATACAATTATATGCATTATTTTCCAAACTTAAACATCTTTCATATCGGAAATAATAACACAATTACCTCCCTTGTTTTCCCATTCCCCCCATGCAATAGCTATCCTCAAACGTTTGAATTTAATGTTGAAAGTGATATTTTTGCCAATTTTTCAACTGGCAATAGTGAATTATAGGATTATTCTTTAACAACGTATGCAGGACTGTTTATAGATACCATCTATTTTAAGGCCTTATATTAATATATTTCAAAAATATAACTTAAAAATATGAAATTGACGCTTTAAGTTACACCCAGAATTATTGAGTATAGTAACATCCAATATATCTGTTAAAAGACAATATTGGTGTCAGTCATTATCAAATATGTGATAGAACTTGTTAAACACTTTCCAAATATATTTTTAACACAGAGATCATTGCTATGATAGATGAGTAATAAGGGCTTTATGAATCGGAAGTGACGAACGCCAAAGGAAAATTCCACTATATAAATGACTGAAGTGACGAGTGATAACAGATACATGGGCGAATTTCTGCACACTAATAATTCCTTTGAAGACCAAAAGTTGTTATGTGAGACTGTGAAAGAATATCTGACAATTCATAAGAAGAATTGGCTGTCACCAGATAAGATAACATGAAAGAAAAACAGATTAAAAGTCTGTGCATTACCATGTTCTCATAAGGTAGGGGAGACTGGGGTACATTGAACATATGGGTACATTGAACCATCATGGATATATCCTTTATGAATAATACTAGACAACCCAAGACTATACACAGGAGTGAGATTACTTCTTAGAGCCATTTCTCCGTCAATAAGCAGTAGCCATATGCTGTCAATTATTTTTTTAGGCGATGATTTGTTTTTCAAAAGATCGCTTAAAAGTGCCAATGCACCACTTCCACTTATCATTTTCCAAAAATTTTTTAAAATTTTGATCATGAAACAGTGTTGGGGCAGATTGAACTACTGTCAATGGGGTACTTTAAACAATGGTTCAATGTACCCTCGTGCATTATAGACCATATATTATTTAATAATTTGTTTAACCTAGGGAATTCTTGTATGTCTAATCTACAATCCAGATAAACAAGTGCTTGATCCATTTTAGATTTTTAAAAAATATCTTTGAAACTAAAAAACAAAAGATTTAGAGTAGGCCTATCAGTTGATCCAACTCTGTAGGCATATCGTATAAAAGAATTAAAACTTCTTGGGAGCAGTGTTCGAAACATGGCTGTGCCATGCAGGGGCACAATGGGTCTCCTGGACTAGAGTCTTCATCAGCTAATCGGGCTGTCCGAATTAAGACAGAATATTGGACCAATTTTTGTTTGATTCACTACAAAAGTTGAATTTGATCCCACCAAACTGCCAACTTAAGTGCAATTTACGGCGATGTGTAGGAGCCTACGGGATCCAGACCAGTGATGTGATTTTGCCCGTATATTCCGGACATGTCCGACGCTATTTTCCAAACGTCCCAAATTGTCCGACCAGGAATATGCCCAATCGGACATCAAGACAGGATGAATAATATTGAAAATTCCAAAATTAATATAGTGTACTGAGTGTAAAACTACCACTCAACCCGATTATCATTGATAATAGGCGGGGTTGATTAGGTAATTAAGTGATCAACGTATTTATCGTGTTATACCGTCTATACACCTATCGTGACTAAGTACTTAATCTGCCTTGATTGGCTGACTTCATTCTTTATCGGACAATTCATCAAATCAATCCTGAACAGAACTCATGGGTTCTCCTTTGTCGGACTATATAACAATCCAATAAGAGTGATTATGAACTTAATCTGATTAACCTGTGATTTCTCCATTGTCTCACATTTTAATCTCCTTGGTGTCGGTCAATAACACGTAGAAATTAGTCATATATGTCACATATCCTGATAGTATATAGCACCTCAAATGAACCTACATTGTATCCGATAACTTGTCTGTGATATATTTTTCGGTGGAAGACGATGTTACATGTAAATAAAGATATTTCACACACACGCATAGCGCTTATATTTCTGTAATTAAAATGAAAGTAGAAATCTCGATAGACACGTGAAATTAAGCGATATATACGTGCCGAACTTAATGCACCTGATGTCGGAGAAAAGATTCTATTTTGATGCCATATTGTCGGATTTATGATCATATTTTGTATTGAATTTATGTCTTTAAATAAATAAAGAAACACGCTAAGAAAGGTTGACGAATACTTTGATTGGAATGACGTAAGTAGTTAATTGTTTTCAACGCTAGCGCATTGTATTAGAGCTACGATTACTATGGTTTACTACCAAATAAATTTCGGGATGTCATTTTTTTTACCTTCCGTTTATAAATGGAAACGAAGTTAAAGACGAATGCCGGACTTTGCTGAAAAAATTGTATCGACTTATGACTCGAAAAATATGGTAATTTTGGGGGAGTTTGAAACACATACGGATTGGCAGCAGTCGGCAAGCTTTCATTATATGGTATTACAATGTCAAGTAATTTTTATACGCCCACATTTTCATGTGAATGTATTATGTTGTCGCGTCTGTCTGTCCACAATTTGTTTGTGGACTCTCACAATTCATATCTGATTTTGACGAAACTTGAAATATAGGTTTATCCCCAAAAGATCTTGGCTGCTTTCGATATTGGCATGTATCGGATCAAAACTTCATGGATTATGGCCCCTGATTGTACGAAAAATCACGTTTTTAGCTTGTGGACCCTATAGAGGTCACAATTTTGAACCGATTTTGATGAAACTTGACATGCATGTTTATAACCCAAAGATCTTGGTTCCTTTCGATATTTGCGCCTATCAGAACATAATTTCCTGAAGTATGGCCCCTGATTGTCCGAAAAATCACCGTTTTTAGCTTGTGGTAACTCTGGAGGTCACAATTATTATCCGATTTAAAAAAACGTTTGATTATATCACCGTTACACCCTAAAGAAGGTTGAGTTCGAATTTCGGGAAAATCGGACCAAAATGGCCGCCGTTTGTACGCGAATACTGTTAAAAAATGGTATATCAACGTTGTGGACCCTGTAGAGGTCACAATTTTAATTCGATTTTCATGAAACTTGAAATTCATGGTCATAACCCAAAGATCTTGGTTCCTTTCGATATTTGCACATATCGGATCGTAACTTCCTGAATTATGGCCCCTAATTATACGCAAAATCGCCTTTTTATACGCCCACATTGAAATGTGGTCGTATATTGTCGTCGCCCCGTCCGTCCGGCCGGCGGTCCGGCGTCCACAATTGCTTGTGGACGCTCTAGAGGCTAAAGTTAATATCCGATTGACTTTAAATTTATACACAGTGTTTAAGGTCATAAGACGAAGAAGCCTATTGTTTTTCAGCAATTTCCAATAATAACTACCAGAGTTATGGCCCTTGATCACTTCAAAAAATCTTGTGGACGCTCTAGAGGCCAAAGTTAATATCGGATTGGCTTGAAATTTATACACAGTGTTTAAGGTCATAAGACAAAGAAGCCTATTGATTTTCAGCAATATCCAATAATTAGTGCCAGAGTTATGGCCCTTGATCACTTCAAAAAATCTTGTGGACGCTCTAAAAGCCAAAGTTAATATCCGATTAACTTTAAATTTATACACAGTGTTTAAGGTCATAAGACAAAGAAGCCTATTGATTTTCAGCGATTTCCGATAATTAGTGCCAGAGTTATGGGCCTTGATCACTTCAAAAAATCTTGTGGACGCTCTAGAGGCCAAAGTTAATATCGGACTGGCTTTAAATTTATACACAGTGTTTAAGGTCATAAGACGAAGACGTCTATTGATTTTCAGCGATATCCGATTATTAGTGCCAGAGTTATGGCCCTTGATCACTTCAAAAAATCTTGTGGATGCTCTAGAGACCAAAGTTGATATCCGATTGACTTCAAATTCATACACAGTGTTTAAGGTCATGAGACGAAGAAACCTATTGATTTTCAGCGATTTCCGATAATTAGTGCCAGAGTCATCCCCCTTGATCACTCCAAAAAACCTTGTGACTCTATAGATCAAGATGCCAAACTTATCATCCGATTGACTTCAGATTGATACACAGAGTTTAAGGTGTTGAAACGAACAAGTATTTTGATTTTCAATGAATTTTGATAACTGAACAGCTAAATGTTTCCTATACTAATTGTTAGCCTGGGGCAAAACTTTATAAAAAGCAATCAAATTCTAATGATTTTCAGATAATTACATAATGAGTTGTTACTCTTAATCAGATTTTAGTGTATTACAAATGTTTCATTACCAATAAAAGTAAAAATATGCGACAACCCTTGTTGAGTGCCCGGACGATTTAGCTGCTGTGGGCGTATGTTTTGTTGCCTGGCAACCTATCTTTTTAGCTTGTGGTCCCTCTGGAGGTCACAATTATTATCCGATTTAAAAAAATGTTTGATTATATTGCCGTTACACCCTAAAAAAGGTTGAGATCGAATCGGGAAAATGTAGAGGTCACAATTTTAATTCGATTTTGATGAAACTTGAAATTCATGGCCGCCGTTTGTACGCGAATACTGTTAAAAAATGGTATATCATGGTTGTGGACCCTGTATAGGTCACAATTTTGATTCTATTTTGATGAAACTTGAAATGCATGGTTATAACCCAAAGATCATGGTTCCCTTCGTTATTTGCGCATATCGGATCGTAACTTCCTGAATTATGGCCCCTGATTGTCCGAAAAATCGCCTATGGTCACTCTGGAGGTCACAATTATTATCCGATTTAGAAAACGTTACACCGTAAGGAAGGTTGAGTTTCGAATTTTGAGAAAATCGGACTATAATTGCCAGACAAAATGGCCGCCGTTTGTACGCGAATAGCGTAAAAATATGGTATATCAAAGTTGTGGACCCTGTAGAGGTCACAATTTTAATTCGATTTTGATGAAACCTGAAATGCATGTTTATAACCTAAAGATCTTTATTCTTTTTGATATTTGCGCATATCAAATTGTAACTTAATGAATTATGGCCTTTGATTGTAGGAAAAATCACTTTCGGTATTGCTGTTCTCTATCTATCTCTCGAACAATTATCTGATTTAAAAAAAAACTCTGATTATATTACTGTTGTACCGTAAGGAAGGTTGAGTTCGAATTTCGTGAAAATCGTACCAAAATTGCCGGGTGAAATGGTCGCCGTTTGTACGCGAATAGTGTAAAAATATGGTATATGATGGTTGTGGACTCTCTACAGGTCACAATTCTTATCTGATCTTGACGAAAAGTCACATTTCTAGGTTGTGTACCGTCACACCATAATCATTGTCGGCTTCGAATTTCATGAATATCAGACTGGAACTGACCAACAAAATGGCTGCTCCCATGAAATACAGGACTTAATGATGTAGGGAAAATCACTTTCGGTATTGCTTGTTCTCTATCCATTTTGACGAAAAGTCACATTTCTAGGTTGTGTATCGTCACACCATAATCATTGTCGGCTTCGAATTTCATGAATATCAGACTGGAACTGACCAACAAAATGGCTGCTCCGAATACAGTATGAAATACAGGACTTAATGATGTAGGAAAAATCACTTTCGGTATTGCTTATTCTCTATCCATCTCTCGAAAATGTGGGCGTATCCTGCCTGGCAGTGCCAGCCTATCTTTTAGCTTGTGGTCCCACTGGAGGTCACAATTATTATCCGATTTAAAAAAAGGGAGTGGATATTCGCCATTCGCATGGCGAATAACCCAGACCCATAAGGATGGTTATTCGCCATTCGTTTTATATAATAAACTTAAAATCCTTGCAGATAGTTTGTGCTTTTATTCAAACTGCATGCCTAGAATCCATTTTTAATTGTTATTTGTTATTTGAAGCTTCACCGTGTAAATGAAAGCCTTCGCTCACAGCGAAGCGAAGACAGAGAAACCGACATTGTGTGTACATGGAAGTAGAACACATGTGAAAAGTTCCGTACTCTGTAAAATTCTGTATCTTTACTAATCCAGGGCCCTGTTTCACAAAATTTTAACTAAGTAAAGATAAAATCCAAATTTTAGTCTAATTCCATTCCTGTCGAGCGAAAGCAATAGAGGCTTATTGAATTTGTTCTATTTGATCTGCCCGACCGCCTACCACACGGAGTAGTCTACCCATATATTTCGTTGCCAAACGCATGTTTTATCTGCGACCTGTACTTTATATATTTTATTTTCCATTCCTATATTTCATTCCCTACCAATAGAGAGAGAGAGAGAGATAGAGAGAGAGAGAGAGAGAGAGAGTTTAACGTCCACTTGACACAATGTAGGTCATTTTGGGACTAACACATGGTCCAATTTCATATCAATAATACGCTTCCGCGAAGGTGGTCTTTAGCTGTGACTAGATATCGGAGGGGGTGGGGGAATTCGGGACTAACATATGGTTCAGGTTTTTTTTTATTTGAATAATTCCCTTGTGCGTAGGGGTCTTTAGCAGTGGTAGGACCCAGAGAAAACCCACGTGGTTGGACAGGCAACCCTACTCCTGAACATGACCCAACAAAAGGTATTTCTCCACGTATAAATATAAATGGTGAACAAATTAAGTAATTTAGAGAGAGAGAGAGAAATGGGTTTTAACGCCCACTCGACACAAACTAGGTCATAGCGGGACTAACATATAATATGGTTTTAATTCTATTTCAAAAATTCGCTTGCGCGTGGAGGTTTCTAGCAGTGTGAGGAAACCGAAGTGCACGGAGGAAAGCCACGAGGTCGAGAAGGCGCCCCTATCTCCATGCCACATACGCTCAAACCATGTTGTGCCGTTCGCACGACGTCATGGCCGCTGTTTCATCTTCCAGGATGACAACGCAAGACGTCACAGGGCCAGGATCGTTACAGGTTACCTCCAACAACAGAACATCACCTTGGCCAGCACTGAGTCCTGACCTCTCCCCCATCGAGCATGTCTGGGACATGCTTGGACAGAGGTTACGTCAACAACGTCCTGCCAATTTCCAAGAACTTGCTGCTGCGTTGCAACAGGAATGGGACAATCTGGACCAAAATGACCTTAGACGTCTCATTAGGAGTATGCCACGTCGGATCAATGCTTGTTTGGCAAACAGAGGAGGATTTACCCGTTACTGACTTTGTTGTGATGCTGTGGTAACTTTGCTGTTTGACCCCAGGTATCATTTTACCCTTATAATGGTCAGTCTGTGCCTTACTTACTCATTTGGAATAAATCAATGAATGTGAACTTCATTTCATTTTGTCATTTGTTCCTTCGTCAGTTTCATTAGGTGACTTTAATAACACTTAAAAATCAAATATCCCCTACTTTTTTTGAATAGTATATCTAAAAGATGCAACCTGTAAAGGCGCAAAAAATGTTGAGCTCAGATTTTTCAATTTCATTTTCCTTTTTCATGCAATGTCGAAGAAAATGTGAAAAAAACATGTAAAATTAAGTTATTTACAACCCATTCAGCGTCTTCATATTTTGAAATATTTATTCGTAACCTTTCATAATAAACTCAGAGCAATAAACCAGACGAAGAGAATGAAATAGAAAAATAGTTTATAATATGAGCAGTTGCCGAGAAATATGCAATTTGCATGCATCACTGTTCACGTTATTTTAGCTGTAAAAGAGTCAATTATGATCTGATTTTCAATATTTTTTTCCATTTGATGCATAATGCCAATTTGGACTAGGTTAAGCAGATTTTACGTTTCCGCTGTGACCGGATATGACGTCATTTTGGCAAAAACTGTATTTTTAACCTAAAAAACAAATATATTATTCAAATAAGTCTTATTTATAATATTTTTAAAATTGTGATATCTGATTGCCATCAACGAATAGCATGAATCCATACGATCATACAGATACCACAAAATGGTTTCTAACTTGTACGGTTGCAGAGAAATAGGTGATCTTCTGCAAGTCACTTTTCAAGGTTTTTGGTCTATAAAAGTGTTAATTATTATTTGATTTTCATAAAATTTTCACCATGTGATGTGTTATGCCATTTGTGATTTAATTGATCTAAGTTAACATTTTCATTATCACTGGAAGTAATGTCATTTTTACAAAAAAACCTATTTTTAGCTTTCAAAACAAATTTTTTTTTTAAGTGAGTAATATTTATTATTCGTTTAATGCCATAATGTTTGATTCTAATGAACACTTAGATTGGTTCAATACAATCATATTGATGTTCAAAAAATGCTCCAAGCATATTCCATTGTCGAGAAATAACCAATTTTCTCGGGATCACTTTTTAAGTTGTTTACCTTTTTGAATTCCATTTATGGATTCTAGATTGATTATTTATTGCCCGATATGTATAAAACATAGTTTGTATGTTTTATGTTGCGAATTCTCGACTTATTTGTTAGCTATAAAGACGTCTTTCGGTACCGGAAGTGGCGTAATTTTGCCCAAACTTACACTTTTGAACGATCATTTCGCAAGCAAGTATTACTTTTACAAATCTGATAGAGGGTGTCACTGAATCAAAACAACTAAAGTATCGTTTTGTAGCTCGATAGATCGGCTATTGTATGACAAACCTCCTGTCTGGTTCCTGAAAGCCAGTTCAATGCTGCTTGCAGGTCTAGTTATTATTACTATTCGTTCTTTGCCTGAAATGTTTCTCTCAGAATTAACGACCGATTCTCAATAAAACTCATGACCCTACACTACATAGATATAAATGTCCAGCCTTCATTAATATCATACAATTAATTGTTCATAAATACGCAATAAGAATAATTTGGACTTCCTTCATTTAGGCTAACTCCTAACCGTGTCAGATGAGAGTTACTTCCTTTTGCTAACTTCCTTTGCAAATAACAATGTATGGGATTGGTCGATAAAAATAGCACAATCATCAAAGGGGGATAATTTGAAAACATGTCTTCCTCCATAGATTAACCGTGGGGTTAGTGGAGTAAAACGGAATGAAACCGCATCCACTGGGGATACTGAGGATATAGAAAGACTGGTGTCAGAGGGAGTCAGATTATTGATGTGTTCAGTATGTGTTCTCCTCTTTCAGTGGATCTCGGTCTACATGGACTAGCTGAAGTTGTCGTAGAACCCATCAAAAAGTCTTTTATAATATCCAAATATAAAGACTGGACAACTATTAGTATTGAAGGTAAGCATAAAGTTAATCCCTTTTGTCTTTTTTCATTGAAGAATTTCGTCTCCAAAATTAAAAAATCCGTCCTCCCTCCAACAATTTTTGAAATATTGTGAACGAAATGACACAAGTAGCCATCCATCTAGATAAAAACCTCATCTCTCAAGCCTCCGTGTTTCTAGATCAGAGATGCCCTTATATAACCCCAATCAGCTTTCCCAACACCACAGTTGTTACTTAACACCTAATTTTTGAAATATTGTGAACGAAATGACACAAGTAGCCATCCATCTAGATAAAAACCTCATCTCTCAAGCCTCCATGTTTCTAGATCAGAGATGGCCTTATATAACCCCAATCAGCTTTCCCAACACCACAGTTGTTACTTAACACCTAATTTTTGAAATATTGTGAACGAAATGACACAAGTAGCCATCCATCTAGATAAAAACCTCATCTCTCAAGCCTCCATGTTTCTAGATCAGAGATGGCCTTATATAACCCCAATCAGCTTTCACAACACCACAGTTGTTACTTAACACCTATACCTGATTGGGGTTATAGAATAATCAAGGTAGCTGTGTGTCTTCAATAGTTTTACACCTCCAAATATGGCATGTATTCTTGTCTTGTCTATTTTCTGATTATAATATTATAGTTTGGACTAGTTTTATTTTTGTATTAAATAACATAAATTTGAATTTTTACCAATTCGCTGATCGCAAATTCCCTTTAATAACTATCTTGAAAAAAACACGTTTAGTAAATGAGGCATTTTTACCAAGCCTCGTTCTGAACAAAATACCTCGTTCCAAAAACAGGGCGATTAAAAAAACCTTGTTTTGAAACTCCAGACAACAAGGCATTTCTTTTACCTCATTTGGACAGAAATGCCGAACGAGGTATTCTGAGGTTTATAGTGGCATGCGGCATAGTTGACTACCTGAGAAAAGAAGAAGTTTCTTGCGAGAACTCTAAATCAATGGTTTGTTCGTTGGGTGAGAAAGTGAAGGGCTTTGAGTAATAAAGTAGTACCCGTCGATAGGTCTACATGACATACTTCATGAAGCTATAGGTACCAAAGAGAAGGTAAGTTTACCAAACTACGGATCTATTTTATCTTTCCACTAATCGTTTTTTTTGTGAAAGAAGTTAAATGCCTGGGGATTCCCAATGCCTGGAATCGACTGAATTATTGAATAGTAGATATTCCAGTATTTCCATTCGTTCACTCACTGGAAACTGATTAGTGATGTGGCATTAATTTATGAAACTCAAGTATTTTCTACAAATGGACTTTTGAAATTTACGATTATTCCGTAGATAATTTCTATCATTAATTTGGGTGGGCTATCTTGTCATGGGACAGATTTGTATTCATTTTGATGCAATAATAATAACACCCAGATCTTGTGTCATCTACTAGTTGAGGATATAATATTAGTACCGTTATCAATTTGTTCTTGCACTAATAATAATAGTAAAATTACTCATATTAATAATAAACTCATAAGGAATTGCCAAATATTGTTTTAATTTTATACTCATTAATAGCAGATTATAGTCCGGGTGTGGTAGGAGGAGCCACCCATAGTACCCCCAAAAATCGGTTTATTCAACATGGAAGGTGGTGCGGGTTCCACTTCAGTGTCATTTGATAGAGGATTGTGCCCTGAATCAGGAAATATAACTTAAGAATGGAATTTTTGGTGGAAAGGCCACTTAAGAAGAGGTCAAAGGTCATAAATTTGCAATTTTTTGATTTTACTCTGAACTATTGTTTCGTTACCTCGTGATCTATGTCAGGTTTGTAACCAAAAAATGCTAGAAGCAACAATATGACATAAAATTAACAAAGTTATAGTTGTAAGGATCACATAATCTCAAAAATAACGAAAATATCACTTGGAACACCCCCCCCCCCCAGGTAATTAAAATTTTAATCTACATGAAAGGTGCGAGTATGAAACCAAGCCTTAATTGTACGGAATGATATCAGAAATCATTATCATCAACTGAAAGGACAATATTGGTGTCAGTCATTATCATATATGTGATAGAACTGATTAAACACATTCCAAATATAATTTTAACACAGAGATCATTGCTACGATAGAGGAGTAATAGAGGTTTCATGAATCGGAAGTGATGAATGCCAAAGGAAAACACAGGTTGTTCCGCTATATAACTGACTGAAGTGACTAGTGATAACAGATACATGAGCGAATTTCTGCTCACTAATAATTCCTTTGAAGAGCAAAAGATGTTGTGTGACACTGTGAGAGGATATCTGACAATTCATAAAAAGATTTGACTGCCACTAGATAAGAGAACATGTAAGAAAAATAGATTAAAAGTCTGTGTATTACCATGTTTTTATAAGGTAGGGGAGACCGGGGTACATCGAACCGCCATGGATATATAAATAAATAATACTAGACAACCCACACAAGGCTATACATAAGTGAGACAGATTCTTAGACCCATTTCTCCATCAATAAGCAATTGCCACATACTGTCAACTATTTTTTTTTTGGCTATGAATTTTTCAAAAGAGCACTTAAAAGTGAAAAAAATTTCCATACATGTTAACTTCTTAGCCTAGGAAATTCTTGTTCTTAAAATCAGTTCATATATGTCTAATCTGCAATCCAGATAAACCGGGGCTTGATCCAAATAAGAGGGCATATTGAATTTTTTTTTAAATTTTGATCATGAAACTGTGATGGGGCAGATTGAACCACCGTGAGTGGGTACTTTGAAAACATGGTTCAGTGAATTATAGACTACATGTCTACATTTAATAATTTGTTTAGCCGAGAGAAATCTTGTATGTCTAATCTACAATCCAGATAAACAAGGGCTTGATCCATTTTGAATTTTTTAAAAATATCTTTGAAAGTAAAAAACAAAAATTAAGAATGTCAGTAAATCCAACTCAGTAGGCCTATCGTATAAAAGGAATTGAACTTGTTCGAAACTTGGCTGTGCCATGCATGGGCGCAATGGATCTCCCGGACTAGAGTCGCTTGTCAGCAAATCAGGCTGTCTGAATTTAGACAGAATATTGGACAAATTTTTGTTTGATTCACTACAAAAGTTGAATTTGATCCCACCAAACTGCCAACTTATGTGCATTTTACGGCGATTTGTAGGAGCCTAGGAAATCCAGACTCCTGCTTGTTTCAATCGTTGCATGGATGTCAAATCTGTGGATAGTTGTTTTTAACTATACACTGATTGTTTGCAGATTCATTAGATCACTACGAAATAAGTGACTAGGTTTGAGATCTAAATCTAGATCTATGTTAACATGGAATTTTTACTACTGTTCAATGTGCCCCATTATTTGGTTATAGTTGCCCTGACTATTTTGTAAAGACGGGTACACTGAACCATAATGGTAAAGTAGATTAAAATGTGTGGGTTTATTTAAAAAATAAGTTAAAGATTAATTTAATTGAATCTGATACACGATAGCAACTATGATATGTCTTTAAACAATACAATAAAGTAAGGAGATCTTCTAATAAAAACATTTGATATGAAATGAGTACAAACATGTATGTGAACAAAATGGTTCAATGTGCCCCAATCTCCCCAATAGAAGGAATAAAAACAAAGGATTGTACGGACTATTTCTATTTTCCTCGAGTTCTCTTATCTTATGACACTTAATTACTTGATTGAATCGTCAGATATGCTCTTGCGGTCCCATATAACAACTTTTTGTCTGCGAAGGAATTATTAGTGTGCGGAAATTCGCTCATGTATCTGTTATCACTAGTCACTTCAGTCAGTTATATAGCGGAACAACCTGTGTTTTCCTATGGCGTTCATCACTTCCGATTCATGAATCCTTTATTACTCCTCTATTGTAGCAATGATCTCTGTGTTAAAAATATATTTGGAATGTGTTTAACCAGTCCTATCACATATGTGATAATGACTGACACCAATATTGTCTTTTAAGAAATAAATTTCTGGTGGCCAATGTACTTAAGAAGAGGATAATGCTGGTGTGCACCCAATGACCCCTAATAAGAAATCTTATTAAGATGAAAGGTGCGACATAGGAACAAGGTATAAAATGTAGGGAATGATCACAGGATTCACAACCAATAACTTAAGAATGAATATTTTGGTGGTAAATGAACTTAAAAACATCAGATGTGACCAATGCCCATAAAAAATTCAGTGACAAGCAGTAAAATCTGGCCGGAATGCTAAGTTTCCTCTTGATCTCTGATACTAATAGTGATACATTAATTTCCACCCACTGCCTTTATACTAATAGTCATTTAAAACATAGATCTATGTCATGTTATTGCAGACATCAATCGAGACCCAATCAACCAAAAATTTAGGAGAGGCAACTGTCTTCATCAGGGGAATCAATGTCGAAGGTATGATCATAGGTATCCTGATCAGATTCCTCAATGTCCTTTTCAACCAATTACTCCCTGAGTTAAGGACCGACCATTAAACCATATGATTTCATACTGTCCTTCTCTCAACTCCCAACCATCTTCTGGCGATAGGTGCTGGTTAATTCATGATTTGTTAGCTCTTCCCCACACCTTTGTGTCCAAAAGATACACCTTTTGATTTGCAGTGACATTACTTATTTGCAGGGAGGAATCATGCTATCGTCGATGTCCTTCAGTTTCTTACCTCTTGCCTTGGACCCATTATGTCTTCCCTAACACGATGTACTGTTGAACGAGGCGATTGCTTGTCCCTTAGCCCCATACATCTGCGTGGTGAATGATGTCAGGGCTTCTTGATCCCCATCTGCACGCTTTCCTCTAGCCATCGCCGAGAAAATGCCCCCTGAACCACAGTGTCTTCTATAAGCTGTGCATATTGCCGAACCTCTCCTTTTCTGTGAGGGGTCACGGTGGCTAAGTGGATAAGGCGCTGGTTCGCTAGCCTGGAGGTGGGGTGTTCGATCCCAGCATTGGCCGAGAAAGTTCATCTCGATTTTCCGGCGTGATTTCCTCTTGTCAGTGATGCAGAAGGAGGGCCTCACAAGGACAGCTGACTAGTCGTTCGGATGGTATGAAAAACCGAGGTCCCGTGTACACATTGGAGTGCACGTAAGAGATCCCTTGGCAGTTGGAATTCAATATAAGAGTAGGCCGTAGCGCCGCTGCCCGGGCAAAATTTCCCTCATAGCACACTGTATGGCGTATGCCCGTCTTCCATTAGCCCAGGTTAGGTGCAAAAGAGTAGGACGATAAACCCCATTTCATTTCCTTTTCTGTGAAAAGCTGATGCGTAGCCTGGCCCTATGAAGGCGTGGAACCTTGGCAAAAAATCGCAGATAGGTTGTATGATATTCAAAAATCCCTCGAGATGTGTGAATTGTCCCCCACCAATGAATACAATTGGATGGTCACATCTGGATGAATGTTGGAATGTCATCAATATTAGGTTTTCACAAAAAATGGAAAGGTTCGGCCATATGCACACCTTGGAAAAGACACTGCGACTAGAGGAAAGCCAGCAGATGTATGGGACTAAGGGACAAGCAATATCCTCACTCAACCGGCATCGCCAAGTCGTGTTTGGGAAGACTTAATTGGTCTAAGGCAAGATGTAAAAATCGTCTGAAGAAACTGAAGGGCGTCGATGATAGCATGATTCAGCATGATTCCTCCCTGCAAATTAGAAGTTTCACTTCAGATGAAAAGGGCACAATTGGTTGCAAAGATGTGGGGAAGAGCTGACAAATCTTGAAAGATGGCTGGGAGTTGAGGAAAGGGCGATGTGAAATCATATTAATGGTCCTGAACTCCGGGAGTCATTGGTTGAAGAGGACATTGCTTCTTCTGATGAAGACAGTTGCCTCACCTATGTTAGTTTTTGGTTGATTGGGTCTGCAATAACATGACATAGATCTATGTTTTAAATGACTATTAGTGTAAACGCAGTGGGCGGAAATTAATGTATCACTATTAGTATCAGAGGTCAAGAAGAAACCTAGCATTCCGGCCATATTTTACTGCTTGTTACTGAATGAATTTTTTGGGCCATTGGTCACGTCTGATGTTCTTAAGTTCATTTACCACCTAAATATTCATTCTTAAGTTATTGGTTGTGAATCTTATGATCACTCCCTACATTTTACACCTTGTTTTCTAATGTCGCGCCTTTCATGTTTATTAAATGTCTAATTTGGTGTCATTGGGTGCACACCAACATTATCCTCTTCTTAAATACATTGGCCACCAGAAATTTATTTCTTGAGTTGATGATAATGATTTCTGATATCATTCCGTACAATTTAGGCTTGGTTTCACACTCGCACCTCTCATGTTGATTAAAATTTTAATTATCGATGGGGAAGGGGGGGCAAGTGATATTTTCGTTATTTTTGAGATTATGTGATACTTATATCTATAACTTCATTAATTTTATGTCATATTTTTGCTCCTAGCAATTTAAAATATGTCCATGTAGTTTTTTTTTGTTACATACATGAAATAGATCACAAGATAACGAAACAATAGTTCAGAGTAAAATCGAAAAATTGCAAATTGGTGACCTTTGAACTCTTCTTAAGTGGCCTATCCACCAAAAATTCCATTCTTAAGTTATATTTCCTGATTCTGGGCATAATCCTCTATCAAATGACACTGAAGTGGAACCTGCATTTTCCATGTTGAATAAACCGATTTTTGGGGGTACTATGGGTGGCTCCTCCTACCACACCCACCACCGGTGCAACTGAAGAATTGGGTTTCTGGGGTCTCCTAACCCAGCCATACACCACTAGCATCCCAAACCTTCCGCACCTTTCATGTTGAATAAAACCCACCTAGCTCCCAGACAACACTGAGAACTGCTAAGGAGTAACTTTGTGCACAGACACCTGTCGGTGATCTTAATTAGTATGTCCATTCCAAATTAAAAGTAATAATTAGTGGTCTTGTTCCAGATTGTATTGTTAGAGTTATCGCCACTTGTTTTTGTATTACCTCAAAAATGGTTGAATAAATAAGTCAAGATTGCTTGAAAGAGAGCCGTGTCACAATGAACCATCGCATCCAAAGTCCAATTCCCTACGTGGTCACGATGAGACGGACGTCCAAGTTATTCAATACAGTCCAAGAAAACTGATAAATTTGTGTCGTATATACTTAAAAAAGTGAGTGTAAATTCGGCGCGAAAAAAAATGGCGACAGGCACGCAATCTCCACTGTCACGGAGCCCGTTGGCAACTGGCCAAAATTTAACTTCAAAGCAAAGTAACTATCCATCCATGGAATTAAGTAGATTAAAAAGGATTCGTGGCAGTCATAGAGCAATGGCAAAAAGACTAAATTCTGCTGTTGATGAATTATTTGAATCTGATTTACAAGATCACGAATTGATGGAAAGGTCCGAACAATTAAGATTGGCAATTGAGCAGAAAGTAAGCAAGTTAGAAGATTTTGATTACCAAATCATAGCCCAAATCGAGGAAGATCTTATTCACGAAGAAATAGAGGCGTCAGACAACTACAGGGAACTATTACAAATAGCTTTGATCCGTATACAGGCAAACCTCTCAAATAAGGCCAAGTCAACAATACCGTCAAACCTGGTTAATGCGTCCAGTCATGAAAATAATTCCATAGAGTCAGGAAATCAAGAATTAAGGCCGAACATGCCCACAGCCACACCCCAACAGCAAGCCACCAACGCTGATGCAAAGATAGTCCATCTTAATCTTCCAAAATTGGACCTTGTTAAATTCAGCGGAGATTTAAGTCAATGGAACACCTTTTGGGATGCATTTGACGCATCTATCAACTCAAATGGGGATTTGGCAGCCGTAGAGAAATTTAATTACCTTAATTCATTATTGGAAGGAACGGCAAGGGAGAGTATAAGAGGGTTATCTCTAACCTCTGCAAACTACCAGGAAGCTGTAAGCATTTTTAAGAAGAGGTTTGGAAATAAACAGATGATTATAAATCGGCATATGGAGATTCTGCTGAATTTTGAGACTATCAGCTCTGGTTATAATTTGAAGGGAATTCGTCAGCTGTATGATAGTGTAGAAGCTCAGGTCCGAAGTTTGAAATCTTTGGGTGTTCCATCCAGCTCCTATGGCAATCTCCTTGCAAGTGTATTAATGAATAAAATTCCGTCCGAGTTGAGATTAATAGTCAGCAGAGAGATGGGTGACAGTGATTGGGAACTAGATCGACTACTACAGTTTATTTGTACAGAATTGGAGGCGAGAGAGAGGGCTTTAGATTTAAGTAGACAGTCCAACCACATATCCACAACAACTTCACGACCAGTATCAGCTTCAGCAAGATTTAAAAACCAAACAACTGCTTCAGCCTTATTGACAACTGATGGTAATAGATTATCTTGTACTTATTGTCACCAACCACATCCGTCCAATAAGTGTACCAACGTTACAAGTATTGAAGCAAGACGCAGTATACTAAGGAGGGATAAACGTTGTTATGTTTGTCTCAGAAAGGATCATATGAGTTTCAATTGCGACCCAAGTAAAAGATGTCCACGTTGTCAAGAACAACATCATATTAGTATTTGTGAAGCAAGAGGTCCAAATGTGCCAATCAACAATAAGCATTCTCTTCCCCAAAGATATTCCCAACCCTCGCCATCATATTATCAGCAATTCAGATTCCCAGCCTTTGGCAGTCAAGCTAGATGTCCAGTTTCGCAACAAACACTATCTCACAGATTTCAGAATAATCAGCCAGCTCAACCGTCACAAAGATTCCAGTCAAACAGAAATAATGAAGGTTCAATATGGTTTCAGGGAAATCAAGGGAATAGTCATGGTCAAGTGGAAACAACACAGAATTCATTGTCAATGTTTGTTAATTTGTCAACATCAGTATTGTTACCCACAGCAAGAGCTATTGTATTTAATCCCTCAATTTACAGTGCCAGATTAGAAGTTAGAATGATATTCGACAGTGGTAGTCAACGCACATATATAACCCGCGCCATCCAAGATTATCTTTGCTTTCCAGTTGTTGAACAGAGAACATTTATGCTCAAGACATTTGGATCAGCATTAAAGACCCCCCAGACTTTAGATGTTGTAAGCCTACACATTAGCACCAACAACGGAGATATCCGGATATTAGCAATAGTTGTTCCATTCATATGCGACAAATTATGTAACCAGTATTTAGACAGAGCTCAAAATGGATTCCCTCATCTGAGAAATTTAAATTTTGCTGATTATAATGGAGAACAAATTGACCTGATGATAGATATGTTAATTGGTTCAGATGAATATTGGAATTTTGTAACCGGAGAAGTTGTACGGGGGGAGAGTGGCCCTACCGGTTTGAACACAATATTGGGATGGGTTTTATTTGGTCCGATGAGCCATACAACCCGAGATGAAAGCAGATGTTATTCAGAGATGATATCTACAAATTTTATTTCTTCATCAGAAGCTGATCAGTCATTACAGGAAGAACTTGAAAAATTTGGGAACCTGGAATCGCTTGGTATAGAATCAAGATCTTTATTCGAAGAGCACATCGACAAAATTAAGTTCAAGGACAACAGATATGAAGTGGAGCTTCCTTGGAAATCAGTTCATCCACATCTACCTGATAATTTTGAATTGAGCCTGGGAAGATTGAATAACCTATTGAGAAAACTGAAAAGAGAAAATTTACTTCAAGAGTATAATCAGGTCATGGTGGATCAGATTAATCAAGGGATAGTAGAGAAGGTAGAAAATCCAAGCCAAGGTCAACCAGGAAAGATTTATTTCGTGCCACATCACCCAGTAATTCGTAGAGATAAAACAACTACCAAGCTACGTATTGTCTACGACGCTTCTTCTAAGCAGCAACCAGATTTGCCATCACTGAATGATTGTTTACTTGCTGGGCCGCCACTTACAGAGAATATACTAGACATCCTGTTGAGATTTAGTGTTCATCGTATAGCCCTTGCAGGGGATATAGAAAAGGCCTTTTTAATGTTATCAGTAGCACCAAAGGATAGAGATGTCCTGCGTTTTCTTTGGTTCGATAATCCTGAAGATGAGAATCCAAAATTTTCAGTCTACAGATTTACTAGAGTAATGTTTGGTGTTTCTTCAAGCCCCTTTCTGCTTAATGCAACAGTCAGGTATCATATTGAAAGGTTTATAGAAACCAATCCAGAATTCGTCAAAAATGTTTTGAGGTCTATATATATGTTGATGATCTTAGCACTGGTTCCAGTGATGTCGAAACAGCCTATCAGCTTTATGAAGATGCAAAGGAAAGGTTCGCCACTGGTGGGTTCAATCTGAGAAAATTTGTCACCAATTCGTCTGAGCTTAGAGAGAGAATACATGTAAATGAGTCAAAACTGCATCCAGGAAATCGGAACATCACTTCCTCTCCTATCCATGAAGAAGATGAAACATATACTAAGTTTATGTTGGGTAATTCTACTTCAAATGAAGATCAGAAAATATTGGGAATCAAATGGAATTTCGTGCAGGATAATTTCGTCGACTGGTCAGAAGTTCTTCAACTGGCCCATAATATAGTTCCAACAAAGAGATTGGTGGTTAGCATTTCGTCCAAATTCTATGATCCTATGGGTTTCCTGTCAACTTTTATAGTCCAGTTTAAACTGTTCTTTCAAGATTTATGTAAACGTGGAGTTAGATAGGATGACGCATTGGAAGAAGAACACCTTTCTAAATGGAGAAGATTAATAGAATCGGCCAGGAATATGAAGCCGATTTTAGTCAGCAGATGTTATTTCCAGAATATTCAAGAATCAATTATTTCATGTCATCTCCATGGTTACTGTGATTCATCGTCTAAAGCATAAGCTGTCGTGGTTTACCTCAAGATAGTCACAACTACCTCAATCTATGTCCGCTTCCTGTCGTGGAAAACCAGAATTGCTCCAATCAACTCACAGACCATTCCAAGATTGGAACTTCTTTCAGCCTTAATCTTAGCCAGACTAGTCAACACCATCCAGAAGGCTTTAGAGTGTGAATTACAAATAGATGGTATACACTGCTGGACAGATTCAAAGGTTGCCTATTACTGGATTCGTCAAGAAGAGAGAGAGTGGAAGCAATTTATACAAAATAGAGTAGAGGAAATAAGAAGACTAGTTTCAGCCAGGTCATTTAATCACTGTCCAGGTTTACAGAATCCAGCGGATATTCCTTCCAGGGGAATGAACCCTTTCGAATTTGTCAACAATTCCCTGTGGATTAAGGGTCCGGAGTGGTTAATCAACTTTGAAGAGTCTATGCCAAATTCAACAGAGGATCTTGACCTACCAGAAGAATGTTTGATTGAAATGAAGGTCAAGGATAGAGATCACATTAAAGGTCAAGTGGAGTCTGTAATGGTAGCAGTCGAGAATTATAGTATCGCCAATGTTATTAGTTGTCAAGATTACAGTAATCTTCATCGTCTACTGAGAGTAACAGCAAACGTATTAAAGTTTGTTGATATATCGAAATCCAGAGTTAACAAGGTTCCTGTAAATAAGTCATTTAGTCAGTATGTATCAGAAGCCCAGGCGTTATGGATTAAAGAAGTTCAAAGTCAACTAGTCAATCATTCGAATTTTGAGACATGGAAACGACAACTAGATGTTTATGAAGATGATAAGGGTGTTCTAAGATGTAGAGGCAGACTTGGAAACTCACAACTTACCAATTCTTGCAAATTTCCTACCCTGTTAGACCCCAGTCATTATTTTACAAATCTAGTAGTCATCAGCTGCCATAGAAAGGTTTTACATAATGGTATTAAAGAAACATTAACTGAGCTGAGATCAAACTATTGGATAATTCACGGAAGACAGTACATCAGAAAACTTATTCATCAATGTGTAACCTGTCGAAAATATGAAGGTAAGCCGTATCAACCACCATCAACGCCACCACTACCTGACTTCAGAGTTCAAGAATTAGCACCATTCGCCTATGTCGGAGTGGACTTTGCAGGTCCATTATTTGTCAAGATCAATGGTACAACAGAACAACACAAGGTGTGGCTATGTCTTTTCACCTGTTGTTCAACCCGCGCCGTCCATCTTGATGTTGTTCCAGATTTGTTTACTTCATCGTTTTTACGATGTTTCCAAGAGATTCACATCTAGAAGAGGTTATCCAGTACGAGTTATATCAGATAACGGGAAGACATTTAAGTCCGCAGCTAAGTTACTTCAAGATAAATTAGTTTGGTCATTTAATGTGGAGAAGGCCCCTTGGTGGGGAGGTATATTTGAAAGAATGATACAATCAGTGAAGAGATGCCTAAAGAAGACTATCGGTGGGGCAAAACTGAGTTACGATGAGTTGGTTACAGTGGTCATCGAGATAGAAGCAGTACTGAATTCCAGACCAATTTCATTTGTATCAACCGAAGATGTCGAAGAACCACTAACACCTAGTCACCTTATTCATGGTCGTAGAATATTGAATGTTCCAGATGGGCTGAATGTCAATACAGAAACACCCCACATCAATCAAGAAGATATGCGAAGAAGGGTTCGTTACCTGAATCAAACATTAGATCATTTTTGGCGAAGATGGTCATCAGAGTATTTGTTGGAGTTAAGGAATAGATATGCTATCAAGGTTAAGTCTGGTCCTAAAATGTCTATCGGAGATGTTGTCACAGTACATAATGAAAATCTACCAAGATGTCGATGGAGAATTGGCAGAATAATAGAGTTAATCCCAGGTGAAGATAAAAATATACGAGCGGTTAAATTAAGGGTTCGAGCGGGGAATGGTCAGATTAATATTATCCAGAGGCCCGTGCTGAAGCTATATCCTTTAGAAACGTCACACTCTGAAACAAATCCTGTTATCACAACTCCAAATGATGACAATTCAGATCAAGTGATCGAGGTTCCAAGCAAACAATCGAATACTGATGATCCAGATCCTGTAATTGAGATTTCGGATTCCAGCCCACAACGTTCCGATCCCAATACACCAGTTTCCAATTCTAGGTCACAACGTCAAAGAAGAGTTGCAGCGCAAGAGTCTTGACAGAAGGAGAAAACAATGGATCAAAGATTTAATGTCATAAATTCAATGGATAATTCAGTAATGTTAAAAGTCTGATAATTTGTGTAAAGTCCATTTTGTAGTGTTTCATGGATTTTTCATTCCCATAGTGTTTATATTTGAATACTCCTAGGACATTCATTCAAGGATTATTTTCAAGGATTTAAATTCAAGGAGTGAGGTTTCAAGGAACTTTACTATATTTCAAGTGTTTGAACTTTAGTGTTATTATTCCAGGGAATGTAGTTCAAAAATAGTCAATTTCCAAGGTGTTACATATTTCCAATCAATTTCCAAATATTTGTTCAAGGACATTAATTCAAGGTGCGCAATATTCCAACATAATTCTTAGAGGACTTATTCCAAAGGTGATGACCTGTCTCATTTCATTTCTTAATTCAGGTCATCGGGGGGAGTGTCGGTGATCTTAATTAGTATGTCCATTCCAAATTAAAAGTAATAATTAGTGGTCTTGTTCCAGATTGTATTGTTAGAGTTATCGCCACTTGTTTTTGTATTACCTCAAAAATGGTTGAATAAATAAGTCAAGATTGCTTGAAAGAGAGCCGTGTCACAATGAACCATCGCATCCAAAGTCCAATTCCCTACAACACCATAGTTTTCTTCATAATCCTCGTTTTTTCTACGTGTGTCGGAAGATAATTAATTTTCGGACTATTACTCGGTATTACCGGTTTAAAACTGTAAAAAGGTGTGTTAATTAACGAGGGTGAAAAACTGTCTGAGAGGTGGGATAATTAACGCTAGGTGCGTTTTCTGTAGAGGTGTGTTAATTAACCGGCCGGTAAAAAATGAATGTCAATGTTGTGTATTGTTTAATTGGTGTGTTTTCTGGCTAGTTGCGATAACTGCACCAAAAGGAGTATAATCAAGGACCAACGTGCTTTATCTGACACGTACGTGGTAAATCAAAATTTGAGAAGTAAAACTGTTTTACCGTGCGATTAATCATTCGGCCACGTGTTTTACGCAGGTCTTTGTAAAATAAAGAGGTCTTTAGATAGGCGTGTGTGCTCGCTATGATCTACGTTTCTCTTATGTCTATTGTAAGCCTATTACGTACCATATATATAAAGTTGCATTTTATGAAATAAAAATATGGATTAATCTATCGTATACTGAAAGGCAGTCAGCGCCCAAATAAGAGTAAATCCAGCAAAAACGGGCCACAATGCGTAAATTGTGCATCTTACCTTCAATAGCAATATCCATCAAACAGAATTCTCCTGTGGTAATTCCCACGCAAATGGTATTTAAACTAAAATTATTGTAGCTTTTCACTAAATTTACATTGCATCAATCCAACTATCCTAATTCCAGAACTAAACTTATAACTTTACCAAATGTAAATATACTTATTCTCGTAAATATACTTAATCTCGTCTTCCGACAAGTTATTATTTGTGTCTTCAAATTTGTACCATATAACCGTATTCATGATCAAAAAAATAATATACCGTATTTTACGGGGTATAAGTCGATACTTTTTTTCGTGACGATCGGGAGTTGGTCTTATACTCGGCTTTGACATATATATGGATGACGATCGAAAAATTGCCTCGACGTATATGTGGATGAAGGTCGAAAAATTTCTTCGACTTTTTTTAATAGCATTTTATAGCCGTCAATATGTCAACATATACTCGCTAATATCCCAGTGTAAAATCACAATGCCATGTGGTACGCACTTTAAACCAAGTCACGCGAGTTATCGCGTTAGTTTGAGAGACAGTTAACTACACTCGGCAAACCTCGGCAGATTCCGGTACCCTATATCTAGCTGCTGAATGAGTTAAGGCTGACCTTAAAAATATCTTTGTTTCACCAAAACCGACCCACAATTGAGGAGAAGGGTCGGTAGGTCGTTTTTTTTTTTAGATTTTTTTTTTTAAGTCAGAGAAACCCATACAGAAAATGTAAACATATCAATATTGAATGACATCGCATCGGGATTTTAAATTTTAGTGATGCACGACTCGCACACGATTTGCTCCGAACTTGAAGTGTGAATTTTCTTCAACACGTTTTTAACGATCGTTCGGGTTGTGCCTTCATTTTTCTCTTAACAGATATTGAAAATATCGTCGTCAAGTTTAAAACGACGCTCCACAGACAAAGGCAGAATCATTTCGTAGGGATGGACATGCTTTCGTCTGCAACCATTTTGTTGAAAAGCGACTCCTATGACGCTTTCGTCTTGATCAACCAGTTTCAATAATGAATCAAACGCATCAAACCATAGCCATAGTAAAGGGAAATAACTCCCGTGATATATTTCAGGTTGACACACAAAATAAAATAAAAAGATCGCGGAAAAGTGCAATAAAATAATTTGGGTCGGGGGTGGTTTTAGTTAGTCGGTCGGGTTAGGCGAAACAAAGATATTTTTAAGGTCAGCCTAATTAGTGAAAACCAAAACATGTATTAATATTTTGTTTGTCTACTTTCTCTGTGTTGACTGTGCCAATTTTTTATAGTTTCAATGATAAAGATTTTATTTGACGTGAACAGGAAATACAATTATTTAAAATACAGAGAAGGACTTGAATCATAAATCTCCCTTATAACCTCAAGCGTAGTCCAGAAATAACAGCCAATCAAAAGCCATTAGGGTCAATATGGCGGCGGATACGGTGTTTTTCATTTATTTCTGTCTGGATAAAGACAAAATACTGATTTGGTTCTCTTTCTTTGAAATAATTTAATAATAAAAAGAATAATAAACATAAAACTGTGATTGAAAGGGGACGAAAGGTATCAACATATGGTACACTCAATAAAGAACGACACGTAATGGAGTGAAAATTTCTGTAGAACGATAGAGATACCGGGGTAGTAAAATAATTGGTCAATTGTTATCAAAATGATAACGAAATGCATTTAGAATGTGTCTATGTCTCCCTCACTTCTCCCTATTCTGCCTGTAGGGAGAAGTCTGGACTTCTCCCCCTGAAATTGGCCCCTAGTTTGAGCCATGACACGGGGTATTAAATCAAACAAATTTATTTCACGATTAAATTTATTTTTGCCCTCTTCTTAATTACTCCAGTGATTCCCGATTAATAAATAAAAAAGAAATAATACCGGTGATCCAGCCTGTATCTGATAGTTTTTAATTCTACTAGTAGGCTACTCAAGTTACTAGCTTAGCCGTGGAATCCAATGGTTTATTGGAGGAAATTAGCATATTTAAATAAGGATTAAACGAAAGAACCCAACCACTGGATTATGGCGTGTATGTTTTTTAGGAGCATATGTCATTATGTCATGAAAGAAAAAGTCTATGAAAATATAAATAAATAGGCCTAACAACCTTAGTGCACTCAAACAGATGTTGGCCTTTCTCCGCTCACCCAGTCCTCTCTCTCTTTGTTCAACAGTAACGGCTCAAAAGGTCATTCGCATAAACGTATCCACCGTCTGGCTTTATGTGTTCTTCCAAGCTTTGGGAAAGGAATAAAGGTTATTCCTCATGTCACAGGGGTGATATCGTAGTTGGTAGTTACATCTGCTGGAAATACCTTTATTTACGTCTTACCATAGATCAGGGTCCATATTCAAAGGTTTTCTAAAAGTTAAGTAAAAAAAAAAACTTAATTTTTCTACTTAACTGACTGTATTACCTTAAATCGGTATTCAAAGGTTGTATTTTACATATACTTGGCTATGTGAAAACTTAACTTCACACTTAAATTATGGAATACTCACATTTGCCAAAAAGCATGAATTTTCAATTTATGGAATACCCTCCACTGCCAAAAATCACGAATTTCTAACATTGCAGGCAAATCATTTACAGGCTTGACTGATCAGACATTTTGCAATCTTCAATAATTTGGTATACTGTTGGGTAAAAAATAGAGTAATCAGTGAAGCGTGTGTAAAGAATAAGGCCGGATGTGTACAAATGGCTGACAAGAATCATAAGCCTCCATGTCCACCATATTTATGCCACAAATTCGAAACAAGTATGGCAGCTTGGGGGGGGGGTAACTTTTTTTAAATTAAATTATTTTGGTATTTTTGTTACCGGAGTTCAGTTTTAAGAGCATTACTATACTCTATTAAATTCTTAGTGTACATCACCAGGAAAATGCTTGTCGAAATATTATTTTGTAACCCATGAAAATAGTATGATTATAATTTAGGATAAATTATGATAGTGTGCGTCCTTTGCCGGAACAGCTGTTTTCATGGACTTTTTTTTTTTAAAAAAAATACATTCCAATAGATTACAATAAATAGTGGTAGTATAATGATGGATATTGTAAACATTAATTTTTTTTAACAATATATCGCGAATAGAAAATAAATAATTATTAGCAATACACACTGACCCTTATCTTCTAAGTTAGACTACACAAATTATACAGTGTAATCTGTAATTTGAGTATTCTTAGATATTGTGTGACTACCTCGATTTTAGATTTTGGCAGGCCTGGCATTGACGGTACATTGTGTGTACGAAATATTCATGTTGCATTATATTTTACCTAAATAAATACTACCGATTATGTATATATGGGAATGACTTGTAAAAAATAAATCATGCCTTGATTCTAAATAATTTGTGAAATCTCCAAAAACCATGTCATGACAAATGAATTCAACTTTATTATATGACAGTCATGGAAACATACAAACATAACATGATAAATGATCGGGAAAAGATATCCTTAACTATCTCTGTGGAAATAACCTTATACTCTGTTATGGCACTACAACATCAAAGTTGACGACGAAAAAATAAATTGGAGGTCAGCTACGCTCGGCGACATTGTCATTTTTGTTTTAATCTGAATCCCCTATCTTTTAAAATCGCCATTACAGGACTACTTCTGTAGCATTAAAAGAAATCATTATAATAACACTTAACTTTAAGGTACCTCCTACAGTACTAAGAACGCTATATTAAGCTGTAGATTGTGACGGTGTATGTTGGATGAAAACAACTCTTCATTAATTTAAAAGTGATTATTTGGAGTTAAGCAATAGTTGTGCCACTACATTGGCCTCTGTAAGTTTAATTTGTCATAATAGTATAAAATTATCTTATTTTTTTTAGATGTTATGTGCATTAATAAAGAAACCGAGTTTGCAACTTGGAACTAAAGACATCCAATCTTAGCTAAAAACAAACACATCAGTACATCTCAACGTCTTTAGGTACGTTCTCGTACCTAGCATCCAGCAAGCATTGATCTGAATAGCAAAATGAAGAATTATATCAAATTACAATTTAATTACTCTTGATTAATGGCAAATCTTGTCATCCCTCGAATAATGCTTCATAGTATACTAAACGGCCAAAAAAAAATCAATACGATTTCAAAATCAGAGAGGCACTTTAATCAAATCATTCTAGAAAATAACTACTAAATCGATCAAAGCAATTTTTTGTGAACAGTATGTTGACACATTAGCGATTAATTCATCAAGACATATTATTAAGTCACCTCTGAATTTCATTCCAACGATGTTCAATCAGGTTTAAGTCAGCTGTAGAAAGTCCCAAATAACTCTGACAGTGTGTGCACGGGCATTGTCATGCTGGAAAACGTTGTTTCGATGAAGTGCAAAATGCAGTATGAAGTGGTGTCTGAGAGTTTGATCGATGTAGCGTACTGCTGTGATGCCGCCTCTTCTCCCTGGAACAAGATTTTGGAACACCACTGGACCAACTCTCTGGTTCAGGGTGATTCAACCCCAAACCATTATGCTTGGACCTCCCTATGAGTCTCTTTCCATGACACATTGCCATCTTCTGGTCCTGTCATCTGTAATTGATACGCAATACCGATTCTCATCTGTGAACAGAACAGTACTTCATTGCCTGTTTCGCCAGTTCTGGTGTTGTTGGACAAACTGTAGACATTGATGTTGATGGCGAAGGGTGAGAATCGGTCCACGTTAAGGTCTGCAGCAGTGAATGTTCTCTCTGGTGAGATGTCGACGCACTGTATCGGCACTGATGGGTCTTCCCACTGTCTGACGTGTTGTCTCAGATGCCTATGTGAAGGGATACTGCATGTGCTGTCGCATAACATGGCGGTCTTTTCGTCTTGTGGCAATCCTTGGTCTACCAGTTCAGAGGCGATCATCCATGGTGTTGGTGGCCCGAGAGCGTTGCTGAAGCCTGTAGATGGTCCAAACGTTGACCTGGAAGTGATTCGCAATGGCTTCAGCAGTATGGCCAGTGTCAGGTCTTCCAAGCGCCTCGTTACTCTGAGCTGTCGTGAGTCCTAGCATGCTGCTGACGTTGTAGTGTGAATTATTCAACCAGGTATGAGGGTGCACTTTACAGGACAAGTACTGGTGAATACATTACCATTAGGGCTGCAACAATTCATCAATGAATCTCAATGTTTTAAAAATCCACAATGCACAATAAAACAATGTCCGTATCGCGATTCGTTATCCAAATAAAAATTTCACAAGAATAGACTAATATTCCTTTAAATGCGTAAATAAGTCCATGAGCAAAATAACTTTTTTACTTACAGCGAGTGTTAAGGTGTTTTCGACACTTGAGGTGGCTTATCAGTTGTCCGAGAAAGCGCCACATTTAAAGTAAATCATAAAAATAGGCCTATTTTGAAAATTTATTTCCTATCACAATATTAATGGTATCGTAGGCTATGAATCATAATGCGCATCGAATCTTGCCCTGGCGTATCGTTGCAGTCCAAATTACCATCTTAGAAGTCAGGTTGCGTTTTTGAGAACATTTCATGGCTTCAATTCAGTGTTTGGGAAGGAGCTTTATTGCTCTGGTAAAGTTGGAGATGTGGTTATAAATATACAATAAAAACATTTGGCAAGTAACATACCAACCGGATGTTTTCTTTTATTGCTTAGTATATAAAAACTGTGTTATACTTAGTTCAAGAATCACAATAAGACAGCCTTTATGGACTGCTTGAACAACTCCTCTGCTGTGGGCGTATGTTTTAATTAGTTGTTTTACTAATTCTCTATATTATTTTACAGAAGAAAAAGAAGTATCATCATCACAGACTATCACAACTACTAATGCATCATCTACATCATTATCTACTGATATACTTAATCTAAACACATCATCAAAGTAAGACAATATAAAATAAATCATAGTAAAAAATCCCAGGTAACAAACTAGACAAGACTGTGTAGATATAAAAAGGTTTTATCCAGGACGCGTTTCGGGCGTTTGCCCTTAATCAACTGGTTACAAAAATAATCCCGTTACCGGGTATATATAGACAATAGAGTTATTGAGCATGCGCACAACGTTGAGAATTATTAATCCCATACTAGGATTATTTAATCCCTATACTGGGATTATTAAATCCCTATACTGGGATTATAAAAATGATAATTAATATAGATAGAATTAAGGTCACTAATATCCATAAAATAAAAAAAGTAAAAAATGATAAATATCAGTAAAATGGATGTACAAACAACATTAATGCGGGAATTTCATATTTTCCAAGAAAGTCAAAACATATTTATTTCTATGTCTTTTGCTAAATAGGTTGTCAACTCACTATTATACAATCGTAGGCATTATTTTCACACTTATGAATCCGTCACATAGGAAATAATAACACAATTACCTCCTTTGTTTTCCCATTCCCCCCATGCAATAGCTATCTTCAATGATATGGCAATTTGGTGAATTATAGGATTAATAGGATTATTCTTTAACAAGGCAGGACTGTTTATAGATTTTAGGCTTTATTTTAATATATTTTAAAAATATGAAATTGTAGCTTTAAATTATTTAAAAAAGGAACAAACAAAACAAAAAATATATATGAACGCGGACTATCATCAAGTGACTGTTGTCAGGTAACATCAATGGTGGTGGTTTCCGTAGAGATGAATACGTACAGACTCGGTCATCCGGAACCTCCTAGTCTTCAAACGTGCAGAGGTAGAATAGGGCTATACTTAAGGAGTTTGCTGTGATCGGCTTTAAAAAGCGTAGTTATGACTTCAAAGGAGTAGCTAGTGGTTTAACTCTGGATCGTGAAATGGGTGATGCTGAAGGGCGATAGATCATTTTACGAGTAAATAGGAAGGTTGTTGGTCACCTCTATGAATAAAAATAGATTCTGTAATTTAGAGGGCCACGGGAGAAAGATGGACAGAGTATAGTTAAGAGGTGAAGTAGTCCGAATAACAGTTTCTCTAAAATCTATCGCATAAATGGATGCTGTAAATATAAATTGTAGATTAGGGTTCAATAGGTATTTCTTGATCTGGTATGCACTGGTGGTATTTCATTCTTCTTAAGGATGAAGTAGGTTTTTCTATCTACACAGTCTTGTCTAGTTTGTTTGTGCTTGATAACAATAAGAGGATACTTTTCGAAACGTCATGCTTTTAGAATTAAACTAGTGATTGTAACCCATAAAAACTATGTTCTGTTAGTTTGTTACTGGGGATTTTTTACCATGATTTATTTACAAGGAATGGTTCCTGTTTTTCCTCAGAGGTTTTATCGTCGTCTTCTTGGGATTACAATATAAAATAAGTAGCTATATTTACACCTATTTGATGTATTTTGGCCAATGCATCGTATGTTCAGTACAGAGCAAGATCAAGAATTTATAGGTACCTTGTGATCCACAAAAGGAAGTCATATGTTGTAAACAAAAATTCATTAGGTGGTCTAGGAGAATCCATTCTCATAATGCTTAATTACCTGGTATATTTTTTCCCTGCCTTTTCGAAGAAAGCAAGGGACTATTAAAATGTGTTCGTCCGTCTGTCTCTCTGTCCGTCCATCTCGCTGTCTGTCATACTTTTTGGGACACAATAAGTCTCTTTCTAATTGAGCTATATAGAATGTTCAAACTTGGTGTTGGTGTTTATTTGGTCAATGCCTTGATGGAGTTCGAAGATGAGCATTTTCTGCTTAGGGTAAGCAATTTGATTGGTTGATGTTTTGGGACACGATAATTAGTTCTAATTAAGTGAGAGTGATGACCAAGTTGACCAAGTTCAATAATGAGCATTTTCTGCTTAGGGTAAGCAGAATGATAAGAATCCGTGAGTATAGATTCATTATATCAGTACCTTGACTAAGTTTGATGATGAGAATATTCTGCTTAGGCTAAGGAGCGACAAGCAATTTGATTGTAGAAATCTATGAGTGGCAGGTAGCCATCCCAGATTTCTCTCAAGAAGCTACTAGTTTCATTCATTTCGAACTCATCAGGCTTAAATAAAATTGTGCAGATGTTCCCTTTATATAGTCGTTGGGTACCGGAGCACAAAAAGGATCTGGAATGGACCTGCGCAGTGCTGTGTCACCGGAGCAACTGCTTCCGTGTATGGTGAACAGAGAGATGACTAAAGAGTTGCCATTATAAAATGCTTATTTGCATAGACTCTAAGGCTCTCGGCCCATTTGACAGTGTTCTTTAAAATTATATTTGATTGGTCAAAACTTCAAAACATTACAACTCTGCTTTTAATTGGTTTTAGTGATGACGATCTGTGGCGGGTTCCAGTAACTGATAGTTTGTTTTTCATCTTGAAATTTGGGTTAATGTGGTGCATTTTATTTGCTTTAATAATCTGTACTTTGTACCTTTTCTTGTTGTAAGCAGTTGCTGGTCATTAGGGAGTGGTCTATCACATGTACTGTAGATCTTAAGGTCTGTTATCAATGCAAGGCATGGATTCATTCATGTGACATGTAGTAGTGTTGCGCATATAACTATGTGATACTATTTCCTCCCGCTTCTGAAGACCACAGTGTCAATCACAAAATGTGAACATTAAACATCTCTCTCTTCCTCTCCTTCTCTTGCTGGTTGTTAAAATATAGTGCATAAAGATTCCTAGTGTTTGATTTGAAACATAATATATATAATTTCAGTGTTCCAGTTCCATGGGTGCCTGATGCTGGAACATCAAAGAATACTATTGTGTCCAATACAGTTGTGGTTCCAGTACCTGTTCAACCCATTCCTCCAATTAAACGTAGCTCACATTCAGGGAGTAACTCACAGCGCTTATCTCGGCGAGCAATGGCCGCTGATCATACAACTAAAGAAAAACTTCGACGGTAAATATTTAAAAATTTGTGTTTGGGCAAGTCCAGATTATTTATGTACTTGTGCTGGATGCCATGCATAAAGGAAGGTATGCTTACCCTTAAACAAAAACCAAAATGAAGACTGTACAGACAATCCAAAATGTCATGATTACTTGATTTGTAGCTACATGAATATGCCACAATGCATCACTACTGTGTGAGCCAATTTGTAAATGATATCCGTTTATACTGGAAAAAGTAAGCATCATTATCATATTAAGGTATCTGATTTGTATAATTTCTAATTGCAGAGAAAGAATAAAAGATAGTTGTGATCAGTTACGAGTTTTATTACCTTATATTCGTGGACGTAAAACTGATATGGCATCTATTTTAGAGATGACTGTTGATTATTTAAAACTGATTACCACATCAATTCCAGCAGACTTTCAAAACCAAGTAAGAGGAACTTTAGGAAGACATTTTATTATTTAACAAATGGAATAACATCAAAACCTCATATAATAACAAATAAACAATTTGATGAGCTGGCATTTAAAAACCCAAGAAAGAAATAGTCAAAGCACACCCAAACATATTTGAAAATACTTATATTTTTAATTATCGGACATCAACAATCATTAATTACAACCATTTGAAGAGATCAGAGGAAGACATATCTAAGTCACTTTTTCCACGAACCCCAGTTAATGGCGCCATCTGGTAGCAAATTGTATAAGCTTTTTATGAACAATTAATTTCTGGTAAAAACGATCTGAGTCACATCGAACAAAGACCCTTCTGAAGTGGCCTCACAGACAAATTCAAGTCCATCGTACCCTTTATTTAACTTAAATTATTTAACCTTAATTTTCCTGAGATGTTAAAGTCAGTTGTACTGGTAATATGGTTCGTGTTAAACACCATTTTGAAGTTATTAAACCCACTTGTTGTTCTGTTAGTGTCAAACTTTCCTGTCCAAAAGTCTGTTTTGCGTTTTATGTGAAAAGACAAAAAAAAAAGACATAGATCGTTTTTCCCCTGAACTCTTCATTTAACTACCATGTTTTAATACTCTATTCCACTCATTTGTTTACAAGAATTTCGATTTTGTGACCATATCATAGCCACATTTTTAGCCAGATTTGTTTGAAACTTGAAATGTAAGTTCATAACCTAAATGTAAGATCTAGGCTCGTAACTTCCTGAATTATGGACCCTGATTGTATGAAAAATCGAGGTCCCCCTAGAGGCCACAATTATTATCCAATTTAAAAAATGTTTGAATATATCACCGTTACACCCTAAGAGTGGTTGATATTGAATTTCCTTAAAATCGGACCAAAACTGACAGACAAAACGTCCGCCCCTCGTACTCAAATTGAAATGGCATAAAAATATGGTATATCAAGGTTGTTGACTCTCTAGAGCTTTTGGACCCTATAGAGGTCATGATTTTTATCTGATTTAGAAATCGTTTGATTATATCACTGTTACACCCTAAGGATGGTTGAGTTCAAATTTCTTAAAAATCAGACCAAAACTTACAGACAAAATGGCCACCCCTCGTACTCAAAAAGCGTAAAAATATAGTATATCAATGTTGTGGACCCTCAAGAGCAGGATTCTTAAAACATTTCGAAATGAACCGGCCACAGGTAGGCGTAACGGGTGGTCGTCTTTTCAACAACAGACATGTTGGTTTTTGCATACTTTATTCACGTCAGTAATTGCATAACGTTTAGGAATGATAATAGCTGAAACTTCGAATAAACAAAGCCTTTGTTGTAATTCCATACTTGTATTCATATATCGATATAATATCCAAATTTATCGTCAATTTTCAGCAACTTGCATAATGCATATTTCTACTTTTGCTCTCATCCAACAAGTAAATACAAATAAGTTTGTTTTAAATTATTTTATAAGTAAACACTTGTCAATATATAAAAATACCAAAGTATAATTGTAAGCACATGTCAATAATATAACAAAGTAGCACAAATTATTTTCTGTGTGACATAGTCGGAACTCGGAAATTACCGTACTTGGGAAAGGTCACGTGGCCAATTGTGATTCAGATTAGTTTATTTTTAGTGGTACACCTTAAAAAGTAGGCTTAAGTTAAACCAGACAAAACATTTTCTGTGAATTTTTGTCAAACGAAAGCCATTTGAAATTAGTTAATTATTCGGATCTAAAATACCTTCTGGACCTCAACTTTGGTTGACCTATATTGGACGTGGGAGGATCTCCAGCTTTTGGTACTTCTAAATCCAATGACGACGTGCATGCTTGAAGTTTAAGGTCAACGCCACCATCACTTTTTCGGCTATTGTTTTACTTGGCATGAATTAACTCAAATAAGTTGTTTATTTACGAAATGAGTCGATAAAGATTGACCGAAGGTATTCTTTGCATTGATTGACTCTTTCATGGGTTAATTAATCGAGGAGTAATAATTACCTCTTTGTAATCGGCCGGAAATAGATTGATATATGACATCATAGTGGCCGGTTCATTGTTTTATTCGCATGATGATTAACTCTTTAGTAAATCGGCTGAAAGAAGATTGATATATGATACCATAGTGGCCGATTCATTGTTTTAGCAATCGGCTAGATTAAAGATCAACCGGCTAAAGCCAACAAAAAACAGCCGATTAACATCCGTGCTCTAGAGGTAACAGTTTTCTTCTGATTTTGACAAAACTTGAAATGAAGTTTATAACCCTACGATCTTGGTACCTGTGGCTATTCACGCATATCGGATCATAACTTCCTGAATTATGGCCCATGGTTGTGCGAAAAATCACGTTTTTAGCTTGTCCCTCTAGAGGTCACAATTATTACATCCCACTTCTACCTCATTGCCAGTGGCTACCTTTGATAAAACTGTCCTGTTTATTTCCAATACAGGTATAAAAGTATCCGTGTATCAGAAATGGGCAGTATGCTTTCTAGAAAGAGTACTGTTCATTTCTGATACACAGATACTTTTATACAAGCATTGAATATAAGCAGGATGAAAACAAATGGCTAGAAAGTCACAGGTGCAAATACTACTCAGGTCATTTCTATACTGTGAAATCATTCTACCATGAAATGCAAAGTGAGGCACAGAAAGGAATAAATGAAAGAGCTGAAAGTAATTGTCACATTTCGCTTGACACGACATGATAATATATACTATTTTTCACATTTCGCTTGACAATACTCCATAGAAATGTGATGTAAGTGACTTATTAGCACCATGGCTCACACTGGCTTTCAATTTTTTTCCGCCAAAATGGATGATAATTTTTATATAAAGAAATGTTCATATTTTTTTCCCGCCAACTTGAATATTTTATCTGGCAAAAATATGTGATAAAGAATACAATATCTAACAATTTTATGTCTCAGCTAGGCTTATTATAAAACAATTACCGATATTACAATATACATGTACAGCAACTTTTAAAATCTGTCTTTACATAATATATTAGCACAGTTTGGATTTAATAAGATCACAGTTTATTTTTTGTGACTTTAGTCTCTTTGAACATCATCATGTACTACATTGTTTCAGTATTTACACATGAAATCTCATCCAAGAATTGCCAATTTTCTTTAAATTTATGTGTTGCCTGTACAATAGACCTACTGTTATTTTCAGGTAACGTAAAGGTATCAGAATCTGAATCTCTGATAGAATGATATATACGTCAATTATATTTGTAAGAGATGCTTACAATTATACCCGTCGTTCACCATTAGACCATTTTGGCGATGGTAATATGATTCAAATGGCGAACCGTTTTCTCGCTCATCAATCGCCAGTATTCAACGGGTTCTTATATTTTCGACCAGTGTTGATATTAAGATAATTTGAAATAATGATATCCAATAGGCATACTTGTATATTTTACATGCTGTACATGAAGCCACAGTAAACGGAATTCAACTATCAAAATATTTAATTCTCTTCGATAGAACTGTCGGCCATTTTGATTACATGCATTACCATTTTTATACGCCCACATTTTCATGTGGATGTATTATGCCGTCGCCCCTGTCCGTCCGTCCGTCCACAATTTGTTTGTGGACTCTCTACAGGTCACAATTCTTATCCGATTTTGACGAAACTTGAAATATAGGTTTATCCCATAAGATCTTGGCTGCTTTCGATATTGGCATGTATCCAATTGAAACTTCATGGATTATGGCCCCTGATTGTACGAAATATCATGTTTTTAGCTTGTGGACCCTATAGAGGTCACAATTTTAAACCGATTTTGATGAAACATGGCATGTTTGTTTATAACCCAACGATCTCGGTTACTTTCGATATTTGTGCCCATCGGATCGTAACTTCCTGAATTATGTCACCTGATTGTCCGCAAAATCGCTTTTTATACGCCCACATTTTCATGTGGACATATATTGTTGTCGCCCCTGTCGGTCCGGACGTCCACAATTTGTTTGTGGACTCTCTACAGGTCAGAATTCTTATCTGATTTTGACGAAACTTGAAATATAGGTTTATCCCCAAAAGATCTCGGCTGCTTTCGATATTGGCATGTATCGGATCAAAACTTCATGGATTATGGCTCCTGATTGTACGAAAAATCATGTTTTTAGCTTGTGGACCCTATAGAGGTCACAATTTTGAACCGATTTTGATGAAACTTGACATGCATGTTTATAACCCAAAGATCTTGGTTCCTTTCGATATTTGCGCCTATCGGAACGTAATTTCCTGAATTATGGCCCCTGATTGTCCGAAAAATCACCTTTTTATACGCCCACATTCTAAGGAAGGTCGAGTTCGAATTTCGGGAAAATCGGACCAAAATTGACAGCTGTTCTTGTCAGGCCATCCATCCTTCATCACTAACAAGGGGAAACCACACCAGAAAATCTAGATGAACTTTGTCACCCAATGCAGGGATCAAACACCCAACCTCAAGGCTACCGAGCCAGCATCTTAGCCACTTAGCAACATGATCCCCAGTCGAATTTGAAGCCTTCTGAAATGCACCTTTATACCCCAAAGATCTTAATTCATTTCGATATTTGCACATATCAAATTCTAACTTAATGATGTAGGAAAAATCACTTTCAGTATTGCTTGTTCTCTATCCATCTCTTGAAAATGTGGGCGTATCCTGCCTGGCAGTGCCAGCCTATCTTTTTAGCTTGTGGTCCCTCTGGAGGTCACAATTATTATCCGATTTAAAAAAACGTTTGATTATATTGCTGTTACACCGTAAGGAAGGTTGAGTTCGAATTGCGGGAAAATCGAACCAAAATTGCCATACAAAATGGCCACCGTTTGTAGAGGAATACTGTTAAAAAATGGTATATCATGGTTGTGGATCCTGTAGAGGTCACAATTTTAATTCGATTTTGATGAAACTTGAAATGCATGGTTATAACCCGAAGGTCTTGGTTCTTTTCGATATTTGCTCATATCGGATGGTAACTTCCTGAATTATGGCCCCTGATTATACTCAAAATCACCTTTTTATACGCCCACATTTTTATGTGGACGTATATTGTCGTCGCCCCTGTCCGTCCGGAGGTCCGTCCGTCCGTCCGTCCGTAAGGAAGGTTGAGTTCGAATTGCGGGAAAATCGAACCAAAATTGCCATACAAAATGGCCGCCGTTTGTACGCAAATACTGTTAAAAAATGGTATATCAAGGTTGTGGACCCTGTAGAGGTCACAATTTTAATTCGATTTTGATGAAACTTGAAATTCATGGTTATAACCCAAAGATCTTGGTTCCTTTCGATATTTGCGCATATCGGATCGTAACTTCCTGAATTATGGCCCCTGATTATACGCAAAATCGCCTCTTTTTAGCTTTTGGTTCCTCTGGAGGTCACAATTATTATCCGATTGAAAAAAACGTTTGATTATATTACCGTTACACCGTAAAGAAGGTTGAGTTCAAATTTTGGGAAAATCGGACCAAAATTGCCAAACAAAATGGCCGCCGTTTGTACGCGAATACTGTTAAAAAATTGTATATCATGGTTGTGGACCCTGTAGAGGTCACAATTTTAATTCGATTTTGATGAAACTTGAAATGCATGGTTATAACCCAAAGATCTTGGTTCCTTTCGTTATTTGCGCATATCGGATTGTAACTTCCTGAATAATGGCCCCTGATTGTCCGAAAAATCGCCTATGGTCCCTCTGGAGGTCACAATTATTATCCGATTTAAAAAAACGTTTGACTCTATCACCGTTACACCCTACGGAAGGTTTGAGTTCAAATTTCGAGAAAATCGGACCATAATTGCCTGAAAAAATGGCCGCCGTTTGTACACGAACAGTGTAAAAATATGGTACTGGTATATCAAAGTTGTGGACCCGGTAGAGGTCACAATTTTAATTCGATTTTGATGAAACCTGAAATGCTTGTTTATAACCTAAGGATCTTTATTCTTTTCGATATTTGCGCATATCAAATTGTAACTTAATGAATTATGGTCTTTGATTGTAGGAAAAATCACCTTCGGTATTGCGGTTTTAGCTTGTGGTCCCTCTGGAGGTCACAATTATTTCCCGATTTAAAAAAACGTTTGATTATATCACCGTTACACCTTAAGAAAGGTTTGAGTTTGAATTTCGGGGAAATCGGACCAGAATTGACAGAAAAAATGGCCGCCATTTGTACGCAAATACTGTTAAAAATAGATATATCATGGTTGTGGACCCTGTATAGGTCACAATTTTAATTCGATTTTGATGAAACATGAAATGCATGGTTGTAACCCAAAGATCTTGGTTCCTTTCGTTATTTGCGCATATCGGATTGTAACTTCCTGAATTATGGCCCCTGATTGTCTGAAAAATTGCCTATGGTCCCTCTGGAGGTCACAATTATTATCCGATTTAAAAAAACGTTTGACTCTATAACTGTTACACCCTACGGAAGGTTGAGTTCAAATTTCGAGAAAATCGGACCATAGTGTAAAAATATGGTATATCATGGTTGTGGACTCTCTACAGGTCACAATTCTTATCCGATTTTGATGAAAAGTCACATTTCTAGGTTGTGTACCGTCAACCCATAATCATTGTCGGCTTCGAATTTCATGAATATCAGACTGGAACTGACCAACAAAATGGCTGCTCCCAATACAGTATGAAATATAGGACTTAATGATGTAGGAAAAAGCACTTTCGGTATTGCTTGTTCTCTATCCATCTCTCAAAAATGTGGGCGTATCCTGCCTGGCAGTGCCAGCCTATCTTTTAGCTTGTGGTCCCACTGGAGGTCACAATTATTATCCGATTTAAAAAAACGTTTGATTATATCACCTTTACACCCTAAGGAAGGTTGAGTTTGAATTTCGGGAAAATCGGACCAAAATTGCCATACAAAATGGCTGCCGTTTTCGCCAATACTGTTAAAAAATGGTATATCAAGGTTGTGGACCCTGTAGAGGTCACAATTTTAATTCGATTTTAATGAAACTTGAAATTCATGGTTATAACCCAAAGATCTTGGTTCCTTTCGATATTTGCGCATATCGGATCGTAACTTCCTGAATTATGGCCCCAGATATTACTCAAAATCGCCTTTTTTTAGCTTGTGGTCCCCCTGGAGGTCACAATTATTATCCGATTTAAAAAAACGTTTGATTATATTACCGTTACACCGTAAGGAAGGTTGAGTTCGAATTGCAGGAAAATCGAACCAAAATTGCCATACAAAATGGCAACCATTTGTACGCGAATACTGTTGAAAAATGGTATATCATGGTTGTGGACCCTGTATAGGTCACAATTTGAATTTGATTATGATGAAACTTGAAATGCATGGTTATAACCCAAAGATCTTGGTTCCGTCTGTTATTTGCGCATATCGGATCGTAACTTCCTGAATTATGGCCCCTGATTGTCCGAAAAATCGCCTATGCTCCCTCTGGAGGTCACAATTATTATCCGATTTAAAAAAAACATTTGACTCTATCACCGTTACACCCTACTCAAGGTTAAGTTCGAATTTCAAGAAAATCGGACCATAATTGCCAGACATTTGCTTGTTCTCTATCTATCTCTCGAACAATTATTATCCGATTTAAAAAAAAACTCTGATTATATTACTGTTGCACCGTAAGGAAGGTTGAGTTCGAATTTCGTGAAAATCGTACCAAAATTGCCGGACGAAATGGTCGCCGTTTGTACGCAAATAGTGTAAAAATATGGTATATCATGGTTGTGGACTCTCTACAGGTCACAATTCTTATCCGATTTTGACGAAAAGTCACATTTCTAGGTTGTGTACCGTCACACCATAATCATTGTCGGCTTCGAATTTCATGAATATCAGACTGGAACTGACCAACAAAATGGCTGCTCCCAATACAGTATGAAATACAGGACTATATGATGTAGGAAAAAGCACTTTCGGTGTTGCTTGTTCTCTATCCATCTCTCGAAAATGTGGGCGTATCCTGCCTGGCAGTGTCAGCCTATCTTTTTAGCTTGTGGTCCCTATGGAGGTCACAATTATTTTCCGATTTAAAAAAACGTTTGATTATATCACCGTTACATCTTAAGGAAGGTTTGAGTTCGAATTTCGGGAAAATCAGACCAAAATTGACAGGCAAAATGGCGGCCGTTTGTACGCAAATACTGTTAAAAAATGGTATATCATGGTTGTGGACCCTGTATAGGTCACAATTTTAATTCGATTTTGATGAAATTTGAAATGCATGGTTATAACCCAAAGATCTTGGTTCCTGTCGTTATTTGCGCATATCGGATTGTAACTTCCTGAATTATGGCCCCTGACGGTCCGAAAAATCGCCTATGGTCCCTCTGGAGGTCACAATTATTATCCGATTTAAAAAAACGTTTGACTCTATCACCGTTACACCCTACGGAAGGTTGAGTTCGAATTTCGAGAAAATCGATCCATAGTGTAAAAATATGGTATATCGTGGTTGTGGACTCTATACAAGTACTCGCTTAAATATAGAAAAAAAATTACTCAGAAATAATGGTACATCGTAATTTAAAAAAGCCGTAAGCAATTTGTATGCCTTCTTATTGATGCACTATTGTGCATGCGGCGTGGCCTCGCATCTAGACCGGGAGCCCAGAGGGTCGAACCTAGACGAACGAGGTACCAATATCTGACCATATAGGCATCTACATACTAACCTGGGATGCACAGAAGTGGGCGTCTGCCAGGGCCCAGTCCATGGGTGTGACCCCTATAATGACGCCCAAAATGGGTTAAACTCATACATTCGAGGTACCGGTCAAAACCAATTTTAAACGAAAGAATACATCCTACTGAGTACGAAATGGCCCATAACAGATGATTTTGGCCCTGGGATGGCCCAAACTGACACCCTAAATACGGATCCCAGAGGGCTTGAAAAAAAATTATATTCATACATTCGAGGTACCAGTTGAAACCAATTACAAATGGTAGAGTATTTCCCACTGAGTACGAAATTACCCGTAACAGACAATTAGACCCCTGGGGTGGCCCAGACTGACACCCCAAAGCCGAAGGGGTGGGGTGGGGCAAAAACAGGGTTTGCTCATACATTCGAGCTACCGGTCAAAACCAATTTAAAATGAAAGAGTACATCTCACTGAGTACACAACTGCTCATAACAGAAGATTTCAGCCCTGGGACTTCCCAAAGTGGCACCCCATCCCAGGGGCTTAAAAAAGGGTCATATTCATACATTTGAGTTACCAGTTGAAACTAATTTCAAATGGAAGAGTATATCCCACTGAGTACAAAATTACCCATAACAGATGATTGGACCCTTGGGATGGCCCAGACCAACACACCAAAGCCGAAAAGGGGTGGTTGGGGAGGGGGGGCAAAATAGGGTATACTCATAGAATCTGAGGTACCGCTCAAAACCAATTATCTCTGAGTACGAAATTGCTCATAACAGAAGATTTCAGCCATGGGACTGCCCAAACTGACACCCAAAACATGACCCCCTGAGTTTAAAAAAGGGTTATACTCATACATTCACAGTACCAGTTCAAACTAATTCTAAATGAAAGAATATATCCCGCTGAGTACGGAATTGTCCATAACAGAAGATTACATGTGACTGAATACGGAATTGTCCATAACAGACGCTTGTGACCCTGAAACGGCCCAAACTGACGCCATAGTTATGACCCTTGGGGCTTAAAAATGGTTATATTCATACAAACGAGGTTCCAGTTGAAACTAATTTTAAATGAAAGTATAGACCCCACTGAGTACAAAATGGCCCATAACAGATTTATACCCCCACATTGTTTTTAAATTATCTGTTATATATGGTCCAGGTTAATTGGTTTCCCTTTAATAGTGTTAAATACATTGATCTTGATAAATCAATAGGTTGCCAGCCCACTGCCTTTTAATGCCTGAAAGAGTTTCCGCTGTGATGGTTCAGTTATAAATGACCCCCTAATCGAAGGTCTTGTGATTTTATTGTATTTCATTGTTGTATTTGTGTTGCATATTCATATTCTTTGTATATTTGTGTACTATTTATATATTTGCATTGTCTGTGTTATCACCCTAGGTGGGAGTGGACGTAAAACCCCAGGAACGAGCAAACATATCTGTATCATTTGCTTGATAACGTCGAGAGTATGCTTGTGGAAACATCGTTTAGTACCTTGTACATGTATATAGACGATTTTGGTCTAAACTGACACCCTAAATTTTACATCCCTAGGCTTGAAAAAAGTTATTCTAACAAATCTTGACACACACACATCCCCCCCCCCCCCCCCCGCTCCCCGCTCGCCCCCTTTCTAGATGGAAGTAGATGTAAAACCCAAGGAACGAACGAACATATCTGCATCGTTGGCTTGATAACGACGAGAGTATCCTCGTCGAAACGTCGCTTAAAATGAAGATGATTCTGGCTCCGAGATGGTCCTAACTGACATCCTAAATTTTGCCCCCTAGGTTTGAAAAAAAATATACTGACAAGTTTTGCCCCTCTCCTCCACTTTGATTTGCCGAGGACTGCATGAAATGTTCTGGTCCATTTTTTGAAAAAATTGTACAAAGCCGATGGTTCCATAAACTTTTCTACACTATTGCCAACTATGCTGCAAGGCCTGGATGCCGGCCAGGAAGAATTTTTTTTATTTTTTATCCCCCCCCCCCCCCTAAAAAATTTCACATAGCTGAAATGGTGTCATCTTAACTAAGAAAATGAGGGCTGACATGTTACTTTTGTGTTAGGGTTAGTCCTTTCAGTGGCAGGTATTTGATAGCTGCCCTATAGCCAGTTTTGTCCATTTCTGGTGATTCCTGATGGGTTAATCACAAGATGGTCTGGTATGAAAACAATATTAACACTACAGGTGCAGTTCTTATGTCCATGATTGTACTTGTTGGTGGCAAAAGTCTGTTTCAATCTGGCCTCACAATACCATTTTATGCATTTTGTCAGTTTGAACCATCATCTTTTATGGGTCATTTCGTTATCAGCGAGATGCACACATTCATTTAAAATTAAATTGAACTGATACCTCGAATGTGTGAATATAACTTTTTCTCAAGCCTCGGGGTCGATATTATGGTGTCAGCTTGGCTCCCAGGGCCGAAACCAACTGTTATGGACAATTTCGAACTCAGTGAGATGTACTCTTCCATTTAAAATCGGTTTGACTGGTACTTCGAATATATGAGTATTACCTATTTTTGACCCTTCGGCTCTGCGGTCCATATTTAGGGTGTCAGTTTGGGCCGTCCAAGGGCCGCAAGCGTCTGTTATGGGCAACTTTGTACCTAGTGAGATGTACTCTTTCATTTAGAGTTGGTACCGCGAATTTATGGCCCCATCGTCTTTGGGCGTCAATTTGGGCTATTCCATGGGTCCAATCGTCTGTTATGGATAATTCCGTAATCAGCGGCATATAGTCTTTCATTTAACATTAGTTTCTACTAATAACTTGAATGTATGAATATAACCCTTTTTTTAAGCCGCCCAGGGAGGACAGGGGGTCATATTTAGAGTGTCAGTTTGGGCAGTCCCAAGGCCAAAATCGTCTGTTATGAGCAATTTCGCACTCAGTGAGATGTACCCTTCCATTTAAAATTGGTCTTGACTGGTACCTCGAATGTATGAGCAAACTCTATTTTGCCCCACCCCACTCCCTTCGGCTTTGGGGTGTCAGTCTATGCCACCCCAGGGGTCTAATCGTCTGTTATGGGCCATTTCGTACTCAATAGAGTGTATTCTTTCATTTAAAATTGGTTTTGACCGGTACCTCGAATGTATGAGTTTAACCCATTTTTGGGGTCATTATAGGGGTCACCGGGGTCACACCCATGGACTGGGCCCCGGCAGACGCCCACTTCTGTGCATCCCAGGTTAGTATGTAGATGCCTATATGGTCAGACATTGGTACCTCGTTCGTCTAGGTTCGACCCTCTGGGCTCCTGGTCTAATCTTTCCATTGCCGCCTGTTGTTACTAAAAATACTTAGAGCCTTTTACTACCAGACTGTTTTCAAGCCGATGTCCTTTGACGTGTCTGGATAATCAAGACTAGAGCGGATGTAGAATGTTGTTGTCATTTCTAATTTAACTCTAGCTGATACTGTTTGCAATCTTCATCTAAGAAACAGCACCTGAGTGCCAAGTAAACAAAAGAATATGCGTTTCCATTAGGCACATGAAATTTAAATGGCTACTCAGACACATCATTCTGCTTAAGAAAATCTATGTACTCGCCTCACTCGCGCAAGTCATCTACTTGCCACCATTTTTCTTGTGGCAAGCCCTGCATCGAATCATACCTTTGATCCGATTTTGATGAAACTTGAAAATATGCAAGATTATAACCCAAACATCTTGGTTCCTTTCGATATTCGCACACACCGGATCGTAACTGCCTGGATTAGCGCTGGTGACGGTCGACAATGGTCTTTTTATATTGCTATGTAGGTCACAAGTCAAAAGCAATTGTCCAAAAACTGAATTTGAAAAGTTTGAGTTGACCGACAGCTTTCACCCGGTCATCTTTTCTGCTTTCACCTCAAAGAGTAACCTTGATAATACAACAAGAAATGGAGCTATGGCACGCTTAAACTCAAAGGCCCCTAGTTCCTTTAAGAACTGTCTCTGATCGGACTACGTTGGCTGCGCCGAGTTTGATGGTCAAAATAAAGGTCAGGGTTGGTTAGCGTTGAAGACGTGGTCGCTATGACCTTTGTATGGACTACGTTCATTGACTTACTTTGGAGTGAAGATCAGAAGTCAAGGTCAAATGTTCCAAAACAAAATTTGAAAATTTTCAGTTTAGTTTACCGTAGCGCAACCCTGGCCAATGACTTTTACCCAATTATCTTTCATGAAGCGCCTCATCCTTGCTTTCACTTCGAACATTAACCTCAATAATACAGTGAGAAATATGGCCATGGCAACCATAAACGCAAAGGTCCAGAGTTCAATGGGAAATAAAGTCAAAGTCAAGGTCACAGCAATATTCACTCGGCCAATGCAACTTGTCAACGCCAAATAGTTGTTTATAGAAATTGGTGACTTAGCACAAACATTAAAATATTCGAAAATTATTGTTATCAATATTATCATGAATTGCAGAGTTAGGCAAGAAGCGCAGTGTGTTGGAACCGGTGTTAGTGTCTTGTTATTCAAGTCTAAATAGGTCATCAAAGAAAATGGCATCAGAAATGGATAAATTTTCCCCCAAGATAAGCTAAACTGCAGTAAAAATAAAATTTCTTGACCAATTCGGCTGAAATTTGGTGTGAGGTCAAAGCTAGTCTCTACAGGAACTGGTAGAGATGCATTACTGAAATAGAACCAAAGTTTTTAGATCTCTGGCAGAGTCTCTGTATCATTCATGAAAATTAAATGAATTGGGTAAAAATTTGAATAAATAAAGGCAGCAGATGCTCTGAAAACACATCAAGAAGGGTTGAATTTCCTAAAAGATCACGCCCCCCACCAAAAAAAATGTTGTCCTCGCTCCGCTCGGCAGATAATTTTTACAACACTCAGCAAATCCTGGGCACATTATGGCCCCTAATTGTACAAAAAATCACATTATTTTTTTTAGCTCGTTCTCTGTCCATTTCTTGCAAAATTTGGGCATATCTTGCATGGCAACTGCTTGTTTTTATTGTGCTGTTAATTCTTGAATTACTAATCTTTAAATCCAAATTTATCAGTCAAGAGAATGTGGTTCCCATCCTTTATTTACTAGTAGATCCTTGGGGGTATTTTACAAATTTCCAAGGACCCTGCTTATATATATGCATTTAGGGGTCTAATGTTAGGGATGTTCAGAGGTATGGCGTGTGCCAAAACTTTTCACATAAATCTTTGATAAAGCCTAAATCTAGTTTGATTCTTGTTGATACACAGCTCTAACATATTTTCAGATAATTTTATTGATGGGTAAAGCCACACCATGTGAGGAAGTGAGAAACAAATCTGATACAAACCGTACCCAAACAACGAGAAAAACCACAAGACATAGCATGGCAGCTCCCCCATCTCCAACTCTTGGTAAAGTTTCTTCAACAAGTGAATTAAGGTAAAAACAAAAATTTTACATATCTTATTTCTATTTCAATGCTGGTTTATTGTCACCCGCCTTTCAAAGAAAGCAGGGGACTATTAAAATAGGTCTGTTCATTTGTCTATCCATCACACGTTTTGGGACACAATAACTCTAGTTCTAATTGAGCTAGAATATTCACACTTGGAGTAGCAATTTGGGACACGATAATGTTAATTCTAATGAAAGGAGACTAAGTTTGATTATGAGAATTTTCTGTAGCAACAACTGCGAGTTTTACAACATCTGGACATTGCTAGATTACGTAGTGTCTAGTGAGAGGTTTTGACATAGCAAACTGCACAGAAACCTTGACAATGAAGAACGAACCTTGAACTTTGCAACTCGATTATCACAGGTAGACACTTGTGTACCTTGAAAGTGCGAGACTTGGTATTCGTGACGATCGAGGAATCTGATAGGTTCACAAGCTGGACTCGTACTCAATCGAGATTAGTGCCGACATATGCAGGGTATTACGTGAACGTCGTAATATGATTACGTAGTAAAAGCGAGATCAAGGTTTCTATTGACGATGACTCATATCAAATCCATAGGCCAAGTAGCGATAAGCAATTGGATTGGTCAAAACTTGGAACATAGCAACTCTGTTTTTAAACGAGGTAGAATGTTTGAACTTGTATATGCATTATGGGAGATTAGATAACGAGCTGACAGTTCTCACTATAATAGTTAAATTCTAGATAATGTAAAGGCAATTTGTTGAAAATTTCAGTCAAATTGATCCACTAATCGAGAATTAAGCGGTTGAAAATTCAGCCTAGCCTCAATCATCATTACTAAAGTCGGTGCGACAAAAAGCGTAGTCTTGATTATCCATTTAATCATTAAATTGTGAAGGAAAGTTATGCAGCAAATCAGGTTATAATCCAACAAATATCGCAGGCTAGCATTGACATTGAGAGTTAATTATGGTCTGGATAAGTTAATTATAGTCTAATTAATAATTTATATAACATTTCAGACCTAAAGAAAAGACCTACAATATGCAGATTTAGCTCTTGCATAATGAATGTTTAATTTAGATGTTCATTACTCATTAGGTGAATATCTTGACTAAGTTCAATGATTAAAGATACATTATGGGAGATTTTTGTAAGGAGTAAGCTATTCTTGCTATAACTGTTCAAAAATAGATGATGAAAGAAGAATATATTGAAAATTTCAGTCAAATTACTTTATTCTGAACATAGTTATCACCACTGTTATTTTTGACCAGAAATGGTTTAATTGACAGGCGTTAACTCCACCTACATAATCTTGATTATCAAGTAATGTTTTCAATGACTGTGGTAGGCCTACATTTAGCCTATTTGGTTTGAGACGGGGCTGCAATTCAACTCGTATTACATTTATTTTCTACTACAAATTAGAATTAAGACTTTTAATATATAGATAAGCAGAGAAAGTCGGCAACAGAATTTTAAAGATTGAAAGGAATGGACCAAGTCAATGAGGCAGTATTGTAAATAAATGTACTATAGCCGACTTTTTGCATTGCCTGCGTGTGTATTCTTGTACTTTAGGTAGGCCTACGTAACTCCCGAAGCAGGCGAACAGAAAAAAGTGATCCGATAGGTCTGCAATTCAGCTGGTTGATGTTAGCTGCGATGTTTATCAATTTCCATAATTTTACTGTAAACGCAAGTAACAAAAGAGCGACAGCGTGTTGACCTGATTACCTCGCTCAACAGCGGCTTCGCTTCATACACTTTATCATTAATAGCCTCGATCTAGGAATATGACGTCAACGACGTAACTGTAAATCTCCTCAGACGACGCCATTTATAATTAAATTGATCAATGAAATCCTGTTTATATCCAAGCTCAATCCAAGCCATTCGTGGGTCTACAGAGTTGATTTTGTGCTTGTTGTTTAAATAAAGATCTTATTTATCATTTCTATGACATCTGACGCCTAAATGAAGACTTGCAATAATCAGATATAGCTCTTGCATAATGTATGTTTAACATTTTCTTGTAAAGCTCAGCAGAGCTAATCAGTTTCATTGGTCAATGCTTTTCCACAAGATAACTTAGATTCTAACTGATGGAGAGTGATGAAACTTAGTATATACTTTCACTATCAGGTATAGAGGGGAATTTCCCCCATAATTCTAACTCCTAACCTAGTAATGCATATGCTTACTTCTATGCATGTAACTTTTTACTAACACATGTTAAATTGGCTATTTACACATTGCAGTTAGAATTTGTATTTGTTATATTTCCATTATTATTCTTAATTTATTGTAGTAAGTTTAGCTTCGTTAACATTTTGACATTTTACAAGTGTTTCGCAGTAAAGGCTTCATAATTCTAAAGCTCATTTTGGTAACAGACAGCACTGTTTACAATTGTGTGGTGGCTCATTGGGAACCTGTAAAATCACTTCCTTTCCACAACCCGACAGACATGGCAACATTTTTCTGTCAAAAATTATAAAATATTATACGTATAAAAGAAAACTATTTTAGATATTTTTTTTTTTGATAAATAAATAGGCTATTTTATCATGAATTTTCACAAATAATGCACTATCAATTGTTTTAACCTATTTTTTTTCTAAAAGAATAATATATAGCAAGAACTCCTCACGTCATGCATGAAAGTGAATAAATAATTATCAATCGATAATGCTTAGTTTAGCTTATATCTTGCCCTTATATTTATGAAATATTTTCGCACACAAGTAATGTATTTCTGATATCATTGAAGTAATCTTTATCGGGCAAGGCTTCCAAATCATCTGAGGCCGCGGTGTCACAGACTCGATAACAAGGCTGTCCCAGTTCCCTCCTGGAGTTGGAAGAGAAAGTTCCTCTGGTTTTCCGGTGTGCTTTCCACCCGTCAGTGCTTGACAAGGAACAGTGTCCCAATGGGACGAAAACGCAATGGTCTTCACCAAGAGTAGGCCATAGTGCTCCTGTCCGTGCAAAATCTCCTGACGTTGCACACTTCATGGCATATGCCCGTCTTCATTAGCACATCAGGATGTTAAACTTAATTTCATTTCCAAATAATCGGTTTTGTGTTGAGGGATTCTGAGGTAATTGTCACCACCCCTCCCCTTTTATATTCTAATACCGTAGAATCTGTATGAGCAGCCACTCCTATTCAGCGACAGCTCCTTGTAAGTGGTCACAATAAATCACCCACCCCCACCACCGGTAAAAATCCTATTGCTTCATCTTTTTATTCAACAGCTACTATTTTGCTAATAGATTTAACAACACGATGCCTATTCAACCTCCATTGTTGAATGATACCATCTTGTCGTTCTTCGTAACACCCCTGCTAATCCCGTGAGTAGTAATCAATTAACTGGGCCCCCACTGATCAGGTAATAAGAAATGTGAAAATAACAATTAAGCCGGGATTATCTGTTTATTAATCTTTTGTTTTATTAATGTCCAACCTGATCATTGTTTTCACACGCAACGGAACAGCGCCTCCTATAATATTACATACAGAGTGACACCCTCTGTGAATTGGTGGCAAAATTAGCGAGGTTTTTTTTTTGCTCATGTGCTTGTTTGATAAAATAAATTAATTCATCGATTTTCTTCACAAAAATGGATAAATATTATCAAATGCATCACAATGATAGTCAGTAGTATTGAAGGTTGGTACAAAATGACAAGTTTACAGAAGTTATGTCTGAGATTCAGCAGCAGCCAAATTTACCGATGCAAGTATTGGTGTTTGCTTCCAATGCATTCAAGCATACTATTAATTGATGTCAGCACAAAAAAACATGCAATTTAATTAAGAGGCCACTCCCATTAAGCGGTCAATCGTAAAAATTGTCTTGGGTGGCTGCTTAATGCAGATTCTGCTGTATTTCCATGCCTATAAATTTGGAATCAATAAATTTATACCAGTGATATTTGACAGGACTGCAAAGGTACATAACCTTAAAATCGATTAGTCAACATAGGTTAGTATAGCCAAAATTTAAATATTATGCTTTCAAGAATTTGCATCCATCCATATTTTGATGTGCAAGTATTATGCCATCTCCCCTGTCTGTACGTGTGTCTGCAGGTCACAATTTGTAATCCGATTTTGATAAAACTTAAACTATATGTTGATATCCCAAAGATCTCAGATGGGTTTGATTTTGGCACTAATTCACGATAACATTTTGGATTATAGCTTCTGATCATACGAAATTCGCACACATAGCTTGTGGATCCTCTCGAGGTCACAATTTTTATACGCCCACATTTTCATGTGGACGAATTATGCCATCGCACTTGTACGTCCGGACGTCTGTCTGTCCATAATTGCTTGTGGACTCTCTACAGGTCAAAATTCTTATCCGATTTTTACGAAACTTGAAATATAGGTTTATCCCCATAAGATCTCGACTACTTTCGATATTGGTATGTATTGGATCGAAACTTAATGGATTATGGCACCTAATTGTCTGAAAAAATCAAGTTTTTAGCTTGTGGATACCATCCCTAAAATTTCACCTACAGTAGCATACAAATTTTTACCTCCAATTCGTAATAAAATATTTGACTACCATGAAACATGAAACTATTGTAAACCTTAACATACAAGAATTTGTTGACAGTTACGATCATACCACATGTCAATGCACTAACTCTCCCTTTACTTCAAAAAATCTTGTGGACGCTCTAGAGGCCAAAGTTAATATCCGATTGACTTTAAATTTATACACAGTGTCTAAGGTCATGAGACGAAGAAGCCTTTTGATTTTTAGCGATTTCCGATAATTACTGCCAGAGTTATGACCCTTGATCACTTCAAACAATCTTGTGGATGCTCTAGAGGCCAAAGTTAATATCCGATTGACTTCAATTTTTTACATAGTATTTACAGTCATGAGACTAAGACGTCTATCGATTTTCAGTGATTTTCAATAATTACTGCCAGAGTTATGGCCCTTGATCACTTCGAAAAAATCCTGTGGAAGCTCTAGAGGCCAAAGTTATTATCGATCGACTTTAAATTCACACAAAGGGTTTAAGGTCAGGAGACAAAGAAGCCTATTGATTTTCAGTGATTTCAAATAATTACTGCCAGAGTTATCTCCCTTGATAACTTCAAAAAATCTTGTGACGCTATAGAGGCCAAACTTATCATCCGATTGACTTCAGATTGATACACAGAGTTTAAGGTGTTGAAACGAACAAGTATTTTGATTTCCAATGAATTTTGATAACTGAACAGCTAAATCCATGATATTTCATGTATATACTAATTGTTAGCGTGGGGTAAAACTTTATAAAAAGCAATCAAATTCTTATGATTTTCTGATAATTACATAATGAGTTGTTACTCTTAATCAGTTTTTAGTCTATTACAAATGTTTCATTACCGAAAAAAGTAAAAATATGCGACAACCCTTGTTGACTGCCCGGACGATTTAGCTGCTCTGGGCGTATGTTTCTTTGCCTGACAACCTTTCTTTTAGCTTGTGGTTCCTCTTGAGGTCACAATTATTAACCGATTTAAAAAAAAATTTTGTTTTGATTATGTCATCGTTTCACCATAATGAAGGTGGAGTTCGAAATTACAGGAAAATCGGTTCAAAATTGACAAGACACTATGGCCGCTGCTTGAATGCAAATAGTGTAAAAATATGGTATATCAAGGTTGTGGACCCTGTAGAGGTCACAATTTTAATTTGATTTTGATGAAACTTGAAATGCATGTTTATAAGCCGCCGCTTGAACGCAAATAGTGTAAAAATATGGTATATCAAAGTTGTGGACCCTGTAAAGGTCACAATTTTAATTCGATTTTGATGAAACTTGAAATGCATGTTTATAACCTAAAGATCTTGGTTCTTATTACCCGATTTACAAAATAGTTTGATTATATCACTGTAGGCCATGGACTGGAGCGATTTGCTGTTTACTTTCGTGGAATGGCTTAATGCCAGAATGTTTTCTGCATAGACTGATTTAAAATATACTATTCAAAAAAAGTAGGGGATATTTGATTTTGGGGGCATAATACTAAAATATGCAAATGACTACGAAAAAAGTCACTATAGAACCTAACAGAAGAAACATTTCCAATTACATGTGATGCCCAAACGCACCAATAGCTACCGCATGGAATGCATGTGATGCTTGGGATCATCATGGGGGTCCAATCCAAGATTTGCACGACTCTGGCTTTGAATGTTACAGTCATTGTGGCATTGAATTCCAGGGTGGAAACATCAGTTTAATTGTTTTAGTGACCAGAAAACAAATTTTGATATGCGTCGGCTTACCCAAAATGAAAGGTTACGTGCCCTTGGCATGCTACAGATCGGCACAACACAGGCGGTTGTGGCGCGGACGATGAATGTTTCTCAGTCTGTCATAAGCAGGCTATGGTCCAGATACCGTGATACACAATCTGTACAGGACAGACCACGCTCAGGTCGACCAAGGGCGACAACTCAAGCCCAGGATCGATTTATCCGTACCTTGGCCTTGAGAAATCGTGTCATCACAGCAAATCAGATCAGCGCTAGTCTTCAAACAGACACTGGTGTGAGAGTGAGTGGCCAGACGATTCGGAATCGACTGCATAGGGGTCAACTTCGCGCCCGACGTCCTCGCGTGATCCCTTGTTTGAGAGATCATCACATTTAGGCAAGACGTCGTTGGTGTAGGGAGCGTCAACACTGGGATAATCGACGCTGGAGCAATGTGATGTTTTCAGATGAGTCAAGATTCACTGTTGATTTTTTGGACAGACGTAGGAGGGTGTGGCTTCGTCGAAACGAGCGCTTCCAAGACGTTAACGTCATCAGACATGATCGATTTGGGGGTGGTTCTGTTATGGTGTGGGGAGGCATCACTGTTGCTGGAAGAACGGCTTTACATGTTGTTGCAGGGCGTGTTACAGGCCAGTACTACCGGGACAACATCTTGGCAGTCCATGTTGTGCCGTTCGCACGACGTCATGGCCGCCGTTTCATCTTCCAGGATGACAACGCAAGATGTCACAGGGCCAGGATCATTACAGGTTACCTCCAACAATAGAACATCACCACATTACCTTGGCCAGCACTGAGTCCCGACCTCTCCCCCATCGAGCATGTCTGGGACATGCTTGGACAGAGGTTATGTCAACGTCAACAACGTCCTGCCAATGTCCAAGAACTTGCTGCTGCGTTGCAACAGGAATGGGACAATCTGGACCAAAATGACCTTAGACGTCTCATTAGGAGTATGCCACGTCGGATCAATGCTTGTTTGGCAAACAGAGGAGGATTTACCCGTTACTGACTTTGTTGTGATGCTGTGGTAACTTTGCTCTTTGACCCCAGGTATCATTTTACCCTTATAATGGTCAGTCTGTGCCTTACTTAGTTTAACGATCATTTGGAATAAATCGATGAATGTGAACTTCATTTCATTTTGTCATTTGTTTCTTCGTCAGTTTCATTAGGTGACTTTAATAACACTTAAAAATCAAATATCCCCTACTTTTTTTGTATAGTATAGCATAAAATAAATAATGACATTCCATCACGCCTCCCTGTTAATAACAAACTGCTTCTAAATATTTTTATAACTTTTGAATATTTTGTTTTCGCGGACTTAATCTTTTTTACCGACATATTAATGCGCGAGTGAAAAGGTTGGGAGAATTTGCGTCGACAAGTTCCTTACCCGGGATTTCAGCCAATCAGCAAACAGAAAAATCGTCATTACGGGCAGTGATGTCAACAAACACACGTGTGTATTTTTTCGTCGTTTTGACTAAGTTTCTCGAAGTATGAAGTGCCTTATTCACCAAGCAATCAAGGATACTGGCAAATTAGTTTAGTTTAGTGATACCAGTTGGAATTCTGTTGTGAACTACGCTTCTTAGTGGTAATATTTCAACGGACACGGAGGAGAGCAGAAAATTGTCGTTTCTTATGATGTGTTTGAGAAGGTAAAGTTGGCCTAATTATTTTTTTCTCTCTTTAATTCTTACACTGAAATGACTACGGATTCTTTATGTCTATGCCTTTATTTGAACAGACACATTTTTTGTTTAAACAGTATTTATTTAGCATATATTTGCATACAAAATAAAATAAATACTAAATAATATATGTTTAAACAAGCTGTGCTGGTAGCTTAAAATTATTAATCTGTCTCAGCAAATGGTAATAAACAAAGTAAAATATAAATGGCATGTTGAAGATAAATGTTTAAAGCAATATCTAAGTTTATTTTGATATTGCAGGAGATCTATTTCATATTGAGTAGATATTGAAAAATTTTGAAAACTAGGTCATGCATTTATTTTGTTCAAAATATAAACTTTAGTCAAAGGTGGGCTGTAATTTTTACCTTTTTGTAGGCTCAAAAGTAGAAGCATTGAAGGTGTAAGGTTATCACTCCAACGGATCCAGCATTCAGAAAAGAGCCTTGAAAAGGGCAGCACACGAGACCCGACCACATAGTCCTTCAATTCCTTCACAAAAATAAGATCCCATCGACCTTTATCATGTACAGTCACATCTTCTACCGATGGTGTTCTTACATCTGTTTGTATCATATTTCCATGGTGGAAAGCGAACCAAGGATTTATTATATAAAACACAGACTTTAGATGCTGGTAAGTAATTGTTTACAATGTAAGACTAAGAGCTCCACTTCTCATTCATGTGAAACAATTGCCATGCAGATTAGGTAGCACGTCATTACGGTCCCACGTCATTTCGGACTCAACACAAACATTGTTTCGGGCTCAGTCTGATGACATTTTGGGCTTACTTAGCAACTTTTCGGACTGGGTCAAGCAACTTTTTGAATTCGGGATGGCGACGTTTCGGACTCTATAAAAGCTGAAAAATTCTGTGTATATGTTTGTAACAACCGTTTGTTCTTTCGTTTTAGGTGATGCTGAACACAGATCATTCACGATAATAAAGAAATTAAACATCTGGACTATAAAAATGCAAATTATTTTAATCTAAATCGATCACCGGACTGATTAAATGTGTGTAGCATGGCAGTCTATCGATTAATAGCTCAAACTTTCTGACCAGCTGGGCCCTTTGCGGAACTGGTTTCAGAAATCACTCCTTCCTTGTTGGTCAGCTACGCACTATTTTCGATGATGTTCGTGTTTTCATCGACTGAGCAGTGCACAACCCTGTCCCTGGCCACCGACAAAAAATTGCGATTTTTGTTTGGGCGTAGTTTTAGCAGCTTTACGTTTTTCTTTCTCTCTTCTCCCATCCACACCATTGCCTTTGGAACATATCAATGTGGAACCAGCTTACGTTTAAATGATGTGACCTTCACGTAATGAAAGAAAGAAATGAATTCAAGAGAAAATCACAAAAACTTTTTTAAAATGAAAGCAAATCAGGATACCAGGCTAATGGAAGGCAAGCCAGTGACTGTGGGGTTCTTTCCTCATAGTGAACGGCCAACACAAAATATTTTATTGGCCCTATTTTTTCTTTGTCCCTAGGCAGCTGCCTATGGGCTAATCCGCCCCTGACAAATAACCTGCTGTTAGTCGAACATTATTCAATCTATGTTGGTTGTCCATGCCCGCACTTATTTTGCAAAATGATGAGAAATTAAATTTTAGCATAGAGGTCTAATGTACATACAATTATGGCTTGATGGAAATGATAGTTTGGGGACTCACAGGTTGGGGGCACAAAAATCTGTTTTACTCAGTTAAGAATTTAGTCAGATTTAGTGTACCTTAGCAGAAATATAACCATCATTCATTAGATCAACTAGAAAGACTGTCAAGAAAATATCCATCAGAAAATTTCCCCCAATATTCAGATTCATGCTAGTAAAATGCGGTCGAAATATGTGTCAATTCTCAGCTGAGTAAAAAAAGAAAAATAAATAATGATTTGTAGCTCTGGGCCAGCTGTCACCAGACCTTCCGCATACTTATTGAAAACAGCAGGAGATGAGTGACATGACTAACAACACGATACATATAACGCAATTTGCACTGAGTTTGAAGCTCAAATTCAACATGTCTAAAGATATCAATTTCGGGCCAAACCTTGTTGGAATAACATTTCCACATAGCCCAAACTATCAATAAACAAGTAAAACAAGATTAGTTCAGTTGTCAAGATCGTGGTAATAAACATCGATCACGTGACCAATCACATGTCATGATCTGACGACTTTCATTGGTCAATTACTTGACATCTTAGCAGCTTCGTGTTATGGCGAGAAATATATAGTTCTTATTCAGATAATTTTATAATTTATATTCCTCGAGCTGACATCCACATGTGAAGGTTGCTAGTTAACATCAATTTTGCTGTGTCTATCAATTTTAAAAATCGGAAATGCGGCAGCAGGCCGTTAGCGAGAGTAAAGATCTAAGCCATATAATTGTGCCCAGTCCATGGCCTACTGTTACAGTGTAATGAAGGTTGAATTTGAATTTTGTGAAAATCGGTAAAAAATTGTTGGACAAAATGGCTGTCGCTTGTACGCAAATTGTGTAAAAATATGGTATATCAAGGTTGTCGACCCTGTAGAGGTTACAATTTTAATTCGATTTTGATGAAACTTAAAATGCATATTTATAACTTAAAGATCTTGGTTCCTTTTGATATTTACGCATACCAGATTGTAACTTCCTGAATTATGGACCCTGATTGTGCCGAAAAATTGCCTTTATTATCTCATGGTCCCTCTGGAGGTCACAATTATTACCCGATTTAAAAAATTGTTTGATTATATCACCGTTACACTGTAATGTTCATCGGTCCAAAATTGCCGAACAATATGGCTGCCGCTCTAACACGAATAGTGTAAAAAATATGGAATATCAAAGTTGTGTGGACCCTGCAGAGGTCACAATTTTAATGAAACTTGAAATGCATGTTTATAAGTCAAAGATCTGGGTTCCTTTCGATATTTACACATATCGGATTGTAACTTCCTGAATTATGGCCTCTGATTGTAGGAAAAATTATTTTCTTTTTAGTTTGTGGGCGTATCCTGCCTGGCAGCCGCTGATTATTTAAATTCTTTTAGAACTTAAATGTATGTTTATTATCTGAGAGATCTCGAAAAGGTTCAGTTTAGTTTTGCTCCTGGTTTTGTTCCCCGAAAAGATCATAAGTTTGATTGTTTAATATACAACAATCGCTGATGAATTCGATTTGGGAGGAAGATAAACCGTAACTTCCTGTTAAAATTGACCCACCCTTTACACAAATACATGTAATAGCCAAGCATGTAATACATATACCAATTTTTAGATGACACTTAAATAAATTATGCCTTGGATGTGGACAGATCTGATGCGTCTATATCGACCGCAGCATCCTGGGTTATGGGCTATGGCCCCTGTTATTTACGCAAAAAGAGAAGTATGCACATAAAGTTTCTGGCCCAATTTTATATGAAACTTAAAATATGTGTTAGGAATCGAAATGTCCTGGATTGGTTTGAATTTGGTGAGCATCGAACCTTCCGTTATAGAGTTTAATCTCCATTTCCAAAAACATTGTGAACGCGATGCAGGCTATAGTTTTTAACAGATCTTTTTTATCGAATTAGATTATGTCCCCTTAGCCGAAAACCCCATCAATATTCAACCTTCTGTATCCTCCCTTTAATAGATTTAATTCTTGTTCGATGTAAATCATTGGGACAGTGAGAGAACGTGGCCTGTTGGTTTACGCAGTCCATCAACGTTCATGAACTTCCGTTTCAGAGTCATCTCCCTTTTCCGAAAATTTCAAGTGGTTTATAAACCAAAACAAACAAAATAAAACTTTGCTCTACTGGCATATTTCCAGATTACTTAACATGCATTATGCAAGAGCTAAATCAGCATATGGAAAGTCTTTATTTAGGCATCAGATGTTATAGAAATGATTAATTAGACCTTTATTTACACAACAAAGACAAAATCAACTCTCTAGACCCACGGATGGCTTGGATACAGATCGGATTTAATCAGTCGTTTATTTAAGATTAAATCGGCAAATGGCTGACCTAGATAACGTTTACTGTGACGTCGCTACCGGAAACTGGTGATGACAGTCCTGTCAAGTGAGTGTACTATTGCTACTGAGCATGTTACTGGATAATCAAGAATATGTGGGTGGAGTTATCGTCTGTCAATCAAACGATCGACAATTCTCGTAGAAGGTGTTGACACAGTTTGTACCCACTTCTTGTCCAAACTTCCAACACTGATAACTCCATTCAGAATAAAATAATTTGACTGAAATTTTCAATATTTTCTTTTGTATCATCTGTTTTTGAATTATTATAGCAAGATGGCCAACTCTGTATTAAACTCCGTAATGTATTTTTAAATAATATCAGAATCAGAATAATTTACTTTTGCATGTGAAATAGTTTATATTTCTTAAGCGAAAAAAAAAACCCTAATTTTTCTTAAAAAATTGTGAGAATGGTTTACTTTTGTACCTATTTTGGGGTTATATAAAACAGGCTCAATTTTACATGTCCTCAGTGAACCACCATACAGTAAACAGTGCCACCTGTTACCATAATGAGAGTTAGAATTATGACTTATCATAACAGCAGTGAACAGGTTAAAAAGGGAGACATGCTGTGAATTCCTTAAGCAAGCTACGTCCACATCTGTGCAAGAAATGGACAAATAACAGTGAAAAATCAATATGGCTCTTCCCCCACCATGGTCCTAAATGCTGAAAAATATCTTTTAAAAACTGCAGCCTCCATAGAGTTTACACGGTTTTCTGCAAAGGGAGAATGCAGAACGCTGAAAATCGATATGGTTTTCAAGATCTTTCAACCTTTAAATAGGACAAACATTGGTATAGGGGTTTAGTTTTTAGACGCTGCATTTATTTTCCCGGATGTTGTAGAGAAATGAACCGAGTGTTTGATAACACAAGGCGTTCAGATTTTACGCTAAATTACCACTTTACTGTGGTTACGATTTATGTGGTTACAATTTACAGAAAAAAGATTTTGGAAATATTGACTAATTCAACTTGGTCATCGTTTTATTATTTGTTATTCATATTCCATCAAGAGGAAATTTTATGAAAAATGGCTGAAATATTACTATATGTACCAAACAACAATAATTTTTCATTGGTTAGGACCGTCTAAACGCGGGTAAATTTACAGTAGCTATTGGCTAACAGCACGCATAAACAACCTTATTTGCATATTGCATACATATTATTTATAGTATAGTGTTTTGTGTAGGATAGCATGCAGCGCTAAAGAAGACGATAACCTCGCACGTACTATGCTGTAATTAATATATAACATCCGTTTGGGTTTAATCCGAAACAACACCTTCCCGGTTAATATTAAAAGGATGGTAAATAAAATGATCTGCACCTGTAATCTTTGATGAAATATTATCGTTGTTTAGTGCACGGAGTAATACTTCAGCCATTTTTATAAAATTTACTCTTGATGGAATATGAATAATAAAAATAATGAAAAGATGACCAAGTTGAATCACTGAATATTTTCAAAATCTTTTTTCTATAAATTGTAACCACATAAATCGTAACCAAATACACGGCTCTCGGTAAAGTGGTAATTTGTCGTAAAATCTGAACGCCTTGTGTTATCAAACACTCGGTTCATTTCTCGACAACGTCCGGGAAAAGAAATGTCGCGTCTAAAAACTAAACCCCTTTCAAATCTAAATGGTGTTCATTTTCAAAGACATCCCGAGAAACTGAACGGTTGTAAAGTAGACGATCGAGATCAAAACTAAACAACGTTTCTAAATCTACACGGTAGCACAAACTGGGCGGTTTTTGATGAATCTTGACAGCATTTAACACATTCTAGACGGCAAACTATTGACTGGATACGTGTATTAGATTTTAGATGGTAAGGGTAGTGTCTTTCCTTTTTTTTTTGTAAAATCTGGACGATAGCCAGTTCCTAGTGTACCTCATAAGACAAAACTGATGATTTGGAAATTAAACATACATTAACCAAGAGCTAAATTGTCTATTGCAGGTCTTTCTTGAAGCCTGAAATGTTATCTAAATTATTAATTAGACATTAATTAACTTATCCAGACGATAATCAACTCTTGATGGCATCGCTATCCTGGGATATTTTCTGGATTAGGATCCGATCTGCTGATTAAATCAAAAATTGATAATTGAGACGGCAACGTGAAGTTGGCACGTTATTCTGGATTCGGGATTCAAATAACGAATAACGAGCCAGCTCGTTATTCGCGAATCCCGAATACCGTGCTGGCTCGTTATTCGGTATTCGCCAATAACGAATAACGGCCCAGCACGTTTTTCGGGATTCGACACTAAAAAGAGCGGTCTACCTTCCATGCGACCATTTCCTCGATACCTCCGAACCTAAGTGTAAGTGAACGTCGGGTGGCCGACTAGCACAGAGATTCGGGATTCGACAATGAAACAGGTGAGAGCAGGACACGACTGCCCAGTGCACGCCGACAAACCAGTCAACGCGCTATTCGCTGGACAAATGGTCGTCTAGTTGTTAGTCGGTCACCCAACTACGGTCGGGGGTAGCGAAGAAATGATCGGATGCCCCGTAAGTCGGTCTGTTTTAGTTGCGAATCCTGAATAACGTGCTGGCTCGTTATTCGTTATTGGCGAATCCCGAATAACGAGCCAGCACGTTATTCGTGATTCTGGATTCGACAAAAAAACCGGTGAGAGCAGGACAGAACTGCCCATGGCATTCGAAATAACCAATCAGCACCCAATTCGCTTGACAAATAGTCGTCTCCGTGCTGGTCGGTCAACGAGGAAATGGTCGGATGCAAGATAGATGGTTCTGTTTTGATGTCGAATCCCGGGGGGTTTGGATGGCCTAGTGGTCTAGAGTGCCGCGCTTCGACCTCTAGCTGGCCGGTCACCTCTGGCTTGCGGCTGTGGTTTCGAGCCCTGGTGTGAGCGTATGTGGCATGGAGATAAGGGGCGCCTTCTCAACCTCGTGGGTTTCCTCCGGGCACTCCGGTTTCTTCCTACTGCTAAAGACCCCTAAGCGCAAGCGAATTATTGAAATAAAATTAAAAACCATATGTTAGTCCCGAAATGGCCTGGTTGTGTCGAGTGGACGTTAAACCCCATTTCTCTCTCTCTTTCTCACTCATGTCGAATCCCGAATAACGAGCTGGCTCGTTATTCGTTATTGACGAATCCCGAATAACGAGCCAGCACGTGATTCGGGATTCGGGATTCGACAATGAAACAGGTGAGGCAGCACGTTATTCGTAATTCGACAATAAAACAAGTGAGAGCAGGACAGGACTGCCCAGTGCAACGCGCTATTCGCTGGACAAATGGTCGTCTAGTTGTTAGTCGGTCACCCAACTAAAACAGGTTAGAGCAGGACACGACTGCCCAGTGCACGCCGACAAACTAGTCAACGCGCTATTCGCTGGACAAATGGTCATCTAGTTGTTAGTCGGTCACCTAACTACGGTCGGGGGTAGCGAGGAAATGATCGGATGCCCTGTAAATCGGTCTGTTTTATTGGCGAATCGCGAATAACGTGCTGGCTCGTTATTCGTTATTCATTATTGGCGAATCCCGAATAACGAGCCAGCACGTTATTCGGGATTCGACAATAAAACAGGTGAGAGCAGGACACGACTGTCCAGTGCACGCCAACAAACCAGTCAACACGCTATTCGCTGGACAAATGGTCGTATAGTTGTTAGTCGGTCACCCAACTACGGTCGGGGTAGCGAGGAAATGATCGGATGCCCCGTAAGTCGGTCTGTTTTAGTGTCGAATCCCGAATAACTTGCTGGCTCTTAAGATAGAACGTTCAGTTATTAGTGGCGAATCCCGAATAAAGTTCCCTGTTCTCATAAAAAACAGTCGTCTCCTTGCTAGTCGATCACCCAACGTTCATTTACTGCCCCGTGCACTCCAACAAACCAGTCAGCACCGTACTCGCTGTAGATACTGCTGTCTCCGTGCTAGTCGGCCACACGACGTTCATTTACTCTTAGTTTCGGAGGTATCGAGGAAATGGTCGCATGGAAGGTAGACCGCTCTTTTTAGTGTCGAATCTTGAATCCCGAAAAAGTGCTGGCTCGTTATTCGTTATTCGTTATTGGCGAATCCCGAATAACGAGCCAGCACGGTATTCGTGATTCACGAATCCCGAAAAACGAGCTGGCTCGTTATTTGTTATTTGAATCCCGAATAACGTGCCAACTTCACGTTGCCATTGAGACTATGTTTTTTATCGTACCGACTTTAGTAATGATGATCGGGGTTAGACCCAAAATTCAATCGCTAAATTCTCGGTTCAGAGTGAAACAATTTTGCTGAAATTTTCAGCAATTCCCCTTTACATTATCTAGTTTTTAACTAATATAGTGAGAACTGTCAGCTCTTTAATCTCCCTTAATGTATCTTTAAAAATATGAAACAGAGTTTCCCGTCCCGTCGTTCAGCACCAACCATGCCAATGAAGACTGCAATACCCCATGAATTGTGCCGTGTGCGGGGATTTTGCACGGACAGCTCTGCTACGGCCTACTCATATTTCAAATTCCAACTGTCAGGGGTTCTTTTAAGTGCACGGCATTGGAACAACTAGAAAGTGTTCCTTGTCCGGAACCTACTCTTTCACCACTGAAAGGGGGTAATCATGCCGGAAAACCTGAGTGACTTCCTCTTCCAACACAGGGAGTGAACCTGAGACCGAGTAAGGGTCTTACTCACCGAGCCACCACAGCTCACAATGATTTGGAAGCTTGACCCGATAGAAGGCTAAAATATTTCATAATTTTAAGGGGAAAAGATGAGCTAAACTAATCACTACATAATTAATATTTTAATATTTATTTATTCACGATGTAATGAGTTCTTGCCATATATTGTATTGTTCCGGGAGAGGGGTTTAATATAGGCTATGCCTGTCCCCCAATCCCTATTCAGATACAAATCTGAATAAAAATACTGCTTATAAAATTGTATTGTACTTTTAGAAACAAAATAGGCCAAATCAATCGATATAGCAGTATTTGGGAAAATGCATGACAAGGAAGCCTATTTATATATTTTAAAAATATCTATAATAGTTTGCTTTTAAAAATATCTATGATAGTTTGCTTTTGTACATAAATGACTTTATGATTTTTATCTATCAGGGCCCTGTTTCACAACAACTTAAGTTAAAATCACTAAAATAGATTTTAACTAAAATCAAAATGAAATTTTATGCGTTTCTCGAAGATTGATTGCAATTTTAATAGATTTTAGTTTAAATCGCTTGCGCCCGCGCAGTTCACATTACTGCTGCAAGTAGTTACGGTGAAAGCAAATACGCTTCGAAACTGAAAACTGTTGACAGGTTGAATTAACAGTTGCAATATCAATGGGGAGAGTTTCATACGTTAATTGTAGCAATGTTTGCACACGGTCAGACAGTCGTAGATAGATGAAATAAATGAGTTTATTCCGTAATATTTGATTCGAAAAGTATCGGTTGGTTGGCCTTGAACTTGGCATTTGATTTACTCGCAGGCTTCAATAGAAATAATGTGTATCGATAAACTTTATCGCTTGAATTTATAGTTTTATGTTATTTTGGACAAGAGAATCTATTGAGAATTGTCACAAACATATGTAACTGAACACGCCATTTTGAGTCGGAATGCGCAAAATCTAATTTTGGATTAGAGGCAAAATAAGTGAAAATATTGTTTTTGGTCGAAATTGAGATTTTCTTAAAAAATGAGTCAATAAATATACTATCTATCGACACAAAAGATCAAAATAGCAATAAAAGATTTTAGAACACCTTTATTTGAACGTTTTGTTTCAACGCTCGCTGTGGAACGAATGTCATTCCTCTTGCATAATAATTGGCATCGTTGTAAAGCGGAGAATCTCTAGATTACAAATATGATCAAAATATTATCGCTGAATTGATTTTGAACGGACACACTTGAGTTTTAAAACCCCTAAAAAATATGAATAAACACCATGTGGCCGTGCTGTCTACACAACTCGTTTGCTGATTGGTCCAGACATCACGTGCAAAGCATTATGGTTACGTGGCTGGCTGATCGTGCGATAAATATTTGGTTTAGACAATAATGTTTTTGGGTACCTCTACATGCAATTCGCTCTGATAAGTGTCAGAAAAAAATTAATTCTGATCGTATAAATATAGATTGCCGTCGAGTGTTAATCGAAACCATGTAGCTGATTATGTAAATTAATCGACAAGTGGGTTTGTGTCATTGAGTAATACTAATCAACTGTCACGTGTCAATAATAAAGCCATCGACAACTCATTATTTACCCGCGAATAATATTTCATACCATCTTTAAAAAATAATTTATAGGCCTTAAATGGAAGTAAAATCGCCAATAATTTTCTTTTCGAAGAGAATTTTATCGATAGCTGAATTCTGTCGCTTCTTCATACGGCATGTAAAGTAAGGAATGCATATTGGATATCATTGTTTAAAATGCTCTTATCACCATGGGTCGAAAAAATGAGAACGACCAACGAGCCGAAATGCGACGATTCTTGAACCTGCAATTATTTAATTACATCAAAGCCAAAATGCATGAAAGTGAACGTAAGCTTTACTTGACTATGAAATTGACATCTATCTATAGGGACTCATATTTTGATAATGTTACGGTATCTGAAAATATTAGAGACTTTTGGCAATTGTAAATTCTAGTACGTATCGCTTATCCGTATCGATTTTGTGTGTGACGTTATTAATGTGAGTATATTTCTCATACGTGATACGGCACCCGGATACGGCAGCCCGTATTGAACAGCTTTCATACGGGGAAGGTCTGTATAACATTGTCGTCTTTTTAGACGCTGAAATGTTGTATCATAACGTTTTTTTTATAAATCCCTGTGTATCTTAGAACACAGAGGTGTACATTTGATGTGAATTTAATCATAATAAAGACTGGAATTTAATCATTATTTGTGATGGGTTTTTCATACTTTTCCTGTCTGCTGTCTGCACGCTGGTTGATCTACGCGCTAGATTTAGGTAGATATGGAACCTTGCAAATCTGTAAATGCTGTGATTCTATGGTAAAGGGGTATAAATGATGAATTAGTGAAACCAAAATTTGCTGTCGAGTCAAAGATTTTTTTTTTTTTAATAAGATGCGACATTAATTAACTGTGGAGTGACTTCACACACTCCGAGAAATTGTAGGCAAGGCACTTGACTAGTACTGACGGTGATTTTGGTAGATAACTGCCATTATGCTGTGCAGAACTAAGCTCAGCTCAGTGACGCATACGTACGCGACGCAAGAATCTGCCGAAACTCTAAAACTACTCTGACGCAACGTGTCACATATACGATACGGATACGTGATACGCATAGGGAAAATGCCACTTGCCAAAAGTCTCTATTATAGACCTATCGTACACGCAAAATCTTATTTTAATTCACGTGTTAAATGAACACGCGTACAGCGGTGGTGGCTGCTTTGATGATTTACCCAATCAACAATCTTAATCTCCTGTCCACTAGCTGGCACTAAGGTGCTGATTAATTGATGAGATTAACTATTAACTTCAGTTAATCTCACCAAAGTTATAATATACAAATTACTACTATATGATGTTAATACTCTGCATGTGTTGTGTAGGTTTCATTGCAAGAAGAGTGCATTTACAACGATTTTCGTCTTCAGCGCCATTGAAATTCTAAATAAAAAATTATTAAGTTACAAAATAGCAAATAAATGATGGAAATCGTCTAATCAAAGTTTTACTACGATTTTCGTCTTTACCACCCCTGAAAACCCCCGAAAAGGTATGTTCAACGACAAAACAGAAAATAAATGGCCTGGTTCCCATGGGATTTTGTTTTGGAACATACCAAATCTTTAACTTCCTTTTTCTCAAAACTTACATTTGTGAGTTGGTAAGCTTCAAATGGACACAGCTCAGTCAATTTTTGTCTTCAAACAAACTATACATCAAATTGAATGTAATGAGTTGGAGAATGTGAAAATAACAATAACTAAATTTTCAAAATTTCCTCATTGTGACACATTATGTCATGTGGGGTCACATATTATGACATTTGTGACTCAAACAGATTCAAAAATATCTATGTAAAGATAAATATTTCAGTATTGATAACAATGATACATATATTACAGTAATAATAACAGTATCTCTGTAATGATATATTTCAGTAATGATAACAGTCCAGTATCTATTAATAGTGTGATGGATATAAATGGTAATATAACAACTCCTGGTCGAAAAACATCCAAATGTAGCTCCCCAATATCTTATTCTAACCTTAAACGAGGTAAGACACACCTACACTGATTACCAACAGAATTTTGTTTTTGTCCCCCGCCTTTCGAAGATAGTAGGGGACTATTTAAATGTCTTTGTCTGTCTGTCTGTGTGTGTGTCCGTCAAACTTTTTGACTTTTTACTAAGTTCTATTATGAGCATTTTCTGCTCAGAACAAGCAGAGCGATAAGCAATTTGATCAGTCGAGACTTTGGAACACAATAAATCTCATTCTTATTGAGTTATAATGTTTACATTTGGTGTAGGTGTGTATTAGGTTTTAACATGCCTTGATGGAGTTCGAGGATGAGAATTTTCTCCTTAGGGTAAGCAGACATAAGAAATTTGATTGGTTGATGCTTTGGGACACAATAACTTTAGTTGTAATTAAATGAGAGTGAGGACACTTGGTGTATAACTTTATTACATCAATACCTTGACTAAGCTCGATAATGAACATTTTCTGCCGAGGATAAGCAGAGCAATAAGCAATTTGATTGGTGGAGACTTGGAACACAGTAACTCTCCTTCTAATAGAGATAGACTGTTCAAACTTGGTGTATGCCTTAATAGGGGAATGCCTTGATGGAGTTCTGGATAATGAGCATTGTCTGCTTACAGTAATCTGATAGGTTGATGCTTTAGGACACAATAACTTTGGTAATAATGAAGTGAGAGCGATGAAACTCTGACTATAAATTCATTACCATGATAATCTTGATTGTGTCTGATAGAGGGTGATGAAACTTAGTGTATTGTTTGATAGCTTGATACTTTTGAAAAAATAAATGCATCATCTGTTTTGGGATTTCAGCGGGGGACATCAGCCTCACTGTTAGCTTGTTCTAATGTGAAACACTTGTTTGCTATAATATCTTTTGAAATTTAAGATGAATTTGGTTTTTATACGCCCACATTTTCATGTGGACGTATATTGTCGTCGCCCCTGTCCGTCCGTCCACAATTTGTTTGTGGACTCTCTACAGGTCACAATTCTTATCCGATTTGGCGAAACTTCAAATATAGGTTTATCCCCATAAGATCTTGGCTGCTTTCGATGTTGGCATGTATCGGATCGAAACTTCATGGATTATGGCCCCTGATTGTATGAAAAATCATGTTTTTAGCTTGTGGACCCTATAGAGGTCACAATTTTGAACCGATTTTGATGAAACTTGACATGTATGTTTATAACCCAAAGATCTTGGTTCCTTTCGATATTTGCACCCATCGGTTGGTAACTTCCTGAATTATGGCCCCTGATTGTCCGAAAAATCGCCCTTTTTAGCTTGTGGTCCCTCTGGAGGTCAAAATTATTATCCGATTTAAAAAACCGTTTGATTATATCACCGTTACATGGTAATGAAGATTGAGCTTAAATTTCAAACAAAAATTGACAGACAAAATGGCCGCCGTTTGTACGTGAATAGTGTGAAAATATGTTATATCAAGGTTGTGGACCCTATAGAGGTCACAATTTTGAACCGATTTTGATGAAACTTGACATGCATGATTATAACCCAAAGATCTTGGTATGCATGTTTATAACCCAAAGTATATTTCATCATATGTTTGGCGCAATATAGCCCCTTGGAGCAGATGTGCCATAAAACAACATTTCATTCATTTATAACCCAAAGATCTTGCAACATGGTTCCTTTTGATATTCAACGGATAATATCGGATTGTAACTTCCTGAATTATAGCCCCTGATTGTACACAAAATTGACTTTTTATACGTCCACATTCATAATGTGAACGTATTATGCCGTCACCCCTGTCTGTGTGTTTGTGTGTATGTGTGTGTGTGTGTGTGTATGTGGGTCGCCTACAGGGCGCAACTCTTCATGGATTTTCTTCAAACTTTGTATACTTATTCCTTATACCCTAAGGAAGATCCCTATTGTTTTTGGTGCATGCCCGACCCCCAGGGGCAGAGCCACGCCCATTTCTAGTATTTGTTTGTTTGTCGTCTACAGGCCACATTTCTTAACTTAAAACATTGAAACTTTGCATAAATATTCTTTGTACCCAAAGGACCATCCCTATCGATTGGGGGAGCATGCCCAACCCCCAGGGGCAGAGCCACACCCATTTTCTTTTCGCGTGTCTTTGTGTCGCCTACAGGGCGCAATTCTTACTGAATTTTCTTCAAACTTTGTATATTTACTCTTTACACCCTAAGGATGATCCCTATTGTTTGGGGTGCATGCCCAACCCCCAGGGGCAGAGCCACGCCCATTTCTAGTATTTGATTGTTTGTCGTCTACAGTCCACATTTCTTAACTTATAACCTTGAAACTTTGCATACATATTTTCTTTGTACCCGAAGGACCATCCCTATCGTTTGGGGTGCATGCCCAACCCCCAGGGGCAGAACCACCCCCATTTTCTTTTCACGTGTCTTTGTGTCGCCTACAGGACGCAATTCTTACTGAATTTTTTTCAAACTTTGTATATTTACTCTTTACACCCTAAGGATGATCCCTATTGTTTGGGGTGCATGCCCAACTCCCAGGGGCAGAGCCACGCTCATTTTATTTTTGTGTGTTGCCTACAGGCCACAATTCTTAATCGATCATATTGAAACTTAAAATACTTATTCCTTATACCCTAATGATGATCCCTTTTGTTTTGGGTGCATGCCCGACCCCCTGAGACAGCAACGCCCATTTCTTGCATTTGTTTGTTTGTCATCTACAGGCTGCATTTCTTAACGTATCATCTTATTCTTGATACCTTAAAGAAGATCCCTATTGTTTTTGGTGCATGCCCGACCCCCAGTGACAATCCCACGCCCATTTCCTTTTTGTGTGTCTGTGTGTCACCTACAGGCCACAATTCTTAATCGATCGTCTTGAAAACTTTTTTATACTAATTCCTTATACCCTAAGGTATTGATTTTGGTGAATGTTCCGATCTCCAGGGGCAGAGCCACGCCCACTTTTTGCCTGTAGCGTCTGAAAGTCACAATTCTGAATGGATTATCTTGATGTTGAAGCACGACCCTCAACGCTAAACAAAACAAACGCCTAGCCTTCTTGACAAAGTACCATATCAATCAAAGCAGGAATGTGGACGTATATTGTAGCGTTAGCGTTATGTTTTAGCTTGTGGTCCCTCTAGAGGTCTCAATTATTATCCAATTTTAGAAATAATATTAACTGTTTCGTATACTGAACGTTAGCATGGGTCAGAATTTCATAAAAACCAAACAAATTCTAATGATTTTCTGATAATTACTTAATATGCTACAACACTTGTTGACTGCCTGGACGATTTAGCTGCTGTGTGGGCGTATGTTTCGTTGCCTGGCAACCTATTTTTAATCCTCCATTTAAAAAAGAATTAAAACACCATGATATCCAACCAGTTATTCAATATCGCATACATTGTTTTATCTACACATAAGTCTCAACTACAGACTAGAGAAGCAAAGTTTAAATGTTGCTCAGTAATAAACAGTAATTGTATTCCTTAGAATTTTCAGTAACTGTTTGTTACTGAGCAACGTTTTGACTAGGCTTCTATTTTTTTGATTAGCCTGATAAAAACCTGAGAAGCCTAGAAACATCACTCAGATATTGTCATGAAACCTTACTTAATGATAAATGATTATCAATAGTCAAATTTCTTTATTTGAATTCAATTAATCTTGCATTACGTTACAGATCCTGCAGAGAGTACAGATGTTAAACCTGCTAAAAGAATGTTGATGACATCATCCAGTACACCATCTGCTTCATCAAATATGTTATATTTAACAACAGATCAGAATGAAAGAAAAGAATGCCTAGGTAACAAAAGCCCCTATGCTTTAATTGGAGTCTATATTTTATAGAGAACTTCATTTCTGCCGTGCTTCACAAATGGCAAGTGTTGTAAAAACTTTATGTAATCTCCATCTTTTAGACTATTTGGCAATCCCCTACAACTGATACTTTCATGAAAGATAAAACATACCTTAAAGGTTCATTATAGGACATTTGATTAAGAGTTGACAGTTCTTGCTATAATAGTTAAAAAGCCAACAGTGAGGCTGATGTCCCCCGCCGAAATATCAACATAAATTGATGACACATATTAATTAATTGCAAATCAATCGAGCAATCAAACTGTACACTAAGTTTCATCACTCTCTATCTGACAGAATCAAGGTTATCTTGTCCCAAAGCATCGACCATTGAAATTGCTGAGCTCCGCTTATCTTTAGCTCGAAATGTTAATCATTGACTCAGTCAAGACATTCACCTAATGAACATCTACATCAAGGGGAAACATTCTATCTCAATTAAAAGCAGAGTTGTTTATGTTCCAAAGTCTTGACCAATCAAATTGCTGTGGAAGCTCTAGAGGCCAAAGTTAATATCTGATTGACTTTAAATTTATACACAGTGTTTAAGGTCATGAGACGAAGAAGCCTATTGTTTTTCAGCAATTTCCGATTATAACTACCAGAGTTATGGCCCTTGATCACTTCAAAAAATCTTGTGGACGCTCTAGAGGCCAAAGTTAATATCCGATTGATTTTAAATGTATACACAGTGTTTAAGGTCATAAGACAAAGAAGCCTATTGATTTTCAGCGATTTCCGATAATTACGTCCAGAGTTATCTCCCTTGATCACTTCAAAAAACCTTGTGACACTATAGAGGCCAAACTTATCATCCGATTGACTTCAGATTGATACACAGGTTTAAGCACAGGCACTCGAAGGGATTAAAATAAAATTTCTTAGTACTGCTTGACTATATAGTATAGTATAGTAGAAGGTATTTCAGACGCCATCTTTGTTATGACTCGTTGGCTAAATATTGTCTGCTAACATCTCACAATACTCACTAGTTCTAAGATTTTCCATCATCTTAATTGCCAACAAGACTTTATTTGATCATTATACACCCTCCAATGTAGTTAAATTAGTCATTTTACAGCGTTATTAATTACAAATCAAACTTAAAGTGTGTTCACTTGCCTTTTCATATCTTGAACGGACCGGAATTACGACGTAATCAGGTCAAAAGAAGTCTGTATCACCCAGTCCCTTTATAAACCTATCATTACTCAATATGTGCCTAGGAACTGGATGATCAAGCCTCGCTCAACAGCGGCCTCGCTTAGTAGGCTCTATCACGAAAAGATTGATTTGTAATTAATAACGCTGTAAAATGACCAATTTAACTACATTAGGAGGGTGTATAATGATCAAATAAAGTCTCGTTGGTAATTATGACGATGGAAAGTCTTAGAACTAGTGAGTATTGTGAGATGTTAGCAGACGATATTTAGCCAACGAGTCATAACAAAGATGGCGTCTGAAATACCTTCTAATATACTATACTGTATAGTCAAGCAGTGGTAAGAAGTTTTATTTTAATCCCTTCAAGTGCCTGTGAGTTTAAGGTGTTGAAACGAATAAGTATTTTGATTTTCAATGAATTTTGATAACTGAACAGCAAAATCCATGATATTAAATGTTTCGTATACTAATTGTTAGCGTGGGGCAAAACTTTATAAAAAGCAAACAAATTCTAATGATTTTCTGATAATTACACAATGAGTTGTTACTCTTAATCAGATTTTAGTGTATTACAAATGGTTCATTACTGAAAAAAGTAAAAATATGCGACAACCCTTGTTGACTGCCCGGACGATTTAGCTGCTGTGGGCGTATGTTTCGTTGCCTGGCAACCTATCTTTAAATGTAAATAAACATGCATAAAAAGTTGGAAATACTATAATTATAATTTCTAGTCAATATTATTTTACAAAACATTAATTCGAGCTGGTTCAAACCAAGATCTATAGCCATGAAAACTTGCTAAAGTTGTTGTTTATTACATTTTTAATATTCAAAATATTGATTATAATATTTTATTTAAATCAAAAATATTTCTCGCATGTTGTTTGCTACAATTTTAATATTCAAAATATTAATTATAATATTTCATTTAAATCAAAAATATTTCGAATGAAGGAGGCCCTGAAAACATAAAAAAAAAGTTTGTGTTCTTTCGGCCGCGCATATTGTATAGCTATGCTATGCGTGAATGCGGTTCATTTAAACTTGTAAACTCGTTTTTTCTCATTCACAAGTATACCTTTTTGAAAATGCTTTATACAATACAAGGATACTAAATTAAACTATTATGTACTATGTCAAAAAGTGTCCATTGATTTAGTCAAATATTTTTCCTGGATCACGACCACCACGACACGTCCGATGCTGAATCATTTACTGAATGATAATCACTATCAGTCTACGGGAAATCTCAATGTAATTGGCATTATTTATATTTCCGCTTTATTAAAATGTAATCCAGTCCTAAAATCAATGATTACTTTCCGTCAATGTATATTCAAAATATTAATTATAATATTTCATTTAAATCAAAAATATTTCGAATGAAGGAGGCCCTGAAAACATAAAAAAAAAGTTTGTGTTCTTTCGGCCGCGCATATTGTATAGCTATGCTATGCGTGAATGCGGTTCATTTAAACTTGTAAACTCGTTTTTTCTCATTCACAAGTATACCTTTTTGAAAATGCTTTATACAATACAAGGATACTAAATTAAACTATTATGTACTATGTCAAAAAGTGTCCATTGATTTAGTCAAATATTTTTCCTGGATCACGACCACCACGACACGTCCGATGCTGAATCATTTACTGAATGATAATCACTATCAGTCTACGGGAAATCTCAATGTAATTGGCATTATTTATATTTCCGCTTTATTAAAATGTAATCCAGTCCTAAAATCAATGATTACTTTCGAAAATCAAAGTATCGGTCTTCACAATTCGTCAAGATGTATAGAAATTGAACAGGAACAGGGATAATTCTAACGGGTGGAAAGGTGAGCGAGAAGTCACATGATCGACGTAAACAAAGCTCCTTGTCGGCTTTTGCAATTTTTATGGAATGAATACTCAGGAGTATTTTTCACCATTAAGCAATACAATATCGTAAATAACATGAAAAAGAAAACATTTTGTTCAATATTTATGTTAAATGTCATCTAGAAAATCAAAACCACGATATATCGCGGTATGTTCTGTTTTTATACGCCCACATTTTCATTTGGACGTATATTGTCGTCGCCCCTGTTGGTCCGTCCGTCAATGTAATCTCAATGTAATTGGCATTATTTATATTTCCGCTTTATTAAAATGTAATCCAGTCCTAAAATCAATGATTACTTTCGAAAATCAAAGTATCGGTCTTCACAATTCGTCAAGATGTATAGAAATTGAACAGGAACAGGGATAATTCTAACGGGTGGAAAGGTGAGCGAGAAGTCACATGATCGACGTAAACAAAGCTCCTTGTCGGCTTTTGCAATTTTTATGGAATAAATACTCAGGAGTATTTTTCACCATTAAGCAATACAATATCGTAAATAACATGAAAAAGAAAACATTTTGTTCAATATTTATGTTAAATGTCATCTAGAAAATCAAAACCACGATATATCGCGGTATGTTCTGTTTTTATACGCCCACATTTTCATGTGGACGTATATTGTCGTCGCCCCTGTTGGTCCGTCCGTCCGTCCATCCACAATTGTTTGTGAACAGTCTACAGGTCACAATTTTTATCCGATTTCAATGAAACTTAAAATATAGGTTTATCACCCTAAGATCTCGGTTCCTTATTACATTTTTAATATTCAAAATATTGATTATAATATTTTATTTAAATCAAAAATATTTCTCGCATGTTGTTTGCTACAATTTTAATATTCAAAATATTAATTATAATATTTCATTTAAATCAAAAATATTTCGAATGAAGGAGGCCCTGAAAACATAAAAAAAAAGTTTGTGTTCTTTCGGCCGCGCATATTGTATAGCTATGCTATGCGTGAATGCGGTTCATTTAAACTTGTAAACTCGTTTTTTCTCATTCACAAGTATACCTTTTTGAAAATGCTTTATACAATACAAGGATACTAAATTAAACTATTATGTACTATGTCAAAAAGTGTCCATTGATTTAGTCAAATATTTTTCCTGGATCACGACCACCACGACACGTCCGATGCTGAATCATTTACTGAATGATAATCACTATCAGTCTACGGGAAATCTCAATGTAATTGGCATTATTTATATTTCCGCTTTATTAAAATGTAATCCAGTCCTAAAATCAATGATTACTTTCGAAAATCAAAGTATCGGTCTTCACAATTCGTCAAGATGTATAGAAATTGAACAGGAACAGGGATAATTCTAACGGGTGGAAAGGTGAGCGAGAAGTCACATGATCGACGTAAACAAAGCTCCTTGTCGGCTTTTGCAATTTTTATGGAATGAATACTCAGGAGTATTTTTCACCATTAAGCAATACAATATCGTAAATAACATGAAAAAGAAAACATTTTGTTCAATATTTATGTTAAATGTCATCTAGAAAATCAAAACCACGATATATCGCGGTATGTTCTGTTTTTATACGCCCACATTTTCATGTGGACGTATATTGTCGTCGCCCCTGTTGGTCCGTCCGTCAATGTAATCTCAATGTAATTGGCATTATTTATATTTCCGCTTTATTAAAATGTAATCCAGTCCTAAAATCAATGATTACTTTCGAAAATCAAAGTATCGGTCTTCACAATTCGTCAAGATGTATAGAAATTGAACAGGAACAGGGATAATTCTAACGGGTGGAAAGGTGAGCGAGAAGTCACATGATCGACGTAAACAAAGCTCCTTGTCGGCTTTTGCAATTTTTATGGAATGAATACTCAGGAGTATTTTTCACCATTAAGCAATACAATATCGTAAATAACATGAAAAAGAAAACATTTTGTTCAATATTTATGTTAAATGTCATCTAGAAAATCAAAACCACGATATATCGCGGTATGTTCTGTTTTTATACGCCCACATTTTCATGTGGACGTATATTGTCGTCGCCCCTGTTGGTCCGTCCGTCCGTCCGTCCACAATTGTTTGTGAACAGTCTACAGGTCACAATTTTTATCCGATTTCAATGAAACTTAAAATATAGGTTTATCACCCTAAGATCTCGGTTCCTTATTACATTTTTAATATTCAAAATATTGATTATAATATTTTATTTAAATCAAAAATATTTCTCGCATGTTGTTTGCTACAATTTTAATATTCAAAATATTAATTATAATATTTCGGTTCCTTTCGATATTGGCATGTATCGGACCGTAACTTCATGGCTTATGGCCCCTGATTGTACGAAAAATCACGTTTTTTAGCTTGTGAACAGTGTAGAGGTCACAATTTTGAACCGATTTGGATAAAACTTGAAATGCATGTTTATAACTCAAAGATCTTGGTTCCTTTCGATATTTGCGCCAATCGGATCATAACTTCCTGAATTATGGCCCCTGATTCTCCGAAAAATCGCCCTTTTTAGCTTGTAGTCCCTCTGGAGGTCAAAATTGTTATCCGATTTAAAAAAACATTTGATTATATCACCGTCCCATGGTTATGAAGGTTGAGATCGAATTTCGTGAAAATCGAACCAAAATTGACAGACAAAATGGCCGCCGTTTGTACGCGAATAGTGTGAAAATATGTTATATCAAGGTTGTGGACCTTATAGAGGTCACAATTTTGAACCGATTTTGATGAAACTTGACATGTATGTTTATAACTCAAAGATCTTGGTTCCTTTCGATATTTGCGCCCATCGGAACGTAACTTCCTGAATTATGGCCCCTGATTGTCCGAAAAATCGCCCTTTTTAGCTTGTGGTCCCTCTGGAGGTCAAAATTGTTATCCGATTTAAAAAACTGTTTGATTATATCACCATTCCATGGTTATGAAGGTTGAGTTAGAATTTCGTGAAAATCGGACCAAAATTGACGGACAAAATGGCCGCTGTTTGTACGCGAATTGTGTGAAAATATGTTATATCAAGGTTGTGGACCTTATAGAGGTCACAATTTTGAACCGATTTTGATTAAAATTGACATGTATGGTTATAACCCAAAGATCTTGGTTCCTTTCGATATTTGCGCCCATCGGATTGTAACTTCCTGAATTATGGCCCCTGATTGTCCGAAAAATCGCCCTTTTTAGCTTGTGGTTCCTCTGGAGGTCAAAATTGTTATCCGATTTAAAAAAACGTTTGATTATATCACTGTTCCATGGTTATGAAGGTTGAGTTCGAATTTCGTGAAAATCGGACCAAAATTGACGGACAAAATGGCCACCGTTTGTACGCGAATGGTGTGAAAATATGTTATATCAAGGTTGTGGACCTTATAGAGGTCACAATTTTGAACCGATTTTGATGAAACGTGACATGCATGTTTATAACCCAAAGATCTTGGTTCCTTTCGATATTTGCGCACATCGAATCATAACTTCCTGAATTATGTCCCCTGATTGTCCGAAAAATCGCTTTTGTTAGCTTGTGGTCCCTCTGGAGGTCAAAATTATTATCCGATTTAAAAAAACGTTTGATTATATCATGGTTTCATGGTAATGAAGAGAGAATTTGAATTTTGTGAAAATCGGACTAGAGTTGCCGGATAAAATGGCCGCCGTCTGTACGCGAATTGTGTAAAAATATGTTATATCAAGGTTGTGGACCCTATAGACGTCACAATTTTGAACTGATTTTGATGAAACTTGAAATACATGTTTATAACCTAATGATCTTGGTTCCATTGCATATTTGCCCATATCGGATCGTAACTTCCTCAATCATGGCCCCTGATTGTACGAAAAATCACTCTTTTTAGCTTGTGGTCCCTCTGGAGGTCAAAATTATTATCCGATTTAAAAAACCGTTTGATTATATCATGGTTTCATGGTAATGAAGAGAGAATTTGAATTTTGTGAAAATCGGACCAGAGTTGCCGGATAAAATGGCCGCCGTCTGTACGCGAATTGTGTAAAAATATGTTATATCAAGGTTGTGGACCCTATAGACGTCACAATTTTGAACTGATTTTGATGAAACTTGAAATACATGTTTATAACCTAATGATCTTGGTTCCATTGCATATTTGCCCATATCGGATCGTAACTTCCTGAATCATGGCCCCTGATTGTACGAAAAATCACCCTTTTTAGCTTGTGGTCCCTCTGGAGGTCACAATTATTATCTGATTTAAAAAAAACGTTTGATTATATCACAGTTACACCGTAGTTATGGGTGAGTTTGAATTATGATTTTCTGATGATTACTTAAAATGCAACAACTCTTGTTGACTGCCCGGACGATTTGGCTGCTGTGTGGGCGTATGTTTCGTTGCCTGGCAACCTATTTTTCAATATTTTTCTGAAGGCGGTATTTTTCACTGTTTTTATTTCTGTGACGGTTTTATATCGAAATACTGAAATATCGCCCAGCTCTAGATACTAGATACCGTTTAAACATTACTTGATGATCGAGACTATGTAGGTGGAGTTAACGCCTGTCAATCAACAATCGGCCATACTGGAAAAGGGTGTCGATGAATTTTAACTACCATTTCTAGTAAAAAATTATAGTGGTAACAACTTTGTTCAGGATAAAGTTATTTGACTGAAATTTTCAATATATTCTTGTTTCAACATCTATTTTTGAACTTTTACAGCAAGAATGGCTAACTCCTTGTCAAAATCTCCCATAATGTATCTTTAATTATTAGACAATTAACTTATTCAGAACATATTCAACTCTCAATGCTAGCCTGTGATATTTAGGGAATTGGAATGCATTTTTTGAAAAATAATTAAATGAATAATCAAGACTTTTCAGTATAATGTATTTTCGAAAGGCAGGTGACTATTAAAATGGGTCTGTCTGTGCCCGTTACACTCTTTGGGGCACAATAACTTTCTAATTCAAACTTGGTGTAGGTGCTTATAGGGTCGATCCCTTGATGGAGTTCGAATATGAGAATTTTCTACTTAGGGTAAGCAGAGACAAGCAAGTTGATTGGTTGTTTTGGGACACATTAGAATTTTCTGCTCAGGATAAGCAGAGCGATAAGCAATTTAATTGATAGGGTGACCCACCATAAATAAATATGTAGACAATTACACTACAACATTTATATATATACCAAGCCTTAAATCAGTTTCACACATTTATAGTCACTAAATAAACGATCATGTTGTACTTAATAAGCTATGACCATTTAACATCTATAAATAATAGACTGAAAACTGGTTCTGAGTGTCGTCCATAACATCCAGACACTTTTGAGTAAAAGATAGGTTACATGCCCTTGTTTTGAAATTAGTCTAGCTTAACCAGTCTTTAGAAATACGCACGTAAGGCAACTCAACAATTGTTTTAAGAACCTTGTAAAAGTAAAATGAAACTACTGCTAGTATCATTTTCTTGCTGACGAAAGTTTTTCAGAGATATTATTTGACTACTAAACCAAAAGTTGCCACTCCTATTCCTAACGGTACAGCTAATAATAAAGCAATTTAAAAAATAAATCGAACATAATTTCTAAAGCTGCTATATTAACCAAGAATCTATATTTTTTACGGCTGTTATTGTTGATCGACTGGTAGAGAAGTGCACTGCCATGGCTATTTATAGTATCATAGACTCCACGTCTGGCTATTCATAGTCTCGAGACCCAGCCACTGCAGTGTACACATAAGCCATGTTGAGTCCAACTTTCTGTAGAGAACAGGGTGAATCTATAATTGATTGAGACTTTGAAACACAAAAACTCTCCTTCTAATGGAGGTAGAATGTTAAAACTTGGTGTAGGCGTTCATAAGGTCAATGCCTTGATGGACCTCGAAGATAAGCATTGTCTGCTTGGTTGATGCTTTGGGACACGATAACATTGGTTATAATGAAGTGAGAGCGACGAAACTCCAAATATAGATTCATTATGTCATTGCCTTGACTAACTTTGATGTTGAGAATTTTCTGCTAAGCTTAGGACCGATAAGCAATTTGACTGATCACTTTGAAACATAACAACTCTGCTTTTAATTTAGGTAGAATTCTTTAATGATTAACATTTCGAGCTAAAGCTCAGCATTTTCAGTGGTCGTTTCTTTGGAACAAGATAACCTTGATTCTATCTGACAGAGAGTGATGAAACTTACAGTATAGTTTGATTGCTCGATACTTTTGAAGAAAATAAATGTGTGATTAATTAATATGCGTCATCTATTTATTTTGGGGTTTCGCCGAGGGACATCAGCCTCACTGTTGGCTTGTTTTTATTAGTTTCAGATAATTGCCATGAAGATCCATTTACTGGCCACCTACAGCCTATTCACTTACCACAATCTCACCTGTATGGTGATATGGATCGCCTTTATTCAATGTCAGGATATCAACAGCTATCTAGTTCTACCAATCCACGTTTAGCTTTAGATCGTGATGGCTATGGCATGTTCATGGATACATATTATCATTATTATACTGGTCAACAGCCACACAATACTGGTTATGCATCAGCTGGTTTATCTGATTATGTCAACCCAAATGCTGTTCTTCCTGTAACATATTCCAGCAGATTACCAGATTCTTCGAGAAGTTATGATGATAACGATCGTTTCTCAGTGCCAAATTCGGTAGATGATGTCTATATTTCAGTCACGTCCAACTCTAACCAAACATAAAAGATCACTTATCATTATTTATTTTTTTCAAATCCTACACAGTTATTTTCATATTTTCGATGACTTAGTTAAATTATTCCTAAAAGGATGATGACTTGGTGAAATTAGTTGTGTAAGAAATCCGTTATTTTTCAAACTTTGAATGTCTATTTGAAAGATGGAACATAAAAAAGATGGTTAAATTAAATATTCTTATTAAGGCAATATAGAAAAAGTTGGTTCTCAGATACTGTTGATTAGCTGATTATGCACAGAACATATACACTACCACAATTGTTAAATAACCACCCAGTTAGGATTAAGCACCTGTATTAAGCCTGCCCCCTCATGAAAGTAATCTTGCAAGATACCATACATCAAGATTCAGTTCCATCATAATAAAAGTGTTCCCCTTTTAAATATTTTTATTATGGTTATTTATATGTTGATGTTTAGTATTTGATTTCCTATCTTCAATTTGAACATCTGGAAGCTTTGTTATTGTTTTATTATATATATATGTTATGGCTTTGTCAGCCTTCTTCTGTTTAAGTTACAGTTTCTTAAATGAATATTTCAGTTCATGATGATTCTTGGGAGAATGAGAAATTTTAATTTCTGTTCCAATTTTCTTGTTCTTCCTCCTCCAACTGTTGTGGTTCTCTAAATAGTGTATCAAACCACTTCATTCAAGAACATCTTCATCATAAAATGACTTGTGTAATACTGGGTTACATGATATAAATATCAATTGTCTACTTCATATTGCAATTGGTGCAGGGCTGTCAAAAATTCTCCCAAATCATGCATTTGTTATTTTAAAACAAAATGTTTTTTCACATCAAATATTTTAAAAAACTGATATGGATATTGGACTATTCAGTGTCAATTTATGTCAATTTTAATAAGCATTTTCTAAAATTTGTGTAGGCATATACTGATTGAAGACTGAAAAAGGGGATGAAAAGACATTCAATTACTAATCAATGCTTATAATCCCTTTATTGTTACCCTCAACGTTATCATTTTTCTCATCAAAGTGACATAGTATCCTAATTAGTAAATCAATCTGGTCACAAATTTTGACGAGATAATTGCCTTTAGTTGTCCTAATTACCATCTCTTAGTTACATTGTTTAAACATACATTATGGGAGAGCAATAACTGACTTTTGTCGGTCTTCCTTTGGGCCTCAGAAGTCATAGAAATTATAAATTAGATCTTTATTTAAATAACAAGCCCAAAATGAACTCTGTAGACCTACGGATGGCTTGGATTGGGCTCGGATTATAACAGGATTTCGTTGACTGATTTAATCACTATGGCGTCGTGGGAGGGGCTTCTCCGTGACGTTGACGTCATCATACTTCCGGACTGTTTTCTATTCGTCTGCTTAGGGAGTCGCTTAGGCCTACCTGAAGTACAAAAGAGTACACGCAGGCAACGCAAGAAGTCGGCTATTTATTATAATTTATTTACAATACTGCCTCGTTGATTTGGCCCATTCCTTTCAAACTTTACTATCCTATCGCAGACTTTCTCTTCTTATCTATATATTAAAAGTCTTAATTCTAAATTATAGTAAAAAATAAATGTATACGAATTGAATTGCAGTCCTGTCTCAAACCGAAGACGCTATCGGTACTAGTCATTGTAAACATTACTTGATAATCGAGACTATATAGGTGGAGTTAACGCCTGTCAATCAACAATCGGCCATAATGGGAAAACGGTGTCGATGAATTTAACTACTATTTCTAGTAAAAAATTATAGTGGTAACAACTTTGTTCAGGATAAAGTAATTTGACTGAAATTTTCAATATATTCTTGTTTGAGCATCTATTTTTGAACTGTTATAGCAAGAATGGCTAACTCCTTGTAAAAATCTCCCATAATGTATCTTTAAATTTATTTAATCTTCAACTTGAATTGAAATGACATTGGAACCCCAATTAATAGGGGTATGTTAGCAATATACTATGCAACCTCTAGTTGATTGGTATTGATTATTTATTACATAATGTTGCATTGATTCTATTTGTATTAAAGTTTATAGTTTAAACCGATTGTATCAACATCACTAAGCAATTTGTTATGATTTTTGCCTTTTTACTATTGTATTGGCTTTATTATACGTCCACATTTATATGTCAACATTCATAATGTGGACGTTATTGCTGTTGCCCCTGTCTGTGTCGGTGTGTGTGTGTGTCACCTACAGGCCACAATTCTTAAGTGATCCTCATGAAACTTTTCATACTTATTCCTTATAACCTAAGGATGATCCCTTTTGTTTTTGGTGCGTCCCCGAACCCCAAGGGTAGAGCCACGCCCATTTCTTGTATTTGTTTGTTTGTCATCTACAGGCCCCATATTGTTTGGGGTGCATGCCCAGCCCAAGTGGCAGAGTCAGGCCCATGTTCATTTTATGTGTCTGTGTCGCCTACAGACCAAAAATCTTAAGTGATCATCTTGAAACTTTACATACTCATTCATTATACCCTAAGGATGACCCCTGTACCTTTTGGTGCATGCCCGATCCCCAGGGGCAGGGCCACACCCATTTTTTGTATTTGTTCGTTTGTCATCTACAGGCCGCATTTCCTAACGTATCATCTTGAGACTTTGCACATGAATTCCTTATACTCTAAGGATGATCGCTATTGTTTTTGGTGCACAAACTAGGTCATTTCGGGACTAACATATGGTTAAATTTTATTTCATTAAATCGCTTGCGCATACGGGACTTTAGCAGTGGGAGGAAACTGGAGGACCCAGAGAAAACCCATGAGGTTGGATAGGCGACCTTACTCCTTGTCACGTACAACCAGGTATTCCCCACAAGATCTTACTTGCTTTCGATATTGTCATGTATCGGATCGAAACTTTATGGATTATAGTATAGCCCCTGATTGTAGGAGAAATCAAGGTTTTGGACCCTCTCTGGTGTAAAAGCATGTACGTGTAAAACAAAGGTTGTGAACACTGTAGAGATTTTGAACTGATTTTGATGAAACATGAAATGTATGTTTAAATCCACAGATCTTGGTTCCTGTCAATATTTACGCATATCAGATTGCAACTTCCTGAATGATGGCCCCTGATTGTAGTCATTGTACGAAAAATCGCTTTGTCATTCGATTTAACATATCTTTTGAATATAACACCGTAATGAAGGTTGAGTTCGAATTTCGTGAAAAATCAGATGAAAAACGCCGGAAAAAATGGCTACCACTTATACGCGAATAGTGTAAAATATGGGATATCGAGGTTGTGGACCCAGCAGAAGTCACAATTTTGTGCCGATTTTCATACGTCCACATTCATAATGTGAACGTATTATGCCGTCGCCCCTGTCTGTGTGTGTGGGTGTGTGGGTCGCCTACAGGGCGCAATTCTTCATGGATTTTCTTCAAACTTTGTATACTTATTCCTTATATATGGAAGGGTATCGCTGCCAATATTAAATGCTCTGCTAAAATGTCTTTTCCATTGAGTATATGTAAAAAGTACAGTGTACAAAGTCACAATACCGGTAATGATAAAGTCAAAATACCTCTAAGGCCAAAGTTAAATGTAAAACGACAAATGTAATGTGTCAAGTGACAAATGTTTTAATGCAGAATGCTGTTCTTTGACATTTCTACATTTTACATTTCTCCCATTACAAATCACATTTGCACTCTGCCACATCTCATTTGTCATTCACGCTTTCTTTTCATCAACTTGCGCATAGCATCTTCTTAAATATGCAAATATAGTATGCCACGTGACTTATTAACATATATACGGAAACGTCCGATCTTTCTTGAAATAAGAATATGAATTATTTCTCCCAGTTAACGTGCTGCCATTCTTCAGTTGACTTCATGCCATTCATGGGTTCTTATTTAGCTAACAATTAAGTTGGCCTCAGTTGTTTGTCCCGTACTAAGGGAAACCTTCTCGGCGAATACAGGTCGATCCATAAGCCCAAGTGGTTTCATGCGCGTAGAATCTCTTATCATTATTTCACTTTCTAAATTTTTGTTTTCGTAAGATTATATAAAATGAAATAGGCCAAAGACAAAATACAGTACTACGGCTGTGCCACTATGGACATACAGATCATATATATGCATACATTTATAATATAATTATTGATACCGTATTATACATAATAACACAGGTACGTGAAACATTAATACGTGTATTTAGGCCTAATAATAAGTAAATATTGCCGAGGTCTATATTATGACAATCACAACTGATGAAAAAATTCCCTGACTTCTCCGTCTTTCCATTATCCTGTTCCTGGTAGATAATTAAATTAAAAATGTCATCATCAATTCGCATCAAAACAGGTTCAGTTTAGTGTCATTAATTATTTTTCAAAATTGCGATTAGTTTAAAGGGGAAATCCCAGTTACATTTTGGGGCTTAAAATTGCTTAATTTTGTATGAAAGGCCTTTAATAACTTATAACTTAGCCCCTAGTAACTACCTCAAGCGTTGTGATACGTTTTCAAAAAATTTCCAATTGTCGGTATTGCTCTGTGTTTGAAGACCGGCGTCTTGGTTGCATCCTAAAAAGTGCCTGGATAATACGCGTCTACATGCTGAGTGCCGCAAGCTCTCTATTTATGAAGTGTACAATAGGTATCGCATGTAGTCGCATTTATCAAGTTCAACTATTTAAAAAGTCTCGTGTCCGGATATTTGATTGTGGTGCGATTTTGACATTCACGTCCAAACGACTGAATATTTTGAACTGAACTTTTCAGACAAGGTAAATACACAATTCTTCTGTATTTTGGCGTTAAAATTTCATACGTATACGAACTTGTAATTTTCAGATTCTATGAAATTCGGGATTCGCAATTTAAATGAACTAAATAGCTAATATTGCATTTGAGACCTAGAAATTGACATTAGTGGGTCGCAACGCATATAATAATGTAGCATGAATGTATATAAACTGATTTAAATTCAATGATATCCGTTTTTACTCTTATTTCAAATCAGTTATGTTCGGCGAAATAAGTCAGTAGTCTCAATCGAATGCAAATTTCTAGCGTCTGGTTATTCCAGTCTACATACGCCGTTTGATTTGGTACAATGTTTCTAGCCTCGTTCCTCGAGTCTCTTGCTAGAACTTGGTTTGAAACGCATTATGGTACACCATTCGTGTACCAATGATAAAATGTTGATTGTGTCCTAAATATTGGATATCAGAAGTCCATCTTTTTCCGGAAGATCACAGCATCAATTGTTGATTTAAATTGACAAATAATTCGTGTTTTCAATGGTGAAAATTTTGGATGATATTGAGTTAGAGACTTGGCTACTTTAAACTTTAAACCTTTCACAAACAATAATAAATGTTTACTAATTCGGGGAAGAAATTGGTCAGGAAGCTCATATTTTTAGATTCAACAAAAAGTTATATTTTCCTTTTACCAGCACAAACATAAATAAATAATTTAAAAAGAAAAAACAACTAATGGCGCGTTAACGGAGTTATCTTTCCTTGGGAACAATTATTCATATTTTTATTTCAAGAAAGATCGGTCTTTTCCGTATTTATGTTAATAAGTCACGTGGTATACTATATTTGCATATTTAAGAAGATGCTATGCGCAAGTTGATAAAAAGAAAGCGTGAATGACAAATGAGATGTGGCAGAGCGCAAATGTGATTTGTAATGAGAGAAATGTAAAATGTCGAAATGTCAAAGAATAGCATTTTGCATTAAAACATTTGTCATTTGACACATTACATTTGTCGTTTTACATTTAACTTTGGCTTTAGATGTATTTTGACTTTATCATTACCGGTTATTGTGACTTTGTACGTTGTACTTTTTACATATACTATTCAAAAAAAGTAGGGAATACTTGATTTTTAAGTGTTATTAAAGTCACCTAATGAAACTGACGAAGAGACAAATGACAAAATGAAATGAAGTTCACATTCATCGATTTATTCCAAATGATCGTTAGACTAAGTAAGGCACAGACTGACCATTATAAGGGTAAAATGATACCCGGGGTCAAACAGCAAAGTTACCACAGCATCACAACAAAGTCAGTAACGGGTAAATCCTCCTCTGTTTGCCAAACAAGCATTGATCCGACGTGGCATACTCCTAATGAGACGTCTAAGGTCATTTTGGTCCAGATTGTCCCATTCCTGTTGCAACGCAGCAGCAAGTTCTTGGACATTGGCAGGACGTTGTTGACGTTGACGTAACCTCTGTCCAAGCATGTCCCAGACATGCTCGATGGGGGAGAGGTCGGGACTCAGTGCTGGCCAAGGTAATGTGGTGATGTTCTGTTGTTGGAGGTAACCTGTAACGATCCTGGCCCTGTGACATCTTGCGTTGTCATCCTGGAAGATGAAACGGCGGCCATGACGTCGTGCGAACGACACAACATGGACTGCCAAGATGTTGTCCCGGTAGTACTGGCCTGTAACACGCCCTGCAACAACATGTAAAGCCGTTCTTCCAGCAACAGTGATGCCTCCCTACACCATAACAGAACCACCCCCAAATCGATCATGTCTGATAACGTTAACGTCTTGGAAGCGCTCGTTTCGACGACGCCACACCCTCCTACGTCTGTCCAAAAAATCAACAGTGAACCGTGACTCATCTGAAAACACCACATTGCTCCAGCGTCGATTATCCCAGTGTTGACGATCCCTACACCAACGACGTCTTGCCTGAATGTGATGATCTCCCAAACAAGGGATCACGCGAGGACGTCGGGCGCGAAGGTGACCCCTATGCAGTCGATTCCGAATCGTCTGGCCACTCACTCTCACACCAGTGTCTGTTTGAAGACGAGCGCTGATCTGATTTGTTGTGATGACACGATTTCTCAAGGCCAAGGTACGGATAAATCGATCTTTGGCTTGAGTTGTCGCCCTTGGTCGACCTGAGCGTGGTCTGTCCTGTAGAGATTGTGTATCACGGTATCTGGACCATAGCCTGCTTATGACAGACTGAGAAACATTCATCGTCCGCGCCACAACCGCCTGTGTTGTGCCGATCTGTAGCATGTCAAGGGCACGTAACCTTTCATTTTGGGTAAGCCGACGCATATCAAAATCTGTTTTCTGGTCACTAAAACAATTAAACTGATGTTTCCACCCTGGAATTCAATGCCACAATGACTGTAACATTCAAAGTTAGAGTCGTGCAAATCTTGGGTTGGATCCCCATGATGATCCAAAGCATCACCCGCATTCCATGCGGTAGCTATTGGTGCGTTTGGGCGTCACATGTAACTGGAAATGTTTCTTCTGTTAGGTTCTATAGTGACTTTTTTTCGTAGTCATTTGCATATTTTAGTATTATGCCCCCAAAATCAAATATCCCCTACTTTTTTTGAATAGTATATAATCAACGGAAAAGACATTTTAGCAGAGCATTTAATATTGGCAGCGATACCCTTCCATACTTATACCCCAAGGAAGATCCCTATTGTTTTTGGTGCATGCCCGACCCCCAGGGGCAGAGCCACGCCCATTCTAGTATTTGTTTGCTTGTCGTCTACAGGCCACATTTCTTAACTTATAATCTTGAAACTTTACATACATATTCTTTGTATCACAATGAACATCCCTGTCGTTTGGGGTGCATGCCCAACCCCCAGGGGCAGAGCCACGCCCATTTTCTTATCGTGTGTCTTTGTGTCGCCTATAGGGCGCTATTCTTACTGGATTTTCTTCAAACTTTGTATACTTACTCTTTATACCCTAAGGATGATCCCCATCGTTTGGGGTGCATGTGTGACCGGGGTCGTAGATTATCAAAGATAGTCCTGACTTTAGACAGGGTTAGGGTACAACAGGAGTGACGCTTCAGCCTGTGGGGAAAGAAACAAAACAGATGTCATTAGATTTGATGTTTGTTGAGCTGGCTGGCTGGGTGACAAACATAATGCATCCTCGTAACAATTCTCAATTACAATAACATTTTATAACATGAACACTCATATCAATAATCTATGCTAGGCTTAAGGCCTAGACGTCAAACACTAATCAGCACATTGTATATGTAATGTTGGAAAATGAATAGTATGAATATGATCTCTTGGGCCAATTAAATCATACCAGTAATAGTACTGAACTATGACAGCTACATGACATTAGTAATTAAAATTACTTATAATATTAGTTAGGTTGTATGGCTAGGCTTAATATTGGAAAGATGGCTGCCATGACAAAAACCATGTGCTTTTGAGATTTCTAAGTATTTCAACTAAGACTGCTCATTACTTAAAATACTGACTATAGCAATATCATTAATAATTACCATGAACACGTATTAGCTCTTTTAATACAAGTTATAGTGATGGTAAACTGAATAATTACCTGTGGGGAAAGAAACAAAACAGATGTCATTAGATTTGGTGTTTATTGAGCTGGCTGACTGGGTGACAAACACCATGCATCCTGGGAAAGAGTTATCCCCCCTTACCAAACCTTGGAAAACTGTAGTTGTCTCCCTTCTACCACTAGACTAACTCAAAATAATACCCCCCTATCCTCACTCTGTCACACTCTCCCCCACAAAACTAAATGTCGTCCCGACATTTCAATTATTAAAACAAAACTGGGCAACGTTAGATAAATCAATCAACAGTCGAAGTTATGATAACATCAAGATATTTCTAGGTACCTTTAAATACCGTAATGATAAAGTATCACAGGTGATCAGTCTGTTTACTCTATACTCAAATAACATTTAAGATCAATATCATGTTAACATCTATAATCTATATATATATATTATGTTCGAATATAGAACACAAAACTTATATTACAAAGTTAACTCATTTAACTAAACAAAGTCATACAGTGGTAATCAAACTTACGCCCATTTTCTTATCGTGTGTCTTTGTGTCGCCTATAGGGCGCTATTCTTACTGGATTTTCTTCAAACTTTGTATACTTACTCTTTATACCCTAAGGATGATCCCTATCGTTTGGGGTGCACGTGTTACCGGGGTCGTAGATTATCAAAGATAGTCCTGACTTTAGACAGGGTGAGGGTACAACAGGAGTGACGCTTCAGTCTGTGGGGAAAGAAACAAAACAGATGTCATTAGATTTGGTGTTTATTGAGCTGGCTGGCTGGGTGACAAACATAATGCATCCTCGTAACAATTCTCAATTACAATAACATTTTATAACATGAACACTCATATCAATAATCTATGCTAGGCTTAAGGCCTAGACGTCAAACACTAATTAGTACATTGTATATGTAATGTTGGAAAATGAATAGTATGAATATGATCTCTTGGGCCAATTAAATCATACTAGTAATAGTACTGAACTATGACAGCTACATGACATTAGTAATTAAAATTACTTATAATATTAGTTATGTTGTATGGCTAGGCTTAATACTGGAAAGATGGCTGCCATGACAAAAACCATGTGCTTTTGAGATTTCTAAGTATTTCAACTAAGACTGCTCATTACTTAAAATACTGACTATAGCAATATCATTAATAATTACCATGTACACGTATTAGCTCTTTTAATACAAGTTATAGTGATGGTAAACTAAATAATTACCTGTGGGGAAAGAAACAAAACAGATGTCATTAGATTTGGTGTTTATTGAGCTGGCTGGCTGGGTGACAAACACCATGCATCCTGGGAAAGAGTTATCCCCCCTTACCAAACCTTGCAAAACTGTAGTTGTCTCCCTTCTACCACTAACTCAAAATAATACCCCCCTATCCTCACTCTGTCACACTCTCCCCCACAAAACTAAATGTCGTCCCGACATTTCAATTATTAAAACAAAACTGGGCAACGTTAGATAAATCAATCAACAGTCGAAGTTATGATAACATCAAGATATTTCTAGGTACCTTTAAATACCGTAATGATAAAGTATCACAGGTGATCAGTCTGTTTACTCTATACTTAAATAACATTTAAGATCAATATAATGTTAACATCTATAATCTATATATATACTATTCAAAAAAAGTAGGGGATATTTGATTTTGGGGGCATAATACTAAAATATGCAAATGGCTACGAAAAAAGTCACTATAGAACCTAACAGAAGAAACATTTCCAGTTACATGTGACGCCCAAACGCACCAATAGCTACCGCATGGAATGCAGGTGATGCTTGGGATCATCATGGGGGTCCAACCCAAGATTTGCACGACTCTGGCTTTGAATGTTACAGCCATTGTGGCATTGAATTCTAGGGTGGAAACATCAGTTTAATTGTTTTAGTGACCAGAAAACAAATTTTGATATGCGTCGGCTTACCCAAAATGAAAGGTTACGTGCCCTTGGCATGATACAGATCGGCACAACACAGGCGGTTGTGGCGCGGACGATGAATGTTTCTCAGTCTGTCATAAGCAGGCTATGGTCCAGATACCGTGATACACAATCTGTACAGGACAGACCACGCTCAGGTCGACCAAGGGCGACAACTCAAGCCCAGGATCGATTATCCGTACCTTGGCCTTGAGAAATCGTGTCATCACAGCAAATCAGAGCAGCGCTCGTCTTCAAACAGACACTGGTGTGAGAGTGAGTGGCCAGACGATTCGGAATCGACTGCATAGGGGTCACCTTCGCGCCCGACGTCCTCGCGTGATCCCTTGTTTGAGAGGTCATCACATTCAGGCAAGACGTCGTTGGTGTAGGGATCGTCAACACTGGGATAATCGACGTTGCAGCAATGTGATGTTTTCAGATGAGTCAAGGTTCACTGTTGATTTTTTGGACAGACGTAGCAGGGTGTGGCGTCGTCGAAACGAGCGTTTCCAAGACGTTAACGTCATCAGACATGATCGATTTGGGGGTGGTTCTGTTATGGTGTGGGGAGGCATCACTGTTGCTGGAAGAACGGCTTTACATGTTGTTGCAGGGCGTGTTACAGGCCAGTACTACCGGGACAACATCTTGGCAGTCCATGTTGTGCCGTTCGCACGACGTCATGGCCGCCGTTTCATCTTCCAGGATGACAACGCAAGATGTCACAGGGCCAGGATCGTTACAGGTTACCTCCAACAACAGAACATCACCACATTACCTTGGCCAGCACTGAGTCCCGACCTCTCCCCCATCGAGCATGTCTGGGACATGCTTGGACAGAGGTTACGTCAACGTCAACAACGTCCTGCCAATGTCCAAGAACTTGCTGCTGCGTTGCAACAGGAATGGGACAATCTGGACCAAAATGACCTTAGACGTCTCATTAGGAGTATGCCACGTCGGATCAATGCTTGTTTGGCAAACAGAGGACGATTTACCCGTTACTGACTTTGTTGTGATGCTGTGGTAACTTTGCTGTTTGACCCCGGGTATCATTTTACCCTTATAATGGTCAGTCTGTGCCTTACTTAGTCTAACGATCATTTGGAATAAATCGATGAATGTGAACTTCATTTCATTTTGTCATTTGTTTCTTCGTCAGTTTCATTAGGTGACTTTAATAACACTTAAAAATCAAATATCCCCTACTTTTTTTGAATAGTATATATTATGATAATAGGGTGCCCCACGTGCCAACCGAAAAGTTGTTCTTGACACGTTGATCCTGCACGTTTTAGTTGAATGACTTGCTACTGATTTCTAACAGTCTCGCACACTCGTTGAGGCTATAAATAGCAACAGCATGCGGAAATGTTCAAAACACCAAACACTACTACAGTCGTAAAAAATCTATTGTTGACGATTCTGAATAGCAATAATATTTAACTTTTTGGTTTTTACGGCATCTTTAGAAATTACGCTCGTTTTATTTTTTAAATTGCCTTATAATTAACTGTACCATTAGAAGCTGCATATTTTGGTTAAGTACAAATAATATCTCTGACTCAACATCCGTAAATGGCGTAAAGCAAGAATATGATAGGCCTACTAGCAGTAGTTTCATTGTACTTTTACAAGGTTCTTAAAAATATTGTTGAGTTGCCTGATGTTGGTGCTTCTAAATTCAATTTCTTGTTCCATGTTTCGTAAAAAAAAGTAGTCTTGATTATCCCGACCCGTCAATTAGACGTAGAATGATCGGTAGACTAGTTAAGCGAGACTAATTTCAAAACAAGGGCACGTAACCTATCTTTTACTCAAAAGTGTCTGGATGTTATGGACGCCACTCCAAACCATTTTTCAAGATTATTTTTGTATGGTTTAATGATCATAGCTTATGAAGTACAACATGGTCGTTTATTTAGTGACTATAAATGTGTGAAACAGATTTAAGTTAGTTTTGTGGTGTAATTGTCGAGATATTTGGAGATATTCATTTAGGGTGGGGCACCCTATATGTCTCCGAAAGCTATTGATAGCCTGTGCCAACCAAAATTCAATTTTTGAGCTAGAGACCTGAAATTTTGCACACAGTTAGCAAAAAACCTGAGAATCATTAATCTGTTTAAATTTTGAAAATCGGTTCATAACTGTTATTTTTGCAGCTGATTTTATATACCCATATGTAAGCAGCGTTTTCCAAAATTCCGTCAAAAACGGACAAAATTGATAAAATAATATTTTGACTAACTAAATGACTTTGGAACAGACTCAAATTGTACACAGATGTTCTAGAGACACACATTTACTAAAATCAACCACAAAAATATTGTTTTTATCTTTTATTTGGACAACATTTAAAGGAAATCGGACATATTTAGTTCCGAAAAAACATAAAAATAATAAATTTAAAAAAATATCATTAAATAATAACGGAATAATCGACGTTGCAGCAATGTGATGTTTTCAGATGAGTCAAGGTTCACTGTTGATTTTTTGGACAGGCGTAGGAGGGTGTGGCGTCGTCGAAACGAGCGTTTCCAAGACGTTAACGTCGTCAGACATGATCGATTTGGGGGTGGTTCTGTTATGGTGTGGGGAGGCATCACTGTTGCTGGAAGAACGGCTTTACATGTTGTTGCAGGGCGTGTTACAGGCCAGTACTACCGGGACAACATCTTGGCAGTCCATGTTGTGCCGTTCGCACGACGTCATGGCCGCCGTTTCATTTTCCAGGATGACAACGCAAGATGTCACAGGGCCAGGATCGTTATAGGTTACCTCCAACAACAGAACATCACCACATTACCTTGGCCAGCACTGAGTCCCGACCTCTCCACCATCGAGCATGTCTGGGACATGCTTGGACAGAGGTTACGTCAACGTCAACAACGTCCTGCCAATGTCCAAGAACTTGCTGCTGCGTTGCAACAGGAATGGGACAATCTGGACCAAAATGACCTTAGACGTCTCATTAGGAGTATGCCACGTCGGATCAATGCTTGTTTGGCAAACAGAGGACGATTTACCCGTTACTGACTTTGTTGTGATGCTGTGGTAACTTTGCTGTTTGACCCCGGGTATCATTTTACCCTTATAATGGTCAGTCTTTGCCTTACTTAGTCTAACGATCATTTGGAATAAATCGATGAATGTGAACTTCATTTCATTTTGTCATTTGTTTCTTCGTCAGTTTCATTAGGTGACTTTAATAACACTTAAAAATCAAATATCCCCTACTTTTTTTGAATAGTAGATATTATGATAATAGGGTGCCCCACGTGCCAACTGAAAAGTTGTTCTTGACACGTTGATCCTGCACGTTTTAGTTGAATGACTTGCTACTGATTTCTAACAGTCTCGCACACTCGTTGAGGCTATAAATAGCAACAGCATGCGGAAATGTTCAAAACACCAAACACTACTACAGTCGTAATAAATCTATTGTTGACGATTCTGAATAGCAATAATATTTAACTTTTTGGTTTTTACGGCATCTTTAGAAATTACGCTCGTTTTATTTTTTAAATTGCCTTATAATTAACTGTACCATTAGAAGCTGCATATTTTGGTTAAGTACAAATAATATCTCTGACTCAACATCCGTAAATGGCGTAAAGCAAGAATATGATACTAGCAGTAGTTTCATTTTACTTTTACAAGGTTCTTAAAAATATTGTTGAGTTGCCTGATGTTGGTGCTTCTAAATTCAATTTCTTGTTCCATGTTTCGTAAAAAAAAGTAGTCTTGATTATCCCGACCCGTCAATTAGACGTAGAATGATCGGTAGACTAGTTAAGCGAGACTAATTTCAAAACAAGGGCACGTAACCTATCTTTTACTTAAAAGTGTCTGGATGTTATGGACGCCACTCCAAACCATTTTTCAAGATTATTTATGTATGGTTTAATGATCATAGCTTATGAAGTACAACATGGTCGTTTATTTAGTGACTATAAATGTGTGAAACAGATTTAAGGCTTTCTAAATATATTAGTTTTGTGGTGTAATTGTCGAGATATTTGGAGATATTCATTTAGGGTGGGGCACCCTATATGTCTCCGAAAGCTATTGATAGCATGTGCCAACCAAAATTCAATTTTTGAACACACAGTTAGCAAAAAACCTGAGAATCATTAATCTGTTTAAATTTTGAAAATCGGTTCATAACTGTTATTTTTGCAGCTGATTTTATATACCCATATGTAAGCAGCGTTTTCCAAAATTCCGTCAAAAACGGACAAAATTGATAAAATAATATTTTGACTAACTAAATGACTTTGGAACAGACTCAAATTGTACACAGATGTTCTAGAGACACACATTTACTAAAATCAACCACAAAAATATTGTTTTTATCTTTTATTTGGACAACATTTAAAGGAAATCGGACATATTTAGTTCCGAAAAAACATAAAAATAATAAATTTAAAAAAATATCATTAAATAATAATGGAATAATGGATATTGTTTTGTTAACGATTAAATGAAAACTGTAAACATGTTTTTATTGACAGCTATGAAATATTATGAAATATCAAAAAAAAAAAATTAACAAAATAAATGCAAGGAATCATAACAAACAAAACTCCGGAACTGAAGTTTTCAGTATAAAAATATAAAAAAACACAACAATTCAGCTATATATCTACAAAATCTTCTGCATAGGAACCTGAAAAATGATTGTAAATATGATTTAACTATACTGATAAAATAAAGGAAAACAGGCTGAAAATCCTGAGGAATATTCTCGGCCAAAACCACAATACTCACTGAGCAACTGTGACTGCCTTTAACAATAATACATCGATTAATAATCTTAATACATGTTTAACAATAAAAATATCAAGACAGAAAAGATGAAAAATAAGGTATAAACAAGTTAACTACTGTATTTAAGTTATCAATCATAAAGTCAAGTTAACAGTAATGAAAAGAGTAAGACTGTAAAAACTTCAGAACAGAAAGAGATGAAAAACAGTTACATGTAATAAGTTGACAGTAATAAATATGTTAGCTACATTAATATAAGTAAGAAATAATGGATAAAGTAAATTTAAAAATAAGTTACATGTAGTAATATTAGTTTAAAGTTATGGAAAAAAGTTATCTTAAGAAAAAAAAAGCATTGAAACAAAACATAATATAATAAGTTACCAACTTAAAAAACAATGAAAAATGTAACTTTAATACAAAATAAGTTAACACAACAATGAATAATGTAACTTTAAAACAAAATTGAAATAGAACTGATCAAAAAACTGTTGCCACATCTCGGTATCATTGTCACATTTTACTTCAGACATTATCATTCACGGTTTCATTTCACGGCTTAAGAATGAGATCCCCCGCCTCGTCATCTTCAGCAAGTTTATAAACATAAACAGCATTATCCCCCTTATATACTACATTGTACCACTCATTGTACCCAGGCACACTAGATATAACCCGTCCATCAAAAGCAGTTCTAAGACAATTCACATCTTGGTAATGTACAATTTCCTTTGAAACAAAGATGTTTTCCTTCGGAGTGGATTTCTTCAATGCATCATCAATTAATACCTTCAAATTTTCAGTCAATTTCGACGTTGAGTAAAGAACACCTTTCTCACTTAATTGAAATATTTTTTTGTCACTCACTGTCTGTCCTAACACAACCTTCCGAAATTGCAACTGTGCCCTCAAAGCCTTCCTTTTCTCTGCCTCTGATTTCATGTCCTGCAGATTACTATCGACAGTTTCCGGAAATTGCCAGAGTCCATGAAAAAAAAAAGCTGTTTGTTAATTCCTCCTTTAGTTCAAATTCTTTTGATTTCTTCTTCTCTATCTGTATCCTCTTTTCCCGCAAATTTTCAGAACATTTATTTTCTATCTCCTCCATTCTTCCTTTAAACTTCTTTCTCATTTCCCTGCCTTCAGTCCTGGCTTTATTTATGACTTTCTCTCTTTCTTCAAGTGGAAGCTCATCTAACCATTTCCCAGTTTTGTTTAAACAAAACATGATATGTGCTTCATTACATAATGTAGAAGCACTTGGTCGAAATCTTATTAGGGCATCCAAGAAAGCAAATACTCTCTCTGGAAATTTATTATGAAGTGGAACCGACTTTGTTTCTTTGGCCAAAGAAGTTGAAATGTTTTTATATTTACCACTCTCTAAATGATCAGCTACAGATTTCTTGATTAATGTTGACCAAACAGAAAAAAGATGTTGAAGAATTACTGCTGTTTTTACATCATTGTCATCGGGCATTATCAATCTTTCATATAACTCACCTTTATTTACTTGATCAGGAAATGGTATATCATCCCCACACATGAATCCAGAAACATCTTTTTGAGTATTTGAAAAAAAGGAATGCAGTGTTTGGTAGGTATCACTAATTTCTTGAACGGAAACATTGCTTTCAATGATCCTCCATAGTGGTGATGTGATGAATTTTGAGCACAATCCCAGTGACTTACACGCAGCAATGTAATATGTCTCCTTTACGTCAAAAAATACAGCCTTATGTAGAAGATTTCCAGGAGTCATTACATCTGAGAAAAACTCCATGATATACTTTGATGGGTAAAAAACAGCCTCTGCATCATAGAACAAAATATTAAATCTGTTTCCTCGAAATGGAACTAGGAGTCTGTGTTTAGATGGACCAGTATAGTCATCTTCTTTCTCTTTTCCAAGAATAAAAGATTTAAAATCTTTGTAACAGCCACTTTTATCATCTCCACCTCGGGCTAGACACTTGGTAATTGTTCTTATCATCCTTACAGTCCCACTTTCCCCAGCTGAAACAAACTTACTTGTTTCTGTACTTTCAGATATTCCTGGTTTTTCTAATTCTTCTTTTTCAACGGTTAGCAACATTTTCTGAGCTGTTTCTGCCATATTGTGAAGTCCACAATAAAAGTTATTCATACTACTGTAACTGTCTTGTTCTGATTCGGTAAGTGATTCCCAATTGGAATATATCAATGGTAGAATATCTTCTCTGTATTCTTTTAATAGATCATGAAATTTTTTCTCTGTGGCAGCACGATCAGACATGGTGTTTTTAATGTTTGAGAGAATTTTGTTGCCAGATTTTGAAGTTGATGTGTCATTTATGTCAGAAATAATTGTTTTCAGTGTGTTCAAGCAACTCTCTGATGATTTACAGTACATGTTTCTTAACCCAAGTACCCAGTTCTTTTCGTCTTTGTCTCTCACTCCAAAAATTTCATAGGATTCACCCAGTTTTCTAGTTTCATCTGACATCAGGGTTGTTTCTTCTTGGTCCTTAAGTTCAGTTCCTATGTGCATGAGAGAAACACTGGCCCTTTGGTCACTAATGCGACGTATTGTAGTAACTGCTGGACATTTCTGTATTGTTTTTCCACAAAATTTGGCAACATGTTGCAAAACTTTGTTAATATGATGTATTCCAACACCTTCAGACAGCAAGTTCATCACACACAGTTGAAAATCTGTTGAGTATATATTATCCTCGGTTAGTGTTTTCACATTAGTGTCTGCTTGATCTTTCAACAAAGATTCTAAATAGTCAATACTTTGTTTTAATTGCTCAATTTGTTGTGACTTTGAATGTTCACTTGTAGTCAAAAGTGATTCTTTTTGACTAATAAGTTCTCGGAATTCTTTAATTGCATTTTCAGTGTTGCAGGACTGTTTTCTCAAGGATAATATGGTTTTATTGGCTTTTGTTTTATCTTCTTCTAACCTTAGAATTCTTTCTTTAAATGTGCGCATCATTTCAAAAGTTTTTCGTCTTTCCATATTACGTTTTTGAAAGAAAAGTTTTGAATAATTGTTTCTTTTTTTGATCAATTGGGATTTTGTTGATTTTAAAAGTTTACATACATTTTTATGTCGGTTTATATGATGAAAATGTTTTATCTTTAATGATGATAACTCTTCTTCTTTTCCTTTCATATCTCTGTTAAGTTTTCTTATTTCATCCCAGAGAGTTTGGTTTTCTGATGTCTGAACTATATTTGAAATATAATCTTTTTCTGCAACAGGTGTGGAGATTTCTGGATTCCAAAATTTTTTCATGTAATTTTCTAACTCTTCTCCTCGTTTTCCTTTCTTGGCTCGTTTTATTGCAGATATCTGTCTTGTGAGGGTTGAAATAGGAATACCAAGAAATGCTGTTAATTGTCCTATAGTAAACTTTTCACTTTTTTTCGTCTTTTCATGTAGCTGAAAAATATATTCAAATGTGTACTGTGATGGTCTTAATCCAAAAAAGTCATCAATTTCTTCTTGTTCATTACTCGTAGATGCCACATTCTTAATTCATAATTACTCCGCAAACACTTTTGTACATAAAATATCACCCGTTGAAATTGTTTGGGTGGCAACAGTTTTAACTAAACTTACCTCAAGCTTCTTTGGCTATATATAATAATATTAAAAGAAAAATAAGTTAAAATAAAGTAAAGAGATGACATGAAACAGAAAACTCAAAACGAAACTACCCCACTAAGCACAAAAAGTCGAAAATTCTCCAGATCAAAATAAATGCTAATAAAGGTTAAAAGAAAATGCACAGTATTTACCTTGAGGGAAGTTGTAACAAATTTTGCCGGATTTAAAGCAGATTGTGTAGAAAACTGTGGCTGAAATAAGTAATTAACAATAAATAATTAATATTCAACATAAAATCATTCATTCAACACTAACATTTGTGGTGCAATTGGATGGCAATGACAGAAAAATATTGAACTGATATTAATAATAATAAACTTACTGTTTGAAGATCCTGACATCTATATTTAGGTAAACTTGGGGAATCAATTTCGGGGGAAGTCTAAAATATACAAAAAATAAAACAATAGCTATATTTCAAACTTACTTAAATTTACAATGAAAGCTTCTTCTTAATTTTGTTGTTGTCAATTCATTTTTACTATTTGCTGAACACAAAAAAAACCCAACCTACTTTAATGTACGAATTACATTTTTGAATTACCCTGCACACCTCTGGTTCTTTGCTGTTACTCTCATCACTTAAGATCTGTCCACATTCCAATATGTCTTCTTCCTCAACTTGGGTTGGGGGTAATGTATCATCTGAACTACTGCTAGACCTAGCCATTTTTCATTTTAAAAAAACCCTACAAATATAGAAAAGTACTCTTTATTTGCTATTTTTATCGGCCTTTATCATCCATCATGTCATACAATTCTGAGCTATGTTTGCTTTCGTAAAAGAAAATCAACACACCTTTTAAGAAACTTAAAATTGTTCCTATGTTCATTCATTATAACCACGTGTTTATCTGCGGTTGTCTAACGGTACATTTGACACGCCCCCAGCCATTACAATATGGCCGACAGAATTTCGGTCACCTGCAGAAAACATGGATTTTGACAACTTTCACGTCCAGTTATGGAAATAAATGAAGATGGATATTATAAATGAATATTTTAACCATATTTAAGAAGGTTTTTTTCCGCTCCGCATCTTCCACAAAAAAAGTTACAGAATTTCAAACTTTTCAATCGGAGAAAAAAAATATTCTTACCTCGTTATGAATGATAAAATTTCCATGCGGAGCAACCTTGACCTCTTATCTAACTGTTTTCGGTTGAATGGAACCGGTATCAATTGCAGAAACCCGACACGAGGCCGTAATGCAAGACCTACTTTTCGCGAAAAAAATGCGCCATATTTGTGACAGCCAATTAAGAAAAACGAGTTACGTCCCTTTTTCGGTTGGCACACGCTACTATTGATTTAACATCGAATATAGAACACAAAACTTATGTTACAAAGTTAACTCATTTAACTAAACAAAGTAATACAGTGGTAATCAAACTTACAGTATTCATTATTTGGATACTAACCAATGACGGTTCTCCGAACGAATCGTAAGTCAAACGATTTGGCGGACGCACCAAACGTCGTTGACGATTTACTGGTTCGGGGTCTTCAAATTCCACTGAAGTATGGTAATTTTCAGAGTCATTAGACTGTTCATTACTGATGTCTTCAATTACAGCTGGGTTTATTTGTTCATCCAGCGAAGGACATGGTATTACAGGGATAAATGGCTCAGCCTCCGGGTTTAGACATGATTCTGGTGGTTCTGGACGAACAATACAAATTTCGTCACTTTCATCAGTGTCAGATCCTGTAGGTTCATCGTCAACTTTAGAGTCATTCCCATCACTTTTCTTGAAAGACTTTTTCTTGATAACTGTTTTCTTAAATGTTTTCGGTGGATCAATCGGTAGGTCGTTGCATTGGAGTAAGAGATTTCGATGTAACCGCCGAATTTTCCCTTTGTAGTTTTCGGGCCGTACTTCGGATACCGGCGAATGGACGGTAATTCGCTTGACTACAAGATGGATTTCTTTCTCCCAATAGTTTCTCAATTTGCCTGGTCCACCACGTTCACTTAAATTTCTCACCAAGACTCTATCTCCTGTAACTAACACAGCACTTTGTGGTTTAGCGTCACGTCTAAACTTTGCACGAGAGCATGCCTTACGGGCATTATTTGCTGCTTTCTCGTAGGGTTCTCGCATACACTCAGTCCATCTGGCTACATAATCCTTGTGGCTGGTTTGCCCTTCAGTTCGTCTAGGTTGAACATGGCATCAATAGGTAGTCGAGGTTGTCGACCAAATAATAAAAAGTGTGGAGAGTAACCAGTCGATTCGTTTCTAGTGCAGTTGTATGCGTGAGTCATTTTAGACACATGACTTTGCCAATCTGACTTGAAATCTTCAGGAAGAGTCTTCAACATATACAGTAATGTCCTGTTCAGGCGTTCTACTTGACCGTTACCCTCTGGATGGTATGGTGTGGTTCGAGAATGCTGAATTCCACAATACTTCTGCATTCTGGTAAAGAAGTCATTTTCGAACTCCCTTCCTTGGTCATGATGGAGTTTCTCTGGAAATCCGAATTTGAGGACGTAATCGTTAAATACTCTTTCTGCAGCCGTACGTCCAGACTTATTGGTAGTAGGGTAGGCGACAGCATAACGAGTGAAATGATCCACAACAAGCAGAATGTATTGGTAACCTTCATTATGAAGCTGATGTAGTACCAATTCTCTATACTTCCGCGGGAGTACCAGTTGACGAATTGGGTTGGTGTTGTTGAAGAACCTTAATCGTCTAAGCAAACCATGCTGATCAATCTTGAGTACTGACCACTCTCTAAGCAATCTTCCAGCTTCTTCTGGACATGATTTCCTATCAGCTGATGTAGGTTTAAGTCGATTTTTCACGAGATTCTTAACAAAAGCTATTGATTCATCTTGGTCTTGGTTAAAACATATATCTTCCTTACTTAAGGTACCGAGGTTGTCACAGCTGGATTGGTCTTTAACTTCAGCGAGACTCGAACACCAAATAAAACTTTTCTCATCTTGGATACTTATAGATTTAGTCACTGTCGAGAAAATGTCAGTCTTAGTAGATTCTGTACAATGTAACTTAAATTTCTCGAAGTCCAGTGGCATTCGACTCAACCCATCCGCATCGTTATTCAATCTCCCTGGCTTGTATTTTATGGTAAAGTTAAAATCTGATAACTCAGCAACCCATCTTAATCTAGCTGCGTCCAACCGCGGTGTATGCATCAAATAACTCAGCGGACTGTTGTCACTAAAAATAGTAAAGTGAGGACAGTAATAAAGGTAATCTCTAAAACGATCAACCACAGCCCACTTAATAGCAAGGAATTCTAATTTTCCGGAATGTAAATGGTAGTTTTGTTCTGCTGGAATCAAGGTACGAGAGGCATAAGCTACTACCCGGGGTCTTCCATCGTCATCATCTTGGTAAAGAATAGCCCCTAGGCCATCTGCACATACATCAACATGAAGAGAAAAGGTTTGGTCAAAACGTGGGTACGCCATGATGGGTGGGGTTATCAAAAATTCAACCAACTCAACAATATTCTGGTGTGCAGTATTCCAAACGATCCTCACACTGATGAGGCCTGTCCTCCCTTTGCCTTCTTCATATTACTTCCTGGTTTTAAAGTTAACAAATTGTACAATGGTTTGGCACGCCGCGCAAAATCAGGAATATACCGACGGTAATAGCTAAGGAACCCTAATAGTTTCCTGAGGTCACCAACATTTTTGGGTACTTTCTCTCTTAATTCTGTCACAGATTTCTTATCATCGGGATCTACTGTATATCCGTCTGCTGTTACAAGATGTCCAAGATAACGAACCTGTTGACGGAACATTAGACACTTCTGTGGTTTGAGTTTAACTCCTTTCGATTTCAGTCTTTCAAATACAAGACTCAAATGTTTGATGTGCTCTGAAAAAGTCTTGCTATACACTAAAATATCATCCAAGTAAGGTAGACAACATTTATCTCGGAGTCCTTCTAGGCATTCAGCCCTGGTGTGGCATGGAGATAGGGGCGCCTTCTCAACCTCGTGGGTTTCCTCCGGGCACTCCGGTTTCCTCCCACGGCTAAAGACCCCTACGCGCAAGCGAATTATTGAAATAAAATTGAAACCATATGTTAGTCCCGAAATGACCTGGTTGTGTAGAGTGGACGTTAAACCCCATTTCTCTCTCTCTCTCTCTCTCTAGGCATTCATTCGTAAAGGATTGGAAGGCGGGTGGGGCTCCAGAAAGCCCAAATGGAATCCGTTCCCATGAATAGTGTCCCCATAGTGTGACGAAGGCAGTGTATGATTTACTTCTCTCACTCATTATTCCTTGGTGATACGCTTTACCTTGATCCAATAGAGAAAAGTAGCGACTGCCCCCTAAACTATCCAGGGCATCTTGGATTCTTGGTAATGGACTGCTGTCAATGACGGACTTCTGATTTATTTTACGATAGTCAATGCATAGTCTAAGTTCACCATTCTTTTTCCTTACACAAACCAATGGGCTAGAGTATGGTGATTTTGATTTACAAATATAGCCTTTGGCGATCAGATTGTTTATGTAATCTTTAACTTCATCATATTGTGGTGCTGGAATAGATATGTAAGCTTGCTTCACTGGAATTTGGTCTTTTAACTGTATATCCAACTCCAAGTCTGGGATAAAACCAATATCATCATCAGACTTAGAAAACATACCTGAGTGTCTGCTTAAAAGTGTCTGAACAAGTGACTTTTCGGATTCTTTTAAATTACTTTCACTAAGGTCGACCGAGGGAGTGTTAGCAAATGAAATATTACAAGTTTTTAGTGAAGTTGGTTCACTGTTATCTTGAGTAAAAGCTGGTGTTATGGAGTTGATAATCTGCAATGTACCTATAAATGATTTACGATGTAAAAGAACATTAGAACAACTTGAATTAGTTACAAGAAGATTAATATGGTTCTGTTTGCCAACTGTCACTAACAACTCTTGTAATTCCAAAACTTGATTTCCTGAAAATTCTAAAGCTTGTACAAACAAACAATTTACAATTGAATTATCACTCTTAGCACCCGTCCGTATACCTACACGAATGACTTTAGAACCTTAGGCGGGAATTACAATATTTCGATGACCACTGTTTACATTACATATTGGTTTATCTGCTTTCAATAATTTCACAAGCTTATTCATACCATGCACATTTAAAGTTGGGATACAATTATACAAAGTTCCATCAAATTATTGACAATAGTATTTTATAAGATTGTAACCAATTATTGGACATTTCATATTATTATACTGAGTAACTAAAAATGGAACATTGATTTCAGAATTTGAATTTAATTGAAACGTAAGCTCAGTCCAACCCTCAAATGGTATGTCAGACCCATTCGCGGCACTAACACCAAGGCCATTGCTAACCCATTCATGCACATCTTTGATAACAGAATCAGGAAAATGTTTATTTAACCAATCTTTACTCACTAAACATATTTGGGAACCAGTATCCCACAAGACGTTAAATGATTTACCATTAAGAAGACAATTTACATTACAGACTTCTCCTACTAACTTAATCATTTTATTCTTATCACTCAGAGATATATTCATAACATGTCCCTTTAAATCAGATGAAATATTATTGCTATTAATACTATTAACTGATAATTCTTTGATTTTGTTACAAATAACCTTATGGGCATTGTAATGTGATTTTTGACAATTTTCAGAACAATAATACGAAACATTACATGCAGAACATAATTTCAAATTTTTATTTACACCACACTTTGAACAACAAGGGGAGTCGCCATTTTGAGTCACAAGACCCCCTTTCCCAGTGACTCCATCTAGTTTTCCGACTGGGTAGTTTGTTTCGGAGACTTATGGAAATTCTTAAAATGCTCTGAACTTCCACATGTCCAACAATGTCGACAAAGGTGACTTTTGCTATTTTCTACACAGGATGCACAACCCATCTTACGCTGACGAAACCCCCTAGGCCTATTAGACTGGAAAACTTGGGTTAAAGCAGCTACTTCTGCTCTGAGACTATTAAGTTCCGTGGACAATTTATTCTGTGCTTGACTTTTCGAAGTATCATTATTATTCATATCATTTTCATTACAGTCGATTTTATTTACAGCCTTGAATTTATGTTTACTAATGTTACTACATTTATTTAATTTATGTTCTCTTTCTTGCACTTTCTGTGATATGACTGTTAATTCTGTCAGAAGAACTTCATCTGTTTCTTCTCTGTCAATGACAGGTTTAAGATCAGTTCTTATAACTTTTGAGATGAAACCAGTAGATGCAAAGATTATCTTCTGTCTGAGATCCATACATTTTATTAAGAATTCTTGTGGGTCTTCTTTTTCTGATTGTGTAACAGAGCTTAATTCTTGAAAGAGTTCAGTGCCTGATTTTTCATGGTAGTGGGCTCTGAGGATAGCTCTCAGATCATTGAAGCTAAGAGATGGTCTTCCCTCTAAGTAATTACGAATATAAGAGTCAGGTAACATTGCCTTTAGAACTGCCTCAACGATTTCATGATCTGAGTAATCTTTTTGGCCTGCTGAATCAATTTGTCGAATCACACTCATAAATGAAATTCCCTTATTTTCATTAATTTGACCCTGAATTTTAAATTCTCTCTTCCACACTTCAACTTTTGAAGACGCAAAACTTGAACTGGAAGTAACTGGATCTGAGATGTCATTATTTTTATCAGGTTGTGTTGGTATCTTGTCCGTCTCAATAGAAACAGTTTCAGTAGTTATACCCGTCGGACATGGTTTTACAGGTAAAATCTTCTGTAGCCGATCTAAGTTTTCTGCCAGCTCATTACTGGGTCTCGGAGCAATAGCTTATTCATACATGACGCGTTCGATTACTTGCTCCGTGCTTACTCGGCCAGGATGCTCGAGTATGTTTCGACATGCGCAGTGGGAATGGGTAATCGAACTGCGCGGCGCTTTCTTCGGGTATCAAAATGGAAGATAAACGCCACCAAACAATTAATTATGCTCGATGTTCTGATATAAATAACAAGCAGACAATAATCCATCAAAAAACTTTAGACCTTTTCATTGGTATCTCATTGGAACTATTAAATCTAGAAAAGCGAAATAAAGCCCATATTATGCAGAACATACTTTAAATCACATTTTCGTTCAAGCAATGTAACGTTTGTTAACTTTGTTAACGAGTTCCACGGCTTACCAGAATTGCAGTTAGGAGGGCAAGATTATGATCGCACACTATAAATTCATTTCGCCCACTATCTGACAGATTTGGAAAATATAATTCAACAAATGCACACTCTAAAAGCTGGACGCGTCCCGGACGCGTCAAGTGTGTTCTGTTTTTTTAAAAAGTGTTCTAAAATTCTCTAATGTGTTCTAGTATCCATAACTGGAGTGTTCTAAACAGAACAATACGTTCTATGAATGTGTTCTGGGTGTTAAATCAAAATAAATGCCAAATGGTTGGGGCGCAATTCGATGATATTTCAAAAATACAAATAGATTACCCAAAATTATTATTGAAAAATCACATGGAAATACAATGAAATGAGTTTGCTTGTTATAACTTTGTTTCATTATGATATATGACTTGCAATGTTTCTCTTGGGAAGGGTATTTTCAGTTAATGATTTTACCTTCCATATATTATGTTTTATTAAACTTCCACACAATTAAAGGAACGAATCTTCCAGTTTTTAATCATTTGGATAATGTATGTATTATTCAGAACACCCGTGTTCTAAATTGCACACACGAATCACAGAACACTGTGTTTGAAAGAGAACACTTAATGTTCCACAAAATACGCATTGGCGTTCTACCGAGTTCATTTTGAACATGCAGTGTTCCAATAAGAACACCTGGTGTTTTATTTAGAACATATAATGTTCTGTATGGATGTCAGTTATCTCCCTTTAAATTCAAATGACATCAGTCCTTCTCACTGACGTCATTTGTGACATTGGACGCCATTTTAACTGCTGTTTCTAGAGTGTGCTGTCACCGACGTAGAAAGCAACACAATTCAATGGTAAGTATGACAATGAATGAGTGAAATTGTTTACAAATTGATTGAAATTTTATTTTAGATAACTCAAAGGCCTTTTTGACGTAAAGTAACATAATTGCAATGATCGAATCACTTAGGCTTCTAGCCTAGGCTAGACCGCTAGCCCCATGCATATGCAGTTGTCCTTATTCATTTGGGTGCGTGCGAGGTAATTTTTACTTTAGCTTCAATCCGACTCATGGCGATTTACTTGTAAATACCTTCGGCCTATAATATTGATAATCGTGTGTCAAAAGCCGTCTTGGTCTGGAGGCATTGTCGAGAACGCTTAGTGTTCTCCCCAGAACACATCGTGTTCTTCTCTAAGAATATGGTGTTTTTCTGTTTTAAAAAGGTTCTAATGTTACGATTACTTAGATGTAAATCAACAACATAAATATTTTCTAACCCTGACCGACAAATAATTAATGATGATAATTAATTCCAACTTTGTATGCATCTATTAATCTGACAATGTTGTTGTTTTCAGGAGACATTAAAAAATGATCCGAATTTGTATGCGTAGAATAAGATCTTGTTCCTTCCTCATCTCAACAGTCGGTAAATTGTCAGGAGAATTTACACAGAAAACACAAAGATCACAATGTAGAAAATGAAACGATGATGAGGTTTTCGATTTAAATGATCTCTAAAATATAACCCATTGGAACTGATCAATTTAAATAAGTATATCGAAGCACTACATCAGGGAAAGGAATTCGCTAAGAAGTACAGTATTGATACCAAAAAAGTAAGTGATTATAAATGGATCAGTTATTCACGACATCAGTTATTCACGAATGTGATGAAATTTGCATTCTTAGAATTATAGCTGGACATCACCGATCTTATTAATCATTTTCAAGCCGTTTTTTAATTATCAGAATCTATGCCAAATGAAATGATAAAGACGTTTCCTTCAAATTATTTATGTTTCAGTTATTACATCTTACTAATTCGTTTCCCATTATGTATTAAGATTTTACATGTCCAAATTCAAACAAATGTGGGAGTATATTGTCAGGACCCGTGGCGTTAGGTCCGTACATTTCGTGTATAGGCTAACGTTTATAAAGTTGTGGTCCGCGTTTGATGAAAATTCATAATACAATCTAAAGTTCGAATTTCTTCCAATTTCAACTTTAAATTCAAAAAGTAATATCCTTTATGTCTAATCCTTATGGCCAGCGACAAGGGCATTGTGGACTTTACTCAATCCATATTTCGCTCCTATGTTGCTGCCCTTATTATTGCAGTATATGGTCCATTATTTATATCACTACATTTTATTGAAATCTAAAGGTCGGTGAACATTTTTTTATTGATTTTATGAAATATCTGTGTCTCTTTTCAGGATGTACGAGATAGTCAAAGATAGGAAAAGGAGTCAAAGCATAATAATATGTGAAAACATCAAATGATGATATACATGTACGTGGAGTATTTATTAGTAGATGCAGTCAAAATAAGTCTAAGTTTGGAATTTAACTGATGTTGTTATGTTCTGATTTAGATTACCCAAGGACATATGCCATGTGTATGGGCTTATTGTAAACTTTTATTATTGATGAACCAAAGGAAGCAATACCAGATACAAGTCATTTGTAAAGCAATTGCAGCAAGAATTTGATGAAATACAGATGCCCTAAAATGATGAAATATAGATGCCGCAAATGGATGGGCCAAACAACAATGCTTGGGTGAATATACGTATTATTTTGTATTTTCTTTTCATACCTAAAATGCATGTTGGTATTCTAGAAAATGCTGCATTAAATTAAAATATTGTTGTAATATTATGATTGATATTAAATCCGATTTTGTTCTTTTCATGAGTTTCAATTGTATGTATCTGTTTAGAACACCCTGTTACCTTGAACATGTGTCAAGTGTTCTCAATCTGTTACATTTGAACGCACACTGTTTTGGTGTTCTCGCAGACTCTTTCAGAACGCTTAGACAATGTTCTAAACTAGAACAGTATGTGTTCTAACCTAATACCGTATGTGTTCTAACCTAGAACAGTACGTGTTCTAACCTAGAACAGTATGTGTTCTGCACAGAACACTTTGCCAAACGGACGCGTCCCCAGTGTTCTCAATCTGTTACAAAAATAGTGTTCTCAGTAACAGTAAAGTATGTTCTGTAATAGAACACATATACTTAGAGTGCACTGTATATGTCGCACAGTTTCTAAAAAAACAAGTTATATTTATAGCACGGCTTTCATGAGTTAACAGGTTTAACACAGAGACCGAATGAAGCGTGCTATAAATGACTTGTAATACTGACACCTGCTCAACATAATCGTTGTTATTGCACGGAAAACCTACCCCGCGTCTCTATATGATTTCAACTAAAACTAGCGTCAACCAGCAAAAGTGCAATAAACACTGCAAATGTCTAGTTATTGGACAGTTACGCCCCAGTGAGTTTATAGGTAAAACAATCTACTTATTGAACGAAAAGAACAAAGGAAGATCTCCTGTCCGTGTTAAAATTGCCCATTGCCCCACAAACGTCAAGAAATTTATAACGGTTTTGCTAAATATTGCAAATTTTCCGGAATAATCGGCGGTATGGATGGCTGTCATATTCGAATTATGGCGCCCAAGATTAAGGACAATCGAATATCATACATAGACCGCAAAAAGGTCACTCGGTCGTACTCCAGGCTGTAGGCTATGTGATCATCGAATTCGATTTACTCATGTTAACATCGACTGGTCTGGGTGTACACATGACGCTAGGGTTTTGAAGAATTCTTGTATTTTCCTCCAATCAGATACCAAATTCAGTTTGAAGAATTCCTACTTTGCGACCCAGTCTGCCCTCTTTAGCCATGGCTTATGACTCCATACATTGATTTGGTGAAACTGACCCGTTATCAACAAAACTATTTAAAAAACATCTCAGTTCGGCGATGGAACGTGCCTTTTGGCAATTGAAAGGACGCTGTCCTTGGAATCGTTACATCAAGATGTAGAATCACTAAAACACTACTGTGGAACGTAAATATGTTATTTTTAATCCGGGAAAAGTGTCAACAATATTCGTCCGTCGCCTAAACTTAATCTGCAAATATAACTTCGATCAAATAATTGCATCCATATTGAATAATGGGATACTTCCACAAGTAACCGGCTCCTTAGGGAGGTGATTTCGGCCTGGCGCGAGTAAGCCGTTCAAATGACGTCATTGGTAACCCGAACGCATAATTCGTGGTGGCTAGAGTAAGCGCGGCGCCAGTAAGTAATCGAACGCACCAACACAAAATTTGAATTGTCGTAAAATAGCCTTGCTTTGACCCCCTCATACGAAATGATCTATTCCGATAAGTGACGTAATAAGCTTCCATTTTTTTTATTTCTCGGTGTCAAAGTTTGTGAGAAGTTCAATTTTACAATAGAGAACTTTTTTATTCGTTGGTATATTTAGTTGTATAATGGATTTTATTTAACGGGAGTTCATTTCAAACACACAGGTAAGTTTATAATAACCAAAGTAGAGTAGTTTGTTCATAATCGTAGAAATCCGTTTATTATTTACCATGGCTCAGACAATAGTTTTTCATAATCACGAACACCATTATCAAGACATGAATTCAGTCAGCCCTTAAGACAAGAATCTTACCCACAACCACGACGGGAGTACAACCAACATCAAACCCTATGCATCAGCACCACGGTAACCCAAGGCCCGTGTGCAAACAGTACAACCCGTGCCTAATGAAGATTCCGATTTAGAGGATGAATTATATTTATTTGTGATTAATCATTCAAAACAACTTCCTCATTTTGATGTGTTGGTAGACCATTGCGGCACATTTACCTTTCTAGCTGATTCAGGAGCATCTATTGACATTCTCTCAGAATATGATTATAGTATGCTTTCCCCTAGACCCGATTTACAGCACTCCGACATCACAATCTCAGCTTATGGCGGTCGTAATCCTATACCTTTATTAGGAACATTTACAACGACCCTCCATTCTACTAATGCATCTTGTACATCTACTATCTGTGTTGTATCTGGGAAAGAACAACCTATATAAAGCTGGTTATCATCACAGAAACTAAATTTATTAACAGCTGTCAATACAGTTCAACCTACCCAAGAAGCTTTAAAAGGAGCGAACAGTGATCTATTTCAAGGCTTAGGTAAACTCAAGGATACCCAAGTGAAATTGCACATTGATGCATCTGTGGCGCCAGTTGCTCAACATTATCACTGTGTTCCATTTCATGTTTGCAAACACATCGAAAATCAACTTAGAAAGGACACAGAATTGAGTGTCATTGAAAAAGCCACAGGACCCACTCCCTGGGTATCGCCTATACTGGTTGTACATGCGCGCAGCTAACAAAGCAATCCGTCGTGAAAAACATGCAACTCCCACTCTTGATGAGCTTAAGACTCTGTTATCAAGGGCCTAACTGTTCTCCAAACCTGCTGGTATAAAGCCAAGTCATGACAGACTGAAAACTATACTTGATTTGCCGTCACCTCAAAATCAGTCAGAAGTCTCTTAGGCATGACAAACTTTTGTGGATCTCATTATATTCCTAACTACACCACTCTTACTCATGAGCTTCGTCACTTGGCTAAGATAGATGAAGAAGCACTGTATAGCATTAAACAAGAATTGAGTAAAGCAACTACCTTGGCTTTCTTTGACCAAAACAGACAGACAGAAATTTACACTGATGGAAGTCAAGTTGGTATCATATCTGCTTTTCTTAACCAAGATAACCGAATAATTCAGTATGCCAGCCAAGCTCTAACCCAAACAGAACAACGTTACTTCCAGACGAAACGCGAGGCGCTTGCCATAACATGGGCCTGTGAGTATTTTCACATTTATATATTTGGAGCACCCTTCATCATCTACACGGATCACAAACCTCTTGTCAGCCTATTCATGAATCCTTCATCAAAATTTCCACAAGAGTTGAGCGCTGGGTTATGAGAATGCAACCATATCACATGACCGTTAAATATCGCCCGGGTTTTGACAACCCAGCTGACTACCTTAGTGGGCACCCAGTGAATCTTCCACCAAGTAGCCGTGAAGAAAAGATTGCGGAGGAATATCTTCATTACATAGTATCAACGTCAACACCTAAGGCCATCACACTATCAGAAATTAATCAAGCAACAGACAACGATGTAACACTTACGGCTGTTATCAAAGCTATCGTTACTAATCATTGGTATGTTCATACGGCTGAGCTTGACAGAGGACTTTTTCATGCTTTCTATTCCTGCCGTTCAGAACTGTCACTAGATGGAAGACAATACCATATTACTAAAAGGGCATCAGATAGTGCTTCCTGAATCGCTCTAACGCAGGGAAGTCGGCATTTCAAGTTTCATCAAAATCAGTTCAAAATTGTGACCTATACAGTGTTCACAAGCTAAAAACGTGACTTTTCGTACAATCAAGGGCCATAATACATGAAGTTACAGTCCGATACATGCCAATATCGAAAGTAACCAAGATCTTAGGGTGATAACCCTATGTTTCAAGTTTCATTGAAATCAGATAAAAATTGTGACCTGTAGAGTGTTCACAAACAATTGTGGACGGACGGACGAATGGATAGGGGCGACGACAATATACATCCACATGAACTTTGGGCGCATAACAATGCTTGGAAAACAGTTGATTTTATTGTTGTTGCTGGTTAAAAATACATTATGGCAGATTTTTATATAAAGAGTTGGCCATTCTTGCAATAACAGTTCAAAAATAGATGATGAAACAAACAAGAATATATTGAAAATTTCAGTCAAATTACTTTATTCTGAACAAAGTTATTACAATAATTGTAGTTTTGACTAGAAATAGGAGTTAATTTGTAGGTTCACCGTTTACGGGAATGGCCGATAGTTTGATTGACAGGCGTGAACTTCACCTACATAATCTCGATTATCAATGGCTGTGGTACAGTTAGCCTATTCTGTTATAGACGGGGCTGTAATTCAATTCGTATTACATATACTTTTTACTACAAATTAAAAATAAGACTTTTGATACATAGATACGAATAGAAAGTCTTTAATAGGATTTTAAAGTTTGAAAGGGGAGAGAGAGAGAAATGGGGTTTAACGTCCACTCGACACAAACCAGGTCATTTTGGGACTTACATATGGTTTCATTTTATTCCAATAATTCGCTTGCGCGTAGGGGTCTTTAGCAGTGGGAGGAAACCGGAGTGCCCGGAGGAAACCCACGAGGTTGAGAAGGCCTCCCAATATCCATGCCACATACGCTCACACCAGGGCTCAAAACCACAGCCGCAAGCCAGAGGTGACCGGCCAGCTAGAGGTCGAATCGCGGCACTCTAGACCACTAGGCCATCCCAACCCCCCAAGTTTGAAAGGAAAGGACCAAATCAATGAGGGAGTATTTGTACATAATTATAGCCGACTTCTTGTTAGCCTGTGTGTAGTCGTGTATTGTAACTGGTAGGCCTACGTGACTCCCGAAGCAGACAAATAGGAAACAGTGATCCTATGGGGCTGCAATTGAACTGGGGTGATGTTAGCTGTTTATCAATTTCCATAATTTTACCCTAAACGAGTAAACGCAAGTGGCACGAGAGCGTATAATTATAATACCGACATCCAAACTCTTAATTTAACCAACAACTAAACATAATATCAAGGCCGTATTGATATTATTGATACAGATGGCCTTTCCGCCTGTTTTAGTCATCACATGATCTCCAGGAATTGTATAATTTGTCATTATCTGTGTTTGGTTTATTGCACTTAAGTTTAGATGTCATTTGTTCAGGCCTCACTCAACAGCGGCCTCGCTTCATACATTCTATCATTTAGCCTTGATCTAAAATTTTCGGGAGTATGGCGTCAACGTAACGGTTAATCTCCGCTTATGATGCCCTCAAAAATTAAATCAATCAATGAAATCCTGTTTTAATCCAAGCCATCCGTGGGTCTACAGAGTTGATTTTGTGCTTGTTGTGTAAATAAAGATCTAATTTATAATTTCTATGACATCTGAAGCAAGACTTGCAATAATCAGATTTAGCTCTGGCATAATGTATGTTTAAATAAATTCATTTCCAGATTGCACAGTTGTTCCTTTACAATATACAGTACATGTAGTTGTATTCCATGGAATTGTGTATATTGTCCATTAACTTACAGTGAATACACACCCAGTTTAATAATGAACATAGTAAAATAACAATTTGTAAGTAAGGCCAAAATAAATCATTGCTTGTAGTATATATGTCTATGTTCCATCAACTTCTTTACAAATTGTTACTATTCTCTTAGTCTTACTCTTAAATTGAAAAACACACCTTTTATTTAAAATCTAAAGTTGTATTTTGTATCCATAGACAAAATTATCACAATTTCAATTGAGGGGAGTATGACCTTATTTATTATTTCAAAAATAAAGCGTTGAGATTAATAAAATCAGGGTGGTGGGTAGCTGGATTATCATAAGCGATAGTTGCAAAGTTTAAATATTTTAATTTTGTTTGTTATGAATGAAAATTGTTGACAGAAAAATTAGTTATAAATTGAGTAATTAGCTAAGTCATTTCACAAAATACAATTTTGGAGACACACACCTCACCCAAAAAAAATCAACACCAAACATATAATTAAGTCCACACATTCTTTATCCACTCAAATCGATGAGGTCCTGTTTTGTGAAACAATATTTTTTTGAACATTATTCAAGTCATGAAATGAAACATTAAGTGTATACATATATATTACAACACTCAATCACTATGCACATTATCCACTGACAAACAATTTATTCTCTGGAATACCTTAAACAACATTCACCTGTAATCTATAGCACACTATGGCAGGGGCGTAAAAATATTTTTTAATCCACTAGCCCCGGTCTAGTAGTCAACTGTCAGACACTAGCCCGGCATCCAGTTCCACTAGTCCGTAGTTGGACAAGGTACAAACTTTAATCGCCAATAATGTACACTGCAGATTGTCACCCATTTGACCACATTAAATGTATTCTTCCTAACTGAACTGTATTCCATATTATACAGGGTATGAGTCGATGTGGAGTATACAGTTTTTCCGGGCCTCAATCCATAGGACGAATATTTTACAACTCCACAGCATATCAAATTACCGCACGGGATACTGTTCCTGGTCTAATACTGTGCAGACGTACGCCAACAGAAAGTGGCCTATATTATTAATTAATGTAAAATAATCAGTTTATAAATGAAGGACTAATTGATTAATATTCCAAGTTTTGTTCTTGGTTAATTTGAACTAGTTTTTATTACAATATATCCGATAAATAGCGGACAATGCAGGTCCTTATCTATTTCTACGATATCACTAAAAACTAAAGTAGACATCTCCCATCATGCATTCTAGTCTAGATTGTCATGACTTTAAATTGAGAGAGGTAGGAAGTGCTTCTTACATCCCCAATCATGACTTCAGATTGTATTTACTGAGATCTATATTTAGCCCCACTGTAAATAGAAGAGGTATAATCTTCCTGTGTTCACTACAGTCTACAGTCACAGAAAAACTATTGTTATGCTTCCTTTGGATTGGAGAAATAAAAGTGCAGTATTTCACATCTCATTTATCTAGTTTAAATCACAGAAAAAATGAGCAATGAAAGGGCACTAGCCCAGGACTAGTATGGCTAAATAAGTCACTAGCCCGTATGTTATTTTTGGTAGTCCCGGTCGTCGGGCTAGTGGATTTTTACGCCCCTGCACTATGGAATATCTGCCACCTCTTGATTAAATAAAATACCAAAACAAACAAAATTATTGCATCATGTCTTTCTTGTCTTGTTCATCTAAGTTTAGGTCATTAAATTGTTATTAACAACAGAAATAAAGATGAATCACTTAGTAAAAGAAACTACCACGAAGCAATGGAATATTTAATGAGAATCTCCTTCTGGTGTTTTTGTAATTGACTTATTAGGTTGAATTTTAGTATCCGGAAGTTTTAATTCGAAGCCTGAACCTTTTTGTCCTAAATTTTTCAAATCTGTCACTTCATGTTTTAATCTGAGGCGTAAAATGTGTTGCATCATTTCTCTGCGGTGTGATACATCATTAATGCCAATCTTTTCTAATTTGATTTCATTAATCCTAATCAAAGTTCTTCCGGTGACATCATTCTGTGTTAAAAGTTCACCATAAAGTTCATAACACACCCCTCCATGCTTTCTTAACCACTTATTTACATCTGCACATGTCCAAAAATATAAGGGTTTCGGTTTCCCTTTTAAATTTTTCTTTCCATTTATGCTGGAAATGCTTTCTTTATTAGATTTACTTTTAACACTATCTGAATCCTTAGAAGTATCCGGTACTGGAACTTTGTCATGATGTTTCACAGCATCTTTCAGGGGCTCATTCTTTTCCATGCTGATTAGGGTGCCCTAAGTAGTAAGTTACAATGTCTTACACATCTATGTGATCTGTAATTAAAGAAAGATCATATTATAGATAGAGACTCCAACACTTGAATACAGCATTTTAATGAAAAAGAGTACATATCAACAATAAATGAAAACTGTACGGTACCATGAAGGGTAGACAGCCTCAACTGGTGGATGATGTCCCCCGCCAAAAACCCAAAATAAATAGATGACACATATTAATTAATCGCACATTTATTTTGTACACTCTCTATCGGATACTAGATAGAATCAAGATTATCTTGTCCCAAAGCATCGACTAATGAATTTGATTAGCTCTGCTTAGGCCTTTAGCTCGAAATGTTAATCATCGAAGTCAGTCAAGACATTCACCTAATGAACATCTATTTAACCAGCTGCTGCTAGACAGGATAGGCCCACATTTTGCAAGAGATGGATAGAGAACAAGCTAAAAACAAAGATAGGTTGCCAGGCAACGAAACATACGCCCACTGCAACTAAATCGTCCGGGCAGTCAACCAGAGTTATCGCATATTCTTACTTTTTGAAACATTTATAATACTCTGAAATCTGATTAATATTAACAAATCATAAAGTAATTATCAGAAAATCATTAGAATTTGTTTGGTTTTTATAAAGTTCTACCCCATGCTAACACTTAGTATAAGAAACATTTAAAATCATGGATTTAGTTGTTCAGTTATCAAAATTCATTGAAAATCAATATACTTGTTCGTCTCAAGTCCTTAAACTCTGTGTATCAATCGGTAGTCAATTGGATGATAAGTTTGGCCTCTAGAGCGTCCACAAGATTTTTTGAAGTGATCAAGGGAGATAACTCTGGTAGTAATTATTGGAAATCGGCTTCTTCGTCTCATAACCTTAAACACTGTGTATAAATTTAAGGTCAATCAGATATTAACTTAGACCTCTAGAGCGTCCACAAGATTTTTTGAAGTGATCAAGGGCCATAACTATGGCAGTAATTATCGGAAATCGCTGAATATCAATAGGATTCTTTGTCTCAGGACCTTAAACACTGTGTATAAATTTAAGGTCAATCGGATATTAACTTTGGCCTCTAGAGTGTCCACAAGCATTTTTTGAAGTGATCAAGGGCCATAACTCTGGCAGTAATTATCGGAAATTGCTGAAAATCAATAAGCTTCTTCGTCTCATGACCTTAAACACTGTGTATAAATTTAAAGTCAATTAGATATTAACTTTAGCCTGCAGAGTTTCCACAAGCAATTGTGGTCGCCGGACCGACAACAATATATGACCACATTTCAATGTGGGCGTACAAAAACGATTTTTTGTACATTCTGGGGCCATAAACCAGAAAGTTAAGGTGTGAAATCCGCAAATATCAAACGGGACTGAGATTTCTGGAATATAAAGATATGTTTTAAGTTTCACCAAAATTGGATAAAGATTGTGCCTCTACCTTTGAATTACAAATTTGCATACAAAGAGCGGTCATTGTATCAGGCAGTTTCATTTCGATTTTCCCGAAATGCCAATTAAACCATCATTATGATGTTATGGTGGAATGGTGATATATCTAAACGGTTTTTAAAATGGGAAAAAAAATTTGTCACCTCTGGAGAATCCACACGCTAAAAGTAAGATTTGACGACCAAATCCTTGGGTTATAATCATGCATTTCAAGTTTCATTAAAATCGGATTAAAATTGTGAATCCACAAGCTAAAAATGTGATTTTTCAACCAATCAGGGGCATAATCCAGGAATTTACGATCCAATATGCGCGAATATTGGATGGAACCACAGTCTGCGACATTAGCACTTGTCAGATTGCCCGGGACAAGTAAAATTTACGGCGGACAAGTAAAACTTTCATTGGGACTTGCCCGCCCGTACAGTACTGTTTTTCAATAGAATTAGATACAAATGTACATTGACGAAGATGACACGCGAAAATTTCGCTAAAAAAATTAAAAATAGCCATTTTCCCGTTGCTCACACTGATAAAGTTTGGGGTTTGGCAAAAGTAAAGATCGAAGAAAAGCCGTGGAGCGCAGTTTTTACTCCAAGGGAGACAATTCCATTTAATGCTTGTCTACTTCCGCTTTGACATTAGGCCACAGATCACTAATTATTTCCCCATTGACTTTAATGTTAATTCTCGTCTCTTAGACCGGCTGTAACTTTTTCCCAAATATTCGTTGGGTAGAACGCTTTCTGACACAGATGGAGCAACATGTGGCAAACTCTGGCCCAAAAGCATGTATAAGGTTCACCATGAAAAACTTGAGATACACAGGCTGGAAGTCGAGACAACTAAACAAGCAATTTTCTGCCCTCCCTTTCAACGTAACCAACCTCACAACCCTTGTATCCTTCCGCCTCAAAATCATGAATATTCACCAAAACCTGGCAGAAAATGTATTTTTAAAACCCTTTTCTTCAATTCTACACCAAAAAGTCAACAAAAATCGCCATGCAAAAGGGGGAAAAAGGGAAAGGGAGAGAAGCACTAAAAATAACTTTCGCCCTACATTCGTAGGTAACGGCCCATGAATATTTAGTGATCTGTGTCCTATATAGGAGTGAAACTTTAGGTATCACCAAAAGGCCTCTTTTATATGCTTCCCATATGTTCTGGCAACACACCGGTGAAAGAAAATCAAAATCAAAGAATAACTCCAAAAATGTTGGCCCTTTAAGTATACATGCTGCTTTATGTACAACGGTGCATCTCAGGTCCCTGGGCCTTTTGTGCTAAAATTTAAAAATCTTTCTTATTAAAGGCAGTATTTGAGTTTCGTGAAAAAATAAGACAACTTACAACCAAACTACACAGAAAACACTCATAATCTGGATTTTTTTTCAAAAATATATTTTTTTACTGCCATGTCATGAAAAATGTACAAAATTTACATGTAGCATCTTTCAAAAAAACAATAATTTTCCACTTTTTTAGATAGTCAGACTGGCAAGTAATATATTTTTGGAAACCCTGGACAATATGCAAACAGAAAAATAGGTTGCCAGGCAACAAAACATACGCCCACACAGCAGCCAAATCGTCCGGGCAGTCAACAAGAGTTGTTGCATTTTAAGTAATCATCAGAAAATCATAATTCAAACTCACCCATAACTACGGTGTAACTGTGATATAGTCAAATCATAATTCAAACTCACCCATAACTACGGTGTAACTGTGATATAATCAAACGTTTTTTTAAATCAGATAATAATTGTGACCTCCAGAGGGACCACAAGCTAAAAAGGGTGATTTTTCGTACAATCAGGGGCCATGATTCAGGAAGTTACGATCTGATATGGGCAAATATGCAATGGAATCAAGATCATTAGGTTATAAACATGTATTTCAAGTTTCATCAAAATCAGTTCAAAATTGTGACCTCTATAGGGTCCACAACCTTGATATAACATATTTTTACACAATTCGCGTACAGACGGCGGCCATTTTATCCGTCAACTATGGTCCGATTTTCACAAAATTCAAATTCTCTCTTCATTACCATGAAACCGTGATATAATCAAACGTTTTTTTAAATCGGATAATAATTTTGAACTCCAGAGGGACCACAAGGGCACAAGCTAACAAAAGCGATTTTTCGGACAATCAGGGGACATAATTCAGGAAGTTATGATTCGATGGGCGTAAATATCGAAAGGAACCAAGATCTTTGGGTTATAAACATGCATGTCAAGTTTCATCAAAATCGGTTCAAAATTGTGACATACATGTATTTATAAGGTCCACAACCTTGATATAACATATTTTCACACCATTCGCGTACAAACGGCGGCCATTTTGTCCATCAATTTTGGTCTGATTTTCACGAAATTCGAACTCAACCTTCATAACCATGAAACGGTGATATAATCAAACGTTTTTTTAAATCGGATAACAATTTTGACCTCCAGAGGAACCACAAGCTACAAAGGGCGATTTTTTGGACAATCAGGGGCCATAATTCAGGAAGTTACGATCCGATGGGCACAAATATCGAAAGGAACCAAGATCTTTGGGTTATAAACATACATGTCAATTTTAATCAAAATCGATTCCTCTATAAGGTCCACAACCTTGATATAACATATTTTCACACAATTCGCGTACAAACGGCGGCCATTTTGTCCGTCAATTTTGGTCCGATTTTCACAAAATTCGAACTCAACCTTCATAACCATGAAATGGTGATATAATCAAACGTTTTTTTTTGAATCGGATAACAATTTTGACCTCCAGAGGGACCACAAGCTAAAAAGGGCGATTTTTCGGACAATCAGGGGCCATAATTCAGGAAGTTACGATCCGATGCGCGCAAATATCGAAAGGAACCAAGATCTTTGAGTTATAAACATACATGTCAAGTTACATCAAAATCGGTTCAAGACTGTGACCTCTATAAGGTCCACAACCTTGATATAACATATTTTCACACCATTCGCGTACAAACGGCGGCCATTTTGTCTGTCAATTTTGGTCCGATTTTCACGAAATTCGAACTCAACCTTCATAACCATGTAACGGTGATATAATCAAACGTTTTTTTAAATCGGATAACAATTTTGACCTCCAGAGAGACCACAAGCTAAAAAGGGCGATTTTTCGGACAATCAGGGGCCATAATTCAGGAACTTACGATCCGATGCGCGCAAATATCGAAAGGAACCAAGATCTTTGGGTTATAAACATACATGTCAAGTTTCATCAAAATCGGTTTAAAATTGTGACCTCTATAAGGTCCACAACCTTGATATAACATATTTTCACACTATTCGCGTACAAATGGCGGCCATTTGTCAGTCAATTTTGATCCGATTTTCACGAAATTCGAACTCAACCTTCATAACCATGGGACGGTGATATAATCAAACGGTTTTTTAAATCGGATAACAATTTTGACCTCCAGAGGGACCACAAGCTAAAAAGTGCGATTTTTCGGACAATCAGGGGCCATAATTCAGGAAGTTACGATCCGATTGGCGCAAATATCGAAAAGAACCAAGATCTTTGGGTTATAAACATGCATTTAAAGTTTCATCCAAATCGGTTCAAAATTGTGACCTCTACACTGTTCACAAGCTAAAAAACGTGATTTTTCGTACAATCAGGGGCCATAACCCATGAAGTTGCGGTCCGATACATGCCAATATCGAAAGGAACCGAGATCTTAGGGTGATAAACCTATATTTTAAGTTTCATTGAAATCGGATAAAAATTGTGACCTGTAGACTGTTCACAAACAATTGTGGACGGACGGACGTCCGGACGGACGGACGAACAGGGGCGACGACAATATACGTCCACATGAAAATGTGGGCGTATAAAAATCACAAATCAGATGCATTGGTTGTAATTATAGAGGTCTGTACTGAAACATGTAACTCCACCCCCTAAATATGTCAATGACTGAATCAATCCTATCTATGGTTGCAGAGCTAACATTACCAAAGGAATCTGTCTAACAGCTATGTTTTACCATCCCTGGCTGTGTACATAAAAACTAAAATAGGTGCAATAAATATGAATTATGGTTAACAATAGGCCTTGATGAAAGAAAAAAATGCCATTATTGGTCTATGACCACCCCTCTCTAACAAAAGGGTCACAGAATACACAATTTTCACGAATTTGAAAATAGTTCAATGTTTTCAACATCTCAAAACTCAGAGGCATCATACAAATCTTTATTGCAATTCTTGTGCTGAATCAAGATGTCTGGACCATTGCATCAATTGAAGTCAAAAAGGCAGTTATGACAGAGTTGACAACATAAAAGAGGCCTGAAACAGGGCAAAATTAACATTTTACTGCTCTATAAGTAACATAAATGCAACAAACACCACCAATCCTAGATTTTGATAAGAAAATATTGACCATTAAGCTGACATTTACACATCTACAAAAGTTTTGTATCAGGGTGTGGTCTTATTGGCCTGACATGTCTTAGGGTTCTAAGTTTGACATTAAACAAAAGATAGGTTGCCAGGCAACGAAACATACGCCCACAGCAGCTAAATCGTCCGGGCAGTCAACAAGGGTTGTCGCATATTTTTACTTTTTTGGTAATGAAACATTTGTAATACACTAAAATCTGATTAAGAGTAACAACTCATTATGTAATTATCTGAAAATCATTAGAATTTGTTTGCTTTTTATAAAGTTTTGCCCCACGCTAACAATTAGTATAGGAAACATTTAACATCATGGATTTAGCTGTTCAGTTATCCAAATTCATCAAAAATCAAAATATTTTTTCGTTTCAACACCTTAAACTCTGTGTATCAATCTGAAGTCAATCGGATGATAAGTTTGGCATCTATAGCGTCACAAGGTTTTTTGAAGTGATCAAGGGAGATAACTCTGGAAGTAATTATTTGAAATCGCTGAAAATCAGTAGGCTTCTTCGTCTTATGACTTTAAACACTGTGTATAAATTTAAAGTCAATCAGATATCAACTTTGGCATCCACAAGATTTTTTGAAGAGATCAAGGGCCACAACTCTGGCATTAATTATCAGAAATCGCTGAAAATCAATAGGCTTCTTCGTCTCATGACCTTAAACACTGTGTATAAATTTGAAGTCAATCGGATATCAAGTTTGGCCTCTAGAGCATCCACAAGATTTTTTGAAGTGATCAAGGGCCATAACTCTGGCACTAATTATCGGAAATCGCTGAAAATCAATAGGCTTCTTCGTCTTATGACCTTAAACACTGTGTATGAATTTAAAGTCAATCGGATATTAACTTTGGCTTTTAGAGCGTCCACAAGATTTTTTGAAGTGATCAAGGGCCATAACTCTGGCACTAATTATCGGAAATCACTGAAAATCAATAGGCTTCTCCGTCTTATGACTTTAAACACTGTGTATAAATTTAAAGTCAATCGGATATTAACTTTGGCTTTTAGAGCATCCACAAGATTTTTTGAAGTGATCAAGGGTCATAACTCAGGCACTAATTATCGGAAATCGCTGAAAATCAATAGGCTTCTTTGTCTTATGACCTTAAACACTGTGTATAAATTTAAAGTCAATCGGATATTAACTTTGGCTTTTAGAGCGTCCACAAGATTTTTTGAAGTGATCAAGGGTCATAACTCAGGCACTAATTATCGGAAATCGCTGAAAATCAATAGGCTTCTTTGTCTTATGACCTTAAACACTGTGTATAAATTTAAAGTCAATCGGATATTAACTTTGGCTTTTAGAGCGTCCACAAGATTTTTTGAAGTGATCAAGGGCCATAACTCTGGCACTAATTATCGGAAATCGCTGAAAATCAATAGGCTTCTACGTCTTATGACCTTAAACACTGTGTATAAATTTAAAGTCAATCGGATATTAACTTTGGCTTTTACATCGTCTACAAGATTTTTTAAAGTGATCAAGGGCCATAACTCTGGCACTAATTATCGGAAATCGCTGAAAATCAATAGGCTTCTTCGTCTTATGACCTTAAACACTGTGTATAAATTTAAAGCCAATCGGATATTAACTTTGGCATCTAGAGCGTCCACAAGATTTTTTGAAGTGATCAAGGGCCATAACTCTGGTAGTTATTATCGGAAATCGACGAAAAACAATAGGCTTCTTCGTCTCATGACCTTAAACACTGTGTATAAATTTAAAGTCAATCGGATATTAACTTTAGCCTCTAGAGCGTCCACAACGTCCACAAGCAATTGTGGACGCCGGACCGACGGACGGACGGACGGACGGACGGGGGCGACGACAATATACGACCACATTTCAATGTGGGCGTATAAAAAGGTTAGAAATCCTGGAAATGTACAAAATAACCATTTATTGGTGAAAAATAACATTCCTAGCTGTAATTCAACAACAAATTCCAATTACTATAATTTAATTGTCAACACAGGTGCAATTAAATCTCTCAAAACACATAAATAAAAAAGGGTGGGGTATTTATAGCCTATCTAAACAGAATGGTGGGATGAAAAATGTCTATAAAGTCTGGGATATTGCTTCCTTCATGAAGGAAATACAAGAATTTAACGTTTCAAAGGGGAAAAAAATGCTTTTTCTGTCTAAATTGGTGGCAAAATTGAGCCAACCCCTGTTTTGAACATTTTGTACAAACCCATCTGCTGATTATTATTAACTCAGTGTTGCCAATTTTCAATTTTCTGTAGGAAAACTGCAGCTATTTCTAAACCTGACAAACTTATAGATCCCATCTAAGTTACATTAGCAATGGAAATAAGGGAAGTTTTAGAAATTTTGACTCTTTGAGTAGGCATGAAGGCATTAATTTCTACATCGAAATTGGGGAATCTGTAGATTTTTTGTGAATATTCCTGATTTTTAGACAAAATTAGGTGAAATTACAATGTTGTTCACTTTATCTGTGCTTTCTGAGGCTGAATACACCAAAATTGGACATTGAAGTATTTCTCTCACTGTTAGAAATTAAATAAAACCTGAAAATTGAGAAATTTGCAGTAAAATCACAATTTTTCTCCAAACTTTGATAATTTTTTTTTTAAATTTAACATTTTTTGAGTTTTTCTCTTCTCAAAATATTTTATACATATTTTCTGACAATTTAGTCATCATGTTTTCAAAACTAAGGCATATCAGTCACAGCCATGTCATACACAGACAGGCCACAGATCACTAATTATTTCCCCATTGACTTTAATGTTAATTCTCGTCTCTTAGACCGGCTGTAACTTTTTCCCAAATATTCATTGGGTAGAACGCTTTCTGCCACAGATGGAGCAACATGTGGCAAACTCTGGCCCAAAAGCATGTATGAGGTTCACCATGAAAAACTTGAGATACACAGGCTGGAAGTCGAGACAACTAAACAAGCAATTTTCGGCCCTCCCTTTCAACGTAACCAACCTCACAACCCTTGTATCCTTCCGCCTCAAAATCATGAATATTCACCAAAACCTGGCAGAAAATGTATTTTTAAACCCTTTTCTTCAATTCTACACCAAAAAGTCAACAAAAATCGCCATGCAAAGGGGGGAAAAAGGGAAAGGGAGAGAAGGACTAAAAATAACTTTCGCCCTACATTCGTAGGTAACGGCCCATGAATATTTAGTGATCTGTGTCCATTAATGACCTTGAAACTGTGATCTTGTTGACGGCTTTCCTTGACTTTCTTTTTTCTGCACTGTTGTTTGTCTTTCACTCGTCGGGAGAAGTTAAGATGGGTGGAAGGGGCACAGCCCGGCAAGACATTGAATAATATAGGATCTAATAAAAAATGTGTTTTGTTCTTTTTTTTTTATTTCAATTGACCATTTCCAGGACACGAAATTTCAAATTTTAGGGAGGTTATGCTCTGCGTAACCATTTTCTTTGGTTACCGGTACGTCGTCAGATGATAACCAATCATGTGTTATCCAAGTAGATTTAAATGCTGCTGCTATCCATCTCCACTTACAATGTATGTGGATGTATTTTAAAGTTCCAATTTCATATTTTCTAAGAAAATCAAAGCATAATTATTTCTATGTCTTTTGCTCAAAAGGTTGTCAACTCACTATTATACGATCATGGGCAAAATTTTTGGGGCATTAGAAAGGGTGACACAGGCTAATTGAGGAAATAGTTGCTCAATTACCTCCCTTGTTTTCCCATTCCTCTCCACGGACGTCCATCTTAAAACGTTTGAATTTGAAGTTGAAAATGATATTTTTGACAATTTCTCCACTGGCAATAGTGAATTATAGGATTAATAGGATTATTCTTTAACAAGGTAGGAGGACTGTTTATAGGTTCAATCTATTTTAGGGCTTTGTTTTAATACATTTTAAAAATATAACTGAAAAAAATGCTATTGGAACTTTAAAAAATAAAAAAAAAACTTGACTAATTTATATTCTTTTATATTTAATACTAATTTTGAGGTAAAGTGTTTATATTATGACTTTAATCCCACTGTGTTCCCATTTAAACATTAGAAATATTTGTTCCACTTCACTAAACCCCTATACTTTAATTATTTTATCAATCAGTTCCAAAAATAACTAATGGATTTTCGTTTTTATATCATATCTGACATGGTAGCTACCACATTGTTTTTGGTCATTGAAGACGTCATAATCCTTCTAGTGCAGCTCTGAACTAACATTCTCCATACTTCTACTCTTACACTTATCTTTTTAATATTTCTTATCTAGTGTAAATGTATTAAAATGAGTAAAATGCATCATTTTGCCCGAAGTCAATGCACATGTTGTGGACAGTCATCTGTGACAGAGATATTTCCTAAGTAATTCTCTGTGAAACAGATTGTAACTAATCATTTAAAGAATTAGGATGGGGGCATTTTGAAATCATTTAACCTGCTTGCAACTGGTGATGTTAAAAATATGTGATCTGTCAAACTGAAAGTAGGCCTACCGGTAAGACTGATGCCCAGTGAAGAAATGGAGAAATAAAATACCAAGAATGAATGAATTGAGTTGTGCTATATAATACTAATAATTCAGACCTGTGTCACAAAATTAGCCTGTATAAATATTGATCAAATGTGAATAAATTTGTTACTGAAATTTGTTAATGTAAACCGATATTTCAATTTGCATAACCATGAAATCAGTCGCGTGTTTTTGAGCTGGCGCGACCGGCGACCGCATGTAACCGTTTGGTATTGTTCGCGTAAAATTTTGTGGCCTGCATTTCCATCTGACTGCTGTCGGTACAGTAAAAAAAATAGGTTGCCAGGCAACGAAACATACGCCCACACAGCAGCCAAATCGTCCGGGCAGTCAACAAGAGTTGTTGCATTTTAAGTAATCATCAGAAAGTCATAATTCAAACTCACCCATAACTACGGTGTAACTGTGATATAATCAAACTTTTTTTTAAATCGGATAATAATTGTGACCTCCAGAGGGACCACAAGCTAAAAAGGGTGATTTTTCGTGCAATCAGGGGCCATAATTCAGGAAGTTACGATCCGATGGGCGTAAATATCGAAAGGCACCAAGATCTTTGGGTTATAAACATACATGTCAATTTTAATCAAAATCCGTTCAAAATTGTGACCTCTATAAGGTCCACAACCTTGATAGAACATATTTTCACACAATGCGCGTACAAACGGCGGCCATTTTGTCCGTCAATTTTGGTCCGATTTTCACGAAATTCGAACTCAACCTTCATAACCATGGAATGGTGATATAATCAAACGTTTTTTTAAATCGGATAACAATTTTGACCTCCAGAGGGACCACAAGCTAAAAAGGGCGATTTTTCGGACAATCAGGGGCCATAATTCAGGAAGTTACGATCCGATGGGCGCAAATATCGAAAGGAACAAAGATCTTTGAGTTATAAACATACATGTCAAGTTTCATCAAAATCGGTTCAAAATTGTGACCTCTATAAGGTCCACAACCTTGATATAACATATTTTCACACCATTCGCGTACAAACGGCGGCCATTTTGTCTGTCAATTTTGGTCCGATTTTCACGAAATTCAAACTCAACCTTCATAACCATGGAACGGTGATATAATCAAACGTTTTTTTAAATCGGATAACAATTTTGACCTCCAGAGGGACAAGCTAAAAAGGGCGATTTTTTCGGACAATCAGGGGCCATAATTCAGGAAGTTACGATCCGATGCGCGCAAATATCGAAAGGAACAAAGATCTTTGGGTTATAAACATACATGTCAAGTTCCATCAAAATCGGTTCAAAATTGTGACCTCTATAAGGTCCACAACCTTGATATAACATATTTTCACACTATTCGCGTACAAATGACGGCCATTTTGTCCGTCAATTTTGGTCCGATTTTCACGAAATTCGAACTCAACCTTCATAACCATGGGACGGTGATATAATCAAACGGTTTTTTAAAACAGATAACAATTTTGACCTCCAGAGGGACCACAAGCTAAAAAGGGCGATTTTTCGGAGAATCAGGGGCCATAATTCAGGAAGTTACCATCCGATTGGCGCAAATATCGAAAGGAACCAAGATCTTTGGGTTATAAACATGCATTTCAAGTTTCATCCAAATCGGTTCAAAATTGTGACCTCTACACTGTTCACAAGCTAAAAAACGTGATTTTTCGTACAATCAGGGGCCATAACCCATGAAGTTACGGTCCGATACATGCCAATATCGAAAGGAACCGAGATCTTAGGGTGATAAACCTATATTTTAAGTTTCATTGAAATCGGATAAAAATTGTGACCTGTAGACTGTTCACAAACAATTGTGGACGGACGGACGGACGAACAGGGGCGACGACAATATACGTCCACATGAAAATGTGGGCGTATAAAAACTTGGGGCAAGTAAAAGTTGTCAATGTACTTGCCCGCAGGGCAAGTGAGTTTAAAAGTTAATGGTGCAGACTGGAACCAAGATCTTTGGGTTATAAACATGTATTTCACGTTTCATCAAATTGGATCAAAATTGTGACCTCTTGAGTGGCCACAAGCTAAAAATGTGATTTTTCGTGAAATCAGGTGCCATAATCCACGAAGTTAAGTTCCGATACATGCCAATATCGAAACGAACCGAGATCTTTGGGAGATAAACCTATATTTCAAGTTTCGGTGAGATAGGATAAAAAAATTATGACATGGACGGATAAACAGGGACGATCCATAATACGTCCACATGAAACGGTGAAAATCAAAATGATGCATTTGATATTCAGATAAGTTGATATAAAATAATTAATAGAATACAATATCAAAACAACGTCATTTTATCCAACGTTTCGTCAGTAAAAATATTAACTTCCTCCAGGTGAAAAAACTAATACAAAAAATGACTGGAAGTCAGTTATGACATCATAGGAAGTTATGACATCGTGGGAATGATGATGTCATAGACTTAGATACATAACATGAAAGGTTAGCTTAACTAAAAAAATTACAATTGTTGCGTCGCCCACCGTGCGTTATTTCTAAAATCAATTACTTGTTCCAGCTTTCTGTCATGTTTCGTAAAAAAAATAGTCTTGATTATCCCGGCCTGTCAATCAGGTTGGTAGACTAAGTGAGACTAATTTCAAAACAAGGACACGTGACCTATTTTTTGCTCAAAAGTGTCTGGATGTTATGGATGACACTCCGAACCATTTTTCAGTGTATTAGTTATGGATGGTTAAATGAACATTCAGAACCAATATATAAATTTGATTAGACAAGCAAATCAAGAATATTATGATAACTTAGATGAAAAGATAAATGACAAATCGCAGTTTAGCAATAAAAGCTGGTGGAAAATTGTTAATTCATTTGTAAAAACACAAGGCTGCACTAAACAACCTTAATTGTAAATAACAACACTTTATTCACACCACAAGACAAGGCAAACGCACAGAATAACTTTTTTGTTGAACAATCTAAACTTAATGATACTAATAAATCTTTACCCTCCATTGACAGAAATGCCAACTCATTAGAACAGATCGTACCAACCCCCCAAGAAGTTAAAGACATTATCGACAGTTTAGACACCTCAAAAGCCTCTGGTCTGGACGACATAAGTGACAAATTGCTAAAGAAAATATCCACCGAAATTTCATCTCAGCTATGCTCTTTGTTTGAACTGTCATTAAAAGTAAGTAGAGTACCCAGTATATGGAAATTTGCAAATGTCACGGCTATTTTCAAAAAAGGATCACCAAAAGATTGTGGTAACTATAGGCCAGTCTCTCTTCTTAGTATCATTATAAAAGTATTTGAAAAGGTTATATACAAACATGTCTTTAACTTTTTGAACAAAACAAAAATACTAATGCCTTTTCAAAGTGGTTTTCTTCGCAGTGACTCCGCCATCTTCCAACTAATAGAACTAACACATATGTTTTGTCAAGCCATTGACCAACATTCTTCTGCTCGAGTTGTTTTTTGCGACATCAGCAAAGCCTTCGACAAAGTCTGGCACGCCGGACTTTGTTGGAAGCTGGATGGAGCTGGGATCAGGGGTAGCCTCTTAGAATGGTTTAAAAATTATCTTTGTAATAGACAACAATCAGTTGTTTTAGAAGGCTTATCCTCTGATCCAAGAACCATCCATGCTGGTGTATCACAAGGATCTGTTTTGGGACCTCTATTGTTTTTAATTTATATTAATGATATTGTGAACAAACTTGATTCCAATGTTAGACTATTTGCAGACGACACTTCACTATTTGTAAAAATAGGTTGCCAGGCAACGAAACATACGCCCACACAGCAGCTAAATAGTCCAAGAGTTGTCGCATATTAAGTAATTATCAGAAAATCATTAGAATTTGTTTGGTTTTTATAAAATTCTGCCCCATGCTAACGTTTAGTACACGAAACATTTAATATTATTTCTAAAATTGGATAATAATTGAGACCTCTAGAGGGACCACAAGCTAAAAAAGTCAATTTTGCGTACAATCAGGGGCTATAATTCAGGAAGTTACAATCCGATATTATCTGTTGAATATCAAAAGGAACCAAGATCTTTGGGTTATAAACATGCATTTCAAGTTTCATCAACATCAGATTAAAATTGTGACCTCTACAGGGTCCACAACCTTGATATACCATATTTTTATAGTATTCGTGTACAAGCGGCAGCCATTTTGTCTGTCAGTTTTGGTCTGATTTTCACGAAATCCGAACTCAACATTCATTACATTGTAACGGTGATATAATCAAACGTTTTTTTAAATCGGGTAATAATTTTGACTTCCAGAGGGACCACAATCTAATAAAGGCGATTTTTCGTATAAAATCAGGGGCCATAATTCTGGAAGTTATGATCCGATATGCGCAAATATCGAAAGGAATCAAGATCTTTAGGTTATAAACATGTATTTCAAGTTTTATCAAACTTGATTTAAAATAGTACCTTTACAGGGTCCACAACCTATACCATATTTTTACACTTTTCGGGTACAAACTGCGGCCATTTTGTCCGTCAATTTTGGTCCGATTTTCACGAAATTTGAACTCAACCTTCAAACGGTCTTTTTAAATCGGATAATAATTTTAACCTCCAGAGGGACCACAAGCTAAAAAGGGAGATTTTTCGGACAATCAGGGGCTATAATTCAGGAAGTTACGATCCGATGGGTGCAAATATCGAAACGAACCAAGATCTTTGGTTTATAAACATAAATGTCAAGTTTCATCAAAATCAGTTCAAAATTGTGACCTCTATAGGGTCCACAAGCTAAAAACATGATTTTTCGTACATTCAGGGGCCATAATCCATGAAGTTTCGATCCGATACATGCCAATATCGAAAGCAGCCGAGATCTTATGGGGATAAACCTATATTTGAAGTTTCGTCAAAATTGGATAAGAATTGTGACCTGTAGAGAGTCCACAAACAAATTGTGGACGGACGGACAGGGGCGACGGCAATATACGTCCACATGAAAATATGAAAATGTGGGCGTATAAAAATGGACGACCCCAGTACAAATTCGGATATTCTGAATAATGATTTAAAGAATATAAATGACTGGGCAGACTTGTGGTTGGTAACCTTTTGGTAACCTTTAACCCCCTAAAAACGGAAACAATGACCATAAACACAAAATCACAAACAACTAATCCACCTTTGTTCTTTGGCACAACACAGATTAAAGAGGTCGCCTGTCACAAACATCTTGTTTTCATTTTTCAAAGTAACGGAAAATGGAATGTTAATATTGAGAATTTAAGTATGAAAATTTCAATAATTGTCTAAAATCGCTAAAATACAGACTAAAACGGAAAACCCTACAAACAATATAAACTTCCTTTATTTTGCCTCATTTTGAATACGCGGATATTATTTGGGACGGTTGTTCAAATGTACTAGCTAATAAATCAGAAAGCCTTCAACTTGATGCACTTAGGACTGTTTGCGGGGCGGTTAAAGGAACCAATCACGAATCACTGTACAGAGAAACTGGTTTTATTCCTTTGATGGAGAGACAGAAGCGTCACAAATTGCATCTTGTGTACAAAGTCTTGAATAATATTGTACCTAAATACCTTTTAAATCTTTTTGAAAAGATAGGCTGGCACTGCCAGGCAGGATACGCCCACATTTTCGAGAGATGGATAGAGAACAAGTAATACCGAAAGTGATTTTTCCTACATCATGAAGTTAGAATTTGATATGTGCAAATATCGAAATGAATTAAGATCTTTTGGTTATAAAGGTGCATTTCAGTAGGCTTCAAATTCGACTGGGGATCATGTTGCTAAGTGGGTAAGATGCTGGCTCGGTAGCCTTGAGGTTGGGTGTTTGATCCCTGCATTGGGTGACAAAGTTCATCTAGATTTTCTGGCGTGGTTTCCCCTTGTTATCGATGAAGGATAAGCTAATAAATTAAAAAGCCTTCAACTTGATGCACTTAGGACTATTTGTGGGGCGGTTAAAGGAACCAATCACGAATCACTGTACAGAGAAACTGGTTTTGTAATGATTATACCATTTGCTTTCTATGTCATCCTCTATTCCATATTTGTTGTTATTTCGTTATTATATCCTGTTGTATTTTCTCCGCTTCCAATGTTTACAATTTGTCATGTCGCTTGTCAAATTTTCACGCTAACGTAAATCACACTTCGCCATTTAATAACCACTAAACTATGCATTGTCCTGGGTCATCCCGAATGTGATTTACTCCCCAATACCTTATTTGTAAACTACAATATAATTAGCTGTTGTCGAGCTCGCATAACTTAGTAATTTGTATTTTTTCTTCCTACAGCACAGCTATTTCCTTTCGCTTGTCAACGGGTAGGGTGCCCCACCCTAAATGAATATCTCCAAATATCTCGACAATTACACGACAATACTAATATATTTAGAAAGCCTTAAATCTGTTTCACACATTTATAGTCACTAAATAAACGACCATGCTGTACTTCATAAGCTATGATCATTAAACCATACATGAGTAATACTGAAAAATGGTTTGGAGTGGCGTCCATAACATCCAGACACTTTTGAGTAAAAGATAGGTTACGTGCCCTTGTTTTGAAATTAGTCTCGCTTAACTAGTCTACCGATCATTCTACGTCTAATTGACGGGTCGGGATAATCAAGACTACTTTTTTTACGAAACATGGAACAAGAAATTAAATTTAGAAGCACCAACATCAGGCAACTCAACAATATTTTTAAGAACCTTGTAAAAGTAAAATGAAACTACTGCTAGTATCATATTCTTGCTGTACGGCATTGAGTCAGAGATATTATTTGTACTAAACCAAAATATGCAGCTTCTAATGGTACAGCTAATTATAAGGCAATTTAAAAAATAAAACGAGCGTAATTTCTAAAGATGCCGTAATAACCAAAAAGTTAAATATTATTGCTATTCAGAATCGTCAACAATAGATTTTTTACGGCTGTAGTAATGTTTGGTGTTTTGAACATTTCCGCATGCTGTTGCTATTTATAGCCTCAACGAGTGTGCGAGACTGTTAGAAATCAGTAGTAAGTTATTCAACTAAAACGTGCAGGATCAACGTGTCAAGAACAACTTTTCAGTTGGCACGTGGGGCACCCTAGGCATGGCGAAACTGAAGCGCGAGACGTCACTTGGCATGCGCGACTAAGACAACGTTTTCTGATTGGCTAGTCGTTTTCCGCGGCTAATATAAATAGAAGATTAAAGATGCGTGGAAAGCCCGTCTAAAACAAGAAAATACACATCGCTATCAATTAGACAGCAATCTTGTTGACAAGGTCTACACAAATCATCCTTCTATCAAAATATGCAAACTCATCACGAGGCTCAAAACAATAGAGGTAGTCAAAGACTACACTTATACACCAATCAAATGCCCGTGTGGACATATTGCAACCACTTCACACCTGTTAATCAACTGCAATCAACTAGAAACAGAACGTCAACCACTTATAGACAAACTGATGGAAAGAGGGAAATCACTTAATCACAGCGGATCTCTGTCAACCAATTTTTCACTATGGTAAGGATTGCTTAACACGGTTATGACCGTGACAAAACAAGTTGTTACTTTCACAAACAACTTGTTACAAGTTCGTGCTGCAACATAAGGAATCTAGTTCTATTCAATTACCACTAGTGCATGTTACAAACATAACATAGGCCTAAATGTTTAAAAGCTAACATGTTGTAATCGGGACGTTCCATATTGCATTCATAACAAACTTGTTGCATCCATAAACCCATTGTATCACAAGGATTGTTTTTTCAGACACTTGCTGCTGTTCTTCATTTAACTAGCATAATATTATTATAATTATAGGCTTATTATAGCTTTATTATTTCAACTATTTATTGTAGACTGTTTAATTTATAACAGTTCCACTTATAACCTGACCCGCCTGATTTGCTTGATTATAGCAATCAATCATCATTTATTAATATAGCTTGTGGAATATAATTTATTGCATTTCTTATTATACATTACATAGTATAGTGAAAGTATTAACATATATAGCTTACAAGCTTAATTGTTAAAGATAATATATTACGTATTTATAATTATTAATATATCGTTAGTTGAATAAATTGTTTCTTGAGATTTTAAAACTTGGCTTGTGTCAATTCTTCGATCGTAGTGCTAGGCTGGGAACGAACGATCCACATATTTGTGTAGCACGTTTGCCTGGAAGCCTGTGGGAAAGGGCGCTTTACAACATTGAGGGTCTGGGGGTCGAATCGCTACAGTTTTATTCCTTTGATGGAGAGACGGAAGCATCACAAATTGCATCTTGTGTACAAAGTCTTTAATAATATTGTTCCTAAATACCTTTTAAATCTTTTTGAAAAATCGCCAACATTACCATATTCATTAAGGAACCATAATGATTTTACGGAATTTAAATCCCGAACACATCTCTTTTCTAATACATTTATACTGTCCTCCATCGGGGAATGGAACCAGATAGACACCTTACTTCGTAGAACAACATCACTATCTGGCTTTAAACAAAAACTTTCCAAAAATGACACAAACATTCCAATATGCACGCCGCAGAACGATAAACACTTTGCCTCTCGAATACAGAAATAGCAATCATCTGTTATTTGGATCAAATAATCTTTCCGTTGCTGAAAATATTACCATTCTAAATTACGATTCTAAAAAATTATTATTTTCAATTTTCATTAAAATTCCCTAATTTAATAGATATTATACTACAAGTTTTTCATTTTTATATAATATAATGACATGTTCTGTAAATATAGGATATTTGTCGTTTTAGAGTGAATAAGTAGTCCTGGGGGGCCAGTGAAATAACAAGTTTTATTTCACTGCTAGCCAGTGGAATAACACTTTTATTTCACTGATAAAACGCAGTATTCCACTACTGATCATAAAATAAATGTAAATACTTTATTATTGTAACTTATACTGTATACAGAGAGAGGGTTTTCACATAGGCTCTGCCTTTTACCCAATCCTATTCATGTTGTTTGAATAAAATATGTTTATACAAAAAAAAAATTAAAAAAAATGGTCATAGCTTATTAAGCGCAGTAAGAACGTCATCCCGGTTTGACAGGGGTATAACTGAAGTCATCATACATTAGCCAGCCCAACTCGCTGGCATAGGCGTACGAGCCAGGGGGCAGGGGGGGGGGGCTTAGCTGTCCCCCTAACTTTCGGGGAAGCTGACTTTTCGGGCAGACAGGTAAAGTGAAAAAAAAAATTGCCGTATCTTTCTTATATGATACTATATCGAAGTTTTTGTAAGTATCGATTTCTGGCATCGGTCGGTAAACCTTACACGTACATAAAAATGGCTTTCGATTCCATTTTATGTAAAAGAAGCTTACTGTACAACGGTATTTTCACAAAAAAAACCCCACACAATGGCCTATGATTGGTTCCAGTCTACGAATAAGGCCGCCGTCGCTTGGAATATACAGTAATAAATGTCCGTCATTTAGATTATATTCTTTGAATGACTACCACCTATTGTTATATAAAACACAAATTCCAGCCACCTTTTTCGGTTCCGTCTGAAACCATATAGCCCACAGACATGTAATTACACCACCGTTGCATGGAATATACAACAGTCATAAATGTCTGTCGATAGATTCTTTGAATGACCGCTATACCTATTGTTTAATTAATCCCCTAATCCAGACACATGTCTGGGTTTCATCCGAAACAACACCGTTCAGGTTAATATGAAAAGGATGGTAAATGAAATGATTAGTCTGCGATATAATTTTTTTTTTGTCTACGATATCACCTTAGGTGGAAGTGGACGTTAAACCCCACGAACGAACGACGCGATATCACTTATGTGGACGTGGACGTTAAACCACCAGCTTAAGTAATAAATGAAATGATCTGATGTCTACGATATCACCCTTGGTGGAAGTGGACGTTAATCCCCAAGAACGAACGAAATGATCTGCACCTGTAATCTTCGATTTCTGTTATACGTACGCTATAGTATTATCATTGTGCACATAATATGGATTAATCTAGTTGGAAATACACCTGTGGACCACCGATAATGTAAGACAATTTTTCACGAATATGATTATTTTAGACTTAGCGTACTATGTATTATTACAATTCTGTGCTACCCTACTCGACACTATGCAAAACACGATAAGTTGGACCTTGAGGCTGTCGACTTGAGAAAATAATTACAACCAATAATACTATTATGCAAATAAGGTTGTTTATGCGTGCTGTTAGCCAATAGCTACTCTAAATTTACCCGCATTTAGACGGCCCTAACCAATGAAAAATTATCGTTGTTTGGTGCACGTAGTAATTTGTCAGCCATTTTTATAAAAACAAGCCAACAGTGAGGCTGATGTCCCCCGCCGAAGTCCCAAAATAAATAGATGACACATATTAATTAATCGCACATTTATTTTTTTCAAACGTATCGAGCAATCAAACTGTACACGAAGTGTCATCCAAAAGTGTTTTATAAAGAAAAATGCTAAAACCGACGAGAAAAAAGAAAATGTACCCTAGTTAGGGGGACCCCAAAGGCAGACAAAAGGGCCCCTCTGGCCAAGGGAAAGGGCCCTTGTGTCCGAGTCAATCGTTTCTATACACTGTTACTGTCGAATCCATTACTGAATGAGAATGCAGTCAATGTATTGGCATAAAAATCATCAATCAAGATGAACCTAAGTTATCTTGTCCCAAAGTATCAACCAATCAAATTGCTTATCTCTGCCTACCCTAAGAAGAAAATGCTCATCTTCGAACTCCATCAAGGCATTGACCTAATAAGCATACACACCAATTTTGAACATTTTAACTCAATTCGAAGGAGAGTTATTGTGTTCCAAAGTCTCGGCAAATCAAATTGCTTATCGCTCTGCTTACCCTGAGCAGAAAATGCTCATTATCGATCTTAGTCAAGGTATTACTGTAATGAAACTATACACCAAGTTTCATCACTCTCACTTAATTAGAACTAAAGTTATCGTGTACCAAAGCATCAACTAATCAAATTGCTTATCTCTGCTTACCCTAAGCGGAAAATGCTCATCTTCGAACTCCATCAAGGCATTGACCTAATAAGCATATACACCAAGTTTGAACATTTTAACTCAATTAGAAGGAGAGTTATTGTGTTCCAAAGTCTCGACCAATCAAATTGCATATCACTCTGCTTACCCTGAGCAGAAAATGCTCATTATCGAACTTAGTCAAGGTATTACTGTAATGAAACTATACACCAAGTTTCATCACTCTCACTTAATTAGAACTAAAGTTATCGTGTCCCAAAGCATCAACCAATCAAATTGCTTATCTCTGCTTACCCTAAGCGGAAAATGCTCATCTTCGAATTCCATCAAGGCATTGACCTAATAAGCATATACACCAAGTTTGAACATTTTAACTCAATTATAAGGAGAGTTATTGTGTTCCAAAGTCTCGACCAATCAAATTGCGTATCGCTCTGCTTACCCTGAGCAGAAAATGCTCATTATCGAACTTAGTCAAGGTATTACTGTAATGAAACTATACACCAAGTTTCATCAATCTCACTTAATTAGAACTAAAGTTATCGTGTCCCAAAGCATCAACCAATCAAATTGCTTATCTCTGCTTACCCTAAGCGGAAAATGCTCATCTTCGAACTCCATCAAGGCATTGACCTAATAAACACATACACCAAGTTTGAACACTCTAGCTCAATTAGGAAGAGAGCTATTGTGTCCCAAAAAGTGTGACGGACAGACAGACGGACAGACAGAAGGACAGACAGACAGACAGACAGACAGACAGACGGACGAACCCATTTTAATAGTCCCCCAACTTTCTTCGAAAGGCGGGGGACAAAAATTCCTCTTAATGGAATATGAATAATAGAAAGAATAAAACGATGACCAAGTTGAATCAGTGAATATTTTCAAAATCTTTTTTTTCTATTAAAGTTATATTCCCGGGTACAAACTGGGTGATTTGATGATATATTAGAACTAAAAACATATTCAAACTAATTATTTTATCATAATTTTGCTTCAAATCGTTCTCAAAACATTGTAATTGACGAGTATACTCTGCTATAAAAATCTATTGAAAGAGACCATGTTTGCGTCAGGCGATTACCCCTCGCCGTAACCAATGGCAACGGTGGCGGAGGACAGGGGAGAATGCATTGCATACACAAGACGATGTTGTCTGTAAGCGCTGACTATTTACTACAAATATCGAATCCTAATTAAATTCTCGGATTATCCACAGCCCGCGTCTTTTTCCGTGATTTTTATCCCAGAAATTGTTGTGCGTCTAACTCTTCATAAAGTTTTTCAACATGTACACAAATCGCTCAAGTTCACGTGCAGCCTTCAACGCCAAGCGTGCAGGTACCCTTATTCGTCGGGTTGACTATTAAGGGAACCTCTTACATTTTTGTCCTGTATACGCTCCATGAGTTTTTTTCAGGGAATCCAGTATTTTTCTAGTAAGATTGGATATCTCTACTTTCCATACCAAAATTGTCATACTTTTATAGGCAATAACCACCCGATAAATACTTATCTGGGAACTCAACTTTAATGATGAACACATAAATTGTAACCACATGTAGTTATGTCAAACTACAGCAAATATTTTTTACATTCAGTTACGTGGTCAGCACCGATTATGAGATACTGCTGACAGAATTTCAAATTAAATCTTATTTTCTAAGCACACGCTAATTATGTTGTGATTTTAAAAATTATTCTCTACAAAGCCGATAAGGGGCAGGTCATATATATATTTACGTCTGACAGAGAACTAACATCTCGAAAAACATCGAGGGGTAATCAGCGCAACGTGGGCAATCTGCGCACCAGCTTCATCAGCAATCTGCGCGAGGGGTGAAGATCGCGCCTAACATATATAAAGCATTTCAACATAGAAATCAAACCTCGACCTGACAAGGCAAACTTCACATTGTATTTCCATTTTTTAACATCTATCTGGAAATAATGACTCTAATATATATTTTCACTTTGATCACGAACCTGGATTTCATTTTCACACTTATAAATGTATAATATATAGTAGGGTACCAGTCAAGTCGTCCACAAGCAAAGTCGTCCACAGTGAAGTCGTCCACAACCGTTGGTGGAGTCGTCCACACCCGTTGGTGGAGTCGTCCACAACTATTGGTTATGTCGTCCACTAGTGTAAGAATATGGTCTTTAAGACCATACTGTGTCTTTGGAAAATTATTAAATTCTCTGTCTATAAAATTAAAATCCCACGTACCTAGTAAACGTGAAATATAAGCTATACATAAAAATCCTGTTATTGGACCTATGGTTAGTAGACATAATATGGTGTCATCACCTGCTTTATTTGTGTGAAATTTAGGAGGTTATTACGCATTTGGAATGGAATTTGGGGTCAGAGTTAATCTTGAGCCTGCAGGAACTGGGGGATATAAAATAGGGGGTAGAGCGAGATTCGTTAGAAACTCACCCAGATTTCAAGCAGCCATTATCTGTGGAGAACAAGGGACCTGCGAAACCATTCTGCTTGTAATAAAGTTATTTACAACTAATGCTGTAGTATTATTGTCGATCACAAGAAGAACACAACAAAGAAGAAGTCCTATAATACCTATAGTTACTACACTAGTACTCGTTGACTATTTTGTAATTTGATTTCAGATCGAATCACCGATGTTTTTGTACTAAAGTTAATCGAATTGTTTGTATGATCGTATGACTATTGTTGATTGTTTGATTAGTACTCGTTGACTATTGTGTTGTTTTATTTCAGATCGAATCGCCGATGTTTTTGTATTAAAGTTAATTGTATTGTTCGTTTGATCGTATGATTATTGTTGAATGTTTGATTAGTATTGACGATGTTTTTGTAATAAAGTTAGCGTAAAGTAGTCGAATGTGAGAAAGAAATTCGAGGGGGGCATGATCGGCTGTCCTCTGCGCGTGATTAGAATAGTGTCACGTACAGGTGCGACGTCGTGTTTGATATTCAATTTTATACCGATATTTTAGAATCCGAATTCTACACATTTCTTTAACGGTAGAGTCATATTTATTTCTATTTATGTTTTTTTTTTTTATTTGGAAACCATTAAAACAACACTTATAGTTAAATTATAGATCGAAGGGTGTACTGATCAAACAACATTTTTTTTTTGATTGGTCATAGGCGTCTAACTGCGGGAAAATTTACAGTTACTATTGCTATATCTTCAAATTAAACTAAGTCTTGTGGACGACTCCACCAACGTATTACTATATCTTCAAATTAAACTAAGTCCATTTTTTTTTTGATTGGTCATAGGCGTCTAACTGCGGGAAAATTTACAGTTACTATTATTGCTATATCTTCAAATTAAACTAAGTCTTGTGGACGACTCCACCAACGTATTACTATATCTTCAAATTAAACTAAGTCCTGTGGACGACTCCACCAACGGGTGTGAACGACTTAACCAGGTTTTTCGTGTGGACGACTTTGCTTGTGGAGGACTTGACTGGCATTATATATGTATACTGTATATTGCTACTTATCTTATGTTCCTTATGTCATTCACTTTTATCACCAACCGTTATTTCATTTTATGTATATTATTGCTATTTATTTTATGTTACTTATGTCATATCATATATATGAATTGTATGCGGCCCGAAATGGGTGTTATGATACAATAAAATCTTATCTTATCTTATCATCTTATCTACCTGCATACATTGTTGCGGTATAAATTCTTGAATTCTTCAGTAACATTCGCTTGTAATTCCGGTGTGGCACTGTCGGATGTCAGCTGTTTCGTAACCTGGCTGTTTCGTACTTAGTTCATTCGTACCTCACGTGAGCTGTTTCGTACCTTCGTAAATTTCAACTTTTACATGCACTTAAACTTAACTCTCATCGTTGAGTTGTTCGTACCTTCGTTAATTTCAACTTTTACAACGCACCCGGGTTTGGAACCGGCTAGAAATGGTTCCACTACTGCTGTCTTCCGTCTTACTCCAGTCGCAGTAGTTAGTGGTTTTTCCTACAGAGTTCCTTTGCGCAAGTTTTTTAGTCAAATGACTGCAAAAAGTTTACTGGCCTATAGCTCGCTTAATTTACAAATAAACTGACCCAAAACAGTACTGCACGTAGCTTAACATATTAAATCAATTCTTATTGAAATAAAGGTGAGGCCTTACCGCATAATTATATGATTTGATGAAACCCATCTCCTACATGCAATTTCAACTGACCGGTGTCATGGCCGCAAAATAAACTCTCGATGTCTATAGGCTAGCCTTTGATGTTGGCTGGATTAGATTCCGGCCATTGATAATCAAATTTAAAACGTGGCTAATCGAGACTATGCAGTTTATATTAATGATTTTAGTTATGATGATCGAAGCTAGGCAAAAATTTCGCCAGCTTCGTTCTTGGCTCTTAGCGGATCAATTTGACTGAAATTTTCAGCAAATTACCTTTACACAATCTAGTTTTTAACTATTATAGTGAGAACTGCCAACTCTTTATCTTATCTCCCATAATGTAGCTTTAATACCATATGTTTAATAATCTAATACCTCTCTCTCTTCAGTTGGAAATTTGTAGTACATGGCGGTATCGACGGCTATTCTAGACTTCCAGTTTATCTCAAGGTTGCCAATAACAACAAATCAGATACAGTTTTAGAGGTGTTTATGGAAGCGTGTCAAGATTATGGCATTCCAACTAGAGTACGAGTAGATAAAGGTGGTGAGAATGTTTGGTGTGGCTCAGTTTATGATCTACTATAGAGGCACCAACAGAGGGAGTTTCATTGCAGGTCGCAGTGTCCATAACCAAAGGTATCTTTCAAATGGCATTTTGATATTACCTCTTAGTACTAGTAATAGTAGTTTTATGAAGAAAGACATCAGTCACCCGCAACTGAGCAACCTTCAGCATGATGTGATGCTTCTGATTTTCACATGCCATCCATTGCATTGCTATCTTTCATATTAAAAGTGTTATACATGCCATCTTTTATATTATAAGTAGTATAAGTTTAGTGTTGTCAACTGAACATCACTACACTAAACTTACTCTTCTTAAATTATCTTAGCTTTCTCATTTCAGAATAGAACAATTTTGGAGAGATTTATGGACCAGAGGTATTGCCCCCTTTATAACATATTTTGCCATATGGAAGATGCTGGTATCTTAGATCCTAATAATGAAAGAAATATTCTAGCACTGCACTATACATTTTTACCTAGACTACAAAAACATCTAGATATTTTCAAAAATGCCTTCATGACACGTCCCCTGAGAACTGCTGAAAACAAGTCTCCCATTCAGTTATGGACACAGGGCCAAATTTTAACGTCAACTTATGTTGATACTTTAAGTGAAGAGGTGAGTTATTGTCCCGCACCTTGTAAGTGTTTATTATGTTAATTCCCTGTCCGAGTTTGATGATGAGCATTTTCTGCTTAAGCTAGGCAAAGATATGCAAGGGTGTGTCCAGGAATTTGAGCAGCGGTTGGTCTAAGGTTGAGGCATTGTCAATTTGCTGTTAGGTCATGGGGAACTACCTGCAAATTTGATCAATTCAGAAGGTTTGAAACAATATTTCTGCTTATTTAGGTACAAACATGTATCGATCTACAGTGGAATAAGCCAAATCAGTGTTATTTCATGAAAGTAGGCGAGAAAAAATATTCTCTGCATTAGCGGGAAGGGGATCTGATGTGCAATCAGATTGGTTGATGCTTTGGGTGATGAAACCTGGTGTATAGTTCAATAAAAAGTATTTTCGACTAAGGTTAAGCAGGGTGATGACTGATGAGCAATGTGATCGGTTGTCAGATGTTATAATTGGTATAATAAAACTTTGGAATAATAAATATTGTTTGTTTTCTCTGAGTTGACGTTAGCGGCAAACCATTGAGCATCCAGTATACGAATCCCTGTTTCTTCTGAACAAACCCACAGTTGGAGGTTGTGTCTGGTAAAAGGGGGTGGGGCTTAATTTGCATCTATTTAAACTACGGGTCGGGACGCGATTGGATCCAGGTACCTTTGGTGTTGGCGAGCTTGAACCTACAATTGTGCTTCTCATTGGATACTTCATTTTTGTCATGCTTGTCTTCTCATTACAAATTGGTGAGCTTCGTGGAGTACATTTTCAGGGGCGGATCCAGGATTTTCAGAAAGGGGGGGGGGGCGTGCTGCACCAAGTTGGTAGTGCGAAGCCCGACCCATGATTTTTGAGTGGACAAAAATGCCCACAAGGACTAATTTCATACTAGTACTGTAAATTACAATTTCCAACCTTAGCTGTTTTTGTTCTCCTTTCCCGCGAGAATATATGGAGCTAAAAATTGTTCGCCACCGCAAAAAAATAGAGGGGGCGTGCGCCCCCCTCTGTATCCGCGCCTGATTTTTGCCAGTCATAAGCCCCTCCTACTACACCTTTATTTAACAAATAGGTTGCCAGGCAACGAAGCATACGCCCACAGAGCAGCTACATTGTCCGGGCAGTCAACAAGAGTTGTCGCTGGAAAGCTTCTATGAATTTTGCCGTATGTAACATGATATTGGACATGAAGTCAAGTACACACGGGTTGAAACAAATAATAACTGCTAATGAATATTTTCATCACTCGAATTGCGGTTACAAAATGCGTGGACTTCGTACACATTTTTACGACATAGTGACCGCTTCACTCGATCCTCTGTTCAGCTGGAAAACGATGTAGAACGTATGTGTAACGAACTTGGACACGAAGGCGTTACATACCGCACCCGATCTTTTTTGCTCAAATATATATACAAAAAAAAATAAATGAAATTAAATTGTGATCATTGCCTGTGAAAAGTCTTTTTATAGTACTCTTGACATATATCAAAAACACTAGTTTTTAAATTACAAGTTTACAGTGTAATTCGATTATCCGTGAGTGATGCATGAGATTTGTGAAATATTTTTTACAAAATGTGGGAAATTAGTGATGGACATCGACAATTTTTCATTTCGACTTTTAAAGAAACACTTAAATCTGGAGTATGTTATCTCTGCAGGGTGTTTTCTAAATATACAAACAAAAAAAGTCTAGGTAATACTAATTTTTAAAATTTTATAAGGGTTTCGTTCATTGTAGTAACTTATGTACCAGTACTGTGGCCTTACCCATATACTAAATATAGGCCTACCTACAATACTAAAAAAGTACACTAGCTACTCTATGCCTATAGTCTTTAGTAGTATAATACGGTCCATGGTACTACTTGTAGTATACTAAAGTCCACTGGCACCCGTAGATCTACTAGGCCTAGTTCAAATTCACGATAGGCAGTGAAATTGTATAAAAAATCTGCTTTCCTGAACTGACGACGAAGCTTCCTTCGTTTGTAATTTCACTGAGACTGAGGGAGTGATGGCTGATTGGCTGTTGTCAACGAACCCACTTTGTAAATTTATTCTAGACTTCCTTATATGTTCAAACATACTTATTAATTAATATGTATTTTTTCAGCCCACCAATATATAGAAGCCACTGTATTTACTTTTACGAAGAATTTTCATTTGATGACCACAGGGATTTTTAAACCGATAAATTTCTAACATGTAAGGACAATGGAATAATGCTTAAATAACCATCGGCACTGCTCAATTAATTCATTCATAAATATCCTAATTTTAAAACAGTATTCATTGAACGATAAGGAGGCTTGTTATGTGAGTTCATATTCCTTGTAAATAATTGGAATACATTTAACTTTAACTCTCAACTGTACATTAATTACATATTTCTTTGTTTTGAAAAAAAAATCAATAAATATATTAAATGAAATCATTGGATTATTGTCAAATATTTCTTTTTAACTGAATATTGGGAGAATGTATAGAGACTATTTATCTACTCATGAAATTATAAATTTTCCTCACTCAATGATATTTGTGTAAGTCAATTTCTATTACACATATAGCTCTCATGTGTACATGTCATACGATTACATCATGTGTACCTACTTCAAGAATACACATGATGGCAAATGGCCGCCATTTAAAATACTACGCCCGCCTCTTAGAGACGATAACTTAACTCGCTATAAATTGTAAAAAAATTTACTTCGGCTAGAATTAAAAAACACCTAAGATTAACATTTGCTAAAAATTTCTAAAAAACAACCTAAATTTATGGAAATGAGGCCAAATCAAATCAGGCAAATTACATCAAATAGTCCATGTTAAACGTATAGCAAAAATTTTAAACTAACGCGAGCACGCGCGTTTCTAGACAACGCCATAGCGGGTCATAGCAACCAGTGAGTATATATTGGAAATCCCCAATGACGTAGATATTATAAATTGGAAAGCCGAGTCTGTCTTAAAATAAGTAGTACCGTCAGTAAACAAGATGGAAGCCATCTGCTATCGTGTTTGATCATGGAGTAGGCAAGCACAGGTGTGTCGTATGGTGTACATGTATGTAGTAAACTGCAAAAATTTTCACTTTTGAATTTAATTTACTTGCACCCCCCTTTATGATGGCATAAAACCATTTTTTTTTTTAACTTTTATACACACAGATCACAATTTTCAAAATATTTTTGGGTCACTGGAGATTTATTCACATAAGATATTTTCACATTTGGCCACATTTACCTGTGAAATCTCAAAATTTCCTTTAATTAATTCAAAGAACATTGACGACCCTTCTCCTTGCCTATAATGTATAGGAATAGATCAGCATAGTACAGTCTTTAGATTGCAATGTAAATACACATATAAGCTTAGACTGGTGGCCAGTCTTCTCCACACACCAAAAATTGGCCAGTCCTCTCAAAAAAAAAAACGAAAAAAAAACGTAATCTCTAGAGACTGGGCAAATAGAGCTTCATTCTCATCTAGTAGGTCAATCTGCATTATGTAGGTCGTGTGACGTCGTGCACGTGATCACGACATATCTAACATCACGTGATAATAAACATGGCTGTCGAAATAAAAATGGAGCAGCCTCAAACGTCAGCGACTTTCCCGAACCACACGGCGCGCACAAAAAAACGTCTTTCTTTTGTAAATAAGCAGTCATTATTGACCTCTGATACTCCTTTGGATCCTTATAACCAAGAGCCGGTAAAACATTTGCAATCGCCTCGTCAATATCCGCTAATTCGGACATGATTCCACAATTACAACGGCGTGTGTGTGAAGCCTTCTTCTCTTGGTGTTTTAACGTCCGCTTCCACCGAAGGTGATATCGCAGACAAGTCTTATTTTTCATTTTCATTATCTTAGCGCACGCGCAGGGGTCTTTGCTGTGGGAGGAAACTGGAGTGCCCGGAGGAAACCCACGAGGTTGAGAAGGAGCCCCTATCTCCATGCCACATACGCTCACATCAGGGCTCGAAACCCCAGTCGCAAGCCAGAGGTGACCGGCCAGCTAGAGGTCGAAGCCCGGCACTCTAGACCACTAGGCCATCCCAACCCCCCTGTGTGTGAAGCCGCGATAATCGAGACTTTATTTACAAATTCGTGTCACGTGACTCGGGGCTTGCTTGACAACTGTCAATCATTCCAAATAAGGAACAACGTAAAACAGGACAGGAACGCCCATTTTATTGTGAAGCTCGCAAATTGTCCAGTCTCTGGTGCTGGTTACAGGTTTACTCAAATTTTTTGTTTTATACAAAATGGAAACGAAAGCGTTGGTTTACTAAAAATTAATACTTTTATATAAATCGAAATGTAAAATAAATAGAAGAGACTGGGCCAGTCTAATATAAGCTTTCTAATCCACAACTATTCACATTTCAGATTTATTATTTCCATTAAAAAACAAAATTAATTATTTCGATCTGATTCGCAGACCGCCAAATATTCTTGGTAGTCTATGAGAAATGAACATGGTGCCAATCCAAACTTAGTCTTGATATCTAATTCGTGTAAAACTTGAAATTTCCGAAGGTACGAAACAGCTCGCGTGAGGTACGAATGAACTAAGTACGAAACAGCCAGGTTACGAAACAGCTGACATCCCTTTATGCGTGCTGTTAGCTAATAGCAATGACGTCTACGTCATTGGCTAATAGCTACTGTAAATTTTCCCGCATTTATAGGGCTCTAACCAATGAAAAATTATCGCTGTTTGGTGCACGCCATTTTTATTAAAAAAATTCCTCTTGTTGAAATATGAATAACAGAAAGGATAAAACGATGACCAAGTTGAATAAGTAAATATTTTCAAAATCATTTTTCTATAAATTGTAACCATATAAATCGTAACCACATAGACGGCTCTCGAGTCAGTAAAGTGGTAATTTGGCGTAAAATCTGAACGCCTGGTGTTATAAAACACTCGGTTCATTTCTCGCAAATTTCACTAAGGCAGTGATCCATGGTGATTACCGATTAAGATTAAGCGGATTATTATCATCGCAGTAATTCATTAAATTGCCCGGACAAAGTTCACTTCGCGCGCGCAGATTGCTCATCGAAAATTAGACGGAGATTCACGCATGCGCAGGGGTAATCTGCGCAAGGAGGGCAATCTGCGCCTACATTCATGGATCAAGTCTTCACACGGCACGGCTCACTTACGTTAGCCGACTGGATCACGTGACTATAGGAAGATGTTACGGGCGAATTCTAATTTCTTCAAAGTGAATTCCGGTGATTGTACCGATGATTGTAAATGTAAATAAATTCCAGTGTGAGTGATTGTACCGATGATTGTAAATGAATTCCGGTGTATGGATTTGGTCAAATAATATTGTAAGTTAAAATTAGGACTGAAATGCTGATAAAAAAGGGGCTTTTTGATGAACTACAAATATGTTCTACAAATAATTGTTTTAATACATCTAAAATTTGACGAGTTACAAGACTTTCTTCACATAATATGTCGAGTAATCTCCCTTTAATTTGACGCAAATTTTTATTTTGGGGAAAAAGACGCGCGCCCTACGTTATGATAATCATGATGTCGAGTAATCTCCCTTTAATGATCAAAATATCGGATTTACGAATCCCATTAAATTTAAAATATTGTCACTGTAATAGGTGCCAAATGACATACAATCACAACATAATACACTATCATGTGAATACTCTGAGCAGATATTGTCATTGGCTGATTGGGATTCATAATTAACAGTAGGGATATTTCTAGAAAATTAGACGGAGATTCACGCATGCGCAGGGGTAATCTGCGCAAGGAGGGCAATCTGCGCCTACATTCATGGATCAAGTCTTCACACGGCACGGCTCACTTACGTTGGACGACTGGATCACGTGACTATAGGAAGATTTTACGGGCGAATTCTAATTTCTTCAAAGTGAATTCCGGTGATTGTACCGATGATTGTAAATGTAAATAAATTCCAGTGTGAGTGATTGTACCGATGATTGTAAATGAATTCCGGTGTATGGATTTGGTCAAATAATATTGTAAGTTAAAATTAGGACTGAAATGCTGATAAAAAAGGGGCTTTTTGATGAACTACAAATATGTTCTACAAATAATTGTTTTAATACATCTGAAATTTGACGAGTTACAAGACTTTCTTCACATAATATGTCGAGTAATCTCCCTTTAATTTGACGCAAATTTTTATTTTGGGGAAAAAGACGCGCGCCCTACGTTATGATAATCATGATGTCGAGTAATCTCCCTTTAATGATCAAAATATCGGATTTACGAATCCCATTAAATTTAAAATATTGTCACTGTAATAGGTGCCAAATGACATACAATCACAACATAATACACTATCATGGGAATACTCTGAGCAGATATTGTCATGGCTGATTGGGATTCATAATTAAGCGTAGGGATATTTCTAGAAAAACATTTGGCGTTTATTGTATGTATTTTTTTTCCAGACATTTGAAATTTTAGTTTTATCATTCGTACTATCACAGAATGCCATCCAGTAGTCTTTCAAATAAATACATCTCTACAGCGCCTTCATCTGGCCCATGGAGAGATCAAAATAGTTATTTTTTATATTATAACGTATTACACATTTAAAATAAATGAGTTTTGAGGGATAAATCGGGGGTTTTCGAAGTGCATTCCGGTGAATTCCTGTGATTATTTGTGAATTCCGGTGATTAGTCGGGCCTTACGCTGTATTCGTTACCGTTCGGAAATATGGTGCTTCCCACTAGGAAGTAGTAATTACCACACTTGTTGTGTTCGGGTGCACAAGTGGGAAAATCAACATATGGCTTCCATTATCCGTTCAAGGATTATTAAAACCGCTAACCACCATTTGTGAAATTTAAATCGCTAGGCTTAAAGGAATATCAATCCAAAGAAGTGTCATTTCTGTTCAGTATTTACAAAAATATGATGAATCGAAAATTTCCAGCGATCGGAAACAATGCAAACGATAAAAACTGGTCAATCTTTTGACGGGCCTTTTTTTTTAATCCAATTGAATTCAAGCTAGCAAATATCTACAAGTACCATTGGTGGCCTATTTTGGTTTTGCTTTCTTAATTAAATGTTAAATAATCAATTTATCGTAAGTTAAACATACATTGTGCAAGAGCTAAATCTGCCTATTACCTTGCTTTAGGCCTGAAATGCTATACCAACTATTAATTAGACATTTATTAACATGAAACGAACATAGTCAACCCTCGATGCAATCTTATGTGTCCGTTTTTCATTGGATTTGAATCCGATCTGCTGTTCAATGCTCATTGATGATTTAATCGAAAAATGGATAACCGAGTCTGTTTTTTTATCGTACCGACTTTAGTAATGATGATCGTGGCTAGGCCTAAAGTTCAATCTGTATAATATCTCGTTTCAGCATATCCCCTTTCCATTATCGAGGCTAGACCTAAAATTTAAACGCTAATATCTCCGTTCAGAGTGGAGCAATTTGATTGAAATTTTAAGCATATTCCTTTTACATTATCTAGTTTTAAACTATTAAAATGAGAACACCATCTCTTTATCTAATCTTCCATAATGCCGGGAAAAATAAGATTGGGTCTATAGTCGATGAGTGGCACGGCCAGTTAGCTTAGCAAAGGCCTACTGGTAATATCTATTTAATTGTTTCTGTATTTAGACATCTTAAATTCCACAAAATGTACGTTATTCTGCAAAAGACCTAGTTTGTGCCGAGTGAGCGTTAAACCACTTTTTTTTTTCTCTCATTACAGTAACTAGTCTCGGTCACCCAGAACCCCCTAGTCTTCAACGTACGGAGGGTCTGGGACGGTTCTCAATTGTTGACGAAAATTACTGGATAATCTACCCCATAAAAACCAAACTCTCGGTTACGCATGGGCAATGGAACCTTTTGGCTAAGGTAAGGTTTTCGTAGTTCACCCGAGTCACTCGAGTCGACACCAGACCGTTCGCGTTTTGAATCGAGTTGTTCACATGACTGACTCGAGTCGCATCACGTGACTAACCCGTTTACTCCCCGTTGAACGGAGAGTAAAAGGGTTCGTCACGTGACAAAATGACGTCCTTTGTCACCAGGCTCGCTAGAAGAGGTAGAGGTAAGTCGGTTGTTTCAGAATCTTCTTCTTCCTCGTCCCATAACAGTTCCTGAATTAAAATAAGATTCCGAATGGAGGCAGCCATTGCGAAAAAATAAAACAAAAAAAATAAAGGTGTCTCGCCATTTTGTTTTGATGTCATGTGACTGTTCAGATTACTCGGACCGTTCGGGATGTTTCACACGGGTAAACTCGGCAATGGAGTCGACTCGAGTGACGCGAGTAAACGACGAAAACCTTACGTCGGTAAGTGCTAGATCTTATGAAGCCGGGCCGATTTTGCTAGATTCTATAAAGCGAGTCTGAAATATATCCCACAATTCACTTGGCACATCTATTATTAGAAACAGAATAGATACGAGGAATGAAGAAATTATAAGATTGTGAGAAGCCATACTTCTGATTCATGACGAGAGAAAATTACCATTTTTTTGTTGATATCGTCCTAAAACCTGAACTGCTGTACAATAACAAGTTGGAACACAATGGAAAGTCAGGCATCTTTCTCTTTTTCTGCTTAATGTGTTTCTTGACATTATTCATAAAATGTATCCCAATATGTAAAATTTTAAAAATCTCGTATTCAAATCGATATCCACATCCACAACACTAGCATAATTATCGTTTAAAAAGTTCAACTTTGTAACTTTCGCTTCCATCTTGTCACGTCATATGTCGTGAACTCGGTATAGTTTTAGCTACCCGAGTTCTCCAGTAGTAATTACGACTTCCGAGCCATTTTTCGTAGTTACGAACGCTACTTACCATTTCGTTAGTCGTATTTTCCATAAAACCGAGGAGTAACGAATACAGCATTAGTCCGGCAGAACTATGGCTGAACCCAAAAAATAATATACAGTTTTTTTATGATTGATTTTAGTAGCCTAGGGTGTCCTCATTCAGAATCTGCCGGGTGAACCTCGGTCACTCTTGAGCGTTTTGAGAAATTCAAGATGGCGTCCAACTGACTCCAAGACGGCCGCCACATCAAATAATCCCCTATATCTCCAAGAGTATTTATTCTAGGATGATAATTTTGGTGTGGGTCGGTCGTGAAAAGGCAGACACAAGCTGATTGTTGAACATTTAAAAATCAAATTCTACCCGCAAAACAGGAACACAAACTCCACAAAACTAGGCAACATCCAGTTTAATCCTTCACTGTTTGAGCCATGGTAAATAATAAACGGTTTCTTCGATTATGAACAAACTAGTTAGCTTTGGTTAGTTATGGCTCAAACAGTAGTCGTATTTCTGACTGCAACCTGTGACAGCACAAGCGCAAAATATCGTATATTCTAAGCTATGCCTAGTGTAGCTACAAGCACACGTACTATATGAGCTGTCACTCTTGCATCCACATTAAGATTCTGAAAGAGGACACCCTAGGCTACTAAAATCAATCATAAAAAGAACTTTGTATATAATTTCCAGGTTCACTCGAAAAATTGGATTTGGCGACCGGACTACTAGTTCCTTGGCTCAGATCAACGTTCTGTATTTTCTAAATCGGAGTTCTTCATTTATTTACGTTTTCGAGGAATCTTTACCGTTTAGTTAGAAGAATCGGCATCGTTATATCTCTGCTATTTGGCCTAGTTCTGAAAAGAAATTCTGTTCTATATGTTAAGTAAAGGTTTTTTACGTTCGTCATACCATATTCTTGAATGGCATTCAAAAATGTTAATACTGAACTGAAGGGATAAAGCGAGATGGGTACGCAATGACTTAGTAGTTCACATTCACAATTCTATTCGTACCCAGTTCTATTTATTCCCAGACTAAGAAGCGATATTACACTAGAATTAAATATAATAACGCCCCTCTGTATACTGTATGATCGAAAAGTCGACCGTATTTTCTGACTAGTTTTATTCTTAATTCTACATGACTTTAATTTAATGACAAGCATGGACATTAATTTCCTAATGCAAGTCTGTCGCGCGCACAGTCAAATGAATGCTGGGATATAATGACATCATCGTACCTCATTTACATATCGCCATTGATCGCCATCTTGTTTGTTCTCGAATCTGGACTGTATACTGTGTAGAATCTGCGTGAAATCCAGGGCCATCCGTCCGTTTTACACACAAAATAATCTATCAGTTTGTTCTGAAAATCAACCCATAGGAACGGGCCGGCGTAAGTAATCATTTAAATATTATTTCGTTGTGCATTATGCAATTGACCGACTGCGGTACTATAATTTCCCTTACACCAGACAAAGTAGTTTTACAAGTTGGATATCGAGCTAAATTTAGAAAACATTGCAAATGCTCACTGTTCGAAATATTAGGAAGCTTAGGTAATATGGTGATCTTATTTATTCCCTTAATTATAACTGCAATAGATGCGAAACGAAGAGCCGGTTACATTTTCATTTTGAGTTTCTTGGAACGGATGAAGTCTGCAAATAGCGAATTTATTACATTAATTAGTAGCCTACTTTATCGCAGAAAATACAGTCGACATTATACTAATTATAATACGCGAAAAGATGCAGTAGCAAAAATGTTAGGAGTATGAATTTGTGGGAATACACATTTGACAGGTAGTTGTTAAATCTGTACGGACAGAATATGAGAATGGCGTAACTATTAAACTAAACTAAGCCCATCATATTTCACTCGTTTTGACTTGAATACTGATAGTCCCGGATCACGAACACGGACTACAAGTCCTAGTATTTGTTGACATTCACATTGGCCTTAATTATGGGCAAGCTGGTTCTGAAAACAATGGAATTTACACATTAATATTATTAGCAATGGATTTATACAATGCAAGTTTATCCAGTTGTGCTGTTGATTTGCAGGAATGTTGAGAGATCCTGTCGGACAGGGCTTTGTGCTGGGAAAATGTCCTTGACCTTACAATGTAGCCTACATCATTACATGTATTATTAAGAGAATGTTTTGTTATTTTTTTATGGTTCTGCCTTCCATCAAAAAGGTGTTTGAAATTCTTAAACTAAACTCTATTCAAATAACTTATGTAGGTTTTTATAATTGTAATTAATGATTTAATATTTCATTTGAAATTTTGTTCAAATGAAGCCTCTTGTTTGACATCAGCTATAACTAGGGGTTTCGTTTCAGGTCACTTCAGCGTGATATCGGACAGCCAGTGGTTGAAATATAGCCAAGTTCAATCTACGATTCTGAATAACTATTTTATGTAAATGTCAAATGTATTACTAGCAATTGTATTCTAATAGTTTAATGTCAATCTCGATATCTGCAAAGATTCAGGCTAAAAAATTATCGAAATGTAAGCGAAATTACCGTTTGTTTACATAGGTGCCAGCGGGGAAATCCCGCTCTGACGTCACGCGACCTAGAATTTTCCATTGATACGACCCACTTGATTGGATTTCTGGTGGATTCTGATATAGAACCAATCAAACGATAGATAACATTTTTCTGATTATTACGTCCTTTGATACCACATGATCTGACAATTAGAACAGAAGAAAACAAGATTTATCTGTTTTAATGACTGAAATTTGCTAAATTTCGACTAAATATAGCCTACGTTTTTCGTGGTATCATCAAGATTATAAATATTTGACATATTATCATTCAAATTATTATGATTTTAATAAATCTTAGAGGTGACAATAACGTGCGGATTTCAGTTTTAAAATTGGTACTAGCGATTCTGAAGGGAAAATACCCATTATGAAGTCACTCAGATATGACTGAAAAGCACTTATTTTGGTGCCATTCCACGCATTGACTGGTTACTGGTATAGAGCGTTTTGATTACATTTTTGACATCGATCTCGGATTTTAAAATTCCATAACTTCGGATCTAATTGGAATATTTCGATGAAATAAAAAAATTGGGTAGCATTTTATGTAAGCTTATATTTTCACAAAATATTTTTTAAAAATTTTTTTCTGTCATTTGAAACTTTGACCTGAACCCCCTACTGTAACCACTTTTACTTGCAAGACTACTGTCTGAACAGATGTCAGCTGTTTCGTAACGTGGCTGTTTCAGACTTAGTTGTCCCCCGCCTTTCGAAGAAAGTTGGGGGACTATTAAAATGAGTCTGTCTGGCTGTCCGTCCGTCCATCTGTCCCTCACACTTTTTGGGACACAATAACTCTTCCTAATTGAGCTAGAATGTTCAAACTTGGTGTATGTGTTTATTAGGTCAATGCCTTGATGGAGTTCGAAGATGAGCATTTTCCGTTTAGGGTAAGCAGAGATAAGCAATTTGATTGGTTGATGCTTTGGCACATTTCATTACAGTAATACCTTGACTAAGTTCGATAATGAGCATTTTCTGCTCAGGGTAAGCAGAACGATACGCAATTTGATTGGTCGAGACTTTGGAACACAATAACTCTCCTTCTAATTGAGTTAAAATGTTCAAACTTGCTTATTAGGTCAATGCCTTGATGGAGCATTTTCCGCTTAGTAGGGTAAAAGCAAACAATTTTAGTGTATTACAAATGTTTCATTACCGAAAAAAGTAAAAATATGCGACAACCCTTGTTGACTGCCCGGACGATTTAGCTGCTGTGGGCAAGGCTCTACATGGCGACTAAAACACTCGCCATGGCGACCAAATATATTTTCTGGCTAGTTAAAATTTTCACTTGAGTCGCCAGCTGGCGACTAAGTTTTTTTTCTCGTTTTAAAATAATTACAAAGTTTTTTTTACAAAATTGAATTTGTTTATTCAGCGCTTCGTAAAACCGGAACTTACCAGGGGAAATAACTCCAATTTAACGACATTATTTACGACATTCATATATTTTCTTACCATGTGCCGAAAATCCTAACTTCTAACTTATGGCAATGTATACAAAATGGCCGACTACGCATGTAGTTGACCCATATTTCTAACCCATACATTAAAGTTATTCCCTATATATTATCAAAATGCATAAAAAACAAAATCTTTTAAGCCCTTTCTTTAAAAAAAAAGGAAGATTCCTCTCTAACACAGTCTTCTGACGGAAATCTATCCGGTAGTGGCAGTAGTTCAACTACGAGTCAAGTGACCTTGTTGTTACTGACACTACTGACATAGTTACGTCTAGTGTTTCGAGTTCTAATTTTAGTTCCACAGTAGCATCAATAGGAAATCATCAGGGAGTAGTCATAGAAACGCAGACTAAAATTAAAATTTATTTAAATCAAAACTGGTGTTCTTTTTTCTGCATTGTTTTATATTTAGCATTATGATAAAGATTAAAAAAAACAACGCGTAATATCTAGTAGTGATTTACGTTACAGACTACAGTTAATAGCATTGTAATTTCTGGCTACTAAAATTTTGGTGCTGGCTAGTAAATTTTTAGCGTTTAGTAGCCAGTGAAGACTAAATTTTCCATGCCCATATTGACCCTTGGCTGTGGGCGTATGTTTCATTGCCTGGCAACCTATCTTTAGTGTTGTCAAGTTTTGGATTACAAAATTATTAAATCATGCTATTAATAGGTGTCACAGCTCCATTGCTCACGGTGGAAGAAAGTCATTTTTATACGCCCACATTGAAATGTGGTCGTATATTGTCGTCGCCCCCGTCCGCTGGTCCGTCCATCTCTAGAGGCTAAAGTTAATATCCGATTGACTTTAAATTTATACACAGTGTTTAAGGTCATAAGACGAAGAAGCCTATTGATTTTCAGCGATTTCCGATAATTAGTGCCAGAGTTGAGGCCCTTGATCACTTAAAAAAATCTTGTGGATGCTCTAGAGGCCAAAGTTAATATCTGATTGACTTTAAATTTATACACAGTGTTTAAGGTCATGAGACGAAGAAGCCTATTGATTTTCAGCGATCTCTGATAATTATAGCAGAGTTATGGCCCTTGATCACATCATAAAATCCTGTGGACGCTCTAGAGGCCAAAGTTAATATCCGATTTACACACACTGTTTAAGGTCATGAGACGAAGAAGCCTACTGATTTTCAGCGATTTCAAATAATTTCTTCTGAGTTATCTCCCTTGATCACTTCAAAAAACCTTGTGACGCTATAGATGCCAAACTTATCATCTGATTGGCTTCAGATTGATACACAGAGTTTAAGGTGTTGAAACGAACAAGTATTTTGATTTTCAATGAATTTACATAACTGAACAGGTAAATCCATGATGTTAAATGTTTCCTATGCTAATTGTTAGCGTGTTGCAAAACTTTATAAAAAGCAAACAAATTCTAATGATTTTCCGATAATTACGTAATGAGTTGTTACTCTTAATCAGATTTTAGTGTATTACAAATGTTTCATTACCAAAAAAAGTAAAAATATGCGACAACCCTTGTTGACTGCCCGGACGATTTAGCTGCTGTGGGCGTATGTTTCGTTGCCTGGCAACCTATCTTTTGTTTATTTGGTAGATAAAAGCGTTTCCTGTCCACAAGGGTGTATGAATACAAGGCCTTCAATGTTCGTTCTTCGACACAATGTCAGATTTTAGTTTATTACAAATGTTTCATTACCAAAAAAAGTAAAAATATGCGACAACCCTTGTTGACTGCCCGGTCGATTTAGCTGCTGTGGGTGTATGTTTCGTTGCCTGGCAACCTATTTTTTGTTTATTTGGTAGATAAAAGCTGTTCCCGTCCACAAGGGTGTATGAATACAAGGCCTTCAATGTTCGTTCTTCGCCACAATGTCCTCAGTCGCGGGGCACAGCAGTAAAGGGGAGAAAGGCAAGGGAAAATACACAGCAATTAACATCAATAATCTTTATAAAGGCAAAACTACAGAAACTCAGAAGACAACAAGTAAGTTTAATTTACTTTAATAAACTAAAACATAACCTGGAACAGATCTACTAAGGTTAACAGAGCTTTGTTTTATTGTCTCTGTCCGTCCCTCCTTTTGGGAAACAGAATTTTCCTTCTAATACATGTAGGTGTCATAACTCCATTGCCCGTGTTGGAAGAAAGTGTTTTTTTCCCGATTTGTAACCCCTTTTAAACTTGACGTCATACCATCGCTATTTAATCTTTTGTAATGATTTTAAAATAATTAAGAAGTCTGTTCTTTTGTTTGATATAATTTTTATACGTCCACATTCATAATGTGAACGTACATGTATTATGCCGTCGCCCCTGTGTGTGTATGTGTATGTATGTGTGTGTGTCCGTGGGTCGCCTACAGGGCGCAATTCTTCATGGATTTTCTTCAAACTTTGTATACTTATTCCTTATACCCTAAGGAAGATCCCTATTGTTTTTGGTGCATGCCCGACCCCCATGGGCAGAGCCACTACCATTTCTAGTATTTGTTTGTTTGTCGCCTACAGGCCACATTTGTTAACTTATAACCTTGAAACTTTGCATACATATTTTTTGTACCCAAAGGAACATACCTATCGTTTGGGGTGCATGCCCAACCCCCAGGGGCAGAGCCACGCCCATTTTCTTTTCGTGTGTTTTTTGTCCCTTACAGGGCGCAATTCTTACTGAATTTTCTTCAAACTTTGTATATTTACTCTTTACACCCTAAGGATGATTCCTATTGTTTGGGGTGCATGCCCAACTCCCAGGGCCAGAGCCACGCCCATTTTCGTTCTGTTTACCCGTGTGTTGCCTACAGGGGGCAATTCTTACTGGATTTTCTTAAAACTTTGTATACTTACTCTTCACACCCTAAGGATCATCCATATTGTTTTTTGGTGCATGCCCTACCCTAGGGGCAGAGCCACGCCCATTCCTTTTATTTATTTGTTTGTCGTCTACAAGTACAAGCCACATTTCTTAACGTATCATCTTGAAACTTTGAATACTTATTCTTTGTACCTTAGGGAACATCCCTATCATTTGGGTGCATGCCCAACCCCCAGGGGCAGAGCCACGCCCATTTTCTTTTTATGTGTTGCCTACAGGCCACAATTCTTAATCGATCATATGGAAACTTATAATACTTATTCCGTATACCCTTTTGTTTTGGGTGCATGCCCGACCCCCTGGGACAGCAACGCCCATTTCTTGTATTTGTTTGTCTGTCATCTACAGGCTGCATTTCTTAACGCATCATCTTTGCATACCTATCCTTATACCCTAAGGATGACCCCTATTGTATGTCCATTTTTCAACGCCCACATTGAAATGGGGTTGTATATTGTTGTCGCCCCCGTCCGTCGGTCCGGCGTCCACAATTGCTTGTGGCTAAAGTTAGTATCCGATTGACTTTAAATTTATACACAGTGTTTAAGGTCATGAGACGAAGAAGCCTATTGATTTTCATTGATTTCCGATAATTAGTGCCAGAGTTATGGCCCTTGATTACTTCGAAAAATCTTGTGGATGCTCTAGAGGCCAAAGTTGATATCCGATTGACTTCAAATTTATACATAGTGTTAAAAGGTCATGAGACGAAGAAGCCTATTGATTTTCAGCGATTTCTGATAATTAGTGCCAGAGTTGTGGCCCTTGATCACTTCAAAAAATCTTGTGGATGCTCTAGAGGCCAAAGTTAATATCGGATTGACTTTAAATTTATACACAGTATATAACCCTGAGCCAATTAAAAGATTGGCTTCCCTACCCCTAAGCTCATTAAATCAGCAGGGTCCAGTGTTTCCGCTAGCTTAAAAATTTATCGGTACACTGTACCGGTAGAGGTCAAAAATACCGGTCCACTCGTTTTTTTTACCAGTCTGGTGAAAACTTTTTTTTTTCGCTACCGGTAGTGAATCATGTAAATGATTCAAATAAATAAACACCTCATTGAAACATATTGTGAAAATGAAACACATTGTAAAAATAAGCCAGACGGATCTCGACGTGGAGTGTATTGTGAATCTAAAGAAACGCACGTCTTTGATTGAATACGCTCCCATATGAATTCCAGGTAGATAGTAAAATAATAATTGGATCATACATTTGATGGTTTCACAGACCAGTTTTAGTTCAATTTAAATCTTCATTAAATATAATCCACTGACAGAACACCGAAAATACTCGGAGAAACATTCATTATAATATATTTTTCCGATGAAATCTCGGAATACCGATGACACGTGACATCGCTGGAATTAGGTCAATGAATCAGCGACGTTAGCTTAAGTTTTATTAAATACTGTTTTACTTTACTACATGATGGCAAAAGCTTTATTTTATAAATGCTGTCGATATTATTAAAGGTAAGGCATAAACAAAATTTTATTTTAAAGCAATTTCAATTGTGGCTGTCACGTGATCATTGTGTTGTTTGTTTGTCTGTCATCGTCGAATGAATAAAACCTAAAAGTACAGACAAAAAAACGACCGGTGCTGTGATAAACGATTACGCATAGCAGAGACGTATATTAAATTTTGCGAACGTAAACCCGTCCTTCCTCCACTAGTACACTACTCACGGGAACTACCAAAGATATAACGATATTTCGTTTGTGCTTGATACATGTATCACCACTAGTGCTCCTACGGTTAGTCGGATAACCGTAAACGGTTAGAATTCGACAGTTAAACGGTTCGAATTGAGCGGTACGGTTAATTGGAGATGTCCCCAATTAAATGGAGTTATCTCCCATTACAAACGTCTCCATGATGACAGAGCGCCATTTTGAAAATTGAACAATGTATGTCAACTTGAGATGCCCCCGTTACCCCAGTATTGTAACGTGTATGACTTGTCAATGAGCAGCTGTTTGTTTTACAGGAATCTAATAAAAAAAAGTTATTCTCAGGTTTTAAATATTATTGTTTAAAAGTTACAGGAAGTTAGTTACTGAGATCAGGCGCTTTCTTCAACTATTCCACTTTATTCCACGATGTATTTATCTTGAAATCAGAATATTTCGCCGAGCAGCCGAGAGGTACGTGTTGCTGTTGGACCGGGGGAAAACAACACACGTCTTAAAATCTCGATAATCGGGGGAAGGCAAGGCAAGAACAATTACAAAATAGTCATCCTGTATTAATCAATTTAAGAAGCCGAAGAGAATTTACGTCGGTCACGTGTTCGCTCAGTCAGTCAGTGCAGTTTTCATGCCGTGGCGTGTGATACGGTTCGACTGTTATGAGTTGAGTTACATTACATCTTGATCACACACAAGCTGTAGATAATTCTAGTTGCCTGATTATAAGTCTTTAATAATTTCAATAACAATAAAGTAGTTTTATCAACAAAGCACCGAGGGTGGAAATTGGAGTTGTGGAACTGGTGAAATAAACTCGATCACCAAATAGTACAACACTTCCGCCATGATAATCTCTGAATTCGATGATCGACATTTGTTAGGCTTTCAGACTTTCGTCTGAAAGACTATTGTTTTTACTAAAATTATTATTATTTATTATTATTATTTTATTTTTCGGGGGAGCCTATTTCTCAGCGCCTGTAACAGATACCGATCTGGGACCTAATTCTCTATAGGGAAACCATGGGTTGGCTACTTGATAAACTATTTTTGAAACTTCTGCGCAGACCGGAAGTGGTCGAATTTCGTGCTCTGTCAAAAAATTAAAAAACGGCCGTAGATTCATCAATTCTGTACCTATTTTCATACAAATGACATTTTCGGAAACCTTGAGTCTTTTCTCTGACGATAGCAGTTGAAAATTTCGATATTTCGAAACTTCATCGCTGACTTCTTGCGATCGAAAAATGAAAAATTTTATTTGAGAGACAATTTTTGTTGTTTTTCAAAATTTTCAAATTTGACCTACATTTTTGGATACCTGAAGGCAATCTGGTTCCAGTAATATAAGTTTCATTCCGAGTTATCGCCCTTTATTTTTCGATTTTTTTCGAATTTTCTTCAAATTTTGTGAGCTTAAGTTTCGTTTTACGGCCGGATCAACGTTTCTCAAATTCCTGATACATGAAGCAATATTGTCAAACCACCGTTTAAAGCAATTTCAACAACAATCCGTAAACCGGAAGTAGTCGAAATAATATGCGATATTTTGAAAAAACGTGAAAAATTGGTGTCTTGGGTAAAAACACGATTTCTCCGTCCGATATCAACGGATTAAACAAATTAAGGTATCATTTGGTCTAGCGGTGATTGGACCACTGAATGATACCCAATTCGTACGGATACGATGAGCTGGAAGCAAAATATGGCACGCTTAAAATCAAGTATTTTCTGATTTGGAGCGTTTTTGGACGCCTGTATTTCGAAAACTGCTCCAGCGATTTTTCTTAAACTTTATCTATCGATGGTCCTTCCGGTAGTCTTTAGCATGGATCCATCCATTAAGACTATTATATAATTGGAATAAGACAAAAAAGGGACTGAAAATCGAAAAAAGTCGAAAAATCGTGAAATTTGAGAAAATGCTCTACTATTTTTTTATTTTAAGAGATTTTCAAAAAAAAGATATATATTTAAAAAGCTGACCTAATTACGATTCTAATGATGTATAATATGTATGCAGTTATTGAAATTTAATTTTCAATATTTTGACATTTTGACATTTTTAACACTTTTGAACATAGGATTTCTCAGAAGTATTTTATTTGATCGTATAGTGTCGTATATCATTAGAGAGCCCTGTTCCCATGCAAACTCCAAAACTGGATGTGAAAACTACTCGACAATGATTCGTATACCGGAAGTAGTTCAAAAAACAAAGAAAAATGTAAAAAAGATGAAAAAAAATTGGAGCTCTTGCCAAAAGTTCGAATTCTCCGTCACATATTAGCGGACCAAAACAATTAAAGTGTCTTTGGATAGTTCCATTAATAGACGATCGTATAACATCTAAATAACACGAATTTGATTCTTAGGAAATAAATTATGGTACGCCGAAAACTAAGTATTTTCCGTTTTGGAGCATTCTGAGACGCCTTTTTCTCGAAAACGACGCCTACGATTTTTCTTAAACATTTTTTACTCAGAGTCCTATCGGTGGCCTAGCGTGTGCATTTAATAATAAAAGTGTTGCAATATTATAGGCGGTCCAAAATTGACCCCAATCTTTGAAAAAAGTTGAAAAATCATTAAATTATTGAAAATGCTCTTTTATTTATCTTTTTTTATACGCCCACATTGAAATGTGGTCGTATATTGTCGTCGCCCCCGTCCGTCCGTCGGTCCGTCCGTCCGTCCGTCCGTCGGTCCGGCGTCCACAATTGCTTGTGGACGCTCTAGAGGCTAAAGTTAATATCCGATTGACTTTAAATTTATACACAGTGTTTAAGGTCATGAGATGAAGAAGCCTATTGTTTTTCAGAGATTTCCGATAATAACTACCAGAGTTATGGCCCTTGACGACTTCAAAAAATCTTGTGGACGCTCTAGAGGCCAAAGTTAATATCCGATTGGCTTTAAATGTATACACAGTGTTTAAGGTCATAAGACGAAGAAGCCTATTGATTTTCAACGATTTCCGATAATTAGTGCCAGAGTTATGGCCCTTGATCACTTCAAAAAATCTTGTGGACGCTCTAAAAGCCAAAGTTAATATCCGATTGACTTTAAATTTATACACAGTGTTTAAGGTCATAAGACGAAGAAGCCTATTGATTTTCAGCGATTTCCAATAATTAGTGCCAGAGTTATGGCCCTTGATCACTTCAAAAAATCTTGTGAACGCCCTAAAAGCCAAAGTTAATATCCGATTGACTTTAAATTTATACACAGTGTTTAAGGTCATAAGACGAAGAAGCTTATTGATTTTCAGCCATTTCCGATAATTAGTGCCAGAGTTATGGCCCTTGATCACTTCAAAAAATCTTGTGGACGCTCTAAAAGCCAAAGTTAATATCCGATTGACTTTAAATTTATACACAGTGTTTAAGGCAGGCCCGTATCTAGACACCATTAAGCAGGGGGGCATTACCTTTCGGTAGGGGGGCGAACATTTTGAGGAAATTTTCGGAAAGGTCATTCTAACAGACTGTTGTAATCATCATGCTATGTAGTTACCTAGGCGTCTAATATTAATAAGCATGTTAAAATAAGTATTCAAACAAAAAAAAAATAGCTGTTTTAGGTTAATATAAGGTACTGTGTATACTTTAATGATTGTTAGCAATTTCTGAGCGGGGGGGCGAGCATTTCACGCGGGGGGGCCATGCCCCCCCGCGCCCCCCTGTAGATACGGGCCCGGTTTAAGGTCATAAGACGAAGAAGCCTATTGATTTTCAGCGATTTCCCATAATTAGTGCCAGAGTTATCTCCCTTGATCACTTCAAAAAATCTTGTGGACGCTCTAAAAGCCAAAGTTAATATCCGATTGACTTTAAATTTATACACAGTGTTTAAGGTCATAAGACGAAGAAGCCTATTGATTTGCATCAATTTCCGATAATTAGTGCCAGAGTTATGGCCCTTGATCACATCAAAAAATCCTGTGGACGCTCTAGAGGCCAAAGTTAATATCCTGAGAGGAAGAAGCCTACTCATTTTCATCAATTTCAAATAATTACTTCCAGAGTTATCTCCCTTGATCACTTCAAAAAACCTTGTGGCGCTGTAGATGCCAAACTTATCATCCGATTGACTTCAGATTGATACACAGAGTTTAAGGTGTTGAAACGAACAAGTATTTTGATTTTCAATGAATTTTGATAACTGAACAGCTAAATCCATGATATTAAATGTTTCCTATACTAATTGTTAGCGTGGGGCAAAACTTTATAAAAAGCAAACAAATTCTAATGATTTTCTGATAATTACATAATGAGTTGTTACTCAGATTTTAGTGTATTACAAATGTTTCATTACCAAAAAAAAGTAAAAATATGCGACAACCCTTGTTGACTGCCCGGACGATGTAGCTGCTGTGGGCGTATGTTTTGTTGCCTGGCAACCTATCTTTCAAAAATTACTTAATGAATCTTTCTGATATTTCTGCTACAGGAAGTTAAGTATCTAATCAACTTGTTAAAGCAATTCCGACAATGATCGAAAAACCGGAAGTAGTCGAAAAAATATCCGATATGTTGATTTTTTATTACATTTTTACAGAAAACTTTTTTATTTATGAATATTTTTTGATGGTAGTTTACACAGAGTTAAAGTATCACCCTACTTAAGCATAAGTGAGAAAGAATTTTGTCTCAGTAATTTTCTTTAGTCGCCATTGGCTAATTTAGTTTTTCGTACCTAGATTAATTATTTATTGTTCGATTTGTATAAAACAAAGTGCATATGATTCGTAATGTCAATTGTAATATTTTTTGTTACGGTGACATTTTTCTGCACGCAACGGAAGTGGCGTAAAATTAACAAAAACTACAAATTTGAGAGTTAAGTACCACTTTTTGACAGCAAATATTTTTTTTTCGAAAACTGACATAACAAAAAGTATGCGCCCTGTAAAGGCGCATAAAATGTTTGGCTGAGATTCTTAAATTTCAATTTCATTTTCGGGCAATTTCGAATAAAATGTAAAAAAAAGGGTAAAATTCAGTTATTACAACCCATTCAACGTCTTTATATTTTGAACTATTTATTCGTAACTTTCATAAACTCGTAGCCATAACCCAGACGACGAGAATGTATGCAAAAAATAGTTCGTAATATGAGCAGTTGCCGAGAAATATGCAATTTTACATGCATCACTTTTCACGTCATTTTGCCTATAAAATAGTAAATTATTATCCGATTTTCAATAATTTTTTTTCATTCGATGCCTAATGCCAATTTGGACTAGGTTAAGCAAATTTTACAGTTTCACTGTGACCGGAAATGACGTCATTTTGGCCAAAACTGTATTTTTAACCTTAAAAACAAATATTTTATTCAAATGAGTCTTGTTTATAATATTTTTAAACTTATGATATTTGAATCCCATCAACGAATAGCATGAACCCATACGATCACACAGATACCACAAACAAGTTTCTAACTTGTACGGTTGCCGAGAAATAGACGATTTTCTACAAGTCACTTTTCAAGCTTTTTGGTCTATAAAAGTATCAATTATTATTCAATTTTCATACAATTTTCACCATGTGATGCCTTATGCCATTTATGATTGCAATGATCTGATTTAACATTTCCATTATCACCGGAAGTAATGTCATATTTGCAAAAACCGTATTTTTAGACTTCAAAACAAATATTTTTTTGAAGTGAGTTATATTTATTATTTGTTTAATGTTATAACGTTTGATTCTAATGGCCATTTAGATTGGATCAACATAATCATACTGATATCAAAAAATTGCTTCTAGCACATTCCCTTGTCGAGAAATAACCAATTTTCTAAGGATCACTTTTTAAGTTTTTTACCTTTATAATTTCAGTTTATGGGATCTAAGTTTATTATTTATTTGCCTGATATGTATATAACAATTCTCAGTTGCGAATTCTCAACCTATTTGTTACCGATAATGATTTCTTTTGACACCGGAAGTGAAGTAATTTTGCCAGATTTTATAATTTTGACCTGTGTATTTGCAAGCAAATATTACTTTTCAAGCTTTTTGGTCTATAAAACTGTCAATTATTATTCAATTTTCAGCATGTGATGCCTTATACCATTTATGATTGCAATGATCTGATTTAACATTTCCATTATCACCGGAAGTAATGTCATATTTGCAAAAACCGTATTTTTAGACTTCAAAACAAAATTTTACTCCAAAATTAGATTTTGCGCGATCCGACTCAAGATGGCGTGTTCAATGACAAATATTACGGGACGCTGAAGATCTAGTATTTTCCTTTTTGGACTTTTATATGATATCAGAATGATACAAATTCGATGGTTAGACAATAGATTATGAGATGCCGAAAATGTAGTATTTTCCTCTTTTTTTGGAGCCTTTTCAGATTCGTTTATCTCGAAAACTACTTCTATTTCACTTCTTAAACTTCTGTTACCCTGAGTCCTATTGGTCGTTTAGAGTATAAAGGTACATTTGAAAGCATGGCAATGATATAAAGGACCCTGAAAGCCGATTCAGCACTGCTATGCAGGTCTAGTTTTCTTTATATTTAGTACTTTCAAATACTTACAAAGAGGAAAAACACAGGATTTAAGAGAGGGGCAAAGCTAATATTTGTAGGTACCGGTAAGCTTATTACTTGATATTGACAGACGTGTACAATGATTAAAAACCACTTGCTTGTAAATCATACGGCGGTGTGAGTGGTTATGTAATGTTGAAACTTGATACCAAACGGTTAATTGTTACTAACCGGTTAATAGCCACGGTTATTCGAATAACAAAAAGTCCTAACCGTAGGAGCACTAATCACCACCTCATTAATAAAGTAAAAGGGCGAAAGAATCGTCGGCTTTGGCGCCATATTGTGAAGATCATGGTGACTTTTGAGCAGCGACCTTCACTACGGAAGATGCTGTCATAGTCATGTTACTATAAATAGCACCAAGTTTCGGAAGCCATCGTTAGCACGAGACGTTTGACACGAGTTATGAATGGAAAAATAAAGTAGGAGTTAATTTTGTTGAAGTTTATGATTTTCCATTATCATTGTTTACCGGTCCATGGACCGCCGGGAAGATAATTTACCGGTACACGTTAAAATTTACCGGTATAAAACCGGAAAATACCGGTTATCGGAAACTCTGGCAGGGTCCTTCTCCCTAAGCTAATTAAGGCCCATTCTCACGGTGCGACTTGTAGTAACTACTTGTAGTAACTACTTGTAGTATCGACCCGAGTTGCAGCGTGAGGACACCCTAGTCGTACCAACTTTTACAAGCTCCCAACCAGTTGAAAGCGAGTTGGGTGAAATAGAAACTTCCCTATTTCAGTCAACAGATCGTATGAAATTGACCAATCAGAGACGTCGAGTATTAGTACAAACACGAGTTCTCTCCCCATCAAGAGCCGCTCAGCAAAACTGAGACAGAGAATTTTGTCAATTTTTACCTCGCACAACCTTGCTTATGGGATGTGAGTCATAAGACTTATTTTGTTCTTATTTATCAAATGTAGGGCAATAATAGCCAGTGTCTCTTCGTCGCTTGATGACGCCATTATGCTAAGACAAGACGAGATTATCGCGAGATTCCAAGTCGTATCAACTCATTTATATACGATTTTGTAATCTACATGTAGATACTACACGTAGATACTATAAGTACATGTAGTTACTACAAGTCGCACCGTGAGAACGGGCCTTTAGAGGATTATTGTTAATCCTAATACCCTCTACAAAATTGCAAATAATTAAAAAAATATTTTCTATACATAAAAATACTCTGTTACAAAAATGTACACATTTCCGTGTTCTTACCAATGATATAAAATTCAATTGTACAAAGTAGCATTTATATTACAAAATAATATTGAAAAGCCAGTTCCACTAAAATTATGACTTTCCTCTATCATATTGGCAAAATAACGTGAAAAAGTATCCCTTACGATTTTTTTTTTAAATAAAACAAAAATATAGTCCCTCGTGTTGGCAGCAGTGTTGAAAGTAAATATAACTTTTAAAAAGAAATATCACCCAAAATAACGGTCACTTCATCGCCTACGGCATTTAACATTTCTGCCTTTCTTTGGATATATGACTGGAATTGTCGTTTTCTTTGCTTCATTGCGTCGAAAATAAAAATATATAGTTGAAATCGTCGACAGTGTAATATTCCTCTATTTAGCTTGTATTAAATCCTAAAAGTTTTGATTCAATTTAGCTTTCCAAAGTCTAGAATTATTAGCCGTAAGTTTCATGTTCTCATTTGTTTGAGCGAGCGTGTCCAAGATGGCGGCAACACGCTTGATCTCGGCTCAAGTATACGCATTCTTACCATCATAACGTCCAAAAAAACAATAAATACAGTGGACTCTGTCACATCCGATCTCTGATAAATCCGAATCTCTTTGACATCCGACATGATTTTAATGTCCCGATTTATTTCCTTATTACTTCAGCCAAAAAATCTCTGGTAGATCCGGACTCTGTACATTCCGGATTCCGACATCAATCAGCCGTCCCGTCACATGATTTTTCATTGAATCGACACGGTATAATCCGACTTTCAAACGGTGGGTGTGAAGCATCCAATTATCGGTGAGATTAAAACTCGATCGGTGTGAAGTCAGAAAAGATTAACAAGCAATCACCAATCAATTATCGGTGAGATTAAAACTCGCAAGCGCCGGTCTGTGTTGATTCTTTGATAATGTTATAAATTCTTCGTTGATTATTTAATCTCTTGTAAGCGTGCGCTTGGTATTTGATTTTAGTTACTCAAGTCAAATACCGCGACATTATATAAAAATTGCCGCGACTGAAGAATCATTATACAATATTGTACAGTATTCAAAATGTCTGAACGTCCTGCAAAGCGTGCCCGAACAGATTTGACATTAGATGTAAAGCGGCAACTTATAGCAGATTTCGAGAAAGCTACACGACCTACACAAAGGGAATTAGCCGTTAAGTATTCAATTGGCCGAGCTACAGTGTCAGACATATTAAAGTGGAAAGATGAATTTAAACAGAAGTTTGCCGATAATTTAAACTGCAGTAAGAAACGATTTTACACCAACTCAAAATTTGAAGACGTCAACACAATGACACATGAGTGGTTTGTACGCACCAGAAGTAAAAACATTCCAATATCAGGCCCAATAATTAAGAGTAAAGCGTTACTTTTTGCGAATGAAATGAATTGTGGTGATTTTAAAGCATCGGAAGGCTGGCTTACTTCGTGGAAAGAACGTTTTAACATCAAAGGATTTAAAGTTAGTGGCGAAAGTGCAGGTGTTGACATCGATAGCGTTGAAGAATTCCACGCGTGCATCCCGACTATTGTTGAAGGCTATTCTCCTGAAAACATTTTTAATTGTGATGAAACAGGTTTGTTTTTTAGAGCATTACCCGACCGATCCTTATGTGATAAAAAAATGGGCGCTAAGGGCGGAAAAATTTCGAAAGAAAGATTAACAATCCTATTTTGTTGTAGCGCCACCGGTGAAAAACTAAAGCCTCTTGTGATCGGTAAAGCAGAGAACCTGCGATGCTTTAGGGGCGTGGACAAGATCAACCTGCCAGTCAATTGGTCGGCCAATCGCAAAGCTTTCATGACAGGTGCCATTTACTCTGATTGGCTTGAAAAACTCAATCGTCAACGACGTAACATTCTTCTGTTTATGGACAATGCACCATCCCATATCTGCGACACGTATAGCAATGTAAATATTAAATTTTTGCCACCAAATACTACATCAATATTACAACCATTGGATCAGGGTATTATTAGAGCGTTCAAAGCACGCTATAGACACCACATGATGACGCATTTGATTACGCGAATTGATGAATGTGATAAAGCCGGGGAGTTAGTGAAGGGTGTGACTGTTCTAAACGCCATCAATTGGACTGCCAAGGCATGGCGTGAGACATCCGATTCGACAATAAGTAAATGTTTTATTAGATGTGGTTTTAGTGTGGACTTAACTGCTGACGACAAAGACAACAATGTGCCACTCGCGAGATTAATCGAGACATTAGTGCCTGAATCCAACGTGACTGAAGACGATTTTGTAAATTTTGACAGTGAGATACCGACAGAATGTGACGACGAATTGGACAAAGAACGACATATCATCAATGAACGCGTGACAGCAAAAACAAGTGGACAATCGAGTGAAGACGGGGACGATGAAGAAGACACATTGACGACTGACTTGACCTATGCCAAATGCCTACGCATGCTCGACGACATAAAACAGTTCGTCCAGGTTAAAGACGAAACGATGATTGCAAAAATTCATTTGTTAGAAGACTGTGTACAAGATTCCGCCTTAAGAAATGCTTCCGACAACCTCAAGCAAGCTACTTTATACGATTACATGCGTTGAATGATGTTATGAAATGAATTATATATCATACGCATACATTGATATTATGAATACATATATTGTACGCATACATTGTTATTGTTTATTTAATGTAATGTGATAAAATTCTGAAAGTACATAAAGGTTTATCATTTTTAAAGGGAATAACATTATGGTGATTCGAAGCTACATTATAATTTAAATACAATGTACTTCCGGTTTTCGAAGACAGTATTTCCGGTTTTGGAGGAAACTCGGTATTCCGATCCTCTTTGTGATCCGACATATTGTAACGATCCCGTAGGATGTCGGATGTGTCAGAGTCCACTGTAGTTGATTTCTTTGACATTATCATATTCCACAATATGCCTGGCAGTAAATCATAAAATGTGATTCTATTTTACTCTCAAAATCATATAATTATTAGCCGTAAGTGACAGCGTGAAAATATTGGAATAGTGCCAAAGTGAAAACACGCTGTGAATTTTTACCTCTAACCTATTACTTAAATACTGAAAGATCCGGTGTTGAAGCATATATTTTTTATTGAATGATTAGCGAATTAAATATTCCTTTTCATCGCGGGTTTTACTCTTATTACCCAATCACCATTAATTAATGAAATAGATACAATAGAAATACGTTGATTGATTTCGCGCTTCAGTTCGCTAATGCCGTTGCCAAGTACGAAGGGTCCGCGGGTTGATTCGCTATCGTCAGGCACGTGCCGCGATTTGTTTCGCTATCGTCAAAAATGGGTTGAGGTCATGAGACGAAGAAGCCTATTGATTTTCAGCAATCTCTGATAATTATTGCCAGAGTTATGGCCCTTGATCACATAAAAAAAATCCTGTGGACGCTCTGGAGGCCAAAGTTAATATCGGATTGACTTTAAATTTACATACACTGTTTAAGGTCATGAGACGAAGAAGCCTACTGATTTTCAGCGATTTAAAATAATTACTTCCAGAGTTAACTCAGTTGATCAATTCAAAAAACCTTGTGACGCTATAGATGCCAAACTTATCATCCGATTGATTTCAGATTGATACACAGAGTTTAAGGTGTTGAAACGAACAAGTATTTTGATTTTCAATGAATTTTGATAACTGAACAGCTAAATCCATGATGTTAAATGTTTCCTATACTAATTGTTAGCATGGGGCAAAACCTTATAAAGCAAACAAATTCTAATGATTTTCAGATAATTACATAATGAGTTGTTACTCTTAATCAGATTTAAGTGTATTACAAATGTTTCATTCCCCAAAAAAGTAAAAATATGCGACAACCCTTGTTGACTGCCCGGACGATTTAGCTGCTGTGGGCGTATGTTTCGTTGCTTGACAACCTATCTTTACATTATTAATAACTATCCGGGTTGGAAAAGACAGTTTATTGAATCCCAGATAGCATGAGATTTATGCTATGGACAGACGAGCGTATTTTTGCGTCTGATCGCAGCGATTTTTTATGGCCGATAATGAATGGACACACGTGGCGATCGTCTTGAAAGCGTACGCCACTCTGTGAGCAATTATGTCTATCATGTGACTTGTAGAAAATGGCAGCCACTGTGAGTTCATGTGATATCAACGATGTCTATGATTGGCTTATAAAAATGAATTGCCCGACAACATACGCTTGACACAGACACACGAGCGAATTTAATCGCCAGAGAAAAATATTCGGAAGAAAATATCTAACATGCTAAATACGAGCGATTGATCGGGCGAATGGTTCGGCGATCAGAATCGTCGTCGCCCACATGGGCTCACAGGCTCTAAGCAATTTTAAAAATCCTCACGATTGGGCGAAAAAATACTCACGTCTGTCCCTCACTTAAGCTTACCGGTACTCATCAACAGGAGCAAATGTTGATCCTGGGTCATGTTATCTCCTTTTCACCACCAATTGTGAATTTAATGCCAGTGTTGGAAAAAACAACTTTTGATTAGCAGGCTTTGATGAAGAAGGGTGATTCAAAATTTTATTTCAAAATAATCAATATTGATACCGTACCAAAATGATTGAAAAATGACGCTTTTGTTAAAAACAAAAATGATAATGTTGCTGCCATAGCAACCACCCAAACTCCTTCATATTTTAGTCAAAATTGTACAATTTCCATCAATTGATATTACACTGATATGAACTGCTTTCTTTAAACTATTTTGACCACTTAATGGTCATGGTCAACATCGCTGAAAATGGAATAATATTGCATTTTTGGTGGGGGGCGGGCATTTTGGTTGCTGTAACAACAACATATGAAATTATATACAAGAGTAAAGATGTGTAATTTTATAAAATCACAAACTTTTTGACCTGTACACATAACTTCTCTTGAAAATCTCAATTCTTTCATTTGTTTTAGGTCTAAAATTGGGCAATTTCCTAGTGTGGAATGTTTTTCAAACGTGAACACCTTTCCAGCGTATCAAGAGATGGCATATAAATATTTTGTTATTATTTATTTGTTCAATCATTACCTGACAGCTACTGACTTAAATAATATAAACATTAATATTAATGAGAAAATTATCGGAAATTGATGCTTTTTTTTTTAAATATACAGTGGTTGCTGTGGTAACCACTCAAACTCCTTAATATTTGGCTCAAACTTATAAAAATCCATAACATTTGACATGTGTTTCAGATATTTTAAAGTGCTTATTTTTAAATGTGGTGATCAATTTTTGGGTTATGGTAAATAGCGATGAAAATGGTCAAAAATGGCATTTTTTCAATTTTGGTTGCTATGACAACCAAAATTGATAATATATGGCGGATTGGAAATATGTAATTTTAAAAATTCACAAACTTTTTGACATATTCCCATAATTTCACTATCTTATCTCCATTCTTTCTTATTTTATTAATGTCCCCAAAAATAGGCAAAAGTGTGCCGCGGACAATTGTTCAAAAATGAGCACAAATCCAGCTCTTGAGAAAAGGCAATATATAGATATATTTACACTTTTTATACGCCCACATTGAAATGTGGTCGTATATTGTCGTCGCCCCCGTCCGTCCGTCCGTCCGTCCGTCCGTCCGTCCGTCGGTCCGTCGGTCCGGCGTCCACAATTGCTTGTGGACGCTCTAGAGGCTAAAGTTAATATCCGATTGACTTTAAATTTATACACAGTGTTTGAGGTCATGAGACGAAGAAGCCTATTGTTTTTCAGCGATTTCCGATAATAACTACCAGAGTTATGGCCCTTGATCACTTCAAAAAATCTTGTGGACGCTCTAGAGGCCAAAGTTAATATTCGATTGGCTTTAAATTTATACACAGTGTTTACGGTCATAAGACGAAGAAGCCTATCGATTTTCAGCGATTTCCGATAATTAGTGCCAGAGTTATGGCCCTTGATCACTTCAAAAAATCTTGTGGACGCTCTAAAAGCCAAAGTTAATATCCGATTGACCTTAAATTTATACACAGTGTTTAAGGTCATAAGAAGAAGAAGCCTATTGATTTTCAGCGATTTCCGATAATTAGTGCCAGAGTTATGGCCCTTGATCACTTCAAAAAATCTTGTGGACGCTCTAAAAGCCAAAGATAATATCCGATTGAATTTAAATTTATACACAGTGTTTAAGGTCATAAGACGAAGAAGCCTATTGATTTTCAGCGATTTCCCATAATTAGTGCCAGAGTTATGGCCCTTGATCACTTCAAAAAATCTTGTGGACGCTCTAAAAGCCAAAGTTAATATCCGATTGACTTTAAATTTATACACAGTGTTTAAGGTCATAAGACGAAGAAGCGTATTGATTTTCAGCGATTTCCGATAATTAGTGCCAGAGTTATGGCCCTTGATCACTTCAAAAAATCTTGTGAACGATCTAGAGGCCAAAGTTAATATCCGATTGACTTAAAATTCATACACAGTGTTTAAGGTCATAAGACGAAGAAGCCTATTGATTTTCAGCGATTTCCGATAATTAGTGCCAGAGTTATGGCCCTTGATCACATCAAAAAATCCTTTGGACGCTCTAGAGGCCAAAGTTAATATCTGATTGACTTTAAATTTACACACACTGTTTAAGGTCATGAGACGAAGAAGCCTACTGATTTTCATTGATTTCAAATAATTACTTCCAGAGTTATCTCCCTTGATCACTTCAAAAAACCTTGTGACGCTACAGATGCCAAACTTATCATCCGTTTGACTTCAGATTGATACACAGAGTTTAAGGTGTTGAAACGCACAAGTATTTTGATTTTCAATGAATTTTGATAACAGAACAGCTAAATCCATGATGTTAAATGTTTCCTATACTAATTGATAGCGTTGGGCAAAACTTTATAAAAAGCAAACAAATTCTAATGATTTTCAGATAATTACATAATGAGTTGTTTCATTACCAAAAAAAGTAAAAATATGCGACAACCCTTGTTGACTGCCCGGACGATTTAGCTGCTGTGGGCGTATGTTTCGTTGCCTGGCAACCTATCTTTACTTGATAGCTACTGATTTTAAAATGTATAACAACCAGGCTCAATATTTCATATAAAACATGGATAAGACCATTTTTAATGAAAAAATTGACCAAAATCACTTTGAAAAAAGTGGGATTTTTGAGAAAACCTACGTATTTTGGAGTTGCTGGTGAAACCGGAGTAATTGTTATACAGTAATTGTTATACAAATTTGTAAATTGAAACATCATTAGCCTTAAAGTTGTATTTTATAAATATACATCCACATTTTTGATAGTTTTGATAGGAAATGAACTATGGCTTCAATAAAAACACCAAAAATGACCTTTTCAAAGTGTTGAAAAACCTTTCTTCCGCGAAAACTCAATCGCAACTTTGAACCTCAATAAAAAAAAAAATTTCATCCAATTTTGAATCTGTAAAAAGTTTTGTGATAAGAATGATGAGATCTACTTAAAAAACTAATAAAATCCAGTGCTGGCCACGAATAAATTGATGGCGAGCAGATGACTGCTCTCGCAAATTTAAGTTTGGGCGAACAGGGCGAGCAATAAAAATTGCTCACCTAAAATGTCGCTTGCGTGAGCAAACATTTTCTAAGATTGTTTCAATTTGTTGCCTGGATACTTTTGTTTAAATAAATAATGACAAAGCTGTTTAAAGTTTGTAATATATTTTTTTTTTCAATTCTTTATCTACATAGTAATAGTGCTATGAGTTGGCAGTTTATAACAAAACAACAAAATTTGGCACTAGTATAACAAAACAACAAAATAACGATTGAGCAAAAAAATTGCTGTTCCTGGCACAGAGTTTGCAGTAAACATGTGTGACCATCGCTTTTCTGTTTTTGACAGTCATACTCTTTTCTATAACCAATTTCCGTATGGATTTCTTCACCCCACGACATAAATGTGGATAGGTAGGGCAATCGTGTTTGCCTTGGCCATGATTCCGCTTAGATTGAAAATTATACGACTGCACAATGGAATAAAAACCGAAGTTCTGATAAAATAAATTTGATAAATATAAGTTTGAAATGTGTTCATTTTGCGTGAAATGCCAAATCATCCGGATGTAAACATTCTTTACTTTAGACTCGATTTTCACGCCTTTGTTACTGGTGTTCGTAGGAGAACCAGACATGACGTTCGGGTATAAAGTGTATTTTTAGTAACACGACTTGAGGATTCTAACTTCATTAGCCAATCAAATTTATGGACGAAATGCCGCGTGCAGCTTGAAGAATCTCCGTTTGACAGACGAATTTATGACGTTATTGATAATGTTAGATTAGTTTTGGCAATAAACTTGTCAATATTTTGATTGTTTTTACAGGTTTTTCTTAAAATTTTGCGCGAGCAACGAACAGCTCGCGTAAATGTAGATTTACGCGAGCGCGAGCAACTGCTCGCGTCTCGTGGCAAGCCCTGAAATCAAATGTATAATCATAATCTCAAAATCACCTTTTCCACCTAATAGTAGCAAAATTTGGAATTATTTTATGATTAGCCATAGTGATCCAAGTAAGGATAAATGCAACATTTGCGACGCTTCATTTTCCCGAGGTGGTACCAACGTAAAGAATTACACGACATCAAACCACAGGATAGAATACGTGGAATTCCAAGAGCACAAAAGGGTGAAATGCTCCTAACAATTCGTGGGAATTATGCCAGATAAAACTTTTAGTGGGTGTACACTACTGGTCAGGTGGAGGTATTAAAATAGTCCTTGGTCCGAGTTTTTTCCGCTCAAGAATCGCGGTGTTTTCTCATTTGCAGTCCGCGAAAATATCGGCATTCTGAGCGGAAAAAACGCGGCGGAAATATATAAACCGCGGCGGATTATAGTCCGCGAAAATATATAAACCGCGGCGGATTATAGTCTGCGAAAGTATAAAAACCGCGGCGGATTATAGTCCCAAATAAATATAGTCGACCCGCAAAAACTTCATGTAACGGAATTGGAATATGATTAGCCTCCTTTTCCCAATAAGTTGAAACATAATTAAACAATTTGATCAAATCAAATACTGCGCTAAATTTATAAAAATGGCTGACAAACGAGAACTAGCTATGATGATTTAATAACAAATTACATGAATAAGTCTGTTAAAATATTAAAACGAAGATGAAAAACGCGTCAAGATGCAAATCCATAAGATAAAAATTTCCATATTGATAATACAACAGTCTGTCCAATAGTAATATTTTACACACAAAGGTTATATTTAAACTATAATTGCTTCAGCATTTCACTAAATGTATAGGATATCGGTTACAAATGAAAACCATCTCGCCAAACAGAATTATCCCGTGATATAACCGTATATAACAGATCAAAGAAACGCATACACCCATATTCACACGTAGGCATAATCCAACCATCTCAGAAAGCATGCAGTTTTACCCGTGTTCAATTGATTTAAGGTTATTCCGTAATGTTTAGTACATTACGTATCGAAATCTACAATTTATGTAGCTATTTTAGATGTCAACTCTTAATTTTACACAAGGCAACGAAACCATGTTTCGTGAATTCGGTAAGCACTGCCGACAGCTTGTCTACAAATATATTTAGAAGGGACCATACTCTGCCCAATAAACATCGGTATTACAGTTGTGAATAATATCACAAAGAACATACGTGTATGTGTACAGTAGCTCATGTTGATGGCAACGCTTAATCCGACAATGAAACCATGTTTCGTGAATTCTGGTTCATGTTAGAGGGGTCTGAAAAATTATTCAGGAAGTAGCAATTCACACCCTTAGCTTTAAGTACGAAGAGTAATTTAAGTGTTTTGTATATATTCATTTTTATCCTTTAACTTATAAATGCAACACACAAACTGCTTACCGTATTTATATAATTGTCTGGCGATAAATTTCCTAAAAAATAATCCGGTTCGGTTTTTTTCCAATAATTATCACAGAAACAAATATTAAATTTCATTTTTCCAGTGAACATATCGATGAAGCTTTCAATAAAACACTTAAGAACCAGATCTTATGAATCGAGTCTTGTTCGGACGGAACTAAGATTAATAGTAATTAATTCTCGCATCAGAGAGTATAGATCAAAGAGTACAAAGGAAAATGCCTCACAACAAAAGCAAAAGTTAAAGGGGCTTGGTGCGATATGAGCGATGATTTTTGTGCCAAATTAAAAATACACTGAGGGCGTCTCACTCGTCCGCGGGTGCACTAGTCTGCCGCTATAAGAAATACTATAAATGTGGGTATCAATAAACTTGAATAAACCCTTACCCAACCCTAACCCTAATAATAGATATCGGTGAACCCTAACCCTAATATTGTTTACAAGACCATGACATGGTAAAAATTTGTAAAAGGGGGAATCTATTATAGTCAATTATCAATTCCTTTTGATGGCACGTGTGAATTCACCTAATTTGGAAACTTGATTGACAGTATGCATTGACTCAGACTCCTTGGTGCCTAAATGAAAAGGTCATTACAGTATTATCCGACTGATAGTTTTAATGTACATGTGTTCAGCAAGGTTGACTGTGACTTTTGGCGATATGTGCTTAAAAACAGGAGATTAAGGCATTTCATTCATTTGGGAATTAAATCCGAAGGTATAACATGAGGTGTGATTTAAAATGGATTTTGTAACTTATTTGTTAGAATGGAAATGGCTTTTTTAATAAACAACACTTTCGTCCAAGGTAAGGCCAGCATTTATGTGTGTAAATAGTTGAACGATGCAAGTTTTAAAAATATCGAACGTATTAATGAAGTAATGTATCTATAGAGGCATACTTGGCTAAAAGTGTTGTATCAGGGAGCAGGTCGTTTCATTCCACGACCGTTTAAATATACATAAATTAATATGACACTACCGTTCAAGAAATATGTATAATTAGGATTCTATAATATCGGTATAAAATTGAATATCAAACACGGCGTCTCACGTGAACTTGACACTATTCTAATCACTGCAGATTTCAGCTGATCACGCCCCAAGGAATTCCCTTTTCACATTCCGACTAATTTACGCTAAAAAATTATGTGTGTAAAATACATTTTTTGACCAAATTTTCGGAGATTGTTCTGAATTTTTTTCAATGTTTATAACGGAAACACCGACTTGTTACGGTGGCGGCTTTGTGCCCAAATTGTTAATGTATCTGTCTTCTTACAAATGGGTAAATACAACTCAACCCCCGCCGCATGTTTTTATTACTAATCCATAATAATTACTTAGGGATTAGTAATAAAAACATGCGGCGGGGGCTAAGTTGTCTTTACACATTTGTAAGAAGATAGATACATTAACAATAAATAATAAAGTAATGTTTATTTAACAATAAGTAAGTGTTTAACAGTTTATTTAACAATAAGTATAACTCCGTTAACTGCTATTCTAATAACAAGGGGGTGAAACAGACCTGGATGAAACATCCCGATAATAAATTAGGTTGGGATGAAACAGTCCGGTCCTGGGATGAACTGACCCACATCCTTGTATCGCATATTCGCCTGTTTTTAATAATCCATTTTTGTGATTTATTGTATTGTCTAATAAAACAATATTTTAATAGAATAAACACTTACCATACCAACACGTTTCGGATTGAAACCACGGCTTTAAAACTGAGAGTGTGCTCACTTTTTTTTAATTATTTGAATGAAAGCTCTAGAATCACTTGTAATAGCAATGTCAACACGTTTCGGATTGAAACCACGGCTTTGTAACAATGAGTGTACTCACTTTGCTTTAATCTTTGCCGACATTCATAAAAGGCAAACGGCTTCGTTGCACATTGATTTAAAACAAAATCAAAAACAAAAACATAGTAACAGAATACTTAGATGTGTGTAAATGTATAAGGCATAAATGGACAGCCAAACGGACGTTAAATAAAGTCGAATAATACCTATTTACGAATGTTCGTCCAGATGATTAATATTATTTGAAAGGTTTGTTATATGCCGCAGATGTAAAACAAAAACAAAACAAACTCACACGAGTCGGCGATGTTGTTTATTATACATCGATGCTGACACCGATAATATATCAGTATTTTTTAATTCAGACTTTTACAAGCATGCCGATAATGTTGTTTTCGGAATTGGACTTCTAAATTAATGGATACGAATACAATGTAAGCATACGTGTAACAATAATTTCATAATATTAAAACTCGCGCTTGGTTCTGTGGTTTAACAAATCCGCGGGCGTCGGTGGTTTAACAAAACCGCCGTGGTCGGCGGTTTACTCAAAATCGCGGCGAAAATTTAGAGCGGAATTCAGAGCGGGACCTGAGCGGAATTATAAGCTGTACTCCGCGATTTTTCATTTCCGCCCAGGTCGGACCACGGGGGAATTTCGTACCTCCGCCTGACCAGTACTGTATGAATAATTAGCCTATCTTTAAAAGACAAACTGATAAAACAGGATTAATATATACTTTATTCTGTATCGTGATAGACAAATAACTATTGTGAGCACCATTGTTTATTTTACAGTTAACAAATCTAAATAAAAAATTCATTGTCCTTATTTGTCTGCGACATACTGTGTTGTCCAATTCTATGATTTTGATCATCATGCAATTGGCTTATTCCATATGCCAATCAAAAGTTTTATCGGGTGGAATTGTTGCAAGATTAATGTCTGTCGGCACATGCGCACAAATGTCATTCTTAAAAAATCGCACTTGAACTCATAAACAGTATGTGAATAAGGATTTAAAAAAATAATGGAGACCGGTAAGGATTTTCTACTGTTCATTCTTTCCTTTTCTTACGGTCCCAATGAGAGCCATGTATTACCCGTAAGTCTAAATAGCAAAGCACGCGGCTACTGAAATTATTGAAATAAAACTTTTATTTCGGTTGCCGTGTGCGTGGCAATTTAGATAACGGGAACTGGTAACGATTTTGTACTTGTACTGTTTATTCTTTCCCTTTTACGGCCCCAATGCGTGTAGCTATTAGATGTACCGTGGGCCAAGCAAAATAAAGATTTGTTCACAACTCAGACTATATTTTCAAGGTATTTACCGAGTCGTTTTGAACCGATATCGGTAACTCCAATATCGGCAAAATTGGCGCATATCGGTCGATACCGATTGCTCCCGATAGGCCACTTGTAAGATATTAAAACCGATTATCGACCCATCACTATCAGATTGACTTTAAATTTACACACAGTGTTTAAGATCATGAGACGAAGAAGCCTATTGATTTTCAGCGATATCAGTTAATTACTGCCAGAGTTACATGTATGACCCTTGATCACTTTGAAAAATCTTGTCAATGCTCTAGAGGTTAAAGTTAATAAGCGATTGACTTTAAATTTATACATCGTGTTTAAGGTCATGAGATAAGAATCCTATTGATTTTCAGCGATATCCGTTAATTACTGCCAGAGTTATGACCCTTGATCACTTTGAAAAATTTTGTGAACGCTGTAGAGGTTAAAGTGACTTTAAATTTATACACAGTGTTTAAGGTCATGAGACGAGCAAGGCTATTGATTTTCAGCGAATTCAGATAATGAACACCATGATTTGCCTGCATTAACAATATTAACATAGTTGCAAAACTCTGTGAATTGTCCTGTGAAAATCAAAAGTTTTTATCTCGGTAAAAAAGGGCACTAATACTAGATGTGTACTGTATGATTACTTCTCAGATTTGGATTCTTGTAATCCAGTAAATTAGAAATTATTGTGGTAACGGACGTATATTTTTATACGCCCACATTGAAATATCAAAGTATTATAATACAATCGCTAGTAATATATTTAAATGTAAATGTAATCCAAAATCGCATTGAAAAGTCGTCTAAATTTTAGTCAATGGCTTCTGATTTTACGCTGAAGTCATTGTGGCGTGAAATGCTTTCTCTTCGAGGGATAATTGTTAAAATCGCATAGATAGACATTTATTAACCACAGGGCTAAATTACAATAATGGAAATAACCTTGTGCAGGTTTCTATTTCATTAGGTACGCTCGTGTACTCTGCTACCATTACAAATATACTTTATTTACTCCAAATAATTATCACAAACACGCCTTGGGATGTACCGCATATTACCGAAATAAAAGTTTCCGGTCAAATTCAGCCAATCATGAGGTCGATTTATTAAACGGAAATAAAGGAGTTACCTCCCTTTGTAAAAGTAAAACTAGTATTGGCGTATGACCGTTTTCCGTGAGAAATTTCCTCCGGTGCGGGAGATTGGGAGAAAGGTCGTGAATCTGTGAGGCTCACAGAAAAAAACAGGTTAGTTGACACGCCTGGTTGACGTCTATTCATTCATTTGTCTGCTTATGCCAGACTACGGCAAGTTCAGTCATGTGAAAGTGAAAGTCACTTGCCGTCAGAAGTTATACTAAATATATCGATAATCGATATTTCAATTTCAATATCGATTATCGAATCGCTAAATATTTCTACCGATTAACGATATTTTTGCACAGCTTTAGTGGACGCTCGAGAGGCCAAAGTTAATATCCTATCGATTTTAAATTTATACACAGTGTGTAAGGTCATGAAACAAAACAGCCTTTTGATTTTCAGCAATTTCTGATAATTACTGCCAGAGTTATGGCCCTTGATCACCTTAGAAAATCTTGTTTATTTCAGAAAAATGTCTAAGATCAAATCTACAAACTGTCCAAGGGAGGATCAAAGTTGGGAAATGGTTAGTCCATAACAAAACTAAATCCCCCTGTAATTGTGGAAAATAAAAATTGTAACTGGTTTCAGTTATTTAAATTTGTTTAATGCATTATTGGCACCAGTTTTTCTGGATTTGTTTTTGTTATAATAAAGAAAACGTGAAATGTAATTTGTGTTTTTCTATTTTGGTGTCCATCATAAAAATGTAACATACACAACCAATTAATTTTTTTGCAACCAAGAAAGATAAATAGGAATTAAAACCAGTAACATTGGAGTCCATTATAAGGGTTATTATTTAACACTAGAATTGATAAATATAGATTAAATGTTATGGCCATTGTAAAATGTGAGAAAACATTAAGTGCAATGAGGTTTTTGGTTTTGAAGTATTTTGGCTTAAAAGCGTAAAAAATCTGTTGTTATATTTTGGATGAACTGAGTTCTGATATAGCACATGAAAAATGGTGTATAGTTTTAAAAATTGTACAAAACCTGAGTCACTATTTGTGTCATGTGTAAAATGCGCAAGCCTTAAACGTTGAGGCATAAAATTTTTTTAATTCTCAGAACTTGCACTATATTTTCGTTCTAAAATATGAAATTGTTACATATTTTTCTTTCTATGCAGATAAATTTAAGAAAAATTAGTGAAGGTTTATTTTCTAGCAATTATGTCACACTTTTGTGCAAAATACCAAAAACTGACTCATATTTGTTCCCAAAAATCATCTTGCGTACATTAGGTTTGACAGACAAATTTTCAGTGTAATATTGTAAATAAATCTACTTTTAACACTCTCTGATTGTTATTTCTTTATTTTCCAGGTAAAATTATCAATAGTTTACATAGTTATCCAAAGAATTACAACTTAACTAATTTTATAGTATTTTGTGAAGTACTGAAAAACATGTGTTTGAAAAATGACAAAAAATCTCTTAAAAACTTGAACATTTTGGAAATTTCCTTTTACAATTTTACTGATTTTAATCATTTTCTCCATAAGTTTCCCATTCTAAAAATTTAAAGAGGTATTATGGGTTTTAAGTATATTTTGATTTCACACTTGCGTATGTTAGGTTTGACAGACAAAGCAATTACGTACCGATACCGGTATGTTAGATTTTGGGGAATAAATAAAGGGGAACAAAAAATGTATTATTAGTATTTATTTATTATTTGTAGAAAATTTGAAAAAAAGAACTAATAATATTAATGATGTAGGGGAGTATCTTCACATTTTACTGCTATTTGGGGCATGTAGGTCAAAACCAAACGTACGCAATATTTTTTTTTTGTGTGTGTGTTCTACATTTACATAATACATAGCCATTTTAAAACAAAAGTAGACAAATAATTGAGCAGTAACTTCATTGATAAACGAAATAAAACTTATCAATTCTATTTAAATTCTACAGGGAACACACGAAATGCAAAGCAGCTAACATGCGCAAAAAAACATCAGTCAAACATTGCGTACAGATTTGAGAAATCGGTCAGATTCTCCGTACGTATTTCTAGAATCTGTCGGCGAAAATTTTGGTGACTACTGTAAACTTTCGCTAATCTTCGCGTATTTTACCGCAATTTGAATGGAAATTATTTCTTTATTTAAAATCAAAACAATGCATTCCCAAATCTTCTGTCCTACACATTCTGCAAATATTTCCGTATTTGTGGAACCGTGCGTTACATCTTGCGTATGTTTGACTTTCTGATCGACACTATTAAAATCGAGTTTGGTCTGTCATTACTGTGTTCCTGTACAAAAAGCGATGACGTACTCATTTTCTGTGTAGCATAACATTATAGCACGTGGGTGTCAACCGATAATTTCTATCGGGTCATGAGATAAATAACAAATTCCGTACGTTTGATTTGTGACCGACTCTTGTGAATAATTTTAAAAATCTAATTCTTTTGGAAAAAATGTGGGTAATAGACAGTCTTTGGATATGGCAATAAAGTATGTACTTGGTCATTTCTAATGTAGGGTCAGTGATGTTACAAATTTAGGTTTTGATTAGTGTGCTTTATAAAATAAGTTTCAAAATTGCAAAAAAAGTAGTTGATAAATTGCAACGAAATTGTGTATGAATCAAGCTAAACACCAAAAGCCAAAAAAATGAGTTCTTATCACAAAATAAAAGATAGGCTGGCACTGCCAGGCAGGATACGCCCACATTTTCGAGAGATGGATAGAGAACAAGCAATACCGAAAGTGATTTTTCCTACATCATTAAGTCCTGTATTTCATACTGTATTGGGAGCAGCCATTTTGTTGGTCAGTTCCAGTCTGATATTCATGAAATTCGATGCTGACAATGATTATGGTGTGACAGTACACAACCCAGAAATGTGTACAAACGGCGGCCATTTTGTCCTGCAATTATGGTCCGATTTTCTCGAAATTCGAACTCAACCTTCCGTAGGGTGTAACGGTGATAGTCAAACGTTTTTTTTAAATCGGATAATAACTGTGACCTCCAGAGGGACCATAAGTGATTTTTCGGACAATCAGGGGCCATAATTCAGGAAATTACGATCCGATATGCGCAAATAACGAAAGGAACCAAGATCTTTGGGTTATAACCATGCATTTCAAGTTTCATCAAAATCGAATTAAAATTGTGACCTATACAGGGTCCACAACCATGATATACCATTTTTTAACAGTATTCGTGTACAAACGGTGGCCATTTTGTATGGCAATTTTGGTCAGATTTTCCCGAAATTCGAACTCAACCTTCCTTACGGTGTAACGGTAATATAATCAAACGTTTTTATAAATCGGATAATAATTGTGACCTCCAGAGGGATCACAAGCTAAAAAAAGGCGATTTTGCGTATAATCAGGGGCCATAATTGAAGAAGTTACGATCCGATATGCGCAAATATCGAAAGGAACCAAGATCTTTGGGTTATAACCATGAATTTCAAGTTTCATCAAAATCGAATTAAAATTGTGACCTCTAACTCTAACGGTTTTTGAAATCGGATAATAATTGTGACCTCCAGAGGTACCATAAGCTAAAAAAGGTGATTTTTCGGACAATCAGGGGCCATAATTCAGGAAATTATGTTCCGATAGGCGCAAATATCGAAAGGAGCCAAGATCTTTGGGTTATAAACATGCATGTCAAGTTTCATCAAAATCGGTTCAAAATTGTGACCTCTATAGGGTCCACAAGCTAGAAACGTGATTTTTCGTACAATCAGGGACCATAATCCATGAAGTTTTGATCCGATACATGCCAATATCGAAAGCAGCCGAGATCTTATGGGGATAAACATATATTTCAAGTTTCATCAAAATTGGGTAAGAATTGTGACCTGTAGAGAGTCCACAAACAATTGTGGACGGACGTCCGGACGGACAGGGGCGACGACATAATACGTCCACATGAAAATGTGGGCGTATAAAAATAAAAAGCCAATGATGATGACCTCTGTGAAATACTCCCTTTGCATATTTTAACTCATTTACCTTTCGACGTAATTTCTGCGAATATTAGTCTTGGAACTTGGAATACATTGTAGTTTTGGTGTTGAAATGACGTCATAAGGCAAAAACTACGCGATTTATTTTGTATACCATTTTCAAGTGCTTGACGGGCACACTTACCATGCACCGATTTTGATGATTTTAATGACAAATCGCCTCAAAAAAAGATTCTGTGGATTGAAGTGTTCAACTTGCAAAAAATGCATGGTATTTCGAAATGGCAACAAAGCACCCCCTAGCGATTGAAAGATCGTTCAATTACCTTTCTAAGTAATGATATTAGAATGAAAAAAAATATTAATAATAAATGCGCGGGTCAAGCACTTGAAGTGGGGTTTAAAAACGTGACAAAAACTTTCAGCATAACGTCAAAACAAGGGAAATTAACAATTTTCAACTTTTAAGTTTCATAAACTTAAAAGTTTATGAAATTAATAAAATGAACACATAAAAATTACATCAAACAAAAGAACATGATATCTGCTTCCCAAATATTTTCAATGATGCAGGATGGGAGGGCCTGGCAAGGAGAGCTGTCTTGTCGTTCTGATGGGACGAAAAACAGAGGTCCCTTGTACATATTGGCATGCACTTAAAAGATCCCTTGGCAGTTTGAATTCGATATAAGAGTAAGAGTAGGCTGTAGCGCCGCTGCCCAGGCAAAATTTCCCTCATAGCACACTATATGGCGTTAGGTGCAGAAGAGTAGGACGGTAAACCCCATTTCATTTCATCTATTTACTCTTTATTTTCAGTCACAAGACAATATGGCTTGCAAAGCTTGGGTAAAGTGGGAAGTGTTCGGCGAATGCCACCACCAGCCAATTTACCAAGTTTAAAAAGTGAAAGCAGTGGAAACGATCCAAATATAAACCTAGTTCCAACAGGAGGTTCAGGTGAGTAGGAAATTTAGATAAATTGAAGGAAGAATTTGCTGTTATTAACAAAACATGCTGTTAGAAGGACCGAAAAAATTTGGTGATAAAGTTATCTGGAAATATTAAATTCAGATATAACAAAACTGTATGTCGATGTATATGTACATGTACATTGAACTTGAATTTGCATAAATTAGAATAAGAAACTTTACTGATTGTTAAGACGCATTATTTTTGTCAAGTGTTTTGTAATTTGCTGTGTACCAGTAATCAAAACACATTTTGCATGTCTGAATTGGTCAGATTTCATTGACTGCATCAATAACCAAATTCAATACTTCATGTGAAAGCAAAAATATCGGGTTTATTTTGTGAAGTTGGTCGGCATGTGAAAGGTGTTAATTATTTTTTTTTTCAAGGATGGGGTGCAAAAGAGAAGGAGAAGGAAAGCAGTTGTGCTCAAAGTTCACCATCTCAAGCTACAGTACCTACTACACAATCGGCACAATCTACAGTAAAGGTTATTAAATGACATTTTTATACATCCACATTGGAAATGTCGTACACTGTCGTCGATTTTCAATGGCATCTGATAATTACTGCTAGAGTTATGGTCCTTGATCACTTTGAAATATCTTTTGGACGTTCTAGAGGCTAAAGTTAATATCCGATTGACTAGAAATTTATACGGTGTTTAAGGCCTTGAGAAGAAGAAGTGCATTGGTTTTTAATGATTTCCGATAATTACTACCAGAGTTATGAATACTTCAAAAAATCTTGTGGATGCTCTAGAGACCAAAGTTATGATCTGATTGACTTTAAATTGATAAACAGTATTTAAGGTCTTGGAGAATAACAAGTATATTGATTTTCAATGAATTTTGATGACAGCTAAATCCATGATATTAAATGTTTACTAAACAAATTGTAATGATTTTCTGATAATTGCTTAATAAGTTGTTACTCTTAATCAGATTTTAGTGTATTATAAATGTTTCATTACCGGTACCGAAAGTAGAAATAATATGTGACAACTCTTGTTAACTGCTTTCGAAGACTTAGCTGCAGTGGGAGTAAGCTTATGTTTCATTGCCTGGCAACCTGTCTTCGTGTACATTATCTGCTATTGACAGTATTAGTTATTCAATTTTCACTAGGGACCGGGTATCGTCCAGATTTTACGAAAAAAGGAAAGAAACTACGTTTACCGTTCAGAATCTAATACACGTATCCAGTAAATAGATTGCCGTTTAGAATGTGTTAAATGCCATCAAGATTCATCAAAAACCGCTCAGTTTGTGCTACCGTGTAGAATTAGAAACGCCGTTAAGTTTTGACCTCGATCGTCTACTTTACGACCGTCCAGTTACTCGAGATGTTTTTAAAAATGAACACTACCATTTAGATTTGAAAGGGGTTTAGTTTTTATACGCCCACATTGAAATGTGGTCGTATATTGTCGCCCCTAGGGCTGTGTCGATACAGTTCATTTGCGATACGATACGTATTGGATATACGGCAAACCGATATGCGATACGTATCGCGATATGGTGACGTCATAAATTATGCCAAAAATAATCCCAAACTAATTCTGTTTCAAGACGTTTATTTGTGATGGGTAAGCATCGGGCCATCAGGCTTCTAAATCCATTTTAAAACGAAACGGCAATTGAGGTCCCGTAGGAAATGGGTTATATGCCATTCCCTTTTAAAACTAGACTTCAACAAAAATAATTCTTGGTAATTTTTTTATTCAGAATGTCGTATTTTAATGTACGTGATTACCACAAAAATAACAACAGGTACACCTTTTGAATATTGTCCATATTTAATTCACATACCATGTTGAAATTACGTCAGTAATATTCCAGAATAATCAATAAAAATTACCGTCATCGTTTATTCGATGAAACATTTGCGTTTCATTTTTCATAAGTCGATCTAAAATATTAGCATTTTTCTACTACTGTCAGAAAATACCGTAGCCAAAATAAGCTGATACGGCACCATGGCATTTCTTCATAACACAATTTGTAGCTTAAATCTATAACGTAACTAGTCACGTAACTTGCAAAAGTTTTTTATTCTTTCGCCAATGATGATAGACGCACGACACAATTGTCACGTGACAACCATACTTGTAATTGCTATAAAATAAAAATTCCGTACGATTATGATATAGCCTTCAATAAAAACGACAAAATTTATTAAATTAAACTTTTGTCAGAATGTGTATAAAATAAAAAAAAGTCATGGTAAGCGGCAGTAAGCGCTATTTAGAACTGGTTTATTGACCTAATTTGCAACCGATGTCACGTGTCATTGGAATTCAGCATTGGAGATGCCATCGGGAAAATATATTATAAAATGATTGTTTCTCGGTGTATTCGGTGTTCCATCAGGGGATTATATTCAATGAAGATTTAAATTTACCTAACAACTGGTCAGTGAATCCATCAATGTATGATCCAGTTATTATAATATTTAGCGGTACATGGAATTCATACGGGGAGTTGAAGACGTTCGATTGACAAACCATCATGACGAGATCGTTTTCTTTCGCCACGTGGGTTTCAATTCATGGTCTTTCTGAACTGAAGAATTTTTTCAACGATACTATGATACGGCCATATTACATATCGATATAAATATCGCTGGAACGTATCGATACATATCGGTGTATCGATATATCGACACAGCCCTAGTCGCCCCCGTCCGTCCGGCGTCCACAATTGCTTGTGGACGCTCTAGAGGCTAAAGTTAATATCCGATTGACTTTAAATTTATACACAGTGTTTAAGGCCATGAGACGAAAAAGCCTATTGTTTTTCAGCGATTTCCGATTATAACTACCAGAGTTATGGCCCTTAATCACTTCAAAAAATCTTGTGGACGCTTTAGAGGTCACAATTTTGAACCAATTTTGATGAAACTTGACATGCATGTTTATAACCCAAAGATCTTGGTTCCTTTCGATATTTGCTCCTATCGGAACGAAATTTCCTGAATTATGGCCCCTGATTGTCCGAAAAATTACCTCTTTATACGACCACATTTCATTTAATGTCGTCGCCTCCGTCTGTCCGGGGTCCACAATTGCTTGTAGACGCTCTAGAGGCCAAAGTTAATATCCGATTGACTTTAAATTTATACACAGTGTTTAAGGTCATGAGACGAAGAAGCCTATTGATTTTCAGCGATTTCCGATAATTAGTGTCGATACGGATACACAATTTTGCAAAACTTTTTATTATTTAGCATTATATAACAGTTGTTATACTAATTATTATAATTTTAATTCTTGTCTTTTAGGGGAACTAATTAACACCTCGAGTATCAAAGAACCGACAAGGGTAAAGGCCTTTTAGGCAGGCCTCGAAATGTTTGAAAAAAGCTACCTGTCGCAAGCGACAGGTAGCTTTTCATCATACCTGTCGCTTCAGTAAATAACCTGTCACTCTCAATTGTCAAACTCAAAGACTAAGTACTAGTATAGTATCACACATATCCATACATGTAGTACTACACACACGTTTGTTTACGTATTGCAGACGTACATTGCTTCATATAAATATCGTAATATGAAACCTTTTTATTTTTTCGACATCGGAAGGCCTAAAAGTTCTTGAAAGTCGGCGAATCTGCTTTAGGGGGCTCAGCGACTCGAAGATTCGTACATCTACATGTACAACTACAATTCTATCATCCGTAGCCACGTGGATTCTGCAAATTATCATGGTATCACACCTCCGTGCTAAATCGAATAGTTTGACGTTGAGGTGTAGAATTCAAATTTTAAAATATCCATATTGAATTGAATATCAAAACACAAATCACACCTGTGCATCGCACAGTAAGAAATATGCCGCGTGCGAAAGACAGGTAGCGCCACCTGGAATTCCCGTCTCACATACAATGTATCGGGACTATATTTACGCTACAAATTATATTAATATCCGAGATATTTTTCCGACCTGATTATTTGATTTTGTTGAATTGTCTTGTAAATTATTTAAATGATTAGATACACGAACTTACGAAGCATCAATCTATCGAGCCGTGTGTATTTCCCTTCCACTCCACAGCCACTTTCTAATATTTGCTGTGGTGTACGTCGTTACGGTAGAATTATTTCAGGTGACGTTTTAATTTACTTAGATATAATACTCCATAATGCTATAAACTAATGCCAAGTAGATGAAAACAAGCGTAGATGGTGTGAAATTCATTGTTATTAAATAGTCTACTTCCAAACTGAGTATCTGTAACCTGAAACAGAGCGAAATGTAAACAATGCAAATGGCGGCTTTTCGAGGTATTTCCGTGCTCAATTCTTGCATTTAGAAACGACTCTACGAATAAATAAATACGGCCGACATGTACATGACGTGGACGTGAGTATTATGGTCTTGAGTATTGTGGTCAATTTACTGAACATCAAGTCAAATTTAGTCCACCTGTCGCAAGCGACAGGTAATTTTATTTGCTACCTGTCGGACGAAAAAATCGCCTGTCGGCGACAAGTAGACAGGTGAACATTTCGAGCCATGTTTTAGGCCTTTATTTGATATTTATTTACATTGATTAAAATCTACATGTACAAAAAAATAAGAAAGTTGCTCAATAGGCTACATACTGATTTGAAATATTCAAAAGTGAATAAACCAGGGGGTCGTAAATGTGAATGAATTTTATACGCCCACATTTTCATGTGGACGTATATTGTCGTCGCCCCTGTGTCCGTCCGTCCGTCCGTCCACAATTGTTTGTGAACAGTCTACAGGTCACAATTCTTATCCGATTTCAATGAAACTTAAAATATAGGTTTATCACCCTAAGATCTCGGTTCCTTTCGATATTGGCATGTATCGGACTGTAACTTCATGGGTTATGGCCCCTGATTGTACGTTTTTTAGCTTGTGGACCTTATAGAGGTCACAATTTTGAACCGATTTTGATGAAACTTGACATGCATGTTTATAACCCATAGATCTTGGTTCCTTTCGATATTTGCTCCCATCGGATCGTAACTTCCTGAATTATGGCTCCTCATTGTCCGAAAAATCGCCCTTTTTTAGTTGTGGTCCCTCTGGATGTCAAAATTGTTATCCGATTTAAAAAAAACGTTTGATTATATCACCGTTCCATGGTTATGAAGGTTGAGTTCGAATTTCGTGAAAATCGGACCAAAATTGACGGACAAAATGGCCGCGGTTTGTATTTGAATAGTGTGAAAATATGTTATATCAAGGTTGTGGACCTTATAGAGGTCACAATTTTGAACCGATTTTGATGAAACTTGACATGTATGTTTATAACCCAAAGATCTTGGTTCCTTTCGATATTTGCTCCCATCGGATCGTAACTTCCTGAATTATGGCCCCTCATTGTCCGAAAAATCGCCCTTTTTTAGTTGTGGTCCCTCTGGATGTCAAAATTGTTATCCGATTTAAAAAAAAACGTTTGATTATATCACCGTTCCATGGTAATGAAGGTTGAGTTCGAATTTCGTGAAAATCGGACCAAAATTGACGGACAAAATGGCCGCCGTTTGTATTCGAATAGTGTGAAAATATGTTATATCAAGGTTGTGGACCTTATAGAGGTCACAATTTTGAACCGATTTTGATGAAACTTGACATGTATGTTTATAACCCAAAGATCTTGGTTCCTTTCGATATTTGCTCCCATCGGATCGTAACTTCCTGAATTATGGCCTCTCATTGTCCGAAAAAATCGCCCTTTTTTAGTTGTGGTCCCTCTGGAGGTCAAAATTGTTATCCGATTTAAAAAACAGTTTGATTATATCACCGTTCCATGGTTATGAAGGTTGAGTTCGAATTTCGTGAAAATCGGACCAAAATTGACGGACAAAATGGCCACCGTTTGTACTCGAATAGTGTGAAAATATGTTATATTAAGGTTGTGGACCTTAAAGAGGTCACAATTTTGAACCGATTTTGATGAAACTTGACATGTATGTTTATAACCCAAAGATCTTGGTTCCTTTCGATATTTGCGCCCATCGGATCATAACTTCTTGAATTATCTCCCTTGATTGTCCGAAAAATCGCTTTTGTTAGCTATTGGTCCCTCTGGAGGTCAAAATTATTATCCGATTTAAAAAAACATTTGATGATATCACCGTTCCATGGTTATGAAGGTTGAGTTCGAATTTCGTGAAAATCGGACCAAAATTGACGGACAAAATGGCCGCCGTTTGTACGCGAATAGTGTGAAAATATGTTATATTAAGGTTGTGGACCTTATAGAGGTCACAATTTTGAACAGATTTTGATGAAACTTGACATGTATGTTTATAACCCAAAGATCTTGGTTCCTTTCAATATTTGCGCCCATCGGATCGCAACTTCCTGAATTATGGCCTCTCATTGTCCGAAAAATCGCCCTTTTTTAGTTGTGGTCCCTCTGGAGGTCAAAATTATTATCCGATTTTAAAAAACGTTTGATTATATCACGGTTTCATGGTAATGAAGAGAGAAGTTGAATTTCGTGAAAATCGGACCAGAGTTGATGGATAAAATGGCCGCTGTCTGTACGCGAATTGTGTGAAAATATACTATTCAAAAAAAGTAGGGGATATTTGATTTTGGGGGCATAATACTAAAATATGCAAATGACTACGAAAAAAGTCACTATAAAACCTAACAGAAGAACCATTTCCAGTTACATGTGACACCCAAACGCACCAATAGCTACCGCATGGAATGCAGGTGATGCTTGGGATCATCATGGGTGTCCAACCCAAGATTTGCACGACTCTGACTTTGAATGTTACAGTCATTGTGGCATTGAATTCCAGGGTGGAAACATCAGTTTAATTGTTTTAGTGACCAGAAAACAAATTTTGATATGCGTCGGCTTACCCAAAATGAAAGGTTACGTGCCCTTGGCATGCTACAGATCGTAACAACACAGGCGGTTGTGGCGCGGACGATGAATGTTTCTCAGTCTGTCATAAGCAGGCTATGGTCCAGATACCGTGATACACAATCTGTACAGGACAGACCACGCTCAGGTCGACCAAGGGCGACAACTCAAGCCCAGGATCGATTTATCCGTACCTTGGCCTTGAGAAATCGTGTCATCACAGCAAATCAGATCAGCGCTCGTCTTCAAACCGACACTGGTGTGAGAGTGAGTGGCCAGACGATTCGGAATCGACTGCATAGGGGTCACCTTCACGTCCTCGCGTGATCCCTTGTTTGAGAGATCATCACATTCAGGCAAGACGTCGTTGGTGTAGGGATCGTCAACACTGGGATTTGGGGGTGGTTCTGTTATGGTGTGGGGAGGCATCACTGTTGCTGGAAGAACGGCTTTACATGTTGTTGCAGGGCGTGTTACAGGCCAGTACTACCGGGACAACATCTTGGCAGTCCATATTGTGCCGTTCGCACGACGTCATGGCCGCCGTTTCATCTTCCAGGATGACAACGCAAGATGTCACAGGGCCAGGATCGTTACAGGTTACCTCCAACAACAGAACATAATAATAATAATAATAATAATAGTCTATTTATATTGCGCAATATCCATGCATGAGCATGCTCAAAGCGCAGTCCAAAAATGATCACAACTGTCATAAATTGAATGCTTTCTTAAACAAAAAGGTTTTAAGTCTGGATCTAAACACCGCAGTATCTGGAGAGTTCTTTATTTCCAGTGGCAGATCATTCCACTCTGTTGGGGCTGAGTAGGAAAAAGTCCTTTGTCCAAAACGGACTGTTTTCGGTTTAGGCACAACAAGGAGTTTCTTATCTACAGATCTTAAGGTTCTTGCAGGAGTATATGATTGTAAGAGATCACTCAGGTATTTTGGGGCTGTGCCATTTAAACATCGAAATGTGTAACACAGAATTTGATTCTGTAACTAACAGGAAGAAGATGGAGTTCTTTAAGAATTGGTGTTATATGACTGTAACGAGGAGCCAGAGATATTATTCTAGCTGCCGTGTTCTGTATCTTTTGGAGTCGCGAAATAAGAGAAGTAGGAGCACCAGCCAGTAAACTATTGCAGTAATCTATTCTGGAAAGAATCAACGAGGACACTAGTATCTTAGCAGAATCAGCATTCAGATACCCAATGTTCCGTAGAAGGAGATAGCACACTTTAGATATATGGTTGATATGGGTTTCCATATTAAGACTGCTATCAAACATCACTCCAAGATTTCGTATACTATTTGAAATTGGGTTGCCAATATGAACATGGGTTAAACTACAGAGTCTAGATTTCGGACCAAGAAGTAAAGCTTCAGTTTTCTCATCGTTAAGTTTAAGTTTATTTGCTGTCATCCACAATTTAATTTGGTCATAACATCTTGAAAGTTTGGAATTGGTTATAGCAGCTGACATTGGTGTAGGCTTGAATATAGACATACAGTGACCGCCCTAGACCCTTAAAACCATTAGCCAAATTTTTAGCCAAATCAAAATTTTATTAGCCAATTCAGAAAGTTATAGCCAAATATTTTATATTATTTTTATTCATATGTTTGTTAATTAAAAATGAAACTACGTGCTTGTTGCTTTTTAAACGTACCGGTAATACAAGACTCATAGCAGCCGTAGAAAGGAAATAATAAACAGTACAAAATCCTTATGAGTATCCTTTATCTAAATTGCTACGTATTTTTTTTTTTTTTTTTTACTTCGTTTTATCTAGTTCACTATATTGTCTGTCAATATATGAGTAGAAGTTTTGGAAAAGGTGGGAAATATCACGTGGTTTGCGCGTGGTGGAATAAAGGATGAAAGTAGGGATATTCCTTTGATGTCACGTAATCACTGTCTAATACATTCCGGCTTCTAGATGCCGATATAAATTTAGAAATAATTTAGTGATTTATATTGTTATGCTTGGTTATTGTATCGACAAATAAAAACTCATAATAAAGATCATACTTTATTAATTAATAATATTATCAACAAATAGGTTCCCATTAGATGTTTTATTTTTAACAATAGTTCTAGAAATGGCGGGAGAATGTCACGTGATAGCCACTGTTGACAAACAGGTCATGAAGGTATCGCTTTGATGTCTCATTTCATTACCGCATGAACTAATGCACACGTATAGATATAGATATATATATACAGATGCCGTGCCGATTACTGTAAGGAATTATATAATTAACACTTAAAATATGATAATCTCGACCATTAATGATACAGCAAATAATTTAATTCATAATGGATGGTGTATATTTTTGACGATTGCGTAAGAAGCGTGGCCCAATTATTACTTCAACAACACGGGGTTTATGTTGATTCCCGCCGTAAAATAGTAAAAGTACCATGCGTTTCCCGACTAAAATAAAGACAAATATCTACATAGATCATCATGCCATTCGAGACATTTTAATGTGTAATGGTTTTATATCCACCACTATCGGTAATTTATTTGTATCGGCCGATATACTTCGCTGTCAATATCTGATATCGGTAAAACCGATAGGTGTCATATCGGAACATCGCTACTTGTAGTGAAGCGAATGTACACTCGGCAAGCGGCGAGCATGATAAACAGTGCAGTGCCACACAAAAGGGGCGTAATTCTGTTGTATAGTCTCTAGACTCGATCTTTCAGTCGTTTTAATGCGTGACATTGACTGATTTGCGACTTGTACGATTGAGACTAGAGTAATTAATGTACTAAAAATAGACATTCCATTGGATGATCGAAAGAAGCGTTTAACGAAACGATTTCAACTTTAATATTAACAGATTTACAAAATAATTCATTCGCCAAAATTTTCGCCAGAATCATCACTTTATTCGCCAATAAAAATATTTGTCGTCATTGACTAATTGGCGAATGTCTAGGGCGGTCACTGGACATAATTTGAGAGTCGTCAGCGTAAAAATATTTAAGAAGATCATGGTCACTAATAAGTGAACCCAAGTCTTTAGTGTATAGGGTAAACAGTACTGGCCCCAATACAGATCCTTGGGGAACTCCACAGGTTAGATCAACAGGAGTAGAGACACAATCGTGAACTGTAACACTTTGACTTCAGTCTGTTAAATATGACCCGAACCAATTCAGTGCCTTACCAGCAAGTCCATAGTCATCTTTTAGCCTCGAAAGTAGATTATTGTGGTTGATGGTATCAAATGCTGCACTCAGATCAAGTAGTATCAAGAGAGCAGCATTGCCACTGTCAATACCAGTACGTATATCATTGGACACACGGAGAAGAGCAGATTCTGTAGAATGGAATGGCCGATAGGCAGACTGACAAGGCTCGAAAAGATTATGTAGTGACAGATGTTCTGAAAGACGAAGACAAACTGCACGTTCTATAACTTTGGAAATAAATGGAAGGTTTGATACTGGGCGGTAGTTCTTTAACTCCTCAGAATTAAGACCTGGTTTCTTCAGCAAGGGTTTAACGAGGGCTGTTTTGAATATTGTAGGCATTCTCGCTTCAGTTATGCTCAGGTTAACTAATTGTGTAATAACAGGCAAAAAGAGGTCGAGATGATCAAAAATCAATGTTGTTGGGACAGGATCAAGCTTACAGGTTGTTGGTTTTGACCTTTTTAGAATAGGCAATACATCAGCTTCAGTAAGAGTTGCAAACTCAACTAAAGGGGGTGGGAGGAAGGTAGTACTTGATGATACAAACTCTGTGTCATCAAGTTGTCTTCGGATGCTATGTATCTTCTCTGTAAAATAATTTGAGAAAGCCTCTGCTATCGCTTGATATCCATCAAGATCAGGAAGAGTTGTGTCTTTGTCTGTCTTACCCATAAGTCGAAACATCAATTTATAGAGAGCATTAGAGTCCTTCAGTGATTCAGCTATCTTGGTATTCATGTAGCTCTGTTTAGCTGTTCTGATTTCCTTGACAACACGAGTTCGGGCGTCTGCATATGCTTGACGATGAACCTCCAGAGAGGATTTTCTCCATCTTCGTTCAGCTCTACGTCTTTCAGATTTAAGCAATCGCACATCATCAGTGTACACCCATGGCGTATCAGGTCTGAACGGAATCTTCTTGGTTTTTGTCGGAGCATGCTTATCCAGAAGAACCCTCAATGTACTATTATAATTGAGAGCAAATTCGTCAAGAGTAGATGGTGGGTGAAGAAAAAGCTTTGATGTCATTAGATCATGACGGAAAGCCTCACTGTTCATGCGTCTCAGATTTCTGAATTTGATTTCTGTCAACGGTTTGAGGGGGGGTTGGATATTAAGAAGGCATGACACCAGAAAGTGGTCTGAGATTTGTAAATCTGTCAGTGACTTCTTCCACAGTCCTGTCAGCGTCATTCGAAACCACCCAATCCAGAATATGACCTTTCTTGTAGGTTGGAGAACTAACATGTTGAATAAGATTGTTTGTGAGTAACTGAGTCTGTAACTTGACTGTATCAGGATTAGTTTGAACATCAAAATGAAAATTGAAATCACCAAGTATAATTGGTCTGGCTTTTGAAGAAAGAACATATTCAAGTAAATTGGAAAATTCATCATGAAATATTGCTGTCTTCAATTGATTTTTCTTTGATACCTTGGCCAGCACTGAGTCCCGACCTCTCCCCCATCGAGCATGTCTGTTACATGCTTGGACAGAGGTTACGTCAAAGTCAACAACGTCCTGCCAATGTCCAAGAACTTGCTGCTGCGTTGCAACAGGAATGGGACAATCTGGACGAAAATGACCTTAGATGTCTCATTAGGAGTATGCCACGTCGGATCAATGCTTGTTTGGCAAACAGAGGAGGATTTACCCGTTACTGACTTTGTTGTGATGCTGTGGTAACTTTGCTGTTTGACCCCGGGTATCATTTTACCCTTATAATGGCCAGTCTGTGCCTTACTTAGTCTAACGATCATTTGGAATAAATCGATGAATGTGAACTTCATTTCATTTTGTCATTTGTTTCTTTGTCAGTTTCATTAGGTGACTTTACACTACAAGTATGGTATGGTCTAAAATGGTAGTTTTAGCGATAGTTTCTATTCATACCGTGTAATTTCAAAACATCGTTCAATAAATGCTAAAACTCGTTGAAAATAACAAAAATGGTTTAATTAGTACCATGGTTTAGATTAATAGCAACGGGTTTAGTTTCTCCAAGATGCGTTTAAAAATGGACGATCCGTGCACTTATTTATGGCGATCATTTATTGGCCGAGCGGTTGAGTTTCCCCGCGATGGGTTTAAAAATGGACTTCCCGTTCACTTATCTTTGATGTACAGTTATTAGACGAGGCGTCGAATTTCTCGAGATACGTCGAATTTCCCGAGATACGTATATAAATCAACATACGAATAATTTATCTGTGGTGTTTTATAAGATAAAACTTGTAATTTCCCACATGCCGTTTATCCGATCAATTCATTTTGATTACGATTATTTACATACGAAGTACGAATAAAAATTTGAGTGTAAAAAAATGCGCACACATAGATATTCACCTTACCGTGTCGTACTATATATTATCCATTAGCCTATAAAAATAGTATTCCACCATTGAGAAATACGTCAAAAATCGGTAAATCACGATATTCACCTTACCGTGGCCGTACTATATATTATCCATTATCCTATTAAAAATAGTATTCCACCATTGACAAATACGTCAAAAATTGGTAAATCTCGTCCCGGGTAATTATACAATCAGAACTCGGTAAATCACATAGGTAATGCATCTTCATTAAATCACAAATGAATTAACGTGTACATGTGGTCAGAAGTCAACCCCACAATGGCGGTGCGATAGACCCGCGAGATAGTTAGGCATGTACTGGCGCCAAAAGAAGTCACCCAGGAAATACGCTTCAATGATTGGTGCCTTGATGTTACGTAATCGCGGGATTTGGGTCAATAAAATGTTGACTTTAGTACAACGGTTTTTGTTACACCTAAATCAAACCATATTGCATTATATCACATTATATCACAGGTGTATGGAATAAATAAGTTTTACACTTTGATTTTTGTTGATTACCGATCACGAACGAGATTAGTTCACGGCTGTATATTAGTATTTTTGAATTGGCGTTTTAATTTAAATTTTTAGGTCAGTTCACCGATGTTTTAGTAATAATAAAGTATATCGCATTGTTTAATTAGTTCCCCGAAATTGAATTGGCTACGATGATGTAATAACAAAAAGCGAATTGTATACATTGATAATTACATGAATATGAATCATTTAAAATATAACACAATCTGTTAAAATATTAAGAATAATAGAAAGAGCGTCTAGTGGAATTTCACTAAATTTACATGAATTACAATCCGAAGTCATTGTTTTTTTAGTGTAGTAACTTTTTGTCAGGTATCACAGCTGTTTAACCATTTAATGATTTGTGTCTATATGAACTTTAAGCTAATTTGAGAAAACCATTTGTTTTTAAAGAATTGTTTCATACAACCCACTCAGTTAATCATGGTTTTATTGCCAATCCATAACAATTAATTGAACTTTTATTACAGGCGAAGCAAAAAGTTTGCTATTGCCCAATATTATATACAGATCAGGCCCGTATCTACAGGGGGGCGCGGGGGGCATGGCCCCCCCGCGTGAAATGCTCGCCCCCCCGCTCAGAAATTGCTAACAATGATTAAAGTATACACAGTACCCTATATTAACCTAAAAAAGCTATTTTTTTTTGTTTGAATACTTATTTTAAAATGCTTATTAGACGCCTAGGTAACTACATAGCATGATGATTAATGATGATTACAACAGTCTGTTAGAATGACCTTTCCGAAAATTTCCTCAAAAGTTCGCCCCCTACCAAAAGGTAATGCCCCCCCGCTTAATGGTGTCTAGACACGGGCCTGATACAGATATAAATATTATGCATTGTAATATAAATATACCTACAGATAACAATAACAGTATATAATATATAATCCCCCCCTGACCCTTGTAAACTGAAATATAGATAGATATATACATAACCCAACCCCAAACCATTTGCCATTAGGTATGGGTTTTCTCTTATTTTTTATTGAGTGGTACAAATATTTTCCAAGATTTAGCAGTTTTATATTATTATCACTGTGATTCGTGAGATTTTTTTTTTAATTTTTAAAGTGATCGAAAAGACCCAAACTATTTTCTACGGATGAATATATAAGCGGGACAGCACAGCAGAAAGTGATATTCATCTTCAACATTTGCATAATCTTTTATTTCTATCGATTTTATTATATCGCCCGGTTTCAGTGTTTAGTTGGAGAAGACCAAAACGAAAATGACCTTAGAGTTTTATATTTAAGTGTTTGAATTTTTATTTAAAAATGAATAACGTATGTAAATACAACCCAACTTTCACGTAGCTAATTAAATGAAGCAATGGCAAATAATGCGATTATAACATGAGATTTTTTTTATATATATTTTGGTTTTGGAATTTTCATGCAATTGGGAATTACATTCACGCATGGTGTATTTATAATTACATGACATTTCAGTCATTTCTTAAATATATCCACGTCATCCCTTTTACAAAATATTTTTGTACTTGAAGCTTTTTGACTTACAAATTCAAAATACAAACTGCTTACCGTATTCATACAAAAGACGATACGTATTCCGATTAAACCCCGTTCAGTTTCAAGTAATTATCACAGCCACAAATACTAATTGTCATTGTTTTAAGTGTCATCACTCCGAAGAAATATCAAACACGATCTTATGAATTGCAACCTATCCCACAGATAAACAGATTATTAATAGTAACATTTGGATTATCGAGGCGACAATTTGTCTGGAGAACTATGCATGACAGGGTACAAAGACTCTTTGCCTCACAAAAAAGCATGCAATTCTTTGTTAAAGGGAAATGGCGCTATTTAAGGAATGGTGCATGTGCCGATATAAAATGGCTTGGAAGCGGGTGTAAAATAAAGTCATTTCACACATGCCCAATATAATAAAGTAATCGTGCTAAATACTTGACCCGTACATACACCAATTGTATTGAATAAATATGTTTTACATGTTTAGGTTTTTTTAATTCACCCATCTTCAATCATAGTAATATACATATTATAGAATAATAGTACAGTATAGCACAGCCAGAATACACCAAAGTACATACTTAGATCAATTACACAATACGAGTAGCATGGTTGATCACCTTATGTATCAGTGTTCAAATTACTAAATCCGTTAAAATCACAAATCCATTCAGTGTGCCGTTTTAAATTTATTTAATTTTTGTCATTGGTGTTATTTTAAATATAAAGAGAAGCCACAAATGTCAGTTATTACAATATAGATATAGACTTGATTGGACGAATACTATTGTTTTATTAATTCCCACCTGTGCTCTCATGTCTGGGTGCTATATGAAACCATGTTTTTGAATACGCACGCCGTTATTACAGTATGGATTAATTGTTTGATTGCTGGAATGCTTTTGTTTTATAACTTCTACCTGCATTATTTGTGATAAATGCACCTGTGATATAATGCAATATGGTTTGATTTAGGTGTAACAAAAACCGTTGTACTAAAGTCAACATTTTATTGACCCAAATCCCGCGATTACGTAACATCAAGGCACCAATCATTGAAGCGTATTTCCTGGGTGACTTCTTTTGGCGCCAGTACATGTCTAACTATCTCGCGGGTCTATCGCACCGCCATTGTGGGGTTGACTTCTGACCACATGTACACGTTAATTCATTTGTGATTTAATGAAGATGCATTACCTATGTGATTTACCGAGTTCTGATTGTATAATTACCCGGGACGAGATTTACCAATTTTTGACGTATTTGTCAATGGTGGAATACTATTTTTAATAGGATAATGCAGGGGCGTGGTGAGGGCAATTATTGAGAAGAAATTATGAGTAACAAAAAAGATTTTGGCACAAAAACCCTTTTACTGACCGCGGAGCTGTGGCGGGCGAAGCCGGCCACCGCGAGCGCCAAAGGCGCGAGCCCGCGGCGGGGAGTCTGGGGGGCCCTCCCCCTGGAAAATTTCGAAAATTAGAAGCCCAGAAACGCAATCTCCAGCAATCCGAGACAAGAAATACGGTAATAAAATATGATTAAATTTTCCAACTTGACTCTTTCAAAATTTTTTTAATTGGGTCAGATGAAACAATTTTTCCACTTACAAATGTTTTTCATTTTTTGAGTAATTTGATTGTGATTTTGGCGCAAAAACTTTTTGGCGCATGAGTATGGCTACTCATGAACTCATTCTCACCACGCCCCTGGGATAATGGATAATATATAGTACGGCCACGGTAAGGTGAATATCGTGATTTACCGATTTTTGACGTATTTCTCAATGGTGGAATACTATTTTTATAGGCTAATGGATAATATATAGTACGACACGGTAAGGTGAATATCTATGTGTGCGCATTTTTTTTACACTCAAATTTTTATTCGTACTTCGTATGTAAATAATCGTAATCAAAATGAATTGATGGATAAACGGCACGCCGGAAATTACAAGTTTTATCTTATAAAACACCATAGATAGATTATTCGTATGTTGATTTATATACGTATCTCGGGAAATTCGACGCCTCGTCTAATAACTGGACATCAAAGATAAGTGAACGGGAAGTCCATTTTTAAACCCATCTCGGGGAAACTCAACCGCTCGGCCAGTAAATGATCGCCATAAATAAGTGCACGGATCGTCCATTTTTAAACGCATCTCGGAGAAACTAAACCCGTTGCTATTAATCTAAACCATGGTACTAATTAAACCATTTTTGTTATTTTCAACGAGTTTTATCATTTATTGAACTATGTTTTGAAATTACACGGTATGAATAGAAACTATCGCTAAAACTACCATTTTAGACGATACCATACTTGTAGTGTTAATAACACTTAAAAATCAAATATCCCCTACTTTTTTTGAATAGTATATGTTATATCAAGGTTGTGGACCCTATAGAAGTCAAAATTTTGAACTGATTTTGATGAAACTTGAAATACATGTTTGTAACCTAATAATCTTGGTTCCATTGCCCATATCGGATCGTAACTTCCTGAATTATGGCCCCTGATTGTACGAAAATCACCCTTTGTAGCTTGTGGTCCCTCTGGAGGTCACAATTATTATCTGATTTAAAAAAACGTTTGATTATATCACAGTTACACCGTAGTTATGGGTGAGTTTGAATTATGATTTTCTGGTGATTACTTAAAATGCAACAACTCTTGTTGACTGCCCGGACGATTTGGCTGCTGTGTGGGCGTATGTTTCGTTGCCTGTCAACCTATTTTTTAGCTTGTGGTCCCTCTGGAGGTCAGAATTATTATCCCATTTAAAAAACCGTTTGATTATATCACCGTTACATCGTAATGAAGTTTGAGATCGAATTTCGTGAAAATCGGATCAAAATTGACTGAAAAAATGGCTGCTGCTTGTACGCGAAGAGTGTAAGAATATGGTATATCAAGGTTGTGAACCCTGTAGAGGTCACAATCTTCATTCAATTTTGATGAAACTTGAAACACATGTTTACAACTTAACAATCTTAGTTCCTTTCGATATTTGTGCATATCGGATTGTAACTTCCTGAATTATGGCCCCTGATTGTGCGAAAAATGACCCTTTTTTTTAGCTTGTGGTCCCTCTGGGGTCAGAATTATTATCCCATTTAAAAAAAACGTTTATCACCGTTACATCGTAATGAAGGTTGAGGTCGAATTTCGTGAAAATCAGACCAAAATTGACAGCTGTTCTTGTCAGGCCATCCATCCTTCATCACTAACAAGGGGAAACCACGCCAGAAAATCTAGATGAACTTTGTCACCCAATGCAGGGATCAAACAACTAACCTCAAGGCTACCGAGCCAGCATCTTACCCATTTAGCAACATGATCCCCAGTCGAATTTGAAGCTTAAGGTGTTGAAACGAACAAGTATTTTGATTTTCAATGAATTTTGATAACTGAACAGCTAAATCCATGATGTTAAATGTTTCCTATACTAATTGTTAGTGTGGGGCAAAACTTTATAAAAAGCAAACAAATTCTAATGATTTTCAGATAATTACATAATGAGTTAATCAGATTTTAGTGTATTACAAATGTTTCATTACCAAAAAAAGTAAAAATATGCGACAACCCTTGTTAACTGCCCGGACGGTTTAGCTGCAGTGGGCGTATGTTTCGTTGCCTGGCAACCTATCTTTTAGCTTGTGATCCCTCTGGAGGTCACAATTATTATGCGATTTAAAAAAACATTTGATTATATTACCGTTACACCGTAAGGAGGTTGAGTTCGAATTTCGGGAAAATCGGACCAAAATGTTAAATGTTTCCTACACTAATTGTTAGCGTGGGGCAAAACTTTATAAAAAGCAAACAAATTCTAATGATTTTCAGATAATTACATAATGAGTTAATCAGATTTTAGTGTATTACAAATGTTTCATTACCAAAAAAAGTAAAAATATGCGACAACCCTTGTTGACTGCCCGGACGATTTAGCTGCAGTGGGCGTATGTTTCGTTGCCTGGCAAACCTATCTTTCGTAAAGTCTGGACGATACCCGGACCCTAGTTTTTGCTTTCATATCATAGCGATTAGCAAACTGGAACAGGGATGTTATGACTATACCTTGATGTTATGATTTAATTCTTGAATGTCTATGGACATGTATTGACATGTTGAATATTAACTATTTGATTTTGTTACAGACAAGCACACCTGGGGGCACAAATGCGGGTGTCAAGTCATGGAGCAGTGTTACAGTTGGTGGAAATGTTCAAGGTAAACTATTATTAAAAGCATTATTCAGGGTTAAAAATTCACACGAATCTCTTAATCTAATTCGCACATGAGTGTACGCTGCGAACCACCAGGGACTCGCGTAAAATTTTTCTAAAAAAAAAAAAGAATTGTTGAGTCTGACTAATTATTGTCGGTGTTCACCAAGAAACTTTAATGAACTGGAGAGGGCATGATATCATTTTACCTTTAAGGTAAGACGCGGGTCGAAAAAGTCTAAAAATATTCAAAATTCCGAGTTTTTGACATTTTATGATTTTCGGCAGGTTCAATATGTTTATTATTATATTACGAAAAAATTAAATTGACAAAATAAAAAATAAGTACCTAATTTCACGTTTGAAAAGTGTCTAGGTCAATTAAAATCAATTTTCGGGTAAAGAGAATCGCAAAATATGCCACTGTCATCGGCTTTCATGCCATCGACAGCATTGTTATGGACGCCATGTTTGATATATCGATGGAAAGAGGAATTTCCGCTTCGTTTGATAGTCGTAAAATATTCTATTTATAACAGTTACATATTTGGCATATCACGGAAAAGGCCTTTTATGGTTTTTTGAATACATAATAAGGGTCAATCGGTTGTGAACTCTTCCGGCGCATGCGCAGTACATTATAATCGTTACGTAGCCTAGTTACGGAGATGCGCGATCATACACGACTCACCATTTAGTTACTATTACTTATAAATGACAATCGCGACTACCGGGACGTCTTTTACTTATTTTTATACCCTAGTAAACGTTTACGCATTTTTTACGGGGTTTTCCATTACATATTTATGGACATTATCGCTGCCAGGAACATTTCTAAGAAAAAATAACAGATTTAAAAAAAAAACTCAAACTTATTTTCGAATGATTTTTGTAGTGAAGCAAAAAAAAACCCATTAGTGGCATTAGTACTATCAACACATTACTATACTATATCAACACTGCTTATATAAATAAGACAAATAAGAGACAAATTTTTTATACGCCCACATTTTCATGTGGACGTATATTGTCGTCGCCCCTGTCCGTCCGTCCGTCCGTCCACAATTGTTTGTGAACAGTCTACAGGTCACAATTTTTATCCGATTTCAATGAAACTTAAAATATAGGTTTATCACCCTAAGATCTCGGTTCCTTTCGATATTGGCATGTATCGGACCGTAACTTCATGTGTTATGGCCCCTGATTGTACGAAAAATCACGTTTTTTAGCTTGTGAACAGTGTAGAGGTCACAATTTTGAAACGATTTGGATGAAACTTGAAATGCATGTTTATAACCCAAAGATCTTGGTTCCTTTCGATATTTGCGCCAATCGGATCGTAACTTCCTGAATTATGGCCCCTGATTCTCCGAAAAATCGCCCTTTTTAGCTTGTGGTGCCTCTGGAGGTCAAAATTGTTATCCGATTTAAAAAAAACGTTTGATTATATCACCGTTCCATGGTTATGAAGGTTGAGTTCGAATTTCGTGAAAATCGGACCAAAATTGACGGACAAAATGGCCGCCGTTTGTACGCGAATAGTGTGAAAATATGTTATATCAAGGTTGTGGACCTTATAGAGGTCACAATTTTGAACCGATTTTGATGAAACTTGACATGTATGTTTATAACCCAAAGATCTTGGTTCCTTTCGATATTTGCGCGCATCGGATCGTAACTTCCTGAATTATGGCCCCTGATTGTCCGAAAAATCGCCCTTTTTAGCTTGTGGTCCCTCTGGAGGTCAAAATTGTTATCCGATTTAAAAAAACGTTTGATTATATCACCGTTCCATGGTTATGAAGGTTGAGTTCGAATTTCGTGAAAATCGGACCAAAATTGACAGACAAAATGGCCGCCGTTTGTACGCGAATAGTATGAAAATATGTTATATCAAGGTTATGGACCTTATAGAGGTCACAGTTTTGAACCGATTTTGATGAAACTTGACATGTATGTTTATTACTCAAAGATCTCTGGTTCCTTTCGATATTTGCGCCAATTGGATTGTAACTTCCTGAATTATGGCCCCTGATTGTCCGAAAAATCGCCCTTTTTAGCTTGTGGTCCCTCTGGAGGTCAAAATTGTTATCCGATTTAAAAAAACGTTTGATTATATCACCGTTCCATGGTTATGAAGGTTGAGTTCGAATTTCGTGAAAATCAGACCAAAATTGACGGACACAATGGCCGCCTTTTGTACCCGAATGGTGTGAAAATATGTTATATCAAGGTTGTGGACCTTATAGAGGTTACAATTTTGAACCGATTTTGATGAAACGTGACATGCATGTTTATAACCCAAAGATCTTGGTTCCTTTCGATATTTGCGCCCATCGAATCATAACTTCCTGAATTATGTCCCCTGATTGTCTGAAAAATCGCTTTTGTTAACTTGTGGTCCCTCTGGAGGTCAAAATTATTATCCGATTTAAAAAAAACGTTTGATTATATCACGATTTCATGGTAATGAAGAGAGAATTTGTATTTTGTGAAAATCGGACAAGAGTTGACGGATAAAATGGCCGCCGTCTGTACGCGAATTGTGTAAAAATATGTTATATCAAGGTTGTGGACCCTATAGAGGTCACAATTTTGAACTGATTTTGATGAAACTTGAAATACATGTTTATAACCTAATGATCTTGGTTCCATTGCATATTTGCCCATATCGGATCGTAACTTCCTGAATCATGGCCCCTGATTGTACGAAAAATCACCCTTTTTAGCTTGTGGTCCCTCTGGAGGTCACAATTATTATCTGATTTAAAAAAACGTTTGATTATATCACAGTTACACCGTAGTTATGGTTGAGTTTGAATTATGATTTTCTGATGATTACTTAAAATGCAACAACTCTTGTTGACTGCCCGGACGATTTGGCTGCTGTGTGGGCGTATGTTTCGTTGCCTGGCAACCTATTTTTATAGATATTATGCATGGCTGCCTGCAAAAGTTCTACAAAAAAATATATATATATATATATAGAGAGACAATTTTATTTTATTTCTTATACACCGGTAGTAATTCTATTTTGAGTTATGTGGATCTAACTAAGTCACACCATAATAGATGTTCTAGTGTAGCTTGGCTTGGTGTTATAATAACACCAAGTCATAAAACAAGTTGCCTACTATTTAATATATTAAAACAAGTTTTAAAAGAATTTGACACAAAATGTTTGTTTGAAATATATCATTAAAGATGTGTTTGTTTCCAAACACTGGTGTTATAGTAATGGCCGTTTAAAAATGGAATCCAAGAAGTGTGTGAAATGTTATTCAGCCAAATAATCAATTATATCAAAACTGTAGAAGAAATTCAGACAAATTGGGCTGCAAAAATAAAAAAAACCCCAAAAACTAGACAAAGCATCAACAATTTTAACTAAAATGGGAGAGAAAATCTCTGTCAATTTCCAAGTTTGCTGAATGCGTCGTGGTTGCACGAGCGGGTGGGTGACTATATGATACAGACACAGACCAAATCAACCCTAAAAAATATCAGAATAAAGCCTAGGTTGTTTTATGATATACATTATATTTCTCCTTAAAACTACTTTCCCTAAAAATTGTATAATTTTTCACCGTTTGCCTCCAATAAAATGTTCATAACTTAGTACCTAATATACCTAGGCATTTGATTTTTTGCACATAAACTCATAATAACCATATCCAAACACCTGCCAAATTTCAATAAAATCCATACAGTAGTTTAGAAAATAGATTTTTCCTGCCACGTCTTACCTTAAAACACTTGAAGCCAGTTCCTTCAGATAATTGGTTAATCCAAAACATTAAAATTATTTGGTTGTGTGCAGTGAATAAAACTTTTCTTTTTTTTTAAAAACGAGATTCGGATAATAATTTATTATCCAAGAGGAAATTTGTTTTACGTGAAAAGCAACACATGTACAGATATAAATTATTTATGTTATAATATATCATGTATTGGTCCTAATTTCCGTGGCGGTTGGAATGTTTGCCCTAAATGTATTCAATATACCTCGATTCCATTGAATGCCTAAATGTTTCTTTTTAGATTTAGTGCATTTAGTTTTTATGCGCTCACATGGAAGTGTGGACGTATATTGCCGTCGGTCAGTCCGTCGTCCACAATTTCTTGTGTCTGTCCGTCGTCCACAATTTCTTGTGAACGCACTAGAGGCTAAAGTTAATCCAATTGACTTGAAATTTATACAGAGTGTTTAAGGTCATGAGACAAAGAAGCCTATTGATTTTCAGCGATTTCCGATAATTACTGCCAGAGTTATTACCCTTGATCACTTTGAAAAATCTTGTGAACGCTCTAGCGTGTAAAGTTAATATCCGATTGACTTGAAATTTATACACACTGTTTAAGGTCATGTTATGAAGAATCCTATTGATTTTCAGCGATATCCGATGATTACTACCAGAGTTATAACCCTTGATCATTTTGAAAAAAGTATCCTATTGACCTTAAATTTATACACTGATTTAGGTCATAAGACGAAGAAGACTATAGATTTTCAGCGATTTCCGATAATTGCTGCCAGAGTTATGGCCTTTGATCACTTCAAAAAATCTTGTGGATGCTTTAGCGGCTAAAGTTAATATCCGATTGACTTTAAATTTATACACAGTGTTTTAGGTCATGAGACAAAGAAGCCTGTTGATTTTCAGCAATATCCGATAATTATTGCCAGAGTTATGTCCCTTGATCACTTCAAAAAATCTTGTGGACGCTCTAGAGGCCAAAGTTTATATCCGATTAAGTTTAAATTTATACAGTGTTTCAGGTCATGAATCGAAGAAGCCTTTTGATTTTCAGTGATTTCCGATAATTGCTGCCAGAGTTATGGCCCTTGATCACTTCAAAAAAATTTATGAATGCTCTCGGTACCAAAGTTAATATTTGATTGACTTCGAATTTATACACGGTGTTTAAGGTAGTGAGACAAAGACACCTATTGATTTTCAGCGATTTCCGATAATTACTGCCAAAGTTATCTCCCATCATCACTTTGAAAAATCTTGTGACGCTCTGTAGGCCAAACTTATCATACAATTGACTTCATATTGATCCACAGGGTTTAAGGTCTTGGGACGAACAAGTATAGTGATTTTCTATGAACAGTTAAATCCATGATATTAAATGTTTTGTATACTGGTACTAAACTTTAGTATGGGGCAGAACTTAATAAAAACCAAACAAATTATAATGATTTTCTGATTATTACTTATTGAGTTGTTACTTTTAAGCAGTGATTGAAATTACTTTCAAACTTAACCAGCCAGTCGGGCAGGTGACCCATAAAAGTTGCCAGCCCATGTAGAATGTTGCCTGCCCACATTTTGAAAAAAAATTTTATTTCATCAAAATATTCTAATTAGATTAGCATGGCCACTTGAAAATTAAAGCTGTGAAGGACAGACCCCTGATTTAAGCCATTGGAAAGGGCATAAAAAATGCAGTCTGGTGGTTTTTGAATTTTAGAAATCCGATTATTCATTCAGAAATTGTGATAATCTGTATGGGTACATTTTCATGACTTTTTCATACGTTTCTAATAATTTTCGTAATGAGAATTGCATTAGACCATTGATGTCAACATGGTAAATTAAGTAACAAAAAACAAACAATTGAAATTATATTACATACTAATTGATTTAATGTAAAACAAAATATGGCAGGTTAAGTCATGTTACCGTTCCAAATATGAAATTTTCATTTTGTCGTTTTCATATAATTATATAATTTGCATATTTAATTAGGTAATTTGCATATAACCATTGTCATGGTAACATATAATAAATTAGTACGTAAATTACATCAATATTGACATCAAGATAAAAACTATCATGTAATATATCAAATTAAAGCTCTAAATACCTGGAACTTAAATATAAATTCAGGTAACTTGTAAGTTTAATTAGATTGCGTATAATCGTTGTCATGGTAACAGAAATTAAATTAGTACTTAAAATTACATCAATGTTCACATCAAGATAAAAACTATCATGTAATATATCAAATTAAAGCTCTAAATGCCTGGAACTTAAATATAAATTCAGGTAACTTGTAAGTTTAATTAGATTGCGTACAATCATTGTCATGGTAACAGAAATTAAATATAAATTAGGGTTACTTGCATATTAATTAGATTACATATAATCGTTGTCATGGTAACAGAAATTAAATTAGTACTTAAAATTACATCAATATTCACATCAAGATAAAGACTATCATGTATTATATCAAAACAAAGCTCTAAATGCCTGGAACTTAAATATAAATTCAGGTTACTTGCATATTAATTAGATTACATATAATCGTTGTCATGGTAACATACATTAAATTAGTACTTAAAATTACATCAATATTGACATTAAGATAAAAACTATCATGTAACATAGAATAAGATAAGCTTATATACATTAAAGTAACTGGCATAATAATTAGAAAATTAAATATAACCGTTGTCATGTTAAAAGAAATTAAAAAGAGTGAGAAATGGGGTTTAACATCCACTTGACACAAACTATGTCATTTCGGGACTAACCAATGGTTTAATTTTTATTTCAATAATTTGCTTGCGCGTAGGGGTCTTTAGCAGTGGGAGGGAACCGGACCGCGACGACCCAGAGATAACGCATGAGGGACAGGTACAACCAGGCATTCGAAACCACGCCATTTGATTCGATGACAGACTTTATGATACAGCATTCACATGCTAACCATTCGGCCAACCACCCCCAACAGAAATTAGTTCTTAAAATTACATCAATATTGACATCAAAATAAAAACTATCATGTAACATGTCAAAAAAAGCTCTAAATGCCTGGAACTTAAAAATAAATTCTGGTAACCTGCAACTGCTTTCATTTTTTTTTAAATATTGATTGGTAATTTTCATAAACAAATAGCATTGTAATTGTATGCGATGAAAATTAAATCAGAAGGAGTTTCTAATTTCAGAAATTTCCATGAATGTTCATTATATCAAACCAATTACAAAAATTCGTTCTCCCCGAAAGTGACGTATATTTTGTTAAAAATTGTACTGTAAACACTTAATAAAACAAGGTTTTTTTTAATGAGCTATGTTAGTTATTTGTTTAAAAGTATGATCATGCGGATATCAAAAAACACTTTCCAACTGAACTTATTGTCAATTTTTCAAGCATTAGTTATCTAGTTGTTTTGCCTGTTAAGTGGCGGACACGACACATTAGACGAAACATTCTTCCAAATCATCTGGCCATATGTTATGTTTTAGAGTCATGCTGAATAATTTACCAGATATACAATATATTATAGGCAAACTATCAGGATTGATTAAGAATCTTATAAAATTACTTAAAAGAAAATACAGTTTATCAAATATACTTTCAATTCATTTTTCAACACATCAGTTTTTGTCACCACTACCCGCCACTTGAAAATTTGCCTTGATGTTATAATTTATAAAAATAACAATTCATACACAAATATCTATTAAAGTTAATAAAGGATTATTTTGAGTTTGGTTTTGTAGGCTCTTCATGGCAGAAAATAATGTTGTCTTTTTAATTTCTATGTGAAGTGCTATCATCAGCAACACCTTCTTTTGAATCCATAATCTGAAAAATTATAGATAAAGAAATTTAAAAAAATGCAGGTAAATGGTAAACAAAATTTGAAACTATTTCACCCTAAGTTAAATTTGATGACCATAAAAACCATAACAGAGTATTAGGCCTATAGGGGAAGATGATAGGCCTAGGCTATCTTGGCCACATGTTTATTAAAAAAATAAATATGGATGCTAAATTGCCACGGAAGTTGATTTTGTCTGGATTTATTTATTTGTATATGGGTCATTCCATGAAGTTGACACTTTGTTACCAACGATAATTAATGTGATGATAAAATACTCAAGAAATAGAATTCAATAAATGAATTGTTGATAATTATCTTGGGGGTCTGATGTAAAGATAATATTAAAATGTCATTTTGTGAAATAAAAAAAATTCACTTGAAAAAAGGATGTGTCAAATGCATTTTCTGCAGTTTGACATGCACCAAAAGTGTGACATTTTCACCCCCCTGAACTTTGATTTGATCCCAACTTTTTATTATGTGTTTAAATCATCTATCCGAGGTGAAGTTGCAAAGATTTAACTTTCAATTTTTCAAATACAGCACAACAAGAGCATCGATATGACTATTTGTTGAGATATCGTCACCCAAAAATACAGAAAAAATCGTAACTATGTCTGTCAACTTTGTTACGTACGCTAATGACACGATGAGACAGAGCGCTTTCGTGTGACGTACTTAAATAATGTCGTAAAATGTAACCACTCTTATTTCATCTCGGAAAAGGGAAAATGTTTATCGGCTAGACTTTTCAAATGTTTTAAACTGCAGTCATTGCGAAAAGTGTTGATTGTCTGTCAATTTTACGTTCGCACGATTTCCATCTCTTTTTACCCCGGCGAAAGTGATCGAAAATTTAACGACACCACACAACTCATTTACAGCATAGACGACTGGTTAATGGCAACATGGCGGAGACAGCCGTAGAAAATATGGAATTCGGTAAGGAAAATGGAATTTGTCAATTTGTTACGTACATTTGAATCGCTTGTGTCAAGTTACGAACAACATATGAATACTTATTCAATATGAATGTTCCTTTTCTTTATATACATAAGTATAGAATACTGTTATGCAAACTTTTTGTCCGCAAAACAAATGGTTGTCATCGCCGATCTCGGGAACAAATCGGGATTGCATTGGTTGGTAACTTGACACGGTTAAGCTTTCAGTTGAATGTCAAAATTACTAACAACCTCTGTCTGGCACATTTATTTAATTATTTGTTAGATCTTTACAAAAGCTTATCTTTTGAAATAGTTCATGGTTCTATAATGCCATTACGACTTCGTTGTCATCCTTATATGTACCTACACCTGTTCAAGACTGTTGATGAAAATGATAGTGACTGTTGGTAACAATGACCAAACAACTGCCCTTGAGAAATTTTTGTTACCAACACAGTTATATTTCTTGTTTAGATTTTATTCAATAATGGCTGTACTTATTTAATTTGCATGTTCTGAACACGTTGTAGGCTATTTAACATTGAATTGCAAAATAGTGTAGAATTAACCTTGTGTTTAAATTAATTTCTTTCTAGGTTGTTGGTTGTTTGTGTGTCAAGTACTACAAACCAGCAGAGAATTTTCGGTTGGAAAGTGAACTGTTATTTGAATCTCTAATAGGAATAGCAGTCCGAAATTGATTTGATTCTGTTGACAACTTGAAAATGCTTCTCCCTATGTAAACAAGCCTTCCGTCATCTTTGTTTCGCAAAATATGATGACCAAAAGAGCTTTTCGTCATCTTTGTTTCGCATTTAATCTGATTGAATCTATGCAGGGAAATTATCTCTTGCTGATGTTTTGATTTCTTAGTTATACTATTAAGTCAGTCAATGTTGAGTTTCAGCATTGGTTATGAAGAAGAAAATATTTTTTGAAAAATGCAAATCCCATGTCGTTACTTTAATTAAATCAGTATTGATGCTTTATCAGTCCAATTTAATTGAATAGTATTGATGCTTTATCTGTCCAATTTAATTAAATCAGCATTGATGCTTTATCTGTCCATTTTAATTAAATAAGTATTGAGGCTTTATCCATCCAATTATTTTACCATTATTGTAATGTCATTTACATTAAACCCTATTTTATTTGTTATGTCATTTTTATTTTGTCTTTGTTTTTACACTGATCACTATGTTACATGTTGAATAATAAATGAAATATTAAATCATATTTCCAAAGTCGTTACTTATTTAATGATGGTTGTTCGAGAAAGATGGATTTTAACGGTCACTTGACTCTAGGTTATTTCAACGAGTGGCTTGCGAGGTCTTTAGCAGTGGGGGTAAATGATAGTCCTTGGCAAAACTAACAAGGCACAAGGTTAGACAAATGACCCTTGTGCTTGTCACATACATGACTAAAATCAACGTTATCATTTGTATTTGAAGGCCATAGCTTCTTCGAATGGTTAACACAATTTTTTATCCCCGATTACTGAACAATATATCACGATTCCAAAAGAATTTGATGTGGTCAATGTTACCAACTCTTTTTACCCAGGATATGTATTTTTTTTAATTATTATTGGACAGTACAATCAACAGGTCAAAAACTGTACAAGGCAAATAGATGTACAATATTAGGAATTGATTTCCAAAGGAATTTGATGTGGTCAATGTTACCAACTCTTTTTACCCAGGATATGTAGTGGTTTTTATTTTTAGATGGTAAAATCATCAGGTCAAAAACTGTACAAGTCAAATAGATGTACAATATTAGGAATTGTTTTCGCATTTTTTTTATGATTATTGTTTTATAGAACTTTAACGTGTGTTTTTGGTCATTGTTACCCGCAGACTCATTTTGAGAGATGATGTAAAATGAATTACATTTTTTTTACATTTTGATACCACCAAATGATAGACACTTTGGTCTTGAGTACTGAGTTGCCTTTGATCATGATTTATTTATCTTAACAAGAAGAAAAAGAGGACAATATTTTGTCAATGTTACACGCATTCATTTTGGTTTGTCAGCGTTTTTGCAGAAAATTGTGAAGTTTTTATCTTTTTACCACATTGGTACATCAGGTGACATTGAAAACAAAACAAACAAAGTGTTATTTTCTCTCCAAATACATTTTGAAATTTTAATGCCCATGTCACACTTTAGGTACCAACTTCATGGAATGACCCATATGGAAATACATGTAATTAACACCAAGGAAATTCTACCAATTGTCAATATATGGGCAAATAAACAAATACAAGCTATTTCTATTACTAACTAATAATATTATAGTGTTGCAATTCAGTGTTCGGGATAGTCGGTATCGTATCGCATTTTGCGATGGAAAATGGCCCATTGCAATGAACTTGTTCCGAGTTTCAGCAAAGTGATTCACTAAATTTTATTGACGGTTGTTATACTCTTGGAAGACGAAAACGATATGTCAAACTTCGACAAGAACTCATGAAGCGAAGTCATTCGCAGGCTGCTGTGAGAGGAGATTCCGTGACGTGTACCATCGTTTATTGGTCAATTACAGAAAACACCCCTGAATCGTCCAATCATAACGAAGCTATATTTAGCCAGATGATGGAATTTTATTATTGAACGGCAAGCTTCGCAAACCTTTTGTCATCAATTTTCAAATTGAAAACAAAATATAAATGTTAAAATTGTACCGCACGCTTATCAGTTCTTTGATATATCAGCTTTACAATGATATGGCAGTACATATTCGTGAACGATTGTATTTTTTCATGCCATGCATTAACCCGGACCCTATGCGTAATGCCAATGGCATGGCGACCAAGTCTCCCGGTTTAATTACACTATTTCGTTATAAATCTATTTACGCACTTTTAATGAAATCAGTTAACAACGTGCCTGCATATTTTTTAGATACGGATAAATTATTACTGCGGTTTTTAATAATTTGTTTAGTGATGCCAGTTGATAGAAATCGGTACGTGAAAAAATAAACGTACAGCCCGTGCGTATGGGATATATATTATATAATATACAGAAGAAGATTGGTAATTTCATCATAGGCCTAAAAATAACAATTTTGAACCGATTTCATTTTATAAGATAAGGATTTTGAAAAAAAAAAAAAATATGTGTATTATTATGAGCCATACATAAAATCTCTCTTGATATGAATTTTTATTATGTAGGCCTTTGGAATGATTAATTGCCTGATCAACTTGTTAAAACTAATATTTGAGATGAGAGATATATAACCGTATTGTCGGTGTTTAATAATGTAATTTTTTCAGTTTTTAACAAAGCTGTATTTTACGATCATTGCTAATAATGCTATATGCAGTCGTAGAATTAAGTTTTTGCCGTTTCCCGAACACTGATTGAGATGGATTAAAATGAGGTGGGGTTTAGTCATATAAACAAAACATGTTATGGACTAGGCCACTAGGCCTACTTTGTCTAAATAATTTATGGTGGGTAGTGATTAAGTGAATACATTAAAAAAATTTAAACATTAATAATAATCTGTCTGGATTTTAATTAGTCATCAAATATTATTTTTCACTAATCAAATGAACTGGATTAAAGAAATTACTATAGGCTATGGGTATGCTCACCATACTAACTAGTAATTCATAGGATCGTCATTCGGTGATCTATTCTAAGTAGGCTACACCAGCCAGAGCCAGGCGCCCAGGGTAATTATGATTATTTCCCGATATTGTAGAAATTCTATGTTATCAATATGAAGATACCAATTTGAAATACGTGGATATTCTCAAACGGAAACACTTATTTATTTATTCATGATTTATTTCTAAAATAATCCATATGGGCAGCCTTGTTCATTCAACGAGTGAATGTAAACAAATAGCCTACACACGAATTCCCCTTATGATGCTTATGCAAAACAACAATGACGTCATGACCCGCTAAGCGCTCTTAAAATATATCGTCTTATGACTTTGGATCTATCTCCGCAGTGGTATTTTTTATTTAACTTCCATGAAACCGGTATCAATATAATTTTTAAAATATTATTATAAGGGTTAGGCACTTACATTATAAGAATAGTGAGTATTTTCCGAGAATCTTGCGTCAGACTTCAACCAATTGTATCTCAGTTCGTAGTAGACGACGGAACTCCGGTGTTGCGTCGGGCTGTAGGGGAATTCCTTCTTTGATTGGTTGGAAAATATCGAATAATTCTGTTGTCATTCAATACTGCGGGATTGCAATGAAATGGGGTTCCCTCACTACGGACGTTACCATATTGACGTTATCGAGCTGCGGCGAGATGACGTTTTGACACCGAACGGTACACCCGGTTAACTTGATAATTGGTTCTCAATGAAACCATTCACAGCAATATAATGTATATCAATAAAAAGAATATTTAATTACGAATCCAACAATGCCGGTATGCCGTTGTTTGAGCGTATGGTTCTGTAGTTACAGTAAGTTGATTTCGAGAGAGCCGTTTCTCTTTGTTTACGCTCGCTAGAGCGTGTTGATGAATATTGCGTCATAGGGCGGGTGGCCATGCTAATTAGATCCAAAGTTATGGAGATTGACGTCAATTATGTTATCAAAACCCTCTATACCAGTCAATGCGTGGAATGGCACCAAAATAAGTGCTTTTCAGTCATCTGAGTGACGTCACAATGGGTATTTTCCCTTCAGAATCGCACGTTATTGTCAGCTAAGATTTGTTAAAATAAAAATAATTTGAATGATAATGTCAAATATATATAATCTGGATGATACCACAAAAAAAGTAGGCTATATTAATTCGAAATTTAGCAAATATCCGTCATCAAAATAGATAAATCCCGTTGTAATTGTTGGATCTCATGGTGTCGTGAACCATAATAATCACAAAAATGTTATCTAAGGTTTGATTGGTTCTATACCAAATCCACCAGAAACTAAACTGCGGAAAACCAATGAAGTGAGTTGTAGCAATGGAAAATTCTCGGTCGTGTGACGTTGGAGCGGTATTTTCCCCGCGAGCGTCTCGTGTAAACAAACGGTAATTTCGTTTACATATCGATAATTTTTGAGCCTGAATCTTTGCAGATATAGAGATTGATATTAAAGGGACAATCCCGATTTGAACATGGTTTCAAAAATAAAAGTCCGAGTAGGTATGAAATTTAAACGCCAAAATATAGATGAATGATGTATTTATCTTGTCTCAAAATTTCAGCTGAAAATATTGAGTCGTTCGGACGGGAACACCAAAACTGCTTATCCGGACACGTAACCCTTTTAAGATTTCGGGTCAATTTATTCATTGGGTGACCTAATAATCAAACCCTGTTCCTAGGGGTATTTACAATGAATGGCCCATGTGTTGTGCTGGATAACGAAAGGTTAATTTCACCTACACATTACTTTTATAAAATAAAAGCTAGGTTCCATCCAGACACCTCATTATACAGCTTAGGACACCGGTCGTCTTTTCCAGATGAAGACTGGCGGGTTTAAGTTGTTTGAAAACGTATCACATACATTGAGTTTGTTGCCCGCCCCTAAGGTACAGGATTTTAAGGGATTTTAACACAAAATAAAGCAGTTTTATTCTCCAAAATCTTATCGGGATTGGCCCTTTAAACTATTACAATACAATTGCTTGTAATACATTTACATAAAAAAGTAATTCAAAATCGTACATTGAAGTGGGCTTAATATTTCAGCCACTGGCTGTCAAGATTTCACGCTAAAGTCACGTGACCTGAAACCCCTACGTGTTATAATTAGAAAACATGGATAAGAAACTCGCATTTCGCTTTCATAAACTTTATTATCAAAACAAGACATGGCAAAGTAATCTTCAGTGAGTGCTAGATTAGAATGAGTGAGTTAGTAGGTTATATCTTGTCAATTTTCTCAGCCTGACAACCGGGCTGATGGGGCATTTTTTCAGGCAGCCCGACGTGAAATTTACCAGCTACGGGCAGGCTGGCAGGCCGTTATTTCGGTCACTGCTTTTGAGCAGATTTTATTGTATTATAACTGTTTCGTTTCTGAAAAAAGTAAAGATATGCGACAACTCTTGTTGACTGCCTGGACGATTTAGCTGCTGTGGGCGTATGTTTCGTTGCCTGGCAACCTATCTTTTGGACTACTAATCTGATACATTTCAACGGTGTGGTTACTTGTATAGCAGAATTAATGCAATATGATTGCATTCGTATTTCCTGCAGCATATGACAGATCATGACTCATGCTGACATTATACAATTTCTTTGGGTTGTATTCCCTATTGTTTTCAAATAGGAGTGAAGTCTGTTACCACAGGTCCGGAACTGTACAATGCAGTTGATGCTTACAGCTACCCCCCCGGATCCATTCACTCTTTTTATACGCCCACATAGAAATGTGGACATATATTGCCGTCGCCCCTGTCCGTCTGTCCGCAATTTCTTGTGAACGCACTAGAGGCTAAAGTTAATATCCGATTGACTTTAAATTTATACAAAGTATTTAAGGTCTTGAGGCGAAGAATCCTATTGATTTTCAGAGATTTCCAATAATTACTACCAGAGTTATGGCCCTTGATCACTTCAAAAAATCTTGTGGACGCTCTAGAGGTCAAAGTTGTTATCCGATTGACTTTAAATTGATACAGTGTTAAAGGTCATGAAGCAGAGAATCGTATTTATTTTCAGCGATTTCCCATAATTACTGCCAAAGTTACCTCCCTTGATTACTTTGAAAAATCTTGTGATGCTTTAGGGGCCAAACTTATTATCCGATTGACTTCAAAGTGATACACAGAGTTTAAGGCCTTGAGATGAACAAGTATATTAATTTTCAATGAATTTTGATAACTGAACAGCAAAATCCATGATATTAAATGTTTTGTATACCATACTAAATGTTAGCATGGGTCAGAACTTTATAAAAACCAAACAAATTCTAATGATTTTCTGAGTTGTTACTATTAATCAGATTTGAGTGTAATAACTAATATAAATGTTTCATTATCGAAAAAAGGAAAAATATACGACAACTCTTGTTGACTGCCCGGACGATTTAGCTGCTGTGGGCGTATGTTTCGTTGCCTGGCAACCTATCTTTGAATTGTTAGTTTGTGGTCTCTAAGTATGATGTCTTGTCTATATTTGTTTTTGTGTAAATTATATGTGGTGCACAACGCCCGATTAACCATAGGGTACCATGGGGCACAGGTCCCAGAGCCCCCCCACATAAATCTCAGTTGTGCGCCTCGAGCACTCCAACGGCCGGTGACCTAGTGACGGGGCCCCTCCATCGGAAGTCCTTGGGGCCCCCTCAATCCATGATGTGTTGCGATCGACATCCGAGAATTTGGTGTGATCCGGTGATGGGTGTAACCCATGTTTTTTTTATTGTCGTGAGATCTACTATCGGACCGAACATCGTCTAACTCGAATTATCGTATAACTCGAACAAATTACGCGTCCCCATCATTTAGAGTAGCGCGATTTTTGCCTCAGATTGACGTACGGTTGTATATAAGCTGTAGTTGTTGTTGGTATTTGTTGTCGGTATAACCTGAATTTGATGTGATGCACATTATGATCACACGAAATATTCAGATTTCTTGATTTAATCTCTTATTACCATTTTGTTCGTCAAAAATTGAGTCCGGCTTGGTCGTAACGTTACGGCCTCCATTCATCAAATCATCGTGGGGGATATAATACAATTCCGAATCAAGTGACCCGTTATTTATCACTGTGCGACTTCAAAATTAGGTTTGTTGTACCTCTAATCACCTACAGTGGCGGATTTAACGGGCTCAATGGACTCCAGTCCTCTCCTGTAGAAATGACATCATTTCATAGCACTCATATGGATTGGTCCACTGAAATAACACCAGAATGCCCTAATTTTGTGGCCAAATTTTATTTTATTTCTGGTGGAGGTACTTCTAAATGGCTCCGACACAAGTACCTGAAATGCCAGGAAGTCACGTTTCTGGCCTCCAATCACGGTCAGTGATCAGGGGGCCCCCACATGTTCCAGACCGAGGGCCCCCACCATGGTTAATCCGGCGTTGGTGGTGCAGTCGCCCTGCACTTACTAATAGAATTGAAAATATCATCTCAAGCAGAGTATAACAGATTGTAGAATATTGCATTTATTTCATTTAAAAAGTTCTATAGTGATTATTGCTTTACATCCTTTGCAAACTTTGATATTGTGAATATGGAATCTTTAATATCTTAAACAGATCTATTTTTGTAATTTTGGTTTGAAAGAATAGCAAGAAAATAAACATGATGAATTTTTAAGCTCCGTTACATAGGGCGAAGTAATTATAAACAAAGGGTGTGAATCCGTCCAGGTCCTTTGTAAAAATACAAATGACGTGATGGTAACATTGTTCATGCATTAGCCAGAGTAACAAGGCAACAGTCCGTGCACTTTATCAGTAGTTTATAATCGTTGCAAATAACACTACGGTAAGGGTAAAGCATGGATATGCATGCCTACAGCACATGGGTTAAAAGTGTACTGGTATTCGATAATTGCAATATATTTGTCAGACTTTCATATATTACAAATAAATATGATGTTATTACACTCTCAGATGACATCCTCCTGGTACTATTCTATAACCAATACATTTAGTCATTATTATTATCGTAAGATCTACCACAGCCAAAAAAATGAATTATGCCGTGGCAGATGGGGGTTACGTCGGCTTTTACCAAGAGTTTGTTGTTAATTTCGAGCGCTGCATTCCGTTGTTTCACATGAAATATAAATAAGATGTGTAAAATTTTAAAAACTGTTTAAATATGTAACTTGTAATACCAAGCTGGTCCCTCTAAAGTCAGTTTTTATCAGATCTTGATGAAACTTAAAATATATGATTATATCCTTGATTATGGCCCGTGATTGTATAAAAAATCATGTTATTTTATCAAGCTGGCGCTCTGTCCATCTGTTATTAGCGCATCTTGCCTTGCAACCGTTGGTTTATTTTTAATACAGTTCTGATTTATATTTAAAATGAATAATCCCTGCCATTAGGTATGCCACATGAAATGTGTGCTTAGAAATGCCATTAGATATTTTAATACTGTTTGATAGAGCAAATCAAACTGAACAATTTGGTGTATCACACTTTAAAAAACTCCAAAAAATAAGCGAACAGTGAAGTGTCAAAGTTGGGTTTTTCACCAATTTTTTAACAGTAAATGTCGGCCATTTTGTTTTTTATAACAGATATTGCAGTTTTCAGCTAAATTAATCATCCATAAATTCTAAATTAATCATCAGTAATACAAATTATATTATGCTTTCAATTATTTGTGATATATGTTGTAAATAAAAGAGCAAAAACAGAAGTTGAGGGTTTTTTTTACTTAAAATTACAAGACAGTTTTTATTACTATAAATGCTTATTTTTTTAATGTCCTTCTGCGAAAATGACTAAGTACAGCTAATTAATATGCGCATATGTCATCATTTCTTTACTATATAGAATTTTGCAGTGAAAATGCTTACTTACGGGTTTTTCATGCTGATCTCTTTGAAAATAACATTATTTTTTCTCCCTGAACATTCCAATTGCTACTTTTGGTTACCATAGCAACGAAATTGTGTTTTTGTTAATACAGTTGTGCAGTGCATGGGTAATCTGGTAAAACCAGACTGATTCATTTTTCGAAGTACTTTGACCATGTTTGAATTAATCTTATAATATTTAAACATATGAATATTTAAATTTATAATTTATCAGATTTCAGTAAAACATAACTTGATATATAATAGTAACATTATTAGGGGGGGGGGGAACACTTAACCTCGTATGAAGCAGTTTCATTGCATAAGAAACTTTTCTTTAAAAAAAAATGTCTAAAATAATGATCTCTTTGAAAAAAACATTATTTTTTCTCCCTGAACATTCCAATTGCTACTGTTTGAGTCCTGGTAAATAATAAACGGATTTCTTCGATTATGAACAAACTAGTTAACTTTGGTTATTACAAACTTACCCGTGTGTTTGAAATGAACTCCCGTTGAATAAAATCCATTGCTCCACTAAAAATCCCAACGAATAAAAACAGTTCTCTCTTGAAAAATTTGAATATTTACTTGTTATTTCGACAGAGTGGATAATAACATTGCTTTCGTCACATATTGGACGAATCCAACACACTGAAGCGAGGTTGTTTAAATTTGACGCATATTTTGGCAACCACGTGCTATACTCAAAGCAATGCGCCTACATTACGATTGTTTGAGTTTGGGCGACGAAAATATCAATTGAAGGCAATTACATAGGAGCTTTATATTGAAACCATTGATCGCCAGTCTATCAAATTTTATTCACAATGAAAGAATCACTGATTGCACGGATACTCGTAAAAATAAAGTTATATATAAAATATAAATTTTAATATCCTATCTTCTTTATGTTATAAATAGTTTAACACGGATCACGAAGCACACCTCCGAAGTGTCTGGGGACTCTGAGTGTATTATTAATTTGATCTCATTCTTTCGATCATATAATAACCGCTTCAGTGACATTTTTAAGCGTGTTGCGGCAGCGTTCAAAGTGCCTAATGGCATTGGGTAGCGTATACAATGCCGATAAGTCCGTAACACCCTGTAAGAAGCGGAACATTAATTGTAAATGGCCTGCATATATGTTAAATAATAATATTATCATACCATATTATAAAGATGGGTAATATTTAAGGCCCGTGAAAAGAATGTAGTTATTTTTGTTCCTCATGCGTGTTAAAATTACCCCGCTAATCAAATAATTAAGTCGGTAACAAATTTTAAAAAATACAGGTTGTTATGTGTGCGAATGCTCAAACTCAATGCTGAGTCGAGACGTGCTTAGCTTAAACCAAAGAATTGACGTAAAAATTCCACATTACCTATGCTGTCACCCCTAATACAAAGTGATATCTCCCGAGGTGTGATGTAACCAGCTGCCATATTGATATTTTTCTTAACCGAAAGTTTGTGGGATTTCAATTTTTCAAGAGAGAACTGTTTTTATACGTTGGGACATTTAGTGGTGCAATGAATTTTATTTAACGGGAGTTCATTTTAAACACACAGGTAAGTTTATAATAACCAAAGTTAACTAGTTTGTTCATAATCGAAGAAATCCGTTTATTATTTACCAGAACTCAAACAGTTTTAGTTACCATGGCAACGAAATTCTGTTTTTGTTAATACAGTTGTGCAGTGCATGGGTAATGTGGTAAAACCATACTGATTCATTTTTCGAAGTACTTTGACCATGTTTGAATTAATCTTATAACATTTAAACATGAATATTTAAATATGGGTAAGGCCACAGTACTGGTACAAGAATTTTGTCTGTGAAACAGAAAATTAAAATTCATTTTTTTCAAATAGATATTGTCTGAATTTCTGCAATATGATCCTTGTCACGACCTTGCTATGGTATTGGGATAACTTTCTAGGAAGTGAATCAGTTATTGAAAGAATTCATCTGCAATGCTGTAGGTAACATGGACTAAAGTTCCATGCCAGTTAGCCTTACATTTCCAATAAAATATTAAAATATAGATTACTGGTACATTTAAGTTCGAAATAGAGTGGTCTTGTTCAGTTTAAAAGCTTTACAACAACTCTTTTTTAATTATTGAGTACAATATTATCTGAACAAGGAACTGTATGTAACCAGGACACAATCTTTACTTTCATAATCTCTCAAAGTCTACAGCATTATTTTAATGGTCAACAATATAAGAAATCTATAAGTTATTAATGGTAAAAAGTTTTTTACATCAGAATCAAACCATCTCCACAAGCCAATTGGAAATGAGAAATGATAAAACAGCATGTAACATGGACATTTTATAAAAAGGTGGAAAAAGCGTATGGAAACTGCTTATCGATAGCAAAAAATTACCCCAAAGAAATCAGGAAATCATAGTTTACCAATTGCAAGGCAATTTCTTTTCACACTGAATAATTTCAATGTGGGTGTGTATGTAACATGGACATTGGTGTTTCGATTTAAAAGTGTTTTTTGCCCCGAAATTGTTATTTTTTTCTTTACGCGGTCTTATATTCCATTTGGTAAATATTATGAATGTTATACAACTGTGCTTATAGCAACACACGAGGCTTTAAGAACACAAAATATCACTTGAAAGGAACCCTTCTAATGTCATGTGCATCGGTGATGTATTGAGAAAAGACACAGCATGTAAGTGCTCATTGTTACATATCAACAATCAAAAGCACATTGCTCTGAATTGCATGTTTTTATGGTAGATAAGGTTTATCCTTTCCTTTTTAACATTTCAAAATGATTGCTATGGGAGTGAGGGTTTTGGAATGAAGTTCAAGTTACTGTTCAGAGCACCAACCAGCATGATAAAGACATGTACCTGCCATGTGTAAAATTCAGTTCTCCACATAACTCTGCCTTTCCTTTGATTTCTATTAATATCACGCCTTCACAGACACACTTAAAGATGGTATTCATGTGATCTGGGACTGTTTTCTGATCTATTTTTGAACAAATATCGGTGACTTCAGTTTTGACCAAATGGCTCGGCATCAGTCGATACCGATTTCTTCCGAAAGGCAACTTATCTGCCAATTACAATTTTTTAAACCACCATTGCTGTTGGCTTATAAATTATGTTAATGTATCGACTTGAAAAACAAAACTTATAAAAATAAAAAATGCATGATCCACAAAGCTTGAACCTGGGACTTTTAATGATTGATAGAATGCCGTCGGAATATAATAATTAACAATGGTACTTGACAATCAACACTATCTTGTCAAACAAAACATTTTTAATGTATCGACTTCAACAACAGAATTTATTAAAAATGCGTGATCCAAAAAGTTGGAGCTCAGGACTTTTTTTAATAGTCGATAGAATGTCATCTGTACATATGTAGTAATCAACATCTTCATGAATATAAAAACCCCGGTTGAATTTCTTGAAATAAGTAATTCTAAGCGCACTGAAGTGATCTGAAAAATATAAGAATTCACTATTTAATTAAAAGAACTGAATCTCTAGCTCAAAATTATCCACAATATAATTCAATATTCAGAATTAATATTGGTCCCTTTTAAACAATATTGATGTTGTTTAGACACATTTTAAGGTCCCCAAGACGAGAGGTATAAATGTAACTTAGACCATAATTATATCATTTGTCTTGTTACACACTGTCCAGTTACATACATTATTCATCCTAAAATTCGCCTAATTTCAGAAAACCAACCAAGTTTCTGTACAAATGTCAAAATATCCTTTAAAAATTCAATCCGAGGAAAGAACTGTCTAATCTGCTCTAATGTTTCTGGGAATTTCGGTAAAAAATGCAAGTACAGAAGACCATAACTTGTCCCGGTTACCTGCGTACTGTTCTGCTGAACCAGAATGAATATTTTCGCGCCAATCGTTCGGATGAATGTCTTCGGAAATACGTTTTTGTATTTGAAAAGCAACCGTGATTATTAAAAATTATTTCATTCGTGGTTAATGTATCTGAGAATGTGCGTAATCGGACGATTTTTGATACTGAGCACGTAACATTTCGGACATATAGGGACAAAACTTTTTAACGACTCACCTGTTTCAATGTTCGCCGCCATTTTGCCGGAAATTGATCTGATAGTCGCAATTAGGTCTGTATTGTTTATTCGAGTATCTAAAAGTCGTAAATATTAAGTCGTGTTAATTATAAAGCGTTTGTCAGTGTTTGCGCACGTAACTTGATATTGGACACGAAATCAAGTACCGATGAGTTGACACACAGAAATAACTGAAAATGAAAAATATCATCACCCTCCTCGCGGTTACAAAAAGCGTGGAGATCGTACGCATTTTACGAAATGACCCCCGCTTCATTCAACCGACCGTTGAGAACTAAACCGTTGGAGAACGTACGTAACGGAATTGGACACCAAGGCGTTACGTGCGACAGTCGCAAGTATTTTGCTTAAATTCACATAGAAAATAAATAAAATAAAATTGTGACCATTGCCTGTAAAAAGTCTTTTTATACTACTTTAACATGAATCGCCGACATAATTTTTTCAATTAAAAGTTAAACGTGTAATTCGATTATCAGTCAGTGCTGCATTCAGATTTACAGAAATTCTTTCACAAAATGTGGGAAATTAGTGATGGACAAAGACAATTTATCATCTAGACTTTTAAAGAAACACTTTAATTTAGCATATGTTATCACTGCAGGGTCTTTTCTAAGTATCCAAATAAAAAAAATCCAGGTAATACTGAATTTGTTAATTTTATAAAGGTTTTGCTCAATGTAGTAACCTATGTACCAGTACTGTGACCTTACCCATATATAATTTATCAGATTTCTGTAAAACATAACTTGATAAATAATAGTAACATTATTAGGGGGGGGGGGACACTTAACCTCGTATGAAGCAGTTTCATTGCATAAGAAACTTTTATTTGAAAAAAAAATGTCCAAAATTATAATAAGAAAAATTTGGGCATAGTGCCCCTCCTGAGAACAGACTTTCAGATTTTTGTTCAGGTCGAACAGAACATAGTATTCGGTAGGCCTACTTTTTTCTAGGCCAGTTAGAAAAACAAAGAGAAGGAGCAGCAGAGGAGGAGGGGGGGGTCCACTTATCCGAACGAAACCTGCCTCCTCTGGAAGAGATAGATGACTAGTAGATATGAAAATGGGTCTTATAAATCTGTACAAATACATGTTTTATTTTTTCATGTAAGTTTCTTCACCATTATTCATGAATGAAATTATTAAATTTTCACTTTTGTTACTACTTTAGCCTATAGATAAGTGTTGTGACCGGTGACCGGGATATCGGATTTACACATTTGACATTATAAAGTTTAAGTTACAATGATCCAATTTCATACTTTAGTTTGATTAATTTTAATGAAAATATTACTTTTATTCCAATTTCTATCAATTATACATGTTATATCTGCAGGAGTTCATCCAGCAGTAACGAAAAGTTTATCAATGTTTTCTTTTTCGGAATCCATTTCTGTGGGTTAGGATAAGGGTTAGGCTTGGCCCAGGGTTAGGGCTAGCCCTGTCTACATCTAGAGACTGTGACGAAATCTGCAGGCCACAGCCCTTATCCTAACCCTTATCCTAATCCACATATGACGTCATAAGACCAGGCTCCGGTGGACGGAAAAAAATGCTTACCCTCCTTTTACGGGAATTCCGCTAATGTTTCATTTGATATGCTAGATTTATTTTCGTATCAGAAGAAAGTTTAAATGAAGGCGAACAAAATGATATGACATAACACGGGTTTTAATTTCTTTGACGCAAGGGAAAACTATTTTAAAGTTTTCTAAGAAGTATTTAGTGACGAAAACGGTAATTTGATTCAACCACAAGGTCATTATTAAATAATACGAAACTACCGCTAAACAATGATATCAAAATAGTTATTGTTAGTGGTTTGAAACATCCGCGGAAAAGACATCGAACTTGGATTACAACTATGAATAAATAAATATTTTGACGTCGTTTTCTATTTGAGCGATAACCGGAACGTCACAGGCCTTTTTCAAAAGCCGTTAAAAGTTTTAAAAACTATCCAGGTTCGTTTTATATCTCGAGGAAACATAATTTCGTTTGCGGTTGTTACAAAAAACGTAACTTGTAATATTTTCATAGGCCCATTGTATTTGTGATAGATCTTTTAATTAGGGGGAAAACCGTATTTTTTCTTTTTCTTAGACAACAAAATGGCGGCATATGGCACACCTACTGCCATGTTTAAAATTCACATTTTTAGCGGGATGTAACATTGTTTTAAGATAATAGTGCTGGTAGTTCGAAATATCAGTGTAAAATATGTAAATACTATTCCTTTGAATAATATAGGAGCAGTTGTAAGTCATCAATCACCAATGTTCAAAGAAGAATTTCCCACATTAGCAGGGGACGAGAAAGATGGCAAAATACAGAAAGAAGGTGGAACAGGAGAAGAAAAGGATGTTCAGTATGGACCCGGGCCAAGTTTGCGACCACAGAGTAAGTTATTCATTAATTTCCTACATTTCCTAGTTCGTTCAGTAGTTGTGATGCCAAATTTCAGTGGTTGAAATTAACATTTTTAAAGGCTACTCCTACGGTTAGTAACCGTTTTCTAAGATTTTCAAACATCAAATACACAAGGACAACAGACATTTGTTATATAGAGGAATATAATGAGGGACATCTCTGAATAACCGTACAGTTCAATTCGAACCGTTTAGCTGTCCAATTCTAACCGTTTACGTTTATCCGACTAGCCATCATGATGGGAGCACTAGCTACTCCCTTGTAATGGCACCTACATGTATTGGTTTTACCGATATCCGATATTGACTGAAATTTATCGGCCAATACAGATGTAATTACAGATATGGTGGATTTAAAACTACTACGAAGGGCATAATCTATGTAGATATGTCATAATTAGTCAGAGGATGACGTGGCTAAGTAGGTAAGCCGCTGGCTGGTTAGCCTAGATGTCATGTGTTCGATCCCTGCATTGGGCGAGAAAGTTGATCTCGATTTTCACCTTGTCAGTGATGCAGAGCGAAGGGCCTGACAATGACAGCTGTCTAGTCGTTCGAATGGGACGAAAAACCAAGGTCCCATATACACATTGTCGTGCACGTAAAAGATCCCTTGGCAGTTGGAATTTGATATAAGAGTAGGCCGTAATGCCACTGCCCGGGGAAAATTTCCCTCATAGCACACTGTATGTCGTATGCCTGTCTTCTATAAGCCCTGGTTAGGCGCAGAAGTGTAGGACGTTAAACCCCATTTTTTTTTATTGTTAGTCAAGAAACGCATTTTACCTTGGAAAACAAAAACTGATATTTATATACACTCACATTTTGATGTGGACGTATATTATCGTCGCTCCTGTCCGTTTGTTAGTTTGTCCATTGCTCTGCAAGGTCACAATCCTTGTCTGATTTTGACGATTTTGACGAAACTATCGCTTTATCGACAAACGATCTTGGTTTGTTTCGACATTGGCATGTATTGGACCTTAACTTCATGGATTAAGGTCCAGATTGTATGAAAAAATCACGTTTTTAGCTTGCTGACATTCTGAATGTCAAAAGATCTTGGTTCTTTTCGATGTTTGCGCATATTGGATCGTAACTTCCTGAATTATGGCCCCTGATTGTACGAAATTGCCTTTTTGTATACGCCGACATTTTCATGTGAACGTATATTGTCGTCGCCCCTGTCCATCGGTCGGGACGTCCACAATGGCTCTGAACAGTCTACAGGTCACAATTTTTATCAGATTTCAATGAAACTTGAAATATAGGTTTACCACCCTAAAATCCCAGTTCCTTTCGATATTGGGATGTATCAGACTGTAACTTCACAAGTAAAATCTTTTGTATCACTGCTATGCTGATGACACACAAATATTGGACAGATTCAAGTCCACATGGCGTACGTAACTAACGTACGCAATTTAAATGGTAGCTGGCTTTTTTTTTCGCATGTATACAATGAATGGCCATTTTGCTCAGTAATCCCAGCCAGAATTTGGCTATTTTTTAAAAATTATGTTAAAGTTTTAAATTTTTGTTTAGAACTGAAATAAATTAACTATTAGTCAATCCCAATGCTAAAAACATTAACAGTATTGATTGTGTATATATATCTGAAATAGACACGACCGGAGCACAAAATAGTGCCAACATGCCGAATTCAAATCTAGAGTTGTAAATGTTATTTCTGTGAAAAATCATTGGAAGAAGCAATAAGACGTTATGGCTGTACGGATTATACAGTCCTAAAGGCTTTGTGTCTTGTAATGTTGACATTTTGTTTGTTGATGTGACCTCATTGACTTGTGACGTTTAGATAACGTCATATGAATATCATGGCTATTCACTGTGTCAGAGTTACTTCTCTGCCGGTAGGGTGAGTTTGTCGTTCTGATTGGTCCACACGGGTTTCTTTTAATAAAATAGACAATTGTACAATTGATATTAAATCTTGGATGACCAAAAATTGAATTATGACAAGACAGAAGTCATGTTATGTGGCACCAAACAACAGCTTGGGACACAATAACTCTCTTCCTAATTGAGCTAGAATGTTCAAACTTGGTGTATGTGTTTATTAGGTCAATGCCTTAATGGAGTTCGAAGATGAGCATTTTTCGCTTAGGGTAAGCAGCGATAAGCAATTGGATTGGTTGATGCTTTGGGACACGATAACTTTAGTTCTAATTAAGTGACATTGATGAAACTTGGTGTATAGTTTCATTACAGTAATACCCTGACTAAGTTCGATAATGAGCATTTTCTGCTCAGGGTAAGCAGAGCGATACGCAATTTGATTGGTCGAGACATTGGAACACAATAGCTCTCCTTCTAATTGAGTTAAAATGTTCAAACTTGGTGTATATGCTTATTAGGTCAATGCCTTGATGGAGTTCGAAGATGAGCATTTCCCGCTTAGGGTAAGCAGAGATAAGCAATTTGATTGGTTGATGCTTTGGGGCACAATAACTTTAGTTCTAATTAAGTGAGAGTGATGAAACTTGGTGTATAGTTTCATTACAGTAATACCTTGACTGAGATCGATAATGAGCATTTTCTGCTCAGGGTAAGCAGAGCGATAAGCAATTTGATTTGCCGAGACTTTGGAACACAATAACTCTCCTTCGAATTGAGTTAAAATGTTCAAAATTGGTGTGTATGCTTATTAGGTCAATGCCTTGATGGAGTTCGAAGATGAGCATTTTCTTCTTAGGGTAGGCAGAGATAAGCAATTTTATTGGTTGATACTTTGGGACAAGATAACTTAGGTTCATCTTGATTGATGATTTTTATGCCAATACAATGACTGCATTCTCATTCAGTAATGGATTCGACAGTAACAGTGTATAGAAACGATTGACTCGGACACAAGGGCCCTTTCCTTGGGCCATGGGGCCCTTTTGTCAAGCGTGGGGGCCCTTTTGTCTGCCTTTGGGGTCCCCCTAACTAGGGCACATTTTCATTTTTCTCGTCGGTTTTAGCATTTTTCTTTATAAAACACTTTTGGATGACACTTCGTGTACAGTTTGATTGCTCGATACGTTTGAAAAAAATAAATGTGCGATTAATTAATATGTGTCATCTATTTATTTTGGGATTTCGGCGGGGGACATCAGCCTCACTGTTGGCTTGTTTTATCCAGACTGGACTACTGCAATAGTAGCATTACCACATTCGTCCTCTTCGCAGTGTGACACTTTGTCAGCGTATTGACTGTGCCCTACACTCTTCGCGGACAGAGTGCCAAGAAAAAATAACCAATATAAAACTCAAATTTTGTGTCAACATATTTTAACCTATATGGATAAAAAGCCAATTAAATTACCTTTCTAGTGATACAAGTTTCGTTTTTGTTTTTTATTGATAATGCACTCAAAACACAAGTTAAAAAGTACCCACGCTAATATTAGGTCACTCACAGTTAACCATTGTTTTTCCATTAGCGAATTAATTATTGTTTACGGCACGCCCGGGTTTTGGAGCGGTATCTCGCTGGGGATTCTCATAGCTCGGAAAGCTCTGCCCGTACGTCATTGAAACTTTGCACGAATCACCAGGAGACCCCCCGCAAGGTTCCGCGGCTTCCCCGATGAAAATGGCGGGTATAGTTTTTGAGATACAACTGTTTTAAAAGTTTGAAGCGAAAATTCTCTAAAATCCAATGTTGCGGGTTGAATTTTAAAACGCTGAGTACCTTTATGAAATATCGTAGATTATAGTGATATATGTGTCGTCGGTAAAAAAAGCTATTTTCATCGAAGAATAAGCCACAGAAGTTTGGTCGCCAAGATGAATTCTTACGGCGAAAAATTCACGGGAGATTCCATTCATAGCAAAATGACGATCCCCTATGACGAGCATGGTTGAAGTCACGTGATTGACTTTGTCGAGTCTGATTGGACAAGCTCGCGTGCCATTTCAGCAATAGGGGGTTGCAGGTGGGTAAATCCTTCGACGGAAGCTATTTCACGCAGGATATAAACAAAAAACTTATTATTTTGACATTAGTGGATTTGACTTGATAGTTGTCTTGAAACCGAAAGACAAACATATATGTCTAACAAATTAGCTAATTTTATTTTTGATATTAATTGAATTAGTAAAATTATAATTTTTTACCAAACATTTCATCAATAATTAGATAAGATAGGCCTATCTATTAATATTATCATTTTGATTATGAAACTCAATAAAAATGGTTTGATTTTTAAATATTAATATAATTAATAAAATTATGTAAAACTTTAATTATTTACCAATCATTTTACCGGTAATCAAGAAGGCTTATTAATATTATTATTTTGATTAAAGTGTAACTCATTTAAAATTGTTTTATTTTAGATATTAATATAATTAGTAAATATGGATGGAAAACTGTAATTATTTATCAAACATTATTAATAATCTAGGCCTATTAATATTATTTTTATTAAAATGTAACTCAATTAAAATTAGTTAATTTAAGATTTAGGTTGTTAGTATAACTTCGGTTTCAATTCCGGACTTTTAGTTTTGTCACAAGTCTGTTGTACTCTTAGCCTTCCGATTCAACTTTTTAATATTGAACAAAAACAAACAATGTCTAAAAACAACTTCTTTATTTACTATGTTCTCTGGTGGGTATTGGACATTTGGAAACTGTAATCCCCTCTTCAATACCTTTCAGATGATATATTACAACCCATATTTAGAGCACCGAATAAATTACGTCGGACTGTAACGGAATCTGGCATGTCGGCCATCTTGGATTCCAAAATGGCTGCCATTTTCCGTTGAGGTCAATAAGCAGATCAAACTTACTTTATGGAGTGCAGAATTAAGAACTTTTGACAGCCGTGTAGTGTCATTTGATGCTAACCTCAAAGTTGTAGTACATTTTAATGACAGTTTTAACAACAATCCAAGATGGCCGCCGTTTCTCGGAACGCGCGTGTTACAGAGCCAATTTGACGACAGAATTGAACTTGTCATCCATTTTTCATCTGGGTTTCAAAATTTCAACTAATTGCTTTCATTATTATCAGAGTTATTGTAGGATCTTTGAAATACTAATTTGGCCCCAAAATGCCACAATTCAAGGGCGTGTTTGGCCTATAGAGAAGTCCATTACTTTTTGTCACAAAAATACTGCCAATTTTGATGAGAAAAATGTTCATAAAACACTTATTTATTAACCGATTTTGAAAATTTAAAAAATTTCTTCATGTTTAAAGCAGCCTGCATACAGTAAAACAGAGAAAAACACATTATCTGTTATTTGAAATTTTGATGTGGTAATGCTAGCAATAGCCTTCTATATGGCATAAACAACAGTCTTATACACAAATTACAACTTGTAGTAATACCGCGGCTAGAATTGTTTGCCCATGTCACGGCTATGTAGTAGAAATTGCCATAAAGGATTTACATTGGCTTCCAGTGGAAAGCATAATTAAGTTCAAAATTCTGTGCATAGCTTACAAATGCCAGAGAGGTTAAGCACTTGACCTCAATGCTAATTGATGATGTCGTAGATGCTTCTCATACACTGTACCTATGGAATTCATTACCCATGCTTAAAGAATTCACAATCCCTTAGCTGTTTTAAGAAGCTATTAAAGACTCATCTTATTTCGACTGCTTATTAGTTATTAACATCTTGTAATAACTGGAGAGCTAAATGCGCCTTGAGCATTAACTTTAATGGATCTGTGCGCTATATAAGAACTCATTATTATTATTATTATTATGGCCCCTGATGGTACGAAAAATCATGTTTTTAGCTTTTGAACTCTATAGAGGCCACTATTTTGAACCGATTTTGATGGAACTTGAAATGCATGTTTATAACCCAAAGATCTTGGTTCCTTTCGATATTTGCACATATATCGGATGGTAACTTCCTGAATTATGGCCCCTGTCTGATTGTACAAAAAATCACCTATTTTAGCTTGTGGTCCCTTTGGAGGTCAAAATTATTATCCTATAAAAAAAAAACGTCTGATTGTATCACCGTTGCCCATAATGAAGGTTGAGTTTGAATTTTGAAAGGCGGCGACACGCTTGATCTCGGCTCGAGTATGCGCATTCTTCCCATCATACCGTAAAAAAAAAAAATAAATAGTTGATTTCTTCGACATTATCATATTCCACAATATGCCTGGCAGTAAATCATAAAATCTGATTCTATTTTACTCTCAATATCATATAATTATTAGCCGTAAGTGACAGCGTGAAAATATTTGAATAGTGCCAAAGTGAAAACACGGTGTGAATTTTCACCTCTGACCTATTACGTAAATACTGAAAGATCTGGTGTTGAAGCATATATTTTTTATTGGATGATTAGCGAATTAAACATTCCTTTTCATCGCGGGTTTTACTTTTATTACCCAATCACCATTAATTAATGAAATAGAAACAATAGAAATACATTGATTGATTTCGCGCTTCAGTTCGCTAATGCCGTTGCCAAGTACGAAGGGTCCGCGATTTGATTCTCTATCGTCAGGCACATGCCGCCTTTTTGTTTCGCTATCGTCAAAAATGGGTTAACATCCGATTGACTTGAGATTTATACACAGTGTTTAAGGTCATAAGATGAAGAATCCTATTGATTTTCAGCAATTTCCGATAATTAGTGCCAGAGTTATGGCCCTTGATCACTTCAAAAAATCTTGTGGTCGCTCTAGAGGCCAAAGTTATTATCCAATTGACTTTAAAGTTATACACAGTGTTTAAGGTCATAAGACGAAGAAGCCTATTGATTTTCAGCAATTTCTGATAATTAGTGCCAGTTATGGCCCTTGATCACTTCAAAAAATCTTGTGGACGCTCTAGAGGCCAAAGTTAATATCCGATTGACTTTAAATTTATACACAGTGTTTTAGGTCATGAGACAAAGAAGCCTCTTGATTTTCGTCGATTTCTGATAATTGGTGGCAGAGTTGTGGCCCTTGATCACTTCAAAAAATCTTGTGGACGCTCTAGAGGCCAAAGTTAATATCCGATTGACTTTAAATTTATACAGTGTTTAAGGTCATGAGACAAAGAAGCCTATTCGTTTTTCAGCGATTTCTGATAATTAGTGCCAGAGTTGTGGCCCTTATTCACTTCAAAATATCTTGTGGACGCTCTAGAGGCCAAAGTTGATATATGATTGACTTTAAATTTATACACAGTGTTTACAGTCATGAGACGAAGAGGTATATTCATTTTCAGCGATTTCCAATAAGTAATTACTGCCAGAGTTATGGCCCTTGACCACGTCAAAAAATCCTGTGGATGCTCTAGAGGCCAAAGTTAATATCCCGATTGATTTTAAATTTACGCACAATGTTTAAGGTCATGAGACGAAGAAGCCTATTAATTTTCAGCGATTTCAAATAATTACTACCAAAGTTATCTTCCTGGATCACTTCAAAAAACCTTGTGACACTATAGAGGCCAAACTTATCACACGATTGACTTCATATTGATACATAGAGTTTAAGGTGTTGAAACAAACAAGTATTTTGATTTTCAATGAATTTTGATAACTGAACAGCTAAATCCATGATATTAAATGTTTCGTATACTAATTGTTAGCGTGGGGCAAAACTTTATAAAAAGCAAACAAATTCTAATGATTTTCTGATAATTTCATAATGAGTTGTTACTCTTAATCAGATTTTAGTGTATTACAAATGTTTCAATACCGAAAAAAGTAAAAATATGCGACAACCCTTGTTGACTGCCCAGACGATTTAGTTGCTGTGGGCGTATGTTTCATTGCCTGGTAACGTATCTTTGAATAATATGTGTCATTTATTTATTTTTTATGTACAGATTGTTTCATATTAAATTTATTTTCCAGATGTAGGCAGTTGGCGAGAAGGCGGAGGGCGGGGTACCTCTCAGCAGCCACAAAAAGGAGAATTGACTACATCACCCTCTCAGCCTACAGCAAACCAGACAGAAACACAAGCGAATGGCCCCCAGACCCAGATATCCGTTAGTAGTCAGTCACCTGTACCTCCCATGCCAGGACGTCCTGGCGCTACCCAGGGTCCACCTCAGGGCCCTGTACCAATGGGACCTATGGGAATGCCACCACCACAATATAGAGGAATGATGCCACCATATGTAAGTTTTAAAAATGGTCTTATCTCGAACGGAGGGTGGGGGATGGATGGCCGAATGGTTAGCACGTGAGTGCTGTATCACAAAGTCGTGTCATTGAGTCAACTTGCATGGTTTTGAATCCCTGGTTATACGTGACAAGAGTAGGGTCACCTGTGGGTTTTCTCCAGGTCCTCCGGTTTCCTCCCACTGCTAAGGCCACGTAAAATTGATACCTTGTTTCTTCTCGCCCGCGCTTAGGAATCGGGACACGAAAATCGCCCGCACAGCTTTTCAACACAAAATAAAAAATTTAAAAAAAATACTAATTTTTAACCGAATAAGCAATTTCCGAACGTTACAAGTTCATAGTATGCCGGTTCAGGTCTATAGCCTTAGATTATATTAGGTGGAAAAGGTGATATTGAGATAATGATTATACATTTGATTTTATTAGTTTTTATATGCCCACATTAGGGTTGCAAAGGGTGGGAAACTTTCCGGGAATTTTGGAAACTTTCCGGGAATTTTCAGTGTTGGGAATTTTCGGGAATTTTCAAATTTATTTATAGAACTGAAAAATACTTAGATCATGATTATTTACTGGAATTTCCTTTTTATACGCCCACATGGAAATGTGGTCGTATATTGTCGTCGCCCCTGTCAGGCCGTCTGGCGTACACAATTGCTTGTGGACGCTCTAGCGGCTAAAGTTAATATTCGATTGACTTCAAATTTATATGCACTGTTTAAGGTCATGAGACGAAGAAGCCTTTTGATTTTCAACAATTTCCGATAATTAGTTCCAGAGTTATGGCCCTTGATCACTTCAAAAAATCTTGTGGATGCTCTAGAGGCCAAAGTTAATACCCGATTGACTTTAAATTTATTCAGTGTTTAAGGTCATATGACGAAGAAGCCTATTGATTTTCAGCGATTTCCGATAATTAGTGCCAGAGTTATGGCCCTTGATCACTTCAAAAAGTCTTGTGGATGCTCTAGAGGCCAAAGTTAATATCTGATTGACTTTAGATTTATACGCAGTGTTTAAGGTCATGGTACGAAGAAGTCTATTGATTTTCAGCAATCTCTGATAATTATTGCCAGAGTTATGGCCCTTGATCACATCAAAAAATCCTCTGGAGACTCTAGATGCCAAAGTTAATATCCGATTGACTGTAAAGTTACACACACTGTTTAAGGTCATGAGACTAAGAAGCCTACTGATTTTCAGCGATTTCAAATAATTACTCCCAGAGTTATCTCCCTTGATCACTTCAAAAAACCTTGTGACGCTCTAGATGCCAAACTTATCATCTGATTGACTTCAGATTGATACACAGAGTTTAAGGTGTTGAAACGAACAAGTATTTTGATTTTCAATGAATTTTGATAACTGAACAGCTAAATCCATGATGTTAAATGTTTCCTATACTAATTGTTAGCGTGGGGCAAAACTTTGTAAAAAGCAAACAAATTCTAATGATTTTCAGATAATTACATAATGAGTTGTTACTCTTAATCAGATTTTAGTGTATTACAAATGTTTCATTACCAAAAAAAGTAAAAATATGCGACAACCCTTGTTGACTGCCAGGATGATTTAGCTGCTGTGGGGGTATGTTTCGTTACCTGGCAACCTATCTTTATCATTATAGATGTTTGGTAGAAATTTTCCTGGTCCAGGTTTTCCACCAAATTATCCTGGTATGCCTCCTAGACCATTTCCATACGATGGACGGTAAGTCTATTTACTTGATTGCCATATTTTACTGGGGTATAAGTTGGTGTGGAGTCGAAACATCATACTTTGCTGTGAGTGTCAAGCAGATGGATACCAGTGTAGAAGGTGTGAAATTTATCTTTTTGAAATTGGTAACTTCCAAACTGAAAGAGTAACTGTAGCCTACCTCAGAGCGAAATATATACAATGCCAATGGCTAGGGCTGGGTAAAATATCGATATAAATCGATAGTATTGATTGGACGACCCAGAAAAGCACTATCAATAGCGGTGGGTTACTATCGATTATCGCTCTTCGTCTATTTTTCTTGCGTCTGAAATGTCAATGTTTTCTTTCAGTTAATCATAATACACCGCTCACTTTAATTACTATCAAGTATCAATGTAATACATAACAAAATTGTGACTGCTTATTGAACAGCCGTTTTCATAAATTCACTCTCATTGAAACGTTACTTTAGTTTTGAAGAAATTATTGTTGAATATCGCTAAATCGGAGATACCCGGATGTGTAAATAAAGTTAGTTATTTCCCTGTGCAAGGTTCAGAATTCGTCTGTACAGTTTGACCCCTTCACATAATTATTTATACAATTTCTTCATTCGGAAATGGAATCACGGCTGCACGATTTTTATACGTCCACATTCATAATGTGAACGTATTATGCCGTCACCCCTGTCTGTGTGTGTATGTGTGTCTGTGGGGCGCAATTCTTACTGAATTTTCTTCACACTTCGTATATTTACTCTTTACACCCTAAGGATGATCCCTATCGTTTGGAGTGCATGCCCGACTCCCAGGGGAAGAGCCATGCCCATTTTTTTTTTTTTTTACCCGTGTTTTGCCTACAGGGGGCAATTAGTACTGGATTTTCTTACAACTTTTGTATACTTACTCTTTACACCCTAAGGATGATCCGTATTGTTTTTTGGTGCATGCCTTACCCTAGGGGCAGAGCCACACCCATTCCTTGTATTTATTTGTCGTCTACAAGCCACATTTCTTAACATATCATCTTGAAACTTTGAGTACTTAATCTTTGTACTATAAGAAACATCCCTATCATTTGGGGTGCATGCCCAACCCCCAGGGGCAGAGCTACGCCCATTTTCTTTTTGTGTGTTGCCTACAGGCCACAATTCTTAATCGATCATATTGAAACTTAAAATACTTATTCCTTTTACCCTAAGGATGATCCCTTTTGTTTTGGGTGCATGCCCGACCCCCTGGTACAGCAACGCCCATTTCTTGTATTTGTTTGTCATCTACAGGCTGGATTTCTTAACGTATCATCTTGAAACTTTGCATACTTATTCTTGGTACCTTAAGGAAGATCCCAAATTGTTTTTGGTGCATGCCCGACACCCAGGGACAGTGCCACGCCCATTTTCTTTTTGTGTGTCTGTGTGTCACCTACAGGCTGCAATTCTTAATCGATTGTCTTGAAAACTTGTTTACTTAATCCTTATACCCTAAGGCTGACAACTATTATTTTTGGTGCATGCCGGACCCCCTGGTACTGAGCCAAGCCCAATGTTTTTGTGTCTTGTGTTCGCCTACAGGATGCAATTCTTAACAGATCCTTTTAAAACTTTACATACCTATTCCTTATATCCTAAGAATTACCCCTATTGTTTTTGGTGATTTTCTATCGCACAGGGGCGGAGCCATGTCCATTTTTACTTAGTGTCTGTGTGTGTTGTCTACAGGCCATGATTCTAAATGGATCGTCTTTAAACTTGGAATATGTATTCTTTATAGCCTAAGGACGACAACTGCATGTCCCGACTCCCAGAGGCAAGCTACGCCCAATTTTTGTGTTTGTCGTTTACAGGCGGCAATTCAGAATGAATCAGCTTTGTACTTGGCATATGTATTCCTTATAGCCTGAGGACGTCGACTATTGATTTTGGTGAATGTCCCGATCCCCACTTTTTGCCTTTAGCGTCTGAAAGTCACAATTCTGAATGGATTATCTTGATGTTGAGGCACGATCCTCAACGCTAAACAAACCAAACGCCTAGCCTTCTTTACAAAGTACCATATCAATCAAAGCAGGAATGTGGACGTATATTGTAGCGTTAGCGTTATGTTAATAATAAACAACAACAATTTACTTATACTATACGAATAATGGTTCTCTATTGGCACACGAAACGACACAGAATTGTCCGCCATATTGATATTTTCGCGCGCACACGTACGCAATGTTTTGAATCGGAACAAGTTCATTTTGGTCCTTTAACATAATTATTTACGATATTTCTTCATTCGGAACCACGGCTGCATTATTTTAATAATAAACAACATCAATTTACGTATATATATACGTGATATAACAAGTTTTATTAATGTTTTCCAAATAAATCTCCTTAGACAGGAGCAAACAATCTTTCGCAACTTCGTATGGTTTTGAACTTTGAACTTACACTGTATCCAGTCTTGATGACGACTGTGAAAATAAGTTTGTTTTCGATACTATCAATTATCGACCGACATTTCATTGCCGATTATCGATAGTAAAAATCACTATCGATACCCAGCCCTACCAATGGCAGCTAGCCAGTGTTTCATTTGGTGGCCTATATCTCTGATCAAGGCTGTGTCCAAAGCGACTAATTTTGTGGGAGCGCCTCATATTTCCAGGAAGAAATGATATGTATAATCAATCTATTTATAGCTTTCAAAGGGGTCCACCACCTGTTCAAAATAGGCCTAATAATACAGGGGATGAAGATGGACAACAGGCCATGTCATTTCACAGAGCAGCTATCATTACAGATAAAGATTTGAAAAACTTTGATCAGATATTAAAAGCTGAACCCAGTGATGGCGGTTGGGCAGGTGCACAGGGGGAAATTGATTATAGGTAAGTCCTTTCTATGACAAAATATGTGTGTAGAATATGCATAAAAAATTATGTTTACAAAAGAATTGTGATTTTCAAAGGAATTGGTGTTTTGTTTTGAAACACTGAAGTTAAGAACATACTGTACTGACACAAGTTATAATATTTTCTAATTTTTAGTGCCAAGTTAGTATTTAGTGATGAAGAAGATGAAGGGTCTGAGAAAAAGTAAGTTTTTATACGCCCACATTGAAATGTGGTTATATATTATTGTCGTCGCCCCCGTCTGTCCATCAATAGGTCATGAGACGAAGAATCCTATTGTTTTTCAACAATTTCCGATAATGACTGCCAGTTATGACCCTTGATCATTTTGAAAAATCTTGTGGACGCTCTAGAGGCTAAAGTTTATATTCGATTGACTTTAAATTTATACACAGTGTTTAAGGTCATGAGACAAAGAAGCCTATTGTTTTTCAGCGATATCCACTAAAGATACATACATTATTGGAGATTTTTGTAAGGAGTTAGCCATTCTTGCTATAACAGTTCAAAAATAGATGATGAAAGAGGAATATACAGATTGAGTAGGTTTGACCAGGCACGATTATCGTGTCGTTTTTATACGCCCACATTTTCATGTGGACGTATTATGTCGTTGCCCCTGTTCGTCCGTCCACAATTTGTTTGTGGACTCTCTACAGGTCACAATTCTTATCTGATTTTGACGAAACTTGAAATATATGTTTATCCCCAAAAGATCTGGGCTGCTTTCAATATTGGCATGTATCGGATCAAAACTTCATGGATTATGGCCCCAGATTGTACGAAAAATCACGTTTTTAGCTTGTGGACCCTATAGAGGTCACAATTTTGAACTGATTTTGATGAAACTTGACATGCATGTTTATAACCCAAAGATCTTGGTTCCTTCCGATATTTGCGCCTATCGGAACGTAATTTCCTGACTTATGGCCCTTGATTGTCCGAAAAATCACCTTTTTATACGCCCACATTGAAATGTGGTCGTATATTGTTGTCGCCTCCGTCCGTCCGGTTGCTCTAGAGGCTAAAGTTAATAACCGATTGACTTTAAATTTATACACAGTGTTTACGGTCATGAGACGAAGAAGCCTATTGTTTTTCAGCGATTTTTGACAATTAGTGCCAGAGTTATGGCCCTTGATCACATCAAAAAATCCTGTGGACGCTCTAGAGGCCAAAGTTAATATCCGATTGACTTTAAATTTACACACACTGTTTAAGGTCATGAGACGAAGAAGCCTACTGATTTTCAGCAATTTCAAATAATTACTTCCAGAGTTATCTCCCTTGATCACTTCAAAAAACCTTGTGACGCTATAGATGCCAAACTTATCATCCGATTGACTTCAGATTGATACACAGAATTTAAGGTGTTGAAACGAACAAGTATTTTGATTTTCAATGAATTTTGATAACTGAACAGCTAAATCCATGATGTTAAATGTTTCCTATACTAATTGTTAGCGTGGGGCAAAACTTTATAAAAAGCAAACAAATTCTAATGATTTTCAGATAATTACATAATGAGTTAATCAGATTTTAGTGTATTACAAATGTTTCATTACCAAAAAAAGTAAAAATATGCGACAACCCTTGTTGACTGCCCGGACGATTTAGCTGCAGTGGGCGTATGTTTCGTTGCTTGGCAACCTATCTTTTAGCTTGTGGTCCCTCTGGAGGTCACAATTATTATGCGATGTAAAAAAATCATTTGATTATATTACCGTTACACTGTAAGGAAGGTTGAGTTCGAATTTCGGGAAAATTGGACCAAAATGGCTGCCGTTTGTACGCGAATACTGTTAAAAAATGATATATCATGGTTGTGGGCCCTGTAGAGGTCACAATTTTAATTTGATTTTGATGAAACTTGAAATGCATGATTATAACCCAAAGGTCTTGGTTCCTTTCGATATTTGCGCATATCGGATCATAACTTCCTGAATTATGGCCCCTGATTGTATACGAAAAATCGCCTTTATTAGATTGTGGTCCCTCTGGAAGTCAAAATTATTACCCGATTTAAAAAAACGTTTGATTATATCACCGTTACAATGTAATGAATGTCGAGTTCGAATTTCGTGAAAATCAGACCAAAACTGGCCGCCGTTTGTACACGAATACTGTTAAAAAATGGTATATCATGGTTGTGGACACTGTATAGGTCACAATTTTAATTCGATTTTGATGAAACTTGAAATGCATGGTTATAACCCAAAGATCTTGGTTCCTTTTGATATTCAACGGATAATATCGGATTGTAACTTCCTGAATTATAGCCCCTGATTGTACGGAAAATTGACTTTTTTTAGCTTGTGGTTCCTCTAGAGGTCTCAATTATTATCCAATTTTAGAAATAATATTAAATGTTTCGTATACTAAACGTTAGCATGGGGCAGAATTTTATAAAAACCAAACAAATTCTAATGATTTTCTGATAATTACTTAATATGCAACAGCTCTTGTTGACTGCCTGAGCGATTTAGCTGCTGTGTGGGCGTATGTTTCGTTGCCTGGCAACCTAGTTTTGTTTTTGATTTTGTTTTAAAACAAGAATGTGCTACAAAGTCCTTCACCTTTTATGTATGTCGGCAAAGAATACAGAAAAGTGAGTACACTCATAGTTTTAAAGCTGTGGTTTCAATCTGAAACGTGTTGACATTATAATTACGAGTGTTTCTTCTATTCAAATAATGAAGAAAAAAGTGAGTGCACTCATAGTTTTAAAGCCGTGGTTTCAATCCGAAACGTGTTGGCATGGTAATTCTAAATGTTTATTCTATTAATATATTATTTTATTAGACAATGAATCGCTAAAATTGGAATATTAACCAATTATGCCGGTTTCGATACATTTTTAAGACTACATCAGTCAAATTACGAAAACTCAAAATGAAAACAATAATGCTCTAGTGAACAAAGTAAAATGAAAGTTTTGCCTGCCCTTAGTGTACATATAAACTGCCGAAGTGAAGAAGGAATTACTGTGATATTTTTTGAAAAAATTGCCTAATTTTGACACCTGAGAAAAAATATTTAGAAATTAAAAGCCAAGCCTTATCTTAAAAAAAAATCAATTGAACTTTTACAGTCTGCCTAAAAAAAGCCGGACCTTGATTAAACAAATAAATTTTTATACCTCCACATTTTCATGTGGACGTATATTGTCGTCGCCCCTGTCCGTCCGGATGTCCACAATTTGTTTGTGGACTTTCTACATGTCACAATTCTTATTTGATTTTGACAAACTTAAAATATAGGTTTATCCCCATAAGATCTCGACTGCTTTCGATATTGGCATCTATCGGATCAAAAATTCATGGATTATGGCCGTGACTCCTCATCTATTTATTTTGGGATTTCGGCGGGGGACATCAGCCTCACTGTTGGCTTGTTTATGGTTTCATTCAATGTTGTGATTGTACATAGTATTATTTCATTCCTTCTACCTGTATCAGTATTAAGCTTGATAACGACAAGAGAATCATTGTTGAAACGTAGCTTTAATAGAAATATAGTAATTGTTATCCATAGAACTGTTGTGTTTATTTTTAATGTGTTCAATTACTAAATGCCATTCAAACAGTATTCTTGAAAATAGATGATTGAACAGCTAAATCCATAATATTAAATGTTTCGTATACTAAATGTTAGAATGGGGCAGAACTTTATAAAAACCAAACAAATTCTAATGATTTGCTGATAATTACTTAATATGCGACAACTCTTGTTGACTGCCCTGCATGTTTCGTTGCCTGGCAGCCTATTTTAGTTAATGTGAGGAATTAGCCAATGAAACGGTCTGTTACAGTGAGTTTTTGGCGTACTCAACAAGGAATTGTGGGTAAACCACTAGAAATGTCAATGCTGATTGATTAATCAATGTCTGAGGACATAAGGGCAAAAGCTGCTTGTATGATCCCTGATGCAACCTTCCATATCAACTATCAGATCTTTATGGAGTGTAAGCCATCGAAAGTACCAAAAAACGAAATATAGATCTATTTTAATCAGATTGTATATGTATCAGTTTGTCAAAATTTCCCTCCTAGTCATAGCACACTGTATGGCGTATGTCTTCATAAGCCCATGTTCAGGGGGTTGAACCCTCTAAAAAAAAATTTCTCCTATTGAAGTTATTTGTATTTTTATTGAGATATTTTTTGTGTATTTTTTAGTCGTGAAAGAAGGAAGCGACAACAACATCATCGACAATATGATAAACGAACAGATCGTGATGAACATGATGGAGATTATTCTGATCAACACTGTGAACGTGATAGAGGTGATCCTAGAGATAGAGTAGATGGTAGAAGACAAAGCTCTCATGATAAAGATATTGATCAAGATAAGGTAGACAAAATTGTTTCTTGTTCATCTTAATTGCATGTGGTGATAACAAATTTTCGATTGTTTTTAATTAGACAAGACTGACCCAAAAAATATCTTTCACCAAACCCTACCCACAATCAAGAAGGGCCTATAGGTTTTTTTTTTTTAAGTCAAATTTTTAGAGCTAATTTGACAGCTTTATCCTTTGCAGGTAGAAACATGCCTCTTTACCGGTGGGCACAGGTAGAAACATGCCTCTTTACCAGTGGGCACATAAATCAATCCTGATTACATTAATGTTGAAACTGCCATTCAGATATCTGTTAACCTATACAAAATACTGCATTTTTGTGTGTATTAGGTGCATGCGTAGATAAGGCGCAGGGCGAGTTTGGCAGAGGTATCTCAGGAAAAAAGTGCATGCTTTAGGCGCACCCTTCTCCGACCATATGTGATTCAAATACATTTGCAATCTCCAGTAACTGGGCCAAAGTTATTGTTTACAGTTATACATGTAATTACCGATATTTAACCATATCAAGCTTTAATATATTTCTTTATGAAATAAGAAACTCTATTTATAGCTGTTGAATTGCATAAGACTTTATACAGTACGGATATCGAGTAGCTTTGACGGGACACGATTATCGTGTCGTTTTTTGTTAAAAATTTCCACGATAACGGCACGGTATTGCCACGATAAATAACTCGGTGTAGCGGTCGCTATCGTGTGCCACGATAGTCGCGTGACACGATAGGCCTCGGTGTAATTTGATATGTAAAATTAACGATGTTTATCTGTCATAAACAATTGATGTCAAAACGATATACTTCCACGATGTTATGAATGTTAATATTTTCGTTAATAATACGGACACAATTGCTTAGATTATATAGTGTGAACATGCATGCATGTTCACATACATTGTATTCTACACGATATATTTGCGGTTAAATTTCCACGCACTCATGTAAAGCTGCGTATCTAGTACAGGATACATGTATAAATAGAACTTGCAAATGGGATTTGAAAGTCCGTACTTACCGTGAAAATGAGATGAACGCAACACAAGTCTCCGATTGAACGAAAAGTAACCACTATCGAATCCACACAAAAATCCAAGGCACTCATTTTATTTTAGAAAAGAATAATTGTACTTCGACCTAAGAGTCTATTCCACCTAAATCTCAAATCAATGGACAGTCATAACTTTCAAAATGCTTCGATTCTTATCAACTTCCCAATCCTCTACCAAGCGTAAACGATCCTCATTGCTGAACTGTCAACTTGTAATGTCATTTTCATGCAAGTTGAAAAACAGAAATCTCCAGTGATATAAAAGATCAAAGGATAAAATTGCACGTAGCCACTTCTTAGATGTGTTATCCAAACAACCCAAAGTAAGAAAGCATGCATTTTGGATATCGTTTAGTTCATTTTATGCACGGAAAGTCGATTAACGGTTAGTTTTTCAATTATTTATGATGCAGAAACACATCAATCTAATTTGTCTTGTAAAAGGGATATTCAGGTGGCCCGACATAGCAGCTAATTAACTTGTTGTTAAATAAACTGTTAAACACTTGCTTATTAAGAAACGTACTATTATTATTAAATAAACACTTAATTAATTGTTATGGAATTGTAATAAAAACATGCGATGAGAGTTGAGTTGTATTTACCCATTTAAGTTATAAGCCAGATAAATTAACCGTAACAATTCGATGTTTCCGTTTTGTCTCTCGTCAAAATATCAATTCAGATCAATGTCCGAAAATAAAGTATATATATATGTATAATTTACAGGACAATTTGACAATAGAAAACAATTTGGTCAAAAGAGTATTTTACACATATAATTTTTAGCGTAAATTAGTCGCAATTTGAGAATTTTTTGACGTTTGAGCGAGCCGAGAAGAGCAAGATCAATCGCTCGCGTTACACGTGAAATAATTTTGTTATTAATGTATAAAAAAAAATTAAAAGTACGTAATACGTAAAATAATCGCTATCTTATAAAAAAACGAACTCGGTTTATCTAAAAGAGGCCGCGGCACAATTTAAGGAGTTTACTTTATTAGAAACACATTGGTGAACTTATCATTATGGCTAAAATCAAACAACTGAACGTATTCATGCAATAGACAATACATATCCTTATTAATAAAACCGTTTTAGTTTCCAATAATTGTCACAGACACATATGGGTCATTCCACAAATGAGGGGTCCAAAGTGGGACATGGGTACTAAAATTTTAAGTAATCTCAATCACTGATAAACTTATACCAATAATAGGAGTAATGTATGCCATTTGAGGGACAGTTAATGATTTCTCATTGTTGAGTTCGAAAAAAAAGTAATGAACGATTTTACATGACAGGTTACGTACAGATTTCTCGTGTAAAGGGACACCAAATTAGACTTTTAATGCTAAATTTCTGTGGATGTATAAGATATATTAATGTGTTTATGATGTATTATTATTCAAATGAGGCACCTTCATAAGAAATCTAAGCAGAAATAGTGAATATTTGTGCCAACACCTCTTGTCAGCCAATGTCGATTACATGGATATTCCCAACTTCTCGATACAAACTTAAAAGTGTCTTTAGATGTTTAGAAAAAAAAAGATTTTACAAAATTGTTGAAGTTTGTATGACCCTAACCCTCGACATGAACTACTGTACTTGAAAATCAGTATTGTATCATGAAAAATCACCAAGGAAAGGTTTAATGTGATCTGGAGTATTGCAGTTTCACGTGTAAAGGGACACCAAATGTTGACGACTTGCCTACTAATAATTTAATCGAGCCATATTAAGTAGTATTTCAACTTTAAAACTTGAACAATGAATGAACTTTCAAATATTAAAAAAAAATAAAACTTTCAACAATCAAAATGAGTAGCAGTCTTTGAGAATTGCTTGTGTCCCTTTCAATAGCTTACGTTGTGAACCCGTTTAGCCAAAAAATTAATTAAAAAAGACTTGAAAGAGCAAGGTAACATTTCAAAATTGTCAGCTTGTCACAGGGAAGCAAAGAAAATAATGGAGCATTAGTTACATACGTGTATACTAATACAATATCTCGTTAATGATAGGGACACGACATTTTTGGTTTCCCATTTTTATAGTAATATTCCGACACCGCAATCATTCTGTCACGTGATTCTCGAATACCAAGGAAGCGATAATTTTCAGGTATCGAAGAATACTATTATTTTAGACTCGGCAATTCTAACGTTCAGCATTTATGCACCGGATGCAAGAGGAAAATTTGCGTCACAACGTAATTTCGATCACAACGTAAATACTGGGACACTAAACTTTGATTCGAACTTATTCAGAAAATATCCATTCGCCGGGCCATCGACTGCTTTGGATATGTGTATCATGTGACCGTAAACTAAACATCTCTCTCTGACGTAATTCGCAGGTAATAGACGGCGTTACCGGTGGCATAAACAAGCACTTCGTAAATTGAACGAGGGACGCAATTTTGAATATCGATAAAGCTAATAAAATTTTTACGGACAATTTTACACTATACTTCTGATTACGTATTTGGAATTTGTTATTTATTACAACGCCAACGAGATGGAATAGAGATGAAACATTTCGGTTTTATTTTTCAAGTTAATATCGTGGCTAAACTGACCAAAATACAACGTAAATATTGGGGACACAAAAATTTACGTTGTGAGGCGTGAATAAAAATCCTCCGACTGAGATTATTTAACATTTGTTCAGAAATGAAAAATTACCGAACGAAATTTTACATCTTCTGCTGCATGTCTTATGAAAATATTTGGAAATATTAGTATTTTGCTCAACATGGTCTAGTTGTTAAAATGTTAAGTAAAAAATGTCCCCAAAACGTAACACAAAATTTCAGGGACACCATGAATTGCAACATAAAAAATTTTAACCACAAACCGATTTTCTATGTTTTTATAGAACATAAGTATAAAATAATAAACATATTACATGATGAATTACTTTTTTAAATAATTGGTGATCAGAAAATAGGTATTTTTGCTGCTTTGAGCAATGATATGTATGAATTTTCAATTGGACCCCTCATTTATGGAATGACCCATATCCATTTTGATTGTTTTAACCCTCAACACGATCTCACGACCATTTCTTATGAATTGAAGCCTCTTTGATAGTGAGATTAATAATGGTAGTATTAGAGTTAGGGTTGTCACGATTACAAAATTCTTGAATCGGTTAATCGTCAAGCCAAAAATCGTATCGGTGCCGATTAATCGGATGCCGTATAAATTCCGTAATGTCAATCAAAATCAATGTATGTACAGCGTTCCGAGGTTTTTTTCATGTGATTGTTTGTTGATAAAGAAATTATAAAATGATGTGTCAACACCGAATAGCTGATTGTATATTATTGTAGTACATTTATTTGAGTTTATACTAAAGATATGTCGGAATAAATCATTTAAATTGGCAGTTACGAGGTTGAGCTAAGTAAGACATTCCCGTGTTCTGACTTACCCCTACGGCTTTAACTGCTAATTAAAAATCCAAAACTGGCAATAGATTACAATTCACTTGTACAACAATTCCCTCACATGATATTTAAACATATATAGCGATAATCATATTGACGAAAAACAACGAGAGAAGCCGCAAAAGATGGTACAAAAAAACACGTGACATTTAAAAAGACGGCACCATATGCCGAGGGGGGCGAATAGAAGATCCTCGTTTATTCGTTGTCTCGTATGCAGTAACGACACGTTCTGATTCTGAATTTAATAATAAATTACAACTGGATTTAAAATTAATTTGTACTGGAGGAATTTCTGAGGAAATCGTTCGATCAGATTGTTCTTCTTTATTAAAACGGAATTTCAATAAAATTACATTGCTAGTTTATCACTCGTAAAAAGGCACAGCCACCTTCCCCGTCTCGTTCGGCATGCTTTCAGTCCATGCCTAAGATATTATCGAATGTCTGTTCTTGTCCGTTGTTGACAACTATTTCCCGCCAATATCAACTATTTTACACATTTCGTAGTAAGCCATGCCTAATATGGTAGGCGAAGAATTCCGTGCGACATTGAGATCGTGCCACTGTATTGCGTCTTGAAAGACGTAGTTTCCGTATGGTTTTAATAGGCAGCAATTCAGCAGTACGTTTAACAGAGAGTAAAAGTCAAACATTATATGTATTTGTATAAATATAAATTGGATGAAACGACTACCGATTTTTCAAAGTGTGAATCGGTTTGAGCTAGAAACCGAATCGACTACGACTAAACCGATTAATCGTGACAACCCTAATTAGAGTTATTGAGTCGTCAATTAGTCTAGAATGCAACATCAAAGAGAAGAGAGGAGATTGCCTAACAGAAAAAAAAAGTGCTTATTAAGCTGTTAAAGGTGCCTGGGGCTATTTAAGGAATGACGTTTGTGCACAATGTAATAAAATAATGATCAATTATTAATGAGCACCGGTGTGATTTTATTGACAGAATATGTCATTTGCAAATATGATGACTAAACATTATTTTGCCCATTACACGATCTGCACGAGTCAACCTTCGAACATGTACCGATTTAAATAATTGAACAATCACACATCCACATTCCTAAACACACGATTTTTACCGTAAAACAGTAATCGCAATTTCTCGTTACATGGTATTACACGTAGGGACGGTGCGGAGGTGTCAAGCCATATACAAAAAACCCGTGAAACTTCGACGAATAACTTCGTAGTCATTTTCTTTATTATGACATTCTGCTAACAGTGACCGCCCTAGACCCTTAAAACCATTAGCCAAATTTTTAGCCAAATCAAAATTTTATTAGCCAATTCAGAAAGTTTTAGCCAAATATTTTTTTCATTTTTATTCATATGTTTGTTAATTAAAAATGAAACTACGTGCTTGTTGCTTTTTAAACGTACCGGTAATACAAGACTCATAGCAGCCGTAGAAAGGAAATAATAAACAGTACAAAATCCTTATGAGTATCCTTTATCTAAAATGCTACGTATTTTTTTTTTACTTCGTTTTATCTAGTTCACTATATTGTCTGTCAATATATGAGTAGAAGTTTTGGAAAAGGTGGGAAATATCACGTGGTTTGCGCGTGGTGGAATAAAGGATGAAAGGGCGGATATTCCTTTGATGTCACGTAATCACTGTCTAATAGATTCCGGCTTCTAGATGCCGATATAAATTTAGAAATAATTTAGTGATTTATATTGTTATGCTTGGCTATTGTGTCGACAAATAAAAACTCATAATAAAGATCATACTTTATTAATTAATAATATTATCAACAAATAGGTTCCCATTAGATGTTTTATTTTTAACAATAGTTCTAGAAATGGCGGGAGAATGTTACGTGATAGCCACTGTTGACAAACGGGTCATGAAGGTATCGCTTTGATGTATCATTTCATTACCGCATGAACTAATGCACACGTATAGATATACATGTACAGATGCCGTGCCGATTACTGTAAGGAATTATATAGTAATTAACACTTAAAATATGATAATCTCGACCATTAATGATACAACAAATAATTTAATTCATAATGGATTGTGTATATTTTTGATTGCGTAAGAAGCGTGGCCCAATTATTACTTCCAACAACACAGGGTTTATGTTGATTCCCGCAGTAAAATAGTAAAAGTACCATGCGTTTCCCGACTAAAATAAAGACAAATATCTACATAGATCATCATGCCATTCGAGACATTTTAATGTGTAATGGTTTTATATCCACCACTATCGGTAATTTATTTGTATCGGCCGATATACTTCGCTGTCAATATCTGATATCGGTAAAACCGATAGGTGTCATATCGGAACATCGCTACGTGTAGTGAAGCGAATGTTACACTCGGCAAGTGGCGAGCATATGTAAACAGTGCAGTGCCACACAAATTGGCAAATTGGGCGTAACTGTGTTGTATAGTCTCTAGACTCGATCTTTCAGTCGTTTTAATGCGTGACATTGACTGATTTGCGACTTGTACGATTGAGACTAGAGAAATTAATGTACTAAAAATAGACACTCCATTGAATAATCGAAAGAAGCGTTTAACGAAACGATTTCAACTTTAATATTAACAGATATACAAAATAATTCATTCGCCAAATTTTTCGCCAGAATCGTCACTTTATTCGCCAATAAAAATATTTGTCGTCATCGGCGAATTGGTGAATGTCTAGGGCGGTCACTGTGCTAATTGAGAAAATATTTGAGTAATAAACACGGGTTATTTTACAAGACATCTCTTTTGAAAATTTACCTTGTTTAATTTTAACACGCCCAAATTGATTGACATGCAAAGAACAAACCATTGTGACCCTTCTTGAATGCCAACCATTTGCCTATCAGAATCAAATTAACAATAGTGATGGGGTTTTTTTTAAAAAAAAGATGTCAAACCATTTTTGGTAATTTTAATTTCTGACAATTTACAATACAAGTCGTAATGACAAGGAGACTACAGCAGGCTAACAATTTGTTGTAAAATGGGCGTCTTTTTTTCTGTCAGTTGGTTTCTTTTGATGTCACGTGCCAATTTACATTATGGAACCTTGATTGACAGCTTGCATTCACCAGACCCAATGGAGCCGAAATGAAAAGGTCAGCATGATATTATCGCCTTTATCGGAGTGATACGTGCCCACGTACATGTACATGTATTCAGCAAAGTTCCATAACCTTGCTGACGGTGAATTCTGGCGAGGCGTGCTTCGTATCGGTTCACGATATCTTTTAATTCATTTGTGATTTAAACCAGAAGATATATTAGTTGAGGTGTGATATACCAATACTGTATGCACCGTGTGGCTTATTTGTCAGTATGTAAATTACTATTTAGAAGGATAAAATTACACCCCGGTAAGACCATAATTGATTTGTGCACATTTTATAATTTTTTCCTTAATATGAATGAATTTGTAATAGTCGATTGACGCAAGACTTCAAAATATCGTACATATTAATGAAGTAATAACGTATTGGTATCTATAGGCATATTCTGTTTAGAAGAAGAATGAATAGTACTTGTGTTTCAATGTGTTTAATTCTGTTCTGATTTCGAACTAGCCATCAAATATTCGTGATTAATGGAAAAATGCCAACATAGTAACTGATCTATAAAGTGCAACATATATTTTACCTAAAATAAACGACGAGATGCATGTTTTAATTATAACACCGAGTCGCACGGTGTTTTCAACACCGAGGCAGTGCTATCGTGTCACTCGATATTTCCTTGATATTCACTCGGTAAATCATGGAATTCCACGATAGAAAACACGGTAATATCGTGTTTGCTCAAACCTGCTCGATGCCCGTACTGTACGCTACTGTTCAAGGGGAAGTATGAAATTAGTCCTTGTGGGGTTTTTTTCCGCTCAAAAATCGTAGTGTTCTCATGTCCACTCCGCGGAATTAGAGACGTTCTGGGTGGAAAAAAATCCGCGAAAATATGAAATTCGCGTCGGATAATAGTCGGTGGGAACATAAAATTGTTGTTCTCATGTCCACTCCGCAGAATTAGAGACGTTCTGGGTGGAAAAAAGTCTGCGAAAATGATTTATATTATTCATAATACTCTTTTCAAATTGCGCTTTTAAAATTAAATGTGTACCAACGTAAAAATGTCCGACAAGAAAAATTTTGAAATCACATCACTCGTTTACACAATACATGTATGTATGATTATCCTCCCGTCATTTTGACGAGAATTCGGTATTCCCAAATCATACTTGTGATTATTTTAAAGAAATATCGTGATACAGCGATATTGAGAAACATACTTGATATTTGACTAATGAAGCCTTTTTTTCAGAGCGAGCCCTGTATATAAATATATATCTGTGGATTTTTCTTGTGTGCATTCTAATATGAAATATTTGTTGTAGGATAATCAAGGTAGAGACAATGTTCCACGAGAAAATTGGCAGGGTCAAATTCCACCACAGTTCCGTGGTGGTCAACAAAGACATCCACATCCTGGAATGGATGCTGTGAGTAATATATCATATATTAATTATAGTTCAGAGAGCTTGATACACTTATAAAATTTGAAAAACTAAGGTTATGTCAACTGATACACTGTAAGATCACAGGAATCTGACCTATCCACGTATATGGGTCATTCCACAAATAGAGGTCAGATTGAAAATTCATGTATGTCATTGCTGAAAGCAGCAGAAATACCTATTTTCTGATCACCAATTATTCAAAAAATTAATTGATCATGTAATATGTTTGTTATTTTTTTTATACTTATGTTCTATAAAAACATAGAAAATCGGTTTGTGGTTAAATTTTTCTATGTGGTTAAATTTTGTGTTACGTTTTGGGGACATTTTGTACTCAACATTTTAACAACTAGACCATGTTGAGCAAAATACTAATATTTCCAAATATTTTCATAAGACATGCAGCAGAGAATGTAAAATTTTGTTTGCTAATTTTTCATTTCTAAACAAATGTTAAGTAATCTCAGTTGGAGGATTTTTATTCATACCCCACAACGTAAAATTTTGTGTCCCCAATATTTACATTATATTTTTGTCAATTTAGCTGCGATATTAACTTGAAAAATCAAATCCAAATGTTTTATCTCAATCCCATCTTGTTGGCGTAGTAATAAATAACAAATTCCGAAAGCGTAATCAGTTGTATTGTTTAAAATTGTCTGTAAAAATTTTAATAGCTTTGTCGATATTCACAATCGCGTCCCTCTTTCAATTTACAAAGTGCTTCTTTATGCCACTGGTAACGCCCTCTTGAATTACGTCAGCGAGAGATGTTTAGTTTATGGTCACATGATAATCATACCCAAAGGAGTCGATGGCCGGGCGAATGGATATTTTCTTAATAAGTTCGAATCAAAGTTTAGTGTCCCAGTATTTACGTTGTAATCGAAATTACTCTGTGATGTGAATTTACCTCCTGCATATCACATATAAATGCTGAACATTAAAATTGCCGACTCCAAAATAACAGTATTCTTCGATAACTGAAAATTATTGCTTCCTTGGTATTCAGGGATCCATACATGTGATACCTCAGGCAATTCGCGGGAGTCTCCAGATTTCACCCCTTGTAATTTTATTCTTTGGGATTCAAAATTGTAATCAAATAGCATCGAAATAAAACGAGACAGACTTTTCTTTGTTAATGACAACCGACAATCTCGTGTTGAATGTTACTATAATTAGTAACACGACCTGAATACATTTCCGATGTTTTCGTATTTGGAACAATACCGTTTGAATAACACGATAATTATTGTTTTTATAAGAAATTAATTAAGTTTAGCAATCAGTTGATTTTAATAAAGTTTTTATTGCTCATTTCGAATTATTTATAAGAATGAGAGGTCTTGAATAGCGTGGGCCAGAGGTCATTTAAAGAATTAAAGATGGTGGTTGAGTGGAACGGTCGTTTTCAATTTTAAGAAAGATTGAACAAGATTCCAGAGGACATTTATCCAACTTTACCACCTCCTAAACAAGTGTCAAGATGTTGCCAAAGTTATAAAGACAGATTGATGGAGGACAAATAGTGTGTTTATGTAAGAGGTGTGCTTACAGTAAATATTTGAAAATGAATGACAAGTGCTTTATTGTGTGTTTTCATGCGCTTTGTTAAGTTTGTGTAATTATAACAATCAAATGATATTAAAATATGGGTCATTCCATGAAGTTGGCACCTAAAGTGTGACATGGGCATTAAAATTTCAAAATGTATTTGGAGAGAAAATAACACTTTGTTTTGTTTTGAATGTCACCTGATGTACCAATGTGGTAAAAAGATAAAAACTTTACAATTTTCTGTAAAAACGCTGACAAAAAGATTGCGTAACAGTATTCTATACTTATGTATATAAAGAAAAGGAACATTCATATTGAATAAGTATTCATATGTTGTTCGTAACTTGACACAAGCGATTCAAATGTACGTAATTAATTGACAAAATCCATTTTCCTTACCGAATTCTATACTTTCCATTGTTTTTGCGGCCATGTTGCCGTTAACATGTCGACTATGCTGTAAATGCGTTGTATGATCTCGTTAAATTTTCGATCACTCTCGACGGCGTAAAAAGAGAAGGAAATCGCGTGAACGTAATATTGACCGACACGCAACTCTTTTCATATTGACTTCAGTTTAAAACATTTCAAAGGTATTTCCGATGAACATGAAATAAGAGTGGTTACATTTTACAGCATTATTTAAGTTGATCACATGCTAGCGCTCGGTCTAATCGTGACATTAGCGTACGTAACTTCGTTGACCGACAGAGTTACGATTTTTTCTTTATTTTTGGGTGAGGATATCTGAACAAATAGCCAAATCGGTTCGCTTGTTGTGCAGTATTTGAAAATACTTTAACATTGGGCTTGAATAATTCATTAAACATCGAATTTATGATTTCAGAGCATTGAAACAGTCCTCAATTTTACAGAATTTTTCCATTCTTGAAATATGTTTGGTTTTAAAAAGTAGAGACGTGTGGTAGCTCCTAGGAAATTTCCGTTCGATCCCCACATCTTGTCACATGGTTATAAAAGCGCGCGAATATGGGTCATGTGATGTAAATAAAGTCAACCCTGTGAAAGTCGTAAAAAAATGGATTTTAACTATGTTATTTATTTTCAGGCAAGTCCGTTATACATTTAACATAACGCTTACTCCATAAATTACCATCGGATTTGCCTTTCGACGTAATTTACCCCGAATATGAGTCTTAGGACCTTGGCATGACATTTTAGTTTTGGTGTTGAAATGACGTCATAACAAGGCAAAAACTATGCGATTTATTTTGGACAAAATTGTTCATTGTATACAATTTTCAAATGCTCGACTCAGGTTCTTAAAATGCTCCGATTTTGTTGATTTTAATAGCATTGAAACGACAATAAAACGAACTTTCGATCGGTGGGGGGTGATATCCTGGCAAATCGCCACAAAAAAAGATTACGTGAATTGAAGCCTTCAACTTAAAAAAAAAAAAGGCATGGTATTTCGAAATACCAACAAAGCACCCCCCGCCGATCGAAAGATCGTTCAATTACCTTTCTAATATTAAAATGAAAAAAAAAAAATTAAAAATAAAGACCTGAGCGGAGCACTTTAAGTGGGGTACCCTCGTTTAAAAACGTGACAATTTTTTAGCGTAACGTCAAAACACGTGAAATTGACGTTTTTTAATTTACGTTTTTGAAATTACTATAAGGTACACTTAAACCCCCACTTCATTTCATTTTTTGTCCCCCGCCTTTCGAAGAAAGTTGGGGGACTATTAAAATGGGTTCGTCCGTCTGTCTCTGTCTGTCCGTCACACTTTTTGGGACACAATAACTCTCTTCCTAACTGAACTAGAATGTTCAAACTTGGTGTATGTGTTTATTAGGTCAATGTCTTGATGGAGTTCGAAGATGAGCATTTTCCACTTAGGGTAAGCAGAGATAAGCAATTTGATTGGTTGATGCTTTGGGACACGATAACTTTAGTTCTAATTAAGTGAGATTGATGAAACTTGGTGTATAGTTTCATTACAGTAATACCTTGACTAAGTTCGATAATGAGCATTTTCTGCTCAGGGTAAGCAGAGCGATACGCAATTTGATTGGTCGAGACTTTGGAACACAATAACTCTCCTTCTAATTGAGTTAAAATGTTCAAACTTAGTGTATATGCTTATTAGGTCAATGCCTTGATGGAGTTCAAAGATGAGCATTTTCCGCTTAGGGTAAGCAGAGATAAGCAATTTGATTGGTTGATGCTTTGGGACACGATAACTTTAGTTCTAATTAAGTGAGAGTGATGAAACTTGGTGTATAGTTTCATTACAGTAATACCTTGACTATGATCGATAATGAGCATTTTCTGCTCAGGGTAAGCAGAGCGATAAGCAATTTGATTTGCCGAGACTTTGGAACACAATAACTCTCCTTCAAATTGAGTTAAAATGTTCAAAATTGGTGTGTATGCTTATTAGGTCAATGCCTTGATGGAGTTCGAAGATGAGCATTTTCTTCTTAGGGTAGGCAAAGATAAGCAATTTGATTGGTTGATACTTTGGGACAAGATAACTTAGGTTCATCTTGATTGATGATTTTTATGCCAATACAATGACTGCATTCTCATTCAGTAATGGATTTGACAGTAACAGTGTATAGAAACGATTGACTCGGACACGAGGGCCCTTTCCCTTGGCCAGACTGGCCCTTTTGTCAAGCGTTGGGGCCCTTTTGTCTGCCTTTAGGGTCCCCCTAACTAGGGTACATTTTCATTTTTCTCGTCGGTTTTAGCATTTTTCTTTATAAAACACTTCGTGTACAGTTTGATTGCTCGATACGTTTGAAAAAAAAATAAATGTGCGATTAATTAATAAGTGTCATCTATTTATTTTGGGATTTCGGCGGGGGACATCAGCCTCACTGTTGGCTTGTTCTATTTAAAATCTTGTAACACTTTTTATCTTCATAGAGAGGCTGGCCAATGCATCCATACGATTATCCCATGAGGCCTCCATTTCCATTCAGAATGGCACATCCAGGCCAGCAGCGCACACCTTTTGGGCATCCTGTAGCTAGTCCTGCACCACCACCACCACCTCAACAAGCTTCTTCTCCAAGTAAGAAATCTTGTGAAGATGATGACGAACTCTGGCAACAAAGACGTAAACAGTCAAGTGATGAAGTATCGGCTATTGTACAGAGAGCTAGACAAAGACGAGAGGAAAGTGAGAAAAAGTCTGAAGCGGAACGTAAAGCTGCTGCAGCTGAGAAACTTAAACAGTTAGATGAAAGAAGTAAAAAAAGGGAGGAAGTGGTAAGCACTTTACTATTGCTGTATTTTTATATGAATATATGTGCCTTATTCTAAAACTAGATATTAATTCTCAATCTGTTTCACAGAGAATTACTTACGAATTAACTCTGTACGTAACAGATAAGTGTCCACAGCACGTGCGTTGACTGCTCACCGCGCCAGTCATTTGCTCAACTGCTCGTGCAATGTTTACTTAACACCTAACTGCTTCGGGCAAAATGATGCATTTTACTCATTTTAATACCCATTTACACTAAATAAGAAATAGTTTTTAACTTCAAATACTTCAAACGTCTTTATTTTTCTTTTACCTCAAAAAAATGTTTGAGAATTTAATTTGTCGGAGTAAAAAAGTTAATATGCCGTACTTATTAAGCCTCGTCGATGTCATGCTTATCAGTGATTGTAGCGGCCAAGCGAATATTCACTGAGGGATCAGTTTGATTAATTCTCTTAACTGGTTCAGGGCTAAAAAAAAACCCCACAATTTATATGGAAAACAATCACTGGTTTATACATATAGCACGATAAGAGAATGCTTGTAGAAACGTCAGGCTATATGTGTATAAACCAGTGATTGTTTGCCATATAAATTGTGTTGTTTTCTTTTTTAATGTGTTCAGTCATTAAATGCTACTCAAGGATTATGGTTCAGGGTTGTTGCATGGAAAGTTTAAAAAAAAACATTAACAAATATTCATCTGTATTTTTATTGGGGTTCTATACAACGTGGTGTACTCATAGAGTTTGCCCCTCAATAATTTGAATAGAAAATATGTGGCACGCTCCCACGAAACTAGGCGCTTGTCGCAAAACGTCATTTTGTGCCTCGGGCACAAAACCATTGATAACAATGGATTTGGGTCAAATTGTCGATTTTGAGATTTTGGTTGGAACGTGAAGAAATACTAAAGAACTTTGTGATTTGAGAAGGATTTTGACGATCTGAAAGATGGAAATTGTGTTTTAGGAGAATTTTATGAGCCTACCTGATTAAAAAGGCCCAAGAAATGACGTCTATTCGGTGAAAACATCATCAAAAGTAATCTAATGTTTTGAAAACACACGCTGTGCTTGAAGCTAATTTCCGTACGTCATTGGAAAGGTCGTGAACTTAACTTTCCATATTTGGAGTAATCAAAGGCAAATTCTTTGTCAGTAACGAATCAGAGTTAGTTTAACAAGATAAACCACAGGCCTTCTCGTTGCGACGAATGACCGACCTCCCGATAATAATACGTGATTTCATTGGCTTAAAGCTCTGGCACGTGCTCAGTATGTACCAAGGGCATGCGCAACGAGGATGTAAACACAGATTTGATGACTTGCCAATCTATCAAATTCAGCCTTTTTTCAATAGTTTCGTGAATGAAAATTCGTCATTTCGTATTGATATTAACTAAAAAGTTTGAAAAAATGTCATTCAAGTCTAGACCAACTGCCCATGTTGCACGACTCCAGAATTCAGCCAAGCAAATCGGTATTTAAGATGCCGGAAGGATAGATTTCTACTCTACTCGCATCGGCGATGACGGGTTCGAATACGGAATAGTTCGATGTTTCAGCTAAGTACTAACTCTATGTGATATTTAACATAACTATTGAAAAAAAATCATTTTTATGTTAGGCCTGTACACGATATTTTATTGCTTAAATGATTAATACGGTTATAAACCCCCAGGTTCACTCCGTATAAGTGCTTGTTTATGTCACGTGACTTCTCGCTCACAATTCCACTCGACTTGACTGAGTAAGACCTATCCCTGCTTCTGCTCAATTTCTATGCCTTTTGACAAACTTGTTAAGCCGATACTTTGATTTTCCAAAGGAATCATTGATTTTCTTCTTGAAATACATTTTAATAAAGTATAAATTATGCCAACTATGAAAATCCGATGGAAAAGTCGGAAGTGTCATGTGGTCAGTGAACCGAAAGAAATCGCTAAGTAAATGAATAGGCTACTTTCTGGCATAGTACTTATGTTTCATAGTAAAATGTGGTATTCTTGGACTAATGTAAAATGCATTTTCAAGGAGGTATACGCTCGAATGAGTAAATAAGAATTTGCAACGGTAAATATCCGATTATTCCCATAGCTATAATATGAGTATGCTGGTAGGCCTACATGTCTAAGTCAAAGTGGCTACTTAGTACAATGCTACATCAAACTAAAGTATTAATAAAAGGAAATGTTTAATGCCTTCTTTATTATACTTTGCTAAACTGATTTAAATCTTTTTAAAAATTTTTTAATGAATTGGATTTGTGTCAGAGATACACTTATTCACTTTGGTGCTATAAAATTTGAGGCTTATATATTTATATTAAAAATAATTATGTGCCATACAATGTAACTGAAATGTAATTGACCATTACTACATGATTTTGGGCCATAATTAATTCCATAACTCTTTACTTTTGAAATCTTCCATTACTCATTATATGGCCTTTACATTCCATTACCAGTACCCCAGCCCTGGACACACAACTTAATAGGACGGAAATTTTGCAAAGATGGTGGCGCTACTGCTTTCTCTTATACTAAATTCTAACTGCCAAGGCATCTTTTACCTGCACTCCTATGTTTACAAAGGAACTCGGTTTTCCATCCGACCCAAACGGCTTGACAGTCGATCATTGTCATCCCTTCATCCTACACGCAATGACAAGGTGAAAGTCCTGATCACCTTTTTCTGTCAACACCAAGATCGAGCCGCGACTTCGAGGCTAACGAACCAACATCCTACTCACTTTGTCACCATGGCTCCCATTATAAAATGGTGATATGTTTAGGCCTAGAATACCATTTTGAAGATAGGCCTATACATTAAATAATGTATTATTGGGAGTGATACAGATTTTATGAGTAGTTTTGTGTTAGATTGTGATACAAGGAAAATACTTCATTGTAATTGTAGTCTAAAAATTCCAGATGCATTATTTCAAACATACTTCAAAAACAGATAATACAAAATGAATGTCTGAACATATAATCAGCCTTTGTGATGGGTTTAATAAAATTGATGCACAGATTGCAATCGCCGTACTGGTTGTTCGAGGCGAAGCCTCAATTCACCGTTTTTAACTTAATTATTAACACATTTAAGGCCTAAAGAAAGACCTGCAATAGGTTGATTTCGCGCTTGCATAATACATGTTTTAAAAAAGATTCACGCTAAATGGTTTTTAGTTGGTTGAAATATCTAAATTAGAGTATTTGTCGTAGTAATTTTTATATGTCCACATAAAAAAAAGTCGTCGCCCCTGTCCATCCAGAAATATTGGTTTACCCCCCCCGATCTCTTTCTTTCTTTTTTTGATATTGGCATGTATCAGACCATAACCTCATGGATTATGACCCCTGATTGCACGAAAAAACGTGTTTTTAGATTGTAGACACAGAAGAGGTCACAATTTCTTACTAAATTTGATGAAACTTGAAATGTATGTTTATAAACCAGAAATTTAGTTAATCGTGCATATTCGACCATAACTTTCCAAATGAGGGTCCCTGATTGTACAGAAAATCACAATTTAGCTTGTGGACCCTCTTACTATTACAAATGAGTTGACTTTAAAATACACATCTATATTTTAACACTATTAACCATAATGATTATGACATGGGTTTTTATAAGGTTATGACATCATAAATCTGCGTATTTTAAGAGTTAATCTGTGATTGACGTCATGTCATGATGTCATGTCATGACGTCAGTCACAGATCTTTCCCCTAAATACAGCCCTGAAGCTGGTGATTTGTTATGAGGTTATGACGTCAAAACATCTGGGTCTCTTAAAGTTGATCTGTGATTGACGTCATGACGTCATATCATGATGTCGCATCATGACGTTGCGTCACAATGTCTATAAGCGAGCATTTTCCCATAAATACAACTGCGCAGCACAAAACCACCTCATTTTGGGAATGGGCCATTGGTGATTTGTTACATTCAGTGCAGAAAAAAACCCATAATCGTTAACCATAATGATTATGACGTGGGTTTTTATAAGGTTATGACATCATAAATCTGCATGTTTTAAGAGTTAATCTATGATTGACGTCATGTCATGACATCAGTCACAGATCTTTGCCCTAAATATAGCCCCGAAGCCAAAGGCCACATGGTTTTGGGAATGGGCTATTGGTGATTTGTTATGAGGTTATGACGTCAAAACATCTGGGTCTCTTAAAGTTGTTCTGCGATTGACGTCATGACGTCGCATCATGATGTCACATCATGACGTTGACTCACAATGTCGGTAAGCGAGCTTTTTACCATAAATACAGCAGAGCAGCACAAAACATCATTTTGGGAATGGGCCATTTGAGATTTGTTACATTCAGTGCAGAAGAAAAAATTTTGCCCTCCGCCGTTACCATGGCAACCAGCATGGTAAGATTTTGATGGGCAGAATAATTTTGTGTAATCAGAAATTTTTTTTAATAAGCATAAGTTAAACTCCTTCCTGCTATGCTATTGGCTTTAAAGCCAAAATAAAAGAAGCTTGTTTGCAATAGCCTCTTTTTCCCTGTTTGGCCATTTTTCAAATCTCAGACAAAAAGTCTGGGATTTGATTTTTATCCATTTCGAAAAAAAAATTATCTCCGAACCCAGTTCGAACCACGCCTTGGTTGTTGTGTTTGGTTTATACTATCAGAAAATCATGGGTTTAGATATCTAAATTGAAGGTTGCTAAGGATTATTGAGTGAAATTTCTTCTGAAAATGTCCCAATACTTTGAAGTCTGTTTTCTCATTTTGGCGTTTTTCCCACTTCGAAACACGAACAAACTTTAAAATATCATAAAATTCTTAATCCTGGTCCGAATTTTTAAAGAGTTACATTTTTGGAAAGCTCAGACTGTAGACTCTACAAATATGTTATCAACACATTTTTCATAAAAATGACCAAGAGTCTGGTTTTGTGGGAGCAGCTCACATATAAGAAAAGTGGACTCTGTCTCTTCTGATATCTGAATACTACGGCATTCTGTGAAATCTGTCATCATTTCTTGTCCCAATATATTTTCTTATTATATTAATCAAAAATGTTTTGAGCAGGGCTTGAATTAGCGGGTGACGTGGGCGAAATAGTTGCCTAACCCATAGTCGTAACAAGCAGCGATATCAACGGTAAACAAAGCATTTTCAAAACAACACAACACGTGTTCGCATTGTGAGCTTCGAAAGGAAAATTAGATGAGTTGTGAAAACCAAAACATGTATTAATATTTTGTTTTTCGACTTTCTCTGTGTTGACTGTGACAATGTTTGATAGTTTCATGTTTAACATTGTATTTGATGTCAACAGGAAATGCAATTCTTTAAAATAAAGTGAAGGACTCAAATCATATATTTCCGTTACAACCTAAGCTTCATCCAGAAATAACAGCCAATCAAAATACTATGTTTTTCTTGTATTTCTGTCTAGATAAAGACAAAAAACTGATTTGGTTCGCTTTCTATGAAATAATTTAATTACAAAAAGCATAATAAACATAAAACTGTGTATTGTTCTATCAACATACGGTACACTCAATAAAGAACAACACCTCTGCCATTCTGTTTGTGATTCGTCAAGCGAACATCTGTCATTCTGTTTGTCATTCGTCTAGCGAAACTCTGTCAGTCTGTTTGTCATTCGTGTGGTAAACCTCTGTCATTTTTATACGCCCACATGGAAATGTGATATAAAATAATTAGTAGAATACAATATCAAAAAACCATTGTTTTATCCGTTTCGTCAGTAAAAATACATGTATTTAGTTTTCTTTACCTTGAGGAAGTTAGTATTTTTACTGACGAAACGTTGGATAAAACGATGTTTTTTTAATATTGTATTCTACTAATTATTTTATATCAACTAATCTGAATATCATATGCATCATTTTGACTTTGTCAAAATCGATCCCATCAAATCATCTGTATTTGGTTTGTGTTTCCTGTTTCTATTGATTGGAAGTTTCACATGGAAATGTGGTTGTATATTTCCGTCCGTCTGTCTGTCCGTCCGTCCGTCAGTCGTCCACAATTTCTTGTGAACCCTCTAGAGGCTAAAGTTAATATCCGATTGACTTTAGATTCATACACAGTGTTTAAGGTCATGATACAGAGAATCCTATTGAATTTCAACAATATCCGATAATTACTGCCAGAGTTATGACCCTTGATCACTTTGAAAAATCTTGTGAACGCTGTAGAGGCTAAAGTTAATATCCGATTGACTTTAAATTTATACACAGTATTTAAAGTCATGAGACGAAGAATCCTATTGATTTTCAGCGATTTGCGATAATTACTGCCAGAGTTATCTACCTTGATCACTTTGAAAAATCTTTTTTAATGATCTAGAGGCCAAGCTTGACAAGGACAGCTGCCTAGTCGTTCGGATGGGACGAAAAACCGAGGTCCCTTGTACGCATTGGAGTGCATGTAATAGATCCCTTGGCAGTTGGAATTCGATATAAGAGTAGGCCGTAGCGCCGCTGCCCGGGCAAAATTTCCCTCATAGCACACTGTATGGGGTATGCCCGTCTTCCATTAGCCCAGGTCTGGTGCAGAAGAGTAGGACGTTAAACCCCATTTCATTTCATTTCATTTCCAAGCTTATCATCCAATTGACTTCAAATTGATACAGAGTTTAAGGTCTTGAGACGAATAAGTATATTGATTTTCAATGAATTTTGATAACTGAACAGCTAAATCCATGATTTTAAATGTTTCATATACTAACCGTTAGCATGGGGCAGAACATTATAAAAACCGAACAAATTCTAATGATTTTCTGATAATTTCTTTATGAGTTGTTAATCTTAATCAGATTTCAGAGTATTATAGATGTTTCATTATCGAAAAAAAGTAAGAATATGCAACAACTCTTGTTGACTGTCCGGACGAATTAGTTGCTGTGGGCGTATGTTTCATTGCCTGGCAACCTATCTTTGATAACCGTATTTCATATTTTTTATTCATGGTAGGGTATTGTGAATTCACCTGTCTATACCACTTTGTCAGCGTGGGGTACACAAAAAATTATATATTGGACTTAAGAATGAAATAAGGCTTGTGATAATTATTTATAAATTAAATATTCTCTTTTGGCTACTTGAATAATCGAAGTAGCTGAATTGGCTGTTGAAAAACCAATCCAGTGGCTGACACATTATTACCACATGCTCAATAAAAAACACACTGACCTGGATAATTATGACTTGGATATGAAGATAAATATATACTAAGCGCCATAGAAAACGCCTCACTTAGTTTTTCGTGTAACAAAATGATCCTGTAAACATATCTCATTTATTTTGCTTCTTATTCTTATTGTGAACAATATTCAAATGGGAACACATCAATAACAACACATTTGTACACTTATGGATGTTTAATCTGTAATCAACGGTACAAAGTCAGAGGGGTCAAAACCAAAAGTACGACACAGATGGTTAATTCCATGCTATGTTGCTGAACAGTGTGCGTAAGAGCCAGTGTAGGAAACACGCGCTACTGACATCTGTGTGGTACTTTTGGTTTTGACCCCTTCCGATATAATACTTTGGTATTGAGTATCCCGACATGCTGTGTAATCTGGCATATTGTATCGATAGTGTTCGATATCGGAATTGACGGAGTCCACTGTATATTATGGTAAACAATGCCCTATATAACACTGGTGTAATAACTAAAAGTTTTAAGGGTAAAATTTGTAAATAAGAATGAGAATACTTGTGCTATTTTGTTTTAGAAGTCAGAAGATGAAGACAAGAAGTCTGAAGGACGCAATAGTCGTACTAGTGAAAGTAGCGAAAAAGATCCAAGGGAACGTATTCCCAGTAGAGATGGATCTAAACATCCACAGGTATCTTATTTTGTATAATATGACACATATCTAGGTTAAAAACAAAGCATTTTTAAGGCAGGACACTACCTTATAAAACACTCTGTATAGATTGATCTGTCAAATTTTGATATCAGCTAAAATTGCCCAATATAGTTAAAATTTGTTGATTTTTCAAGTCGAGTCCCGCCTTTATATTATATAGTGTTGAATATTTAGTCATTTACATAGGTAAGTCAAATTTTTAACTTTTAACTTGCTTTTTTCCGTACTCAATTTTTTACCCATATCAAGTCTTAGAAAATCAAATTCTCAAAATCTATGAGAGATAATGGTCTCATCTTTGGAATACGGTTAGTTCTATAGCTACTATGTGCAATAAGATGATTTTCAAGGTGTTTGTTATATATTTGGACATTTTATTGTACAAAATCATTTTAGTGGTGTGTTTGGCCACACCCACATGTTTTCACAGGCACTTGAAGGGATTAAAATAAAACTTCTTACTACTGCTTGACTATATAATATCATTCAAGGTATTACAGACGACATCTTTGTTGTGACTTTTTTATGATATATTGTCTGCTGTCATCTCGCAATACTCACTAGTTCTAACACTTCATGTCATTTTTATTGCCAACGAGACTTTATTTGATCATTATTCACATGCAGATGTAATTAAATTGGTCCTTTTACAGCGTTATTAATAACAAATCAAACTTAAAAAGCTATCACTTGTCGATATACAACTTCGCAAGCCCGGAAGTAACCCGAAATAAGGTCAAAAGAAGTCCGATGGTTTCAACATCGGTAATTGGTCGATAAGTGACCTATCGAGAGAAATCGGTATCGGCCGATACACAGCCATTTTGTAGATAATGGAGTTGCAATTTTATCTGTTCAAAACGACGAAGCAAATAACTTTAAAATATTATCTGAGTTTTGAACAAATCATCCACTGGTATCTAATTTTGTATAATATCGGACACCTATCTAGGTTAAAAACAGGGTTCAATTTAAGCGATATCGCATCGCAAAAAGCGACTCAAATCGCGGTAATGGCGATAGAATTATTTTATTCATTAGCCAAAAATTGCTTTCAAACTTGTGAAGTGCGATTCATTATATTTTGGATGAATGTGGAGTATATTTAGGCCTACGAAAGAATCAATTTATAAATGCAGAACTAACTTGTTCAATATTCCAAGTTCTGGTCGTGATTAATTTGAACCAGTTTTTATTTCAATATATCCGATAACTTATAACTAGAAAACAATGCAGACTCCGTTTTTAATCACACGTGTTTATAAAGTGTTACTAAAAATAGAATAAAACAACGCAGTATAGTATGATTGGTTAACTTAACTGAAAACTAAAAGTAGACATCTCGCGAGATGCGTGAATCAAGCCATTTTTGACGAATGTCTGAATATATTTGATGCTTATGGCATATTCTCGGTTGATGATATTTTGAAGGCGGAGAGGGGGATATTTAAATAAAGAAATAAACAAGCAAAGCCACGTCTACAAATATTTCGATTGGAATGGTTTAACATAAAGTACGTGTAGTTTTGTTTTAGACGATTAGTGCGTCCGACATCGTGGAGAGACGCTAACTGAATTTTTATACGCCCACATTTTCATGTGGACGTATTATGTCGTCGCCCCTGTCCGTCCGGACATCCGTCCGTCCACAATTTGTTTGTGGACTCTCTACAGGTCACAATTCTTATCTGATTTTGACGAAACTTGAAATATAGGTTTATCCCCATAAGATCTTGGTTCCTTTCGATATTGGCATGTATCGGATCGGATTATGGCCCCTGATTGTTTTTAGCTTGTGGACCCTATAGAGGTCACAATTTTGAACCGATTGTGATGAAACTTGACATGCATGTTTATAACCCCAAAATCTTGTTTCCTTTCGATATTTGCGGCCATCGGATCGTAACTTCCTGAATTATGGCCCCTGATTGTCTCTGAAAAATCGCCCTTTTTAGCTTGTGGTCCCTCTGGAGGTCAAAATTATTACCCGATTTAAAAAACCGTTCGATTATATCACCGTTACATGGTAATGAAGGTTGAGTTCAAATTTCGTGAAAATCGGACCAAAATTGACAAACAAAATGGCCGCCGTTTGTACGCGAATAGTGTGAAAATATGTTATATCAAGGTTGTGGACCCTATAGAGGTCACAATTTTGAACCGATTTTGATGAAACTTGACATGTATGTTTATAACCCAAAGATCTTGGTTCCTTTTGATATTTGCACCCATCGGATCGTAACTTCCTGAATTATGGCCCCTGATTGTCCGAAAAATTGCCCTTTTTAGCTTGTGGTCCTGCTGGAGGTCAAAATTATTATCCGATTTAAAAAAACGTTTGATTATATCACCATTACATGGTAATGAAGGCTCTGTTCGAATTTCGTGAAAATCAAACCAAAATTGACGGACAAAATGGCCGCCATTTGTACGCGAATAGTGTGAAAATATGTTATATCAAGGTTCTGGACCCTTTAGAGGTCACAATTTTGAACCGATTTTGATGAAACTTGACATGCATGTTTATAACCCGAAGATCTTGGTTCCTTTCGATATTTGCGCTCATTGATTCGTAACTTCCTGAATTATGGCCCCTGATTGTACGAAAAATCACCCTTTTTAGCTTGTGGTCCCCCTGGAGGTCAAAATTATTATCTGATTTAAAAAAACGTTTGATTATATCACCATTACATGGTAATGAAGATTGAGGTAAAATTTTGTGAAAATCGGACCAAAATTGACAGACAAAATGGCCGCCGTTTGTACGCGATTAGTGTGAAAATACGTTATATTAAGGTTGTGGACCCTATAGAGGTCACAATTTTGAACCGATTTTGATGAAACTTGACATGCATGTTTATAACCCAAAGATCTTGGTTCCTTTCGATATTTGTGCATATGGGATTGTAACTTCCTGAATTATGGCCCCTGATTGTACGAAAAATGACCTTTTTTTTTTAGCTTTTGGCCCCTCTGGGGTCAGAATTATTATCCCATTTAAAAAAACGTTTGATTATATCACCGTTACATCGTAATGAAGGTTGAGGTCGAATTTCGTGAAAATCGGACCAAAATTGACAGCTGTTCTTGTCACGCCATCCATCCTTCATCACTAACAAGGGGAAACCACGCCAGAAAATCTAGATGAACTTTGTCACCCAATGCAGGGATCAAACACCTAACCTCAAGGCTACCGAGCCAGCATCTTACCCACTTAGCAACATGATCCCCAGTCGAATTTGAAGCCTACTGAAATAAACCTTTATAACCCAAAGATCTTAATTCATTTCGATATTTGCACATAGGAAAAATCACTTTCGGTATTGCTTGTTCTCTATCCATCTCTCGAAAATGTGGGCGTATCCTGCCTGGCAGTGCCAGCCTATCTTTTTTTTTTTGGAAATGTCAATTTTTTTTTTACCTTCATCCGTCGAAGCGGAGTATACAACGAAGGCCGGACTTCGGCGGAAAAACGTATCCACTTATACCCCGAAAAATCAGAATTGCAAATTTTTGTGATGTAGGCTACATTTTACTGCTCCTCAAATCTGAGCAAATGCTATTCAAATTTTGAATTGATTAGCCAAAATGTGAATCTGTCACAAAAATTTGCTACTCATTCGTTTTAGACTAAATTGAACCCTGGTTAAAAAAAATGTACCATATCTTAAAATCCAATGGTTATTGTTAATATTACTGCAATGTTTCAAAAAATGACATCTTCGGTGGTTTCAGACTTTTCACATTGTCGCAGAATACGGGAAATAGCTTTAATCTCTAAGTCACGCCAACTTTCCCAGTCAAACTGAAGAAATTGTATCGATCCGACAAGTAGTTTCCGGGATACAATCAAATTGGAAGAAGATAAATAATAATAACTAGATCTGCTAAGCAGATATTAAAGCTTTCATATTCAGTCACTTCCTGTCACATGTCATGGGTCATATAAATAATCCGAACAAGAAAAAAATTTGTTTCACTCGTAAACAACTTTGTCGTCATGAAAAAAGTCAAAAGGCAAAATTTGAATTTTTGAAATACAGTAGACCCTACTTATAACGGATGTGCATACAACGGACAATCGCTTATAAAGGACACAACAGTTTGGTCCCGATTTTTATACGCCCACATTGAAATGTGGCCGTATATTGTCGTCGGCCCCGTCAGTCCGTCGGTCGGTCCGGCGTCCACAATTGCTTGCAGACGCTCTAGAGGCTAAAGTTAATATCCAATTGACATTAAATTGATACAGTGTTTAGTGTATTATAAATGTTTCGTTAACTAAAAAAGTAATAATATGCGACAACTCTTGTTGACTGCCCGGACGATTTAGCTGCTGTGGGCGTATGTTTCGTTGCCTGTCAACCTATCTTTTACGAAACATGACAGAGAGCTGGAACAAGAAATCGAATTTAGAAATAATGCACGGTGGGCGACTCAACAATTGTTTTACAAACCTTGTAAAAGTGAAATGAAACTACTGCTGGTATCATGTTCGTGTCCAACCCGAGTTATTCAGAGATATTATTTGTACTAAACCAAAATATGTCGCTCCTTGCGTTCTTAAGGATAAAGCAATTTAAAAAAAATAAAACGAGTGTAATTTCTAAAGATGCCGTAATAACCAAAAGGCTAAATATTACTGCTGTTCAGAGTCGTCAACAATAGATTTTTTACGACTGTAATAGTTGATTGTATGTTGAGAATTTCCCTGTGCTGTTGCTATTTATAGACTCAACGAGTGTGCGAGACTGTCAGAAAATTAGTAGTAGTAAACCAACTAAAGCGTGCACATTCCACGTGTCTAGTACAACTTATTAGTAGGCACGTGGGACACCCTAATAATGTAGAAATCGCATTTATGATAATGTAATAATTATATTTTCAGACTAATCAGGGTTATAATAAATCTAGAAATACAGTTCCCCCACGTTTCCAGAAGCAACAACAGGAACAGATGAGACAGTCTGTTTCAACGTCACAAAGTCCAGGTACTGCTGGTACACACACAGGAATGCCACCACAAGGCTTTCGTCAAGGGCCTCCACCCCATTGGCCATATGATATGAGAGCTTGGGCTAGCATACCACCATTCATGGATCCAAGATATGGTGGCAGACCGCCTGTTGATATGCAAGGTAAACGGTCTTGTAATAAACATAACTGTGGATTATTAAATACAAAATAAGTTTGATTATTCAACATCAGCTAATTCCAAAGAATTTACTACAGTTGTGCTTTATCGTATGGTACATGTACCAGTATGTTTGACGCCCCCCCCCCCCAGCATTACACATCTCCAGTGATAATATTAAGAATTTTACTATTATATCCTCTCTATTTTAATATTAGGTGTCACAGCTCCATTGCTCGCGTTGGAAGAAAGTTAATATCCGATTGACTTTAAATTTATACACAGTGTTTTAAGGTCATGAGACGAAGAAGCCTATTGATTTTCAGCGATTTCCGATAATTACTGTTAGAGTTATGGCCCTTGATCACTTCAAAAATCTTATGGACGCTCTAGAGGTCAAAGTTAATATCCAATTGACTTTAAATTTATACACAGTGTTTAAGGTCATGAGACGAAGACGCCTATTGATTTTAGAGCGCCCACAAGATTTTACAAAGTGATCAAGGGCCATAACTCTGGCAGTATTTATCAGTATTTAACAGGCTTCTTCGTCTCATGACCTAAAACACTGTGTATAAATTTAAAGTAGCTAAGTCTCTAACTCAATATCATCCAAAATCTTCAACATTGAAAACACAATTTATTTGTGAATTTAAATCAACATTGATGCCGTGATCTTACCGGGAAAGATGGGCTTCTGATATCCACAATTTAAGACAAAATACTCATTTTACCATTGGTACCAGGGCTCTATAAAAGTTGAGTGTGCCTGCGCACACACTTGAAAATGTGCCTGCAGGGTCATACTCAAAAAGAGAGTATTCAATTGCCAGGTATATAGTATGATTGATTGGGGGGGGGGGGGGTTACGGCAGAAAAAGAAATTATAAATAATTTTTAGTACCTTTTTTATTATGGTTTCTGAATTGTATTAATGTATTATAGATTACTTTAATAATAAAGATTATGTTTGATGTGCATATTGTTGTTGTTTGGGGTTGATATAAACATAGAATAGATGCCTACCGGCGTCAAACAAGTTCTGTACTTAGCTTAGTATCCGACACATCAACATCTATAACTTAGACAATGGCTGCCATTTTATCATGAGAACCGGACACCGAAGGCTTAGAATCAGCAGGTTTTGAGAAAAAATTTCATGGACTTGTCCAATCTGAACGACAGACTCACCCTACTTGCGGAGAAGCTACCATTTAATTTTCATACGTTAGTTAGCCCACGTACGGGAGTTGTCGGCTTTTGACCGTAGGGCATTGCAGTCTTCGGCGGGGTGATTTCTCTGTATGCACTTTATAATTTTGAAATAAAATAACATCACCACAAACTCGGCAAGAGACTTTGTTCTTTTTTGCACTTGATACTCGATAGGAAGCCATCGTTATAGAATTTCGGGTTCGCCGAGGTCACAGGTGATAGTTCATACGTCGCGTGCTATTCTTTTATTCATCGACTGGCATTCTGCTAGAATTGTCACTAAATTAAGCAGAGGTCACAGGTGATAGGTCATAAGTCACAGATGGAATCGCTAACGTCGCGTGCTGATGTTTTTATCATCGACTAGCTTATTCTAGTAAATTATTATACGGTAATCAAAGTAAACAAAAAAGTATTCTTTATTTTACATGATTTACGCGACAGTAATACTTTTTAAAAATGTGCCTGCAAAAATTTTTTTTTAAAGCAAATGTGCCTGCGCACGCCGTGCGCATGTGCGCGGAAATATCGATGCCTGATTGGTACACGAATTGTGTACCATTTTGTGTTTCAGCCCCAGTTATAGCAAGATACTCGGGGAACACAAGTTGTATCAAATCAAACGACGTATGTAGACTTGATTAACCAGACGCTAGAAATTGGTTTATTTCGCCGAACATAACCGATTTGAAATTAAGAGTAAAGACAGAAACCATTGAATGTAAATCAGTTTATATACATTATAAATCAGTATTATGCGTTGCGACCCACTTCTGTTAATTTCTTGGTCCCAAATGTTAGCGATTTAGCTCCATTAAAGTAAATCGGATATTAACTTTGGCCTCTAGAGCGTCCACAAGATTTTTATAAGCCCACATTTCCATGTGGTCGTATTATACCGTCGACACTGCCGGCGGCAATGGCCTCCGAATTTTAGAATTTGGCCGCAGAATCGTGGCCGATATTTAATTATCCACGGCCATGTATGGCCGCCGATTAATGCTGGGTATCGATAGTTATTTTTACTATCGATAATTGGCATTGAAATGTTGATTGATACTATCGAAACAATCTTATTTTCACGGTCGTAATCAAGACTGGATTACGTGTTTAAAAGTCAAAACCATACAATGTTGCGAAAATTTTTTTTGTTCCGTCTTCTAGTTAATAATAAACCGTCTCATATTACGTATAAACTGTACTTAATTTTTAAATAATGTAGTCTTGGTTCTGAATGACGAAATACTGTTGATGGGCCGATGTATGTAGAGGAACCAAACTAAAATGAGCACGAGTCGATTCAAAACATTGCGTACGTGAGTGCGACAAATACCAACATGGCGGACAATTCGTTGTCTATTCGCGTGCAAAAACTAAGGAAAATTAATAGCCCAAAAAGCTTGTAATCATGAATTCGTAAATTGTTTATTAAGATTGACACTTTGAAATAAATATAAAGTGACCGATGTAGGCTATTGTATTATTATATATACGAAGGATTAAGTCACGGAAAACATCGAGTCAACTCCTCTACGCACGCACAAAAAATAGACTAAGAGAACGATACTCGATTGTGCTTTTTGGCATATCTTATCGATACTATTGATTTGTATTGATATTTTACGCAGCTATACCGATGATATAGTAATGCTTTCAACTCTTAATAAAAAATGCCGATTTTTTTTTTTTTTAAATTTTTGAATAAAAAATTGTACTAAAAACGGTACGATAAGAGTTTCATCCCTCTCCCCCAAAACTGTAAGGATGCATTATTTTTTGAAAATAATAAATATATTGAACGTGATGTGATAGTCCTGTCTGTATATTATAATAACCGTTTGAATGAGAAAAAATATCTACAGATTTGTAACATAATATTACATATTAAGCTGATAATATCATAATTATGACTTGGCCTTGGATTTTCAATTTTTGGCCTAGAATCAAGGTTGCACTTTGGCCTTCGATAAAAAACGAATTTCGAGCCCTGACCGTCGCCCCTGTTTGTTGACTCTCTACAGGTCACAGTTCTTATCCGATTTTGACGAAACTTGAAATGTAGGTTTATCCTCATAAGCTATCGGCTGCTTTCGATATTGGCATGTATCCGATCGAAACTTTCTACAGGTCACAATTCTTATCCGATTTTGACAAACTTAAAATATAGGTTTATCCCCATAAGATCTCGACTGCTTTCGATATTGGCATCTATCGGATCAAAAATTCATGGATTATGGCCCCTGATTGTACGAAATATCATGTTTTTAGCTTGTGGGACCCTATAGAGGTCACAATTTTGAACCAATTTGGATGAAACTTGACATAACCCGAAGATCTTGGTTCCTTTCGATATTTGCGCCCATCGGATCGTAACTTCCTGAATTATGTCCCTGGATTGTCCAAAAAATCGCTTTTTTTAGCTTGTGGTCCCTCTGGAGGTCAAAATTATTATCCGATTTAAAAAACCGTAAGATTATATCACTGTTACATGGTAATGAAGGTTGAGTTAGAATTGATGGACAAAATGGCCGCCATTTGTACGCGAATAGTGTGAAATTATGTTATATCAAGGTAATGGACCCTATAGAGGTCACAATTTTGAACCGAGTTTGATGTAACTTTACATGTATGTTTATAAGCCAAAGATCGTGGTTCCTTTCGATATTTGTGCCCATCGGATCGTAACTTCCTGAATTATGGCCCCTGATTGTCCGAAAAATTGACCTTATTAGGTTAGCTTGTGGTCCCTCTGGAGGTCAAAATTATCCAATTTTGAAAACCGTTTTATTATATCACTGTTACATGGTAATGAAGGTTGAGTTCGAATTTCGTGAAAATTAGACCAAAATTGACGGACAAACTGGTCGCCGTTTCTAAATTAGGTTATATCAAGGGTGTGGACCCTATAGAGGTCACAATTTTTATACGTCCCTGTTCGTCCGTCCATCCACAATTGTTTGTGAACAGTCTACAGGTCACAATTTTTATCCGATTTCAATGAAACTTAAGGTAAGACGTGGCAGGAAAAATCTATTTTCTAAACTACTGTATGGATTTTATTGAAATTTGGCAGGTGTTTGGATATGGTTATTATGAGTTTATGTGCAAAAAATCAAATGCCTAGGTATATTAGGTACTAAGTTATGAACATTTTATTGGAGGCAAACGGTGAAAAATTATACAATTTTTAGGGAAAGTAGTTTTCACGAGAAATATAATGTATATCATAAAACAACCTATTTTTTAATCCCAAAAGAACCGTTGTACAGGATTATCTATATAAAGTTAATGACAACCTTCATTTTAGCAAATGGGTGTTAGTCAACTTCATCACTTGAAAATTTTCACTTTTTCTAATTTTTCAAAGACCAATTGTGAAATAAGAATATCACATACATTAATGATTTATAGATAATCTTGTACAGTAAGTATAGAGCTAAAAACATGCCAAATTTCATTGTTCTAGATATAATAGTTTTCATTTTATGGCTTTCCTAAGGTGCAAAATATGCGTTCTGAGAAAAAGCCGAATTTGTCGCGATCTTCAAATAAAAACAACACAAACACACGCGATCTGTAAGAGACAGCCCAGATAGTGGTAAACACTTACAGGATCATATATAAGATTATTAGTAATAATTGTAGGCTTTATTCTGATATTTTTTTTAGGGTTGATTTGGTCTGTGTCTGTATCATATAGTCACCCACCCGCTCGTGCAACCACGACGCATTCGGCAATCTTGGAAATTGACAGAGATTTTCTCTCCCATTTTAGTTAAAATTGTTGATGCTTTGTCTAGTTTTTTGAGGTTTTTTTATTTTTGCAGCCCAATTTGTCTGAATTTCTTCTACAGTTTTGATATAATTGATTATTTGGCTGAATAACATTTCACACACTTCATGGATTCCATTTTTATACGGCCATTACTATAACACCAGTGTTTGGAAACAAACACATCTTTAATGATATATTTCAAACAAACATTTTGTGTCAAATTCTTTTTAAACTTGTTTTAATATATTAAATAGTAGGCAACTTGTTTTATGACTTGGTGTTATTATAACACCAAGCCAAGCTACACTAGAACATCTATTATGGTGTGATTTAGTTAGATCCACATAACTCAAAATAGAATTACTACCGGAATAAGAAATAAAATAAAATTGGCTCTCTATATATATATATATATATATATTTTTGTAGAACTTTTGCAGGCAGCCATGCATAATATCTATAAAAAATTTGTCTTATTTATATAAGCAGTGTTGATATAGTAATGCTACATAAGTAATGTGTTGATAGTACTAATGCCACTAATGGGGTTTTTTTTTTTTGCTTCACTACAAAAATCATTCGAAAATAGGTTTGAGTTTTTTTTTAAATCTTTATTTTTTCTTAGAAATGTTCCTGGCAGCGATAATGTCCATAAATATGTAATGGAAAACCCCGTAAAAAATGCGTAAACTTTTACTAGGGTATAAAAATAAGTAAAAGACGTCCCGGTAGTCGCGATTGTCATTTATAAGTAATAGTAACTAAATGGTGAGTCGTGCATGATCGCGCATCTCCGTAACTAGGCTACGTAACGATTATAATGTACTGCGCATGCGCCGGAAGAGTTCACAACCGATTGACCCTTATTATGTATTCAAAAATCCATAAAAGGCCTTTTCCGTGATATTTTTTAACGGAAAGAACCGGCAATTGCCAAATATGTAACTGTTATAAATAGAATATTTTACGACTATCAAACGAAGCGGAACTTCCTCTTTCCATCGATATATCAAACATGGCGTCCATAACAATGCTGTCGACGGCACGAAAGCCGAAGACAGTGGCATATTTTGCGATTCTCTTTACCCGAAAATTGATTTTAATTGACCTAGACACTTTTCAAATGTGAAATTAGGTACTTATTTTTTATTTTGTTAATTTAATTTTTTCGTAATATAATAATAAACATATTGAACCTGCCGAAAATCATAAAATGTCAAAACTCGGAATTTTGAATATTTTTCGACTTTTTCGACCCGCGTCTTACCTTAAAATATAGGTTTATCACCCTAAGATCTCCGTTCCTTTCGATATTGGCATGTATCGGACTGTAACTTCATGGGTTATGGCCCCTGATTGTCCAAAAAATCATGTTTATTCGCCCACATTGAAATGTGGTCGTATATTGTCCGGCGTCCACAATTGCTTGTGGAAGCTCTAGAGGCTAAAGTTAATATCCGATTGACTTTAAATTTATACACAGTGTTTAAGGTCATGAGACGAAGAAGCCTATTGTTTTTCAGCGATTTCCGATAATAACTACCAGAGTTATGGCTCTTGATCACTTCAAAAAATCTTGTGGACGCTCTAGAGGCCAAAGTTAATATCCGATTGGCTTTGGATTTATACACAGTGTTTAAGGTCATAAGACGAAGAAGCCTTTTGATTTTCAGTGATGTCAGATAATTAGTGCCAGAGTTATGGCCCTTGATCACTTCAAAAAATCTTGTGGATGCTCTAGAGGCCAAAGTTAATATCTGATTCATTAATATGTTCCATATTTTTAATACTTGCGTCAATACTTGGGTGTTGCTGTGAACAGTTAATGTCCGATTTACTTTAAATTTATACACAGTGTTTAACCCTTTGAACACTGACTATACATGGGGTGTTGCACGTCCCTCCCTGGATTTACAGGACATCATATTAATTATGATGGCAACGTAATTGGAGCTTGACACGCCCCAAGCCGCAAAACCGACATTTCGGCAATATGCGATACAACGTCAAGCCGGTTTTGTGGCATTTCGGGTTCTAAGGGTTAAGGTCATAAGACGAAGAAGCCTATTGATTTTCAGCGATTTCCAATAATTAGTGCCAGAGTTATGGCCCTTGATCACTTCAAAAAATCTTGTAGAGGCTCTAGAGGCCAAAGTTAATATCCGATTGACTTTAAATTTATACACAGTGTTTAAGGTCATGAGACGAAGAAGCCTATTGATTTCAGCGATTTCTGATAATTAGTGCCAGAGTTGTGGCCTTTGATCACTTCAAAAAATCTTGTGGATGCTCTAGATGCCAAAGTTAATATCTGATTCATTAATATGTTCCATATTTTTAATACTTGCGTCAATACTTGGGTGTTGCTGTGAACACCTGTTTAGTTGCCTGTATAATATGTAGTTATTTTATTATAATTTCAGGAATGCCAATCTTCCCGCCACAAGTTCGTAGGAGAACTGATAGTCATGGATCTGGTGCTGATAGCCAGGATGATAATAGACCGTCAGACTCTAATTTTGAACAACAACAGCGTGATCACAGAAACTGGTTAGAAAGTAGAGGTTATCCCCCACCTCCATCTCATGCAGGTAATTTCACATTCTATTTTAATTGTCCCCTGCCTTTAGAAGATAGCAGGGGACTATTAAAATACAGGCATGATTTTTTTCCATTATTTAACGGATTTCTGCTTTTTTCATCCCCGTGGGTCTTTTCCGTAAATCATCTAAATTTGCAATAAAAATTTGGGACATGGTAGTAGTCTTTTGACTTTGTCTGACGATATTTATTTCTATATTATTATAGTCCTCACATTGTGCTAAAAGGTAGCTAAAAACAGGACTGGTAATTTTGTTGTCAAGTCTGATTATTAACCACGGCGCTAAGCATGGTTTAGATAATGTAGTCGATTTACACAAGGATAACCAGAGTATGTTTCAATTGCCTTGTCAATGTAGAAAATTAAAATCATGGTAATCGAGACTTGGGAATTATTGTCCAATGAAATTGCTGAAAAGTATTACTCTGCCGACTTGTTCAGTCGTTTTGTTATACGCCCACATAGATGATGCCTATTGATTTTCAGCGATCTCTGATAATTATTGCCAGAGTTATGGCCCTTGATCACATCAAAAAATCCTGTGGACGCTCTAGAGGCCAAAGTTAATATCTGATTGACTTTAAATTTACACACACTGTTTAAGGTCATGAGACAAAGAAGCCTACTGATTTTCAGCGATTTCAAATAATTACTTCCAGAGTTATCTCCCTTGATCACTTCAAAAAACCTTGTGATGCTATAGATGCCAAACTTATCATCCGATTGACTTCAGATTGATACACAGAGTTTAAGGTGTTGAAACGAACAAGTATTTTGATTTTCAATGAATTTTGATATCTGAACAGCTAAATCCATGATGTTAAATGTTTCCTATACTAATTGTTAGCGTGGGGCAAAACTTTATAAAAAGCAAACAAATTCTAATGATTTTCAGATAATTACAAAATGAGTTGTTACTCCTAATCAGATTTTAGTGTATAACAAATGTTTCATTCCCCAAAAAAGTAAAAATATGCTACAACCCTTGTTGACTGCCTGGACGATTTAGCTGCTGTGGGCGTATGTTTCGTTGCCTGGCAACCTATCTTTTGACCTGTGATAGTTAGCGCTGGTCGCTTCACAACTTTGTAACAGCACGGTTTCTATTATAATTTATATATTGGCATTTTCTGTGGCTCTAATAATATATTTTGTCATCAGTGATGTAAAAAAATATTAACCACTTTTACTACTTTTAGGTACGGTAATTGAAATTAAAAAAAAAAAATGAAAAAATTGAATCAAGTCCGTATTTAATATTCATATAAATACTGTAGTACGAACTATCCCTAGTAAATAAAAAGTGAAAGTAAAACGCACATTCCAGCATTACAAGAGTAATTAAGGTACGGTACTACAGATAATTTATAATAGGATTTCAACACCTCAACGACAAAGTATTCATTTAAAAATGCAAGTTTGGTACCCAGTGTATATAGTATGAAAATAAAATTGATTAGCAGTCATAGGATGTTTTAAAAAAAAAAAGTACTAATCAATCTGAAAATTGATTAGCAGTTCTTCTTAATTGAATAGCAAAAATGTAAATTTTGCGGTATCCTATTGAACGATCTCAAGAGGCCATAATTTCTACCGGTATACAAGTAATGTTGATGTGTGTGTAATGGGTGACTTTAATTCCCTCTAATAATAGTTTTATGTTTATATGCAGCATATCATGTTCTGAATACAAACAAATATTCATATTCAAATCCCGTACAATATTCAAATTTAAATCTGTATTATTTCTACAAAATTAAGTGTTTTTGTTAGTTATACAAATACGATAGAATCTAAGCGTACCGACACATCGGCTACCTGCTTCAATTCATGCCAGCAAAATATTCCTCCAAAATTACATGTCTTCATTTACACGACAGAACATGGAAAAAAAATATCTGTAGGAAAATTTTGATGTCGAAGCATTGTTTGTCTTTGTTATAAAACGGTATTTTAAAATTACATAGAAGATTTGACGCCCGTATGCAATGCATGCCACTCGGCAAACCTCTGCAGATCTGCAGAGGTTTGCCAAGTGCAATGCATGCATTGTCACCATGTTGTTATTTGTCCACGCGACTTTTTTCCCCCCGCCAAAATGGGTACTGTTGGTACCGTGATATTTATATTTGGAATAGGTGGAAAAGGTGATTTTGAGATTATGATTATACATTTGATTTTATTAGTTTTTATACGCCCACATTGAAATGTGGTCGTATATTGTCGTCGCCCCTGTCCGTCCGTCCGTCCGTCCGTCCGTCCGTCCGTCCGTCGGTCCGTCGGTCCGGCGTCCACAATTGCTTGTGGACGCTCTAGAGGCTAAAGTTAATATCCGATTGACTTTAAATTTATACACAGTGTTTGAGGTCATGAGATGAAGAAGCCTATTGTTTTTCATCGATTTCCGATAATAACTACCAGAGTTATGGCCCTTGATCACTTCAAAAAATCTTGTGGACGCTCTAGAGGCCAAAGTTAATATTCGATTGGCTTTAAATTTATACACAGTGTTAACGGTCATCAGTTGAAGAAGCCTATCGATTTTCAGCGATTTCCGATAATTAGTGCCAGAGTTATGGCCCTTGATCACTTCAAAAAATCTTGTGGACGCTCTAAAAGCCAAAGTTAATATCCGATTGACCTTAAATTTATACACAGTGTTTAAGGTCATAAGATGAAGAAGCTTATTGATTTTCAGCAATTTCCGATAATTAGTGCCAGAGTTATGGCCCTTGATCACTTCAAAAAATCTTGTGGACGCTCTAAAAGCCAAAGTTAATATCCGATTGACCTTAAATTTATACACAGTGTTTAAGGTCATAAGAAGAAGAAGCCTATTGATTTTCAGCGATTTCCGATAATTAGTGCCAGAGTTATGGCCCTTGATCACTTCAAAAAATCTTGTGGACGCTCTAAAAGCCAAAGTTAATATCCGATTGACTTTAAATTTATACACAGTGTTTAAGGTCATAGGACGAAGAAGCCTATTGATTTTCAGCAATTTCCAATAATTAGTGCCAGAGTTATGGCCCTTGATCACTTCAAAAAATCTTGTGGACGCTCTAAAAGCCAAAGTTAATATCCGATTGACTTTAAATTTATACACAGTGTTTAAGGTCATAAGACGAAGAAGCGTATTGATTTTCAGCGATCTCTGATAATTATTGCCAGAGTTATGGCCCTTGATCACTTCAAAAAATCTTGTGGATGCTCTAGAGGCCAAAGTTGATATCCGATTGACTTTAAATTTATACACAGTGTTTAAGGTTATGAGACGAAGAAGCCTATTGATTTTCAGCGATCTCTGATAATTATTGCTAGAGTTATGGCCCTTGATCACATCAAAAAATCCTGTGGACGCTCTAGAGGCCAAAGTTAATATCTGATTGACTTTAAATTTACACACACTGTTTAAGGTCATGAGACTAAGAAGCCTACTGATTTTCATTGATTTCAAATAATTACTTCAAGAGTTATCTCCCTTGATCACTTCAAAAAACCTTGTGACGCTATATATAGATGCCAAACTTATCATCCGATTGACTTCAGATTGATACACAGAGTTTAAGGTGTTGAAACGAACAAGTATTTTGATTTTCAATGAATTTTGATAACAGAACAGCTAAATCCATGATGTTAAATGTTTCCTATACTAATTGATAGCGTGGGGCAAAACTTTATAAAAAGCAAACAAATTCTAATGATTTTCCGATAATTACGTAATGAGTTGTTTCATTACCAAAAAAAGTAAAAATATGCGACAACCCTTGTTGACTGCCCGGACGATTTAGCTGCTGTGGGCGTATGTTTCGTTGCCTGGCAACCTATCTTTCATTACCGAAAAAAGTAAAAATATGCGACAACCCTTGTTGACTGCCCGGACGATTTAGCTGCTGTGGGCGTATGTTTTGTTGCCTGGCAACCTATCTTTTTAAGTAGATCTCATCATTCTTTTCACAAAACTTTTTACAGATTCAAAATCGGATGAAAATTTTTATTGAGGCTCAAAGTTGCGATTTTTGACTTTTCGCGGTAGAAAGGTTTTTCAACACTTTGAAATGGTCATTTTTGTTTTTTTTTTGTGATGCCATAGTTCATTTCATATCGAAACTATCAAAAATGTAAATGTATATATGAAATACAACTTTAAGGCTAATGATGTTTCAATTTTCACATGTAACAATAACTCCTGTTTCCACAGCAACTCCAAAATACGTAGGTTTTCTCAAAAATCCCATTGTTTCAAAGTGATTTTGGTCAATTTTTTCATCTAAAATTCGTCTTATCCATGCTATATCTGAAATATTGAACCTGATTGTTATGCATTTTAAAATCAGTAGCTATCAAGTAAGATTAAAAGAAAAAAAAAGCGTAAAAATATGCCTTTTCTCAAGAGCTGGATTTATGTTCATTTTTGAACAATTGTCCGCGGCACACATTTGCCTATTTTTGGGGTGTTTTGGGGACATTAATAAAATAAGAAAGAATGGAGATATGGAAGTAAATTTATGGGAATATGTCAAAAAGTTTGTGAATTTTTAAAATTACATATTTCCAATCTGCCATATCCTATCAATTTTGGTTGTCATAGCAACCAAAATGGAAAAAATGCAATTTTTGACCATTTTCAACGCTATTTACCATAAACCAAAAGGTGATCAGCACATTAAAAAATAAGCATTTTAAAATATTTAAAACCCAAGTAATGTCAAATGATATTGATTGTATAAGTTTGAGCAAAATATTAAGGAGTTTGAGTGGTTACCATAACAACCACTGTATATTTTTTTTAAAAAAAACATCATTTTCCGATAATTTTCTCAAGGGGATCGTTCGCACTTGGTATGACCGTTTTTTATTAAAAATGAAAAAAAAAAAAAAAAATTTGTTTACATGTATTCTTGTTAGGAAAAAGTGTTCTAAACTTGTTTTCAGTCTTTATTTCACCAGAAAATGATTATTTTCTACAAATATAATGCCTTTTGCATATCCTATAATTAGTTTTTATCCGTAATTAATCTTTTGTCTTAGAAATTTTTCCTAAAATTCACCCCCTCGTAACTTCTATACAAATCAACGGATCGTCGCCATTTCGGTATCTATTTATAGCCTGGGAAAAATACTATAAATAAACCGTGACGTATTATGTGTTGGCAATGGCAATGTACAGGAATTCCCGCGTTACCCTCAAGTCTTCGATAGTAAAAACAAGCTTTTCCATTGGTCTATTAGATCACGTGGAATTATTAGCCAATGAAAATACGCAGTTCATGAGTACATACGGGTATTTTGTAACCTTTGACTCGTTTGCACATGCGCACTACTATTCTTACCGAACTTCCGGAAGTGCGAAGAATGGTGAAACTAAAGCCGATTTTTACGGATTTTTGAGCCTAAAATGACTATTAAAAATTGAGAAGCGCAAATAAATTCAAAGGAATGTATATTCGACGTTGAGCTACTAGTCTTCCCTCAACATTTGGCTGAGAAACCCAGAAATGTGCCGATAAAGCGAGTGAGTCGAGTGACATTGATGACCTAGTTTTACTTTTACTTTAGAAAATAATAATAACAACAATGATTACGAAGATTTTGAAGTACATTTTGACAGTTCGAACGGCGATAATGAATTATTACATGAATCTGATGACGAAGTAGATTTCCCACAAAATTTTAGAGTTAGCCACTTCTAAAAAAGTTTTACAAATTTGATATTATTCCATCCACTGAAGAGCCGTCTAGTAGTAATGACCAATCAGGCTACAGATAGCTATAAAGTGAACTTTCTAAAATCAATAATATCAAAATTTAATAGTCCAAAATGTCAGAATAAATTTGATCAACAGTTTTGTTTGACTGATGTGAACTTTCTTATGTCAATATTATCAAAATTGAATCGTACAAAATGTCAGAATAAATTTTAAAATTTTATCAACAGTTTTGACTAAAAATAATTTCTTTGGGATTTCAAGTTCAATTACGGTGTACCGCTATTGTTATTTTTTGTCCGGAAAATGTTTCTACTACCAATAAAGTAGGATGAATGCTACTGCTACGGGAAGTTTTATTAGTGATATTGCACAAAAAGAAACCAACATAAAAGATTATAAGATAATATACAAAATTCAGAGAGATATTGAAAAAAAATACTAAGTTAAAGAATTTGGAAAATTAAAAAAAAAAAAAATGCAACTAGCAGTAGAAAAGAGTGAGCAGTTTATATTACCAAAGGGTTTTAATTTTAGTACTGGTACATAAAAATAAACCATCAATGTTCAAAAACCGTGAATTTTTCACTTTGCAAGATTTAACGAACAATATAATAACATTACAAACAATTGATGCGGTAACACGGATATCCTCATCGTTTTTTCTGATCATAGTTTTTGTTATGATTACAGCTAATTTGGGGGGTCATTATAGTGTGACTTTGTATCATTTTTCCTCCACTAAACTTTATATTTGCACACAGTGACACATAAACAACATTCAGAATAAATTTGAGCCAAATCCAACTGATAGATCTCGAAAAATAGCAAACCTAAAAAATACTATATAAAATCCCATTTTTCCGTTGCCATGGCAACCGGTTGTCAGATTTTAACGATAAGACAAATTGTATACTAGTTTCATGTATATGTTTCTTATGTGAAAATTTAAATATCCTAGCATTGTAAGGTAAAATTTAGTATGAAATGCTTGAAGGAAATTTTGCGCAAACTTCAAATGGCATTTTCTCAAAACGTGTTTTTGCGCCAATCGCAACTTTTAGTTTCGCTATTTTTCAAAAACTATTGGAGATATCAATTTGAAATTTTCAGAGATGCTTAGTGAGGTGTTACTGTGTGCAAATAAGGCTTTTTTTGAATATGCAACACATAGGGCAAAAGTTATGGTTTCTAGAGTAACTCGGGTTGTACTAAATTTCGCTTCGCTAATTTTTGTGGCCATCATAATGTGACTTTATATTATTTTTTCTCCACCAAACTTCTTATTTGCACACAGTGACACATAAACAACATTCAGAATAAATTTGAGCCAAATCCCACTGATAGATCCTGAAAACTAGTGAAACTAAACAAATTACCCAAAATAATTTTATTTTTCCGTTGCCATGGCAACCGGTTGTCAGAAGTGAACAAAACGACAAATTTTATACTAGTTTTATGTATATGTGTCTTGTGTGAAAATTTAAACAAAATAGCTTTATAAGTAAAAAACTTGGTCTGAAGTGCTTACTATCCCCTTAAGTCAGTAGCTGTCAGGCAAGATTGAACAAATAAATCAGAATCATGCCTGAACATAGGTCTGTCTTGCCGTCCGTCCGTTGAAGCATGCATGGTATTTCGAAATGCCAACAAAGCACCCCGACTGATTGAAAGGTCCTTCATTTATCTTTTTAATGATACTAGAATGAAAAAAAAATATTAATAAGTGCGCCTGTCGAGCACTTGAAGTGGGGTATCCTCGTGACAAAATTTTTCAGCGTATCCTCAAAACACGGGGAAATTAACGTTTTTCAATTCAAGTTTATGAAATCAATAAAATGAACACACATATAAAAATTACATCAAACAAAAGAACAGGATATCTGATTCCAAAATATTTCAAAATTATTAGAAAATATTAAAAAAAGTTGAAAAAGGGTTACAAATCGGGGGGAAAAAACTATGGAGCGGAATTTCCCCCATAATTCTAACTTCTAACCTTGTAATGCGTATGCTAATATGCTTACTTCTATGCATGTAACTTCTTACTTACATATGTTAAATTGGCTATTTACACATGTAAAAATGCTAAGTTATATGACTTATTTCTTAAATATTGCAGTTATAATTTGTGTTTTGTTCTATTTCCTTTATTACTTTTAATTTATTGTAGTCAGTTCTGGACCGTGAACATTATCACATTTCACAAATCAACCACCAAATAATAGTAAACAGCGCCATCTGGTGTCATAATGAGCGTTAGAATTTATTCTTACTCGTATTATGCTAACAGATGGCGCTGTTTAAAATTGTATTTTACAATGACCCGTCCCTAAATTAGGAACGGAAATGCGACTCATTTACGTTAAATAGATCAAGGTCAGGGTCGAATTTATTTACAAAAATGTCCGATGCATAAAACTGATGACAGCATAGTATAATCTAGTCGCTTCGGGATGAAAACAAAGATGTGGAGGGATTTATAGAGGAGTAGGCTGCATGTTTTTGTCTTAGTTACTGCCAGCACTGCTTAATAAAGTCACTCTTTATGTTTTCCTCGTCATATTGAGCAACTGGATTATTCGACTGAATTATCTGCCAATTTTAATTTAATTTTATTTCGACTGAGATATTTCACTCATTTTATTGACTGATTTGCTCGACTGAGCAACTGGACAGGTTTTATCGATATCATAATCATGTAGCCCTACTCCCACGTATCCCCTGACTAGTATGAGCATACTCAAGTCAGAAAATGCTTTGTGGGAGAGATGAAGATCATTTGTGTTGATTTATCTAAAGACAGCTTTTACTTTCTTAGTTTACTCTCATCAGAATATTTTTTTCTGTTTTTCACCATCAGGTTCAGTAAATGGTTTTATCGACTGAGATATTCGACTGCTTTTATCAACTGATGTACCGTATTCGACTTCTTTTATTGACTGAGATATTCAACTGGTTTTATCGACTGAGATATTTGACTGGGTTTTATCGATTGGATATTCAACTGGTTTTATCGATTGAGATATTCAACTGGATTTATTCGACTGGGATATTTGACTGATATTGAGCAACTGGGATATTGAGTGACTACTTTTATCGACTGGGATATTTGACTTTTTTGACAATAAAATCAGTCAAATAATAATTCAGTTGACAAAACCGGTTGAATAATTCAGTTGATAAATCCAGTCAAAAAATCCAGTCAAAAAAGTCTAATAATCCAGTCAATAAAACAGTTGATTAATCCAGGCGAAAATAAACAGTCAAATATCCAAGTCGATAAAACCAGTTGCTGAATATTAAGCACCGGTGGCAGTTAATTAAGGTATTATTGAATAGCCCAATCATGCCTGTAGCCATAGCTAAAGGGGGTAGTCTTATGATCTAGGTATATTTAGGTGATACATGTACTTATAACTAGAGAGTAAAAAATAGAATCCTACATATGCCTGTAGTCAGGGGCTTGGGTTGGACGAGACAGGTTTTTTTGTGACCTCTAGTCGAATATTTCAGTGTATATTTCAGTCGAAAAAAGCTGTCTCTTGACTTGATCGTGGAGAACCATACTTTATGAAGCACTAATGGGAGTGAACTAAGATAACAATAAGTAGCCTGGAGCCATGGTGGCTAAGTGAGTAAGATGCAGGCTCGCTAGCCTGTAGGTCACAGGTTCGTTTCCGGTATTCTTCAGGATTTTCCGAATGGTTTCGCCCTTGTCAGTGGGGGAGAGCGGTGTCCCTGACAACAAGGACAGCTGTGTCTTGTGGTTTGGATGAAATGAAATACCAAGGTCCCATGTACACATTGGCGTGCATGTAAAAGATCTCCGGGCAGCTGGAATACGATATATAAGAGTAGGACAATGTTTGATGTTAAACACCATTTCATTTCATTAATGCTCATAACATGCTTCTTGGAATAGATCTTCAACACTTTATTTCAGGAGAAAAACACCAACAAGTAAACAACTTTTAACTTCCCATAAATCAGTCCTTCAACTAGTATATAGGTTCCCTAAGCTGGTCTCTCCAACTATAATTCATCTTACATACATTTGTCTTTTTCATATAAATTAGTTACTATGAAAGTGTTGATATAAACATAATTATTGAAGGATCAAATAAAAGTTAAAGAAACTGAACAGATCAACCACTTTAGTTGCCAGTCTGTCATAATTGCAATCGACAGACAAATTAATTACTGTCTGGTTCTAATGACAAATCAAGCATTAAAGCACTAATGAGAGTGTACTAAGATAACAATAAGTAGCCTGGAGCAACGGTGGCTAATCGAGTAAGATGCTGGCTCACTAGTCTGGAGGTAGCGGGTTCGTTCCTGATATTGACCGAGAGAGTTCCTCAGGATTTTATCCGGGTGGTTTCTCCTTGTCGATGGGGCAGGACCAAGGGCCTGACAACAAGGACAGCTGTCTAATCATGCAGATGGGATGGAAGCAAAGGTCCCATGTACACATTGGCGTGGATGTAAAGACCCCCTGGCAGTTAAAATTCAATATATAAGAGTAGACTGTAGCGCTGCTGTCGGGGCCAAAATTCCCTCGTAGCACACTGTACATATTCTTGAAGCAATGGCCTGAGAAATCGCTCTCTGAGATTACCTGTAATCAAACGAAACGCTGCGCGCAGTATGCACACTGTATGGCATATGCCGGTCTTCATTAGCCCAGTCGGTGCACAACAGTAGGACGTTAAACCCAATTTTATTTTATTAAGTAGCAGGAGTTTATGTTGGCTAAGTGGGTAAGACAATGGCTCGCTAACCTAGAGGTCGGGTGGTCGATTCCTGCATTGGCTGAAAAAGTTCATCCAGATTTTCCAGTGCGATTCCCCTTTGTCAGTGATGCAGGACAAGTTAGGTAGTACGTTCAGATGGTACGATAAACCAAGGTCCCGTGTACGTAAAAGATCCCTTGACAGTTGGACAAAATTTCCCTAGTAGCACACTGTTTGTCATATGCCCGTCTTCATTAGCCCAACAGTAATAGTTAAACTCTATTTCATTTAATTTCATTGAGTAGCCCTTTCATGCTCATAACATGGTTTGACATCAGAGAATGTTGCTTGTCAAGTGTGTTCTGTAAGTATCGGAAACAAATACAGATTCTTGGAATAGATCTTCAATAGCAACAATCAAACAACTTATGACTTCCTATAAATCAGTCCTCCAAAGCTGGTCTCTCCATCTTACATACTTTTTTCTTTTGATAAAGAATAGTTAATATGATAGTGTTACCATAATCATATAATTATTGAAAGATTAAACAAAATTTAAAGAAACTTAACAGATCAACCACTTTAGTTGCCAGCCTGTCACAATTTAAATCGACATGACAAATTTATTTGCTGTCTGCCTCTAAACAAGTACTATAAAGCACTAATGGGAGTGAACTAAGATAACAATAAGTAGCCTGGAGCAACGGTGGCTGAGTGAGTAAGACGCTGGCCTGGAGGTTGCAGGTTGTTTTTCCCTTGTCGGTTAGTTAGGACTTCGGGACTGACAACAAGGACAGCTGTCTTGTCGTTTGGATAGGACGGAAAACAAAGGTCTCATGTACACATTGGCAGGCATTTAAAAGATTTCCTGACATTTGGAATTCAATATATAAGAGTAGGCTGTAATGCTGCTGTCAGGGCACAATTACCCTCGTAGCACACTATATGGCATATGCCCGTCTTCATTAACCCATTTGATGCACAACAGTAGGATGTTAAACCCCATTTCATTTTATAAATAGCTGTGTATTACAGTGGCTTAGTGTGTGAGATGCTGACTTGCTAGCTAGCCAGGAGTTTGGGTGTTCGATCAATACATTAGTCGAGCAAGTTCTTCCAGATTTTCCAGCAAGATTCCCTGTTGTCAATGATGCAGGACGGAGGGACTGACAAGATTAGCTGTCTATCGTTCTGATGGGATGAAAATTGGCGTTCACGTAAAAGATCCCTTGACAGTTGGAATTCGATATAAGAGTAAGCCATTGTGCCGCTGTCCGGGCAAAATTTCCCTCATAGCACACCATATGGCATATTGTCTTCATTAGCCCAGTTTGGAGCAGAACAGTAAGACCTTAAACTCCATTTCATTTCATTAAGTAGCCCTTTCATGCTTATAACAGGGTTCCACTTTTAGGGAATATATCTGCTGGAGTGTGTTCTTTAAGTATTGGAAATGAATACAGATTCTTGGAATAGAACTTCAACACTTTATTTCAGGAGCAATAACAGCAACAAGTAAACAACTTATAACTTCCTATAAATTGGCCCTTCAACTAGTATATAGGTTCCCTAAGCTGGTCTCCCCAACTATTAATCGTACATACATTTCTCTTGTTGTATAAATTAGTTACTTACTATTAGTTACTATGAAAGTGTTAGCTTAAACATATAATTATTGAAGGATTAAGTCCAGGGGCGGATTGGGGTCTTGTCGGAGCGGCCCCTTTTACTGAGCGTGGAAAAGGGAGGGGGGTCCAGTGGCTCTCCCACGGGAAAAGTTTGAAAAATGAACCCCAAATATGCGATTTCGTGGCATATCTGATTATAATCTCTGTCAAATAGTAGACGAATTGGACAAAAAAATATTTTTTTCATTGTTTGTCTGACCGGCCCTGCTTGATCGCCAGATGGCCCAATCCGCCCCTGATTAAGTCTGAAGCCATTTAAACAATATTTAAAGAAACTGAACAGATCAACCACTTTAGCTGGCCGGTCACCTCTGGCTTACGGCTGTGGTTTCGAGCCCTGGTGTGAGCGTATGTGGCATGGAGATAGGGGCTCCTTCTCAACCTCGTGGGTTTCCTCCGGGCACTCCGGTTTCCTCCCACAGCAAAGACCCCTGCGCGTGCGCCAAGATAATGAAAATGGAAAAAAATAAGACTTGTCTGCGATATCACCTTCGGTGGAAGCGGACGTTAAACACCAAGAACAACATCATCAACCACTTTAGTTGCTAGTCTGTCATAATTTAAATCGAGTGACAAATTAATTGTTGTCTGCTTCTAATGACTAACCCAGCATTAATGAATATTAAGATATAGATTTGAAATTAAAAATAGAATTAATAATAAAATAACATATTACCTATACATTAATCATATGTATCCACCCTACTTCAAACAAAAACATGTTTTAAATATCAATACAATCAAAATCCTTACTTAATCTATAACTATTTTCACAATAATAAGGCCTAAAATTTCTAAGGGCTTGTACAGGTGGATCTGCTGAACAAACGTCTACGTGTCTACTGAGCGCCATAGAAAACGCATCACTTATTTTTTCTTATAACAAAATGATCCTTTAAACATATCGTATTTATTTTGCTTCTTATTGTGAACAATATTCAAATCTGAACACATCAATAACAACACATTTGTACACTTATGGATATTTAATCTGTAAACAACGGTACAAAGTCAGAGGGGTCAAAACCAAAAGTTTTGCTACTACTGCTGAAGGAAGAATAAAATTGATATATCCACCCTTTCGTCTTCAATATATAATATGTACAATTTATGTCGCTTAGATGTATCGCTTTCCCCCACCATATAACACATTTTGACTTGCAGGGAATGTGGATCGTCAGCCTGTGTTCTCTTAGTATCAGAAATGAATACAGATTTTTGGAATGAATCTTGAACACTTTATCTCAGGAGCAAATAAAAAAAAACAGCAATAATTAAACAACCTATAACTTTCTATAAATAAGACCCTCAACTAGTAATATAGGCTTCCTAAGCTGGTCTCTAGAAGTAACGATTCGTCTTACATACATTTGACATTTTCATGTGGCCTCGTCTAAACGAAATAATCCCCCACATATATCTGTCGATAAAATCAGTCACATAGTTCAGTCATTTATATCAATCGGTTTTTTTCCGGGTCCTCCTGTTTCCCCCAACTGCTAAAGACCTCTACCCGCAAGCGAATTATTGAAATAAAATTAAAAATCATATGTTAGTCCCGAAATGAGCTAAGCACTTCTACTGCCTATGTCTGTCCTTAATAGTTCAAACCCTCCTCCGTTCTTTAATTTCGGATATACATTTACTAATTTTTCCCGGAATGCCAAGGCGTCATCGTGTTTTACAAAAGATATTTTCCGTTCACCTAAACCGCCATTATACAGAGGTTTTTTTTTTCTTCTCTTGAAGGCACTGTTTCCTAAAATAAAAAAGAATATTAGTACACAAAAATCAATACAATATGTGTTGAATTCTTTCAGATCAATATCTACATGTTCAGGGAAAAAGACATGCATTATCAGAATGTAACTTAAACATGAATCATCCTGAAAAGAACTGGTGTCTGACAAGAACCCTGTCTATTCGTTTGGTCCAGTATACACACAAGAACCTTAGACATGTTATGCATGTAAAAGAAACCTTGAAACTGGGTCCCGAATAGAAGGAGGTTAAATCCCATTGCATTCATTCAAAAAAAGTAAAAAAAGAGAGGTCTTTGTGGGTAAGACTCTAGCTCGTTAGCCGTGTGTTTGATCCCTGCATTGGAAGAGAAAGTTCATCAGGATTTTCCGATGTGGTTTTTTCTTGTCAGCAGTGCAGTACAGGAGGTCTGACAAAGACAGCTGTCTAATCATTTGGACGGTATAAGAAACAGAGCTCCCATGTATAAATTGATGTGCACGTAAAAGATCCCTTGGCAGTTGGGATTGGATATAAAACGGTAGGCTATGCCTGTCTTCATTAGCCCAGTCGGAGCAAAACAGTAGGACGTTAAACCCCAGTTCATTTCTCTCGTCAGGCAATGTCTGTTACGGTACATCTTAGGCCTATAATAATATTCATTAGTAGGCCTATTCAGTGAAGGTTTTGACATGTCACATTAGTTTTAAGTTTTGATTTCTCATCCAGAGGAAATATCAAATGTTTGTGAGTGAGAAAATATTATTTATTTCCAAAACAGCCCGAGGTTTGGAACAAGTCGCGGGACTCGAGTTCCCAACTCTGACATTGCCAAACAAAATATATTACTCACCAACAACGTCTACAATATGTACGGTAATCAACTGTACAGCTATCCTGTTTGAAATAAATTCGACCCTGACCTTGATCTATTTACCGTAAGGCTCTGCCGTAAATGAGTCGCATTCCGTTCCTAATTTAGGGACGGGTCATTGTAAAATACAATTTTAAACAGCGCCATCTGTTAGCATAATACGAGTAAGAATAAATTCTAACGCTCATTATGACACCAGATGGCGCTGTTTACTATTATTTGGTGGTTGATTTGTGAAATGTCAAAATGTTTATGCACCTGAACTGACAACAATAAATTAAAAGTAATAATGGAAATAGAACAAAATACAAATTCTAGCAGCAATATTTAAGAAAAAAGTCATATAACTTAGCATTTTTACATGTGTAAATAGCCAATTTAACATATGTAAGTAAGAAGTTACATGCATAGAAGTAAGCATATTAGCATACGCATTACAAGGTTAGAAGTTAGAATTATGGGGGAAATTCCGCTCCATAAAAAACGACTTTCTTCCAGTATGAGCAATGTTGCTGTGACCCCTAATTTTACATTATGTATTTTCGAACTATTACAACAAGAATGGCCAAATCTTTATTAAACTCTGAACTAATGTATCTTTAAAATAGCATTAAGCAAGAGCAAAATCTGCTTATTACAGGTCTTTCTTTAGGCCTGAAATGTTATCTAGATAATCAATTAGACATTAACATATCCAGACCATAATAAACTCTTGATGTCAAGGCAAGCCTTCGATGTTGGCGGATTAAATTCCTATATGCTGCTTAGTAATGGCCATTGATAATTAAATCAATCAAGTGGATAATCGAGACTATGCTGTTTATATTAATGATTTGAGTAATGATGACCGAGGCTATGTGAATATTTCAAACGCTTTTTTCTCAGCTAATAGTGGATCAATTTGACTGAAATTTTCAGCAAATTACCTTTACACTATCTAGTTTTTATACGCCCACATTGAAATGTGGTCGTATATTGTCGTCGCCCCTGTCCTGCCAGCCGGCCGGCCGGCGTCCACAATTCCTTGTGGACGCTCTAGGGGCTAAAGTTAATATCCGATTGACTGTGAATTTATACAACGTGTTTAAGGTCATAAGATGAAGAAGCCTATTGATTTTCAGCGATTTCCGATAATTAGTGCCAGAGTTATGGCCCTTGATCACTTCAAAAAATCTTGTGGACGCTCTAAAAGCCAAAGTTAATATCCGATTGACTTTAAATTTATACACAGTGTTTAAGGTCATAAGATGAAGAAGCCTATTGATTTTCAGCGATTTCAAATAATTACTTCCAGAGTTATCTCCCTTGATCACTCCAAAAACCTTGTGACTCTATAGAGGCCAAACTTGTCATCCGATTGACTTCAGATTGATACACAGAGTTTAAGGTGTTGAGTGGGGCAAAACTTATAAAAAGCAAACAAATTCTAATGATTTTCAGATAATTACATTATGAGTTGTTAGTCTTAATCAGATTTTAGTGTATTACAAATGTTTTATTACCCAAAAAAGTAAAAATATGCGACAACCCTTGTTGACTGCCCGGACGATTTAGCTGCTGTGGGCGTATGTTTCGTTGCCTGGCAACCTATCTTTTAATAACTGCCTGAGTTATGGCCCTTGATCACTTCAAAAATCTTGTGGCCGCTCTAGAGGACAAAGTTAATATCCGATTGACTTTAATTTATACACAGTGTTTAAGGTCATGAGACGAAGAAGCCTATGTTTAAGGTCATAAGTCGAAGAAGCCTATTGATTTTCATCGATTTCCAATAATAACTGCCAGAGTTATGACACTTGATCACTTCAAAAAATCTTGTGGACGCTCTAGAGGCCAAAGTTAATATCTGATAGACCTTAGATTTACACATTTTGTTTAAGGTCTTGAGACGAACAAGGATATTGATTTTCAATGAATTTTGGTAACTGAAAAGCTAAATCCATGATTTTAAATGTTTCGTATACTAATTCTAATGATTTTCTGATAATTATTTTATGTGTTCTTAATCTTGATCAGATTTTAGAGTATTATAAATATTTCATTACTGAAAAAAGTAAGAATATGCGACAACTCTTGTTGACTGCCCGGACGATTTAGCTGTTGTGGGCGTATCTTTCGTTGCCTGGCAACCTATCTTTTTTTTTTTTTTTTTTTTTTTTTTTTTTTTTTTTCACTCCAGCTTCAATATAGATATTTTGATTACATTGTAAGCTACATGTATAGTGATCATTTAAGTACTGTAGTTCACATATTTGTTACTGTTGAAAGAGATAATGTCTTTTTAATACATACTAATGTCTTATTTTCTCCAGGTGCCTATGATGAAATGAGAAGAGCTCAGAATTTCTATATGTTTCAGCAAGAATATGAAAGATATGAGATGGAAAGGAAGTAAGTATTAAATTGTAAGCTTTGTAGAGCTGTTCATGTATGCCTCACAACCACGGTTTAGGCTCTAAATGTCGAAGTGAAAAATCCTAAGATTGCCATTGAAGATGTTTATATACAGTGGACCCTGTCAAATCAGACACTGTACGGGATCGTGACAATATGTCGGATTACCGGAAGTATGGTAACTTCGAAAACCGGAAGTATTATTATAAATTATAATGATATAATGTAGCAGGCCACGAAATTTCAAATTTTGGCGAGAGCAAAGCAGGAGGGATTTGGGATTTTTAATGGTGATATTCATTACACAATTTGTCATTGATTATTTATATGTTAATTGGAGCTTATGTTGATTATCTAAGTATCGTAGTTTTCATAAATGTTTAGCCTGTAATCATAACTCTAATATTATTTCTTTTAATTTTTTATACTTAAATGCTTACTGCCAGATTTTTTGTATCATATTATCGCTTACCCTGTGCTTGATACAGGCCTGGAATTAAGGACCGCCAGGGCTGGCCACGAATAAATTGATGGCGAGCAGATGACTGCTCTCTCAAATTTCGGTTAGGGCGAGCAATAGAAATTGCTCACGTAAAATGTTGCTTGCGTGAGCACACATTTTGTAAAATTGTTTCAATTTAAAATCAATTTGTTGCCTGGATACTTTTGTTAAATAAATAATGACAAAGCTGTTTAAATTTAAAGTTTGTAATTTATTTTTATACGCCCACATAGAAATGTGGACGTATATTGCCGTCGCCCCCGTCCGTCCGTCTGTCGGTCCGTCTTGTGAACGCACTAGAGGCCAGGGTTAATATCCGATTGACTTTAAATTTATACGCAGTGTTTAAGGTCATGAGACGAAGAAGCCTATTGATTTTCAGCAATATCCGATAATTACTGCCAGAGTTATGACCCTTGATCACTTTGAAAAATCTTGTGAACGCTCTAGAGGCTAAAGTTAATATCCGATTGACCTTAAATTAATACACAGTGTTTAAGGTCATGAGACGAAGAAGCCTATTGATTTTCAGCGATATCCGATAATTACTGCCAGAGTTATGACCCTTGATCACTTTGAAAAATCTTGTGAACGCTCTAGAGGCTAAAGTTAATATCCGATTGACCTTAAATTTATACACAGTGTTTAAGGTCATGAGACGAAGAAGCCTATTGATTTTCAGCGATATCCGATAATTACTGCCAGAGTTATGACCCTTGATCACTTTGAAAAATCTTGTGAACGCTCTAGAGGCAAAAGTTAATATTGGATTGACTTTAAATTTATACACAGTGTTCAAGGTCATAATACGAAGAAGCCTATTGATTTTCAGCAATATCCGATAATTACTGCCAGAGTTATGACTCTTGATCACTTTGAAAAATCTTGTGAATGCTCGAGAGGCTAAAGTTAATATCCGATTGACTTTAAATTTATACACAGTGTTTAAGGTCATAAGACGAAGAAGCCTATTGATTTTCACGGATTTCTGATAATTAGTGCCAGAGTTATGGCCCTTGATCACTTCAAAAAATCTTGTGGATGCTCTAGAGGACAAAGATGATGTCCGATTGACTTCAAATTTATACACAGTGTTTAAGGTCATGAGACGAAGAAGCCTATTGATTTTCAGCGATTTCTGATAATAAGTGCCAGAGTTGTGTCCCTTGATCACTTCAAAAATTCTTGTGGATGCTCTAGAGGCCAAAGTTAATATCTGATTGACTTTAAATTTATACACAGTGTTTAAGGTCATGAGACGAAGACGCCTATTGATTTTCAGCGATCTCTGATAATTATTGCCAGAGTTATGGCCCTTGATCACATCAAAAAATCCTGTGGACGCTCTAAAGGCCAAAGTTAATATCTGATTGACTTTAAATTTACACACACTGTTTAAGGTCATGAAACAAAGAAGCCTACTGATTTTCAGCGATTTCAAATAATTACTTCCAGAGTTATCTCCCTTGATCACTTCAAAAAACCTTGTGACGCTATAGATGCCAAACTTATCATCCGATTGACTTCAGATTGATACACAGAGTTTAAGGTGTTGAAACGAACAAGTATTTTGATTTTCAATGAATTTTGATAACTGAACAGCTAAATCCATGATGTTAAATGTTTCCTATACTAATTGTTAGCAAACAAATTCTAATGATTTTCAGATAATTACAAAATGAGTTGTTACTCTTAATCAGATTTTAGTGTATAACAAATGTTTCATTCCCAAAAAAAGTAAAAATATGCGACAACCCTTGTTGACTGCCCGGACGATTTAGCTGCTGTGGGCGTATGTTTCGTTGCCTGGCAACCTATCTTTTTTTTTTTTTCAATTCTTTATTTACATGATAGTACTATTACTATGAGTTGGCACTAGTATAACAAAACAACAAAATAAACGATTGAGCAACAAAATTGCTATTCCTGGCACAGAGTTTGCAGTAAACATGTGTGACCATCGCTTTTCTGTTTTTGACAGTCATACTCTTTTTTATAATAATCAATTTCCGTGCGGATTTCTTCACCCCACGACATAAATGTGGATAGGTAGGGCAATCAGGTTTCCTTCAGCCAATTATTACGCTTAGATTTAAAATTATACGACTGCACAATGGAATAAAAACCGAAGTTCTGATAAAATAAGAAATACCGATAATTATATAAGTTTGAAACGTGTTCATTTAGCGTGAAATGCCAAATCATCCGGATGTAAACATTCTTTACTTCAGACTCGATTATCACGCGTTTGTTACTGGTGTTCGTAGGAAAACCAGTCATGACATTCAGGTATAAAGTGTATTTTTAGTAACACAACTCATTAGCCAATCAAATTTAAGGACGAAATGCCGCGTGCAGTTTGATGAATCTCAGTTTGACAGACGAATTTATGACGTTATTGACATTGTTGGATTAGTTTGGGCAATAAACTCGTCAATATTTTGATTATTTTTACAGGTTTTTCCTAAAATTTTGCGCGAGCAACGAACAGCTCGCGTTAATCTACCTTTACGCGAGCACAGCACGAGCGCGAGCAACTGCTCGCGTCTCGTGGCAAGCCCTGACCGGGCGTGGGAACCTGGTTAATTTTAATGACATGTCACTCGGAAAACCTCGGCAGATCCCGGTATCTTGCTAGATGTAGGGTACGGGGATCTTCCGAGGTTTGCCGAGTGAATGCAATGTGTCGCGGTTCCGGTTTCATGATGGGGGATGCCATTTTTAAAACGAATGAAAACGAGGCTGTGCTGTTGACAAGGGAGTACAATTGATCGGAATACCCCTTTATTGGCTGGGGAAATCTAGATGGATTGCTGCGTGGACTATGGGAAAATCTCTCCCGCTGTCTTCATGTTTTTTTCAGATTTACACGGGAACGAAGGGTCGTTCGCCCGTTTTCTAAGCATGGAGACCTCCCAGTAACCCAAACGACCGTTCGCCACTTATTACAACCCTGTTGATAAGGACAAGGGGACACTTGTTGAAACGTTGCACTATTTAAAGTTGCTAGTGATTGTTATCCATAAAGTTGTGTTTTTTCAATGATAATTACTTAATGAGTTGTTGCTCTTAATCAGATGTTAGTGTATTATAAATCTTTCATTACCGAAAAAAATATAAATATGCGACAACTCTTGTTGACTGCCCGGACGATTTAGCTGCTGTGGGCGTATCTTTCGTTGCATGGCAACCTATCTTTAATTCATTTAACATGCTTAGGCATTTTTGAATAGTCTGCCGTTAATTTATCTCCATCTTAAGTTGATCGCACGGGTGTCTTTGCTATCACACGTTCATAGATAATCTGTTGTTCTATGTCAAGGTCGTCATCACACGCTACGAAGAGAGGTTACATCTCACTGTGCCCACTTTTGATTAATCCAATTAAGGTCTAATTAGGATTAGTGTATTAAGCGGATTAGGATTAGGTGTTATAGGTAATTAGATGGAAAAAAAACAAATATTGAAAGTGACTAAATATTCAGTCTTATAATTGGTGAGATGAACTCACTGTAATCTGAGTTTTGGGTGGAGGGGCAGCATGGCAGAATGATGTGGAACCATTTCCACACTGAAGGTCCACGCACAACGAACCATGTTGAAGGATGGCATTCCAAGATAACATCCATTATTGCCACCCCTCACCCAAATATTTTTAAGTTGGTGGGTTTTTTTTAAGAATGAACAAGCTTACTCCGAAGTAACCATTCTCCAGTTAGGTGCCAACGGAAAATTACGGCCTAAGACAAGAAAGTACAGGCAACTAGAAACCCGACTCCAAACTCTGAAAACAGATCTTCAGAACGGTGTAAAGACTGTATTCGAGTATGCCGATGGCGTAGCCCGTTTAACTACATTGTAAATTTTCATTGTTTATCTTGTTTTTGTGTGATGTATGATATATCCATGTATATTATACTTTTATTACATATTTTATATATAAAACATCGAAAATTGTTATATTTTCATTAAATTATAAAGTGCTAATGTGATGTATGATATATCCATGTATATTATATTTTTATTAAATATATATAAAACATTACATAAAATATTTGGGGTTTTTTTCCATCTAATTACCTATAACACCTAATCCTAATCCGCTTAATACACTAATCCTAATTAGACCTTAATTGGATTAATCAAAAGTGGGCACAGTGAGGACACACCCGAAGAGAACCGTAGGGTGAACAAACTTAGGTTATTCAGGTTCAATGGGCATGCGCAACGAATGTTTCTAACGGTCCTTGGCAAACCTTGGCAGATTCCGGTACCTTACATCTAGATTGTACCGGTATCTTCCGAGTGTTTCTCAAAGTTTTAAGGAAAATTTTTACGGCTGTGAATTCGTGGGGAAATACATTGATATTCTTGAGTATTTGTTACAAATGTCTTATAAGAGATTATAAAATCATCAAGATTGTACTGAAATCTGCCAAGGTTTGCCAAATGTTTCTAACAAGTGTAAGAAATAAATTCATGGATATTCTAGAGTATTTGTCTCAACTGTTTTTCAAGAAATTATAAAATTATCAAAGTATTCGAAGTATTTGTCACAACTGTCTTACAAGAGATTATAGAAATATAAGTAACTACGGTAGCAAGTTTTAATCTCACTGATAATGGATTGGTAATTGCTTGTTAATCTTTTTTGTGGCTTCCCACCCTTGAGATTTAATCTACCCGATAATTGATTGGTAAATGCTTGCTTCAGTCACACCCACAGATAGAAGGTAGGATTATACGGTGTCAATTCAATGGAAATCGTGTGATGGGATGGCTGGTTGATGTTGTAATCCGGAATATCCAGAGTCAGGATTAACCAGTCGTTTTTTGGCTGAAGTAATAAGGAAATAAATCGGGACATGAAAATGATGTTGGATTTCACAGGCCGGATGTGACAGAGTCCACTGTATTTATTTACTTGTTCAAAAAGATAATATATTTGGAATCTTCAAAATAGTTTTGTGAATTATTTTTATAGATAATAAAAACTTTTTTTTTGTTTGAATTAGTTCCAGGGATTATGATCGCCAAAATACAGGAGAAGATGACCATGAATCTGGTGCCAGTGATCATGAGAGTAATAAAGATGAGGATGATCATAAGAGTGAAGGACCAAGAGAGGTGTTTGATGATGTAAATAATGATAGAACAGATAAAGATGACAAGTTAGTTTTAATATAATACTCCTCTATATTTGTCCCCCGCCTTTCGAAGAAAGCTGCCCTAGGGGACTATTAAAATGGGTTCGTCCATCTGTCTGTCTGTCAGTCTGTCTGTCTGTCCGTCCGTCACACTTTTTGGGACACAATAACTCTCTTCCTAATTGAGCTAGAATGTTCAAACTTGGTGTATGTGTTTATTAGGTCAATGCCTTGATGGAGTTCGAAGACGAGCATTTTCCGCTTAGGGTAAGCAGAGATAAGCAATTTGATTGGTTGATGCTTTGGGACACGATAACTTTAGTTCTAATTAAGTGAGATTGATGAAACTTGGTGTATAGTTTCATTATAGTAATACCTTGACTAAGTTCGATAATGAGCATTTTCTGCTCAGGGTAAGCAGAGCTATACGCAATTTGATTGGTCGAGAATTTGGAACACAATAACTCTCCTTCTAATTGAGTTAAAATGTTCAAACTTGGTGTATATGCTTATTAGGTCAATGCCTTGATGGAGTTCGAAGATGAGCATTTTCCGCTTAGGGTAAGCAGAGATAAGCAATTTGATTGGTTGATGGTTTGGGACACGATAACTTTAGTTCTAATTAAGTGAGAGTGATGAAACTTGGTGTATAGTTTCATTATAGTAATACCTTGACTAAGTTCGATAATGAGCATTTTCTGCTCATGGTAAGCAGAGCGATACGCAATTTGATTGGTCGAGACTTTGGAACACAATAACTCTCCTTCTACATTAGTTAAAATGTTCAAACTTGGTGTATATGCTTATTAGGTCAATGCCTTGATGGAGTTCGAAGATGAGCATTTTCCGCTTAGGGTAAGCAGAGATAAGCAATTTGATTGGTTGATGCTTTGGGACACGATAACTTTAGTTCTAATTAAGTGAGATTGATGAAACTTGGTGTATAGTTTCATTATAGTAATACCTTGACTAAGTTCGATAATGAGCGTTTTCTGCTCAGGGTAAGCAGAGCTATACGCAATTTGATTGGTCGAGAATTTGGAACACAATAACTCTCATTCTAATTGAGTTAAAATGTTCAAACTTGGTGTATATTCTAACATTGCATGCATATTGAGATGGAGGTAGGTCGGGCCTTAGAATATTCGAACACTAATAATACCTAATCATTTTTCCGATCTGTCAGTCACACAACATCATGTGATACCTGGGCGAGTGACGACCACGTCGACCACGTGGTAGCATGACTGTTAGACGACTCGATGTTTCTTTTGGAGAAATTTGGATGAAAAAACAAAATAAGCTGCAATAAATAAACTCTTCTTATGACTTCGAGTGCAATAGTTAATATTTAAAATAAAGTTGAACAGTGTGAAAAGTAAACTTTAATGCTGTTTTGTACGGTACCGACAAATAATAACTCTGCAACTAAAAAGTGAATCGGTTGACCGGTCACGGTCGGTTTTTTGCCCAACGGTTAACCAGTTATATTTTTTTGACTCGTTACATCCTTATGCAATACCCAATCAAATTGAGTCATATACGACGTCATAGGTGTATGATATTACATCTGCCTTGACAACCAGAATTCCTGCTATCAAATAATGTCTTCTTCTGTCCCTTCGAGTACTTCGACCTCCTCTAAAATGGACCTCAGCCTAACCGCCACTGAATTAGAGTGTCTAATAACTCTTTATCGGGAACATGAACTGTTGTGGAATGCGCAGCATCCTAACTACATGTCTCCTCTTCGGCCGAACACAGAATATAAGTTGCTAATACAATTGTTAAACACTCTTCATCAAGCGACACCATTAAATTCAGTTACTAAGAAAGAACAAATGATGCAGAACGTGCGCGTGCATTTGACATACAATGAATAGAACCATTGTATCGTGTAAACATCCTTCAGATATGTTGCATCATCCGACGGTTGTATGGATTGGTTGTGTCGTGTAAAGGCCGCTTAAAGATACATTATGGGAGATTTTTATAAGGAGTTACCTATTCTTGCTATAATAGTTCAAAAATAGATGATGAAAGAGGAATATATTGAAAATTTCAATCAAATTACTTTATTTTGATAATAGTTATCTCCACTGTTATTTTTGACTAGAAATGGTATACAACTCCATCTTCAAAACGATGGCCATTGGTTTGGATTGCCGAATGGTTAACGTGCGCGCGCTGTATCAAACGGCCTGTCATGTAGTCAACTGTCGTAGTTTCGAATCCCCGGTCGTCTGTCCAACCTCGTGGGTTTTCTCCGGGTCCTCCTGTTTCCTCCCACTGCTAAATTTCATTGGTCGATGCTTTTGGACAAGATAATCTTGATTCTTTCTGATAAAGGGTGATGAAACTTAATGTATAGTTTGATTCCTCATTACTTTTGAAAAAAATAAATGTGCGATTAATATGTGTCATCTATTTATTTTGGGATTTCAGCGGGGGACATCGGCCTCACTGTTGGCTTGTTCTTTTTCTAATCTTAATTTAAATTTGACTTTCAGTATACTGGTATTAAAAAAGTATGTTTTAAGCTAAAGTTAGACCTTTGCATAAAGCTTAATATAATATAAAACAAGCCCCTTCATTGATATATTTCCAGGACAAAAGAAAGTCCTAAAGATAAAAGTAAAGAGAAAGATTTTGAGAAGAAAAGAGATGATAGTGATGATAAAGAGGATGATAGATGGGGATCTTATCGTTCAGCACGTCATGTATCTTCACCTGGATCATTACGATCCTATAACAGTGATGAACGTCCAAGTAAGAATGATTTCAGTAAGTGTATCTAGATTAATGGTTCAGTGGTTTAATTTTTAGGTCTGTCAATAGACTCGAGGATTTCGAAGACTTGTCTCGATCCGGCACTTTGACATGCCAAAGTGTCCTTGACAATTATTTTCAGTTTACTACCGCTGCCAAAAAAAAAACGGGAACAAGTTCTTAAAATAGTATTTAATGTGTGTTAGTCCAGATATGAAAATTTATATAGTAAAAAGACAAGAAGTATAAAAGAAATTGAAATCCCAAAATTTCTTTGTTATATGGGTCATTCCATAAATGAGGGGGCCGATTGAAAATTCTACATATCATTGCTCAAAGCAGCAAAAATACCTATTTTTATCACTAATTATTCAAAAAAGTAATTGATCATGTAATATGTTTATTATTTTATACTTATGTTCTATAAAAACATGGGGGGTTGGGATGGCCTAGTGGTCTAGAGTGCCGCGCTTCGACCTCTAGCTGGCCGGTCACCTCTGGCTTGCGGCTGTGGTTTCGAGCCCTGGTGTGAGCGTATGTGGCATGGAGATAGGGGCGCCTTCTCAACCTCGTGGGTTTCCTCCGGGCACTCCGGTTTCCTCCCACGGCTAAAGACCCCTACGCGCAAGCGAATTATTGAAATAAAAAATTGAAACCATATGTTAGTCCCGAAATGACCTGGTTGTGTTGAGTGGACGTTAAACCCCATTTCTCTCTCTCTCTCTCTCTATAAAAACATAGAAAATCGGTTTGTGGTTAAACTTTTCTATGTTTCAATTCATCTTGTCCCTGGAAAATTATGTTTTGGGGACATTTTTTACTCAACATTTTAACAACTAGACCATGTTGAGCAAAGTACCAATATTTCCAAATATTTTCATAAGGCATGTCATGAATGTGATTAACCCTTTCATGACCGGACCGCTCGAAATCGCCCGATCCGAGTCGCCTTCATATTTTGCGCATTTATCGGAAATCACGCTCTCGTAGCGGCGAGACGAACCTTCAACTTACTTCCTTCGGCGACACGCTTGATCTCGGCTCGAGTAAACGCATTCTTCGCATCATAACGTCAAAAAAAATAATAAATAGTTGATTTCTTCGACATTATCATATTCCACAATATACCTGGCAGTAAATCATAAAATCTGATTCTATTTCACTCTCAATATCATATAATTATTAGCCGTAAGTGACAGCGTGAAAATATTGGAATAGTGCCAAATTGAATGACACGGTGTGAATTTTCACCTCTGACCTTTTACGTAAATACTGAAAGATCCGGTGTTGAAACATATATTTTTTATTGGATGATTAGCGAATTAAACATTCCTTTTCATCGTGGGTTTTACTTTTATTACCCAATCACCATTAATTAATGACATAGAAACAATAGAAGTAAGTTGATTGATTTCTCGCTTGGGTTCGCTAATGCCGTTGCCAAGTCTGAAGGGTCCGCGAGTTGATTCGCTACCGTGACCCACGTGCCGCGAGTTGTTTCGCTACCGTAAAAAATGGGTTAACATTGGGCTTGAATAATCCATTGAACAGCGAATTTATGATTTCAGAGCATTGAAACAGTCATAAATTTTACGGAATTTTTTCATTCTTGACAAATGTTTGGTGTCAAACGTAGAGACGTGTGGTAGCTCGAAGGAAATTTTCGTTCGATCCTCCCTATCCTGTCACGTGGTTATAAAAGCGCGCAAATATGAGTCATGATGTAAATAAAGTCAACTCCGTGAAAGTCGTAAAAAAATGGATTTTAACTATGTTATTTATTTTCAGGCAAGTCCGTTATACATTTAACATAACGCTTACTTCATAAATTAACATCGGATTTGCCTTTCGACGTAATTTACCGCGAATATGAGTCTTAGGACCTTGGAATACATTTTATTTTTGGTGTTTAAAATATGTCATAACAAGGCAAAAACTACGCGATTTATGTTTGACAAAATTGCTCATTGTATACAATTTTCAAATGCGCGGCTCAGGTTCTTAAAATTCTCCGATTTTGTTGATTTTAATAGCATTGAAACGACAATAAAACGAACTTTCGATCGGTGGTGGGTGATATCCTGGCAAATCGCCACAAAAAAAGATTACGTGAATTGAAGCCTTCAACTTAAAAAAAAGGCATGGTATTTCGAAATACCAACAAAGCACCCCCCGCCGATCGAAAGATCGTTCAATTACCTTTCTAATGATATTTAAAATGAAAAAAAAATATTAAAAATAAAGACCTGAGCGGAGCACTTGAAGTGGGGTACCCTCGTTTAAAAACGTGACAAAATTTTTTAGCGTAATGCAAAACACGTGAAATTGACGTTTTTTAATTTACGTTTTTGAAATTAATATAAGGAACACATATATACAAATTATATCACACAAAAGAACAATTTATCTGCTTCCAAAATATTTTAAAATTATTACAAATGATGAAATAGCGACTGTGTGACGTTAAGTTGAAGAAAGGTTACAAATCAAGGAAAAAACGATTTTCTTCCAACGCGAGCAATGGAGCTGTAACACCTACATTAAAAGTCTAATTTGGTGTCCTTTTACACGAGAAATCTGTACGTAACCCGTCATCTAAAATCGTTCATTTCTTTTCTTTGGAACTCGACAATGAGAAATCACTAACTGTCCCTCAAATGGCATACATTACTCTTATTATTAGTATAATTTTATCAGTGATTGAGATTACCGGTATGGTACTTAAAATTTTAGTACCCATGGCCATGTCCCACTTCGGACCCCTCATTTGTGGAATGACCCATATGTATTGACAAATCAAATAGGAATGAATATATTCATAAATGTTTGTGAAAAAGTGTTTTATGGCCACTTATTTTTTTTTTAGGACGAGATAACTACCCATACTGCCCTCCTCCTATGCCCCAACCTCAACAGCCACCACCCAGCAGAAGCAACAACTACACTTCGTTGAAGCGAAGTGCATCTAATATGTCGAGCAGCTCAAATACCTCTCAGGACCGTAAGAGCGATTCTCCTAAGGATATTCCTACAATTGAAAAACTTAATTTACATAAAGAACCTAGCAAGGTAAGAAAATGGTTTCTAATACAGCTGGACAATATCAGTTTGAATACGCCCACATTTTCATATATTGTCGTCGCCCCTGTTCGTCCGTCCGTCCACAATTGTTTGTGAACAGTCTACAGGCCACAATTTTTATCCGATTTCAATGAAACTTGATACATAGGTTTATCACCCTAAGACCTCGGTTCCTGTCGATATTGGCATGTATTGGACTGTAACTTCATGGATTATGGCCCCTGATTGTACGAAAAGTCACATTTTTAGCTTGTGAACAGTGTGGAGGTCACAATTTTGAACAGATTTTGATGAAACTTGAAATGCATGTTTATAACCCAAAGATCTTGGTTCCGTTTGATATTTGCTCATATTGGATTGCAACTTTAAATTTATACACAGTGTTTAAGGTCATAAGACGAAGAAGCCTATTGATTTTCAGCGATTTCCGATAATTAGTGCCAGAGTTATCTCCCTTGATCACTTCAAAAAATCTTGTGGCCGCTCTAAAAGCCAAAGTTAATATCCGATTGACTTTAAATTTATACACAGTGTTTAAGGTCATAAGACGAAGAAGCGTATAGATTTTCATCAATTTCCGATAATTAGTGCCAGAGTTATGGCCCTTGATCACATCAAAAAATCCTGTGGACGCTCTAGAGGCCAAAGTTAATATCCGATTGACTTTAAATTTATACACGGTGTTTAAGGGCATGAGACGAAGAAGTCTATTGATTTTCGGTGATATCCGATAATTACTACCAGAGTTATGACCCTTGATCACTTTGAAAAATCTTGTGAACGCTCTAGAGGCTAAAGTTAATATCCGATTGACTTTAAATTTATGCACAGTAAAAGGGAGTGGGCAGTAGAAAATTCAATTTTTTTTAATAATTGAGGTAAAGTTATCATTCTAACACATCTATGAACACATCGATTGAGTAATACAAAAATGGCCGAAAAATTTTCCTGGGGTTACCTGTTGCTATGGAAACGGCAGCCATATTGGATTTATGCGTATAATTTTAGTCATCTAGTTTCTCAAAAACTATTCAACAGAATGTTTTAAAATTAAGCAGAGGGGTTACTGACATGTTCCTTTATGCAATAGCCAAGTTTCATTACAAAATAATAATTTGAAAGCGAGTTATACACATTTTAATGTTAACTTTGAAATTTTTTCATGTGTCACTGTTGCTATGGCAACAATATATCAGGAACTATTTTTCAGATTTCAATAAAATTCTCTTATTGCACACATTTATTATATAGGAAGTTAAATTCCAAGTTTCAAGAAAATCTGACCATAACTTTCAGAGATATAGCATGACTAAAATTGATATCTCTAGAAAAAAAATGTTATGAGAAATCAGCCATTGAGTTAATGTATTTCAGTAGAACAACTTACGCCGGCCTGTTCAATTCATTTATTTAATTTCAATCTACTGACTTTTAATATAAATATTTTTTAGTGTATTTCTTCATTATATACAATATTTTCTCTTATTTTATTTCTTGTGTGTAAATTTACAACCAAACTTTGACAGACATAGACGTTATTCAAAACAACCATAACTATGTTACAGTCAGTAGGCCTACCTGGTAATGGTATTACCACCAATACCACTACTAGGTCTAGCAGACGAATATTCATCTTGTTTATTATGGGTGTCTGTCATACTTATTTAGTCATCTAAACAATTTCAAAGGCATTTTATTTGAATATCTTCATAAATATTGATAAACAATGACGTGTGGATCAGTAATATAGCAACCAGGATTGATATGGGTTTGAGCTTAGTGCGCATGCCCATTGACCTGACCTTAAAGAATTGCCGGCTTCTGATTGGACACTTCGACATTGACCTATGTGACCGACCAATCAAATAACGTATTCTCAAAATAACCTCATTAGGTATGCAAAACTTGTTCTTGTTTGCTATTTTTATCTCCATATAGAGTAGACCAGGGGGAGAAGGGGGGTATTAACCGAAAGGTGGGCAAAAAGCGGGAGTTGACTTTTCTAGAAGCATTTTTCCTCAGGAATCCGAAAATGATGGGTGATCAGTCAGGTGAGGGAGCGTTCAGGAGTTATCGAGGTCAAAAGGTCACCAGAGGTCAAAGGAGGTTGGCTTATGAATTTAGTCACTTCTGATGCTGTCTGTTGCAGGTTCCGTGTTGGAACGCAGCTGAATCATTGAATAAGTGACGAATGATAATTTGTGAAACCCATTAATCAAATTATGACGTAATTGAAAAGGTTACCGAGGTCAAATTAGCAAGAAATAAGGATGCACTGAGATTAGGGGCAACACTAATGTTATTTTCAATATGCAGTACAATTCTGCATGGTCTGGCGAAATAATTTCATCCAAAATTAACGATTATGTTAAAAGAGTGATATGTCACACCATAAGTATATAATCTATAAGTATATAATCGCGACCATTTTCACAAACTGGAAGTATTATTCGTTACCACTGATTGTGGATTGTGATGGACATTACTCGATATTCACGTCCATAGGTTTCCCACGACTCCTCATCCGATTCATTATCGTCATCAACGTCATTAGTATCGACATTAATTTCGTCGAAAACGTGGGGGATTTCTCCATCGTCATGAATCAACATTTCGGGGAGAAACACTCGTTCCAACCATGTAGTGTTGGTGACTCCAGTGCAAGCCTTGGCGAAGACGCACATCGCCACATCCTCACCACATTGTTGGCTCGACAACAATGGAGCTTGAGGGACTTTGCACGGGGTGGAAGCAAGGTCAGGTCTACTATGCGTCCTTTCTCATACAATATTTTCTGGGCCAATTATAAGAACGGACGCATAGTAGACCTGACCTTGCTTCGGGCCAAAAATGTGGTGCGTCTTCACCAAGGCTTGCACTGGAGTCACCAACACTATATGGTTGGAACAAGAGTTTCTCCCCGAAATGTTGATTCATGACATTGGAGAAATCCCCCACGTTTTCGACGAAATTAATGTCGATACTAATGACGTTGATGACGATAATGAATCGGATGAGGAGTCATGTGCACGCATGGACGTGAATATCGAGTAATGTCCATCACAATCCAGATTCTGGTAACCCGGAAGTGGTAACGAATAATACTTCCAAATTGCGAAAATGTTCGCGATTATATACTTATAGATTATATACTTATTGTGTGACATATCACTCGTTTAACATAATCGTTAATTTTGGATGAAATTACTTCGCCAGACCATGCAGAATTGTACTGCATATTGAAAATAACATTAGTTTTGCCCCTAAACTCAGTGCATCCTTATTTCTTGCTAATTTGACCTCGGTAACCTTTTGACCTTTTCAATTACGTCATAATTTGATTAATGGGTTTCACAAATTATCATTCGTCACTTATTCAATGATTCAGCTGCGTTCCAACAAAAAATCCGCAACAGACAGCATCAGAAGTGGCTAAATTCACAAGCCAGCCTCCTTTGACCTCTGGTGACCTTTTGACCTCGATAACTCCTGAACGCTCCCTCGCCTGACTGATCACCCACCATTTTCGGATTCCTGAGGAAAAATGCTTCTAGAAAAGTCAACTCCCGCTTTTTGCCCACCTTTCGGATAATACTCCCCCTTCTCCCTCCGGTCTAGAGGAAAAGTTTCAAGACACCCCCCAAAAACGTCATTTCCTTTCAATAGGGGAAATCCCAAGCTTTCTAACAGTATCCAACATGGCGACAGTTTACCGAATGAAAACAGAGCATTTCGCGTATGAAATGCCTATAGTTTTTAGATTTTTATCAATAGTTTTAGCGGAATTAGAGCAAAATAAAAAAGGGTGGCATCATTCAGAACCAAATTTTGTAGAAATAAAGAATAATTTTGTGAAAAAAATGACTGGTATGTGTTCCTAGATAGTGTTACTCGCCGATAATCATAAAACCTCAAAAACGATTTTATTGTTGAAATTCACCAAATGAAGTGCGAACGACGGCCTTTTCATGATACGAAGAAGCCTGTTGATTTTCAGCAATATCTGATAATTCCCGCCCGAGTTTTGACCCTTGATCACTTTGAAAAATCTTGTGAACGCTCTAGAGGCTAAAGTTAATATCCGATTGACTTTAAATTTATACACGGTGTTTAAAGTCATGATATAAATAATCCTATTGATTTTCAGCAATATCCGATAATTACTGCTAGAGTTATGACCCTTGATCACTTTGAAAAATCTAAAGTTAATATCCGATTGACTTTAAATTTATACACACTATTTACGGTCATGATACAAAATAGCCTATTTATTTTCAGCGATATCCTATAATTACTGCCAGAGTTATGACCCTTGATCACTTTGAAAAACCCTGTGAATGCTCTAATGGTTAAAGTTATTATCCGATTGACTTTAAATTTGTACACAGTGTTTAGGGTCATGAGACGAAGAATCCTATTTGATTTTCAGTGATATCTGATAATTTCTGGCACTTTGAAATATCTTGTGGACTAAGGCCTTTAGACAAACCATCAAAACTATTCTAATCATTTCTGATAATTACTTAATGGGTTATTACTCGTAATAAGATTATCATGTGTTGTAAACGTTCTCCTTACTGACAAAAGAAACAATATGCAACAATCCTTGTTGACTGCCCGGACGACTTAGCTGTTGTGGGCATATGTTTCGTTGCCTGGCAACCTATCTTTCTAACTGGCCTAGAAAAAAGTAGGCCTACCGAATACTATGTTCTGATCGACCTGAACAAAAATCTGAAAGTCTGTTCTCAGGAGGGGCACTATGCCCAAATTTTTCTTATTATAATTTTAGACATTTTTTTTTTCAAAGAAAAGTTTCTTATGCAATGAAACTGCTTCATACGAGGTTAAGTGTCCCCCCCCCCTCCCAATAATGTTACTATTATTTATCAAGTTATGTTTTACAGAAATCTGATAAATTATAAATTTAAATATTCATATGGTTAAATGTTATAAGATTAATTCAAATATGGTCAAAGTACTTCGAAAAATGAATCAGTATGGTTTTACCACATTACCCATGCACTGCGCAACTGTATTAACAAAAACAGAATTTCGTTGCCATGGTAACTAAAAGTAGCAATTGGAATGTTCAGGGAGAAAAAATGTTTTTTTCAAAGAGATCATTATTTTAGATATTTTTTTTTAAAGAAAAGTTTCTTATGCAATGAAACTGCTTCATACGAGGTTAAGTGTTCCCCCCCCCCCCCCAATAATGTTACTATTATTTATCAAGTTATGTTTTACTGAAATCTGATAAATTATAAATTTAAATATCCATATGTTTAAATGTTATAAGATTAATTCAAACATGGTCAAAGTACTTCGAAAAATGAATCAGTCTGGTTTTACCAGATTACCCATGCACTGCACAACTGTATTAACAAAAACACAATTTCGTTGCTATGGTAACCAAAAGTAGCAAATGGAATGTTCAGGGAGAAAAAATAATGTTATTTTCAAAGAGATCAGCATGAAAAACTAATAAGTTAGCATTTTCACTGCAAAATTCTATATAGTAAAGAAATGATGACATATGCGCATATTAATTAGCTGTACTTAGTCATTTTCGCAGAAGGACATTAAAAAAATAAGCATTTATAGTAATAAAAACTGTCTTGTAATTTTAAGTAAAAAAAACCCTCAACTTCTGTTTTTGCTCTTTTATTTACAACATATATCACAAATAATTGAAAGCATAATATAATTTGTATTACTGATGATTAATTTAGAATTTATGGATGATTAATTTGGCTGAAAACTGCAATATCTGTTATAAAAAACAAAATGGCCGACATTTACTGTTAAAAAATTGGTGAAAAACCCAACTTTGACACTTCAATGTTCGCTTATTTTTTGGAGTTTTGTAAAGTGTGATACACCAAATTGTTCAGTTTGATTTGCTTTATCAAACAGTATAAAAATATCTAATGGCATTTTTTAGCACACATTTCATGTGGCATACCTACTACTAAGTCACTTGTTAATTCTCTTGTCACTTCTCGATTATACATGTACTCCCCTCACTGCTGCTAGTCTACATTTGCGCGAGTAGTCATCTACTCACCACTAATTTGCTCGTGGTCTATATGGATCACATAGAAGTTTGAAGATGGCATTGTTCAAGACCAGTGCTGACAAGGAATGTGTGTTATGCCATAATGAGATGTGCAGTTCTGCTATTCAATGAAAATGCTGAAAAGCATTTAGCATTTGTTTGATATTACATATATATAAATGAAAAAGATTTTTTTTTTGCTGTTACAGGAATCATTAAAAGAAGTAAAAACTCTGAACAAAGATATTAAACTTAATGAAACAAGGAGTGATTATGATAAAGGGAAAAGAAATGAGATTGATAATAAAAGGAGTAATGAGTGGGAGAATAAACACCGTGACCAACCTCCAAAGTCAAAGTGGGATAATAAACCTCCACATAAAAATGAATGGATGAACAAACCTAAGAAACCAGAATGGGACAACAACAAATCTTATAATAAAAATGAACGAGAATTCCGAAGTCCCAAATCTGAGCAAGAACAAAAAGCTTCAAAAAACGAGTGGGAATCAAAACAATGCAAGTTAGAGTGGGAGCCATCCAAAAATGACAAGTATGATTGGGACACAAAAACCAAGAATGACTGGGAATCCAAGCCAAAAAATGAGCCTGAAAATAAACCCCCTAATTATTGGTAAGTGTTAAATCCTTCCTTGTGAGGCCGATTTTATAGATTTTGCTGAGCGAGGCATATGTAAGCCCCGCCTTTTTCTTGTTTGAGTCCCTCCCATTTTATTTGAAGGTCGAGTTTAGAAAGGACTATTTATTGTTAATAAAAGAATAAATCTCAAGTGCTACTACACTTACGCACACCTAGTGGTTTCCATGGTCCGAGTGTGTGATTATCAATAGTTGCTAGTAACACTTCCTAACAATTTCAAATCTCTACTACCACAGGAGGTACTAGCGGTACCAAAATTCAATAACGACAAAATGTACTCTCCCTGACCTGTTCTACTATGTAATTAGTCTCTATCGTCAAGACAAATATTCTACGTTGAAGGCTGGGGGGGGGGGAGACTACTGTGTACTCGAAGTTTTAAGTGGTCGATGAATTTCCCTATTTCTGGAATATAATATTCTGATATGTGAATCACTTACTGAAATATCATTTAATTTACAAAATATTATATTTCTATGAAAATTAATTCATAGAAATACTTTATAATCTTTCAAAATTAAGAAAAAGTCCCACTGCTAAGCTAGGCCGATTGGGTTCAAAGTGTAATGACTGCGTAGCTAGACCGCTTACACTCTATAGGCGGTATTGGATGATGAATTTAAACGCTCGAAAGAAATATTATTATTTTATGAAAATCAATCGAAATAATATCCCCAAATCTTTAAAACATAATAAAAGGGCGGATTGCTAAGCTAGGCCGACTGTATACATAATGTGGTATAGTGCAATGTCTGTGATATATAAGATGCTATCTTCATTTATATAATACATTCTTCACTCAAATATTATTTTTCGATGTAAATTTTCGAAAGAGAGGGAGGGGGGATTTAACCAGGAGCGTAAAAATCCACTAGCCCGACGCCCGGGACTACCAAAAATAACCTACGGGCTAGTGACCTATTTAGCCGTACTAGTCCTGGGCTAGTGCCCTTTCATTGCTCATTTTTTCTGTGATTTAAACTAGATAAATGAGATGTGAAATACTGCACTTTTATTTCTCCAAACCAAAGGAAACTATATAACAATAGTTTTTCTGTAGTGAACACGGGAAGGTTGTACCTCTTCTATTTATAGTAGGGCTAAATATAGATCTCAGTCGATACAATCTAAAGTCATGTGATAATCTAGACTACAATGCATGATGGGGGATGTAAGAAGCACTTCCCACCTCTCGCAATCCCAATTTAAAGTCATGTGATAATCTAGACTACGATGCATGATGGGAGACGTCTACTTTAGTTTTCAGTTATATCGTAGAAATACATAAGGACCTGCGTTGTCCGCTATTTATCGGATATATTGTAATGAAAACTAGTTCAAATAACCAAGAACAAAACTTGGAATATTAATCAAATTAGTCCTTCATTTATATCCTGAGGCCAATTTCTGTTGGCGTACGTCGGCACAGTATTAGATCGGGAACAGTATCCCGTGCGGTAACTTGATATGCGGTGGAGTTGAAAAACAGTCGTCATATGGATTGAGGCCCGGAAAAATTGTAAACACCACATCAATTTATATACTCCGTATAATATGTAATACAGTTCAGTAAGAAAGAATACATTTAATGTGGTCAAATGGGTGACAATCTGCAGTGTACATTATTGTCATTATTGACAATTAAAGTTTGTACCTTGTCCAACTACGGACTAGTAGAACTGGATGCCGGGCTAGTGTCTGACAGTAGACTACTAGCCCGGGGCTAGTGGATTAAAAAATATTTTTACGCCCCTGGATTTAACGCCCACTCGACACAAACTAGGTCATGTCGGGACTAACATATGGTTTTAATTTTATTTCAATAATTTTCATGCTGGTAGGTAGGGCCGAAACGATACGCTGTGCCACGATATGATACAGCATTATGTCGTAGCCCAACGATACGGGTGTATCACGATACACACGCCATAATGTGAAATTGACTAAAGTTTTCTTGAAATAAAGAAAAATACACAATGTTTTAAATTTGTATTGTTTAGCCTATTATTAGATAAATTAAAATTTATATTTAACTTTTAACCAATATTTTTGGCACATTTTAACTACAAATACTTCAAACGTCTTTATTTTTCTTTTATCTCATAAAAATGTTTGAGAATTTAATTTGTCGGAGTAAAAATATTAATATGCCGAACTCATTAAGCCTCGTCGATGTCATGCTTATCACTCAGTGATTGTAGCGGCCAAGCGAATATTCACTGCGAGATCAGTTTGCTTCGATCGAACAGGCGGGTGGCTTTTCTATTTCAACTTCACCAAGTGTAACACTGCTACCACCAGTACTGGGCGTGAACATAGTAGTCGAAAGACTAAGAGAGACTGTTAACCAAAATTTCAACACGCTTTTCATTCATTCGAATAAGAGCCACCGGCATCGCGGGGAAGAAATGACTTAAATAAAATGCGATTTCATTGGTGTAAAATGCATGGCTTCCGGTATTTTGTCCAATGGAAAAAATTGTCTTATCCAGTTTCCCAATCTAATTAAAATATAGATCTATATTTCGTTTCGTTTTTATACGCCCACATTGAAATGTGGTCGTATATTGTCGTCGCGTCCGTCCGTCCGGCGTCCACAATTGCTTGTGGACGCTCTAGAGGCTAAAGTTAATATCCGATTGAGTTTAAATTTATACACAGTGTTTAAGGTCATGAGACGAAGAAGCCTATTGTTTTTCAGCGATTTCCGATAATAACTACCAGAGTTATGGCCCTTGACAACTTCAAAAAAATCTTGTGGACACTCTAGAGGCCAAAGTTAATATCCGATTGGCTTTAAATTTATACACAGTGTTTAAGGTCATAAGACGAAGAAGCCTATTGATTTTCAGCGATTTCCGATAATTAGTGCCAGAGTTATGGCCCTTGATCACTTCAAAAAATCTTGTGAACGCCCTAAAATCCAAAGTTAATATCCGATTGACTTTAAATTTATACACAGTGTTTAAGGTCATAAGACGAAGAAGCTTATTGATTTTCAGCAATTTCCGATAATTAGTGCCAGAGTTATGGCCCTTGATCACTTCAAAAAATCTTGTGGACGCTCTAAAAGCCAAAGTTAATATCCGATTGCCTTTAAATTTATACACAGTGTTTAAGGTCATAAGACGAAGAAGCTTATTGATTTTCAGCAATTTCCGATAATTAGTGCCAAAGTTATCTCCCTTGATCACTTCAAAAAATCTTGTGGACGCTCTAAAAGCCAAAGTTAATATCCGATTGACTTTAAATTTATACACAGTGTTTAAGGTCATAAGACAAAGAAGCCTATTGATTTGCATCAATTTCCGATAATTAGTGCCAGAGTTATGGCCCTTGATCACATCAAAAAATCCTGTGGATGCTCTAGAGGCCAAAGTTAATATCCGATTGAATTTAAATTTACACACACTGTTTAAGGTCCTGAGACAAAGAAGCCTACCGATTTTCAGCAATTTCAAATTATTACTTCCAGAGTTATCTACCTTGATCACTTCTAAAAACCTTGTGACGCTATAGATGCCAAACTTATCATCCGATTGACTTCAGATTGATACACAGAGTTTAAGGTGTTGAAACGAACAAGTATTTTGATTTTCAATGAATTTTGATAACTGAACAGCTAAATCCATGATGTTAAATGTTTCCTATACTAATTGTTAGCTTAGGGCAAAACTTTATAAAAAGCAAACAAATTCTAATGATTTTCAGATAATTACATAAAGAGTTGTTACTCAGATTTTAGTGTATTACAAATGTTTCATTACCAAAAAAAAGTAAAAATATGCGACAACCCTTGTTGACTGCCCGGACGATTTAGCTGCTGTGGGCGTATGTTTCGTTGCCTGGCAACCTATCTTTTATACTTTCGATGGCCTACACTCATGTAGATCTAACAAGTTATAGTGGGAGCTCACGTTCCATGACGTCAGGTATCAAGCACGGGACATTTGCCCCGATAACGTCAGTCATTCGATTAACCAATTAGCGACCGCCATGCTTTTTAAAATCTACTTTTTGTTTTGTTTTGATTTCTATCCGCTGGTGTTTGTATAGACGTCATTGGCTGGTAATATCTACCCACAGTTCCACGCATGAAAAGGTCAAACAGTCGATTCGACAGACCATTTGATTGGCTGACCCCTCATTTCAGGCAGAACACGAGTTAAATAACAAGTCCTCCAGATCCAAGAGTAGTGAAGACAAGTAAAAACGAAATTTTGAACTATAGAAAACGAAACGAAATTGGATCTGTGTTTTAATCAGATTGCCAGTTTCCGAGTCGTATTTTGCACGCGATTAGTAGGTCAGTTTTGCAATGATTGTGAAGTCTGGATGCCCGGGCCTATAGAAGAAGCGTGCTGTTCCTAGTCTATTTATAGCTACCGAGGGTTTCTTTACATTTAGGCCTTGTGTACGTACGTACTGAACTTAAGTGGTCAAAAATAAAAATTCCTCTGCGTGGCTGCATAATGCAGATTCTGCTGTATATTCACATACAGTTGAGTGGAAGTTTTGTAGTTGCTAGAATATACAATGGTCAGGCCTCGAAATGTTTGAAAAAAGCTACCTGTCGCAAGCGACAGGTAGCTTTTCATCATACCTGTCGCTTCAGTAAATTACCTGTCACTCTCAATTGTCAAACCCAAAGGCTAAGTAATAGTATAGTATCACACATATCCATACATGTAGGTACACACACGTTTGTTTAGGTATTGACGTACATTGCTTCATATAAATATCGTAATATGAAACCTTTTTATACGCCCACATAGAAATGTGGACGTATATTGCCGTCGCCCCCGTCCGTCCGTCTGTCGGTCCGTCCGTCCGTCCGTCGGTCCGTCCGTCCGTCCGTCCGTCCATCGTCCACAATTTCTTGTGAACGCACTAGAGGCCAGGCTTAATATCCGATTGACTTTAAATTTATACACAGTGTTTAAGGTCATGAGACGAAGAAGCCTATTGATTTTCAGCAATATCCGATAATTACTGCCAGAGTTATGACCCTTGATCACTTTGAAAAATCTTGTGAACGCTCTAGAGGCTAAAGTTAATATCCGATTGACCTTAAATTGATACACAGTGTTTAAGGTCATGAGACGAAGAAGCCTATTGATTTTCAGCGATATCCGATAATTACTGCCAGAGTTATGACCCTTGATCACTTTGAAAAATCTTGTGAACACTCTAGAGGCTAAAGTTAATATTGGATTGACTTTAAATTTATACACAGTGTTCAAGGTTATAATACGAAGAAGCCTATTGATTTTCAGCAATATCCGATAATTACTGCCAGAGTTATGACTCTTGATCACTTTGAAAAATCTTGTGAATGCTCGAGAGGCTAAAGTTAATATCCGATTGACTTTAAATTTATACACAGTGTTTAAGATCATAAGACGAAGAAGCCTATTGATTTTCACGGATTTCCGATAATTAGTGCCAGAGTTATGGCCCTTGATCACTTCAAAAAATCTTGTGGATGCTCTAGAGGACAAAGATGATGTCCGATTGACTTCAAATTTATACATAGTGTTTAAGGTCATGAGACGAAGAATCCTATTGATTTTCAGCGATCTCTGATAATTATTGCCAGAGTTATGGCCTTTGATCACATCAAAAAATCCTGTGGACGCTCTAGAGGCCAAAGTTAATATCTGATTGACTTTAAATTTACACACACTGTTTAAGGTCATGAGACAAAGAAGCCTACTGATTTTCAGCGATTTCAAATAATTACTTCCAGAGTTATCTCCCTTGATCACTTCAAAAAACCTTGTGACGCTATAGATGCCAAACTTATCATTCGATTGACTTCAGATTGATACACAGAGTTTAAGGTGTTGAAACGAACAAGTATTTTGATTTTCAATGAATTTTGATAACTGAACAGCTAAATCCATGATGTTAAATGTTTCCTATACTAATTGTTAGCGTGGGGCAAAACTTTATAAAAAGCAAACAAATTCTAATGATTTTCAGATAATTACAAAATGAGTTGTTACCCTTAATCAGATTTTAGTGTATAACAAATGTTTCATTCCCAAAAAAAAGTAAAAATATGCGACAACCCTTGTTGACTGCCCGGACGATTTAGCTGCTGTGGGCGTATGTTTCGTTGCCTGGCAACCTATCTTTTAAATCGATATTCTCTGCCTTATTACGATGTCTGGTTTAGGGGTAATGCCACAAAACACTTAAACTAGTTTAACTTCGTCCTACAAAATGAACATATACTACCCAAAGAAGTAAAGAAGTACCATACCCTATGGCATGTCTTTGAGAGGTTTAAATAAGACAAAATTGTTTTATTCAAGTAAATAGACGCAGAGAGGGAGAGGCAGAGAGTCGGGTTGCCATCATTCGAAACATACCAGGTCATTTTTGGACTAACATATGGTTCAATTTTATTTTAATAATCCACTTGCCCGTAGAGGTCTGGCAGTGGGAGGACCCGGAGAAAACCCACGAGATTGGACAGACAGCCTTACCTTGCCACGTAGAAGCGCGGCATCAAATCCACACTCGCTACTTGACAATATAACACCTTTTGATCCAAAGTGCACGTGTTAACCTCCCCCCCACCCCCCCCAAAAAAATAGGGCGGGGGTAGGTTCAGTAAGACGCTGGCTCGCTAATCAGTGATTACGTCTTAAAAGGTTTATCTGGGTTTCCGGCGCCGTTACCAAAATTGTCATACTTTTATAGGCAATAAGCACCCGATAAATACTTTCCCGGGAACCCATCTTTGATAAATGATGACTAAAGTGAATTTTGGTTTTTTATACGCCCACATTGAAATGTCGTATATTGTCGTCATCCCGTCGGTCCGTCCGTCCGTCCGCAATTGCTTGTGGACGCTCTAGTGGCTAAAGTTAACATCCGATTGACTTTAAATTTATACACAGTGTTTAAGGTCATGAGACGAAGCCTATTGTTTTTCAGCAATTTCCGATAATAACTACCAGAGTTATGGCCCTTGATCACTTCAAAAAATCTTGTGGACGCTCTAGCGGCCAAAGTTAATATCCGATTGACTTTAAATTTATACACAGTGTTTGAGGTCATAAGACGAAGAAGCCTATTGATTTTCAGCAATTTCCGATAATTAGTGCCAGAGTTATGGCCCTTGATTACTTCAAAAAATCTTGTGGCGCTAGAGGCCAAAGTTAATATCCGATTGACTTTAAATATATACACAGTGTTTAAGGTCATAACTTAGATGAAGAAGCCTATTGATTTTCAGCAATTTCTGATAATTAGTGCCAGAGTTATGGCCCTTGATCACTTCAAAAAATCTTGTGGACGCTCTAAAGGCCAAAGTTAATATCCGATTGACTTTAAATTTATATATGTTTATGGTCATGAGACGAAGAAGCCTATTAATTTTCAGCGATTTCACTTCAAGGGCCTTGATCACTTCAAAAAACCTTGTGACACTATAGGGGCCAAACTTATCATCCGATTGACTTCAGATTGAGGTGTTGAAACGAATAAGTATTTTGATTTTCAATGAATTTTGATAACTGAACAGCTAAATCCATGATATTAAATGATTCGTATACTAATTGTTAGCGTGGGGCAAAACTTTTTAAAAAGCAAGCAAATTCTAATGATTTTCTGATAATTACATAATAAGTTGTTACTCGTAATCAGATTTTAGTGTATTACAAACGTTTCATTCCCAAAAAAAGTAAAATTATGTGACAACCCTTGTTGACTGCCCGGACGAATTAGCTGCTGTGGGCGTATGTTGCGTTGCCTGGCAACCTATCTTTTATTTCTTCGACATCGGAATGCCTAAAAGTTCTTGAAAGTCGGCGAATCTGCTTTGGCTCAGCGACTCTAAGATTTGTACAACTACAATTCTATCATCCGTAGCCACGTGAATTCCGCAAATTATCATGGTATCACACCTCCGTGCTAAATCGAATAGTTCGACGTTGAGATGTAGAATTCAAATTTTAAAATATCTGTATTTAATTGAATATCAAAACACAAATCACACCTGTGCATGGCACAGTAAGAAATATGCCGCGTGCGAAAGACAGGTACCGTAGCGTCACCTGGAATTCCCGTCTCACAATACAATGTATCAGGACTATATTTACGCTACAAATTATATTAATATCCGAGATATTTTTCCGACCCGATTATTTGATTTTGTCAAATTGTCTTGTAAATTATTTAAATGATTACGAAGCATCGATCTATCGAGCCGTGTGTATTTCCCTTCCACTCCAGCCACTTTCTAATATTGACTGTGGTGTCGTTACGGTAGAATTATTTCAGGTGACGTTTTAATTTACTTAGATATAATACTCCATAATGCTATAAACTAGTGCCAAGTAGATGAAAACAAGCGTAGATGGTGTGAAATTCATTGTTATAAAATTGTCTACTTCCAAACTGAGTACCTGTAGCCTGCGACAGAGCGAAATGTAAACAATGCAAATAGCGGCTTTTCGCGTTATTTCCGTGCTCAATTCTTGCATTTAGAAACGACTCTACGAATAAAAAATACGGCCTACGTGTACATGACGTGGACGTGAGTATTGTGGTCGTGAGTAATGTCATGTGGTCAATTTACTGAACATCAAGTAAAATTTAGTCCACCTGTCGCAAGCGACAGGTAGTTTTATTTGCTACCTGTCGGACGAAAAAATCGCCTGTCGGCGACAAGTAGACAAGTGAACATTTCGAGCCATGATGGTGAACTTGATACTAGTCATGCTTGGTATTACCAACATTCTTGAAAAGAAACTTTTTTTTGAGTTTGTTTCAACATCAAATTATAAATTCATACAAACTGAGAGCTGGAGTGTTTAATTTACTTAAATCTGTTAAATATTTACAGTTTTGGTTTATTCAAGTTTGTTAAATTTGACAGAATCTTTGAGCACACTGTTCGACATTTGAACATTATTTTAAAATTATCTGCCCATGTTGATATTCTGTTTGCTCAAAGTAGTTTGTGTCGAGTGGACTTTAAACAGCATTTCTCTCTGTGTGTGTTTGCTACAAGAGTTAAGGTCTGTTTTGACCACTTGCTTGAAGGACAAATTGAATTAATTTTCTTCATTTTAATCTGTAATTGATTGTATTTTAGGGAAAAATCAAAAGAGAAGCAAGAGGAACAGAAAAGAAACCAGGCGTTAGAACGGGAAAAGGAAAATGTAAAAGAAGGTATTGACGATACTAAACCTTCGGAGAAAAAGACGGAATCCACAAATCAATCAGGCCGTCCTCCTGTAAAGAGAAAGAAGGATGAAGATTACGGAAGATATAGTGATAAATCTGATCGTTATCGAGATGATGACAGAAATCGCATAGCTGGTCGTGGCAGAGAATTTGTCCGTGGTCGGGGTAGAGGTAGAGCACGTGGATCACGGGGAAGCTATTCGACCCGAGGGCGTGGTAGATCTGATTATCGTGGTTATGATAGACCATATCATTCTAACAGTAGTAGGCAGGATAATGTTGGACGAGGTACTATTGGACGATGGGGTGATCAGGAAGAAGAAAATGAAGAAAATTATGATGCGTCTAAAAGACGACGTGGTAAAGATGAAGATAGTGATGTGTCAGTTGATGACACTAGTGGTTCATTCAGTGAAACTTCTAGTGAAAGAACATCTGAGGCACGAGATAATTCACGTCCGAAAGAAAATAGTGCAAGTAATAGGGACTTGAAGAATACAAAACCCAAGGAGGATTCATCTAGCCAGTCTAAAAATCGGGATAAAGATCGTAATTCTAGTCGTAATTACAGTAACAATAGAGAGAGATGTTCAGGCGATAAACGAGATACTCGGAATTATGGTGATTCAGATAGACAAGGATCACAGAGAAATCAAGATTATCAAGATGGTACCAAAAATTACAATGCATTTGTTCCTAGGGGTGAACCTTCTAGAAGAGGTAGAGGTGGTAGTGGTAAGTTCTTTTGTTACATCCTATAAGAAATTTATATATGATATTATGGACTGGTTGTTTTAATTAAATTATTTACACTTTATGGGTTGAAAGTTGATTAAAACATACAATTCAGATGTCCATGTATGTCTAGAGTCTCCTTAAAATTGGTTAACACACAAATTAAAAGTCCTTGTATATTAAAAAGTCAATTTAAATCACACTTATAAAACCGCTGTCGTGAGAAGATAGAGCAGGTCATCTTCTCCCTTTGTCATAATAAAAACAGGTCCAAACAGGTCCAGCTGAGAGATGTTTTGCGCCATCAGTGCGGATAGTAACAAAAACACGGGGGGAAAAGAATCCGCTTGCGTTAAGTGGAAAAGCGAGGTGCTCGCAGTAAAAACCACATAGATCGACCCATTTCTAGTATTTGTCGTCTACACTATAAACCTCAGAATGCCTCGTTCGGCATTTCTGTCCAAATGAGGTAAAAAAAATGCCTCGTCTGGAGTTCCAAAACGAGGTTTTTTAAATTGCCCTTTTTTTTTTTGGAACGAGGTATTTTGTTCAGAACGAGGCTTGGTAAAATGCCTCATTTACTAAACGTGTTTTTTTTCAAGATAGTTATTTGGCGGTATATCGACCAATTTGTAAAAATTAAAATTTATGTTATTTAAATAAGAAAATAAAACCAGTTCAAACTATATTATTATCAGAGAAATTGACAAGACAAGAATACACGCCATCGGTGCAGGTGTAAAACTATTGCAGACACATAGCTACCTTGATTGATTTATTGCCCCAATCAGGTATAGGTGTTAAGAAACAACTGTGGTGTTGTGACATTTTATTGGGGGCAATAAATTAATCAAGGTATAGCAGCTGTGTCTGCAATTGTTTTACACCTCCATCTAACTGATATCGCAGACAACAAATTAGTGTTTATCTAATCTAAGTACAACAAATAAATAATCCATTCTTATTAATCAAAAAAGCATAAAATTTCATTTCATATTTCTAATACGCCTGGGTTTTTTTTATATATTAAAATTTAATTAAAACGTTTAATTAGGAAGACATGGATATTAATAATGGTTATATTATCATATCATGATTATAATATCATAGTTTGGACTACGTTTATTTATCGTATTAAATAACATAAATTCTACTTTTTACAAATTCGCTGATAGCAAATGCTGCTCATAAGGCCAAAAAAAAAAAATGTTATGTTTCCGGTAACCCGACCGACCCATTACAAAACCTGCCGACTCAAATTTTTTTTTAGTGTCAAGAGAAATAAAAAAAAATTTTGTTCACCAAGCGACCGTTCAGAATACTCTAAACCTACCGGATTCGTGAAAATATATATATTATTTGTTGCTATAAATGAATATTAATGTCATCGTTCTTTGAATCGGCATTTACCGATCGGAATAAGCGGGTACAGTATGTCATTTCGGGACTAACCAATGGTTTAATTTTTATTTCAATAATTTGCTTGCGCGTAGGGGTCTTTAGCAGTGGGAGGGAACCGGACCGCGACGACCCAGAGATAACGCATGAGGGACAGGTACAACCAGGCATTCGAAACCACGCCATTTGATTCGATGACAGACTTTATGATACAGCATTCACATGCTAACCATTCGGCCAACCACCCCCAACAGAAATTAGTTCTTAAAATTACATCAATATTGACATCAAAATAAAAACTATCATGTAACATGTCAAAAAAAGCTCTAAATGCCTGGAACTTAAAAATAAATTCTGGTAACCTGCAACTGCTTTCATTTTTTTTTAAATATTGATTGGTAATTTTCATAAACAAATAGCATTGTAATTGTATGCGATGAAAATTAAATCAGAAGGAGTTTCTAATTTCAGAAATTTCCATGAATGTTCATTATATCAAAGCAATTACAAAAATTCGTAAATTGTACTGTAAACACTTAATAAAACAAGGTTTTTTTTAATGAGCTATGTTAGTTATTTGTTTAAAAGTATGATCATGCGGATATCAAAAAACACTTTCCAACTGAACTTATTGTCAATTTTTCAAGCATTAGTTATCTAGTTGTTTTGCCTGTTAAGTGGCGGACACGACACATTAGACGAAACATTCTTCCAAATCATCTGGCCATATGTTATGTTTTAGAGTCATGCTGAATAATTTACCAGATATACAATATATTATAGGCAAACTATCAGGATTGATTAAGAATCTTATAAAATTACTTAAAAGAAAATACAGTTTATCAAATATACTTTCAATTCATTTTTCAACACATCAGTTTTTGTCACCACTACCCGCCACTTGAAAATTTGCCTTGATGTTATAATTTATAAAAATAACAATTCATACACAAATATCTATTAAAGTTAATAAAGGATTATTTTGAGTTTGGTTTTGTAGGCTCTTCATGGCAGAAAATAATGTTGTCTTTTTAATTTCTATGTGAAGTGCTATCATCAGCAACACCTTCTTTTGAATCCATAATCTGAAAAATTATAGATAAAGAAATTTAAAAAAATGCAGGTAAATGGTAAACAAAATTTGAAACTATTTCACCCTAAGTTAAATTTGATGACCATAAAAACCATAACAGAGTATTAGGCCTATAGGGGAAGATGATAGGCCTAGGCTATCTTGGCCACATGTTTATTAAAAAAATAAATATGGATGCTAAATTGCCACGGAAGTTGATTTTGTCTGGATTTATTTATTTGTATATGGAAATACATGTAATTAACACCAAGGAAATTCTACCAATTGTCAATATATGGGCAAATAAACAAATACAAGCTATTTCTAACTAATAATATTATAGTGTTGCAATTCAGTGTTCGGGATAGTCGGTATCGTATCGCATTTTGCGATGGAAAATGGCCCATTGCAATGAACTTGTTCCGAGTTTCAGCAAAGTGATTCACTAAATTTTATTGACGGTTGTTATACTCTTGGAAGACGAAAACGATATGTCAAACTTCGACAAGAACTCTTGAAGCGAAGTCATTCGCAGACTGCTGTGAGAGGAGATTCCGTGACGTGTACCATCGTTTATTGGTCAATTACAGAAAACACCCCTGAATCGTCCAATCATAACGAAGCTATATTTAGCCAGATGATGGAATTTTATTATTGAACGGCAAGCTTCGCAAACCTTTTGTCATCAATTTTCAAATTGAAAACAAAATATAAATGTTAAAATTGTACCGCACGCTTATCAGTTCTTTGATATATCAGCTTTACAATGATATGGCAGTACATATTCGTGAACGTTTGTATTTTTTCATGCCATGCATTAACCTGGACCCTATGCGTAATGCCAATGGCATGGCGACCAAGTCTCCCGGTTTAATTACACTATTTCGTTATAAATTTATTTACGCACTTTTAATGAAATCAGTTAACAACTTGCCTGCATATTTTTTAGATACGGATAAATTATTACTGCGGTTTTTAATAATTTGTTTAGTGATGCCAGTTGATAGAAATCGGTACGTGAAAAAATAAACGTACAGCCCGTGCGTATGGGATTATATAATATACAGAAGAAGATTGGTAATTTAATCATAGGCCTAAAAATAACAATTTTGAACCGATTTAATTTTATAAGAAAAGGATTTTGAAAAAAAAAAATGTGTATTATTATGAGCCATACATAAAATCTCTCTTGATATGAATTTTTATTATGTAGGCCTTTGGAATGATTAATTACCTGATCAACTTGTTAAAACTAATATTTGAGATGAGAGATGTAACCGTATTGTCGGTGTTTAATAATGTAATTTTTTCAGTTTTAAACAAATGTGTATTTTACGATCATTGCTAATAATGCTATATGCAGTCGTAGAATTAAGTTTTTGCCGTTTCCCGAACACTGATTGAGATGGATTAAAATGAGGTGGGGTTTAGTCATATAAATAGGTGTCACAGCTCCATTGCTCGCGTTGGAAGAAAATCGTTTTTTCCCGATTTGTAACCTTTCTTCAACTTAACGTCACACATTCGCTATTTTATCATTTGTAATAATTTAAAAATATTTTGGAAGCAGATAAATTGTTCTTTTGTGTGATATAATTTTTATATATGTGTACCTTATATTAATTTCAAAAACGTAAATTAAAAAACGTCAATTTCACGTGTTTTGACGTTACGCTAAAAAATTTTGTCACGTTTTTAAACGAGGGTACCCCACTTCAAGTGCTCCGCTCAGGTCTTTATTTTTAATATTTTTTTTTCATTTTAATATCATTAGAAAGGTAATTGAACGATCTTTCGATCGGCGGGGGGTGCTTTGTTGGAATTTCGAAATACCATGCCTTTTTTTTAAGTTGAAGGCTTCAATTCACGTAATCTTTTTTTGTGGCGATTTGCCAGGATATCACCCCCCACCGATCGAAAGTTCGTTTTATTGTCGTTTCAATGCTATTAAAATCAACAAAATCGGAGCATTTTAAGAACCTGAGTCGGGCATTTGAAAATTGTATACAATGAACAATTTTGTCCAAAATAAATCGCGTAGTTTTTGCCTTGTTATGACGTCATTTCAACACCAAAACTAAAATGTCATTCCAAGGTCCTAAGACTCATATTCGCGGTAAATTACGTCGAAAGGCAAATCCGATGTTAATTTATGAAGTAAGCGTTATGTTAAATGTATAACGGACTTGCCTGAAAATAAATAACATAGTTAAAATCCATTTTTTTACGACTTTCACGAGGTTGACTTTATTTACATCACATGACCCATATTCGCGCGGTTTTAACCATGTGACAAGATGTGAGGATCGAACGGAAATTTCCTTCGAGCTACCACACGTCTCTACATTTTAACACCAAACATATTTCAAGAATGGAAAAATTCTGTAAAATTGACGACTGTTTCAATGCTCTGAAATCATAAATTCGATGTTTAATGAATTATTCAAGCCCAATGTTAATGTATTTCTGTGCACGCGAATGGAAATGAAACCGGAAAATATCCACACAGGTCTCTGTCTGTGTGGTCTGTTCTGACTGTCGGCGTGAAGTACCGTATAGCTAGCTGGACTACCGTATAGCCTACATACGATTTCTTTCCACTTAAAAAGAGAATTGTACCCAAAGAAAGTTGGACCAACAAAAGAATCAACGCCAGTTTAAATAATTTGAATGACTATTTCTGGATTTGTCGTTGGCAATTTACAACATCTTGTTTTTTTGAGATGATGGAACCGACCGACGGGCGACATAGAATAGATGAATAAAATTAGGTCAGTCATGTCATAAATATATCGATACGGATACCCAATTTTGCAAAACTTTTTATTAAATAATTAAGCATTATATAACAGTTGTCATACTAATTATTATAATATTAATTCTTGTTTTTTGGGGGAACTAATTAACACCTCGAGTATCACATATTTGTTGATCAGTACAGTTAACAATAACAAATTGAAATTGAAAGAAACGACAAGCGTTAGGCCTTTAACTTTTAGGCCTTTATTTGATATTTATTTACATTGATTAAAATATACAAAAATAAGAAAGTTGCTCAATAGGCTACATATACTGATTTGAAGGAATAATAGAAACATTCAAAAGTGAAGTAAAAACAAAAATATCTTCGACTAGTCAAAATGGTAGGTTCCAGACCCAGGCCTTAAACGTGACTAGGCCTTAGCCTATCAGTAACTGAGTAACCTACTTTTACTATTTAGTCCTTAGACCAGAGAATATATTTCTATTGGTCAATGTTGTTATCTTCTGAGTAGAAATAATATGTAAAAGCAGAATTCTAACAATAATGTAAGCAACAGATGCTGAGAACAGTGATAATGAAACAGTTGTCCTTTCTTTAAAATTATTTGGTTGCTATGGCAACCATCCAAAATCCTTTATATTTCACTAAAATTATGCAATTCATAATATTTTATATTACATAGGGCATGGGCTGTAAATATGTGGTTTGCCATGGTGATCAATTGGTTTGAAAATTGAATAACTAACATTGCCTTTTTGGTTTGTCATGGTGATCAATTGGTTTAAAAATTGAATAACATTGCCTTTTTTTTGGGGGGGGGGGGTGTTTTGATTGCTATAACAACCAAATATTAAGTATTATAGAAGAAAAAAAGATAAGTAATTTTTAAAATTCACTAAATTTACCAGTACGGTACACAAATTTCACTTGAAAATCTTAATTCCTTCATAATTTTTTAAGCCTAAAATTGGGCAATTTCCAATGGCAGAATGTTTTTCAAAAGTGCACCCCTTTCCAGCGTATAAAGAGATGGCATATAAATATTTTGTTATTATTTATTTGTTCAATCATTGCCTGACAGCTACTAACTTAAAATAATATAAAAATTAATATTAATGAGAAAATAATCGGAAAATAATGCTTTTTTAAAAAATATACAGTGGTTTCTATGGTAACCACTCAAACTCCCTAATATTTGGCTCAAAATTATACAATCCATATCATTTGACATTACTTGGGTTTTAAATATTTTAAAATGCTTATTTTTAAATGTGGTGATCACCTTTTGTGTTATGGTAAATAGCGTTGAAAATGGTCAAAAATTGCATTTTTTTCAATTTTGGTTGCTATGACAACCAAACTTGATAATATATGGCGGATTGGAAATATGTAATTTTAAAAATTCACAAACTTTTTGACATATTCCCATAATTTCACTTCCGTATCTCAATTCTTTCTTATTTTATTAATGTCCTCAAAACACCCCAAAAATAGGCAAATGTGTGCCGCGGAGAATTGTTCAAAAATGAACATAAATCCAGCTCTTGAGAAAAGGCAAATAGATATTTTTACTCTTTTTTTTTCTGTTAATCTCAATTGATAGCTACTGATTTTAAAATGTATAACAACCAGGTTCAATATTTCAGATGTAACATGGATAATACCATTTTTGTTGAAAAAATTGACCAAAATCACTCGGACAGAAATGGAATTTTTGAGAAAACCTATCTAATTTGCAGTTTCTGTGGAAATCGGTGTAATTATTACAGAAATGTGAAAATTGAAACATCATTTAGCTTTAAAGTTGTATTTCATGACTTTACATCTACATTTTTGATAGTTTTGATAGGAAATAAAATATTGCTTCACAAAAAACACCAAAAATGACCTTTTCAAAGTGTTGAAAAACCTTTCTTCCGCGAAAAGTCAAAAATCGCAACTTTGAACCTCAATAAAAAAAAAAAATTTCATCCGATTTTGAATCTGTAAAAAGTTTTGTGAAAAGAATGATGAGATCTACTTAAAAAACTAATAAAATCAAATGTATAATCATAATCTCAAAATCACCTTTTCCACCTAATATAAACAAAACATGTTTATTGTTATGGACTAGGCCACTAGGCCTACTTTGTCTAAATAATTTATGGTGGGTAGTGATTAAGTGAATACATTAAAAAAATTTAAACATTAATAATAATCTGTCTGGATTTTAATTAGTCATCAAATATTATTTTTCACTAATCAAATGAACTGGATTAAAGAAATTACTAATAGGCTATGGGTATGCTCACCATACTAACTAGTAATTCATAGGATCGTCATTCGGTGATCTATTCTAATAGTAAGTGCAGGAAGACCGCACTACACGAAAAACAAAAACCTGCGGAAAATATCAAATCAAGTGAATGGATCCTAAGTAGGCTACACCAGCCAGAGCCAGGCGCCCAGGGTAATTATTATGATTATTTCCCGATTTTGTAGAAATTCTATGTTATCAAGATGAAGATACCAATTTGAAATACGTGGATATTCTCAAACGGAAACACTTATTTATTTATACATGATTTATTTCTAAAATAACCCATATGGGCAGCCTTGTTCATTCAACGAGTGAATGTAAACAAATAGCCTACACACGAATTCCCCTTATGATGCTTATGCAAAACAACAATGACGTCATGACCCGCTCTTAAAATATATCGTCTTATGACTTTGGATCTATCTCCGCAGTGGTATTTTTTATTTAACTTCCATGAAACCGGTATCAATATAATTTTTAAAATATTATTATAAGGGTTAGGCACTTACATTATAAGAATAGTGAGTATTTTCCGAGAATCTTGCGTCAGACTTCAACCAATTGTATCTCAGTTCGTAGTAGACGACGGAACTCCGGTGTTGCGTCGGGCTGTAGGGGAATTCCTTCTTTGATTGGTTGGAAAATATCGAATAATTCTGTTGTCATTCAATACTGCGGGATTGCAATGAAATGGGGTTCCCTCACTACGGACGTAACCATATTGACGTTATCGAGCTGCGGCGAGATGACGTTTTGACACCGAACGGTACACCCGGTTAACTTGCTAATTGGTTCTTAATGAAACCATTCACAGCAATATAATGTATATCAATAAAAAGAATATTTAATTACGAATCCAACAATGCCGGTATGCCGTTGTTTGAGCGTATGGTTATGTAGTTACAGTAAGTTGATTTCGAGAGAGCCGTTTCTCTTTGTTTACGCTCGCTAGAACGTGTTGATGAATATTGCGTCATAGGGCGGGTGGCCATGCTAGGATTATTTCCTCAAAGGTTACTTACTGGACCTGTTATGAATAATGAGCAATTTGTTTTGGGTTTTTTTACCGAACTATCAAAATTACATTTACTAGTGCTAATTACTCAGATTATGAACCACATGGCTGATTCTCACCAAGGTATGATGGTTATTGTTGCCAATTAACTAGCTAATTAACACATAATAATTACCCTGTTGTAATTTAGCCGAAAGTAGATTGATTTATGATACCATAGTAGCAGGTTCAATGTTTTACCAATCGGGTGGATTAACTTCAAGCGGTTAAAACCAACAACACAAACAGCCAATTAAGATCCCTGATCTGAACACAGTCGAATGAAAATTTTCAGATGTTTGTTAGGTTGTAGTGCAAATAAATCTCACCCCAAAGCTAAAAAATATTATGTCTCACAAGAGTTGAATGATTAATTGATTTGTTGAATTTACTTTTTATTTTGATATTTTTTAGCAAGTGGCAGTGTTTCACGAGGTGGCCCTAGAGGTAAAAGATTCAATTCTGGTCCTCCACGTGCGGGGTTTGGTCGACCTCCAGGTAATTCAGGTTCAGACAGAAGAGATTATCAAACTGAAGGACCAAGCAGGTAAGATTTCTTTCTACTCAGCAGGAAAAAAAAACAAAGAAGAGAATTGATAACAAAACTGAGCATATAGATGAAACAAGCCCATTTGCTGTTTTAACAGTATTTAGCAGTCTAAAATGCACACTTAAAAGCTAGCAATGCAAATTAAGCTTAAACAAATTAAAGATTCAGCATAACATATATTTCAGGGAGTACAGACGGACTGAAAGAAACCAGCCCCCTAGATTTGCACGGAGAGGGGGTTTTCAGGACAGGGGCAGGGGATTTGATAGGGGTCGTGGTAGAGGGAGAGGAAGGGGCTCCAATTCAGCCCCATCTCGACCTCCATTAACCAAGCAAACATCCAATGAAGGAGAGGAATGGGAAACGGCATCGGAGAGTAGTGATTTTAATAGAGACTCAAAAAACGATAAAGACGGGGGCAAGGATCGCCGTGAGCCCCAGATGTCAAAGAAAAGTTTTTCAAACCAACGTCCTTTAAACGATAGACAAAACCGGCGTGTCCCTTCCGACACTCGTAATATGGGTGGCATGGATAATAGGAATTCCAACAAAGAGAAATCTCCAAATTCGACAAAAAACGGGACTGGGCCCCCCAGAAATGGCAGCGGGGGTCCAAAAAATAAAGCCTCGATACACATCAACCACAAAGAAAATGTTAATGTATATAGAGTAGATGGTATTGTTCATTCTGATCCAACAGCTATTAATAACGCCATTAATAGTATGGCTAACAAGTAAGTTCCTAAGTCATTGTCAAATTATCTTTAAGTTAGTCATTGTCAAATTATCGCTAACCCTTGTGGTGCATGTTGTGAGAATCACAAAGCAGGTATCATGGGCAGGCATGATTTTTTCCCGTTATTTAACAGATTTCAACTATTTTCATTGTCCGTGGGTCGTTTTTATGAATCATCTAGATCTACAGTGCTTGCCACTAAGAATCTCTGCGTGAGTACTCAATTACTCACGCAAAAAAGATTCTGCGTGAGTTAGGCGAGTAACTGACTTACTCACGCAAAATTTTCCTAGAAGAGTAAAATTATAATGGAGACCAAGAACTCTGGCAAATAACAGTGCATTAATTAACTGCCATTCCAGAGATGTAAGACTGTTTTCTGATGTTCTTCACTAGAAGTGAGCTTTCTTGTCAGTTGTAATATTAAATATTACTACTAATTCAACACTTGAATTATTCATACTCGCGTAGGGCGAGATTAATTTAATAAAGAATAATAAAAGAATATTTTGTCCAATTTATTTTAGCTGAATGTGAAAATAATAGTAGTTTACTTAAAAAAACAAAAAACACAATATCAAAGAAAAAAAAAGAGAACCGGTGAAAATAAAAGTAGTCGTGTCACCGTGGGTAGCCTAAAGTCTTATGTAAAAAGCTTGTCGTTTGGGGTCATATTCATCTTTATGATATACGTTTTCTGTTATCGTGTTTAGCAAGATCTAAAGGTTTTCAAACATACGTCCCTACCCATCGGCATTTGTAATGTGCATTTGATGTTCGAAAATCGTAGAATGCAACTAACTGTCGCCACACGATGTTGACCGTGACATTGTCTGCTATGTAATAACAGTAATTTAATAGCACTTGTAAATGTAAATGCGGCAATCCAAATACTTCTCGGCATTTCTAACTATGTTCTAGCTTTTTTAATATGAAACCACCATTCAAAATTTAATCATAAAGACTAGAAAATGACATAGGCCTACATTCATCACAACATTCAACAAATTTTCATATCTCGGATTTCTACTTTGGATTTCAGTTAAATTAACCAATCATAAAAATTCTACGTTACAAGCGCGGAATACAACTTCATTATTGTCCAATCAATAGACGCCTTCTATGTTTACTTTATTCTATTCTTAGTAACATTGTGAAATCGTATTCTTATCGCCTGTTGGTCTGCTGTCTTGTATTTTATCGTAGATTTTGAATTGAATTTTAATCAAATGACTATCGCCTTAGATAGTTTTAAATTTTCGTTTAAGAAAAGTTTCCAGAAATGATTGGGCGAGTAATGCCTTACTCTCGCGAATAACATTTCAGGCGAGTATAGCGTGCGCGCGAGTAATGACTCACGCCTCCTGACGAGGTCTGATCTAAATTTGCAATAAAAATTTGGGGCATGGTAGAGTTTGTTTACTTTGTCTGACGATCTTTATTTTCATACCCCCACATGGAAATGTGGTCGTATATTGTTGCCGCCCTTTCCGTCCGTCTGTCGGTCCGTCGTCCACAATTTCTTGTGAACACTAGCGGCTCAAGTTAATATCCGATTTATACATTTGTTTAAGGTCATGAGACGAAGAAGCCTTTTGATTTTCAGCAAATTCCGATAATTACTGCCAGAGCTATGACCCTTGATCACTTTGAAAAATCTTGTGAATGATCTCACTGTGCACTTGGTACCGTGGAATCTTGCATAAATAGCGTTAATTTCTAATCTGTGTAGAATTATATTATCTTTATATATCCATTTAAATTTTATTTCCCACACTGACATAACACATCCATGAATGATAAATCTCGCGCATCTGATTTAGGTGTGTGTACACGTCGAGTCCCTGTCCTGATTAAATCCTATTGTTTAAATGTCTTCGCAATTAAGACTAGCGGCAAATTGGATAGTATTGTAGCACGGCTCTTTTTAGCTGATAATCAAATAAAAACAGAACGCGGGATTCGTACTTTACTTGTACCTCAAATTGATTCGTACCTAAAATTTATTGGTACCTTTTCCTATATTGTTGAAAGAAATTGAATATTAATGTACTGAACCAGCTACGTATCGAAATTCATTAGTTCCAAATGTAATTGAAATAAAGGCTATACATAATTCGATTTGATCAAATCCAACGGCTGCACTAAATTTCTGCTGAACGAGAATTAGAATACACACGTGATCTGTACCTCAATTGATTCGTATCTTTTCCTATAATGTTGTTGAAATAAATTGAAATCATAAACGATCACCTGCCTTTTATTTAATCCGAGTTGATTATTGAACCAATTCTGCTCAGTGAGTTGTAATTATTGACAATTGATTGGTGTATATTAAAGCAGTTTAAAAAGCGACTGAAAAATATATTTTATCTGGTCCATTGTTGATTATTGAACCCATTCTGCTCAGTGAGTTGTGATTATAGAAGATAATTAAATGGTGGTTGTTAAAAACGATTGATTATACTAAGAATTCCAAAATGCGACACATTGTATTATTTATCTGATTGTAAGGTGGGGCTGCATGATTTCTGCGATGGTTGGGTTATTTGAGTTTAAAAATAGAACAAGGCAAGTATCAAAAAGTGCCTACGTGCAAATATTGGCGTGTGTGTTTCTTTGATCTGTTAATATGGACCGTATATACTGTTATATCACAGGGTATTAACAATACAGAATCTATTTGGTGGATTTGCATCGTGACATGTTTTTTTTATCTTAATATTTTAACTGACTGTGGTATACTTTAAATTTCTCTTATTCATGTTATTACATCAATGCATACAATTTGCTTTTTGTTATTAAATCATCATAGCTTATCGTTCGGCAGCCATTTTTATAAATTTAGCACAGATGTTAGATCATCTCGTTTAATTATGCTTAATCAATTTGAGGTGAAAATTTCGTGCATACTCGAATTCTGGCTCAGCAGCCATTTTTATAAATTTAGAATAGCTTCAGACTTTCTAGGTCGAAATAGTTCTTTGGAATTAATGTCTTGGTTAGAAATTTGGCATTGACCTGTGACAATAATTTTAGCAATATATAAGGGTATAGAATGGTTGATGCGTCACGCAAAGGTCTGTACGTGTGAATATTGGTGATGATTCGATGTCGATATTTAGTAATAAATTTGTTTATTAAACCGCCACGTATTTATTTTAAACATTACATCGATCATAAAAACAGACTGACATCACAAGAAAAGGCATAATGTACATAGATTATTATATTGTAGGAAAAGAAAACCTGATTTAACAGATGTATCGAAACCTCTACCTAGTGAGAAGGAAAAGAAGGATGCTCTAGCTAATATAGATATCAATAATTATGCTAGTAAGTAGATGATATAGTAGAAATTAAAATAAAGCAATACAAAGCGTTTCACTCTACTGGAGGTTTTTGTCACCCAGCTTTCGAAGAAAGTGGGGAACTATTGAAATGGGTTCATCCATCTGTCTGTCCGTCCGTCTGTCTGTCCGTCACACTTTTTGGGACACAATAACTCTCCTCCTTATTGCGCTAGAATGTTCAAACTTGGTGTAGGTGTTTATTAGATTGATACCTTGATGGAGTTCGAAAATGAGCCTTTTTATGCGCCCACATTGAAATGGGGTTGTATATTGTCGTCGCCCCCATCTGTCGGTCTGGCGTCCACAATTGCTTGTGGATGCTCTACAGCCTAAAGTTATTATACAATTGACTTTAAATTTATACACAGTGTTTAAGGTCATGAGACGAGTCTATTGATTTTCAGTGATTTCCGATAATTACTGCCAGAGTTATGGCCCTTGATCACTTCAAAAAAATCTTGTGGGCGCTGTAGAGTCCAAAGTTAATTTTGGATTGACTTTAGATTTATACACAGTGTTTAAGGTCATGAGACGAAGAATCCTATATATTTTCACGAATTCCGATAATTACTGCCAGAGTTATCTCCCTTGATCACTTTAAAACATCTTTTGTAATGCTCTAGAGGCCAAACTTATCATCCAATTGACCGATCGCGGCTGTCAATCAAAATGATAAATCAACCAATCAAACAACGTCTTCACTTCTGCGCGTGCCAGCTATATTTTGTCCGTCATTATGCCCGTCAGACGTAAACAAAAGCATTTCCAGCAGACATTAACCACCAACCCGTCAAAATGGTAAGAGATGTGCTTGGGGTACGTGTAATTTGGATAGTAGATACCCAGAGAGACTGACAGGAGGGATAACCTTTATTCCTTTCCCAAAGCTTGGAAGAACGCGTGATAAAGCCAAGCGATGGATACGGTTATGCGGACGACCTTTCGAGCAGTTAAACGAAGAGATACTGGGTGAGCGGAGAAAGTGTGCTCTAAGGTTATTATTTATTTATACTTTTAGGCCTATAGATTTTCTTGCCTACTATATTTTTTTTTCAAACAAAATAAAATAGCTGTACTTGACTAGTCTAATGCATCATCATTTTTCTGATGTTTACAATCCACCAGTGGGGCTATACCTATACGCCTAGTAGGCCTTATAAGCTATTTGTATTTATTTAAAATGATGTTAAGCCTACATATTATGTGGCTGATTTGACAATGTGACATTAAAATGTCAGCTCAAACATTTTACTAAATTTATTCCTTTATTGCACCAGGGCAGAAGTGATAGTCAGGGCAGAGACAATCTTTAGATCTTATTTCAATTTGAATTGTTTCTTCTTCGACTGCATGTATGTATAGGCCTGCAGGCTGAATAGTTCAGACATTAGCATTAATTTCAAGTTTGAATAAAAAGTTAACAAAAAGAAAAGATGGCAGACAATTTGGTAAATTTATGGGAATGAAATAGTCATGTAAACTTCCTATTATTATTATGGACTGGTATCATAATAATAATAATATTCTTCTTATTCTTTTTCCCTTTTTAGCACTTTGTAAATGGTCAGCCAGATCCCATTGCCGCAAAGCACTATGATGATCACATTACTCAACCAAGACCACCACCCAAACCCAGAAGTAATTATATTGAGAAAACTGCAGTGATTGAATCAAAGGTTTTAAGGTATCAGCTTCAGAATAATTAATTCCTGTGTTCACATTAAGCATGTGTTGTCTGTAGGTTAATATCCATTTCTCTGTCTTACACCTAGGGGGGTTGGATGGCTGAATGGTTAGCACGTGCGTGCTGTATCATCGGGCCTGTCATGATTTCTAATCCCCAGTTGAACATGACGAGGAGAAGGGTTGCCTGTCCAACCTCATGGGTTTTCTCCTTGTCCTCTTGTTTCCTCTCACTGCTAAAGACCCATACGTGCAAGCGAATTATTGAAATAAAAATAAACTATGTTAATCCCAAAATGACCCAGTTTGTGTCGAGTGGACCTTAAACCCCATAAGATCTCGGCTGCTTATATCACCGTTACATGGTAATGGCGGTTGAGTTCGAATTTCAGGAAAATCGGACCAAAATTGATGGACAAAATGGCCGCCGTTTGTACGCGAATAGTGTGAAAATATGTTATATCAAGGTTGTGGACTCTCTACAGGTCACAATTCTTATCCGATTTTGACAAAACTTGAAATATAGGTTTATCCCCGTAAGATCTCGGCTGCTTTCGATATTGGCATGTATCGGATCGAAACTTCATGGATTATGGCCCCTGATTGTACGAAAAATCATGTTTTTAGCTTGTGGACCCTATAGAGGTCACAATTTTGAACCGATTTTGATGAAACTTGACATGTATGTTAATAACCCAAAGATCTTGGTTCCTTTCGATATTTTTGCCCATCCGATCGTAACTTCCTGAATTATGGCCCCTGATTGTCCAAAAAATCGCCCTTTTTAGCTTATGGTCCCTCTGGAGGTCAAAATTATAATCCGATTTAAAAGAACCTTTGATTATATCGCCGTTACATGGTAATGAAGGTTGAGTTTGAATTTAGTGAAAATCGGACGAAAATTGACAGACAAAATGGCCGCCGTTTGTATGCGAAGAGTGTGAAAATATGTTATATCAAGGTTGTGGACTCACTACAGGTCACAATCCTTATCCAATTTTGACAAAACTTGAAATATAGGTTAATCCCCTTAAGATCTCGGCTGCTTTCGATATTGGAATGTATCGGATCGAAACTTCACAGATTATGGCCATTGATTGTACGAAAAATCATGTTTTTAGCTTGTGGACCCTATAGAGAGGTCACAGTTTTGAACCGATTTTGATGAAACTTGACATATATGTTGATAATCCAAGGATCTTGGTTCCTCTGGATATATGCGTCCATCGGATCGTAACTTTCTGAATTATGGCCCCTGATTGTCCGAAAAATCACCCTTTTTAGCTTGTGGTCCCTCTGGACATCAAAATTATTATCCGATTTAAAAAAACGTTTTTTAGCATGGGGCAGAACTTAATAAAAACCAAACAAATTCTAATAATAACTGAATATGCGACAACTCTTGTTGACTGCCCTGACAATTTAGCTGCTGTGTGGGCGTATGTTTCGTTGCCTGGCAACCTATTTTTTTATTAATGGCAAGTCTAATTATTAATTTATTAATATAAGATGCCAGGTTTTAACAGCAAACAAGAAATTTTTTTACTATTTACAAAATTACAGTCTCTTGTATAAAAATACTGAATAAAGTGAACATATTTATGTACAAATTTTATATTTATGTACAAATTTTATATTTATGTACAAAATTTACATAATTATGAACTTCTTTACAGAGTTTCTATAAAGTAAAATAATGATATTGAATATGAAAACTGAACTAAATGCCTTGAATAATAAAATGGTACAGACAGAGAATGCAGTTGATGCTGTCATAGGTTAGTTGAACATATTTTATGGACATGTAGAATTTTTAATAAGAAATGGCTTTAAATGTTCAACATAAAAACATGATCATTTTGAAACAAGCTTCTGCATGGTTTCTTTTTCGGGATATATTCTCTCTATGCAGAAATCCTGTCTTGAAAAGGGACAAAGTCGCAAAATTGAGCCCCAGTTACAAGAAGTTGTCCCTGAACCTGAAACCAGTGAATATGGTTTCTAGACAGTTTATATTCTGCATCATTTTGCACTAAAAAGAAATCTTTCAGTGTACCGGTATTGCATGCTTCTGTTAGTGTAATATCTCGAGCTGAAAAAGGACATTTAATTTCAATGAGCCCAGTCTAGCCTTTGTCACAAACTATTGCATCTGGTGTGGCACCAGTCTGTTTTATATACATTTGCAGTGACCGCCCTAGACATTCGCCAATGACGACAAATATTTTTATTGGCGAATAAAGTGATGATTCTGGCGAAAATTTTGGCGAATGAATTATTTTGTAAATCTGTTAATATTAAAGTTGAAATCGTTTCGTTAAACGCTTCTTTCGATCATTCAATGGAGTGTCTATTTTTAGTACATTAATTACTCTAGTCTCAATAGTACAAGTCGCAAATCAGTCAATGTCACGCATTAAAACAACTGAAAGATCGAGTCTAGAGACTATACAACACAGTTACGCCCCTTTTGTGTGGCACTGCACTGTTTACATATGCTCGCCACTTGCCGAGTGTACATTCGCTTCACTACAAGTAGCGATGTTCCGATATGACACCTATCGGTTTTACCGATATCAGATACTGACAGCGAAGTATATCGGCCGATACAAATAAATTACCGATAGTGGTGGATATAAAACCATTACACATTAAAACGTCTCAATGGCATGATGATCTATGTAGATATTTGTCTTTATTTTAGTCGGGAAATGCATGATACTTTTACTATTTTACTGCGGGAATCAACATAAACCCTGTGTTGTTGAAGTAATAATTGGGACACGCTTCTTACGCAATCAAAAATATACACCATCCATTATGAATTAAATTATTTGCTGTATCATTAATGGTCGAGATGATCATATTTTAAGTGTTAATTACTCCTAATCCCTTACAGTAATCGGCACGGCATCTGTACATGTATATCTATATGTGTTCATTAGTTCATGCGGTAATGAAATGATACATCAAAGTGATACCTTCATGACCTGTTTGTCAACAGTGGCTATCACGTAACATTCTCCTGACATTTCTAGAACTATTGTTAAAAATAAAACATCTAATGGGAACCTATTTGTTGATAATATTATTAATTAATAAAGTATGATCTTTATTATGAGTTTTTATTTGTCGACACAATAACCAAGCATAACAATATATATCACTAAATTATTTCTAAATTTACATCGGCATCTAGAAGCCGGAATGTATTAGACAGTGATTACGTGACATCAAAGGAATATCCGCCCTTTCATCCTTTATTCCACCACGCGCAAACCACGTGATATTTCCCACCTTTTCCAAAACTTCTACTCATTTATTGACAGACAATATAGTGAGCTAGATAAAACGAAGTAACAAAAAAAATACGTAGCAATTTAGATAAAGGATACTCATAAGGATTTTGTACTGTTTATTATTTCCTTTCTACGGCTGCTATGGGTCTATTATTACCGGTACGTTTGAAAAGCAACAAGCACATAGTTTCATTTTTAATTAACAAACATATGAATAAAAATGATATAAAATATTTGGCTAAAACTTTCTGAATTGGCTAATAAAATTTTGATTTGGCTAAAAATTTTGCTAATGGTTTTAAGGGTCTAGAGCGGTCACTGCATTTGTTTAACAATGGTTTCATTTGCTTGCCCATAAGAAGTCAGAACAGAATAAAAATTACTTTTGTGAAATGTGTTTTTTAAAAATGAATCGTTTATTTCCTTCTTTCTTTTCATAACAGCTCCAAAATTTGAGGCAGTAACACGACACTTTCTTTGGTTCATCCAGGTGTTATTATTTCTTGTAGATATCTCTATTTTTATGGCTCCATCTTGCTTTACATCTATTTATTTCCACTCAACTTTCATCTTTTCTATCTGTTCTAAATCCAAATGTACAGCAACTGGTTTTGGGAAAACTATTTCATCACATTTACCTGTGTTTTCTGCCTGAAATACATATTATAATCTATTTACTGTTCATATTTTTCAGGATTTCAACCGATGGACATCTTGGCCCATGCTGCAGAAAATATAAAAATGAAGGAAGAATATGCAAAACTAATTCTGGAAAATGAAAATCTTAAACGCAGTCAAGTTAAACAAGTAGATAAAGGAACTAGTATTGACCTATCCACGCAGCGTTTTAGTTGTTCAACTTTAAAAAAAGATTCATTTCAATATTATACTGGCTTTTCATATGACCGTATTTATAATGTATATAAATTTTTATACGCCCACATTTTCATGTGGACGTATTATGTCGTCGCCCCTGTCCGTCCGGACGTCCACAATTTGTTTGTGGACTCTCTACAGGTCACAATTCTTATCCGATTTTGACGAAACTTGAAATATAGGTTTATCCCCATAAGATCTCGGCTGCTTTCGATATTGGCATGTATCGGATGGAAACTTCATGGATTATGGCCCCTGATTGTACGAAATATCATGTTTTTAGCTTGTGGACCCTATAGAGGTCACAATTTTGAACCGATTTTGATGAAACTTGACATGCATGTTTATAACCCCAAGATCTTGGTTCCTTTCGATATTTGCGCCCATCGGATCGTAACTTCCTGAATTATGGCCCCTGATTGTCCGAAAAATCGCCCTTTTTAGCTTGTGGTCCGCCTGGAGGTCAAAATTATTATCCGATTTAAAAAACCGTTCGATTATATCACCGTTACATGGTAATGAAGGTTGAGTTCGAATTTCGTGAAAATCGGACCAAAATTGATATACAAAATGGCCGCCGTTTGTACGCGAATAGTGTGAAAATATGTTATTTCAAGGTTGTGGACCCTATAGAGGTCACAATTTTGAACCGATTTTGATGAAACTTGACATGCATGTTTATAAGCCCAAGATCTTGGTTCCTTTCGATATTTGCGCCCATCGGATCATAACTTCCTGAATTATGGCCCCTGATTGTCCGAAAAATCGCCCTTTTTAGCTTGAGGTCCCTCTGGAGGTCAAAATTATTATCCAATTTAAAAAACCGTTTGATAATATCACCGTTACATGGTAATGAAGGTTGAGTTCGAATTTTGTGAAAATCGGACCCAAATTGACATACAAAATGGCTGCTGTTTATACGCGAATAGTGTGAAAATATGTTATTTCAAGGTTGTGGACCCTATAGAGGTCACAATTTTGAACCGATTGTGATGAAACTTGACATGTATGTTTATAAGCTAAAGATCTTGGTTCCTTTCTATATTTGCGGCCATCGGATCGTAACTTCCTGAATTATGGCCCCTGATTGTCCGAAAAATCGCCCTTTTTAGCTTGTGGTGGCTCTGGAGGTCAAAATTATCATCCGATTTAAAAAACCGTTTGATTATATCACCGTTACATGGTAATGAAGGTTGAGTTCAAATTTTGTGAAAATCGGACCCAAATGGACAGACAAAATGGCCCCTGTTTGTACGCGATCAGTGTGAAAATATGTTATATCAAGGTTGTGGACCCTATAGAGGTCACAATTTTGAACTGATTTTGATGAAACTTGACATGCATGTTTATAACCCGAAGATCTTGGTTCCTTTCGATATTTGCACCCATTGGTTCGTAACTTCCTGAATTATGGCCCCTGATTGTACGAAAAATCACCCTTTTTAGCTTTGGTCCCTCGGAGGTCAAAATTATTATCCGATTTAAAAAAAAGTTTGATTATATCACCGTTACATGGTAATGCAGATTGAGTTCAAATTTTGTGAAAATTGAACCAAAATTGACAGCTGTCTTGTCAGGATATCCATCCTTCATCACTAACAAGGGGAAACCATGCCAGAAAATCTAGATGAACTTTGTCACCCAATGCAGGGATCAAACACCCAACCTCAAGGCTGCCGAGCCAGCATCTTACCCACTTAGCAACATGATTCCCAGTCGAATTTGAAGCCTACTGAAATGCACCTTTATAACCCAAAGATCTTAATTCATTTCGATATTTGCACATATCATATTCTAACTTAATGATGTAGGAAAAATCACTTTCGGTATTGCTTGTTCTCTATCCATCTCTCGAAAATGTGGGCGTATCCTGCCTGGCAGTGCCAGCCTATCTTTTGTACCAGGAGTTGATTTACCGTTTTCATTTTCTAAGAATATTAGTAGCTTAGTCAGTTTTTCTCTAGAAGATCAGCTTCTATTAGTGTTAATAAAATTAAGACAGGACTTTGATTTTAAACATATATCAAATATGTTTGGAATTTCTTCTCAAGATTGTAGCTGTTCATTTACTAATTGGATAAACTATATGTTTTACAGACTTGGCTCTCTTGATATATGGCCACACAGAGACATTATCATTGAAAACATGCCAGAACAATTTAAAACTGATTATCCCAACACAATGGTCATAATTGATGGAACAGAACTAAAAATTCAGAGGCCAAGTTCCCTCCATAGACAGAGCCAATGTTATTCAGACTACAAATCTTGTACCACACTGAAGGGTCTTGTTGGTGTCGACCCAAGGGGATCTATTGTTTTTGCATCCATGTTATTTTCTGGATCAATCTCAGACAAAGAAATAACGCAAAGAAGTAGTTTTTTGGACAATTTAAAATAATTATTACAAAGTGTTAAACTTCAAGAAGGTGATGGAGTTATGGCCGATAAAGGATTTACGATAGAAAAAGAAATCAATAATGTCAGATTATACTTAAATATTCCACCATTTGTGCCATCATCTGCCTCCCAAATGAGTGCCCCAGCCGTTGCAGAGACAATTCAAATAACTAAACATAGGGTACATGTTGAAAGAGCAATATGTCGGGTTAAACGGTTTAAACTCCTAACCAATAAAGTAAGTCTGAGCTTGTTCAACTGTGTTAATCAAATATGGCTAGTCTGTTGTGTTTTAACGAATTTTAAGCCATTCCTTATTGAGAAATAAAAATAGAATATAAAATACTGCATTGTGTTTTTGGTATGGTACTGACAACAGAGGGGGTTAACTGATGATATTGTTTTTATTACGGTTTTGCATCAGCTGTTTGGCTGAAAAACATACAGGCCCAAATCATAGATACATTATTACATACGTGATATGCAAGTGGAGATCCAATAAGTTGTAGGCCAATGGGTGTTGTAATAGTCTGCTGTGCTGCTCACCAAGTATGAGATGGGACTGTCTTTCAAGGTTTGAAGATGTAAAATATCAGCATCTGATACTTGAATTTTTCTGAAAAAGAAAGTATCAATCTATTAAACAAGCATATTTATAGAAATGGTATGCATGTGACACTCCTTGTATTTTAAAATATTTTTCGCATCATATTTTTAACTGGACTGTCACGATAATAACATCACTCCCTAAGAACTTTTTCTAATGCAGTGGTTGCCTATGTCACCTGAACACTTACCTGTTGTCGTTAAAATAAGCCATCACAGGCTTTGTTTTTGTTTTTACATTCCCAGGCCTTGAAATTATTATGTGTGAAACCGGGTCTGGTTCAATTTTCGACCCCCTTGGCTTATCCCACTGCTGTGGTAAACTTGTTGATGACGGTTGAGAAGGGACATCTTTATATCCTGCAATCTTCCATTCTTCAATCATTATGATTATTGCCAACACATGAGCACACCTAGTTCCTCCTATTCTAAAAATACAATTATTTTTCTAGGTTAAAAGGGCTCATATTTTAGAACATAGACAAATTTATTAACCTTTTCAAGTTTACTATTTATTAGTGAAAAATAAAACTAAATACTTCAGTCAATACAGTTCAATTTATCCCAAAAATTGACACCTGAATATTTTTTCATGATCTACGAATATAAGCAGGTAATTTAACATCTACACAAAAGTAGCTGGGACATACTTACAGTAAGAAAAAATGTAAAAAAAACTAAACCAGTAAAAAGAAAGAAAGTTAAACTGAAAAAAAGCACAATAGAAATAATAAAAAACAAAAATAATGCTTGGTAGGGCCTAGATCTGATTTAGGCCTATGCAATTTTATAGTTTTTAGCCTCTCCTATTTTTCATCATGAAAATTAAACCACAAAAATGATAAAATAATATTACAATTTCTACATGCAGTAAAAAAGCATACTACCAATCAAAAATGAGTAGGCCTTGTAGTACTTGTACCGGTAGGCTAATAGGCCTATGACTTTAAATAGGCCTATGACTGACTGGTGAGGATAATATAAATAAAGCCAGACGAGTCAAAAGAATAAAAATGAATAATTATCATTTTGGAAAACGTTTAAGAAATCAATGATATTTCTATAAAAAAAATAAAATAGCTGAGGCTGATAATGATATTTACCCTGCTTTACAGCTACAAAGAGCATCTGTTATAGTCCGGTCTTCTATGTTGACATCTATTGACGTCTGGTGCGGTTAGTCCGATTTTTGCATGCTTCGATAAATTCGAGCGAAAACATGAATGGATGTTACATCAACACCGGCCGATATGGACATGGATTTGATGTATGACCCCTTGCAAAAAGCTGTAGCTCGCTGTTTCTGCCTTAGCGAAGGTATGTACGGCAGATACCTCGAGGAAAAATCGCTTGGTACATCGCTTAAACTTAAAATGCCGCCATTATTGTTTGGCTCGCTGACAGGCTTAAATCGGGTTATCTCCCTTCATTTTAAGGGGCGTGGCTACGTCCGCACTGTAGATCTGTCAATTGACTTCATGATACACAGTTTAAGGTCTTGAGACGAACAAGTATATTGATTTTCAATGAATTTTGATAACTGAACAGCTAAATCCATGATTTTAAATGTTTCGTATACTAAGCGATAGCATGGGGCAGAACTTTATAAAAACCAAACAAATTCTAATGATTTTCTGATAATTACTTAATGAGTTGTTACTCTTAATCAGATTTTAGTGTTGGCTATTATAAATGTTTCATTACCGACAACTCTTGTTGACTGCCCGGACGATTTAACTGCTGTGGACGTATGTTTCGTTGTCTGGTAACTAGGGCTGCAACAATTCACAACTACCTCGATTCGGTTTGATTATCGATTTTAACCATTCGATTCAATTATTTTTGATTCGATTATCAGCTACAATAACCAGTAATTTTTCCTGTATATAATTCATTAAAAAAAATAAAAACACAAGACTAAAATTCTCTTGAACACTTTTATTTAATACTACATTATGTTAACTGTTAAAACATTTCACTGTAATACATGTATTCAAATTTTACAGTCAAAAAGTGAAGTTCAAATACAGTTACTGGGCCAGACCAGGTGGTCAAGAAAGTACGTCGTCTGCCTAGCGATTTCCGATAATTAGTGCCAGAGTTATGGCCCTTGATCACTTCAAAAAATCTTGTGGACGTTCTATAGGCCAAAGTTAATATCCGATTGACTTTAAATTTATACACAGTGTTTAAGGTCATCAGACGAAGAAGCCTATTTATTTTCAGCGATTTCCGATAATTAGTTCCAGAGTTCTGGCCCTTAATCACTTCAAACAAATCTTGTGGACGCTCTAGAGGCCAAAGTTAATATCCGATTGGCTTTAAATTTATACACAGTGTTAAAGGTCATAAGATCACTTTAAAAAATCTTGTGGCTGCTCTAAAGGCCAAAGTTAATATCCGACTGACTTTAAATTTATACACAGTGTTTAAGGTCATAAGACGAAGAATCCTATTGATTTTCAGCGATTTCTGATAATTAGTGCAAGAGTTGTGGCCCTTGATTACTTCAAAAAATCTTGTGGATGTTCTAGAGGCCATAGTTAATATCCGATTGGCTTTAATTTTATACACAGTGTTAAAGGTCATAAGATCACTTTAAAAAATCTTGTGGCCGCTCTAAAGGCCAAAGTTAATATCCGATTGACTTTAAATTTATACACAGTGTTTAAGGTCATAAGACGAAGAATCCTATTGTTTTTCAGCGATTTCCGATAATAACTACCAGAGTAATGGCCCTTGATCACTTTGAAAAATCTTGTGATGCTTTAGGGGCCAAACTTATTATCCGATTGACTTCAAAGTGATACACAGAGTTTAAGTCCTCAAGTTGAACAAGTATATTAATTTTCAATGAATTTTGATAACTGAACAGCTAAATCAATGATATTAAATGTTTTTGTATACCATACTAAATGTTAGCATGGGCCAGAACTTTATAAAAACCAAACAAATTCTAATGATTTTCTGAGTTGTTACTCTTAATCAGATTTGAGTTTGATATATAAGACGAAGAATCCTATTGATTTTCAGCGATTTCCTATAATTAGTGCAAGAGTTGTGGCCCTTGATTACTTCAAAAAATCTTGTGGATGCTCTAGAGGCCAAAGTTAATATCCGACGGACTTCAAATTTATACACAGTGTTTAAGGGCATGAGACGAAGAAGCCTATTGATTTTCAGTAAATTCTGATAATTAGTGCCAGAGCTATGGCCCTTGATCACTTCAAAAAATCCTGTGGACGCTCTAGAGGCCAAAGTTGATACCCGATTGACTTTAAATACACACACACTATTTAAGGTCATGAGACGAAGAAGCCTATTGATTTTTAGCGATTTCAAATAATTGCTTCCAGAGTTGTCTCCCTTGATCACTTCAAAAAACCTTGTGACGCCATGGAGGCCAAACTTATCATCCGATTGACTTCAGATTGATAAACAGAGTTTAAGGTGTTGAAACGAACGAGTATTTTGATTTTCAATGAATTTTGATAACTGAATAGCTAAATCCATGATATTAAATGTTTCCTATACTAATTGTTAACGTGGGGCAAAACTTTTATAAAAAGCAAACAAATTCTAATGATTTTCAGATAATTACATAATGAGTTGTTACTCTTAATCAGATTTTAGTGTATTACAAATGTTTCATTACCAAAAAAAGTAAAAATATGCGACAACCCTTGTTGACTGCCCGGACGATTTAGCTGCTGTGGGCATATGTTTCGTTGCCTGGCAACCTATCTTTAACTATTATAGTGAGAACTGCCATCTCTTTATCTTATCTCCCATAATGTTACTTTAATGTGTCCTCTATTTATTTCGGGCGTTTGGCGGGGCACATCACTTTTGGCTTGTCATAAATATGATTTAACATGTGTTTTATATTTAGGTGTGGTGGTTATAGATGATCAGCCAGAAGTTACTATAGATGATCCAACATTTCTCTATGAGAAAGATGATGGCTTTCAAGAAGTAACCTATAAAAAAGCCGTAGCAAAGAAAAAAGTGCAAGAAGCCGAACAAAGGAAATCCACAGAATTAAAAAAGACAACAAAGGTATGATTTGGTATTTTTAAACGATAATTAGTGCCAGAGTTATGGCCCTTGATCACTTCAAAAAATCTTGTGGATGCTCTGGAGGCCAAAGTTAATATCCGATTGACTTTAAATTTACACACACTGTTTAAGGTCATGAGACGAAGAAGCCTACTGATTTTCAGCGATTTCAAATAATTACTTCCAGAGTTATCTCCGTTGATCACTTCAAAAAACCTTGTGACGCTATAGATGCCAAACTTATCATCCGATTGACTTCAGATTGATACACAGAGTTTAAGGTGTTGAAACGAACAAGTATTTTGATTTTCAATGAATTTTGATAACTGAACAGCTAAATCCATGATGTTAAATGTTTCCTATACTAATTGTTAGGGTGGGGCAAAACTTTATAAAAAGCAAACAAATTCTAATGATTTTCAGATAATTACATAAGGAGTTGTTACTCTTAATCAGATTTTAGTGTATTACAAATGTTTCATTACCAAAAAAAGTAAAAATAGGCGACAACCCTTGTTGACTGCCCGAACGATTTAGCTGCTGTGGGCGTATGTTTCGTTGCCTGGCAACCTATCTTTTTAATATCATAAGAAAGATAATTGAACGATCTTTCGATAGGCAGGGGGTGCTTTGTTGGTATTTCGAAATACCATGCCTTTTTTTTTAAGTTGAAGGCTTCAATTCACGTAATCTTTTTTTGTGGCGATTTGCCAGGATATCACCCCCCACCGATCGAAAGTTCGTTTTATTGTCGTTTCAATGCTATTAAAATCAACAAAATCAGAGCATTTTAAGAACCTGAGCCGCGCATTTGAAAATTGTATACAATGAGCAATTTTGTCAAAAATAAATCGCGTAGTTTTGCCTTGTTATGACGTCATTTCAACACCAAAACTAAAATGTATTCCAAGTTCCTAAGACTCATATTCGCGGTAAATTACGTCAAAAGGCAAATCCGATGTTAATTTATGAAGTAGGCGTTGTTAAATGTATAAAGACTTACCTGAAAATAAGTTAAAATCCATTTTTTTACGTCTTTCACGGAGTTGACTTTATTTACATCACATGACTCATATTCGCAGGCTGGAAAAATCCTACGAGCTACCACACGTCTCTACTTTTAACACCAAACATATTTCAAGAATGGAAAAATTCTGTAAAATTAACGACTGTTTCAATGCTCTGAAATCACAAATTCGCTGTTTAATGAATTATTCAAGCCCAATGTTAATGTATTTCTGTGCACGCAAATGGAAATACAACCGGAAAATATCCACACAGGTCTCTGTCTGTGTGGTCTGCACTGACTGTAGCCGTGAGTTGGCGCAAGGACGATAATGTAGTACCGTATACATATTATTTCTTTCCACTTAAAAAGAGAATCGTACCCAAATAAAGTTGGACCAACAAAAGAATCAATGCCAGTTGAAATAATTTTAATGACTTTCTGGATTTGTCGTTGGTGATTTACAACATTTTGTTTTGAGATGATGGAACCAACCGACCGATTAGGTCAGTCAATAAATAAATATGTCGATACGGATACCCAATTTTGCAAACCTTTTTTAATAAATAATTTAGCATTATATAATAGTTGTCATACTAATTATTATAATTTTAATTCTTGTTTTTTATACGCCCACATTTTCATGTGGACGTATTATGTCGTCGCCCCTGTCCGTCCGTCCGTCCACAATTTGTTTGTGGACTCTCTACAGGTCACAATTCTTATCCGATTTTGACGAAACTTGAAATATAGGTTTATCCCCATAAGATCTCGGCTGCTTTCGATATTGGCATGTATCGGATGGAAACTTCATGGATTATGGCCCCTGATTGTACGAAATATCATGTTTTTAGCTTGTGGACCCTATAGAGGTCACAATTTTGAACCGATTTTGATGAAACTTGACATGCATGTTTATAACCCAAAGATCTTGGTTCCTTTCGATATTTGCGCCCATCGGATCGTAACTTCCGGAATTATGGCCCCTGATTGTCCGAAAAATCGCCCTTTTTAGCTTGTGGTCCGTCTGGAGGTCAAAATTATTATCCGATTTAAAAAACCGTTCGATTATATCACCATTACATGGTAATGAAGGTTGAGTTCGAATTTCATGAAAATCGGACCAAAATTGATAAACAAAATGGCCGCCGTTTGTACGCGAATAGTGTGAAAATATGTTATTTCAAGGTTGTGGACCCCATAGAGGTCACAATTTTGAACCGATTTTGATGAAACTTGACATGCATGTTTATAAGCCCAAGATCTTGGTTCCTTTTGATATTTGCGCCCATCGGATCATAACTTCTTGAATTATGGGCCCTGATTGTCCGAAAAATCGCCCTTTTTAGCTTGAGGTCCCTCTGGAACTCAAAATTATTATCCAATTTAAAAAACCGTTTGATAATATCACCGTTACATGGTAATGAAGGCTGAGTTCCAATTTCGTGAAAATCGGACCCAAGTTGACATACAAAATGGCTGCCGTTTATACGCGAATAGTGTGAAAATATGTTATTTCAAGGTTGTGGACCCTATAGAGGTCACAATTTTGAACCGATTGTGATGAAACTTGACATGTATGTTTATAAGCTAAAGATCTTGGTTCCTTTCTATATTTGCGGCCATCGGATCGTAACTTCCTGAATTATGGCCCCTGATTGTCCGAAAAATCGCCCTTTATAGCTTGTGGTGGCTCTGGAGGTCAAAATTATCATCCGATTTAAAAAAACGTTTGATTATATCACCGTTACATGGTAATGAAGGTTGAGTTCAAATTTTGTGAAAATCGGACCCAAATGGACAGACAAAATGGCCCCTGTTTGTACGCGATCAGTGTGAAAATATGTTATATCAAGGTTGTGGACCCTATAGAGGTCACAATTTTGAACTGATTTTGATGAAACTTGACATGCATGTTTATAACTCGAAGATCTTGGTTCCTTTCGATATTTGCACCCATTGGTTCGTAACTTCCTGAATTATGGCCCCTGATTGTACGAAAAATCACCCTTTTTAGCTTGTGGTCCCTCGGAGGTCAAAATTATTATCTGATTTAAAAAAAAGTTTGATTATATTACCGTTACATGGTAATGCAGATTGAGTTCAAATTTTGTGAAAATTGAACCAAAATTGACAGCTGTCTTGTCAGGCCATCCATCCTTCATCACTAACAAGGGGAAACCATGCCAGAAAATCTAGATGAACTTTGTCACCCAATGCAGGGATCAAACACCCAACCTCAAGGCTGCCGAGCCAGCATCTTACCCACTTAGCAACATGATTCCCAGTCGAATTTGAAGCCTACTGAAATGCACCTTTATAACCCAAAGATCTTAACTCATTTCGATATTTGCACATATCATATTCTAACTTAATGATGTAGGAAAAATCACTTTCGGTATTGCTTGTTCTCTATCCATCTCTCGAAAATGTGGGCGTATCCTGCCTGGCAGTGCCAGCCTATCTTTACGGGAACTAATTAACACCTCGAGTATCACATATTTGTTGATCAGTTAACAATAACAAATTGAAAGAAACGACAAGCGTAAGGCCTTTAAAATTAGGCCTTTATTTGATATTTATTTACATTGATTAAAATAAGAAAGTTGCTCAATAGGCTACATATACTGATTTGAAGGAATAATAGAAATATTCAAAAGTGAAGTAAAAACAACAAAATCTTTGACTAGTCAAAATGGTAGGGCCCAGGCCTTAAACATGACTAGGCCTATCAGTAACTGAGTAACCTACTTTTACTTTTTAGTCCTTAGACTAGAGAATATTTTTCTATTGGTCAATGTTGTTATCTTCTGAGTAGAAATAATATGTAAAAGCAGAATTCTAACAATAATGTAAGCAATGAAAGATGAGAACAGTGATAATGAAACAGTTGTTCTTTCTTTAAGATTCCTTAATATTTCAATAAAATTATACAATCCATAATATTTTATATTACATGGGCTGTAAATATGTGGTTTGTCATGGTGATCAATTGGTTTGAAAATTGAATAACATTGCCTTTTTGGTTTGTCATGGTGATCAATTGGTTTGAAAATGGAGTAACATTGCCTTTTGGGGGGGGGGGGGGGGTTGTTTTGATTGATATAACAACCAAATATTAAGTATTATAGAAGAGAAAAGATAAGTGATTTTTAAAATTTACTACATTTAGCAGTACGGTACCCAAATTTCACTTGAAAATCTCAATTCCTTCATAATTTTTTTAAGCCTAAAATTGGGAAATTTCCAATTGCAGAATGTTTTTCAAAAGTGAACCCCTTTCCAGCGTATAAAGAGATAGATTTTGTTATTATTTATTTGTTCAATCATCGCCTGACAGCTACTGACTTAAAATGATATGAAAATTAATATTAATGAGAAAATAATCGGAAAATGATGCTTTTTAAGAAAATATACAGTGGTTGCTATGGTAATCACTCAAACTCCTTAATATTTGGCTCAAACTTATACAATCCATATCATTTGACATTACTTGGGTTTTAAATATTTTAAAATGCTTATTTTTAAATATGGTGATCACCTTTTAGGTTATGGTAAATATGTAATTTTAAAAATTCACAAACTTTTTGACATTCACATAATTTCACTTCCGTATCTCAATTCTTTCTTATTTTATTAATGCCCCAAAACACCCCAAAAATAGGCAAATGTGTGCCGCGGACAATTGTTCAAAAATGAACATAAATCCAGCTCTTGAGAAAAGGCATATAGATATTTTTACTCTTTTTTTCTGTTAATCTCACTTGATAGCTACTGATTTTAAAATACATAACAACCAGGTTCAATATTTCGGATGTAACATGATGAAAAGATTGACCAAAATCACTCGGACAGAAATGGAATTTTTGAGAAAACCTATGTAATTTGCAGTTGCTGTGGAAATCGGTGTAATTATTACAGAAATGTGAAAATTGAAACATAATTAGCTTTAAAGTTGTATTTCATGACTTTACATCTACATTTTTGATAGTTTTGATAGGAAATGAAATATTGCTTCACAAAAAACACCAAAAATGACCTTTTCAGAGTGTTGAAAAACTTTTCTCCCGCGAAAAGTCAAAAATCGCAACTTTGAACCTCAATAAAAAAAAAAAAAATTTCGTCCGATTTTGAATTTGTAAAAAGTTTTGTGAAAAGAATGATGAGATCTACTTAAAAAAAAATAATAAAATCAAATGTATAATCATCTCAAAATCACCTTTTTCCACCTATTCTATCAGTGGATTAAATATTCAGTGATGATTTAAATTCAACTAACAACTGGTCTGTGAAATCATCATACATATGATCCAATTATTTTAATATCTACCTGGAATTCATATGGTGCATCAAGGACATGTGATTCTCGAGATTCACCTGGCTTATTTTCACAGTATGTTTATTTGAATACATTTACAAGATTGATAAGCGGTACAAAATTGTTTTTATCAGACTTGTAAAATTACGAGTGGACCGGTATTTTTAACCTCTACTGGTATGGTGTTCCGGTAAATTTTGAAGCTAGTGGAAACACTAACCAAAGTCGAGATTCAACTTGTAAGTTGTATATATACAAAACTGCAAGAAGTATGAAATAAAATGTTTTTATACAACTCATATTTATAGGTTGTTGCAAAACCAAAAGGTATGTCATCTAAGTCTGACAGACAACGTTTTAGTAAGGCCAATCGTTTACCTCCTAGACTTGCCAAAAAGAAGGAGGAGGAAGAAAAAGAGAAGGAAATGAGTAAAAACATTATGCCTAAAATAGAACAATGGGATAACGACTTAGCTAACAACATACCTTCTTCACTGAATGGTTTAGATGTCGAAGAAAATAAAAGTAAGTATTGTATTAATTAGGGGTGGGAATTTGTTGGTGGGATACGATACAATACATATTGCGTGTGCATGAAAACAAAGAATTTGGTGTAAACATGATAAAATATATTTTACAATAATATAAAAAAAAAACACAGAAAACAGGCGAAGGTTTTTGACTATGAAATGACCGATTTATTTTTTTCTGTTGTGTGTTTACTTTTTGACTTTTTGTCACTTAGAATGTCAGTATTTACAGTTGGTTGTGATTTATCTAAAGGGGTATTGCCAGGCCTGCATGAATTCTGTTTCTTGTCCAAATCACTAAGCTATCGTTGTCCGTTTACATTAAAATATGTCATTGTGTTGATCCATTCACTCCAGGTGATGCCGATTTACGTTTACGCGCATGTTCCTTAAGCAACGTCCGCGAGTTTTACAACATCTAACCGTTGCTTCAATACTTAGCAATTCCCGAACTTTTGCTCCCACTGTGTAGACATGTGACTAATAAGCATTGTCCAATCCGAGGTCGTGGCACATAACACACTGTAAACAAACAAGTATACAGTCGTTGAAAGATTTTTAAATTGGGAAACTCATGGAAAACCAGTAACCTTGACATTGAACTTTGCAACTCGATTGTCACCAGGGCTCGAAATTCGTTTTTTCGATCGAAGGCCAACATTGGCCTACGATAGGCCAAAGTTCAACCTTGATCGTAGGCCAAAAATTAAAAATCCAAGGCCAAGTCATAAATTATTATCAGCTTAATATGTAATATTACGTTATAAATCTGTTTATTGTAGAGCTTTTTTCTCATTCAAATGGTTGTTACAGGTTGTTATTTATTACTTTTACAAAAATAATGCATCCTTACAGTTTAGGGAGGGTGGGGGGGATAAAACTCTTATCGTACCATTTTTAGTACGATTTTTTATTCTAAAAAATATTTTTAAAAAATCAGCATTTTTATTAGGAGTTGAAAGTATTACTATATCATCGGTAGAGCTTCGTAAAATATCAATACAAATCGATAGTATTGATAAGATATGCCAAAAAGCACTATCGAGTATCGTTCTCTTCGTCTATTTTTCGTGGGTGCGTCGAGGACTGAGGAGTCGACTCGATGTTTTCCGTGACTTAATCCTTCGTCTATATATATAATAATACAATAGCCTACATCGGTCACTTTATATTTATATTTCTAAGTCTCAATCCAATCTCAATGAACAATTTATGATAACAAGCTCTTTAGCCTTACTCTAGACAATTCATTTTTCCATAGTTTTTGCACGAGAATCGACAACGAATTATCCGCCATGTTGCCCATGTTGGTATTTGTCGCGCACACGTACGCAATGTTTTGAATCGACTTGTGCTCATTTTATTTTGGTTCCTCCACATACATCGGCCTATCAACGGTTTTTCGTCATTCAGAACCACGGCTACATTATTTAAAAATTAAGTACAATTTATACGTAATATGAGACGGATTATTATTAACTAGACGAACAAAAAAACAACTATTGCAAAACATCGTATGGTTTTGACTTTTAAACACGTAATCCAGTCTTGATTACGACCGTGAAAATAAGATTGTTTCGATATTATCAATCGACACTTCAATTCCGATTATCATTATCGATAGTAAGAATAACTATCGATACCCAGCTCTAATCGGCGGCCATACATGGCCGTGGATAATTTAAAATCGGCCGCGAATCTGCGGCCATATTCTAAAATTCGGAGGCCATGGCCGCCGTGGCCTCCGGCAGTGTCGAGCCCTGATTGTCACATGTAAACATTTTAGCTAGAAGCGCGAGACTTGGTATTCACGACAACTGAAGAATCTGATAGGCTCCCAAGCTGGGCTTGTTACCCAATCGATCTTAGTGGCGAAATATGGCATGCTTTATTATAAAGTGTGCCAGTGGGTACCTTACACTCGGATATCGTCCAGATTTTACGAAAAAGGGAAAGAAACTACCCCTACCGTCTAGAATCTAATATTAGTAATATACGTATCCAGTCAATAGATTGCTGTCTAGAATGTGTTAAATTCCGTCAAGATTCATCAAAAACCGCCCAGTTTGTGCTACCGTGTAGATTTCGAAACGCCGTATAGTTTTGACCTCGATCGTCTAGTTTACGACCGTTCAGTTTCTCGGGATGTTTTTAGAAATGAACACTACCGTTTAGATTTGAAAGGGGTTTAGTTTTTAGACACAGCATTTATTTTCCCGTTGTCTAGAAATGAACCGAGGGTTTGATAACACAAGGCGTTCAGATTTTACGCCAAATTACCTTAATACCGAGAGCTGTCTATGTAGTTACGATTTATAGAAAAAAGATTTTGAAAATATTCACTGATTCAACTTGGTCATCGTTTTATTCTTTCTGTTATTCATATTCCATCAAGAGGTAATTTTATAAAAATGGCTGATGTATTACTACGTGCACAAAACAATGATAATTTTTCATTGGTTAGTCGTAGAAATGCGGGAAATTTTACAGTAGCTATTGGCTAACAGCACGCATAAACAAACTCATGTTGCCTACTATTTATAGTATTATTTAGTTAGCTGGAATCAAGTCGACAGCCATAGTATGCAAGTCTAATATAATTATGTTCGTGAAAAATTGTCTTACATTAGCGGTGTTTTACACTGATCTAGGTTAATCCATGTTATGTGTACTAAACCAGAAATCGAAGTTTACAGGTGCAGATCATTTTATTTACCATCCTTTTTAATATACGCCTACATTGAAATGTGGTTGTATATTGTCGTCACCCCCTTCCGTCTGTCCATCCGGCGGCCCGGCATCCACAAGCTCCAGAGGCTAAAGTTAATATCCGATTGACTTTAAATTTATACACAGTGTTTAAGGTCATGAGACGAAGAAGCCTATTGTTTTTCAGCGATTTCCGATAATAACTACCAGAGTAATGGCCCTTGATCACTTTGAAAAATCTTGTGATGCTTTAGGGGCCAAACTTATTATCCGATTGACTTCAAAGTGATACACAGAGTTTAAGTCCTCAAGTTGAACAATGAATTTTGACAACTGAACAGCTAAATCAATGATATTAAATGTTTTGTATACCATACTAAATGTTAGCATGGGCCAGAACTTATAAAAACCAAACAAATTCTAATGATTTTCTGAGTTACTCTTAATCAGATTTGAGTTTGATATAAATGTTTCATTATCGAAAAAAGTAAAAATATGCGACAACTCTTGTTGACTGCCCGGACGATTTAACTGCTGTGGGCGTATGTTTCGTTGCCTGGCAACCTATCTTAAAACTTTGCATACCTATTCCTTATACTGTAAGGATGACCCCTATTGTTTTTGGTGATTGCCCACCCCCCAGGGGCAGAACCATACCGATTTTTACTTTGTGTTTGTGTGTGTTGCCTACAGGCAGCGATTCTTAATGGATCGTCTTTACACTCGGGATATACGTATTCCTTATATAGGACGACAACTGCATGTCCCCACCCCCAGACGCAAGACACGCCCTATTTGTATTGTTGTTTACAGGCCACATTTTTGAATAAATCAGCTTGGTACTTGGCATGTATAATCCTTAAAGCCAGACGGTGAATTTCCCGAACCCAAGGGACAGGGCCACCCCCACGTTTGCCTTTAGCACCCGAAAGCCACAATTCTGAATGGATCATTTTGGTATACTTATTCCTTATACTCTAAGAACGGACACTATTGATGTTGATGCACGCAACCCAACACAAAACAAACCCAACGCCTCTCCTTCTTTGCCTCTTTAGATATTACAGCCATATCATATTTCATTCACTTCATTTTAAAAAGTACCATATCAATCAGAGTAGGAATGTGGACGTATATTGCAGCGTTTGCAATGCTCGATTTATAGTTTTGATAGGAAATGAAATATGACATCACAAAAAACACCAAAAATTACTGTTATAAAGTGTTGAAAAACCTTCCTTTCTCAAAGTAAAAAATCTCAACTTTGAGCATCAAAAAAAAAAAAAGTTCATATGGCAATATGCCAATTATACAGGATCCGTTTTAAACACTAATTAAATTTTGAATCTTGATCATTATCATTATACCTTATTTTAGGCAATGGAACTACAAATATGTCTCAGGTGATGGTTAAATCAAGTACTACAGTAACTGGACCAACAGCTCTGGCTCCAGCACCAACTGTGAGTGCATGGACCAAACCAATCAACTTTGCTGTCAATAACACTGGTCATGAGCTCAAATTCGAAAAGGGAGATAACCATGACAGCGGCATTGACGTAAGTGACCAGCCTAATTCAGCAGCCTCCTCCACCCGAAGTTCCCCAAGTGCAGAAAACAAGCTTAAGGATGATCAGAAGGTACCAGGGATATTGAGAGCCCAAAGGGTGATGGCCATTTTGCATGATGCCTTCTTGGTGTTGTAGACTTATTATATGTATATAGTAGTTTTTCTAGACCTTCAGTTAATCCATGTTTTTATTTATAATATAATGTAGATAGAGAAATATATATATGATTACTCATTATTCTTATCCTTCACCTATTTCTTTAATTATAAAACTTCTTTTTATACGCCCACATTTTCATGTGGACGTATTATGCCGTCGCCCCTGTCCGTCTGGACATCCGTTCACAATTGTTTGTGGACTCTCTACAGGTCACAATTATCCGATTTTTACGAATTTTGAAATATGGGTTTATCCCCATAAGAGATCACAATTTTTAACCGATTTTGATGTAACTTGACGTGCATATTTATAACCCAAAGATCTTGGTTCCTTTCTATATTTGCGTCCATCGGATCCTCCTAACTTCCTGAATTATGGTCCCTTTTTAGCTAGTGGTCCCTCGGGATGTCACAGTTATTATCCAATATAAAAAACTGTTTGATTATATCACCGGAATGAAGGTTGAGTTCAAATTTTTTGAAGATTGGACCAAATTGGTGGACAAAATGGCCGCCGCTTGTATAAGAATAGGGTAAGAATATGGTATATCAAGGTTGTGGACCCTGTAGAGGTCACAATTTTAAATCCGATTTTGATGAAACTTGAAATGCATGTTTATAACTCAAAGATCTTGGTTCCTTTTGATATTCAACGGATAATATCGGATTGTAACTTCCTGAATTATAGCCATCGATTGTGCGCAAAATTGACTTTTTATACGCCCACATTGAAATGTGGTCGTATATTGTCGTCGCCCCCGTCCGGCGTCCACAATTGCTTGTGGACGCTCTAGAGGCTAAAGTTAATATCCGGTTGACTTTAAATTTATACACGGTGTTTAAGGTCATGAGAAGTAGAAGCCTATTGTTTTTCAGCGATTTCCGATAATAACTACCAGAGTTATGGCCCTTGATCACTTGTGGACGCTCTAGAGGCCAAAGTTAATATCTGATTGGTTTCAAATTTATACACAGTGGTTAAGGTCATAATAAGAATCTTGTGGACGCTCTAGAGGCCAAAGTTAATATCCGATTGACTTTAAATTTATACACAGTGTTTAAGGTCATGAGACAAAGAAGCCTCTTGATTTTCAGCGATTTCTGATAATTAGTGGCAGAGTTATGGCCCTTGATCACTTCAAAAAATCTTGTGGACGCTCTAGAGGCCAAAGTTATGGCCCTTGATCACTTCAAAAAACCTTGTGACGCTCTAGAGGCCAAAGATATCATCCGATTGACTTCAGATTGATACAGAGTTTAAGGTGTTGAAACGAATAAGTATTTTGATTTTCAATGAATTTTGATAACTGAACAGCTAAATCCATGATATTGAATGTTTCGTATACTAATTGTTAGCGTGGGGCAAAACTTTATAAAAAGCAAACAAATTCTAAGGATTTTCAGATAATTACATAATGAGTTGTTACTCTTAATCAGATTTTAGTGTATTACAAATGTTTCATTACCGAAAAAAGTAAAAATATGCGACAACCCTTGTTGACTGCCCGGACGATTTAGCTGCTGTGGGCGTATGTTTCTTTGCCTGGCAACCTGTCTTTGTCAAATTGATATTGTTTGGATTTTTTTTAATTATCCTTGTCACAACCTGGCTGTGGCATTGGGATAACCTTTTAAGAGGAGAATCGGTTATTGAAAGATTTCATCTGCAATGCTGTAGGTAACATGTATATGGACTAACGTTTCATACCAGTTAGCCTTACATTCCCTTTTAAATATCAAGATATAGTTTACTGGTACATTTAAGTTTGACAGCGTGGTCTTGTTCAGATTAAAAACTATAAACAACTATTTTTTTATTCAAGTATATTATTAACTGCACAAAGAATTGTATGTAACTAAGACACAGTTTTTATACGCCCACATGGAAATGTGGACGTATATTGCCGTAGCCCCTTCCGTCCGTCGTCCACAATTTCTTGTGAACGCAATAGAGGCTAAAGTTAAGATCCGATTGACTTTAAATTTATACACAGTGTTAAAGTTCATGAGAAGAAGACGTCGACTGATTTTCAGCGATTTCCGATAATTACTGCCAGAGTTATGGCCCTTGATCACTTAAAAAAATCTTGTGGACGCTGTAGAGACCAAAGTTAATATCCAATTGACTTTAAATTTATATACAGTGTTTCAGGTCATGAGAAGAAGAAGCCTATTGATTTTCGGTGATTTCTGATAATTTCTGCGAGAGTTATGGCCCTTGATATCTTTGAAAAATCTTTTGGGTGGTCTACAGGCCAAAGTTAAGGCCGTAGTTCGCACTTCATATGTTGAATTTTTTAGTAAAAATCGTTTTTGAGGTTTCATGATTATCTGTCAGATACACTATCTAAGAACACATATCAGTCATTTTTTTAAAAAAATTTGTGTATATTTCAGCAAAGTTTGGTTCTGAATGATCTCTTTCCTTTCTATTTTACTCGATTTCCATAAAAATTATTGATATAAATTTAAAAACAATAGGTATTTCACACGCGAAATACTCGGCTTCCGAATTGTAAACATCCGCCATGTTTGATACCGTTGTAAAGCTTGGGATTTCCCTCATTGAAAGGAAATGACGTTTTTCAGGGGTGCCTTGAAACCTTTCCCTCACATAGAGATAAAAATAGCATGCCTATTATACCTGTCAGAACTGGTTTTGAATACCTAATAAGGTTATTTTTGGACCACGTTATTTGATTGGTCAGTCAGAGAGGTCAGGTGTTGGTTTGTCCAATCAGAAACTAGCAACCCTCCAGGTCAGGCCATCACGCATGCGCCTTAAGTCAATGCCCTAGATATCGGTCCTCGTGTCTATATCACGATATTATTGATCAATACGTGACTGTTTATCAATATTTTTAAAGATTTTCATATAAAATGCCTTTGAAAAAATTTAGATCATTGAATAAGTTTGGTAGACGTCGCCGGAGATCATCTATAGTGTCACAAGGAAGTCCAAATGACACAGTTTCATTCAATATACTGAATGAGGATGATGAAAATTCGTCTGCTACTGCAAGAAGATCTACACCTTGTACTAGTACAGGTAGTAATACTATTAATAGTTCAGGTGTAAATTTACACACGGCGGCGAATTTAAATGTAAGTAATAATCAAGTTGATAATAACAATATTGTTATATCGCCCACGGCAAAAAAATTTAGTCACTTTGATTTTGATACCTGCAGTTCATCTGTAGATGATGTTTCTACTAGATTTACTGGTTTCAGAATTGTAAGTACTGACTTCTTGCAGTCTTTAATTTCAAATTTATGTTGTCCTACATGTCACAGCAGTAATGTGATTTTACATGAGGATAATTTTATTGGCCTTTCAAGCATATTTAATTTATATTGCAGTATTTGCGAACAGTCGCTTGGGCAAGCACCCACTTCCCCTAAAACCGAGAAGAAGGGTGCCCCTCTCGTCAACAGGAGAGTTGTTCTCGCCATGAAGGAGATGGGGCTTGGGAAGAGCTCCCTCGACACATTTGCCAAAGTCATGGATTTTCCATGTTCTTTGGAGAAAGAAGCTTTTAGTAAACATACTAAAGCCATAGGGGAAGCTAGCCTCTCCACCCTTGACCATCATCTTGAAGATGTAAAACAAAAAATACATCTTGCATATGGTGAATCTGATCCTAGTATAGCCCATGATAAAATTAAAAATATTGCTGTTTCTAGTGACGGCACATGGCATAAGAGAGGTTTCAGTTCTCATTATGGAGTAGTGGCTATTGTTGATTTGTTAACAAATTTAGTTATAGATTCGGATGTTATGTCCAACTTCTGCACATTTTGTTCCCAAAACAAAATGGACAGATCTTCCGAGGAATATGAAACTTGGTATACTGCTCACAGACCAGTCTGCCAAATAAATCATCATGGCTCTGCAAAGAGCATGGAAACTGCTGCCACATTGAAAATGTTTGAACGCTCAATTGAGAAATTTGGTTTTAGATAAACAACACTTCTAAATGATGGCGATAGCTCAGTTTTTAATCAGTTAAGCAAACTGAATAACAATAATGGACCTTATGGCGCTGACTATCCCGTCGAAAACGAGGACTGTATTAACCACGTCAGTAAGAGAATGAGGAACAATTTGGAAAATATTGTCCAAAAAAATAAAGCCAAAGGTTGCCCAATCGATGGTAAGGGAAGGCTTACTAAGGATAGGGTAGTTGCCATGCAAAATTATTACGGCAGAGCCATAAAAGATCATGTGCACGATTTGTCTGGTATGGTTAATGGTACATGGTCAATATTTTTCCATTATCTAGATGAAGGTAAGCCACATCACAATCACTGTCCAAAGGGCAGTGATTCGTGGTGTTGGTATAACCGTCAGATTGCCGATGGTATTCCAGTTCCTGTAAGAGGTGAGCATATAACACCACTTCCTTTACATGTACTGGAAGCCATCAAGCCTGTCTTTGAGAGGTTATGTTCACCTCAGCTTCTAAAGAGGTGTTTACGGGGTGGCACACAGAATAATAATGAATGCTTAAATTCTGTGATTTGGACAAGGGCCCCCAAACACAAGAATGCTTCACTACTAACTATTAAAAATGCTGTGGCTAGAGGGATTCTTGAATTCAATAAGGGGTCAACGACTTTAATTGATATTATGGATAGAGCTTCGCTCAGTCCAGGTCCTAATGCAAAACGTTTTTGCCAAAAAAAGGACAACCAGCGAATTAAAAAATCTGCCCATGAATCCTCTGATAGATTCAAAAAGATTAGAAAAGAAAAAGAATCCTTGAGAAAATCGATTGAAAATAAAAAGAAAGAAGGCAAAACATATGGAGCTGGCATGAGCTAAATAGTAACTAAATAGTAGCTAAATTAATTCAAATATTGTCTATTTATAAAAAATACTCATAGAAAATATAGGTAATAAAAGATAGCTTATTAAAATAAAATATATGCATTGATTATATTGGCGTTGGTTGTTCTAATGAAATACTTTCAACTTTGGTTGTTGATTTCTCAAAACAAGTTTTTTTTACCATTAACAATTTTAGTCACGCAGTATCTGTGAAAGTTATGGTAAGATTTTATTCAAATTTGGAACAGAGCTTCATATATGATTACTTTGTGCAATAAGAGAATTTTATTCAAATCTGCTAAATGGTTGCGGATATATAGTTGCCATAGCAACCACGACACTTGGAAAATATTATACATTCACACTAAAATGTTGATAACTTTTTTTCTAATTATTATTTTGTAATGAAACTTTCCTATTGCACAAAGAAGCATATCAGTAGCCCCTCTGCAAACTTTGAATATATTCTGTTGAATAGTTCCTGAGAAATAGGATGACTAAAATAATAACCCGAAATCCAAGATGGCTGCCGTTGCCATGGCAACAGGTTCCCCCAGGAAAATTTTTTGACCATTTTTGCATTACTCACATGATGTATTCTTAGATGTGTAAATATGGTAACATTACCCCTATTTTTAAAGAATTTGAAATTTTCTACTTTCCACCCCCTTAATATCTGATTGACTTCAAATTTATACGCATTGTTTAAGGTCATGAGGCGAAGAATTCTATTAATTTTCAGCAATATCCCATAATTACTGCCAAAGTTATGGCCCTTGATCACTTCAAAAAATCTTGTGGACGCTCTAGAGGCCAAAGTTAATATCCGATTAACTTCAAATTGATACACAGAGTTTAAGATCTTAAGATATCAAGTATATTAATTTTCAATGACCTTTGATAACTGAACAGCTAAATCCATGATATTAAATGTTTTGTATACCGCACTAAATGTTAGCATTTGCTATAACTTTATAAAAACCAAACAAATTCTAATGATTTTCTGATAATTACTTTATGAGTTGTTATTCTTAATCAGATTTTAGTGTCATATAAATGTTTCATTGTCGAAAGAAGTAAGAATATGCGACAACTCTTGTTGACTGCCCGGACGATTCAGCTGCTGTGGGCGTATGTTTTGTTGCCTGGCAGCCTATCTTTACTTTCATCATCTCTCCTAGTTAAGAGCATTATCCTAATGGTTAACAAAATAAGAAATCTAAAAGTTATTAATGGTAAATGATTTTTAACATCAAAATCAAACCACCTCAGCAAGACAGTAGGAAATGAGAAACGACAAAATGGACATGGACATTTTCTAAAAAGGTGAAAAAAGAGTATGAAAACTGCTAAAGGCAATTTATTTATTTTCTCACTGAAGAATTTGAATGTGGGGATGTATGTAACATGGACATGGGTGTTTCCATTTAAAGTTAGATTAGCAGGGATGTAGCCACGCTGGGCGGCGCCGGGCACTTGCGCCCGTCACTATTTCTTGACGCCCAGCACAAAGAAAAAAATCGAGGAAACTCGCCCAGTCGTATTTAATAAACCCATTCATGATTCATCCTTCTTTCACTTTGACTACACAAACTCATCGCTCGAAATTTACCACGGCAAAGCCATAGTCATAGTAAAAGCCGACGCAAACCATGTCTGCCAACGGCATAAGCCATAATTTAATTTTGTGTGCCGTAGTAAACCCTTCCATCCTAAATTAGTTTAAAAAAGGAGTATTCATCAATTTATAATTCTGATTCTATACGCCAATACGGTCTTTGAATTGTATATTTGCCGTAAATAGGCCACCCAGACCAATTTACGGCATTTCAATGTTTAAGTGTTGGATGTCGTAAATGGTGTCGTACGTTTGGTTTTACGACCAATTTTTAATGTACTCATTCTTGCGTTAATTCTACCGTATCTAAATTAGATCCGAGAGACAGTTGGGCTACAGTCCATTTTATTTATACTTGCCACAAAATAAATCAATTTGGCGGCAAGGCGAGTGTACTGTTTTACTTATCATTCACTATTTCGTTAGTCACTACATCATGTAATTAATATAAGTACGACTACCACTACGAGAGGCTTTTGACTTCGAATCTTTGAAACTGATTTTTTTTTTTAGTAAATTAATTTGAAATGGTATATGTAATACCAATTACCATTTACATAAGTTTTTAGCTCCCTGCAAGAGTCTCTGTATCATTGAATCATTGATGAAATTAAGTTTATTTGGTAAAAATTTGATTTGTACTGAATCAAATACAACAAAAAGGCAGCAGATGCTCTGGAAATACACCAGGAAGGATTGAATTTTCATAAAAGACCACGCCCCCCTCCAAAAAAAAATTTTCGTCGCTTCTCTGAATTTTTTTTTTTCCACCCCTTAGGAAATCCTGGCTACATCCCTGCATTAGGTAAGATCTGATAAAGAGCTAACGGTTCTCACTATAATATTTAAAAAAATAGATAATTAAAACAAAATATGCTGAAAATTTCAGTCAAAATTGCTTCACTCTAAACCGAGATATTAGCCATTGAATTTTAGGCTAGCCTCAGTCGTCATTACTGGCATTTGTTTGATAACAAAGTTTAGATTACCCATTTTAACGTCAAATTATCCATCGCAAAATATATTCAAATCCAGCAAATATCACAGGCTAACGACGCATAGAGAGTTGATTATGATCTTGATAAGTTAATATCCAATTAAAAATTTAGATAACAATACAGGCACAAAGAAATACCTGCAATAGGTAAATTTAGCTGTTGCATAATGCATGTTTTTAAAGTTTTTTTGGTCATGTGATTGTTTTTTTTTGGGTTCAGCGCTATATATTACACTAATTACAGTTGGTAAATATTTTGATAACAACTGTGCTCACAGCAACACAAGACATTTTGAAGACATAATATCAATTGAAAGTAATCCTCCTTAATATTACACGCACATGCAGTCAAATTCTGGCTGGGATTACTGAGCAAAATGGCCATTCACTGTATACATGCGGAAAAAAAGCCAGCTACCATTTAATTTTCGTAGGTTAGTTACGTACGATGTTTTTATGGTAGATGGGGGTTTATCTTTCCTTTTCAGCATTTCTAACTGCTGCAGGGTTGTTTTTTATACGCCCACATGGAAATGTGAACGTATATTGCCGTCGCCCCCGTCCGTCCATCGTCCACAATTTCTTGTGAACGCACAATCCGATTAACTTTAAATTTATACACATTGTTTAAGGTCATGAGACGACGAACACTATTGATTTTCAGCAATATCTGATAATTATTGCCAGAGTTATGACCCTTCATCACTTTGAAAAATCTTGTGAACGCTCTAGAGGCTAAAGTTAATATCTGATTGACTTCATATTTATACACAGTGTTTAAAGTCATGAGACGAAGAGGCCTATTGATTTTCAGCGATTTCCGATTATTACTGCCAGAGTTATGACCCTTGATCACTTTGAAAAATCTTGTGAACGCTGTAGAGGCTAAAGTTAATATCCGATTGACTTTAAATTTATACACAGTATTTAAAGTCATGAGACGAAGAAGCCTATTGTATTGATTTTCAGCGATTTGCGATAATTACTGTCAGAGTTGTGGCCCTTGATCACTTTGAAAAATCTTGTGGATGCTCTAGAGGCCAGAGTTAATATCCGATTGACTTTAAATTATACACAGCGTTTAAGGTCATGAAGAGAAGAATCCTTTTGATTTTCTGAGATTTCTGATAATTACTGCCAGAGTTATGGCCCTTGATCACTTCAAAAAATCTGGTGGACGCGCTAGAGGTCAAAGATAATATCCGATTGACTTTAAATTGATACACAGTATTTAAGGTCATGAGACGAAGAAGCCTATTGATTTTCAGCGATTTCCCATAATAACTGCCAAAGTTATCTCCCTTGATCACTTTGAAAAATCTTTTGACTCTATAGAGACCAAACTTTTTATCCGATTAATTTTCAATGAATTTTGATAACTAAACAGCTAAATCCATGATATTAGTTGTTTTGTATACTGTACTGAATGTTAGCATGGGCCAGAACTTTATAAAAACCAAACAAATTGTAATGATTTTCTGATAATTACTTTCTGAGTTGTTACTCTTAATCAGATTTTAGTGTAATATAAATGTTTCATTATCGAAAAAAAGTAAAAATATGTGACAACTCTTGTTGACTACCCGGACGATTTAGCTGCTGTGGGCGTATGTTTCGTTGCCTGGCAACCTATCTTTTTTTCTTTTCTTTTTTTTTTTTTTAAAGGAGTTGGGGGTGGTCGAAGCTCACTTTTCTGCATAATTTCTGCAGAATTAAGCATTTATAGAACGACCAGCTTTTTGTCTAAAAAATATATTCAAATCCAGCAAATATCACAGGCTAACGACGCATAGAGAGTTGATTATGATCTTGATAAGTTAATATCCAATTAAAAATTTAGATAACAATACAGGCACAAAGAAATACCTGCAATAGGTAAATTTAGCTGTTGCATAATGCATGTTTTTAAAGTTTTTTTGGTCATGTGATTGTTTTTTTTTGGGTTCAGCGCTATATATTACACTAATTACAGTTGGTAAATATTTTGATAACAACTGTGCTCACAGCAACACAAGACATTTTGAAGACATAATATCAATTGAAAGTAATCCTCCTTAATATTACACGCACATGCAGTCAAATTCTGGCTGGGATTACTGAGCAAAATGGCCATTCACTGTATACATGCGGAAAAAAAGCCAGCTACCATTTAATTTTCGTAGGTTAGTTACGTACGATGTTTTTATGGTAGATGGGGGTTTATCTTTCCTTTTCAGCATTTCTAACTGCTGCAGGGTTGTTTTTTATACGCCCACATGGAAATGTGAACGTATATTGCCGTCGCCCCCGTCCGTCCATCGTCCACAATTTCTTGTGAACGCACAATCCGATTAACTTTAAATTTATACACATTGTTTAAGGTCATGAGACCTTTCTGAGTTGTTACTCTTAATCAGATTTTAGTGTAATATAAATGTTTCATTATCGAAAAAAAGTAAAAATATGTGACAACTCTTGTTGACTACCCGGACGATTTAGCTGCTGTGGGCGTATGTTTCGTTGCCTGGCAACCTATCTTTTTTTCTTTTCTTTTTTTTTTTTTTAAAGGAGTTGGGGGTGGTCGAAGCTCACTTTTCTGCATAATTTCTGCAGAATTAAGCATTTATAGAACGACCAGCTTTTTGTCTAAAAGTTACCATGGCATACCCGTAATAAATTTTAAACCTTTTGATAATTTTAATTCAAATCATATAATACGTGGATAGAATTACTCTGGGAATTTCGTAAGAAAAGGGAATAGTCTACACCACTAATTATATCCATGTTACGTGCCTGCTTCTCGCTTTTAATCAGAATGACAATTTGCATGTCAATCCTTCAGCTGAATGTCTTTGGGGATACGTTTTTGCACTTGAAAATCCACTTAAACTTTATTTATTTGTATTTAATGTATGTAAATATGGTAATACAGCAGAACATAACTTCACCCTTGTCTGGGTTACATGCCTGCTTCTCGCTTCGATCAGAATGAAAATTTGCACGTCATTCCTTCTGCTGAATGTCTTGGAGAATACATTTTTATACGCCCACATGGAAATGTGGACGTATATTGCCGTAACCCCCGTCCGTCCGTCCGTCCGTCCATCGTACACAATTTCTTGTGAACGCACTAGAGGTTAAAGTTAATATCCGATTGACTTTAGATTTATACACAGTGTTTAAGTTCATGAGACGAAGAAGCCTATTGGGTTTCAGCGATATCCAATACTTGTTGTCAGAGTTAAGACCCTTGGTCGCTTTGAAAAATCTTGTGAAAGCTGTAGAGGCTAAAGTTAATATCCGTTTGACTTTAAATTTATACACAGTGTTTACAGTCATGAGACGAAGAAGCTTATTGTTTTTCAGCGATTTCCGATAACAAGTGCCAGAGTTATGGCACTTGATCACTTCAAAAAATCTTGTGGACGCTCTAGAGGCCAAAGTTAATATACGATCGACTTTAAATTTATACACAGTGTTTAAGGTCATGAGTCGAAGAAGCCTATTTATTTTCAGCAATTTCAAATAATGACTGCCAGAGTTATCTACCTTGAGCTCTTCAAAATATCTTGTGACGCTATAGAGGCCAAACTTATCATCCGATTGACTTCAGATTAATAAACACAAAGTTTAAGGTGTTAAAACGAACAGTTATTTTGATTTTCAATGAATTTTGATAACTGAACAGCTAAATCCATGATGTTAAATGTTTCCTATACTAATTGTTAGCGTGGGGCAAAACTTTATAAAAAGCAAACAAATTCTAATGATTTTCAGATAATTACATAATGAGTTGTTACTCTTAATCAGATTTTAGTGTATTACAAATGTTTCATTGCAGAAAAAAGTAAAAATATGCGACAACCCTTGTTGACTGCCCGAACGATTTAGCTACTGTGGGCGTATGTTTTGTTACCTGGCAACCTATCTTGATATTTTAGCATATCGTATTGTTACTTCATGAATTATGGCCCTTGATTGTAGGTTAAATCACTTTTTAGCTTGTTCTGTATCCATCTCTTGAAAATGTGGTCGTATCCTGCCTGGCAGCTGCTAATTTATCTTCTTGTCTCTCCAGTGCTCACTCTATTCGATTTAAAAAAAGCATTCATTATATCACCGTAATAAACGTCAAGTTCAAATTTTGTGAAAATCGAACCAAAACTGCCAGACTAAATGGCTGCCCTGTGTACGCAAATAGTGTAAACTTCTGGTATGTCAAGGTTGTGGACACTCTTGAGGTCACAATTCTGTGCCGATTTTGATGAAACTTGAAATCCATGGTTATACCTCAAAGATCTTGATTGCTTTTTATATTCGTGCACATTGGATCGAAATTTCATGAATTATGGCCTCTGATTGTACGTAAAATTGCCTTTTAAGCTTATTGACCCTTTTGACATTTTCGTATTTCAGACCATAACTTTCTGGATTATGGCCCTTGATTGTACAAAAAATAATTTTTGTCCCCCGCCTTTCGAAGAAAGTTGGGGGACTATTAAAATGGGTTCGTCCGTCTGTCTGTCTGTCCGTCTGTCCTTCTGTCTGTCCGTCTGTCTGTCCGTCACACTTTTTGGGACACAATAGCTCTTTTCCTAATTGTGCTAGAGTGTTCAAACTTGGTGTATGTGTTTATTAGGTCAATGCCTTGATGGAGTTCGAAGATGAGCATTTTCCGCTTAGGGTAAGCAGAGATAAGCAATTTGATTGGTTGATGCTTTGGGACACGATAACTTTAGTTCTAATTAAGTGAGATTGATGAAACTTGGTGTATAGTTTCATTACAGTAATACCTTGACTAAGTTCGATAATGAGCATTTTCTGCTCAGGGTAAGCAGAGCTATAAGCAATTTGATTTGCCGAGACTTTGAAACACAATAACTCTCCTTCGAATTGAGTTAAAATGTTCAAAATTGGTGTGTATGCTTATTAGGTCAATGCCTTGATGGAGTTCGAAGATGAGCATTTTCTTCTTAGGGTAGGCAGAGATAAGCAATTTGATTGGTTGATACTTTGGGACAAGATAACTTAGGTTCATCTTGATTGATGATTTTTATGCCAATACAATGACTGCATTCTCATTCATTGAATGGATTCAATAGTAACAGTATATAGAAACGATTGACTTGGACACGAGGGCCCTTTCCCTTGGCCAGAGGGGCCCTTTCCCTTGGCCAGAGGGGCCCTTTTGTCAAGCGTGGGGGCCCTTTTGTCTGCCTTTGGGGTCCCCCTAACTAGGGTACATTTTCATTTTTCTCGTCGGTTTTAGCATTTTTCTTTATAAAACACTTTTGGATGACACTTCGTGTACAGTTTGATTGCTCGATACGTTTGAAAAAAATAAATGTGCGATTAATTAATGTGTCATCTATTTATTTTGGGACTTCGGCGGGGGACATCAGCCTCACTGTTGGCTTGTTTTTTTAGCTTGTTCTCTATCCATCTCTTGCAAATGGTGGGCGTATCCTGTCTGGCAGCTGCTGGCCTACAATTTCCCCATAATTACTGCCATAGTTATAGCCCTTGATCACTTTGAAAAATTTTGTGGATGCTCTGGAGACCAAAGTTTATGGTCTTAAGACGAACAAGTATATTGATTTCAATGAACTTTAATAACTTTGAACAGCTAAATACATGATATTTACTTACGGACAATAGAAAAAATATGCAACAACTCTTTTTAACAACTGTTCGGATGACTTATCTGTTGTGGATGTATGTTTCGTTGCCTGGAAACCTGTCTTTAAGATAGAAATAACTATAGTATAAGGAATATATTATTGTTATACAGGTGGAGAAATTAGTTGTTGATACATTTAAACCAGATATGGAGATAGGGGAATTTGAAGCACCTAAACCTCAAAGACATCCTAAGGTAAGAAACATGACACCATCTTTTTATCAAAAATTGAATATGACTAGTCTAGTTTGATTACGATTGTTTAATTATGTCCCAATTGCAGTTGCTCTTAATCTATTAATCGGCAGAACTGAGAGGACTATATTTTAGTCCCTTAAATTTAGAAACTTCTGAACTCCTTTCTTCATAACTCGCTGCCTCAAATAATCTGATATGTACATGGGTCATTCCACAAATGAGGGGTCCAAAGTGGGACATGGGTACTAAAATTTTGAAGTAATCTCAATCACTGATAAAATTATACCAATAATAGGAGTAATGTATGCCATTTGAGGGACAGTTTGTGATTTCTCATTGTCGAGTTCCAAAGAAAAGAAATGAACGATTTTAGATGACAGGTTACGTACAGATTTACCGTGTAAAGGGACACCAAATTAGACTTTTAATGCTAAATTTATGTGCATGTAGAAGACATACTAATGTGTTTATGATGTATTATTATTCAAATGAGGCATCTTCATTAGACATCTAAGAAGAAATAGTGAATATTTGTGCCAACACCTCTTGCCAGCCAATGTCGATTACATGGATATTCCCAAATTCTCGATATAGACTGAAAAGTTTCTGTAGATGTTTAATGAAATAAAGATTTTACAAAATTGTTGAAGTTTGTATGAACTTAACAATCGATATGAACTACTGTACTTGAAAATCAGTACGGTATCATGAAAAATCAACAAAGAAAGGTTTAATGTGATCCGCAGTATTGCAGTTTCCTGTGTACAGGGACACCAAATGTTGATGACTTGCCTGCTAATAATTTGATCAAACCATATTATTAGCATTACCACATCAAAATTTCAAATAACAGATAATGTGTTTTTCTCTGTTTTACTGTATGCAGGCTGCTTTAAACATGAAGAAACTTTTTAAATTTTCAAAATCGGTTAATAAATAAGTTTTCTATGAACAGTTTTCTCATCAAAATTGGCAGTATTTTTGTGACAAAAAGTAATGGACTTCTCTATAGGCAAAACACGCCCTTGAATTATGGCATTTTGGGGCCAAATTAGTATTTCAAAGATCCTACAATAACTCTGGTAATAATGAAAGCAATTAGTTGAAATTTTGAAACCCAAATGAAAAATGGATGACGAGTTCAATTCTGTCGTCAAATTGGCTCTGTAACACGTGCGTGCGGAGAAATGGCGGCCATCTTGGATTGTTGTTAAAACTGTCATTAAAATGTACTACAACTTTGAGGTTAGCATCAAATGACACTACACGGCTGTCAAAAGTACTTAATTCTGCACTCCATAAAGTAAGTTTGATCTGCTTATTGACCTCAACGGAAAATGGCAGCCATTTTGGAATCCAAGATGGCCGACATGCCAGATTTCGTTACAGTCCGACGTAATTTATTCGGTGCTCTAAATATGGGTTGTAATATATCAGCTGAAAGGTATTGAAGAGGGGATTACAGTTTCCAAATGTCCAATACCCACCAGAGAACATAGTAAATAAAGAAGTTGGTTTTAGACATTGTTTGTTTTTTGTTCAATATTAAAAAGTTGAATCGGAAGACTAAGAGTACAACAGACTTGTGACAAAACTAAAAGTCCGGAATTGAAACCGAAGTTTTACTAACAACCTAAATCTTAAATTAACTAATTTTAATTGAGTTACATTTTAATAAAAATAATATTAATAGGCCTAGATTATCAATAATGTTTGATAAATAATTACATTTTTCCATATTTACTAATTATATTAATATCTAAAATAAAACAATTTTAATTGAGTTACACTTTTATCAAAATAATAATATTAATAAGCCTTCTTGATTACTGGTAAAATGATTGCTAAGTTTTAAATAATTTTATTAATTATATTAATATTTAAAAATTAAACCATTTTTATTGAGTTTCATAATCAAAATGATAATATTAATAGATAGGCCTATCTAATTATTGATGAAATGTTTGGTAAAAAAACTATAATTTTACTAATTCAATTAATATCAAAAATAAAATTAGCTAATTTGTTAGACCATAACATATATGTTTGTTTTTCGATTTCAAGACAACTATCAAGTCAAATCCACTAATGTCAAAATAATAAGTTTTTTGTTTACATCCTACGTGAAATAGCTTCCGTCGAAAGATTTACCCACCTTCCACCCCCTATTGCTGAAATGGCACGCGAGCTTGTCCAATCAGACTCGACAAAGTCAATCACGTGACTTCAACCATGCTCGTCATAGGGGATCGTCATTTTGCTATGAATGGAATCTCCCGTGAATTTTTCGCCGTAAGAATTCATCTTGGCAACCAAACTTCTGCGGCTTATTCTTCGATGAAAATAGCTTTTTTTTACCGACGACACATATATCACTATAATCTCCGATATTTCATAAAGGTACTCAGCGTTTTAAAATTCAACCCGCAACATTGGATTTTAGAGAATTTTCGCTTCAAACTTTTAAAACAGTTGTATCTCAAAAACTAAACCCGCCATTTTCATCGGGGAAGCCGCGGAACCTTGCGGGAGGTCTCCTAGTGATTCGTGGAAAGTTTCAATGACGTACGGGAAGAACTTTCCGAGCTATGAGAATCCCCAGCGAGATACCGCTCCAAAACCCGGGCGTGCCGTGAACAATAATTAATTCGCTAATGGAAAAACAATGGTTAACTGTGAGTGACCTAATATTAGCGTGGGTACTTTTTAACTTGTGTTTTGAGTCCATTATCAATAAAAAACCAAAACGAAACTTGTATCACTAGAAAGGTAATTTAATTGGCTTTTTATCCATATAGGTTAAAATATGTTGACACAAAATTTGAGTTTTATATCGGTTATTTTTTCTTGGCACTCTGTCCGCGAAGAGTGTAGGGCACAGTCAATACGCTGACAAAGTGTCACACTGCGAAGAGGACGAATGTGGTAATGCTAATATTATGTAGTATTTCAACTTTAAAACTTGAACAATCAATAAACTTTCAAAAATAAAAAAAAAATAAAACTTTCAACAATCAAAATTAGTAGCAGTCTTTGAGAATTGCTTGTGTCCCTTTAAATAGCTTACGTTGTGAATCCGTTTAGCCAAAAAATGAATCAAAAAAGACTTGAAAAGAGCAAGGTAACACTTCAACATTGTTAGCTTGTCAGAGGAAAGGAAAGAAACTAATGTAGCTTTAGTTACATACGTGTATACTAATCCAATATCTAATTAATAATAGGGACACGATATTTTTGGTGTCCCATTTTTATAATAAAATTCCGACACCGCTACCATTCTGTCGCGTGATCCCCGAATACCAAGGAAGCGATAATTTTCAGGTATCGAAGAATACTGTTATTTTGGACGCGGCAATTATTATCTGTAGTCATTTAATGACTCATCTTGAGAACCATAATATCTTAACCAACTTACAACACGGCTTCCGTTCTAAACATTCTTGTGAATCCCAGCTCTTAATCACAAGTCGACATAGCCATATTAGACTTCAGTAAGGCGTTCGACACAGTCCCTCATAAGAAACTCCTATATAAACTTGAAAGCTATGGTGTCAACACTGAACTCTTAACATGGATTAATTCCTTCTTAACTAAACGAACTCAGTGTGTAGTGGTAGAGGGCAAAACATCGTCATCTGTGCGAGTCGAGTCAGGAGTGCCCCAAAGGACCTGTTTAGGACCAATTCTTTTCCTCATTCATATCAATGATCTTCCCCTGAGAGTGAAAGCAACTGTAAGGCTATTCGCAGATGACTGCCTACTCTACAGAGCCATAAACTCTCCTTGAAGACCATTATCAAATACAATCCGACCTACAATCCCTGGAAATTTGGGCCGAAGAATGGGGAATGTCATTCAATGCTAAAAAATGCTATATTCTGAGAGTATCAAGATCCAAAAAACCAAGCACATACATCTACCAACTATGTGATACCATTTTAGAAGTAGACAATAACCCATACCTAGGAGTCATCATCAGTAATTCATTGAAATGGAGTAAACACATAAATAAGACTGTTAAAAAAGCTCATTCCACATTGGGATTCCTGAGGTGTAATCTACGCAAGTGCCCTAGATCTCTTAAGATTACAGCTTACCAATCTCTAGTATGCTCAGCGTGGAATATTGCACAGTCAAACGGACATCCTATCCCTTGAGAAGGTACAAAGATCAGCAGGACGATTCATAACATCGGATTACTCACGTGAAAGCTGTGATAATTATTGATCGTTGTTTTACTATTTCTACTTTCGTCTTGTTATTGAAGGAAGTACTTCAGGTGGCGCTATAGGCGTCCTTGACCTTCCGCCGTCTTTCAATTATGATTTTGCCATGCTTCCTTCAAGTTGATTAAAGCTTATAAAAGCCATCATCATTCGTCTTATTAATCATTCACGTTCATGACAATTTAATCAACTTGAAGGATTCTATTAGAAATGGACCGACATCTTAGACCGGACCGTATCGATACGGACCCAAACTCTCCCGACGCAGCGAAGTCATGGCGTCATTGGAAACGGACTTTCGAGAACTTTTTGGATACGTTAGAAGTCGAAGATCGACAACCAAATAGGCTGTCAACATTAATAAATTTTGTAGCACCGAACGTATTCGAAATAATTGCCGACATAAATAGCTTTGATACTGCAATGGAAACACTTGAGGCAGCCTATGACAAACCCAAAAACGAGATTTTTGCAAGACATCTACTCGCAACTAGCAAGCAAGAAATGGGTCAAACATTAGATCAGTTTCTTCAAAAATTAAAAGTATTAGCTAAAGACTGCAATTACAAGAATGCGACAAAAGAACAATATAAGCAAGAATCCATCAGAGACGCATTTATCAGTGGTATTCAGTCTAATACAATTCGACAAAGATTATTGGAAAAGAGTGAACTCGATCTGCAGACAGCCTTTGATAATGCCCGATCCCTAGAGTTGGCAGAAAAACACAGTCAAAGTTATCAGCCAACACAAGCCATTACGGCTGCAGCTCAGTCTGATATCAAGCGAAATACAGAAGGGTCATCAAATTCAACAGGTGAAACAGACTCGGCTATTGCTGCTATGCAAACTGCATCGAAGTGTTATTTCTGTGGGTACAAAAGGCACGCCCGGTCAAGATGTCCGGCTCGAGATGCAATATGCAGATCATGTGGTAAAAAGGGTCATTTTCAAAGTATCTGTCAGTCCCCAGCAGAATCCCAATCAAAACAGACGTCAGCGATGACTCCCCAGCTATCATCAATTACAGCATCGACTGGAATGAGTGGATTGAAAGATTCAATGATCAAGATTCTAATTAATAATGTGCCAATCATGGCACTAGTCGATTCTGGCAGTGCAGAGAGTTATATAAGGGCTGATATTCCTTGTATAAATAACTGGTCAATACTGCCATCATCGAGTACCATTAGTATGGCTACAACAAATCTCACCAACCATACAAAGGGTCATTGTTTGGTCAATCTTGTTTATGATAAGAAGGAATACCGGGATGTTCAACTATCACTACTGCCTAATGCCTGCGCTGAGGCAATTTTGGGACATGACTTTATCAGCAAGCATTCTGAATTAAGAATCATATTCAAAGGGAAACAACCTCCATTAGTGGTATGTGGGGTAGCTGCTGCCAAAGTTGAACCACCAACTCTATTCAAGAACCTAGATGTGAAGTGTACTCCTATTGCTACAAAATCACGTCGACATTCTCCTCCAGATCAGCAGTTTATAAACATGGAGGTACAAAAGCTACTTAAGGATGGAATCATCGAACCATCAAATTCGCCATGGAGAGCACAAGTCTTAATAACATCAAATGAAAACCACAAGAAACGCATGGTGGTTGATTATAGCCAGACTATCAACCAGTTCACGTATTTAGATGCCTACCCCCAGAAAAAGCTGGATCAAATGATAGAGGAAGTATCGAAATATGAATATTTCAGTGCACTAGATCTTAAAAGTGCTTATCATCAAGTACCTCTTCGTGAAGAAGAAAAAGCCTATACAGCCTTCGAAGCTGGAGGAAACCTCTATCAGTTCACCCGAATTCCATTTGGAGTCACCAATGGTGTTTCTGCATTCCAAAGAGTCATAGACAACATTATCTCTTCTAAGAAGTTAAAATGTACCTTCGCCTACATTGATAATGTAACAGTCTGTGGTGAATCCAAAGATGCTCATGATAGAAATCTACAAGAATTCCTTAATGCAGCTGAATCATGTGGCATAACTTTTAATCACTCAAAGAGCGTCATAGGCGTAAAGGAAATTGATATGCTTGGGTATCGAGTATCCAAGGGTTTGATAAAACCTGACCCTGAGAGACTTGAACCTTTAACTAAAATGAATCCACCAACGTCAGCTAAAAGTCAGCAACGCTTAGTTGGTATGTTCGCCTATTATTCCCAATGGATTTCTCATTTTTCTGATAAAATTCGACCATTGAATCAGAATGAGGTTTTTCCACTTCCACCAGAAGCACAGGCAGCATTTGAAGCATTGAAAGATGAGCTAATTCAAGCAGTTCTGGTGACCGTTGACCCTCATTATCCATTAATTGTGGAGACAGATGCTTCAGATGTGGCAATTTCTGCTGCACTAAACCAAAAGGGACGTCCTGTTGCCTTCTTCTCCAGAACCTTGTCTCCGAGTGAAAGAAATCACTCTTCAGTAGAAAAAGAAGCCTATGCTATAGTTGAATCAATACGAAAATGGAGGCATTATCTAATAAATACTCCCTTTCAACTGATTACTGATCAGAAATCCGTATCATTCATTTACGATAAATCTTATAAAGGGAAGATTAAAAATGATAAGATTCAGAGGTGGAGAATCGAGCTATCTCCTTATACTTACCAGATGGTATACCGTCCAGGGGTTGAGAATCTACCTGCTGATACCCTTTCCAGATGTGCAGCAATTGGTACAGGGTCTATCGATGAGTTAAAGAAACTACATGCAAACTTATGCCATCCGGGAATCACCAGAATGCTTCATTTTGTACGTTCTAAGCATTTGCCATATTCTACAGAGGAAGTTAAGACTATGATTTCAAAATGTAGTATCTGCTCTGAGCTCAAACCTCAGTTCTATAAATCAAAGCAAGGTACTCTGATTAAGGCTACTCAACCAATGGAACGATTAAGTATGGATTTCAAAGGACCATTACCCTCATCGACTAGCAACAAGTATCTCTTAACAGTCATAGACGAGTTCTCATGTTTTCCATTTGCCTTCCCATGTGCAGATATGAGTACAACTTCAGTTATCAAGTGCCTAACTCAAATATTTGCTATTTTTGGTATACCCCAATTCATTCATAGTGATAGAGGAGCATCTTTTATGTCAGCTGAGTTGAAGTCTTTCCTGAATACTAAGGGTGTGGCTACTAGCCGAACAACACCCTATAACCCACAATGCAACGGACAAGTGGAACGCCTGAATGGAACACTGTGGAAAGCCATTAATCTTGCTCAGAAATCGAGAGATCTCAATGTTAATCAGTGGGAACAGGTACTGTTAGATGCCCTGCACTCTATTCGATCATTACTCTGCACTGAGACCGGTTGTACCCCCCATGAACGCATGTTTATATATCAGAGACGTTCTACTAATGGGTCATCATTACCAACATGGCTTCTATCGCCTGGTCCAGTCTACTTGAAGAGAAATGTCAGACGATCTAAATATGAACCGCTTGTGGATGAAGTAGAACTTCTAGACGCTAATCCAATGTATGCTCATATTCGCCATGCAGATGGACGGGAATCTACAGTCTCTTTGCGTCAATTAGCTCCTGTTGGTGAAGTTCAATCAAATGATTCAACTGAAGATTCTCTAGAAAACAATACTACAGATGGAACATTACCAGAAGCTGAAACCAATGAACATCACCCACCAGCTACAACTTCCACTCCTGAAACTGAAATATCTACTCCCGATCAGACACCAACAACTCAAGACCAATCTGATAATCATTCCAACACTAGAGGTTTTATTAGGACCTCACCTTATAATCTCAGAAGTGGGCTAAAGTGAATAATCAGGACTGTTAAATTGGGACTGTATATGATTTAATTTTAGAGAGGGAAAATGTGATAATTATTGATCGTTGTTTTACTATTTCTACTTTCGTCTTGTTATTGAAGGAAGTACTTCAGGTGGCGCTATAGGCGTCCTTGACCTTCCGCCGTCTTTCAATTATGATTTTGCCATGCTTCCTTCAAGTTGATTAAAGCTTATAAAAGCCATCATCATTCGTCTTATTAATCATTCACGTTCATGACAAAAGCAGCGTCACTAAGATGCTTAAAGATGTAGGCATAAAACCGCTACGAGAACGCTGGAGAGATCATAGACTGGTATTATTTTACAAAATAGTAAATGAGCTAGTGACCATACCAAATGACTCTATACTTATTCCAAGTGTTTCTAGAACACGGAAAATTAACCTAAAAAACTATAAACAGATTCAGTGCAATAGTGAACTATTCAGACAGTCCTTTTTTCCAAGGAGTATTAAAGACTGGAACCAACTTCCAGACAAAGCAGTCCTAGCCACATCGGCGGAGGCTTTCATCTCGTATATGGGTCATTCCACAAATGAGGGGTCCAAAGTGGGACATGGGTACTAAAATTTTAAGTAATCTCAATCACTGATAAACTTATACCAATAATAGGAGTAATGTATGCCATTTGAGGGACAGTTAATGATTTCTCATTGTTGAGTTCGAAAAAAAAGTAATGAACGATTTTACATGACAGGTTACGTACAGATTTCTCGTGTAAAGGGACACCAAATTAGACTTTTAATGCTTAATTTCTGTGGATGTATAAGATATATTAATGTGTTTATGATGTATTATTATTCAAATGAGGCACCTTCATAAGAAATCTAAGCAGAAATAGTGAATATTTGTGCCAACACCTCTTGTCAGCCAATGTCAATTACATGGATATTCCCAACTTCTCGATACAAACTTAAGTGTCTTTAGATGTTTAAAAAAAAAAAAGATTTTACAAAATTGTTGAAGTTTGTATGACCCTAACCCTCGACATGAACTACTGTACTTGAAAATCAGTATTGTATCATGAAAAATCACCAAGGAAAGGTTTAATGTGATCCGGAGTATTGCAGTTTCACGTGTAAAGGGACACCAAATGTTGACGACTTGCCTACTAATAATTTAATCGAGCCATATTAAGTAGTATTTCAACTTTAAAACTTGAACAATGAATGAACTTTCAAATATTAAAAAAAAATAAAACTTTCAACAATCAAAATGAGTAGCAGTCTTTGAGAATTGCTTGTGTCCCTTTCAATAGCTTACGTTGTGAACCCGTTTAGCCAAAAAATTAATTAAAAAAGACTTGAAAGAGCAAGGTAACATTTCAAAATTGTCAGCTTGTCACAGGGAAGCAAAGAAAATAATGGAGCATTAGTTGCATACGTGTATACTAATACAATATCTCGTTAATGATAGGGACACGACATTTTTGGTTTCCCATTTTTATAATAATATTCCGACACCGCAACCATTCTGTCACGTGATTCTCGAATACCAAGGAAGCGATAATTTTCAGGTATCGAAGAATACTATTATTTTAGACTCGGCAATTCTAACGTTCAGTATTTATGCACCGTATGCAAGAGGAAAATTCGCGTTACAACGTAATTTCGATCACAACGTAAATACTGGGACACTAAACTTTGATTCGAACTTATTCAGAAAATATCCATTCGCCGGGCCATCGACTGCTTTGGATATGTGTATCATGTGACCGTAAACTAAACATCTCTCTCTGACGTAATTCACAGGTAATAGACGGCGTTACCGGTGGCATAAACAAGCACTTCGTAAATTGAACGAGGGACGCAATTTCGAATATCGATAAAGCTAATAAAATTTTTACGGACAATTTTACACTATACTTCTGATTACGTATTCGGAATTTGTTATTTATTACAACGCCAACGAGATGGAATAGAGATGAAACATTTCGGTTTTATTTTTCAAGTTAATATCGTGGCTAAACTGACAAAAATACAACGTAAATATTGGGGACACAAAAATTTACGTTGTGAGGCGTGAATAAAAATCCTCCGACTGAGATTATTTAACATTTGTTTAGAAATGAAAAATTACCGAACGAAATTTTACATCTTCTGCTGCATGTCTTATGAAAATATTTGGAAATATAAGTATTTTGCTCAACATGGTCTAGTTGTTAAAATGTTAAGCAAAAAATGTCCCCAAAACGTAACACAAAATTTCAGGGACACCATGAATTGCAACATAAATTTTTTTAACCACAAACCGATTTTCTATGTTTTTATAGAACATAAGTATAAAATAATAAACATATTACATGATGAATTACTTTTTTAAATAATTGGTGATCAGAAAATAGGTATTTTTGCTGCTTTGAGCAATGATATGTATGAATTTTCAATTGGACCCCTCATTTATGGAATGACCCATATACGAGAATAAAAAGCGCATGCGCACCACCCTTCCTCAGCATAATACTCAGCTTTGAGTGTGTCTGAGTCATAATACAGATACAGATATAACGTTCAGCATTTATGCGTCGTATGCAGGAGGTAAATACACATCACAGCGTAATTTCGATTACAACGTAAATACGGGGATACTAAACTTTGATTCGAACTTATTCAGAAAATATCCATTCGCCCGGCCATCGGCTGCTTTGGGTATGATTATCATGTGACCATAAACTAAACATCTCTCTCTGACGTAATTCACAGTTAATAGAGGGCGTTTCCAGTGGCATAAACAAACACTTCGTAAATTGAAAGAGGGACGCGTTTTTGAATATCGACAAAGCTAATAAAATTTTTACAGACAATTTTAAACAATACTACTGATTACTTTTTCGGAATTTGTTATTTATTACTACGCCAACGAGATGGGATTGAAATAAAACATTTGGATTTGATTTTTCAAGTTAATATCACGGCTAAATTGACAAAAATACAACGTAAATATTGGGGACACAAAAATTTAAATTGTGAGGCGTGAATAAAAATCCTCTAACTGAGATTACTTAACATTCTCTGCTGCATGTCTTACGAAAATATTTGGAAATATTGGTACTTTGCTCAACATGGTCTAGTTGTTAAAATGTTGTACAAAATGTCCCCAAAACGTAACACAAATTTTCAGGGACACGATGAATTGCAACATAGAAAAGTTTAACCACAAACCGATTTTCTATGTTTTTATAGAACATAAGTATAAAATAATAAACATATTACATGATCAATTACTTTTTATACACCCACATTGCAGCACATAGTTCAGAAGCTCCCAATCAACATTAATGTGGACGGAAGTAATTGTCATATATATGATTCCGTTGCACGTGAGGACCAGCCATCTGTTGTAAGTGCTACCTGTAAATTATGAGCCAATGATTTAAGTTTGAATTAAAACCACTATATAAAATATATATTACAAACATAAATATTTAATTGAAAATGAACTTTTAAAATTGATCTTTTTACATAACTGATTATTGATCACTCAGTCATTGAATACTTTTGAATACATGCTGTGATTGTGTACTGTTATTAGGCCTATAGTTTACTGTGTTATATTGGTTATTGAAAAAAATTGCATTGATCAAAATTTGTTACAGCTTGCACAATAGATTTGATTTGATTTTTTAATAATGGAAATTAAACCAAACACTTCAAAAAATTCAAATACTAAAATATTAAAATTTAAAAAAAACGTATTAAAATAAGGCAGATATTGAAATAACAATATTTTTTTTTATAATAAATTAACAATTATCATTCAAAGTGTCTACAATTATTCATGATATTACGCTTCAGTTTACATATCAAATGAAATACATGAAGCATGATACAGAAAATAAGAATTTCATGTCAAGTTACCGTTTCTGCTGATGACAAGTCCTTCTGAACAAGTAGTTTCATTTCTTCATACATCTTAGGGATGATTATTTCAGAGAACTGCTTACGACTTGGAAGTTGATATCGTGGGTCCAAAGTAGATAACAATTCTCGAAATTCCTTTGATTCAACAATTCGAAAAGGTCTGAGATCTTTCACAATAAAGTTAGCAATCTTGTCCGTGATTAATAAAGCACGTGTTGATTTTGAGCTGTATTTGGTTGTGTTTCCAAAATATCCTGAGATTGTGCTTGACTCTCGTTTTTTGACAGTAGAAACCTGCTGGGAGCTTGACTGTATAGTGTTACTGACAGATTTCGATTCATATGATTGTGATAGTGTAAACGAATGGTGTCGCCGGAATACCTCACTTCCGCGTGTATTGCATAATTCAACACTAAACGCCCATCTGTTTTCATTTTCTTCAAATTGAAATGTTTCCAGACACCAGCTTTTGCCTTAGTATTGGCCACTTTTGTAAAATCGTCGTCTGCTTTGACGCCCGCCATTTTGTTTGTTCACAGGACAACGAAAGATGAACGAGACTATCTTTTTTTAATTTACATGGTTTAGCCATAAATAAAGCAAACTTTTATTTCTTAAATGACAAAATGACATTCTCGCAACTATTAGTGTGTAATAGTATTAAGAAAATTCTCAAGTTTTCAATAAAATTGACAATCTCACGGAATATTCCGATGATTTTTACGGAAGTTGCCGATCGTATTGACTAAACCGGTTCTTGGCCGTTTATCACGATACGATGTATTGGCAAGTTTGAATCGCAATACACCGGTATACAGGTTATATCGCCCACCCTTAGTTATGGCCCTTGATCACCTCAGAAAATCTTGTGGCTCTGTCAGTATCACTCCGTGTCTACAGATATGTCTGAATCTACTGCCATGTCGATTTTAGTTTTGTGAGTCGTCATCTGAGGATGAGACATTAGCATCTATGGTGTCATCAGAGATGTGAATGTCAGAGTCCATGCCATCATCATCTTGGTCACTTTCCTCGTCAGCACTTTCGGAACTGTCGCTCACATGCAGGAACTCCTCGTCCTCCAGGAGCTCATTCAGTGGAGTACTGAATGGCGTGGGTAGAAATGCAGTGCTGTGCGTGTCTCTGCTCTGGTCTGGCGCATGCACTGTCACATGCTTTTGTGACCTCTTCGTTGAACTGTTTCGTCTTGGTTTCGAAAGGTAATGGCTGACAGCCTTGTCAACCAAATCATAGGTGTATCCAGAATCCAGGGCCTCCAATGATGGTATGTTGATTCGTAACATCAAAAGATCATCCAAGGTGTCTTTCTTGATTGATGTTCTGCTGTCTGTTAAGGTACGTGCACACACACTGAATCCCCTCTCCAGTCAATGATGACCATGCTAGAGACAGAGTTCAATAAGAAGCAGTATGTGTGGAAATTTCTTTCCATGATGACAAAATATGGATTTCCACACCTGCAGTTTGTTAGTATGGTTGCGGAATTTCTGACCAACAAGAGCCTTCAGCTGTTTGAATTCAACCATAGCTTTGGTAACACTATAGCCATGGAATTCAAGAGGAACACGGAAATGATCACTAAGCTTCCTGATTTTGTCCATGCCAAACTCCTTGTCATCATAGTCCCAAATGGAATGGTCTGCAAGTTGGATTGAACTGTAGATCTCTTCTTTGGACAAAAAAGGAGCAAAACGTCGATCAATGGCATCAGTGATTGCTGGAAGCAATTTTTCTTTGATCCGTTTCACAGAAGCTTGTCCCTGGTTTACATTTTTGAGAGTGTATTCTTGTTTTGTAACTTTTGTTAGTTTTTCAACTCTTCTCTTCATTTTGTCTGTGAGCTGGTGCTTTTCTCTGAATGACAGAGTTACTGGTAAGTTTGTTGCTGTTGCATCTATTGAGACCGAATCATCTTCATTCACCTTTGCTTCAAATGGTAAGTCAACATCTGATTCAGCAAGTTCATTCAGGTTTTGCTTTGCTTCTGCAATTGCATCTATGATGTCTGTCAGCAGTACAGAGCTCCCCTGCATTACGTACGCCAAGTGAGCTGTGATCTGCAGTACTTGGCGGTAGAAGTGCAAGGCAGACAGGTAAGTATATGCCAGGAATCTGTTTAGGAATCCTTTCAGTTTTGCTGCTGTGTCAGCCTTGCATGCCCTAGGTGTTTCAATCATACCGATCACCCGACATAACCGGGGAGATCAAATTATCGTTCTCCTGAAATCTCGTCCAGGCGATCGACTGATCGATCGCCTACTATGTCGAGGCCTGGACTACTGCGGGACGTTTTCTAAAACTTTTACCGTGATCAGCTCTTTTTCTACTTCTGTCCTGTCAGTTGAACCATCACAAAAGATGCTAATGTAATCAGCCTTAGTCAATTCTTTCAATTATTCAATCCTTCAGAATAACCATCAGCTATTACTGAAACAAAATTCTTTACAGCTTTATCATTACACTAACCCTTTCCAATGTTAGCATCATTAAAATTTTGAAGTTCCACTAAATCTCTAAAATCATTGAAAGACCTTTCTTTACGAGATAATATGAAGTTCTAAACAATTTGTCCATTTTAATTCTAGAGTTATGGCCCTTGTTTTACTTTGTTGAATCCTGCGACCATTTGAAGGACATAAATTATCATCCAATTTATATTATGCCCTATTCAAATGAATAAAATGAGAAATCCTGTTGAATTTCAACAATTTCTGTACATTACTTCCAGAGTTAAAGACATTCCTTTTGAACCTGTAAAGGACAAAATTATTTCATCTGTATGAAATGCTCTTGTTAGTGCCCCCAATTACCTTCTAAAGAATAAATATCCAACAACCCTTGTCATCGCGGACGATTTAGCGGCTATGGGCGTATATATTTCGTAGCCTGGCAATCTTTTTTTTTAAGAAATGAGAATTGTTTGGAATTGATTATGTAATTCTTACTTTTATTTCTCTACAGTCAACCCGTATTATGAAAACTAGTAAAGAATCAACAGGTATAGAGGAAAGTGAGAAAAAACCTGATGTAAAAGATCAGTTGCGTAGAACAACTACTATTGAAAAATCTGAACCAATACAGATGCCAGCTACTTACAAAGATTCTTTATTTGGCAAGGTAAATGACTTTGAAAATTATTTTCTAACCTTCTATTTGCAATGGGTTATAATTCCATGATTTTTGACTATGCAGGAAAACTTCTCTACTTCAATCGATATGTTCTATTTAAAGCCCCAATAACACTCTTGTTGTAACTAAATAATATGTCCCAATCTTCATTCTGGTCAACAAATTGTATTATTTTACAATATTCCAATAAATTGATGATATAAATTTCATCTTAACACACCTAATTTAAAAAATTGGAAAAATTCAACTAATTGATTTGAAAAGTCTAACGTAAACCTTTTGAAATGTGACTTTGATTTAAAATATTTTCGAACCCTCTGGACAAGTAAAATAGGTCGTAATGGATAATTTACACAACAGGTAGGACACTTAAACATCTAGTACTTAGAATAAGGCTATTATTTATTTTCTGGGGCTGCCAAGCCAGCAAGAGTGTTATTGTCCCTTTAAGGGTAACCAAGCTAAATATTAGAAATGGACATTTACTGTCACTTCTTATGAATATATATGAATTTCTTTCTGTTAATTTATTTTAGTATAAAAGAAAAGCTATATTACTAGGTGTCACAACTCCCATTGCTCGTGTTGGAAGAAAGTGGTTATTGGCATATATTCAGCATGTCTGTTATTGGCGTATGCCAAAATCAACCATTTTACACATTTCGTAGTAAACCATGTCTAATATGGTAGACGAAGATTTCCATGTGACATTGAGATAGTGTAACGCTATTTTAGTGATAAGTCGAACAATCGCGATGCATCGATTATTCGATGTATCGTTACACCCCTACACATTGATGAAAATATACAAAATAAAAAGATAAGTCATACAGATTTGAATGAATCATGAAAATTCAAAAGTGAAGTAAAAACAAAATTCTTAGTTTCAGTCAAAATCATTGCATTATTTTGACCTCATGATGTTTAATAATATTGCTTCCAAAATATGCCTTAACTTTAACATTACTACATGGCTACTATTGTTACCATAGCATATCAGTAGCAGTAGCATGCTTTTAGAGAATTCTGCACAACAAAAATAACTTTTTATTGCCATCGGTCAATTTTGTTATACGCCCACATTGAAATGTGGACGTATATTGTCGTCGCCCCCGTCCGTCCGTCCGGCGTCCACAATTGCTTGTGGACGCTCTAGCGGCTAAAGTTAATATCCGATTGACTTTAAATTTATACACAGTATTTAAGATCATGAGTTGAAGAAGCCTATTGTTTTTCAGAGATTTCCGATAATAACTACCAGAGTTATGGCCCTTGATCACTTCAAAAAATCTTGTGGACGCTCTAGAGGCCAAAGTTAATATCCGATTGGCTTTAAATTTATACACAGTGTTTAAGGTCATAAGACGAAGAAGCCTATTGGTTTTCAGCGATTTCCGATAATTAGTGCCAGAGTTATGGCCCTTGATCACTTCAAAAAATCTTGTGGACGCTCTAAAAGCCAAAGTTAATATCCGATTGACTTTAAATTTATACACAGTGTTTAAGACGAAGAAGTCTATTGATTTTCAGTGATTTCCGATAATTAGTGCCAGAGTTATGGCCCTTGATCACTTCAAAAAATCTTGTGGACGCTCTAAAAGCCAAAATTAAAATCCGATTGACTTTAAATATATACACAGTGTTTAAGGTCATAAGACGAAGAAGCCTATGGTTTTTCAGCAATTTCCGATAATTAGTGCCAGAGTTATGGCCCTTGATCACTTCAAAAAATCTTGTGGATGCTCTAGAGGCCAAAGTTAATACCCGATTAACTTTAAATTTATACACAGTGTTTAAGGTCATATGACGAAGAAGCCTATTGATTTTCAGCGATTTCCGATAATTAGTGCCAGAGTTATGGCCCTTGATCACTTAAAAAAATCTTGTGGATGCTCTAGAGGCCAAAGTTAATATCTGATTGACTTTAAATTTATACGCAGTGTTTAAGGTCATGGGACGAAGAAGTCTATTAATTTTCAGCAATCTCTGATAATTATTGCCAGAGTTATGGCCCTTGATCACATCAAAAAATCCTGTGGAGGCTCTAGATGCCAAAGTTAATATCCGATTGACTTTAAATTTACACACACTGTTTAAGGTCTTGAGACAAAGAAGCCTACTGATTTTCAGCGATTTCAAATAATTACTCCCAGAGTTATCTCCCTTGATCACTTCAAAAAACCTTGTGACGCTATAGATGCCAAACTTATCATCCGATTTACTTCAGATTGATACACAGAGTTTAAGGTGTTGAAACGAACAAGGATTTTGATTTTCAATGAATTTTGATAACTGAACAGCTAAATCCATGATATTAAATGTTTCATGTATTATACTAAATGTTAGCGTGGGGTAACACTTTATAAAAAGCAATTAAATTCTAATGATTTTCTGATAATTACATAATGAGTTGTTACTCTTAATCAGTTTTTAGTGTATTACAAATGTTTCATTACCGAAAAAAGTAAAAACCCTTTTTGACTGCCTGGACGATTTAGCTGCTGTGGGCGTATGTTTCGTTGCCTGGCAACCTATCTTTTAGCTTGTGAACAGTGTAGAGGCAACAATTTTGAACCGATTTTGATGAAACTTGAAATGCATATTTATAACCCCAAGGTCTTGGTTCCTTTAGATATTTGCGCATATCAGATAAATTATGGCCCCTGATTGTACAAAAAAATCGTCTTTTTATACGCCCACATTGAAATGTGGTCGTATATTGTCGTCTCCCCCGTCCATCTGTCCATTCGGCGTCCACAATTGCTTGTGGAAGCTCTACAGGCTGAAGTTCATATCCGATTGACTTTAAATTTATACACAGTGTTAAGGGCACTAGACGAAGAAGCCTATTGTTTTTCAGCGATTTCCAATAATAACTACCAGTTATCGCCCTTGATCACTTCAAATAATCTTGTGGACGCCCTCACTAGGGACCGGGTATCATCCAGATTTTACAAAAAAAGGAAAGAAACTACGCGTATCCAGTAAATAGATTGCCGTTTAGAACGTGTTAAATGCCGTCAAGATTCATCAAAAAACGCTCAGTTTGTGCTACTGTGTAGATTTAAAACGCCGTTAAGTTTTGACCTCGATCGTCTACTTTACGACCGTCCAGTTTCTCGGGATGTTTTTAAAAATGAACACTACCATTTAGATTTGAAAGGGGTTTAGTTTCTAGACGTTGTCGAGAAATGAACCGCGAGTGTTTGATTTATATGGTTACAATTAATAGAAAAAAAGATTTTAAATATATTCACTGATTCAGCTTGGTCATCGTTTTATTCTTTATAAAAATGGCTGATGTATTGCTCAACACGTGTACAACACAACGATAATTTTTCATTGGTTAAAGCCGTATAAATGCGGGAAAATTTAGTATCTTCTCAAAGCAGCTGAACAGTTTTCCAATACGTGCAAATAAGCTCGTGCACGCCTCTACATGTAAACAGAAGTGTTGCTTTGATCAAGGAGACGTACGTAATTTAGATTGTCGAATCTGCACGGACAATGCATGAACCAGAGAGACGTGAGGTCATTTTACATTTGAATTATATTTTTTTTTTATCATGAATACATTTATATGGTACAAATTTGAAGACAAAAAAAATAACTTGTCGGAAGACAAGCTTAAGTATATTTACGAGAATAAGTATATTTACATACGGTAAAGTTACAAGTATTAGTTCTGGAATTAGAATCGTTGGAGTGTATGCGATGTATATTTAGCGAAAAGCCACTTACTTAAGCTAGTACCATGTGTTTCCCGACTAAAATAAAGACAAATATCTACATAGATCATCGTGCCATTCGAGACATTTTAATGTGTAATAGTTTTATATCCACCACTATCGGTAATTTATTTGTATCGGACGATATATTTCGCTGTCAATATCTGATATCGGTAAAACCGATAAGTGTCATGTCGGACCATCGCTATTCAAAATTGCAAAAAAAGTAGTTGAAATTGTGTATATTTCTTTGTGAATCAAGCTAAACACCAAAAGCCAAGAAAATGAGTTCTTATTAAAAAATAAAAAGCCAATGATGATGACCTTTGTGAAATACTTCCTTAGCATATTTTAACTCATCTGTAAAAAGTTTTGTGAGGAGAATGACGAGATCTACTTGAAAAGCTAATAAAATCAAATGTATAATCTTTTAAAATCTCAAAATCACCTTTTCCACCTAATATTACTCTGATTTCCTGTGATTAATTTCCCTTGACCTTTATTTTCAGGGTGATAATTCTATGAAATTAGACTTTGAATTTGATGCATCATTGGTTGATATAACTGAAGAAAGAAGTGAATCGTTAGAGATGACAAGTACTGAAATGAGTAAACCAGTAGTATCTAGTAACGATCCTATAACTAGTCAACCAGTTATTATAACACCAACATCACCTTCTACACAAGATCTTAATCAAAAGATTGCCCTTGTCAAAAAAGTATGGGATTGTGGTACAGTTTATAAGAGAGAAACGTAAGTTTATTATTGTTACACAACCACTCCACAGACTACATTTATTATCTGATCATTTTCAAATATGTTTATATTAATGAGACGAAGTCAATTTAATTTCAACAATTTCTGCTGTGCGACAACCCTTGTTGACAGCTCAGACAATTTAGCTTCTGTGGGATTATGTTTGGTTGCCTGGCAACCTGTCTTAATCTGTTAACATAAACCTAAGCTCAGTCGGGCTAGACATTCACCAATGGCGACAATTATTTTTATTGACGAATAAAGTGATGATACTGGCGAAGATTTTGGCGAATGAATTTTAGAAAGTGTTATTTCATAAATCTTTTAATATTAAACTTGAAATTGTCTAGTTCAACGCTTCTTTTGATCATTCGATGGAGTGTATATCGTCGACGTCCCTGTCTGTCGGTCCGTCCGGCGTCCACAATTGCTTGTGGACACTCTAGAGGCCAAAGTTAATATCTGATCGACATAGTTTTTAAGGTCATGAGACAAAGAAGCCTATTGATTTTCAGCAAATTCCAATAATTACTGTTAGAGTTATGGTCCTTGATCACTTCAGAAAATCTTGTGGACGCTCTCACTGAGAAGTAGTAATGGTGTTTCTTGTACGTTTTGGGTATTGTTTTCTAACTATTATGGTAAATTTGTACGATTAGCGGTAAAATTCCAATTATCGCAACAAATCTAATACCGCCAGGCTAAAATCTGTAGATACGGTGTGTTAATTAACAGGGGTGAGAAATTAACTGAAAGGCGATTTAATTATCGCCAGTGGTGAGTTTACTCGAAAGCATGTTATAACTGAAGCAAAGGTGTTTTATCAAGGACCAATAGGCTTTATCTGACGTGTAGGTGTCAAATCAAATTTACCGTGCGATTTCTTGTTCGACCGTGTGTTTTACGCAGATCGGACTTTGTTAAGTGTAGGTCTTAAAACATGAATTTATATGTAGTTACATACCAAAGTAGTAGGATGGCAGTTATTTATATATTTGTCCTTTTTGTGGGTTCAATTTATTTACAGTATTATCTTGCGTAGGCCTACCACTGAACAACATGAAAACTGCATGTATCTCACAATTGAACTATTAATACACGTATCTTAAAATTGATCGCGCACAGGATCGTTATTTACCGATAAATTAGTGAATATTTTCAAAATCTTTTTTTCCATTAATTGTAACCACATAAATTAAACACTCGCGGTTCATTTCTCGACAACGTCTAAAAACTAAACCCCTTTCAAATCTAAATGGTAATGTTCATTTTTAAAAACATCCTGAGAAATTGGTCGGTCGTAAAGTAGACGATCGTAAAGTAGACGATCGAGGTCAAAACTTAACGGCGTTTCTAAATCTACACGGTAGCACAAACTGAGCGGTTTTTGATGAATCTTGACGGCATTTAACACATTCTAAACGGCAATCTATTTACTGGATACGTGTATTATTAGATTCTAAACGGTAAACGTAGTTTCTTTCCTTTTTTCATAAAATCTGGATGATACCCGGTCCCTAGTGTTACATGCCTTCATTTAATGCTCTATGAGAAAAGTGAGCTGGAGGGATAACTTTCTTTTGTTATAGTCACCCTTTTTGACCCAGAAATTGGCCCCTTAATAACGTAACGTTCTGTCCATTTATTTTTCGTTTATTTTTATACGCCCACATTGAGGCCAAAGTTAATATCCGATTGGCTTTAAATTTATATTCAGTGTTTACAGTCATGAGACGAAGAAGCCTAGTGTTTTTCAGCGATTTCCCATAATAACTACCCGAGTTATGGCCCTTGATCACTTAAAAAAATCTTGTGGACGCTCTAGAGGCCAAAGTTAATATCAGATTGACTTTTAATTTATACACAGTGTTTAAGGTCATAAGACGAAGATGCCTATTGATTTTCAGCGATTTCCGATAATTAGTGCCAGAGTTATGGCCCTTGATCACTTCAAAAAATCTTGTGGATGCTCTAGAGGCCAAAGTTAATATCCGATTGACTAAATTTATACACAGTGTTTAAGGTCATGAGACGAAGAAGCCTATTGATTTTCAGCGATTTCTGATAATTACTACCAGAGTTATGGCCCTTGATCATTTCAAAAAATCTTATGGATGCTCTAGAGGCCAAAGTTAATATCCGATTGACTTTAAATTTATACACAGTGTGTACAGTCCTGAGACGAAGATGTTTATTGATTTTCAGTGATTTCCAATAATTGTCCCCCGCCTTTCGAAGAAAGCAGGGGACTATTAAAATGGGTTCGTCCGTCTGTCTGTCCGTCACACTTTTTGGGACACAATAACTCTCTTCCTAATTGAGCTAGAATGTTCAAACTTGGTGTATGTGTTTATTAGGTCAATGCCTTGATGGAGTTCGAAGATGAGCATTTTCCGCTTAGGGTAAGCAGAGATAAGCAATTTGATTGGTTGATGCTTTGGGGCACGATAACTCTCTTCCTAATTGGGCTAGAATGTTCAAACTTGGTGTATGTGTTTATTAGGTCAATGCCTTGATGGAGTTCGAAGATGAGCATTTTCCGCTTAGGGTAAGCAGAGATAAGCAATTTGATTGGTTGATGCTTTGGGACACGATAACTTTTAATTGAGCTAGAATGTTCAAACTTGGTGTATGTGTTTATTAGGTCAATGCCTTGATGGAGTTCGAAGATGAGCATTTTCCGCTTAGGGTAAGCAGAGATAAGCAATTTGATTGGTTGATACTTTGGGACACGGTAACTCTCTTCCTAATTGAGCTAGAATGTTCAAACTTGGTGTATGTGTTTATTAGGTCAATGCCTTGATTGAGTTCGAAGATGAGCATTTTCCGCTAAGGGTAAGCAGAGATAAGCAATTTGATTGGTTGATGCTTTGGACACGATAACTTTAGTTCTAATTAAGTGAGATTGATGAAACTTGGTGCATAGTTTCATTATAGTAATACCTTGACTAAGTTCGATAATGAGCATTTTCTGCTCAGGGTAAGCAGAGCGATACGCAATTTGATTGGTCGAGACTTTGGAACACAATAACTCTCCTTCTAATTGAGTTAAAATGTTCAAACTTGGTGTATATGCTTATTAGGTCAATGCCTTGATGGAGTTCGAAGATGAGCATTTTCCGCTTAGGGTAAGTAAAGATAAGCAATTTGATTGGTTGATGCTTTGGGACACGATAACTTTAGTTCTAATTAAGTGAGAGTGATGAATCTTGGTGTATAGTTTCGTTACAGTAATACCTTGACTAAGTTCGATATTGAGCATTTTCTGCTCAGAGTAAGCAGAGCGATACGCAATTTGATTGGTCGAGACTTTGGAACACAATAACTCTCCTTCTAATTGAGTTAAAATGTTCAAACTTGGTGTATATGCTTATTAGGTCAATGCCTTGATCGAGTTCGAAGATGAGCATTTTCCGCTTAGGGTAGGCAGAGAAAAGCAATTTGATTGGTTGATGCTTGGGACACGATAACTTTAGTTCTAATTAAGTGAGAGTGATGAAACTTGGTGTATAGTTTCATTACAGTAATACCTTGACTAAGATCGATAATGAGCATTTTATGCTCAGGGTAAGCAGAGCGATAAGCAATTTGATTTGCCAAGACTTTGGAACACAACAACTCTCCTATGAATTGAGTTAAAATGTTCAAAATTGGTGTGTATGCTTATTAGGTCAATGCCTTGATGGAGTTCGAAGATGAGCATTTTCTTCTTACGGTAGGCAGAGATAAGCAATTTTTGGATGACACTTCGTGTTCATTACTGCCAGAGTTATGGCCCTTGATCACTTCAAAAAATCCTGTGGACGCTCTAGAGGCCAAGGTTAATATCCGATTGACTTTAAATTTATACACAGTGTATACGGTCATGATACGAAGAAGCCTATTGATTTTCAGCGATTTCAATATGAGTGCCAGAGTTATCTCACTTGATCACTTCAAAAAATCGAGGCCAAACTTATCATTTGATTGACTTCAGATTGATACACAAAGTTTAAGGTGTTGAAACGAACAGGTATTTTGATTTTCAATGAATTTTGATAACTGAACAGCTAAATCCATGATATTAAATGTTTCGTATAGCAATTGTTAGCGTGGGGCAAAACTTTATAAAAAGCAAACAAATTCTAATCAGATTTTAGTGTATTACAAATGTTTCATTACCGAAAAAAGTAAAAATATGCGACAACCCTTGTTGACTGCCCGGACGATTTAGCTGCTGTGGGCGTATGTTTCATTGCCTGGCAACCTATCTTTGTTTATGAAATAAAAAACCTTTATTGTAAAATAGTTTTTTATGCTCCTGTTAGTTATATAGTATCCACATGTCCATAACAGTTTCATTTATGTCGGTAGAAAATCCTTAATTTTTCGCATACGGTCGATTTTAAAAGCTAGAATTATTTTCTGTCCAAGTGCAGTTCCTTTACGTTATCGAAAATACCTAATGGGACACTCCCACTGCCATATTTGGCATCGATAGTTGCACAGCCAACAGCTTTTCATTTTTCATCCGCTAATCTCCCCGGTATTTTCATACAGTTCTCATCTGATAAGTAAATCTGAATTTTCTGTCCAAATTGTTACGTTACAGTTAAGTTATGTGTTAACTTTAATAATTTTATGTATGAAAAAGTCCTGAGTATAGACTTTGAAATTAACAAGTTATGGAACTTGTCGTATAGTTACACAGTACCTTGACTAAGTTCGACAATGAGCATTTTCTGCTCTGGATAAGCAGGTCTAGAAATTCACGCAAGGATTTATTTCCTTTTAGGTTGTTCCCTATCCATCTCTCAAAAATGTGGGTGTATCCTGCTTGGCAGCTGCTGGTTATCCTATTGAGAAAAAAAAGTTTGAATATTTCACCATTACAAGCTTCAATTAACTTTTAAAGAACTATTACTATTACTAATACTATATTTTCATGATAATTTAAATTTTTTGTATTGTAGGATACATGAGACTTCACAGCTCACTCCACGACAGACTATCTCCTCACATATAGAAGATAATCTTAGTAGCAACAACAATTCGTTCACAGCTTTTTCTACAAGTGAAGTGGAGAGATCATTAACACCAGTTTCTAATGTAATGGATAATGTGATCTCCAGTAGAAATGATTTGAATGGTTTCCGTAGTGACAACAGTTACTCACCAGGACAATCAACACTGTCTCCAAGACATTCGGATTATCTCAATTTTTCCACATCTCAGATGGATATGAAGATGTCTGATGTCGAAACCAAGTCAACATTTATGTCGGAAGCTAGTAACGTCTGTAAAGTAAGTTCTAATTATTTACTCCTATTGCTGTTACCACACCAATCTGATTAAAACACAGATCCTATTTTCTTCCGTTTTGATACGGCCACATTGAGATGTGGTTGTATATTGTCGTCGCCCCCGTCCGTCCGGCGTCCACAAGCATTTTCAGTGATTTCCGATAATTACTGCCAGAGTTATGGCCCTTGATCACTTCAGAAACTCTTGTGGACGATCTACAGGCTAAATTTAATGTCGGATTAACTTTAAATTTATACACAGTGTTAAGGCCATGAGACGAATAAACCTATCGATTTTCGGCGATTTGCAATAATTACTGCCAGAGTGATGGCCCTTGATCACTTCAAAAAAATTTGTGGACGCTCTAGAGGTCAAAGTTAATATCCAATTGACTTGAAAAATTTATACACAGTATTTAAGGTCATGAGACAAAGAAGCCTATTGATTTTCATATATTTCCGATAATTGTCCCCTGCCTCTCGAAGCAAGTTGGGGGACTATTAAAATGGGTTCGTCTGTCTGTCTGTTCTAATTAAGTGAGATTGATGAAACTTGGTGTATAGTTTCATTACAGTAATACCTTGACTAAGTTCGATAATGAGCATTTTCTGCTCAGGAAGCAGAGCTATACGCAATTTGATTGGTCGAGACTTTGGAACACAATAACTCTCCTAATTGAGTTAAAATGTTCAAAATTGGTGTATATGCTTATTAAGTCAATGCCTGAGTTCGAAGATGAGCATTTTCCGCTTAGGGTAAGCAGAGATAAGCAATTTGATTGGTTATTGCTTTGGGACACGATAACTTTAGTTCTAATTAAGTGAGTGTGATGAAACTTGGTGTATAGTTTCATTACAGTAATACCTTGACTAAGTTCGATAATGAGCATTTTCTGCTCAGGGTAAGCAGAGCAAAACGCAATTTGATTGGTTGAGACTTTGGAACAGTGTTTAAAACTTACGTCGGCCCGGGGCCAATAAATAGCTGGATCGGCCGACATCTTTTTATTTTGAAGATGGTTGTCCCCTGTGAGTGTGAGCCGACTGTTTTTGTCAGGGATATTTTGTTCATGGCGAATCATGGTTCTATCAGTATCAAATTCTCCTTTGAAAATATTTATATTGCCCCTATTTATATCCGAAATATATTTTATCCAGATATTTAACAGTATGTCAGTATTTCATTAGCGGAAATGAAAAAATTGTCCACCGAACGAAATTATCGCCGTAAAAGTGAAGCCGCACTTGCAAATATCAGCACGCTCCCAAAATATTATTTCACCATTTTGATCAAGTGTGGAATAGATCAGTGTGTGTTCTGATGTATGTCTTACTTACTGTCTTATTTGTTTTTATCCGATATTGAATACACATGCAGAATCCGGCATTCAATCAATGGAGTGAACCAAACATGTATGTTACTAAACTAGGTCAGTCCATCTATTGTAGGCCTATTGTTATCAATCCAAGAATACACATTCATGTGATATAAATCCTTTGGCTGCCAGTTTCATTTCATTTATATACACAATATTTTCTGTTAATTTTCCGAGAATATGAACGGCCATTTTATTTTTAATATTGATAATTCCACGTGCTACAAAGATGTGTATAATGGTTTCATCTTATACACGACGATAATCTAGGGGGCGCTAGTGTCGGTAACATTGGATTGGCGTTAGATATTTAGTTCTTCATTATTAGAATTTAAGTCACAATTCTGCGGCCCATAATGCCGTACGAGATGGTCTAAAACCAATAAATGTAAGAAATATGCCGTGTATAATTATATATTTATCTTCATATCGAAGTTATTGTATTATATTTACAACTCATAATTATCCAGGTCAGTGTATTCTCAAAAGAGCACGTGGTATACGTGTCAGTCACTGGAATGATTTTTTTACGACTAATTCAGCTATGTCGATTATTTAACTAGCCAATAGGGAATATTTAATTAATAAATGCCTTACTGATAATATTTCATTTTTAAGTCCAATATTATAATTTTTTGTGTACCTCATTCTGACAAAATGGTTCAGACACGTGAATTCGCAATACCCTACCGTGAATAAAAAAAACATGAAATATGAATTTACTTTGCAAAGTTTTTGTGCCTTATAAAAATGACCCGTTGTGAAGATTTTGAACTGGAAGCCCTGGTCAGTACTATATAGTAGACCTACATATAATCACTTAAGATTATTACAAGTGAATATTTATTATTATTACATAATGGCTGTAGAACTAACAACCTACAGAAATTAAAGATTCAAGGTATTTGGGGTGGGGTAGTGTACGTGTGTTTTATTAATATTTATTGGGCCCACAAGTTAATGTTAGGACCCACAACTTTCATGAATGGCATCAACCAGCGGGTCCTGTTGGCCTACAACTTTTCTTACCGAATTTTAAACACTGCTTTGGAACACAATAACTCTCCGTCTAATTGAGTTAAAATGTTCACACTTGGTGTATATGCAGCCCGGATGTAGCCAGGATTTGCTGAGTGGTGGAAAAAAAAATTCCGAGCGAAGCGAGGAAAAAATTTTTTTGGGAGGGGGCGTGGTCTTTTATGAAAATTCAATCCTTCCTGGTGTATTTCCAGAGCATCTGCTGCCTTTTTGTTGTATTTGCTTCAGTACAAATCGAATTTCCTTAACTTTTATATTTACATATTTTACCAAATAAACTTAATTTCATCAATGGTTTCAATGATACAGAGACTCTTGCAGGGAGCTAAAAACTTATGTAAATGGTAATTGGTATTAAATATACCTTTTCAAATTAATTAATAATTTACTTAAAAAAATTTCAGTTTCAAAGATTCGAAGTCAAAAGCCTCTCGTAGTGGTAGTCGTAATTACATGATGTAGTGACTAACGTAATAGTGAATGATAAGTAAAACAGTACACTCGCCTTGCCGCCTAATTGATTTATTTTGTGGCAAATGTAAATAAAATGGACTGCAGCCCAACTGTCTCTCAGTTTTAATTTAGATTCGGTAGAATTAACGCAAGAATGAGTACATTAAAAATTGGTCGTTAAACCGAACGTACGACACCATTTGCGACATCCAACACTTTAACATAGAAATGCCGTAAATTGGTCTGGGTGGCCTATTTACGGCAAATATACAATTCAAAGACCGTATAGAATCAGAATTTTAAATTGATGAATACTCCTTTTTAAAACTAATTTAGAATGGAAAGGTTTACTACGGCACAAAAAATTAAATTATGCCGTGGCAGACATGGTTTGCGTCGGCTTTTACTATGACTATGGCTTTGCCGCTTGCCGTGGTAAATTTCGAGCGATGAGTTTGTGTAGTCAGCAGAGTGAAAGAAGGATGAATCATGAATGAGTTTTATTAAATACGACTGGGCGGGTTTCCTCGATTTTTTCTTTGTGCTGGGCGGCAAGAAATAGTGCCGGGCGCAAGCGCCCAGCGTGGCTACATCCCTGTATATGCTTATTAGGTCAATGCCTTGATTGAGTTCGAAGATGAGCATTTTCCGCATAGGGTAAGCAGAGATAAGAAATTTGATTGGTTGATGCTTTGGGACACGATAACTTTAGTTCTAATTAAGTGAGAGTGATGAAACTTGGTGTATAGTTTCATTAGTAATAACTTGACTAAGATCAATAACGAGCATTTTCTGCTCAGGGTAAGCAGAGCGATAAGCAATTTGCTTTGCCGAGACTTTGGGGGACATCAGCCTCACTGTTGGCTTGTTAACTATTATAGTGAGAACTGCCAGCTTTTGTTATCTAATGTTCCATAATTTATCTTAAAATACATGTATATAGTCGAAACTATTCAACTGTGTTAATAAATAATAAAATTGTGATTGGATACAATGATATTTTAATAAATAAAAAGATTTTTTGATATACATAATGTTTGATGTTTAAGTTCTGAAAGTGTACAAATGCATGTATGTAATATTAGTTTATTACTTATGCAAACAATACTAGCTCCTCCACAGGTAACTTTATTATAATATTAATCATACTGTATATTTACTATTGCTCTATGACCACGGAATAAAGATTTATTTATTATCCATGAGTACTCACTTTAAAAATAAGATAAATTTTGAAATATCTGTCTGTAAAAAATTCCAATTCAAAATCAAAGTTATTGATACGATACTGATCTTTAGATGAATTTTTTTTTTTAAAAAAAGCTTTCAATTTAATAAGAAAAAATAGATGTTCATACTTCAAAACAATCACATGTAGCTCAGTTTTGTGGATTTTATTGGATTAGGGTGATCAATAATGCTGCAAAAAAGTTATAATTTGGTGGCCATCTGAAATTACCTTTTTCTCCACGCTCTGTCTGAATGTTCAAACTTTGGAAATCATAACCCCCTTCCCCATGCCCTTCACTCACAACCATAACAGATAGCTAAATTCTGGTTATTTCATTGGGTTCAGGAGCTCAATATTAGTCTAGATGCCAATTTTTAATGCAATCTGCCAATAAAATAAATTTTGGTGGTCATCTGAAAGCAGGTCTTTTTCGGCAAATTTTGCGATTTTTGACATTTATATCCCCTTGCCCCTGCCGTCACCCCCAAACCGTAATAGATAGTCCATTTGAAGAGAAAAGCCTTGATCATATTAACCTAGATGCCAATTTTTATTCAAATCGGTCAAGAAATAACATTTTGGTAGCATACTGAATATGTTGGTATTTTGCCATTTTTACTCAATTTTTGGCATTTTGTCCACGCGATCAAAAAAGCGTCCGACACAGGGTTTTGCCCCTTATCTATCCCCTTAATTTTTCATAATGAGTCCCCAAATTAATTAGACTGATTTCCTTTGCAGATCTGTATGGTAAAATGTGATTTGATCTGTATTGAAAGTAGGGGTGGGTATTGCCAAAAAAATCGTATTGTGATATATTGCGATACGATTTGTCGTATTGCAATACATATTGCAATATATTGTGAAAGTGTTAACTCCAGATTTATTGCAAAAGTACAGCCTTAAATATATCTCATAGCAACACTGAAACTCATGTGAAGGTCTTTGAACATGCAATTCTTCGATTGTACAAGTAGTCAACTACAAGAACAAGATATCCACAAAACCCATGTTTTTATTTACCTCACTTAGGGTTACATTTATTGCATAATGCAACATTCAACATTAAACACCCTGAGCCATTAAAAGATTAGCTATCCTACCCCTAAGCTCATTAAATCAGCAGGGCCCATTTCCCTCAGCCAATTAGTGGATTATTGTTAATCCTAATACCCTCTACAAAATTGAAAATAACTAAAAAAATATTTTCTATACATAAAAATACTCTGTTACAAAAATGTAAACATTGTCGTGTACAAAGTAGCATTTATATTACTATAAATTATATTGAAAAGCCAGTTCCATTAAAATTGTGACTTTTCTCTATCATATTGGCAAAATAACGTGAAGAAGTATCTCTTACGATTTTTTTTAAAAATAAAACAAAAATATAGTACTTCGTGTTGGCAGCAGTGTTCAAAGTAAATATAAACATCACCCAAATAACGGTCACTTCATCGCCTACGGCATTTAACATTTCTGCCTTTCTTTGGATTTATGACGGGAATTGTCGTTTTCTTTGCTGAAAGCTTCGACAGTGTAATTTTCCTTAATTTAGCTTGTATTAAATCCTAAAAGTTTTGATTCAATTTAGCTTTCCAAAGTCTAGAATTATTAGCCGTAAGTTTTGTTATCATCTGTTTGAGCGAACGTATCCAAGATGGCGGCGACACGTTTGATCTCGGCTCGAGTAGACGCATTCTTCGCATCATAACGTCAAAAAAAAATAATAAATAGTTGATTTCTTCGACATTATCATATTCCACAATCTGCCTGGCAGTAAATTATAAAATCGGATTCTATTTCACTTTCAATATCATATAATTATTAGCCGTAAGTGACAGCGTGAAAATATTGGAATAGCGCCAAAGTGATTCGCACGGTGTGAATTTTCACCTCTGACCTATTACGTAAATACTGAAAGATCAGGTGTTGAAACATAATTTCTTATTGGATGATTAGCGAATTAAACATTCCTTTTCATCGCGGGTTTTACTTTTATTACCCAATCACCATTAATTAATGAATTAGAAACAATAGAAAAAGTTGGGTTCGCTAATGCCATTCCCAAGTACGAAGGGTCCGCGAGTTAATTCGCTACCGCCAGGCACGTGCCGCGATCTGTTTCGCTTACGTCAAAAATGCATCAAGGAAATTCTCAAGTTTTCAATAGAATTGACAGTCTCACGAAATATTCCGATGATTATTACGGAAGTTGCCAATCGTATTGACTGAACCGGTTCTTAGACGTGTATCACGATACGATGTATTGGCAAGTTTGAATCGCAATACACCGGTATACCGGTTATATCGCCCACCCCTAATTGAAAGGACAATTTGAAAAATAAATATCATCCGAAAATGCCCTGCGGATGCCCTGCAGCTACTTAAGACCCTCAAAATGAACAAAATTGGCATTTTTGAAAGTCCCTCAATCAAAAAATTGATCTCCCATTGTTCTAATATTACTTTTACTAGTAGCTTGGGTGAGGTCTACCAGGAAATAACAAAACAACTGTGTTTTGGTATTTATTTTTCTTTTTATTGTGCTACGAAAACGCCACTTCGTGATATTTTGACACCCCTGGGCGGGGGCACGAAATCCCGTTAAAGATAATTGACTCAAATTTTCTGTGCTTCTATTTGGGTCATAAATGAGTAAATATATGACAAAAAAAACCAACATTTCTGAAGTTTGAAAATTTAGCTGCCGGTACCTATTTGTACATTCCATTATCAATTTGAATTTGAAAATTGCAGTAATCCAAAATTTCTCAAATTGGTATGTCCCTTTACCACAGACTTTTAATACAAACACAATACAGATATGTTTACATGTTTTGAAAGCTTTCTTTTTCGTTGCAAAACAACCTTGTAATCTTGTATAATGGAAGCACATAAAATTCAAGTCCATTTCCTGGCATTTAAGGTCATTGTTGGTAGCAAACTCTTATGAACAATAGGATAATAAATGGGCAAGAATCTCGAGGTAATCGTGAATATGATAGGCCTACTGATGACATAGTATAGTAGGCCTATAAGACCGCAGAGTGGTGGAATAACCATGAAATAAGGAAATCGAGTGCCGTATAGTATGCGCGAAATAATTTTATATAGTTACGTATTGGGCCTATAATATGGAAAGGAGCTTTAATTATTGGGGACTGGTCTTAGAAATTTTAGTCAATTTCCTGGCATTTTAGTTAATCGATAGCAAATTATTGTGACCAAAATGAAAATACGCCCTTTAAATCTGCGTCTGTCGGGAAAATGAACCTAAGTAACCGTAGCCTACCACATAAGACCTTGAAAAATAACGGCACTCGATGGAGCCTATATTTTCTATTGGAAAATTTTAATTACGGCTATGTTTCTCCTTCAGCCATTCAAAAAGTTGTGGCACGACACCCTTCTTAAATTATAATCTATAAGCGCCTTTTCTTGGCATCGTGCTCAATTAAAGCATCGGGTAAAAAATGAACCCTTAGGCCTATGTCAATATGTGTGTTTTGTAATATTGAAGTAGGCCTAATGGAGATCTCTTTTTATTTTAAAATTACAAATATTAAAAAAAGTGTTATTTTTAAGAGGTAAAGAATGAAATGACAAAGGTGCACTATAAGTATTACAGAGAAAGTAGTCTACAAACAGGCCTGAATAGGCCTATGCTTAATAAATTCAAACCATATTATTGTCAAAAGTAGGCCTACATATCCACAAGCGACAATATTTATTAAATACCGTAGTTAAACAGGTAGGATAGGTTAGTCAGTTAAGCTGAATTTTGTTTAAAAAAATAATTGTATAGGCTATAGGGCCTAACCTATATATAAATAGGCTAAGCCCTGATCGGCATCATTATAAGCGACCAGCCCTTGCTGTTTTTGATTACCGGTAGCTAGCCTACGCGATAGTTGCTGAACACATAGGTGGGCTATGTCAGGTCAACTAAAAGGATGGTCCTTTTATATTTGTTTACACAAAAAGTTACGTTATCCTCTGGGATATAACGCGAAACAAGAACAAACGAAGGCGACGCCAAATTGTTATAATGGTTACCACCCAATTCAGGTCACGTGACGTCCTTGACAACCTTAGCTGAATCGGTCTATTGACTTCAGATTGATACACAAAGTTTAAGGTGTTGAAACGAACAAGTATTTTGATTTTCAATGAATTTTGATAACTGAACAGCTAAATCCATGATATTAAATGTTTCGTATACCAATTGTTAGCATGGGCCAAAACTTTATAAAAAGCAAACAAATTCTAATCAGATTTTAGTGTATTACAAATGTTTCACTACCGTAAAAATATGCGCCCACCCTTGTTGACTGCCCAGACAATTTAGCTGCTGTGGGCGTATGTTTTGTTGCCTGGCAACCTATCTTTTCACCATTTTGAAGCTAATTTCACCAGCTTAACAGTATGATTAATAACTCATTTTTATACGTCCAATTCTTACTGGATTTTCTTCAAACTTGGTATACTTATTCCTTATACCCCAAGGAAGATCCCTATTGTTTTTGGTGCCTGCTCGACCCCCAGGGGCAGAGCCACGCCCATTTCTAGTATATTTGTTTGTTTGTCGTCTGCAGGCCACATTTCTTAACTTAAAATCATACACATTCTTTGTACCCTAAGGAACATCCCTATCGTTTGGGGTGCATGCCCAACCCCCAGGGGCAGAGCCACGCCCATTTTCATTTCGTGTGTGTTTGTGTCTCCTTCAGGGCGCAATTCTTACTGGATTTTCTTCAAACTTGGTATACTTACTCTTTATACTCTAAGGATGATCCCTATCGTTTGGGGTGCATGCCCAACCCCCAGGGGCAGAGCCACGCCCATTTTCTTTTTGTGTGTCTGTGTGTCGCCTACAGGCCGCAATTCTAACTGGATTTTCTTAAAACTTTGTATACTTACTCTTTACACCCTAAGGATGATCCGTATTGTTTTTTGGTGCATGCCCGACCCCCAATGGCAGAGCCACGCCCATTCCTTGTATTTATTTGTTTGTCGTCTACAAGCCACATTTCTAAACGTATCATCTTGAAACGTTGAATGCTTATTTTTTGTACCCTAAGGAACATTCCTATCATTTGGGGTGCATGCTCAACCCCCAGGGGCAGAGCCACGCCCATTTTCTTTTTGTGTGTCGCTTACAGGCCACAATTCTTAATCGGTCATCTTGTCGCCTACAGGGTGCAATTCTTACTGGATTTTCTTCAAACTTTGTATACTTACTCTTTATACTCTAAGGATGATCCCTATCATTTGGGGTGCTTGCCCAACACCCAGGGGCAGAGCCACGCCCATTTTCTTTTTGTGTGTGTGTGTGTCGCCTACAGGCCGCAATTCTAACTGGATTTTCTTAAAACTTTGTATACTTACTCTTTACACCCTAAGGATGATCCCTATTGTTTTTTGGTGCATGCCCGACCCCCAATGGCAGAGCCACGCCCATTCCTTGTATTCATTTGTTTGTCGTCTACAAGCCACATTTCTTAACGTATCATCTTGAAACTTTGAATGCTTATTCTTTGTACCCTAAGGAACATTTCTATCATTTGGGGTGCATGCCCAACCAAAAGGGGCAGAGTCACGCCCATTTTCTTTTTGTGTGTCTGTGTGTCGCCTACAGGCCACAATTCTTAATGGGTCATCTTGAAACTTAAAATACTTATTCCTTATACCCTAAGGATGATCTCTTTTGTTTTGGGTGTATGCCCGACCCCCGTGGGACAGCAACACCCATTTCTTGTATTTGTTTGTCTGTCGTCTACAGGCTGCATTTCTTAATGTATCATCTTGAAACTTTGAATACTTATTCTTAGTACCTTAAGGAAGATCCCTATTGTTTTTTGGTGCATGCCCGACCCCCAGAGACAGTGCCACGCCCATTTTCTTTTTGTCTGTCTGTGTGTCACCTACAGGCCACAATTCTTTATCGATCGTCTTGAAAAATTTTTTTTTATACTTTTTCCTTATACCCTAAGGCTGGCCACTATTATTTTTGGTGCATGCCGGACCCCCTGGGACAGAGCCACGCAAAAGGCTTTTGTGTCTTGTGTTCGCCTACAGGATGCAATTCTTAACAGATCCTTTTAAAACTTAACATATCTATTCCTTATACCCTAAAGATGATCCCTGTTGTTTTTGGTGATTTCCTAACCCCCAGGGGCAGAGCCATGCCCATTTTTACTTCGTGTCTGTGTGTGTTGTCTACAGGCCTCGATTCTTAATGGATCGTCTTTAAACTTGGGATATGTATTCCTTATAGCCTAAGGACGTCAACTGCATGTCCCGACTCCCACAGGCAAGACACACCCAATTTTTGTGTTTGTCGTTTATAGGTCGCAATTCTGAATGAAGCAGCTTGGTACTTGGCTTATGTATTCCTTATAGCCTGAGGGCGTCCACTATTGTGTTTGATGAATGTCCCGACCCCTAGGGGCAGGGCTACGCCCACTTTTTGCCTTTAGCGTTAGGAAGGCACAATTCTGAATGGATTATCTTGGTATACTTATTCCTTATACTCTAAGGACGGCAACTATTGATGTTGAGGCACGACCCTCAACGCTAAACAAACCAAACGTCTAGCCTTCTTGACAAAGTACCATATCAATCAAAGCAGGAATGTGGACGTATATTGTAGCGTTAGTGTTATGTTTTGATTTGGGGTCACTGTGGATCATTTACCTGGATTTGGTCACATATGTTTTAGTTGCGCGACAACCTATGTTTGTTTATATCTTGCAGACTAAAACAGCCTTCAGTTTATGCATTTCTGACAATTGCTTCATAATTATTTATTTTTTCTGTTTTTTGTTTAGGTTAAGCCTCAGCAGTTTCAACATTTAGATTTTATCATGTCTAATACAAGTAACCTGATGTCTAATATGTCTGCTGTACCTAGTCCACCAGTAGTTGTACAGAATCAACCATTTCAAACAATACAACTTGGTACACAGTTACTAGCACCAGAATCAAGGGTATGTAGTGTTTCTACTTCACATGGTAGGTGGCAAAATCACCAACCGTTAGAACACATTATAGTAAATATTACAGTACAGCAAGGCTCTACACAGCATTTTGAACTTAAGTGCAAACATAAGTCAATTTTCAAAACCACTAGCCAAACAAAATTTTCAGTTGCCAAGTCTGAAGATCGGAATAATTTGTCGTATGATAGCTAAATTATATTGTGAACATGGGTCATTCCATAAATGAGGGGTCCAATTGAAAATTCATACATATCATTGCTCAAAGCAGCAAAAATACCTATTTTCTGATCATCAATTATTTAAAAAAGTAATTCATCATGTAATATGTTTATTATTTTATACTTATGTTCTATAAAAACATAGAAAATCGGTTTGTGGTTAAAAAATTTTATGTTGCAATTCATGGTGTCCCTGAAATTTTGTGTTACGTTTTGGGTACATTTTTTACTTAACATTTTAACAACTAGACCATGTTGAGCAAAATACTAATATTTCCAAATATTTTCATAAGACATGCAGCAGAAGATGTAAAATTTCGTTCGGTAATTTTTCATTTCTAAACAAATGTTAAATAATCTCAGTCGGAGGATTTTTATTCACGCCTCACAACGTAAATTTTTGTGTCCCCAATATTTACGTTGTATTTTTGTCAGTTTAGCCACGATATTAACTTGAAAAATAAAACCGAAATGTTTCATCTCTATTCCATCTCGTTGGCGTTGTAATAAATAACAAATTCCGAATACGTAATCAGAAGTATAGTGTAAAATTGTCCGTAAAAATTTTATTAGCTTTATCGATATTCAAAATTGCGTCCCTCGTTCAATTTACGAAGTGCTTGTTTATGCCACCGGTAACGCCGTCTATTACCTGTGAATTACGTCAGAGAGAGATGTTTAGTTTACGGGCACATGATACACATATCCAAAGCAGTCGATGGCCCCCGGCGAATGGATATTTTCTGAATAAGTTCGAATCAAAGTTTAGTGTCCCAGTATTTACGTTGTGATCGAAATTACGTTGTGACGCGAATTTTCCTCTTGCATACGGTGCATCAATGCTGAACGTTAGAATTGCCGAGTCTAAAATAATAGTATTCTTCGATACCTGAAAATTATCGCTTCCTTGGTATTCGAGAATCACGTGACAGAATGGTTGCGGTGTCGGAATATTATTATAAAAATGGGAAACCCAAAATGTCGTGTCCCTATCATTAACGAGATATTGTATTAGTATACACGTATGTAACTAATGCTCCATTATTTTCTTTGCTTCCCTGTGACAAGCTGACTATTTTGAAATGTTACCTTGCTCTTTCAAGTCTTTTTTAATTAATTTTTTGGCTAAACGGGTTCACAACGTAAGCTATTGAAAGGGACACAAGCAATTCTCAAAGACTGCTACTCATTTTGATTGTTGAAAGTTTTATTTTTTTTTTAATATTTGAAAGTTCATTCATTGTTCAAGTTTTAAAGTTGAAATACTACTTAATATGGCTCGATTAAATTATTAGTAGGCAAGTCGTCAACATTTGGTGTCCCTTTACACGTGAAACTGCAATACTCCGGATCACATTAAACCTTTCCTTGGTGATTTTTCATGATACAATACTGATTTTCAAGTACAGTAGTTCATGTCGAGGGTTAGGGTCATACAAACTTCAACAATTTTGTAAAATCTTTTTTTTTTAAACATCTAATTAAAGACACTTTTAAGTTTGTATCGAGAAGTTGGGAATATCCATGTAATCGACATTGGCTGACAAGAGGTGTTGGCACAAATATTCACTATTTCTGCTTAGATTTCTTATGAAGGTGCCTCATTTGAATAATAATACATCATAAACACATTAATATATCTTATACATCCACAGAAATTTAGCATTAAAAGTCTAATTTGGTGTCCCTTTACACGAGAAATCTGTACGTAACCTGTCATGTAAAATCGTTCATTACTTTTTTTTCGAACTCAACAATGAGAAATCATTAACTGTCCCTCAAATGGCATACATTACTCCTATTATTGGTATAAGTTTATCAGTGATTGAGATTACTTAAAATTTTAGTACCCATGTCCCACTTTGGACCCCTCATTTGTGGAATGACCCATATACATAACTCTTCAACTTGTGTGAACCATTCACAAAGTCTGTTTTACCAGCCAAACTGAAGCCCGACTGGCGACAGAAGTCGCAATACATATTGGTTTCCTTGTTATACCGTATCCAACAAAAATCAGTTAACCAAGATACATTAAATTCACGTTCTTTGTTGACTTTCGGCTTCACTTTGGGTGGTATAGCATCAGTATGACTGTTGTCATTTCCTGACTGGGACTCACTGCGACACAAAGAAGGCGAGGCTTGTAATTTTGCTTGTTTAGGTGGTGTAGCGTCAGTTGCATGACTATCATCATTTTTCCCCGACTGAGACTCAATGCGAGACGAAGTTACTTTACTAGTAAAGTAAGACGATATAGGTTTGATTCGTCTGCTAGCCATGCTGTCAGCTGTCTCGTAAACTTCCGATAAATACAGTGCGTGCGCAATGAGAATTTCTCGCAGAGGACAATGGAATTGACCCAATTTCAAACCAGGATGTAAACAAGAGTGACAGTCGACCGGGATCATTGGCGATTACGTTATCTTGACGGAGAAAAGTTCAGGTAGCTATAGTGTTAATTGAGGACTTCAAGATATATGTTCACTCGCCAGAAACCTAGCATTTATAAATATCTGGTCGTCATTGTCAAAATTCGCTCGCAAATGAGTGTTTCAGTCGCATTGTAGAGCCTTGGTACATTTTTAACACGCTAAACATGTACGCTAAGTCTGATAACGATACTACTAGATGGAATTTTATCAAAAAAAATCCCTAGGTAATAATAGAGAATAATAAAGTCAACATGTATGTCAGAAAGACAATTTCTCCATCATGAGTCCATTGATGACACTGTTTAAACCTCATTCTATTCTGTTTATATGTACAATTTATTCAGGCATGAGATCAATACAAAAATGCAATAAAAATTTTCAAGGGGGGGTGAGGTCTCAAATTTCACATTCTGCTGAGCAATCGATTTCAGGATGCTCGGTAAAAATCTTTTTTACAAACTGTTACCCCAGTCTGCAGTATACATACTCACACTGATCAGCAGTGAATATTCGCTAGACCGCTACAATCACTGATAAGGATGACATCGACGCGACTTAATTAGTCCCCCATATTAACTTTTTTCTTTCAACAAATTAAATTCTCAAACATTTTTTTGAGGTAAAAGAAAAATAAAGACATTTGAAGTATTTGTAGTTAAAAAGTATTTCCTATTTAGTGTAAATAGGTATTAAAATATGTAAAAGGCATCATTTTGCCCGGAGCAGTTACGTGTAAAGTGAACAATGTACGAGCCTTTGGGCCAATGGTTGTCGCCATGTGATGTCAATGCATGTGTGGAGACAGTCATCTGTGACAGAGATAATTCGTATGTATTTCTCTATGAAACAGATTGATACGTACTAGGCTTCCATTGTAATGTGCATTGCAGTGTACTATCCAGGGGTCGAAATAACGCTTGTCTACTTGTCGAATCCAAGTAACATTTTCAATGGACAAGTAGAAAAAATATCTACTTGTCGTTGGCAACAACTAGATTAATATCAATAAAAATGGGAAGAGGGGAAACTTCATTTTAAAACAAATTAGCCGTTATTTAACAGCACGCAACAAGCTGCCCGTTTGTCTCCATAATGGTGAATATCTCCCCGATTAGCAAGACTGAAACTTACTTATATATATGGTCCTTTAAGTTCATTCTATACGTCTGGAAAAGCTTCTTTTTTTTTGTATTAAAATAGTAACACTACTGATTCTAAGACAGCCGTAATGCCATTGGTTATTCCTTTTTAATCAACCAATCACAGTCAATATTACATAACTCTATGGCAATCACGGCTCAGCTGTAGGTCATCTAATGTGCGATAATAAAATGGAAGTTGCTATTAAAATTTAATTTTGGCGATAAAGTTTTGGGGTACATCTTAAAATTCTAATCGTATATGTGCTTGCTTGACACCTAATTCAATTACCTTGAAATTTGAATGCCAATCACAACCACATGGCGCACATGCGGCGTGCATCAATTGTGACTCTGTATATCAAATTGGGTCAGAATGCGCAAAATCTAATTTTGGGCTAGAGGCAAAATAAGTGAAAATATTGGTTTTGATCGAAATTGGGATTTTCACAAAAGTGAGTCTATATATCTATTGACATAAAAGATCAAAATAGCAAAAGAATTTTGAACATCTTTACTGGAACGTTTTGTAAGAGTACCGTATTCTTAAATCTGTCCTAGGGCCTATTTCTTAAAATTCTCAACGAAATTAGTTCTTTTTCTTCAATCGCAGTGGGACAACCGGTCTTTCCTCTTGCATTATAACTGGCATCGTTGTAAAGCGGAGAATCTCTAGTTTACAAATATGATCAAAATATTGTCGATGAATTGATTTTGAATGGACACAATCAAGTTTTAAAACCCCTAATAATATAAACATAGTCCACTTGTTGCTATGCTGTCTACACAACTCGTTTGCTGATTAGCCCAGACACTGTGTGCAAAGCATTGTGATTACGTGGCTGGCTTGAGCGGACGATAAATATTTGGTTTTGGCAATAATATTTTGGGGTACCTACATGCGATTCACTCTGATAAGTGGCCGAAAAAAAGTAATTCTGATCGTATATAGATTGCCGTTGAGTGTTAAATCAAAACCACGTGACAGATTATGTAAATTAATCGACAAGCAGGTGTGTGTCAATGAGTAATACTAATCAACTGTCATAGGTCAATGATAAAGCCGTCGACGACTCATTATTTCAGGGTTCAATTTAAGCGGTATCGCATCGCAAAAAGCGACTCAAATCGCGGTAATGGCGATAGAATTATTTTATTCATTAGCCAAAAATTGCTTTCAAACTTGTGAAGTGCGATTCATTATATTTTGGATGAATGTGGAGTATATTTAGGCCTACGAAAGAATCAATTTATAAATGCAGGACTAACTTGTTCAATATTCCAAGTTGTGGTCGTGATTAATTTGAACCAGTTTTTATTTCAATATATCCGATAACTAGAAATCAATGCAGACAGCGTTTTTAATCACACATGTTTATAAAGTGTTACTTAAAATAGAATAAAACAACGCAGTATATAGTATGATTGGTTAACTTAACTGAAAACTAAAAGTAGACATCTCGCGAGACGTGAAACAAGCCATTTTTGACGAATGTCTGAATATATTTGATGCTTATGGCATATTCTCTGGTTGATAATATTTTGAAGGCGGAGAGGGGGATATTTAAATAAAGAAATAAACAAGCAAAGCCACGTCTACAAATATTTCGATTGGAATGGTTTAACATAAAGCCATTTTTGACGAATGTCTGAATATATTTGATGCTTATGGCATATTCTCTGGTTGATAATATTTTGAAGGCGGAGAGGGGGATATTTAAATAAAGAAATAAACAAGTAAAGCCACGTCTACAAATATTTCGATTGGAATCGTTTAACATAAAGTACGTGTAGTTTTGTTTTAGACGATTAGTGCGTCCGGAATCGTGGAGAGACGGTAACTGAATTATTTTTTTATACCCCCACATTTTCATGTGGACGTATATTGTCGTCGCCCCTGTTCGTCCGTCCGTCCACAATTGTTTGTGAACAGTCTACAGGTCACAATTTTTATCCGAATTCAATGAAACTTAAAATATAGGTTTATCACCCTAAGATCTCGGTTCCTTTCGATATTGGCATGTATCGGACCGTAACTTCATGGGTTATGGCCCCTGATTGTACGAAAAATCACGTTTTTTAGCTTGTGAACAGTGTAGAGGTCACAATTTTGAACCGATTTGGATGAAACTTGAAATGCATGTTTATAACCCAAAGATCTTGGTTCCTTTCGATATTTGCGCCAATCGGATCGTAACTTCCTTAATTATGGCCCCTGATTCTCCGAAAAATCGCCCTTTTTAGCTTGTGGTCCCTCTGGAGGTCAAAATTGTTATCCGATTTAAAAAACCGTTTGATTATATCACCGTCCCATGGTTATGAAGGTTGAGTTCGAATTTCGTGAAAATCGGACCAAAATTGAAAGACAAAATGGCCGCCGATGTACGCGAATGGTGTGAAAATATGTTATATCAAGGTTGTGGACCTTATAGAGGTCACAATTTTGAACCGATTTGGATGAAACTTGAAATGCATGTTTATAACCCAAAGATCTTGGTTCCTTTCGATATTTGCGCCAATCGGATCGTAACTTCCTTAATTATGGCCCCTGATTCTCCGAAAAATCGCCCTTTTTAGCTTGTGGTCCCTCTGGAGGTCAAAATTGTTATCCGATTTAAAAAACCGTTTGATTATATCACCATCCCATGGTTATGAAGGTTCAGTTTGAATTTCGTGAAAATCGGACCAAAATTGACGGACAAAATGGCCGCCGTTTGTACGCCAATAGTGTGAAAATATGTTATATCAAGGTTGTGGACCTTATCGAGGTCACAATTTTGAACCGATGTTGATGAAACTTGAAATGCATGTTTATAACCCAAAGATCTTGGTTCCTTTCGATATTTGCGCCAATCGGCTCGTAACTTCCTTAATTATGGCCCCTGATTCTCCGAAAAATCGTCCTTTTTAGCTTGTGGTCCCTCTGGAGGTCAAAATTGTTATCCGATTTAAAAAAACGTTTGATTATATCACCGTCCCATGGTTATGAAGGTTGAGTTCGAATTTCGTGAAAATCGGACCAAAATTGACGGACAAAATGGCCGTCGTTTGTACGCGAATAGTGTGAAAATATGTTATATCAAGGTTGTGGACCTTATAGAGGTCACAATTTTGAACTGATTTTGATGAAACTTGAAATACATGTTTATAACCTAATGATCTTGGTTCCATTGCATATTTGTCCATATCGGATCGTAACTTCCTGAATCATGGCCCCTGATTGTACGAAAAATCACCCTTTTTAGCTTGTGGTCCCTCTGGAGGTCACAATTATTATCTGATTTAAAAAAACGTTTGATTATATCACAGTTACACCATAGTTATGGGTGAGTTTGAATTATGATTTTCTGATGATTATTTGAAATGCAACAACTCTTGTTGACTGCCCGGACGATTTGGCTGCTGTGTGGGCGTATGTTTCGTTGCCTGGCAACCTATTTTTTTTGGAGATGTCAATTATTTTTTTTTACCTTCATCCGTGCATAAGTCAAAGCGGAGTATACAACGAAGGCCGGACTTCGGCGGGAAAGCGTATCCACTATACCCCGTAAAATCAGAATTGCAAATTTTTGTGATGTAGGCTACGTTTTACTGCTCCTCAAATCTGAGCAAATGCTATTCAAATTTTGAATTGATTAGCCAAAATGTGAATCTGTCACAAAAATTTGCTACTCATTCGTTTCAGACTAAATTGAACCCTGCATTATTTACTTCGAACAATTAATCTTAGCGGTGATTATTTGATAACTCATACACTGTATCATCTTTAAAAAAATAATTTATAGGCCTTAAATGGAAATAAACAAACACAAGTCAGCATTTGTTCAGTTGTACCATGGAACGTATAACATTGTCGTACGGTTACTCTAATGGTTGGAAGTCAAGTAGCACTAGCAGTCAAATTTATAACAATGAATTTCATACTTCCCATGAAGTATTAATTTATATCTAAATAAATAAATAAAACACGAACCCTCTAAGTCATCTGACCTAAATCTACCGTAACATCACGTGCTGGAATGGAAATGCACACGGCTCGTCTGGTTTATTTAATCATTTAAAACGTTCAAAACAATTTCCAGAAATAAAGGCTGCCAATAATTTACTAGAAAATATGACCAAATCAAATAATTAGGTCGGGAAAATATGTCATATATTATACTTTTCCCAGAAAATATCCATACTGCTAATCAAAAAAACGGTAGGCCTACAAGTGAGAAAAAAGCGGTGGGGGGAAGATAGAAGAGCCTCCTGACTGATAATGTCAGGTACACAGTAACGTTAACGTCACATTCTGATTGGGAATTAAATATAAATAATAACAGTACATTGTTTTCTTCTTTATGAAATTATATATTATTAATATAACATTGGTAGTTTACTTATTTGTAGAAAAGCAAAGCCAAATTCCCCTTCACGTGCAGCATGCTTTCAGCATGTCTGTTATGGGCGTACGTGACCATTTTCAGCTATTTCGCGCCCTAATCAACCATTTTACACATTTCGTAGTAAGCCATGCCTAAATATGGTAGACAAAGAGTTCCATGTGACTTTGAGATCGTGTAACGGTATTTTAGTGATAATGGAGCTCCAGAAAAAATTGGAAATCAATGTGTGGAAACCCTGCAGCTCACTGAAGCGTGTCACGCTGTGAATAAGCATACGACTGGTGATTTCGACCTCTTGTTCTTTGTGTAGCAATTATCTTCACCACGGATAGTAGATTTTTTGAATATAACGGACGATTTCTTCCGGTCCCAAGGTGTCTGTTATATAATGAAGTTACTGTATTTTGTCGAAAACATATATTTAGATGTCTATGGTACGAGGTCAGTTTGACGAGAGTCAAAATAATTTAATTTATGAGGTTGAAAGCAACAAATAAAAATACTTTTACCAATTTAGATTATCTTCATTTACAAGAAAATGGAGGTGGGCGGAAATCTGCTTCAAAATATTTTTGCCGGGCGGACAATATTGGTGCTGGGCGGTGCCGCCCGGTATCTGACGTCAACTGGCAGACTATCGCCTTTGAAGAGACGACCATTGTCAAGATCGGTCGCATTATTTCTGTTACCTTTTTTTTTTTCAAATCATTTTTAGTGAAGCCTGTTCCATAATAGGCCCGGGACTGTACAGCGCAGTGGACGCTTACGGCTGGCCCCCGGATCCATTCACTTGATTTGATATTTTCCGCAGGTTAATCTTATAGGTTTTTGTTTTTCGTGTAGTGCGGTCCTCCTGCACTTACTATTATAGTAGGCACATCCCTTACGTACAGCTGTGGCGGGTTCTTTGATGATTAGCCAATCAGCAATCTTAATCTCCTGACCACTAGCTGGCACTAAGGTGCTAATTAATTGATGAGAAGTTAATCTTACAAAGTTATAATATACAAAACAGACTACTAATGTACAGATTGTTCCTCAGTATCACTATCATGTGAATATGCCGCGTGTGTTGTGGATGTTTCGTTACAAAAATTGTGCATTTACTACGATTTTCGTCTTCAGCACCCTTGAAATCCTCAATAAAAAAGAATATTAAACGACAAAATAGCAAATAAATGGCAGAAATCGTCGGATCAAATTTTTACTTCGATTTTTGTCTTCAGCACCCCTGAAAACCCATGGAAATATATATTCAACGACAAAACAGCAAATAAATTGCCTGGTTGCTATGGGATTTTGTTTTGGAACATACCAAATCTTTAACTTTTGCTTTTTCTCAAAACTAACATTTGTGAGTTGGGTGACTTCAAATGGACACAACTCAGTTAATTTTTGTCCAATTCAAACAAACTATACATCAAATTGAAGGTAATGAGTTGGAGAATGTGAAAATAACAATAACTCAATTTTCAAAATTTCCTCATAGTGACTCAGTATGCCATGTCGGGTCACAATTGTAGTTGATATAAAGTCTGTCATTTGAAGGTTCGTTTTGTCTTAAAAAAATCAAATAAAATATATCCTACAAGTCTTACCAAATATAATTCAATATTTTGATTGTTGAAATCCATTTACTGTGGTTCATTTGGAATGTAAAATATACAATAATGCCTGATTGAAAACCGTATTATTTCAAATTATATTATGGACATGGCATGTATCGGAAACATGCAGACAACGAACGAGTCGTTATTTGTTTCATTACTTACGCCAAAATGTGCTAATGTGAACGCAAAGTCTGAATGTAAGAATCTCTTACAAATGAAATTGAAATACAATAAGTTTATTTATATATTTATTTTTTATTAAAATTAAAAATTAAAATCAATAATGGTAACTAACTTGAAATGACCAAGTGACAGGTAAAAAATATTTCTACTTAATGGCGTCCTTCACAACAAAATCCATTTTAAGTCTAATGCAATATGGTGATGTTTCAGATCACATATCTCTCAAAATGTGTGAAAAAGCCAGTGTGTTGTGAACTGCGTATTCGTGCCTTCGGCACTCAAATCAAAAATTTACTTTCCTGTTCTCATGCCTGTTTATTAGGTAATGGTGTATTTCAAGCATTCTGAATGACATGATTTTATTCTTTAGTAATTATAAATAATACTTTTTCTTTCAGTTTACACAGCAGAATTTTGGCTTCAGCTTGTCTCAAACTCAACCCCCAAGTCAGCTTGGACAGTCATCATTCTCTCAACAAAGTATGTTTGTTCCAACACCAAATCAACAAGACCTGTATCAACCATCGCAGTTGGCACCTTACCAACGTAGTCAGGCCTTTAATCAAAGTCCACAACAAAACTATGGTCAAACACAACAAAACTATAACCAGAATCCAACACATAATACCATAATGGTGTCGTCAACGTCCTCATTGATGTCCACATCTATCAAACCACCGTCTACTAATACTTATGGTAATATTAAAATCAGTTTTTAATAAAAATCAGTTTTTATCAAGGTTTACACCAAGGATAAAGTTGGCTCCAATCTTGGTCTAACTGTTTCAGCAACTTTCTTGGGGTGAGAATTAAGCCGATTCAAACTTAGTTTCAGAAGGATTTTATCTGTTTTCAGCATTTACACTTCATACATGTACTCGTTAACTATGTAGATGCATAACCACCCCAAATTAATAATTAATGGCATATTGAGTGTCTTGTTTGGCAGATGTTAAAGTTTTAACTTTGATATTCACAATACTAAATTTAGCTCTGATTGTGGATTTTTATACGCCCACATTGAAATGTGGTCGTATATTGTCGTCGCCCCCGTCCGTCCGTCCGTCCGGCGGTCCGTCGGTCCGTCCGTCCGGCGGTCCGGCGTCCACAATTGCTTGTGGACGCTCTAGAGGCTAAAGTTAATATCCGATTGACTTTAAATTTATACACAGTGTTTAAGGTCATGAGACTAAGAAGCCTATTGTTTTTCAGCGATTTCCGATAATAACTACCAGAGTTATGGCCCTTGACGACTTCAAAAAATCTTGTGGACGCTCTAGAGGCTAAAGTTAATATCCAATTGGCTTTAAATTTATACACAGTGTTTAAGGTCATAAGACGAAGAAGCCTATTGATTTTCAGCGATTTCCGATAATTAATGCCAGAGTTATGGCCCTTGATCACTTCAAAAAATCTTGTGGACGCTCTAGAGGCCAAAGTTAATATCCGATTGGCTTTAAATTTATACACAGTGTTTAAGGTCATAAGACGAAGAAGCCTATTGATTTTCAGCGATTTCCGATAATTAGTGCCAGAGTTATGGCCCTTGATCACCTCAAAAAATCTTGTGGACGCTCTAGAGGTCAAAGTTAATATCCGATTGGCTTTAAATTTATACACAGTGTTTAAGGTCATAAGATGAAGAAGCCTATTGATTTTCAGCGATTTCCGATAATTAGTGCCAGAGTTATGGCCCTTGATCACCTTGTGGACGCTCTAAAAGCCAAAGTTAATATCCGATTGACTTTAAAATTTATACACAGTGTTTAAGGTCATAAGACGAAGAAGCCTGTTGATTTTCAGCGATTTCCGATAATTAGTGCCAGAGTTATGGCCCTTGATCACCTCAAAAAATCTTGTGGACGCTCTAAAAGCCAAAGTTAATATCCGATTGACTTTAAATTTATACACAGTGTTTAAGGTCATAAGACGAAGAAGCCTATTGATTTTCAGCGATTTCCGATAATTAGTGCCAGAGTTATGGCCCTTGATCACTTCAGAAAATCTTGTGAATGCCCTAAAAGCCAAAGTTAATATCCGATTGACTTTAAATTTATACACAGTGTTTAACGTTATAAGACGAAGAAGCCTATTGATTTTCAGCGATTTCCGATAATTAGTGTCAGAGTTAAGGCCCTTGATCACTTCAAAAAATCTTGTGGACGCTCTAAAAGCCAAAGTTAATATCCGATTGACTTTAAATTTATACACAGTGTTTAAGGCAGTTTAAGGTCATAAAACGAAGAAGCCTACTGATTTTCATCGATTTCAAATAATTACTTCCAGAGTTATCTCCCTTGATCACTTCAAAAAACCTTGTGGTGCTGTAGATGATAAACTTATCATCTGATTGACTTCAGATTGATACACAGAGTTTAAGGTGTTGAAAGGAACAAGTATTTTGATTTTCAATGAATTTTGATAACTGAACAGCTAAATCCATGATGTTAAATGTTTCCTATACTAATTGTTAGCTTGGGGCAAAACTTTATAAAAAGCAAACAAATTCTAATGATTTTCAGATAATTACATAATGAGTTGTTACTCAGATTTTAGTGTATTACAAATGTTTCATTACCAAAAAAAAGTAAAAATATGCGACAACCCTTGTTGACTGCCCGGACGATTTAGCTGCTGTGGGCGTATGTTTCGTTGCCTGGCAACCTATCTTTACTATTTTCTACAGGTTCTCTACAGAAGAATATGACATCAGGTTCTGTACAGTTTAATCAAGGTTTAAATAACTCGTCAGTTCAACCATCACAGATGTTTATACAATATGAACCGTCATTGTTTAACAGTAATCAGTTATTGGCTTCCAATCCAACAAATTCACAAAATGTGAATCCTTCACAGCTTATGAGTTCACATATTGTTCAACCAAGGTATATTTTGCTTACTTTTCAGGCCAAATAATCTAATAGAAAAACCCATCAAAACTTTCCATAAAACAGGGTACTTTATTAATTGACATGACTATTAACCATTAACTCTTATTGATCATTCAAATTCAAACAAAAAATTCTTTGGATAAAATGAGGTGGAAAGGGTTATTTTGAGATTATGATTATACATTTGATTTAATTGTCCCCCGCCTTTCGAAGAAAGCAGGCGATTATGAAAATGGGTCTGTCTGTCAGTGCCTTGATGGAGTTCAACGATGAGCATTTTCTGCTTAGGGTAAGCAGAGATAAGCAATTTTATTGATTGATTGATGCATAAAATTCTGAATATAGATCCATTATATCTGGTGTTGAAACTACTATTCGATATCTGTTAACGGATACAAAATAAGGGTTATCCGACTCATTTTACTATCCGTTCGAATCAGTGATGGGATTTCAAAATATTTCTTGTCGGACATTTTTACCGAAAATAAAGGGACATAACTCCTTATCGTTAAGAGAGTAGTTTTTAGACCAAACAATAAAATCACGTGTCAACAAAATATTCAAATTTGTACGTAATAAAAACAATAGGTGCACTTCGTTATTTTTCATATCTAATTGCTGTACGGTATTAAAATTTATGCCAGTAATAATATTTCTAAAACATTATGTGATGTCGTAATACAATAGAATGAAAGCCGACAGCCGACTACTATTGATCCGTACTGTTTCAAATTCCTCGAAAAGTACCTTATTTTCGGGTCATTTAATTCGATACATTCTTCAGCAGAAGTTCGGCATTCGTCTTATGATCAGTTTCGGCTTATATTTACGGAGGATAAAAAATGTTATCCCCATATTCATTTGGCAGTAAACGTTGCTCGTTGTGGTGACACCATCTGCTAAATAATCACACTCAAATCAAGCACTATTCCATTCGACATATTTGTCAACATTGCCTACCGTACTTATTTCTTTATTTAAAAACATAAACCTCATTGAAAATATGATCATACATCCGACAATATGCCATCAAAAGAGAATCTTTTCTTCGACATTAGACGCGTGAAATTAGTCTGGTATTCATTCGGCATCTGTCGAGATTTACAGAGTGGTATTCATTTCATAGTTTCACGAGTTTCGCGAGATTTCTACTTCCGTTTAAAACAAGGACAACTTTGCTCTGAAAATTCTAAATACGCTTCGAACGACGCAATTTTGATAACTTCTTTTTAAAATTGGCAAGTTTACCCAATATGTAAACCCGTACCGCATCGCAATTGTATAGGCGTAGGTACATTACAAATCACTTACCGTCATACAGCCGCGGCTAGATGTAGAGTAACGGAATTCACTGAGTTTTGCTGAGTGCTATAACCACGTGCGATCAGAAACAGAGTTCGCAAGGTTTGGTTTGGGTTTTTTTAGATATGTGTGTGTGAAATAGCTTTATTTAACGCTCGCTTCCACCAAAGTGATATCGCAGATTAGTATATTTGAAATATACGACTAATTTCTATCTTCTGTCGCCCGACATCAAGATTATAATAGTAATACATCCGACAATGGGTCAATCACGTAGATTAAGTTTATAATCACTGTTGTTGTATTGATACATATCCCGACAAAAGAGAAGCAATGACATGACTTCTGTTCAGGATTGGATTAATGAATTGTCTGATAAAGGATTAAGGCAGATTAACTAGTTAATCAAGGTAGGTGTTAGGTGGTATAACACGATAAATATGTTGATCACTGAATTACCTAATCAATCCAACGTGTTACCGACGATATAATCGGGTTGAGTGACTGTTATACACTCAGTAAACTATATTAATTTTGGAATTTTGAATATTATTCACCATGTCTTGATGTCCGATTGGGCATATTTCCGGTGGACAATTTTGTGCGTTTGGAAATTGGTGTCGGACAAGTCCGGAATATACGGGCAAAATCCCGTCCCTGGTTCGAATATATTCTGACATTCCGTATGCTCAATATTTAGCCTTTTTTTTACATCTGATTACTTTGAAATTTTCCCCCAATGCAATTGATCTCGTATATTCTCAATTACTGATTGGCTCAATAGTAGTAAATTATCAGATTGAGGCGAACGACCTTGGCGGAATTAATCACTCAGCAGATTTCAGTAACCTACATCTAGATTACTTTGAAATTTTACCCAATGCAATTGATCACGTATATTCTCAATTACTGATTGGATCAATAGTAGTAAATTATCAGAATGAGGCAAACGACCTTGGCGGAATAAATCACTTGGCAGATTCCGGTAACCTACATCAAGATTGTTCCAGAATCTGTCAATGTTTGCCGTGACCTATTTTTATATTACTTTTGTTATTCGTGATGATTGAGATAAATGGAGGGCTGCGAATTATGAGAGTAGTTATACACAAATTTCTTCACCTCACTGATTTTGGCGGGATATCACAGATAGTCTTAATAATTGTGGCTAACGGTAGACACGTCGTTTTCTTAGCGGCTTCAACAATTTGCAAATTGAAAGTACAATTTCATACTCGGCATACACATGAAACAAGTAAGAAATTGTGAGTATATGACACAAGCCACGATAAGGTGTAGAACTTAAGATGAAAAGGCAGTTAAATTTAAATAAATTTTTTCCAATTCTATGGGAGTCAAAAACTCGTATTAATGATTGATCTTTCAAATTTTGTAAAGGAAAAGATAACTTGTTGTTTGGTTTTTGTGCAAATCCATATTTTGCAGACCATATAAGCTTGTAACAGACGTTACATGTCCAATTAATATTTGCCCCAAATTTGCTAATAACTACCGGTCCAGTTGATTTGCAATATGATAATATCAAAATCTATATTCTTGAATGTAAAAATATGTCTTTGTTCCCCGTTACCCATGAAATTGGCAAGGATCTTTCCTGGACATCTGGTTCCAAAACAGTGTGAAATTTCCGAACTGATAACTCTTTTAAAACTCTTTCGCTTTGGGCCACAATTTCGAGAACAACCAAGTAAAACCAACTTCAAAAAATTACATAATAATCTAAAATCTCAAATCCGGAAATGCATAGTAGCTTGGTCAGATAAATTTTGTGCACCTTTAGAATCTTTTGGAGGATGGAGAAACACTGTTTTTTTTTATCTCGTCAAAAAGAATCAAGTATATAAAACTTAACTCAAGACACCCACCACCCAAAGTCCTGAAAAACACATCTGCAGTTGAATGTCTTGCTCTTCAAGAGAGATTTGTTCTAACACCTGTCGATAAGGCCAGTAATAACATTGCCTTTATCTGTAAATGTGTCACGGATTTATCTAAATTAGATATTTTGCATAACCAATATTCGTTTAACAGAAGTAATGATATTAGAGATAATGTGAAAATAGATGCACTATCTTATATTTATTCTACACCGAAATTTCATAAAAACCCAGTAAAATTCAGATACATAATTTCCTCCAGCATCTGCCAGACAAAACCTTTAACAGTAACTATAACTAAAGGACTTAAATTATGCCAGGCCAAACATGCCATTTGGTGCAAAACACTTCGTAATTATACTGGAATTAACAGGTTTTTTTCATAACCCGAAGATCTTGGTTCCTTTCAATATTTGTGCATATCAGATCTTAACTTCCTGAATTATGGCCCCTGATTGTACGCAAGATCGCCTATTTTAGCTTGTGGTCCATCTGGAGGTCACAATAATCCGATTTAAAAAAAAACCTTAGATTATATCACCGTTACGCAGTAAGGAAGTTTGAGTACAAATTTCCTGAGAATCAAACCAAAACTGTTGATCAAAATAGTCGCAGCATGTTGAAATGCATGTTTATAACTCAAAGATCGTGGTTCCTTTTGATATTTGCGCTTAACCAATACTAACTTCATGAATTATGGCCCTTGATTGTAGGAAAAATCACTTTCTTTTTAGCCAGAGTTATGGCCCATCAAAAAATCTTGTGGACGCTCTAGAGGCAAAAGTTAATATCGGATTGATTTTTATACGCACATATTGTCGTCGCGTCCGTCCGTCTACAGGCTAAAGTTATCCGATTGACTTTAAATTTATACACAGTGTTTAACTCATTCGGTACAGGTTACGAGTGGAGGCGACATAATTAGTCACTGAGCCTCACCGACTTACCCTGCCAGGCGTTGACCTAGTGTCTAGTCAGACTCCCGCACAACGATTGGTGACGACTTCTTTGGTGTACTGTTTTATTGATCAATAAAGTTATTCAAAAATTGCCGTTTGGCTTTCCAAAAGTAGTTACCTGGTAAACTGATAGTTCGAACTATTTATCGGAATCATAAAATTTATACGTCACAACAACGGTCTAGGTGTTATAAGGTCGCGAGCTCACGAGAAAATTCTGTTCATATCGGTTGCCATTTTGGACGGGCGACCGCTTTGATGAACTATTTAATTGACCAATAAAGTTATAAAAAAAGACGCTTGAAATTCCAAAAGTTGTAATTCCTTAAAACAATAGCTTCAACTAATGATTGGTATCATAAAATGTCTAGGTCACAACAAGGTGTTAGTACTGTTAGGTGTTACAAGGTCGTAAATTCACCAAAAAACTTTCCCAGCAACGACGGCTGTCGACTTCTTTCATGTACGTTTTATTGATCAATAAAGTTTTAAAAAACTTCGATTCACTTTCCAGGCGTAATTAGCCAATTAATATATAGTTTTAACTAATGATTGAACTTGATTGAAGTCGTAAACTATACGTCACAACACAGGTTTTAGGGGTCATAAGGTCGCGAACTCTAAAGGAAAAATATTTTCAGGGGTCGCCATTTTGTTGAATGAATAGTCAGTTTTGTACGCCTAGATTGTTAATAATTTTGTCAGTATGGAGAGTGATTCCGACTCAGACTGCGAAGGATTTTTACTGGAAGATATATTAGACGTAGAAATTAGCAATAATAATATCCTGGACAGCGAATTGACTGACAATTCGAGTGAGGAACACGAAGGCTCCGAAATACTATAGCTAGTGACGAAGCGAACCAAAATGGCGGGCAATCTTCGTGATTCAACTTTCAACAAGGATTTTATTTGGAATGATCCACTGAATTCCGTTAGATGCCCATCATTTTTAGGAGATGGCTAGGCCCATAATACATATTAGAACGTGAGAAAAACAAATTTAATTTTTTTAGTTTATTTTTTTGATCAAACTTGCTCGCATTGGTTGATCGACGAAACCAATACATATCACGTTGAGAAATTCAATGAGGTTCGAAAAACAAAATTGGAGGAACATAACGGTTGAAGAAATTTGTGATTGCCAACATTATTTACAGTGCCAATCCTAAAAACTGGTTATGGACTAAATTAATCAATTGTGCTTACTGTGTGATGCATGCATGGATCAGTAAAATGTAACTTCATAATTCATAAACGTAATGTTATTTTACATAGTTCTTTTTATGATAAAGAGAATAACTTTGTTGTTATTTGGTATTTTTGTTTTAAAAAAACATGCTTGTAAAGCCTGTTTTAAATTCTACATTTGGTAACGTAAACATTTTTTGATTAGAGTAATAGTTTTTGTTTTATTTTGGGATATCTGCAATAGGTGAGATTAGTGGATAATCTTTTAATTAACACTAGGGATAGAAGCTATAGTCTGGTTAATTGGCTTAGGAGATTAAGCAGTAATTAACATAATTAGCTCTAGGGGTCAATGAGTTAAGGTCATGAGACGAAGAAGCCTATTAATTTTCAGCGATTTTCGATAATTACTGCCTGAGTTATGGCTCTTGATCACTTCAAAAAATCTTGTGGACGCTCTAGAGGCCTATTCATTTTCAGCGATTTGCAATAATTACTATCAGAGTTAAGGCCCTCGATCACTTCAAAAAAATCTTGTGGACACTCTACTAGAGGCCAAAAGTTAATATCCGATTGACCTTAAATTTATACACAGTGTTTAAGGTCATGAGACAAAGAAGCCGATCTCCAATAATTACTGCCAGAGTTATGGCCCTTGGTCACTTCAAAAAATCTTTATTTTCAATTTATACAGACAAAGAAACCTTTTGATTTTGAACGATATCCGATAATTGCTGCCAGAGTTATGGTTATTGTTCACTCTGAAATATCTTGTGGACGCTCTAGAGACTAAAGTTAATATCTGATTGACTTCAGAATTATACACCGTGTTTAAGGTCGTGAGACGAAGATAAGTACTACCAGAGTTATGGCACTTGATTACTTTGAAAAATCTTGTGGATTCTCTAGAGCCGAAAGTTATCATCCGATTGACTTTTAGATTGATTGGAAGAGTTTAAGGGTCTTGAATTTTGATAACTTCAACAGCTAAATCCATGATATTAAATGTTTCGTATATTAATCGTTAGCATGGGGCAGAACTAAAAGCCAAACAAATTCTAATGATTTTCTAATAATTATTTAATGAGTTGTTACTCTTAATCAGACTTTAGTGTATTATAAATGTTTCATTACCGACAATAGAAAAAATATGCGACAACTCTTGTTACTGCTCGGACGACATAGCTGCTGTGGATGTATGTTTCGTTGCCTGGCAACCTATCTTTGTGTGTTTGTGTAACAGATATTTTAATTATAATTAATGTTATTGTAAATTATAGAAATGCTGTACAAAGTGTTCAGTCTGTTCAACCTTCAACATACTTTCCTCAATCACAACCAACTCTACCACAGACTGGATATTACCCATCTCAAGCACAGCCTACATCTGCCTTACAAGTAATAAATATATTTCTTATAATTAATTATTGAAGGAATCAATAAAGGTGCAAAGTTGACAGGATGAAATTGATATCATTGGTACTTGTCTGTGTCTGTTTAGGGATGACCATTCTGTTGCCTCTTAATTTCCCAAACTCAGTTATGAAGATGATTGTATGGATATTTTTATTCAAGGAATGTAAAAAAAAAATGTATAATATATGCAAGAGAATGTATAACAACTTTAATGTTGCATTATAATTGTAAGTTACTTTTTATACGCCTACATTTTCATGTGGATGTATTATGCCGTCACCCCTGTCCGTCCACAATTGTTTGTGGACTCTGTACAGGTCACAATTCTTATCCGATTTTGACGAAACTTGAAATATACCGTAGGTTTATCCCCGTAAGATCTCGGCTGCTTTCGATATTGCCATGTATCGGATCGAAACTTCATGGATTATGGCCCCTGATTGTACGAAAAATCATGTTTTTAGCTTGTGGACCCTATAGAGGTCACAATTTTAAACCGATTTTGATAAAACTTGACATGTATGTTTATAACCCAAAATCTTGGTTCCTGTCTATATTTGCGCCCATCGGATCGTAACTTCCTGAATTATGGCACCTGATTGTCTGAAAAATCGCCCTTTTTAGCTTGTGGTCCCTCTGGAGGTCAAAATTATTATCCGATTTAAAAAAACGTTTGATTATATCCCTGTTACATGTACATGGTAAAAAAGGTTTTGTGAAAATCAGATGAAAATTGACGAATAAAATGGCCGCTGTTTGTAGGGGATAGTGTGAAAATATGTTATATCAAGGTTGTGGACCCTACAGAGGTCACAATTTTAATTTGATTTTCATGAAACTTGAAATACATGTTTATAACCTAAAGATCTTGGTTCCTTTCCATGGTTGCGCATATCAGATTGTAACTTCCTGAATTATGGCCCCTGATTGTATGCAAAATCGACTTTTTATACGCCCACATTGAAATGTGGTCGTATATTGTCGTCGCCCCCGTCCGTCCGTCGGTCCGTCCGTCCGTCCGTCCGTCCGTCCAACCGTCCGTCCAACCGTCCGTCCAACCGTCCGTCCGTCTGTCCGTCCGGCGTCCACAATTGCTTGTGGACGCTCTAGAGGCTAAAGTTAATATCCGATTGACTTTAAATTTATACACAGTGTTTAAGGTCATGAGACGAAGAAGCCTATTGTTTTTCAGCGATTTCCGATAATAACTACCAGAGTTATGGCCCTTGACGACTTCAAAAAATCTTGTGGACGCTCTAGAGGCCAAAGTTAATATCCGATTGGCTTTAAATTTATACACAGTGTTTAAGGTCATAAGACGAAGAAGCCTATCGATTTTCAGCGATTTCCGATAATTAGTGCCAGAGTTATGGCCCTTGATCACTTCAAAAAATCTTGTGGACGCTCTAAAAGCCAAAGTTAATATCCGATTGACTTTAGATTTATACACAGTGTTTAAGGTCATAAGACGAAGACGCCTATTGATTTTCAGCAATTTCCGATAATTAGTGCCAGAGTTATGGCCCTTGATCACTTCAAAAAATCTAGTGGACGCTCTAAAAGCCAAAGTTAATATCCGATTGACTTTAAATTTGTACACATTGTTTAAGGTCATAAGACGAAGAAGCCTATTGATTTGCATCAATTTCCGATAATTAGTGCCAGAGTTATGGCCCTTGATCAGATCAAAAAATCCTGTGGATGCTCTAGAGGCCAAAGTTAATATCCGATTGACTTTAAATTTATACACAGTGTTTAAGGTCATAAAACGAAGAAGCCTATTGATTTTCAGCGATTTCCGATAATTAGTGCCAAAGTTATCTCCCTTGATCACTTCAAAAAATCTAGTGGACGCTCTAAAAGCCAAAGTTAATATCCGATTGACTTTAAATTTGTACACATTGTTTAAGGTCATAAGACGAAGAAGCCTATTGATTTGCATCAATTTCCGATAATTAGTGCCAGAGTTATGGCCCTTGATCAGATCAAAAAATCCTGTGGATGCTCTAGAGGCCAAAGTTAATATCCGATTGACTTTAAATTTACACACACTGTTTAAGGTCCTGAGACGAAAAAGCCTACTGATTTTCATCGATTTCAAATAATTACTTCCAGAGTTATCTCCCTTGATCACTTCGAAAAACCTTGTGGCGCTGTAGATGCCAAACTTATAAATCATCCGATTGACTTCAGATTGATACACAGAGTTTAAGGTGTTGAAACGAACAAGTATTTTGATTTTCAATGAATTTTGATAACTGAACAGCTAAATCCATGATGTTAAATGTTTCCTATACTAATTGTTGGCTTGGGGCAAAACTTTATAAAAAGCAAACAAATTCTAATGATTCTCAGATAATTACATAATGAGTTGTTACTCAGATTTTAGTGTATTACAAATGTTTTATTACCAAAAAAAAGTAAAAATATGCGACAACCCTTGTTGACTGCCCGGACGATTTAGCTGCTGTGGGCGTATGTTTCGTTGCCTGGCAACCTATCTTTTAGCTTGTGGTCCCTATAGAGGTCTCAATTATTATCTGATTTTAAAAAACGTTTGATTATATCACCGTTGCACTGTAAGGAAGGCTAAGGTCAAATTTCGTAAAAATCAAACCAAAACTGTCAGACAAAATGGCTGCCGCTAATACGTGATTAGTGTAAAATTATGATATATTGATATTCGGGCACATTGGACCATAGCTTCCTGAATTATGGCCCCTGATTGTACAAAAAATCATTTTCTTTACCTTGTGGACACTATGGAGGTCACAATTTTGTTCCGAATTAAAAAATCGTTTCACTATGTCCCAGATACACATTAATGATGGTTGAGTTTGAATTTCTTGAAAATCGATTATTGAACAGCTAAATCCATAATATTAAATGTTTCGTATACTAAACGTTAGAATGGGGCAGAACTTTATAAAAACCAAACAAATTCTAATGATTCTGATAATTACTTAATATGCGACAACTCTTTTTGACTGCCCGGACGATTTACCTGCCGTGGGCGTATGTTTCAGTGCCTATCAACCTATTTTTTTGTTTATTAGGGTGCACTTCAGCAAGTTGCAGCTACAGCACCACAATTCTCATTACATGCATTTGGTAATCAAGGTCAAGGACTAGGCTTGACATTGCAGCAATCTTCTTCAAATACAAATCATATGAACTCATCTCAACACATGAGTTTATCTAATGCTGCGGGTAATCAACCTGCAGCAAATAAACAAACTTCCCAGTTTAATTCTATTATACAACAACAATCACCTCAAAATAATGCAGTAAGTACCTCCAGTGCTTCTTTTATACACCTACGATTCAATGTCCTCAACTGTGTCTACAATAATCATTTTCACTGTTTATTTTGATGAGATGATTTCCTATAACTTGAATATTTCTTCGAGTGTCTTGATAATGCTCCCTCAGAAAAATTAAAAATGAGAGAGCTTTGGGTACATAATAAAAAAAAAATTAGCAGGGCCGGCGGAAACAATTCTTGATTGGGGGGGGGCTTCCATCCTAGGTCCTTATAGGCGACGGTCCACGGGCTGCAATAATCTGAAGAAAAGAGTACTTGCGGCCAAATTATTGGGAGGGGGCTAAAGCCCCCCCCTAGCCGCCCTACTCTGCCGGACCTGATTATATCTTATATTAGTAATGTTTATATCTTATTGATAATTAAATTGTATATGTGTATGGCTTAATTGTAAATATTTTTTTCATATTTCTTGCAGTTGAAATCCCCATCTCAGAACATGACACCAAATAGCATGATGAATACAGCCCTATCTGCTCTTAGTCCAAACTCCAAGGTGTTCACATCACAAGTACAAAACCGACAGCCCCCAAGATTTCCTAATGTAGCTCAGTTACAAGGAAATAAGTATGGTAATACTTTTGTTGCCCAACAATTGTCTGGTGCAGGTATGTTTTAATTGTATAACAAGTATATAATACAAAGTAGCACAAATGAACTGCCTTTTCTCTAAATAACTACTTAGTTTTACATTTCTTTACATTATCATTTGTGTCAAAGTTAAAAATTTTGAACAAAAAAATAGATTTTTCAACAAATTTTTAATGCTTATGTTTTCTATACTAAATTCACAAGAATTGTCAGCTTTAGTTTAGATGTTAATTATTTTGCACATTATTTCAGCATCTGTTGTAAGACCGTCTATTATGGTAGGAAGTATGATGAGATCCAACACCGCGCCACCAACGCAACCTACCTTTCCTCCCCCAATACAGAGACCAGGTGTACAACAAAATACAACATTGATTACACAGACTACCATACCAACACCAGTTATTGTCACACAGAGCACTAATCCCTCAATGAAAGCCCTACATGAGAAACAGAGACGAGAGGTTCTAGCACACGCTCAGAGCTTTCTCAACCCACAAAACAAGCCCAGTATCAAGTCGCCGCCGAAAGCAGACTCACTGGAAGATAAGAATTTAAGTGATGCTATAAGTAGTATCACAGAAAACAAGTCGGATAACCAGCTTGCTACCACCAAGGAGAAAAATTAGTATGTTGTGAAATTGGAACAGTTTTTTTGTCACTGTGTTTTAACATTAAATCAGATTATCTAGAAGGTGGATTGAATTATATATATAGTCTAGTGTATTTTCTCCTTTTTCAAAGTTTTTTTCTTTTTTGAAGACTGGTATTTATTTGATTAACAAACTATGAATGTTAATATGTGAAATCATTAAGGCCTTGGCTCAACGTACCAAAGGGACCGAAAGAGCATCAGAACAGGACTAGGCACAACTGGAAGATAATTCTACTGACTGCATTTGTTTAATCTGGACTAAAACCTCAAGTGTATAGATTGAACTTGTAAACGTTGTGAATATGAATTACATGTTGACAATAAGTTCATGAAAATAAATGAAGTTGTGTAAATTTCCTATTTTATTATTAAGTATATTATATTAAACCTGTGTGCCAAAATCTTATCATATTCATTGTTGGAGATGAGCTGTGGTTGAAATTAGGTTTGAAAGATCCAAGATAAACCTAGCCTACATTAATCTCATTACAATACCATCATATTCATAATACAACTAATTTCAACCATTGCTTTATATTTTTTTTTTCTTTTTCATTCATTTATATTCAGATCATTTCCTTTGCCATTTTTGGGTCAAAACATTATTTTATGTGCGTAGTCAAATGTGATATCCTCAAACTTTGTATTTACCTGTACATATTTTATGAGAAAGCTTTGTACATTATGCATTGATTATTTCACATGATTTCGTAACATAAATTGTGTGAATGGCACCACAGAAACAGGTAGTTTATTATATATATGTACACAGAATTATATATATATATATATATATATGTGTATATTTAGTATTAGTTCCAGGTTCTATTGTATGTATTCGAAAGAAAAAATGTGGCTCAGTTTGAAAGAAAATTTTGCTTAAAGCATGCTCTTTGTCCCGTACGTACCTGTTAACACAAACTATAAAGTGTGGTTTCTGTGAAACTGGTATGGGTAGTTGAGAGATTTCATTTATTTTGAAGATTATGATAAGAAAGCCATTCTAAATGGAGGTGAAGGTGTAAAGATATAAAGGCCAATTATTAATTATTTTTGACAATGCTTATTGTTATATTAAAATGTTGTTTTTTTAAATTGTATGCTGATGACTTAAACCCTACTTGGACTGTGCCCCCCCCCCCCCCCCCAGTCACAAGTTGGAAAAGTGGTTATAAATTTGTATAGTGATGGTTATTAATTAAGAGATGACATTGCCCCTCATCTAATTAATTAATAGGATTCACATTATTGCTGTGTGTTTATATATATATATATAATAAATATAGATGTTGTTTCTTTTTTTAGCAAAAAGACAAAATTATTTATGTTAATATATTATTTGTGCATGACTTTGTTGTTATACATCATAACTTGAGGTCTGCTGAGAAGAACAAGTATTTCTTCTTTTGTGTTTGTGTGTACCAGCTAGCCTCGTGGGATAAAAAGGCACAAACGGAAGGACAGTTAATGTCCATTTTAACTTGTGTCTGATTGAAGAGTGTCTTTGTTTATTTGTATGAAAGTTGTTTATAGTGGTTGCGCACGGTGCGAGGCTGATAATGTTTGATAATTTAACATGGTCAACCTTGATAAGGTCTGTGGCTCTTATTTGTTTGTATATGAATGAGTGAGTCAGATCAAATGTGCTGTGCCATTTACAGCGGTGTGTAGCTCATTAATAAATGCTTGTACATTTTATTTTATATGGTGTTACTTTTGTTCACTTTTCAAATAATTGAAACAAATAATTGTAAGTATTTGTAGTGAGTCTTCAGTTTTTACCACAAAATTTGCAAAGTAAATTATTGCTATAATAACAAGTTGAAAAATAAAATGACGTCTATAAAGAAATGTAATGTTTATTTGATTTCCCTGTGAAGTCACAGTTTTGTGCTGTAATTGTGTATAAAAGCCAAAAGTTTTCGTCATAATAGTTAAAAATCCTATTCACATTAGTCCCAAATTAATGCAAGTGTGTTAACTGCATTTGGATTAAATTTACACTTGTGTGATGAGAATTTGTTTATTTGGGTTGGGTGGCCAAATGGTTAGCGTGCACACGCTGTATCATAGAGCCTGCCATGGAGTCAACTGGCGTGGTTTCGAATCCCTGGTTGAACATGGCAAGGAGTAGGTTCGCCTGTCCAACCTCGTGGGTTTTCTCTGGGTACTCTGGTTTTCTCCCACTGCGAAAGACCCCTACGCGCAAGCGAATTATTAAAATGAAGTTAAAAACATTAGTCCCAAATTAATGCAAGTATGTTAACTGCATTTGGATTAAATTTACACTTGTGTAATGAGAATTTATTTAGGGAGGTTGGGTGGTTGAATGCTTAGCGTGCGCACGCTGTATCATACGGCCTGCCATTGAGTCAACTGGCGAGTTTTCGAATCCCCGGTTGTACGTGGCATGGATTAGGGTCGCCTGTCAAACCTTGTGTGTTTTCTCTGATTACTCCAGGTTCCTCTCACTGCGAAATACCACTACGCGCAAGCGAATTATTGAAATGAAGTTAAAAACCATATGTTAGTCCCAAAATGACCTAGTTTGTGTCGAGTGGACGTTAAACCCCATATCTCTCTATTTAACTCCCTTTATATAATGCGTAAGCTATGGGGACGCTTGATTGACCTTCCATTTGTCAAACCCCAAAATAGTGAGAGTCGAGTGAAAATTCATGTTCATAACCCAAAGATCTTGGTTCCTTTCGATAATGCGCATATTGAATCATAACTGTCCGGCGTCCACAAGCAATTAGCTCTACAGGCTCAAGTTAATATCCGATTGACTTTTAATTTATACACAGTGTTTAAGGTCATGAGACGAAGAGGCCTGTTGATTTTCAGCGATTTCCGATAATTACTGCCAGAGTTATGGCCCTTGAAAACTTCAAAAAATCTTGTGGACGCTCTAGAGGCCAAAGTTAATATTCGATTCACTTTAAATATATACACAATGTTTAAGTTCATGAGACGAAGAAGCCTATTGATATTCAGCGATTTCCGATAATTACTGCCAGAGTTATGGCCCTTGATCACTTCAAAAAATCTTGTAGAGGCACTAGGGGGATTCCACGTCAAGTGTACACAAGGTTCTGACATGACCATCACAGAATTTGATGATTTTTGGTGTGCAAGTTAACCATGACGAAAAAACATGATGTGCAAAATTTTAGCGCTGGGAGCCCCATGGGGCCCCATCAGGGGCATTCCGAAATTTGGGCCTTTTCGGCTGACCTTCAAACTTTGAAAATCCATAACTTCGTCCCTAGTAATACTACTTACATGAAATTGGTATCAAATTGTTCAGAAAACATGGATCTTTCTAAAGATCAGGAGCACAAACTCGACAGAACAAAACCCAGGCAGATGTTCTTGACCTTGACCTTGGAACCCACGCCCCCGTAAAGGGGCAGCTTCGATTTGGCCAATTTTTCGTGTGAACATTGCCCCGCCTATGATTAACGAACATACAAAAAATCAAAATGGGATCTCCATGGGAACAGATTTTAGGAGCCGGTCAAGTCAGGTGCTACACAGTTATTCAAGTGCACACGACCTTATCACCACGACATGATGTCGTAACAACAAATTCGTGTGGGGAAAAATGTGGTTCTATTGTCGAGGTGCGGTAAAAATTTGAGGTCTATCCACTATTAATGGATCGTCCAGTGACAAGATAGGTTGCCAGGCAACGAAAAATACACCCAGCTAAGTCTTCCTGGCGTCAACAAGGGTTGTCGCATATTTTTACTTTTGTCAGGAGAAAGTTTACAATGCATGAAAATCTTATTACTAGTAATAGCCCATTAAAGCCCCAATAACGCTCTTGTTGTAATTGAATAATATGTCCCAATCTTTATTCTGGTCAACAAATTGTATTATTTTACAATATTCAAATAAATTGATGATACAAATTTCATCGTAACACACCTAATTTAAAAAATTGGAAAAATTCAACTACATGATTTGAAAAGGTTAACGTAAACCTTTTCAAATGTGACTTGGATTTTAAAATATTTTCGAACCCCCTGGACAAGTAAAATATGATGTAATGGATAATTTACACAACAGGTAGGACACATAAACATCTGGAACTTAGAATAAGACTATTATTTATTTTCTAGAGCTGCCAAGCCAGCAAGAGTGTTATTGTCCCTTTAAGTAATGGTTAGAATTCGTCCACAAGATATTTCAAAGTGATCAAGGACCATAACTCTGGCAGTAATTATGACCTTAAACAATGCGTATAAATTTAAAGTCAATTGCATAAAAACATTAGCCTCTAGAGAGCATCCACAAAATATTTCAAAGGGATCAAGGGCCATAATTCTTGCAGTAATTATCGGATATCACTGAAAATCAATAGTCTTCTTCGTCTAAACACTGTGTATAAATTCAAAATCAATCGGATATTAACATTAGCATCTAGAGCATCCACAAGATTTTTCTAGGCCATTACTCTGGCAGTAATTATCGAATATCGCTGAAAATCAACAGGTTTCTTCGTCTGATGACCTTAAACACTGTGTATACATTCAAAGTCAATCGGATATTGTCTTTAACCGCTAGAGCATCCACAAGTTTTTTTCAAAGTGATTAAGGCCCATAACTCTGGCAGTAATTATCGAATATTACTGAAAATCAAAAGGCTTCTTCATCTATTGATCTTACACACCGTGTATAAATTTAAAGAATCAGATATTAACTTTGGCCTCTAAAACATCCACAAGATTTTTCAAAGTGATCGAGGGCCATAACTGTGACAATAATTATTGGATATCGCTGAAAATCAATAGGATTCTTTGTCTCATGACCTTAAACACTGTGTATGAATTTAAAGTCAATCGGATATTAACTTTAGCCTCTAGAGTGTCCACAAGAAAGTGTGGACGACGGACGGATAGGCAGACGGACAGGGGCAACGGCAATATATGTCCACATTTCCATGTGGGCGTATAAAAAACAGAGTACAAGTTATCATAGTGAAATTAGTGATCAGAAGTCAGCTTGCACAAAACAACCTACAGTGAATTCGAATAAAATCGACGTCTGTTTTAGCGACCAAGATGGACTTCATGTCCATCAAATCTGTTCCCATGGAGATCCCACTTTGATTTTTTGTGTGTTCGTAATATATAGGTGGGGCAATGTTCACACGAAAAATTGGCTAAATCGAATCTGCCCCTTTTCATGGGCGTGGTTTCCAAGGTCAAGGTCAACAACATCTGCCTGGATTTTGTTCTGTCGAGTTTGTGCTCCTGGTCATTAGAACGATCCATGTTTTCTGAACAAGTTGGTACCAATTTCATGTACGTAGGATGACTAGGGGCAAAGTTATGGATTTTCAAAGTTTGAAGGTCAGCCGAAAAGGCCAAAAGTTTGGGATGTCCCTAAAGGGGCCCCATGGGGCCCCCAGCGCTAAAATTTTGCACATCATGTTTTTTCGTCATGGTTAACTTGCACATCAAAAATCATCAAAATCTGTGATGGTCATGTCAAAATCGCCCAAATTTTGTGTACACTTGACATGGAATGCCCCACTAGAGGCCAAACTTACCATCCAATTGACTTCAGATTGATACACAGAGTATAAGGTCTTCAGACCAACAAGTATTTTGATTTTCAATGAATTTTGATAACTGAACAGCTAAATCTATGATTTTAAATGTTTCGTATACTGTGGGTGAATGTTTCGTTGCCTGGCAACCTATCTTTAGTTTGTTGATTCATCTCTTGCAAAATGTGGACTTATTATGCCTGCCAGCTGCTGGTCATTACTTAATGTTCATTTATGATACATTGTTGAGGCCAAAGTAAAGTCTTAATTACTTTCTGTCAGTTTCTTTTTCCGATGATTAATTGCAGTCATTTGTACTTGACACCAACATTTTTTTAAAATTACCCAACCGCTACCCCAGTCAAGCTAGCACGGTGCTAGTTTTGCCCAGTCCTTGCCCCATGGGTGTTTTTTGGGGGGGGGGGCAATCAAGTATTTTTTATACGCCCACTTTGAAATGTGGTCGTATATTGTCGTCATCCCGTCAGTCCGTCGGTCCGGCATCTACAATTGCTTGTGGACGCTCTAGAGGCTAAAGTTAATATCCGATTGACTTTAAATTTATACAGCGTTTAAGATCATGAGACAAAGAAGCCTATTGTTTTTCAGCGATTTCCGATAATAACTACCAGAGTTATGGCCCTTGATCACTTCAAAAAATCTTGTGGACGCTCTAGAGGCCAAAGTTAATATCCGATTGACTTTAAATTTATACACAGTGTTTAAGGTCATGAGACGAGGAAGCCTATTGTTTTTCAGCAATTTCCGATAATAACTACCAGAGTTATGGCCCTTGATCACTTCAAAAAATCTTGTGGACGCTCTAGCGGCCGCAGTTAATATCCGATTGACTTTAAATTTATACACAGTGTTTAAGGTCATCAGACGAAGATGCCTTTTGATTTTCAGCGATTTCCGATAATTAGTGCCAGAGTTATGGCCCTTGATCACTTCAAAAAAATCTTGTGGACGCTCTAGCGGCCAAAGTTAATATCCGATTGACTTTAAATTTATACACAATGTTTGGGGTCATAAGACGAAGAAGCCTATTGATTTTCAGCAATTTCTGATAATTAGTGCCAGAGTTATGGCCCTTGATCACTTCAAAAAATCTTGTGGTGGCTCTAGCTGGAGGCCAAAGTTAATATCCGATTGACTTTAAATTTATACACAGTGTTCAAGGTCATAAGACGAAGAATCCTATTGATTTTCAGCAATTTCCAATAATTATGGCCCTTGATCACTTCAAAAAATCTTGTGGACGCTCTAGAGGCCAAAGTTAATATCCGATTGACTTTAAATTTATTTATGTTTACGGTCATGAGACGAAGAAGCCTATTAATTTTCAGCGATTTCAAATAATTACTTCCAGATTTATCTCCCTTGACCACTTCAAAAAACCTTGTGACACTATACAGGCCAAACTTATCATCCGATTCACTTCAGATTGATACACAGAGTTTAAGGTGTTGAAACGAATAAGTATTTTGATTTTCAATGAATTTTGATAACTGAACAGCTAAATCCATGATATTAAATGATTCGTATACTAATTGTTAGCGTGGGGCAAAACCTTTTAAAAAGCAAGCAAATTCTAATGATTTTCTGATAATTACATAATGAGTTGTTACTCGTAATCAGATTTTAGTGTATTACAAACGTTTCATTCCCTAAAGAAGTAAAATTATGTGACAACCCTTGTTGACTGCCCGGACGATTTAGCTGCTGTGGGCGTATGTTTCGTTGCCTGGCAACCTATCTTTTTTTTATTTTATATGCCCACATTTTAATGTGGACGTATTACATTGTCAGCGATGTCTGTTCAGGTCACATACTGATTATGACAAAACATAAAATATGTTTATATCAAAAAAGTCTTTGTTCCTTTCAATATTGACATGCATCAGACGACAACCTAATGCATTATTGAGGGTAGCACGATTCACCCAAATCCACCACTATTTCAACTCATATCACAATAATTTATATTGATATTTGATAATATACCGTTCTGTATTCCGAATTGTCAATTTTAATTTAAAATCACAGCTTTTTAGTGTCAAAATGCCCCTTAAAATGCGATTTCCAAGCAAGTTATGAAGTAACTAAGCGACATGCGGCTCGTGTCATACACAAATCTACCCAAAACCACCATTATGCCCACATAAATCACAATCAAGTACATCGGTATTTTTAAGTAATTATACCATATTTAGCTAAAGGAATGGTAGTATATTAAAATCAGTCTTGTGCTAAAATCCAGCAATTAATGCTTATTTGGTCGTCGTATGGGAGGGACATAACTCGTGTATATACCCAAGTTTTCTCTTTTTATACGCCCACATTGAAATGTGGTCGTATATTGTCGTCCGTCCGGCGTCCACAATTGCTTGTGGACGCTCTAGAGGCTAAAGTTAGTATCCGATTGACTTTAAATTTATACACAGTGTTTAAGGGCATGAGACAAAGAAGCCTATTGTTTTTCAACGATTTCCGATAATTAGTGCCAGAGTTATGGCCCTTGATCACTTCAAAAAATCTTGTGGACACTCTTAGAGGCCAAAGTTAATATCCGATTGACTTTAAATTTACACACAGTGGGGGTGCTTGATTTGTCCGCCGATAGGCGAGCCGGTTTGTACAAGGCGTACGCCGGTCAGGTTATCGTATCAGAGCAAATCAAGTGACACGGCTGATAAAAATTTTGGCGTCGGATAATATTAAACAGGTTACATGACATGTTTTAATAAAGGTAGGTTGCCAGGCAACAAAAGATACGCCCACAACAGCTAAATCGTCCAGGCAGTCGACAAGAGTTGTCGCATATTTTTACTTTTTTCGGTAATGAAACATTTATAATACACTAAAATCTGATTAAAAGTAACATTAAGTAGTTACCAGAAAATCATTAAAACTTGTTTGGTTTTTATAAAGTTCTGCCCCAAGCTAACGTAGTATACGTATAGGATATTAACCTACCCGAGGTTGATATGATAGAGAACACGCGGGCGAAGCCCAAGGGTTCTCTATCATATCAATCCCAGGGAGAGTAGGTTTATATCTGACATATACAACGTTCACCCTTAAATTTAATGGACTCTTCTAAAAAAGGCAACAGTGATTGGATAATTTCTCGGTAGTTTCCGCCAAATAGCGAGAATTACCGATGTATTATTGCGCGTGTGTTTGTTTACATGTCGCCATTTTGGGAAATTGAATTGAAAGCATGCAAGAACAAAATGGATAATTAAACGAAGTCAGACGAATAATCAATCCTTTTTAGTCATCATATTGACGATGGAATAGATGTGGATGCAAATATGATGAGGATCAATCCAAAGCCTGGGGAAAATTTGGATCAAAAGGCAATCTTTTCCGATATTTCTGACAATGAACCGTGATTGAAATTTAGGTATGTTCAGAGAAGGATTTGACCGACTGGTTTAAGTGGACTGTATCCAAAAATACTTTACAAAGGAACTTTTGAGCGATAAATACTTTCAAATCTTGCAGTGTGTGGAGAAATAATGTGGGCGGAAAGAAAATTCTGAAAGATATCTTAGACATGGAGTATGGATAACCGATTTAAATATGCCGATAAGTACACCGTCTATTTCGTTACTGAATGCTACAAACTGTACCATAACTCTTTTTTTATATTGTCAAAAGAATAAAATTTTATTTCTGTGTTCTTTGTATTATTTCGATCATCTACATTATCAGCGGTTGATATGAGCCGAATATATCGACCTTGGATGACGTCATCAGCGGTTGATATGAACCGAATATATCAACCTCTGATGACGTCATGAGAGGTTGTTATGAGATATAACTGCTATGGACATCAAAGAAAAAAACTACTACCAGTTGTATATGAAACATTTAATATCATGGATTTAGCTGTTCAGTTAACAAAATTCATTGAAAATCAATATACTTGCTCGTCTCAAGACCTGAATCTGTAGTCAATCAGATGATAAATTTGGCCCCTGACCGTACACAAGATTTTTCAAAGTGATCAAGGGCCATAACTTTGGCAGTTATTATCGGAAATTCTTCGACTTTTGAGCTTTAACACTTTGTATAAATTTAAAGTCAATCGGATATTAACGTTGACCTCTATAGTGTCAAGAAAATTTTTTGAAGTGATCAAGGGCCATACCGCTGGCAGTAATTAACGGAAATAGCTGAAATTCACACGCTTCTTCGTCTCATGACCTTAAACACTGTGACTGCAAAATAAACATGCAAATATTATTTGTAGTATTACCGAAAAAAAATAAATGACATGTGGTTTTACGAAGCCTTTATTCAACTTCAAAGCATTTAGTTTAATTTTAACGCTTTAATATTCGTGTTCAATGGCATTCCTATCTCCCGTGAATCTTATCTCGTTGACATGTTCACCATCTTGCGCCGGTGATCGCCGCTGTCGACAAAGCGGCGCATTCGGCGTACGCCGCGGCCGAACTTTTGTCGACATCCGGTATAATCAAGTAACCTCGCCGGGAAAACTGCCGAACTGTGGTCAGCCGGTATGGATAAATCAAGCAGGGCCACTGTTTAACCCTAAGCCAATTAAAAGATTAGCTACACTACCCCTAAGCTCATTAAATCAGCAGGGTCCTTCTCCCTAAGCCAATTAGAGGATTATTGTTAATCCTAATACCCTCTACAAAAATTGCAACGATATAAAATTCAATTGTACAAAGTAGTATTTATATTACTATAAATAATATTGAAAAGCCAGTTCCACTAAAATTATGACTTTTCTCTATCATATTGTGGCAAAATAACGTGAAAAAGTATCCCTTACGATTTTTTTTTATGAAACAAAAATATAGTCCCTCGTGTTGGCAGCAGTGTAGAAAGTAATTATAAATATAACTTTTAAAAAGAAATATCACCCAAAATAACGGTCACTTCATCGCCTACGGCATTTAACATTTCTGCCTTTCTTTGGATATATGACGGGAATTGTCGTTTTCTTTGCTTCATTGCGTCGAAAATAAAAATATATAGTTGAAATCGTCGACAGTGTAATATTCCTCTATTTAGCTTGTATTAAATCCTAAAAGTTTTGATTCAATTTAGCTTTCCAAAGTCTAGAATTATTAGCCGTAAGTTTCATGTTCTCATCTGTTTGAGCGAGCGTGTCCAAGATGGCGGCGACACGCTTGATCTCGACTCGAGTATACGCATTCTTCCCATCATAACGTCAAAAAAAATAATAAATAGTTGATTTCTTCGACATTATCATATTCCACAATATGCCTGGCAGTAAATCATAAAATCTGATTCTATTTTACTCTGAATATCATATAATTATTAGCCGTAAGTGACAGCGTGAAAATATTGGAATAGTGCCAAAGTGAAAACACGGTGTGAATTTTCACCTCTGACCTATCACGTAAATACTGAAAGATCCGGTGTTGAAGCACATATTTTTTATTGGATGATTAGCGAATTAAACAATCCTTTTCATCGCGGGTTTTACTTTTATTACCCAATCACCATTAATTAATGAAATAGAAATGCGTTGATTGATTTCGCGCTTCAGTTCGCTAATGCCGTTGCCAACTACGAAGGGTCCGCGAGTTGATTCGCTATCGTCAGGCACGTGCCGCGATTTGTTTCGCTATCGTCAAAAATGGGTTAAGGTCATGAGACAAAGAAGCCTAATGATTTTCAGCGATTTCAAATAATTAATGCCAGAGTTATCTCCCTTGATAATTTCAAAAATTCTGCTGACGCTATAGAGGCCAAACTTATCATCCGATTGATACACCGAGTTTAAGGTATTGAAACGAACAAGTATTTTGATTTTCAAAGAATTTTTATAACGGAACAGCAAAATCCATGATATTAAATGTTTCGTATACTAATTGTTAGCGTGGGGCAAAACTTTATAAAAAGCAAACGAATTCTACTGATTTTCTGATATTTACATAAAGAAATGTTACTCTTAATCAGATTTTAGTGTATTACAAATGTTTCATTACCGAAAAAAATAAAAATATGCGACAACCCTTGTTGACTGCCCGGACGATTTAGCTGCTGTGGGCGTATGTTTCGTTGCCTGGCAACCTATCTTTCAAACTCCCAATGACACGAAAGCGCGATAATTAAAATGACAATTTGGCAAAAGGAACGATAGGTTACAAAAATCGAAATAAATTATTGTGATACGAGTTGAAATATTCGCCATTCAAATGGCCATTCGTTTATGTTATTTGTCATTCGTTTATGTTATTTGCCATTCGTTTTCGTTATTTGCCATTCGTTTTTTTTTTTTAAATCGATATTTTCTGTACTATCACAATGTCTGGTAGAGGGGTAATGGTACCAAACACTTAAACTAGTTTTACTTCGTCGAACAAAATGAACATATATCATTTTCGTTGCAGTAAAAATGCGAAAATTACTACTGCAGCAGTGCAAGAAACGTTTGGCAGAGTGCCATGGGAGGTTTATTTATAGCCGAGCGGTGACTACCCGAAAAAGTACCATGGAACAAAGGTTTAAATAAGACAAAATAGTTTTATTCAAGTATATGGATTGGAAATGATGAAAAATTCACTGTATACACTGATGTGTGAGAGAGAGAGAGAGAGAGAGAGAGAGAGAGACGGTTCGCCATAGGTCCATTCGAAACAAACTAGGTAATTTCTGGACTAACATATGATTCAATTTTATTTTAATAATTCACTTTCGCATAGAGATCTTTAGCAGTGGGAGGACCCGGAATCAAATCCACGCTCGCTACTTGACTATATAACACCCTCTGATTAACACGCGTTAACCATCCTCCAACCAACCTTAATGCATTTTAGCCTACCAAATATGGCCGGGGTGGGCACGGTGGCCCAGTCAGTAAGACGCTGGCTTACTAATCCGGTGATTTCGGCCAAAAAAGTTATCTGGAGATTGCGGGGTGGCCTGGAAAAGACTCTACTTAAGACCCTATGCGGCGGGAATTATTTGAATCAAAAAAAAAAAAAAAAAAATATTTAAATAAAAAAAACCAAAAAAAAAAACCAAACAGAACCATAGTATGTTAGTCCCTCTCGACTACACAGCTGCCCTCTGTCCTGCACCATAGTGACAAGGGGAGATAGTCGAAACAAATTACGATCATGTCTAAAAAATATATCGTTTTAGAGTACTATTACATAGTGTGAGAGACAGTGATAGGACAATGATTATAATTATCCCATGACAGCATGTGTAATAAACTCTCCACCGTTCTCTAATTGACCACATTGTTTCATTTAATAAAGAACCAGATTCTGCCATATGCATAATGGTCAAGTTGGATAATCCGCTGATCACTAATGACGTTTACTAGCGTTAGCTGTCACACATCAATTGTTCTGTAGCCTGTCATATGCTTATAGTGAGATAATCTATCAATGACAAATGATTTAATTATGTAGTCTTTACATAAGTCCCTTTGTTCCATATTATTAATTACCCGTGTTATCAAAGTGAATTTAGTATAAATTGGCTTTGGTTTTTCATGTAAATTTTCCCCGATACACCTCCTTGGCAATTAAGTAACCCCACCACCAATTCTCAACTAAGTCAAACAACAAACAAGCATGATAACCCAACAGAAGCTAGAACACTGGCAATGGAACTTATAGATTCAAGATGGACTGACCATCTCAAAATATTCATAGACGGGTCCAAAGATTCCACGAAGGGAGCCACAGGATACGGCATCTACATGCCAAAAGAAAAGCTAAACATCAGGAAAAGGCTGCCCGAACACTGCTCGGTACACTCGGCAAACCTCGGAAGATTTCGGACAATCTAACCTCGGCTGTATGATGAATTCCGCCATATTGGAACTACTTTAAAGGTCCCGGATGAAACATGGCTGCGCCCATACCGAACACAAGTTGGCGACCTATTTGGCTAGCGACCTATTCGACCGATCCAGCTGTAAGATAATGACGAAATTACACTTCTATTCTGAGCTAAAGGAATGGATAAAAAATAATATATTCTACTTTCATTTGATAGACATAGCGTTGGATTTTATTGGTTGATAAATAGATGAGTTAAGGCGACTGTTGTCTTTATTCTAAATAGGTTTCCAACGAACAGGTTGCAGCTCGATCGGTCGAATAGGTCGCTAGCCGAATAGGTTCCCAATTTGTGTAATAGCGTCAAGTTTTCCTGTTAAAGTAAACCGGTTAGCCGCATCGCAAATGTATGGGCGTAGGTACATATCACTTACTGTCATACAGCCGAGGCTAGATGTAGTTTACGGAATCTGCCGAGATTTGCCGAGTGTGCTCGGTATACACCACAGAACTGATGGCCATTAAAACTGCACTAGAATGGTTAGCTACGCAGACACATCAAAAAAACGTTATCCTGTCGGACTCCCTGAGTTGCATCAAATCAATAGAAACAAATTCCACTAAGAACAGGCAGATTACAATCCACCAAATCAGGGAAATCATTCAATCAATCAAAAATAAGGGGAGAGAGGTAATACTAGCATGGATTCCATCCCACGTAAACATCTTAGGAAATGAACAGGCCGACAAACTGGAGAAAGAGGGTTTATCATTAGACAAAATAGACAGTCTAGAATATAGCAGTCAGGAATTTGCAAGCATAGCAAAAAAGAAGATTAAAGATGCATGGAAAGCCCGTCTAAAACAAGAAAATACACGTCGCTATCAATTAGACAGCAATCTTGTTGACAAGGTCTACACAAATCATCCTTCTATCAAAATATGCAAACTCATCACGAGGCTCAAAACAATAGAGGTAGTCAAAGACTACACTTATACACCAATCAAATGCCCGTGTGGACATATTGCAACCACTTCACACCTGTTAATCAACTGCAATCAACTAGAAACAGAACGTCAACCACTTATAGACAAACTGATGGAAAGGGGGAAATCACTTAATCTCAATTCTCTCCTTTCCCCACATCCAGAAGACATATTGGACCTCTCAGCTTATCTGGGATTTCATACAAGAAAGAGGTTTAACAAAGCACATATAACAACATGCACAAGCCAGGTGGAACGTAAAAATGTTTCCTAGAGAGAAGCGTAACCCATCTGGCAACTTAACTGATCAATCGAAAACACAGTGCAGGACGGTGCGCAAAAATGTCCCCTAGAGGGAAACGCCCCGTCCTACACAATCCAATTAAAACATGTTACTATTTATTATCAATATATACTTAAATAAAGATTGATTGTACATCTATGTAATATTATATAATGTTGTATTGTAATTCCTAATGAATCTGAAATAAAGAACTTATTATTTATTATCAAAATGTATTGTATTTACTAATGAAATTGAAATATATACACTTAATTTTAGTATATCATTTATTTTTATTTACTAAATCTATCTCATTATTTTTATTATTATTCTTTCCATCTATTAGTTTACACATACACCCCCCCCCCGAAGCCTTACCAGACGAAACAATACCACGATAAAACAGATACTCTCTTTTCTCCCTTTTTTTTCGGGTGCTGGATTCTTCCTTCAGAGAACCAATAAACAAAGGAACGAACAACAGAAACAAAGATGTAACCAAGCCACCATACCGAACAACAAAAACCAAATGGAAGGAAGAATGGACCAGGCCAGATACTCACCAACAAGCCCCAAGGATGAGTTGCACCGCCCTGCCATTCAACCGGACAGAACAACCAGACCAACAAAACGACCGAAATATATATATATGTACATATTATGTCTCTGTGTTTAAATGTTCGTGTCTGTTTGTCTAAATGTAAATGTCTTTCGTTGTCTAAATGTTCGTCCATGTACATGTCTGTTTTGTAATGTTCTCGCCTCTCTATGTCTGTAATCGTCTCAAGTGGCACTCTTTATTTTCTGCACCTGTTAGTTAATGTTTCTGTACATATATATATATATAACTATTTCCAATTATCATATTTTCCACTAACCACTATGTAAATATTTTCACCTTATATAAATAACATGTTATTGTCTGCGATATCACCTCGGTGGAAGCGGACGTTAAATAAAGCTATTTCACACACACTCATGTAAATTTAGTCTACGATATCACCTCTGGTGGAAGTGGACGTTAAACTCCCAGTAACGAACGAACGATCATGTAAATCAGACCAGCTTTGGTGGCTGACCAGATACGACTTTATAGTATATCTATAGTATGCTAGAATAAAATGTTGCATCCAGATCATGTTTTATTTCTGTTAACTCAAACTATGTTATAGTACACAGAGACGCGGCATGCGAAGTCGGTCGCTTAAACAAAGTTTCATGATGCCCCCCAAAATATCACTGCGTATTAAACTGACATTAAATGTTCTAAATTTTATGCCGAATTTTGATCCCTTAGTCAATTTTAAGAAATCCCTGGCTGGTACGCCTGTGTGAGTAGTTGTAAATGAATCATATGTTTGTCAATAAAATAAACGGTTGGAAGAGAGAGAGAGAGAGAAGTGTTGCCTGTCCAACAACTGCCGAAGACCCGTACGCGCAAGCAAATTATTAAAATGAAATTAGACCATTTGATAGTCCCGAAATGACCTACATTGTGTCGAGTGGACGTTAAACTCTAGTCTCTCTCCCCCTCTTTTCTCTCTCTCCAGTTTGAAATGGAATGTATAAATAGAAATATACGGATGACAAATGTAACAAACAGTTGGAAATGAAATGTGTTGGTAGGAAATGAAATATAGGAATGGTTAATAAAATAATATAAACTACGGGTCGCAGATAAAATATTCCTGGATTAGTAATAGATACAAAATTTCACAGAATACGGAACTTTTCACATGTGTTTTACGTCCATGTACACACGACGTCGGTTTCTCTGTCCTCGCTTCGCTGTGAACGAAGGTTTTCATTGACACGGTGAAGCTTCAAATAACAAATGACAATTAAAAAGGGGTTCTGGGTCTGTAATTTGAATAAAAGCACAAACAATCTGCAAGAATTTTAAGCTTATTGTATAAAACGAATGGCGAATAACCATCCTTATGGGCCTGGGCTATTCGCCATTCGACGAATATCCACTCCGTTGAAATAATGGTTCTTTTGGTTAGATTTGTGTATTAGAGGAGTTGGTTAAGACTTCCAAAGTTAGGTGAAAATCGCACTCTGACACACAAGCGCTACGATTTTAAATTAAAAATGACAATTTGACAGAAAGGAAGGTATATTATCAAATATCGATATAAATTATTGTGATATCAGTTGCAATAATGGTGGAATTGGTTAAATCGTGCTACCGCCTGATTGTACGATAATTTATGTTTTTATACGCCCACATTGATATGTGGTTGGTTGTCGTCGCCCCCGTCCGGCGTCCACAATTGTTTGTGGACGCTCTCTACAGCCCAAAGTTAAAGGAGCTAAATCGCTAACATTTAGGACCTAGAAATTGACAGAAGTAGATCAAAACGCATATAATACCGTAATATGAATGTGTATAAACTGATTTACATTCAATGGTTTCCGTTTTTACTCTAATTTCAAATCAGTTATGTTGCGCGAAATAAGCCAGCAGTCTAAATCGGATGCAAATTTCTAGGGTATGGTTATTCCAGTCCACATACACGTTTGATTTGGTGCAATGTGTCTAGCTTTGTTCCCCAAGTCTCTAGCTAGAACTGGGGCTGAAACGCATTATGGTACACGATAATTACTGCCAGTTATGGCCCTTGATGACTTTGAAATATCTGGAGGCTCTAGTATATATCCGTTTGACTTTAAATTTATACACAGTGTGTAAGGTCATGAGATGAAGGATCCTATTGATTTGCAGCGATTTCCGATAATTATTGCTCGAGTTATGGCCCTTGGTCACTTTGAAAAATCTTGAGGATGCTCTAGAGACTATTAATAAAGTTAATATCCGATTGACTTTAAATTTATACACAGTATGTAAGATCATGAGATGAAGGATCCTATTGATCAGATAATTATTGCCAGAGTTATGGCCCTTGATCTCTTTGAAAAATCTTGAGGTCACTCTAGAGGTGAAAGTTAATATCACATTTTTATACGCCCACATTTTCATGTTGACGTATTATGACGTCGCCCCTGTCCGTCCGTCCACAATTTGTTTGTGGACTCTCTACAGGTCACAATTCTTATCCGATTTTGACAAAACTTGAAATATAGGTTTATCCCCATAAGATCTTGACTGTTTTCGATATTGGCTTGTATCGGATTGAAACTTCACGGATTATGGCCCCTGAATGTACGAAAAATCATGTTTTTAGCTTGTGGACCCTATAGAGGTAACAATTTTGAAACGATTTTGATGAAACTTGACATGTATGTTAATAACCCAAAGATCTTGGTTCCTTTCGATATTTGCGCCAATCGGATTGTAACTTCCTGAATTATAGCCCCTGATTGTCCGAAAAATCGCACTTTTTAGCTTGTGGTCCCTCTGGAGGTCAAAATTATTATCCGATTTAAAAAACCGTTTGATTATATCACCGTTACATGGTAATGAAGGTTGAGTTCGAATTTCGTGAAAATCGGACCAAAATTGACGGACAAAATGCCCGCCGTTTGTACGCGAATAGTGTGAAAATATGGTATACCAAGGTTGTGGAGTCTCTACAGGTCACAATTCTTATCCGATTTTGACAAAACTTGAAATATAGGTTTATCCTCTTTAGATCTCGACTGCTTTCGATATTGGCATGGCATGTATCGGATCGAAACTTCATGGATTATGGCCACTGATTGAACGAAAAATCATGTTTTTAGCTTGTGGACCCTATAGAGGTCACAATTTTGAACCGATTTTGATGAAACTTGACATGTATATATGTAAATAACCCGAAGATCTTGGTTCCTTTCGATATGTGCTCCCATCGGATCGTAACTTCCTGAATTATGGCCCCTGATTGTCCGAAAAATATCACCCTTTTTAGCTTCTGGTCCCTCTGGAGGTCAAAATTATTATCCGATTTAAAAAACCGTTTGATCATATCACCGTTACATGGTAATGAAGGTTGAGTTCAAATTGCATGAAAATCGGACCAAAATTGACGGACAAAATGGCCGCTGTTTGTACGCGAATAGTATACTTTCCTGTGAATTACGGGTGGTACTTTTTACCGCCGACCACCGCCGACCAATACTTTTTACCGCCGACCGTATAATGAAACTACCGCCGACCATGGCGTAATTACCGCCAAGGCCCAGCTTAGGCATGGGCCTGAGGGGCCCAGGGCCCCGCGGTTTAGGGGGCCCCGCGGTTCATGGCAAAAAGAGAAACAAAATCAAATTCCAGATGAATGTTTCACGGTAAGCGATTTGGCGGCATGAAGGCGGAGACTGGGGTATCCCTTAATCCGGCGATTTCACTTTATGTTTTTATAACAGTTCCCCGCCGTTATATGTCATTTCCGCGCATTGCCATTCGGAACTGACATTATATAATTTTTCTTGTATTACAGACCGTGTAATTGTGTGTTATGTGTGCCAATCAAAAGGATATAGAAAAAAATATTCTCGTCGCGTTGGAGGCCCCGCGATTCTAGCCAGGCCCAGGGCCCCGCTCCTCTTAAGCTGGGCTTTGATTACCGCCGACCAAATGTCTTATCTGACGATATTATTTTTTTAGAAGAGCATAACAAAAATGATATTCATTTGGAATATATTTACAAGTTTTTAATACATTTAATACATAATACAAAATATCGAAGGCATTTCACATTTTGTTCACAATCAATAAATTAAATACTTTATCTTCGCGTTGCACGAACGCTTCGTGCACGTTTTATTTGATGCGGTTTTTTGGCCGGTAATTTTGTTTTTTTCACTACACTGAATTTTTTATTTTTGAGCATATCATTTCATCCTCTTCCCTTTTTCTTTTCGAATCTTTAAGAAAGTTTTTAAAACATTTGTCTTTTTGTTCTTCCCCGAAACAACGCCACTTCTGTTCCGAGACTGAATATGCCTTGTATCTGCCACAGAGTTCGTATTCTCCCGAAAAATAAAGGGATGATTTTAAATTAATGAACTGGTAATTAATACACATATATAGTTTTTCAATCAATTCCGGGGACTTTTTTGGTTTCCAGTCAATTGCACATTTAAAAATATGATTTGCGGATTCCGCGTTATTGTTTGTCCACAATTTACCCTCATCCTTTTTATACGTCCACATTCATAATGTGAACGTATTATGCCGTCGCCCCTGTCTGTGTGTGTGTGTGTGTCTGTGGGTCGCCTACAGGGCGCAATTCCTCATGGATTTTCTTCGAACTTTGGTGCATGCCCGACCCCCAGGGACAGAGCCACGCCCATTTCTAGTATTTGTTTGTTTGTTGTCTACAGGCCACATTTCTTAACTTATAACCTTCATAATGTGAACGTATTATGCCGTCGCCCCTGTCTGTGTGTGTGTGTGTGTCTGTGGGTCGCCTACAGGGCGCAATTCCTCATGGATTTTCTTCGAACTTTGGTGCATGCCCGACCCCCAGGGACAGAGCCACGCCCATTTCTAGTATTTGTTTGTTTGTTGTCTACAGGCCACATTTCTTAACTTATAACCTTGAAACTTTGCATACATATTCTTTGTACCCAAAGGAACATCTCTATCGTTTGGGGTTCATGCCCAACCCCCAGGGGCAGAGCCACGCCCATTTTCTTTTCGCGTGTCTTTGTATCACCTACAGGGAGCAATTCTTACTGAATTTTCTTCAAACTGAAACTTAAAATACTTATTCCTTATACCCTAATGATGATCCCTTTTGTTTTGGGTGCATGCCCGACCCCCTGGGACAGCAACGCCCTTTTCTTGTATTTGTTTGTCTGTCATCTACAGGCTGCATTCCTTAACGTATCATCTTGAAACTTTGCATACTTATTCTTGGTACCTTAAGGAAGATCCCTATTATTTTTGGTGCATGCCCGAACCCCAGGGACAGTGTCACGCCCATTTTCTTTTTGTGTGTCTGTGTGTCACCTACAGGCCACAATTCTTAATCGATTGTCTTGAAAACTTTTTTATACTTATTCCTTATACCCTAAGGCTGACCACTATTATTTTTGGTGCATGCCGGACCCCCTGGGACAGAGCCACGCCCAATGTTTTTGTGTCTTGTGTTCGCCTACATGATGCAATTCTTAATAGATCCTTTTAAAACTTTGCATACCTATTCCTTATACCCTAAGGATGACCCCTATTGTTTTTGGTGATTTCCTATCCCCCAGGGGCAGAGCCATGTCCATTTTTACTTCGTGTCTGTGTGTGTTGTCTACAGGCCATGATTCTAAATGGATCGTCTTTAAACTTGGGATATGTATTCCTTATAGCCTAAGGACAACTGCATGTCCCGACTCCCAGAGGCAAGCCACGCCCAATTTTTGTGTTTGTGGTTTACAGGCCGCAATTCTGAATGAATCAGCTTGGTACTTGGCATATGTATTCCTTATAGCCTGAGGGCGTCCACTATTGATTTTGGTGAATGTCCCGATCCTCAGGGGCAGAGCCACGCCCACTTTTTGCCTTTAGCGTCGGAAAGCCATAATTCTGAATGGATTATCTTGATGTTGAGGAACGACCCTCAACGCTAAACAAACCAAACGCCTAGCCTTCTTGACAAAGTACCATATCAATCAAAGCGGGAATGTGGACGTATATTGTAGCGTTATGTGTTCTTTTTGGAGTGTAAACGAATTTGTTTATTCTGTTGGTAACAGTCTCAAGGTACTTTTTTCAATCCGGATATTTTTCGTACAGGGTCGAAAGTGCATGTTTCCTTTTTTCAAAATCGAACGTGTCGTTTGCACAAGCAAGTCCTTCACTTCCAAAGAATTTCTGTATTATTTCAGTTCTCTCACTTATATTTAGTCCGACTTTGTTTTGTAGGTGGAATTGCAAGTTATCTTTAATGTGTTTACTACACAATCTTCTTGGTGCGTTGGGGAATACTTGCTCTATTCGTCACTACCGAATTCAAAACTACTAGGCATGTTAAGTTCAACTTCATTAACCACCCCTTACTGATCCGCGATATGTGACAAAAATTGTTTATATGTTGCAGTCGTTGCATCCTTGTGGAGTAAGATAGGACCGACTATAATGGGATAATCTTTTGTGTTTTTTCCTGATTACACGTTCAGTCTTGTAAACAATCGCGGTCACGTAGTATGTCCCAATGTTGAACGTCCGGTCTATTCCCAAAATTGGAGACTTCGAGCTTTTTAAAAAGTGGTTCATATACTATTTAAAAAAAGTAGGGGATATTTGATTTTGGGGGCATAATACTAAAATATGCAAATGACTACGAAAAAAGTCACTATAGAACCTAACAGAAGAAACATTTCCAGTTACATGTGACGCCCAAACGCACCAATAGCTACCGCATGGAATGCAGGTGATGCTTGGGATCATCATGGGGTCCAACCCAAGATTTGCACGACTCTGACTTTGAATGTTACAGTCATTGTGGCATTGAATTCCAGGGTGGAAACATCAGTTTAAAGATACATTATGGGAGATTTTGACAAGGAGTTAGCCATTCTTGCTATAAAAGTTCAAAAATAGATGTTGAAACAAGAATATATTGAAAATTTCAGTCAAATAACTTTATCCTGAACAAAGTTGTTACCACTATAATTTTTTACTAGATATGGGGGTTAAAATCATCGACACCCTTTTCCCACTATGGCCGATTGTTGATTGACAGGCGTTAACTCCACCTACATAGTCTCGATCATCAAGTAATGTTTAAACGGTATCTACTGAAGCTTGTGTATAGCCTCGGTCATCGCTGTCTTTTATGAATAATTTCCGGAAGTATGATGACGTCAACGTCACGCAGAAACCCCACCCACAACGCCATAGTGATTAAATCAGTCGACGAAATCCTGTTTTAAATCGAGCCCAATCCAAGCCATCCGTGGGTCTACAGTGTTCATTTTGGGCTTGTTGTTTAAATAAAGATCTAATTTATAATTTCTATGACATCTGAAGCTCAAAGGAAGACCGACAAAAGTCAGTTTTTGCTCTCCCATAATGTATGTTTAATTGTTTTAGTGACCAGAAAAGAAATTTTGATGTGCGTCGGCTTACCCAAAATGAAAGGTTACGTGCCCTTGGCATGCTACAGATCGGCACAACACAGGCGGTTGTGGCGCGGACGATGAATGTTTCTCAGTCTGTCATAAACAGGCTATGGTCCAGATACCGTGATACACAATCTGTACAGGACAGACCACGCTCAAGTCGACCAAGGGCGACAACTCAAGCCCAGGATCGATTTATCCGTACCTTGGCCTTGAGAAATCGTGTCATCACAGCAAATTAGATCAGCGCTCGTCTTCAAACAGACACTGGTGTGAGAGTGAGTGGCCAGACGATTCGGAATCGACTGCATAGGGGTCACCTTCGCGCCCGACGTCCTCGCGTGATCCCTCGTTTGAGAGATCATCACATTCAGGCAAGACGTCGTTGGTGTATGGATCGTCAACACTGGGATAATCGACGCTGGAGCAATGTGATGTTTTCAGATGAGTCAAGGTTCACTGTTGATTTTTTGGACAGACGTAGGAGGGTGTGGCGTCGTCGAAACGAGCGCTTCCAAGACGTTAACGTCATCAGACATGATCGATTTGGGGGTGGTTCTGTTATGGTGTGGGGAGGCATCACTGTTGCTGGAAGAACGGCTTTACATGTTGTTGCAGGGCGTGTTACAGGCCAGTACTACCGGGACAACATCTTGGCAGTCCATGTTGTGTCGTTCGCACGACGTCATGGCCGCCGTTTCATCTTCCAGGATGACAACGCAAGATGTCACAGGGCCAGGATCGTTACAGGTTACCTCCAACAACAGAACATCACCACATTACCTTGGCCAGCACTGAGTCCCGACCTCTCCCCCATCGAGCATGTCTGGGACATGCTTGGACAGAGGTTACGTCAACGTCAACAACGTCCTGCCAATGTCCAAGAACTTGCTGCTGCGTTGCAACAGGAATGGGACAATCTGGACCAAAATGACCTTAGACGTCTCATTAGGAGTATGCTACGTCGGATCAATGCTTGTTTGGCAAACAGAGGAGGATTTACCCGTTACTGACTTTTTTGTGATGCTGTGGTAACTTTGCTGTTTGACCCCGGGTATCATTTTACCCTTATAATGGTCAGTCTGTGCCTTACTTAGTCTAACGATCATTTGGAATAAATCGATGAATGTGAACTCCATTTCATTTTGTCATTTGTTTCTTCGTCAGTTTCATTAGGTGACTTTAATAACACTTAAAAATCAAATATCCCCTACTTTTTTTGAATAGTAATATCTACAATTTGTTCATTGGTATAACACATTACCGAGGGGACTTCACCTTTTCTATGTACTATTTGCGGGGGGTTGGGATGGCCTAGTGGTGTAGAGTGCCGAGCTTCGACCTCTAGTTGGCCGGTCACCTCTGGCTTGCGGCTGTGGTTTCGAGCCCTGGTGTGAGCGTATGTGGCATGGAGATTGGGGCGCCTTCTCAACCTTGTGGGTTTCCTCCGGGCACTCCGGTTTCCTCCCACTGCTAAAGACCCCTACGCGCAAGCGAATTATTGAAATAAAATTAAAAACCATGTTAGTCCCGAAATGACCTAGTTGTGTCGAGTGGACGTTAAACCCCATTTCTCTCTCTCTATGTACTATTTGCTGAACAAAAGGGTGTGTGTTTAGCATACCGATGACCTCCAGTATTTCATCTGCTACGTTGGATGCGTGCACTATAGGTTTTGATTTCTGTTTTTCTCTGTATAACTCGTTTTGGATTTGTTTTACGCTTGCAGGTGCATGCTGTGTTGAATTTGTTTTCATGTCTATAAGCATTTGTTTGGGGGGAACTTGCTTGTTTTGTATGATCTCTTTTAGTACATGTACGTTTGGATTGGTTCGAGCCTTATCCTCCACTTTCTGTGTACCACAATACTCATAAACTGCAATATCAGATAGAATCGGATTGCTGGATTGAGTGAAATATAAAACATGTTTTTTGAATGTTGGGTTCAGCTTACTAGCAGTCTCGAAACGGTACATTGTAATAATGTCTGTGGGTTGTGGAACCAAAGGTATAAATACGGTTTTGCCACCTACTCGCTTTCGTTCACAATATTCCCCATCCCTTTTAAAAACACACCCCAAATTACCCGACAGATAATCCTGCGAATGACAGCTACCCTTTCCCGAATCCCATACACCACAGTCATCATAATATGTCATGTTTTCCCTCCCTCTGTCTGTAAATTGTCTTTGTTATCAACTAAAAACCACACGTTTGATTTGTCACCAGGCGGACTTTCCAGAAACACATGTTCACGATCTTGAATGGCCTTTAAACATTCCTTTCCTGACATAAATTTATTGTTTCGAAGGGTATGCACATTTTCGGGGCGTGGGAAAGGATCGGAAAAGTCTAGGTCGATCGGTTCCGTTCGAATCGGCGTTTGATCAAAAATGTCAGATATTCGATCGTCTTCACATTTCTCGGAAGCGTTAACATCTGGTAGGGGTTTGGGGATACAAAAAGACGAATCACTCGATATGTTTGAACTATATAACTTCGGTTCGTAACTGATTTTACCTCCTACAACTGGTTTAACATAAACAAAATGGTTTGGAGACCAATAACGTACGGATGGCGGAGCACCTAGTGTATGTGTCCACATGATTTTGACATCGGCTGTTGATTTTGAAAGCTCTGGTCTGAATTTAACATCTAAAATTTTATAGGATGGATCTGTAATGCCATTAACTGGGGGAAAGACAGAATGAATTGTTGCCTGTATTACATCGACTGCAGCCATCATCGTCCAAACAGAAGAATACGAACCGACGCTAGATGCGTCGAGACAAGCTTGTTTATAATCCGGAGAAACTAACAGAAAGTTTTTAACGTTTTCATGCTTCTGGTATTTTTCATGGGCTAAACACATCTGTATACACGTTTTGTATCGTAACATCACAGACAACGCCTCCGTAGCACTGAGGTGTTGACTAACGGCATTAAAAAACAGTTCCCATCACCAGAAGATACAATCGGAGTTCCGAGATTTGATAGGCCACACTTATTCATTATTTCTAGGCTAGCTTGGTCCGTCGGAATTAGTGAAAGTTCAGCTGATGTAGGATCGGGGATATCATCCCTGGGTATAACCCGCTCTTCTCTGCTGCAAACATACTTAAGATGTTTGAATCCTATTTCGGACGCCTATAACAAAAATACAGGTAAGAATTTACAAAGATGCAATGAATTGAGTAATTGATTTCAATTGTATCGGATAAAAGGATTGTAATGTTCGGTAAATATTAATAAAGTTCCGATTTTTAAGTTGTGTCAGCTATGTTCTTTACATCTAAAACGCATTAAAGTGAATATTTTTTGTAATTACCTCAGATAATCTTTGAATAGCTTTCTCGTATTCACATTTTCCATTCATATCGCATGAAAGACATGCTACACACTTAAACCTATTCAATGCATTTTCCACAAAATGAACGTCTTCTTCCTTGATTCCGTCACAACCGTAGTGGTACCAGATGTTGCAATCGTTGCACTGCACCGAGTTGTTGGTACAATTCTTTCTACAAACTCCACACGGGTAAAAAGCAGCACGTTTGGAATATACGATTTTTCTTTTAGAACGATACATATTGAAGAGGGCATAAAACTAAAACTATACTGAAACTATACTGTTTGAATGGCATTTAGTAATTGGACACATTAAAAATAAACACAAAAGTTATATGGATAACAATTACTATATTTCTATTAAAGCTACGTTTCAACAATGATTCTCTTGTCGTTATCAAGCACAATAATTAACATAGACTTTACTCTCATACATATCCTTAGTGCCTTTTACTTAGTTCAAGAAGTACAGTTTAATTGTTACAATTATATGCAGCACATAATTATTATAGTAGTTATAATTCATAACATCAATATATATTTATTAAGTTTCTCTGTAACTTGTTAACACACAAATAATTGTATACAGTTTCACGGTGAAGAATTCCCACAGGTTAATCAAATGGCCTCGCAATTTATCCATTGTAGTGCTATTTATACATATCAAAGGTCCTAACCTTATGTTAATCAGTGGTTTTCCATCCATGTGTATATTACAATTAGAGGTTTATGTTAATCTATATGGTTTCATTAATTAGAACAAGGGTCACTGTTTTTCCCAATTTATGGTTTCATTGAATGTTATGATTGTACATAGTATATATATCTCATTCCTTCTATCTGTATCAGTATTGTGCTTGATAACGACAAGAGAATCATTGTTGAAACGTAGCTTTAATAGAAATATAGTAATTGTTATCCATATAACTTTTGTGTTTATTTTTTATACTGAAACCATGTGTGAAATAGCTTTATTTAACGTCCGCTTCCACCGAGGTGATATCGCAGACAATAACATGCTATTTGTGTATGGTGAGAATATTTACAAAGTGATTAGTGGAAAATAGATAATTTTGAATATATTTATATATATATATATGTACAGAAACATTGACTAACTGGTGCAAAGTAAAAAAAGTGCTATTTGAGACGATCACAGACATAGACAGACGAGCACAGTGCAAGACATACATGAACATGGACGAACATATAGACAAAATGGACAATTACGAACAGACAAGAACATTTAAATACAGAGACATAATATGTACATATATATTTTGGTCATAATTTTTGTCAAGGTTCTCTTACAGACGGGAAATCTGTTCTTCTTTTGTTTGATAGTGGTGCATCTAAGACACTGATTTCGTCATCAGCTATCCAATCTTCTGCGTACTTACGCAGCTTGCCTGTAAATATGTTAGATAAGCCTTTGCAATTTCGTATGGGTAATGGTTCTACCCTAATTAAGTTCCCTGTTGTTGTTCAAGGCTTCAAACTTCCAGTTGAGGCCTGTATTGTACAAAATCTTGTGGGAATTGATATTATTCTTGGACAGGAAACTTTGGCTCATCTCCATGGCGTACTAGACTTTAAGTCAAATACTTTTCGCTGTAAATCCAGACAAATTGCCTTTTCGTCCAGTCATGATGTTTATAAAGCCCAATCACACACGACAAGTAATAGTTCATGGTAAAGTACCTCGAGTTGTAAAGAATCGGGAGATTCTTCTTAAAGCAGAATCATCATGATCTGATTCTTGTCCTTCATTAATGCTTGTCTCCCTGAATAAAAATAGTGCTGTTATACCAATAACTAATTCTTCAAAGAGGACTTTACGTATTAAAGCTTCTAGACCCTTGTCATTTCTTTCTCTTAACCACATATTCGCATGTGAGAGCATTGATATTGTGGACAAAGAGTCTTCTTCAGATATCTCCACAGATATCAATTCATTGGAGAAACAAGTTGATCTTTGAAATAGCATTCTTACACCCAACCAACAGTCAGACTTCCATCGCTTTCTTCGGCAACACAGAGAAGCCTTTAGTCTACAGGGTGAAATTGGCCACTGTCAAGATCTAGAGATTGACATTGATGTTAAGATAAGATAAGATAAGATTTTATTGTATCAAAACATCCATTAAGGACAGCATACAATTACAATATGAACATGTGTACATAAAGATATAGCAATATGACAAATAATATATATATATTTACAAACAAGACAAATGATAATTTAATCTGGATTACACATACACTAGCAAGACATACATTATGATGATAATCATCTCAGAATACACATTTATCTCAAACTGGTTTGATAATGACACAACATTCAACACGAGTATGATGAATATTATGGGTATAAATATTATAAGTACATAAATAGCAGAAAAACTTAGTATGGATAATGACACAACATTCAACACGAGTATGATGAATATTATGGGTATAAATATTATAAGTACATAAATAGCAGAAAAACTTAGTATGGATGTTGACATGGAAATATGATATTGGAATGCAAGAGGCATTATATAAATTAAGTAGTAAAATATGGAATGAAATATATTATACATGGAAATCTAGATAATAATTTTGATATAAAAATAGGTTGCCAGACAACGAAACATACGCCCACACAGCAGCCAAATCGTCCGGGCAGTCAACAAGAGTTGTTGCATTTTAAGTAATCATCAGAAAATCATAATTCAAACTCACCCATAACTACGGTGTAACTGTGATATAATCAAACGTTTTTTTTTTAAATCAGATAATAATTGTGACCTCCAGAGGGACCACAAGCTAAAAAGGGTGATTTTTCGTACAATCTGGGGCCGTAATTCAGGAAGTTACGATCCGATATGGGCGAATATGCAATGGAACCAAGATCATTAGCTTATAAACATGTATTTCAAGTTTCATCAAAATCAGTTCAAAATTTTGACCTCTATAGGGTCCACAACCTTGATATAACCTATTTTCACACAATTCGCGTACAGACAGCGGCCATTTTATCCGTCAACTCTGGTCCGATTTTCACGAAATTCAAATTCTCCCTTCATTACCATGAAACCGTGATATAATCAAACGGTTTTTTAAATCGGATAATAATTTTGACCTCCAGAGGGACCACAAGCTAACAAAAGCGATTTTTCGGACAATCAGGGGACATAATTCAGGAAGTTATGATCCGATGGGCGCAAATATCAAAAGGAATCAAGATCTTTGGATTATAAACATACATGTCAAGTTTCATCAAAATCTGTTCAAAATTGTGACCTCTATAGGGTCCACAACCTTGATATAACATATTTTCGCACTATTCGTGTACAAACGGCGGCCATTTTGTCCGTCAATTTTGGTCCGATTTTCACGAAAATCGAACTCAACCTTCATAACCATGGAACGGTGATATAATCTAATGTTTTTTTAAAGGGTGATTTTTCGTACAATCTGGGGCCGTAATTCAGGAAGTTACGATCCGATATGGGCGAATATGCAATGGAACCAAGATCATTAGCTTATAAACATGTATTTCAAGTTTCATCAAAATCAGTTCAAAATTTTGACCTCTATAGGGTCCACAACCTTGATATAACATATTTTCACACAATTCGCGTACAGACAGCGGCCATTTTATCCGTCAAATCTGGTCCGATTTTCACGAAATTCAAATTCTCTCTTCATTACCATGAAACCGTGATATAATCAAACGTTTTTTTTTAAATCGGATAATAATTTTGACCTCCAGAGGGACCACAAGCTAACAAAAGCGATTTTTCGGACAATCAGGGGACATAATTCAGGAAGTTATGATCCGATGGGCGCAAATATCAAAAGGAACCAAGATCTTTGGGTTATAAACATACATGTCAAGTTTCATCAAAATCTGTTCAAAATTGTGACCTCTATAGGGTCCACAACCTTGATATAACATATTTTCACACTATTCGTGTACAAACGGCGGCCATTTTGTCCGTCAATTTTGGTCCGATTTTCACGAAAATCGAACTCAACCTTCATAACCATGGAACGGTGATATAATCTAATGTTTTTTTAAATCGGATAATAATTTTGACCTCCAGGGGGACCAAAAGCTAACAAAAGCGATTTTTCGGACAATCAGGGGACATAATTTAGGAAGTTATGATCCGATGGGCGCAAATATCGAAAGGAACCAAGATCTTTGGGTTATAAACATACATGTCAAGTTTCATCAAAATCGGTTCAAAATTGTGACCTCTATAAGGTCCACAACCTTGATATAACATATTTTCACACTATTCGCGTACAAACGGCGGCCATTTTGTCCGTCAATTTTGGTCCAATTTTCACGAAATTCGAACTCAACCTTCATAACCATGGAACGGTGATATAATCAAACGGTTTTTTAAATCGGATAACAATTTTGACCTCCAGAGGGACCACAACTAAAAAGGGCGATTTTTCGGACAATGAGGGGCCATAATTCAGGAAGTTACGATCCGATGGGAGCAAATATCGAAAGGAACCAAGATCTTTGGGTTATAAACATACATGTCAAGTTTCATCCAAATCGGTTCAAAATTGTGACCTCTATAAGGTCCACAACCTTGATATAACATATTTTCACACTATTCGCGTACAAACGGCGGCCATTTTGTCAGTCAATTTTGGTCCGATTTTCACGAAATTCGAACTCAACCTTCATAACCATGGAACGGTGATATAATCAAACGGTTTTTTAAATCGGATAACAATTTTGACCTCCAGAGGGACCACAAGCTAAAAAGGGTGATTTTTCGGACAATCAGGGCCATAATTCAGGAAGTTACGATCCGATTGGCGCAAATATCGAAAGGAACCAAGATCTATGGGTTATAAACATGTATTTCAAGTTTCATCGAAATCGATTCAAAATTGTGACCTCTACACTGTTCACAAGCTAAAAAACGTACAATCAGGGGCCATAACCCATGAAGTTAAAGTCCGATACATGCCAATATCGAAAGGAACCGAGATCTTAGGGTGATAAACCTATATTTTAAGTTTCATTGAAATCGGATAAGAATTGTGACCTGTAGACTGTTCACAAACAATTGTGGACGGACGGACGGACGGGGGCGACGACAATATACGTCCACATGAAAATGTGGGCGTATGAAAAGGTAGTGATAGATGTACATGTATCTATACACAATTTATGTTCTTAGATTCGTAGCATGAAATACAAATGCACTGACTGATTTTGCAACTGTTTTGGGTGGGTTAAATAGATTTTCTATAGGGTAGATAATTATAAGTTTCATTGAAATCGGATAAGAATTGTGACCTGTAGACTGTTCACAAACAATTGTGGACGGACGGACGGACGGGGGCGACGACAATATACGTCCACATGAAAATGTGGGCGTATGAAAAGGTAGTGATAGATGTACATGTATCTATACACAATTTATGTTCTTAGATTCGTAGCATGAAATACAAATGCACTGACTGATTTTGCAACTGTTTTGGGTGGGTTAAATAGATTTTCTATAGGGTAGATAATTATATGTAAATGCTGGGTATATGTGAACCGTACGTAAATTTTCATACAATGGACATTCTAGAGTAAATGTGCTTCATCTTCAGTTTTGTGCATAGAGCATTGTTGGCATATTCTTAGATCTGGGGGGACATTTTTGTATCTGCCCATTTCAATTTGGAGTGAGTGGGAACTAAGTCGGAGTGCGGTCAAGGCTATTATGTACATAACAGAGATATTCGGCAGGTTTAGAAATTTCCATTTTGAATAGACCGTAAGTCCTAAGCTTTGTAGCTTTAAATGGACTGGATTGGCAGGATTCAGTAAAAAGGGAGTTGAATTTGGATTGGAGTGGTGAATTGATATTAAATTTAGTGAGGTTTGATGGATTTATATTGAAATAATTTATTAAGTACTATTACTGAGTGAAGCGCCCTGCTGGCTGCACCTCGCCTCAGCTCTGATTGAAAGGTGAAATACTGTCTTAATGAAAAGTTGTAGATACGTGAGTTTTGTCATATATATGTATAAAGATATGTAGAATACATCTGTGGAGAAATATTTTGTTTTTGGGATTCCCATTTTAGTGTATTTGTGAAGATTATGTGACAAATTGTGAATGAATTCTTGACATAAGCTACGTATGACTGTGCTCACACACCAAGCTGTGTTCGCTCATGCAGGCCCTTCTCTGGCCAGGCTATTGTTCTACTGATTGGTGGTTTTGAACGGGGCATTAAACATTGATTACTTCACAAGGCTAAAACAAGTTACTCTATGTGATGACCCTGTCACCTTTGTTTTTGCTAAATGTGAACAATGAGAGAAATCACAGATTACCATCGTTTACACTAAATGAACCGAGGAAAATAAATATATGTAGTGTCAAGAAGACAAGGAGGGGTTGTCGTGGTGGCAAGGTAAAAACAAGAGTTACCGCCCGTGTGCAATGTGACGTCACTTTCAAGAACATTTGTGTTAAAGTGGGTTTGCTCAATACACGTTCGGCGAGGACCCATGTTCACAACAACGACAAAGCCCAGGCTATTCATGATCTAATTCTTGACAATACACTAGATATTTTGGCTTTAACGGAGACATGGTTTAAAGATAACGGGTCGGATCACATAGCTATCAACAAACTGACACCGAATGGATACCAGTTTACACAGGTTACACGAAAGGGGAAACGAGGGGGAGGGATAGCTGTTATCCACAGAGACAATTTCAAATGCAGCAGTGTTAAGACCTTTAAACAGACCAATACATTTGAACTCCTCTCGCTGAGATTTATGACTGGATCAGAAGTTGTCAATTTACTAACAATTTATAGACCACCACTCAGGACAAGTGTCGCCTTGGATGAACTCGCGCTACTATTAGACCGTATTACAACCCTTCCAGGTAAAGTCTTGATTGTTGGTGACTTTAATTACCATGTGGATCAGTCGGAAAATAGGGATGATGTGAAGTTTCGTGGATTATTGGCATCCTACAACCTTGTCCAACACATCACAAAACCTACACACACTGGTGGTCGCACACTCGACCTAGTCATCACTCGAGAAGACGAGCTGAAAGTTAGTAACATCAATTTTGACCATTCAGTGCAGTCAGATCATTTCGCTGTTCTTTTCAACATTGACATCAAGTCACCTAGGAGGCAACGTAAGACTATAACCTATAGGAAGTGGAAAGATGTAAATGTTGATCATCTGAAATCTGACTTGGTGTCTAAACTTCCCACATGCGAAGGTCTTACTGTTTGTGAAACCCTGGACGTGTACAACAAGTGTGTGGAGACTGTTGTTAACGACCATGCACCTGAACGAACATGCACTATCACTGTTCATGACAACGAGGACTGGTACAGCGACGACATCCGCCACGCCAAGCGAAAACGCCGTCGTCTGAAGAAACGGATGAAGAGAACGGGACTTACCATATATAGACAGATTCATAGTGCACAACGGAATTATGTGAACGAAATCGTGGAGATTGCTAAGCGTGAACACTTTGGAAACATTCTCAATAATCTACAAGGCCAGAAAGAAGTTTTCAACGTTGCAAACAAGCTACTTTTCAGGAAAAGGTGCAAGGCTCTGCCATCAACCCCTTCAGGGTCTGCCCTCTGCACTGTGTTTTCCGACTATTTCACGGACAAGATTCTCCGGATTCGGCTAACTCTGACACCACAAGCTTATACTGCAGAAAGTCACAGTGAAGTAACGGAGTTTTGTCAACTTGTCACTTTCAATGCTGTCAGTGAAGATGAAGTTAATAAACTCCTTCAACGATGTCCCAACAAATCGTGCTCTTTGGATGCTATGCCTACTTGGCTCCTGAAGAACTGTTCTAAACCATTAGTGCCAACTATAACTTCTATCATTAATATGTCGTTGTCAGAAGGCCACGTACCTGCATCTCTAAAGGAAGCTATAATTACCCCTCTTTTAAAGAAACCATCCCTTGACGCAGACATCTTAAAGAATTACCGACCTGTTTCTAATCTCTCCTTCTTGTCCAAATTGATTGAACGTGTGGTTGCAGAAAGACGCAAACAGCACATGGCAGCACATTCTTGTCTGGAACCCTTGGAGTCAGCCTATCGCTCTTTCCACAGCACAGAGACAGCACTGCTCAGAGTGCAGAATGACATCCTTCAGGCAGTGGATACAGGTGGTGCTGCAATTCTTGTATTGCTCGACTTGTCAGCAGCATTTGATACCATCGATCACGGTATGCTGTTCTTGATTCTTAAAAAAAGGGTTGGTCTTGGGGGATTTGCCCTCGAGTGGATTAAGTCATATCTCACAGGCAGGAGCCAACGTGTCATCATCGGTGATCATTCCTCCGACTCCAGAGATCTGCTCCATAGAGTGCCCCAGGGGTCTGTGCTTGGGCCTATCCTTTTCATCATCTACACTTCTCCGCTTGGTGACATTGTTAGATCACATAACCTGTCCTTTCATCTCTATGCAGATGACACTCAACTTTATCTTGCATTTAAACCAACTGATCAGCAGTCTCTAGACTTGAAGCCTGTGTGACCGACATTAAGGACTGGATGTCAACCCACTACCTGAAATTGAACAGTACCAAAGCTGAGGTACTCATAATATCTCCCAGACGTGCATCCACTCGCATGTCTCTCCCTGAATTCCGCATTGATGACCAAGTTATTCCCCCAACAACAGAAGCTAAAAACCTGGGAGTCATCTTCGATTCACACATGACATTTGAATCGCATATCAGGACTGTTTGTCGGAAATCTTTCTATCATCTGCGGAATACCAGTCTTATTAGAAAGTACTTGAACGAAGCCACTGCCTCCACGCTAGTCAATGCCTACATCACCCCCTGCCTAGACTACTGTAATTCTCTGCTTCACGGACTACCCGACTACATCATCCAACGGTTACAACGTGTACAGAATACTGCAGCCAGACTGGTTACAAACACAAAGCAGTTCGACCACATTACACATGTCCGTGCCAAACTTCACTGGCTCCCTGTGTTATACAGGATAAGATACAAGATCCTCGTACTTGTCTTCAAATGCATCAACAACCAGGCTCCTCAATATCTCGCCGACCTCGTAACCAGTGATAAGCCAGCCCGAGTTCTCCGGTCATCTGAGAGCCGTCTCCTATATGTGCCACCATCCGGATCTCGTAGCTTTGGAGACCGCTCTTTCATGGTTGCTGGTCCTTATTTGTGGAACCGGCTCCCCCTGGAGCTTAGAGCTTTGGACAAAATTGATATCTTCAAATCGAGACTGAAGACTCATTTTTTCCGTGAAGCCTACGGCGACAGACTTAAGTTTTGACTAGTGTTTTTCACCTTTGTGTCATTGATGATTTTCCATGCGCGGTTGAGCAGTTTTCTGGAAATGGCGCTTTATAAGTATTTTCATTCATTCATTCATTCATAAGTGAGTTATAGAGGCAGTCCATGAGAGTTTAATATTAGACTTAGCTATTTTAATATCATCATTATAGGCTTCAGCCAGTAACGGGTTTGAATCTTTCAGGTCAGGATGGTTTAGTCTTTTATAATAGAATAGCATTCTATGGTATATATCTAGTTGCAGTGGGAAAATTCCGAGCTCAGAAAGGCAACCCATATTGGTAGTTTTAGGGGGTTGGCACAATATTGACTTACAGGTTTTTATGGTTATCTTGTTGTGTTCTATATAATTCCACTAAGGTAAATTTACCGTATTTTTTTTGGTGTATTAGGCGCACTTTTTTTACCAAATATTTTATTTTCTAGAAGGGGTGCGCCTAATACACAACGTTAAGCAAATCCAGGTTTTTCCCGTGTCTACACCGAAGTCGGGAGTTCAAGAAATAATTGCCCTACAATCAACAAATGTCGGCCCGGTGACGCTACCTCAAAAGTTTATGATATATTACCACTCAAACTAAAGACAGTATTGTTCCCTTTGTGTCCATTTATATTTGTCATAAATGTTTTAGATATTTTAAAATGCGTCCATGTCATCAATAATCTTTTAGATGCGGTTAAAATATGTCAATAATTATCGCCCGTATTTCTGTTATTTCATGCACAAAAAAAATGTCGTCCTTTTATGCTAATCCGTGTACGGTATATTGTTAGTCATAACCGGCAATGCAAACACCATCGGCCGATAGCCATTCTACTTTAACGATGTTTAAAAAAATAGCATTCGTATCGTTAATATTTCTTGCTATTTCCACATCATATATTTCTGCTATTCCGTGCAGATTGGCCATTACCAACAGTCCACACATGTCCCCGTTCAAGGTCGATAGTGCTATCAGTCAAGTTGACGTATAGGGCGGGGTACGCATTCATACAAGCATTTTCATTGGTTCAATATAAGTCATCGGTAGTAAGGGTGGGATTACAGTTAAACTGACATGTCATGTGTTGAAGCTGTTCAGTCTAACCTGTCGTCGAAACGGCAAATCTGCTCGACGTATATCATTGACATAGTCAACCAATTCTTTCTCTATTTGTGGATAACGTGCCACGCTCTATCTATGCGCTTCCTTACTTGGTTACTAAGTTACAAATTCATAGCCGTCTTACGTTCGACTTGCAAAAATTAAATTCAAAACCCGCGACACTGTTACCGTATTCTTTAACCGTTCGTCTCGTAGCCATTCTAAATAAATAATTTTTAGAAATTTTATGGAATGTTCGTTGGTATTTTCTATACATAGCTGCAAATTTTACATCAAGCCGTTTCAAGTTACCGATAGTTTCATGCAACATGGATTCACTGATTGATACATTGTTATAAATTACCGGTATCGTTAATTATCTACCGGTGAGTTGTCACGGTATGCTTTACGAAGTTGTTTATAGTTCACAAAATCATTGTTTCTTTGATTGGTATTAAAATAATATTGTATTATGTTACTGGTAGATCTAAATGGCTACAATTTGGGTATTGTCATGCCGCGTGTAGTGGGCGGGGCAATGGACACCGTTTCATTGTCCGTTGTTTGGATAGTTTAAATTGACTGGAAGTATTGTTTCCATTTTACCGGTAGTCAGAATTTAAGTCGCGAGTAGCTGATCATAATAAATTATTTCTACAGTTATTATTTCATTTGTTTATCATCAATACTTCGTGAATTTAACAGAAAGTAATAGACTGCCATGTTTGTTGTTATCGGGACTTTAACGACAATTTGACTACCGTACAAGCGCCAGAATTACTTTTTAAGATATAAAACAATTCAATAGAAAGTTAATGTTAAATATAAAGTCTTATGCAATGCAGAAACTATAAATATCGTTTCTTGTTTCATAAAAAAATATATATAAAGCTTGATACGGCTAAATATCGGTAATTATTACCGTACATGTATAACTGTAAGCAGTAAGTTTGACCCAGTTATTGGAGATCCAAGTGTATTTGAATCACGTATGGTATTGCACGTGTTTCACAAGACGCCGGAGAAGGGTGCGCCTAAAGCATGCACTTTTATTTTTTCCTGAAATACCTATGCCAAACTCGCCCTGCACCTTATCTACGCATGCGCCTTATACACCGAAAAATACGGGTAATTTGACATTGTGCACTAAATGAGAACCCCAGACATCAGATGCATATAATCCAATTTGCTTTACAACCGAGTCGTACAGTTTAATTAGCACTTCTGTAGGTAATTGATTAGGAGTGCATACTTTACTTTTAATACTATACCAAGTTCGCCTTGCCTTTTTGCAAAGGTCAGACATAGCTCCTTTAAAAGAATTGTTATTTGTTATATTTGCGCCTAAATACAATCTGATTAAAACACAGATCCAATTTCGTTTCGTTTTTTATAGTTCAAAATTTCATTTTTACTTGTCTTTACTACTCTTGGATCTGGAGGACTTGTTATTTAATTCGTGTTCTGGCTGAAATAAGGGGTCAGCCAATCAAATGGTCTGTCGAATCGACCGTTTGACCTTTTCATGCGTGGAACTGTGGGTAGATATTACCAGCCAACGACGTCTATACTATAAACACCAGCGGATAGAAATCATAACAAAACAAAAGTGGATTTTGAAAAGCGTGGCGGTCGCTAATTGGTTAATCGAATGACTGACGTTATCGGGTCAAATGTCCCGTGCTTGATACCTGACGTCATAGAACGTGAGCTTCCACTATAACTAGTTAGATCTACATGAGTGTAGGCCATCGAAAGTATAAAAAACGAAACGAAATATATTTTAATTAGATTGGCCTAAATACATATATGAATTAACGATATCCAGAGAAGTATTACCGAAAGTAAAATTTACATTTTTACGCTTGAAAATTTGATTATCTTTGGGTGTATTTATGAAACACATTATTTTGGATTTAATTGGGTTTACTTCCAATTTCCACTTTCAACAAAATTCATGCAGATGGTTAAGAGATTTTTGAAGACCTAGCGAAGAAGTTGAGAATAATACAAGATCATCTGCAAATAGGAGGTGAGATATTTTGAGATCACCGAGACAAGGAGCTGCTGTGTTACCAATATAAGTTTGCAAATCATTAACATAAATATTAAATAGCGTAGGGCTTAAAACACAACCCTGTTTGACACCGATATCTGAACTGATTTGTTTGGAAAGTCCATTGTTGGTTTTAACTATATATGAAGTACTGCTATACACTGAATTTATTATGTTAAAGATGTTTCCATTTATGTCATGTTTAAGTAATTTAAGTAATAGACCCTTTCTCCAAATGGTATCGAATGCTTTAGTAAAATTTATAAAACTGATAAAAACATTTTGATTCTTACTTTTATATTTATTTAGGATAGTTTTAAAAATGTATATATTGTCAGTAGTACGATGAATTTACGAAAGCCACCTTGAGCTGGATCTAACATGTTGTTTGATTCAAGATAATGTATAATTCTATTATTAATAATGGACAGGAAACATTTAGAAAGACAACTAGCCAGGGCAATTCCTCGGTAATTTCCAGGGTCTTCCTTTGGACCTTTTTTGTGTATTGGTACTATGTAGGATTGATTCCAGTTTGAAGGTATTACTCCGGAAGCGAGGATTAAATTAAAAAAATTCATGTACTGATCTATTAGGATTTCTAAAGAAGCCTTTAGCATTTCGTTTAGAATTAAGTCTGGGCCATTTGATTTTCCAGGCTTTAACTTTTTAAATGCATTTCTTACTTCTTTGGCTGAAATTTCTTGGTTTAATTGAAGGTTTACATTATTTGGTATTTGGAGATTGTGGATTAATTTATCTATTTCCTGTGAGTCAGAATCGTTCATATTATTATTCTGAAATAATTTATAAAAATGCTGGTGCCAGTTATCGATAGGGATGTCACTGTCTGTTTTAGGTTTATCATCATTATCGTCTAACAAAGAATTAACCAGTTTCCAATAAATTTTTGGATCATTTGTCTCTAACTCATTAAGTTTCTTAATAATTGAATTTTTAGCTTCACGGCTTTTATATTTTGTTACCTTTTATAATTTTTTTTTTCTGCTATAATAGATTTCCCATAAGTAGTTATTTTGTGGGCTTTTGTTGAAATTATGTTGGGTCCTAACATGTCCCTACGTAGTCTATTACAGCCTTTGTCAAACCATTTGTGTTTTGTAGTTGTTTTCTTTATCCTGACCACCCTGACACATGCTCTTGACGCGTCAAATAAAATATTGGTCAGATCTGAGTTAGCCTTGTCTGTGTCATTATCATCGAAAGTCTTTGACAAAAATTTGTTAGCTTGAGTCCGGAAAAAAGGTTTATTTAGTTCTTTGATTAAGGATTGGTTCGAATCAGCTTTCCATATGAATTTATAAGGTTTCTGTATAGTATTAGAGGGGTTATTGCCAGAAGAGATACCTCTTGTAGGGGATAGTATGTCCTAAATAGGTTTAACCAAAATCTTGCAAGATATCAGACAATGATCGGACAAATAGGTTAAGGCCGAAACTTTAAAACAATTAATTTTGTCAGTTAATGATGTACTTGTAAGAATGTAGTCTACCGAGCTGCAGCCTATATAATTAATACAAGTATAATTGCCAAGTGAACTTGAAAATAACATTAGTAAATATAAAGACTTAGGCGATATACTTCTAGGAGCCGATTTTAATTCACGAACATTTAATCTTCCAGATATATTTATTTCAGATATAGATGCGTCTAATAGTAATAAACCCTTTCCACAAATTTACAACTCAAATAATATAAACAAAGATAAACTTCCAACAATTAGGAATAATAAAGATTCTGTTATCAATACCTGGGGAGGGGAACTTATACAACTATGTAATACAACATATGTGTATATTCTTAATGGTAGAACACTTGGTGATTACATGTTTCACATCTAAAAAGCAAATTTGACAATTTTTCAAAGATGGCACTTGAACTTCAAAAGCAGAAACAACAGCAACAAAATGTCAGTATTTCACATTGTCTAAGCAAAAATCCTGTTTATGGGTTAGGTCAGCTGTCTACATGTTTAAGCCAACTTCATCAATCCTCAATGCTCAGTCTCGCAAAATAAAAGCTAATTGGTGTGGGCCTTACGTGATTCACCAAATCTTGGACAGGACCCACTATGTTCTTGCTACTTTGGATGGTCATGTTCTTCCAGATGTGTTCTCTATTAACCGCCTCAAACCTTGTTTTGTGCATGCTCCAAATCTCAATGAACGTATTACGCACATTGATCAATTGCAGCAGAAATTAGGTAAAGCTTCACATACTGTAAATTCAGTAACTTGTGAGAATGCCCTGGAATTCACAGATGAACTGAATAATGTTTTATCTAGGTTTGATAGTTTGCATATCTGCAATAGAGTTACTATTCCTGTCGATACCTCACTTTGCCTAAGTCACTATGCTGAAAATCATCATTTAGCCTCTGTTAATGCTTTATCCTCATCACAGATAGAGCAGCAATGCAATCTGGTATCTCAGGTTCCTAATGTCGATCATATGTATATCTCAAAGGCTAGTTTTAAACAAGGACAATTACATGTTCCTGTTGGCATCCCTAATGCACAAGGGAAATGTTCGTATGAATGAATTAATGTTACCTCTTCCCCTGATCTGTCCAATGCCACTATGGCATAATATTGATGAGAAGAAAATTCCCGTCATAGGGAGTACAGAAAGATTTTATCATCTACTCTGCACATTTAAAGAGGACGATTTTGAGAATTGTTGTTGACAATTTTGTGTTCATAACCTGTTATCTGTTACTATTCAATTGTATCTTGCCATCTTTTAGTATCAATAAAATATCACGATTAATTATCATATACACTGCTATATTGATCTGAATATGTTAACTGTAGGGTTAGAGCATTTTGAACACACAGAGAATGAAAACCACGCCAGTCGACTCAATAACACTCCCAATGATACACCGCGCACATGGTAACCTAAGACTATTGATTGGATGTGAGCAGAACATCTGTTTAACAAACAGATTCATTTGCAGAAACTGGACAGGTTATGAAATGCTTCAGAACTTTGGACGTGTTGCCCATTGCTTCAGAAGCCGACCAACCAACTTTTTGATCAACAAAACCATAGCTCAGTCAGTTAGGAAAATATCATGCTTCAGACACTTGACAATGGAAAGACTTGTTTCAGAAAAATGTTTTCTAGGTCGGTTTATGTCTTCTATGGTTGAATAACTGACTGTGCTTCTAGATGTCATTTAAAGAAATCTGGACATTCTTAACAAAGATTTTGCAGAATTATAAGTTGTAAGTGGTCTATAGATATGGGGATTACTGAAACAGTCTGATGTAAATCATGCATTTAGACAAACTGTGGTTAAGTAAATAAGTAACCAAACAAGAAATGGAACAAAATATTATAATTTTAATTACAGGTCGAATGATTTTTTAGGATTTATATGGAGATTCGTTTATTTCTAAGAAAATATTATAACATAAAATTAGCAAAATATAAATTGTATCCAAGGAATTGTTCCTTTATCTATGCACACAATATTTCAGATTAAGCAGCAAATATAGACTTCTGTCTGATCCATCGTAAATTTTAAACGGATTTCTTCGATTATGAACAAACTAGTTAACTTTGGTTATTATAAACTTGCCTGTGTGTTAGAAATCAACTCCTGTTATATAAAATCCATTACACAACTAAATATCACAAAGAATAAAAACAGTTCTCTCTTGAAAAGTGCGACTATTTACTTGTATTTCGACAGAGTGGAAGACAACAATGCCTTCGTCACGTATTGGAGGGTGGTTTAACTTTGACAACCACGTGTTGTAATGAAAACAAAGCACGATCGTTTGAGTTTGGGCTACGAAAAATATCAATTGAAGACAATTACATGGCATTGAAACCAATGATCGCCAGTCTATCATATTTTATTCACAATGAAAATATCACTGATTGCACGGATACTCGTAAAAATAAAGTCATATATAAACTACAAATATCCTATCTTCTTTATGTTATAAATAATTTTACAAGGATCATGAAGCTCACCTCCGAAGTCTCCGAGTGTAGTGTTAATTTGATCGCATTCTTTCGATCAAATAATAACAGCTTCAGTAACATTTTTAAGCGTGTTGTAGCAGCCCTCAAAGTGCCTATTGCCTGGTGGGTATGTTAGGCGCAGATTGCCCTCCTTGCGCGGATTACCCCTGCGCATGCGCGAATCTCCCTCTAATTTCCGATGAGCAATCTGCGCGCGCGAAGTGAACTTTGTCCGGGCAATTTAATGGATTACTGCGATGATAATAATCCGCTTAATCTTAATCGGTAATCACCATGGATTACTGCCTTAGTATTATAAGTCATTTTAATGAAATTTGCGAGAAATGAACCGAGTGTTTTATAACACAAGGCGTTCAGATTTTACGCCAAATTACCACTTTACCGACCCGAGAGCCGTCTATGTGGTTACGATTTATATGTTTACAATTTACAGAAAAATGATTTTGAAAATATTTACTTATTCAACTTGGTCATCGTTTTATTCTTTCTGTTATTCATATTCCAACAAGAGGAAATTTTTTTTTATATAAATGGCTGACTAAATTACTAAATAAAACGATGACCAAGTTGAATCAGTGAATATTTTTTTCTATTAATTGTGAACACATAAATTGTAACCACATGTAGTTACGACAAACTACTGCAAATATTTTTTATATTCCGTTACCTGGTCAGCACCGATTATGAGATACTGCTGACAGAATTTCAAATTAAATCTTATTTTCTAAGCACACACGCTAATTATGTTGTGATTTTAATAATTATTCACTACAAAGCCGATAGAGGGCAGGTCATACATATATTTACGTCTGACAGACAACTAACATCTCGAAAAACATCGAGGGGTAATCAGCGCAACGTGGGCATATATATATTTACGTCTGACAGACAACTAACATCTGGAAAAACATCGAGGGGTAATAAGCAACGTGGGCAATCTGCGCACCAGCTTCATCAGCGCAGATTGCAATCTGCGCGAGGGGCAAAGATTGCGCCTAACAGGTATACATTGCCAATAAGCGTGTAAGACCCTGTAGGAAATGGAACATTAATTGTAAATGGCCTGTACATATGTTAAATAATATATATATATATATATTATCATATATTAAAGATGGATAATATTTAAGGCCCGTAAAACGAATGTAGTTGTTTTTGTGCCTCATGCGTGTTAAAAAGAAAATTATCCCATCCAAGTCAAATAATTAAGACGGTAACAAAATAAAAAAAAAATGCGGTTTGTTAAGTCGATGCCGAGTTGAGACACACTTAAACCAAACTTGAATTGTCTTAAAAAGTGTCGAAAAGCGTTCCAATTTCCTATGCTGTCACCCTTAATACGATCTGATATCTCCCAAAGCATGACGTAACCAGCTTCCATATTGGTTAAAAGTTTTGGGGATTTCAATTTCTTAAGAAATAACTGTTTTTATTCGTTGGAATATTTAGTTGTGCAATGGCAATCTCGAAACCAGAAAATTTTTTCCGGCCCCGCGGCTGCCTCTGGGCACGAGATTGGTGCAATGGATTTTATTTCACGGGAGTTGATTTCAAACACACCTGCAAGTTTATAATAACCTAAGTTAAAGGGTAATATTGGTGTCAGTCATTATCATATATGTGCATGTGCGTCACACATGGGGGGGGGGGGGTCGGACCCCCCCCAATTGTTTTCCTGGGGGGGGGGGGTCTGAATATACTTGGACCCCCCCTAAAATTTGGCAAAGTAAAGTGCCCGAAATCTCATATAACACTAATTTTAGGACTGGAATAGCAGTAAAACGCGTTTGCGGCCATCAAATATTCCAAAATTTTCTTGGGGGGTCAATACAAGAACGAGTCCTAATGAAACACTAATTTCACTTTTCTTTTAATTGAATACCACGAATTCGTACTGAGTTGACTATTGATTAAAACATTTTGTTTGGGGCCACTCTACTTTGTGAATGCAACTGCAACAATGTGATTGGATGGAATACAGAGTGGGATTTCGGTTACAGAACCATTGGATACTTTTGGACTTGCTCACACAGGCTAGAATAGCAGAAAACGCATTTACGGTGGTTAAATTTTCAAAATTTTCTCCGGGAGGGTGAGGCTCCCATAGCCTGCGACGTTTGATTGGTTGTTTGGAATTCTGGGCAGCCAAGTAGGCTATATTGGACCAAATTGAAGTTGCTGTGGGTGTAAACGATTGATTGGAATTCGAGTCAGCAAGTCACCTTAATTAGGCTATATTAGCTAGACCACTTTGAAATTGTTTGTTCATGGGCTGAAATAGCAGGAAAAAGTGTTTGCAGCCGTTTAATATTCCAAAATTTTCTTAGGTGGGGGTAAGCCAAGCTTCTTCGCCTCTCAGGGAAGACCGGTGCCGCTGTCTGTAAACATGTTAAACATTGCATTGGTGTGATATTTTAGTTTAACCCCATAAATTATGCCAAACAATGTTTACAGAGGACTGAGACTTTAAACAAAATTTATGGGGGTACCCCCCCTCAGAAGTTGCGGACCCCCCCCCCCCAATATATATTTCACGGCTACGCCCCTGTATATGTGATAGAACTGATTAAACACATTCCAAATATAATTTTAACACAGAGATCATTGCTACGATAGAGGAATAATAAAGGTTTCATGAATCGGAAGTGAAGAATGCCAAAGGATAACACGAGTTGTTCCTCTATATAACTGACTGAAGTGACTATTATAGTGATAACAGATACATGGCGAATTTCTGCTCACTAATAATTCCTTCGAAGATCAAAAGTTGTTGTGTGACATTGTGAGAGGATATCTGACAATTCATAAAAAGAATTGACTGCCACTAGATAAGAGAGTGCATTACCATGTTTTTATAAGGTAAGGGAGACCAGAGTACATTGAACCGCCATGGATATATAAATAAATAATACTAGACAACCCCAAGGCTATACATAAGTGAGACAATTTCTTAGACCCATTTCTCCGTGGGTCTACCGGACCAGAGTCGCTCGTCAGCAAATCAAGCTGTCCGAATTTAGACAGAATATTGGATAAATTTTTGTTTAATTCCAATCTAATTAAAATATAGATCTATATTTCGTTTCGTTTTTTATACTTTCGATGGCCTACACTCATGTAGATCTAACTAGTTATAGTGAACGCTCACGTTCTATGACGTCAGGTATCAAGCACGGGACATTTGACCCGATAACGTCAGTCATTCGATTAACCAATTAGCGATCGCCATGCTTTTCAAAATCCACTTGTGTTTTGTTATGATTTCTATCCGCTGGTGTTAGTATCAGTGGCGGCGCCAGCCGTCGGTGGTTGGAGGGGCAAAGCAGGGGCAAAGTCCAAGGTTAAGGGGGCAAAGGCACGAGTATCAACTAAGGGGGGGGGGTCTCCCCCAGAAAATTTTGAAAAATAGGCTGCCAGAAATGCAGCCTGGCAGTATTTCAGGCAATGACCGTTGAGGTAAAGTGTCAAACGAACGGACTCGACGAATCCCACTCTCGAGCGTCAATGTCGGGAGTATTTATGGAGGGTATGGGGGACCTCCCCCAGTAAATTTTGAAAAATAGACTCTCGGAAATGCTCTCTGACAGCGTATTCAGTCAGGCACCGATCGTCGGGATAAATAAATCTGACCACATACTGTCCGTAGCCTGATCACTAGTTTATACGATCAGAGACCAAAATGGCAAACGAACGGACTTGCGAACCTCAACGAAGTACCTTTGTGTGCGCTAAAGTAGCGAGTCCTTGTGGGGGTTTTGGGGACCTCCCCAAGAAAATTTTGAAAACCAGACTGTTGGAAATGCTGCCTGGCAGTATTCAGGCACCGATCGTAGAGATAAATAGAGCTGATCGGATGTCACCTCTGACCTGATTACTAGTCTTTCCGACCCTAGAGAGGAAAGTGTCACATGAAACTCAATGAAGTCCCCAATAATTTGAAAAGTAGGCTGCCCGAAATGCAGTCTGGCAGTATTTCAGGCATTGATCGTCGAGATAAAGATACCGCCTGTCGCCAAATTACTAGTTTATCCGACCAGAGAAGAACGTGTCAAAAGGGCGGAGTGAGTGACTCAATGTGAATGAATATTTTCGCCACTATATTTTGTGAAATAAACGAACTTGCGAACCTCAACGAAAATTTGAAAAGTAGACGGCCCGAAATGCAGTCCGACAGTATTTCAGGCATTGATCGTCGAGATAAATAGAGCTTAACAGATACCGCCTGTCGCCAAATCACTAGTTTATCCGATCAGCGAAGAAAGTGTCGAGCGGGCGGAGTAAGAGTGACTCAAAGTGAATGAATATTTTCGCCACTATATTTTGTAAAATAGAATGCAGTCAGGTAGCATTTCAGACATTTTTTTTCCCGAAAATTATTGGGGGGGCAAACAGAGGGCAGGCAAGATTTTTGGGGGGGCAAATGCCCCCCCTTGCCCCCCCTTGGCGCCGCCACTGGTTAGTATAGACGTCGTTGGCTGGTAATATCTACCCACAGTTCCACGCATGAAAAGGTCAAAGGGTCGATTCGACAGACCATTTGATTGGCTGACCTCTCATTTCAGGTAGAACACCAGTTAAATAACAAGTCCTCCAGATCCAAGAGTAGTGAAGACAAGTAAAAACGAAATTTTGAACTATGAAAAACGAAACGAAATTGGATCTGTGTTTTAATCAGATTGGTTTAATTCACTACAAAAGTTGAATTTGATCCCACCAAACTGCCAACTTATGTGCATTTTACGGCGATTTGTAGGAGCATAGGAAATCCAAACTCCTGCTTGTTTCGATCGTTGCATGGATGCCAAATCTGTGGATATTTGTTTTTAACTATACACTGATTGTTTGCAGATTCATTAGATCACTACGAAATAAGTGACTAGGATTGAGATCTAAGTCCAGATCTATGTTAACATGGAATTTTTACCACTGTTCAATGTGCCCCATTATTTGGTTAAACCTGCTCCGATTATTTTGTAAAGAGGGGTTCACTGACCCATTATGGTAAAGTGGATTAAAATGAGTGTTGTTTTTTTTAAAAAAATTAATTTGAAGATTAATTTAATTGAATCTGATACACGATAGCAACTATGATATGTCTTCAAACAATACAATAAAGTAAAGAGAGAGAGAGAGAGAGAAATGGGGTTTAACGTCCACTCGACACAAATTAGGTCATTTTGGGACTAACATATGGTTTCAATTTTTATTTCAATAATTCGCTTGCGCGTAGGGGTCTTTAGCAGTGGGAGGAAACCGGAGTGCCCGGAGGAAATCCACGAGGTTGAGAAGGTGCCCCTATCTCCATGCCACATACGCTCACACCGTGGTTCGAAACCACAGCCGCAAGCCAGAGGTGACCGGCCAGCTAGAGGTCGAAGCGCGGCACTCTAGACCACTAGGCCATCCCAACCCCCCATAAAGTAAAGAGATCTCACAATAAAAACATTTGATATGAAATGAGTACAAACATGTATGTGGACAAAATGGTTCCATGTGCCCCGGTCTCCCCTATAGAAGGAATAAAAACTACGGATTGTACAGACTATGTCTATTTTTCTCGTGTTCTCTTATCTTATGATAATTACTTTATTGAATCGTCAGATATCCTCTTGCGGTCCCATATAACAACTTTTTGTCTTCAAAGGAATTATTAGTGTGCAGAAATTTGCCTATGTATTTGTTATCACTAGTCACTTCAGTCAGTTATATAGAGGAACAACTCGTGTTTTCCTTTGGCGTTCGTCACTTCCGATTCATGAATCCTTTATTACTCCTCTATCGTAGCAATGATCTCTGTGTTAAAATTATATTTGGAATGTGTTTAACCAGTCCTATAACATATGTGATAATGACTGACACCAATATTGTCCTTTAACTAGTTGGCTCATAATCAAGAAAATCCGTTTAAAATTCACAATGGGTCAGACAGTACTCAGTAGGCACAATGGACCATACTCTTGACATTAATACTGGTCCAAAAACTAATCATTTATTTAGAATTACTCTACTGCAAGCGAAGATATTAGCCTTTGAAGGTTTCACAGACGTGTGCAATAATTTCAACCACGGTACTGGTTGATCAAAGCTAAATCTCGGTCCTCCATATTCAAAGCATTTTTGAGTGCAAATCTTTAAGATCAAAGAAATTACTAAACCACATAATAGTTTTTAAAAAAGTGATTCACATAATTTTGATTATTAAAACATACTGCAAAAAAGACATTAATGCATTACATGTGTCCTATAACCAGCTACATTAACTTCAATACACATAAAATACTGTACTAGAGTAGTTATCCCATAAATCAGGGGAATTATCAAATACAACACCCCTGCATGAAAACAGTACAATAATCATGATGGTGATTAATTACACAATAGACATATCAATTTTTTTGACAACAAAACAATGATCATCATCTTTATATGGTGTCTGAATGATATGTTAAACCATCCATTAAAGATACAGAGAGAGCGAGAAATGGGGTTTAACGTCAACTCAACACAACCAGGTCATTTCGGGACTAACATATGGTTTCAATTTCATTTCAATAATTCGCTTGCGCGTAGGGGTCTTTAGCCGTGGGAGGAAACCGGAGTGCCCGGAGGAAACCCACGAGGTTGAGAAGGCGCCCCTATCTCCATGCCACATACGCTCACACCAGGGCTCGAAACCACAGCCGCAAGCCAGAGGTGACCGGTCAGCTAGAGGTCGAAGCGCGGCACTCTAGACCACTAGGCCATCCCAACCCCCCCATTAAAGATACATTATGTAAGATTTAGATAAAGAACTAGTCATTCTTGCTATAATAGTTTGTAAAATGAATAATTTGAAAATTCCATTCAAATTACTCTATTGCAAGCAAATATATTAGCCTTTGAAGGTTTCACAGACGTGTGCAATAATTTCAACCACGGTACTGGTTGATCAAAGCTAAATCTCGGTCCTCCATATTTGATCAAATCAAAGGATTGCTGAACCATTCTAATCTGTTTAATATCGGAAAAATCTGATGCCATTGAGAGATGATTAAGGCCTGGATCAGGTAATTAATGTCTAATTAATACTTCAGAAAAAATTTCAGGCCTAAAGAAAGACCTGCAATGGGCAGATTTTGCTCTTGCATAATGCATGTTTAATTTCTTGTGTTACAAAAGTACCACTTAAATTACACATCTCTTGTATTACAATAACAGTACCTTTATCATTATATTACAATAGTAGCCTGCAACTTAATACCTTTATAAATACTACTAAAATAGTACTACTTTATCCACTTAATTATAATATTAGGACCAGCTAATCCATTAATTTAACAATTTCAGATGGTATGCTTTCCAATATGTCATTTAAGAGAATGATAGTGATTTGACCCAGCCAATATATACTAATCATATCTCTTTAGGCTCTTTAATTTCTTTAAGTAGAGAAATAGCACAGTTGATAGAATCATTGACATCATCAAATATCTGTATACCTTCTTTACTTGCCATATCACTTAAATACATTCGACCACGATTATAATCTTCTAATGCACTTTCACTGAGCTATAAAAAAATACAAACATTCTAGTTAGGTCAGGTAATTGTGGCAAGTTTAATTATTATTTAATAGAGTGTTTGTTTTCTTATCTGCAGAAATAATTTGGTCGGTTTCCATATTTTGGATGTTGAAGTTGTAATTGATTATTGAATTAATTTAAATATACTATTCAAAAAAAGTAGGGGATATTTGATTTTGGGGGCATAATACTAAAATATGCAAATGACTACGAAAAAAGTCACTATAGAACCTAACAGAAGAAATATTTCTAGTTACATGTGACGCCCAAACGCACCAATAGCTACCGCATGGAATGCAGGTGATGCTTGGGATCATCATGGGGGTCCAACCCAAGATTTGCACGACTCTGACTTTGAATGTTACAGTCATTGTGGCATTGAATTCCAGGGTGGAAACATCAGTTTAATTGTTTTAGTGACCAGAAAACAAATTTTGATATGCTTCGGCTTACCCAAAATGAAAGGTTACGTGCCCTTGGCATGCTACAGATCGGCACAACACAGGCGGTTGTGGCGCGGACGATGAATGTTTCTCAGTCTGTCATAAGCAGGCTATGGTCCAGATACCGTGATACACAATCTGTACAGGACAGACCACGCTCAGGTCGACAAAGGGCGACAACTCAAGCCCAGGATCGATTTATCCGTACCTTGGCCTTGAGAAATCGTGTCATCACAGCAAATCAGATCAGCGCTTGTCTTCAAACAGACACTGGTGTGAGAGTGAGTGGCCAGACGATTCGGAATCGACTGCATAGGGGTCACCTTCGCGCCCGACGTCCTCGCGTGATCCCTTGTTTGAGAGATCATCACATTCAGGCAAGACGTCGTTGGTGTAGAGATCGTCAACACTGGGATAATCGACGCTGGAGCAATGTGATGTTTTCTGAGGAGTCAAGGTTCACTGTTGATTTTTTGGACAGACGTAGGAGGGAGTGGCGTCGTCGAAACGAGCGCTTCCAAGACGTTAACGTCATCAGACATGATAGATTTGGGGGTGGTTCTGTTATGGTGTGGGGAGGCATCACTGTTGCTGGAAGAACGGCATTACATGTTGTTGCAGGGCGTGTTACAGGCCCGTACTCCCGGGACAACATCTTGGCAGTCCATGTTGTGCCGTTCGCACGACGTCATGGCCGCCGTTTCATCTTCCAGGATGACAACGCAAGATGTCACAGGGCCAGAATCGTTACAGGTTACCTCCAACAACAGAACATCACCACATTACCTTGGCCAGCACTAAGTCCCGACCTCTCCCCCATCGAGCATGTCTGGGACATGCTTGGACAGAGGTTACGTCAACGTCAACAACGTCCTGCCAATGTCCAAGAACTTGCTGCTGCGTTGCAACAGGAATGGGACAATCTGGACCAAAATGACCTTAGACGTCGCATTAGGAGTATGCCACGTCGAATCAATGCTTGTTTGGCGAACAGAGGAGGACTTACCCGTTACTGACTTTGTTGTGATGCTGTGGTAACTTTGCTGTTTGATCCCGGGTATCATTTTACCCTTATAATGGTCAGTCTGTGCCTTACTTAGTCTAACGATCATTTGGAATAAATCGATGAATGTGAACTTCATTTCATTTTGTCATTTGTTTCTTCGTCAGTTTCATTAGGTGACTTTAATAACACTTAAAAATCAAATATCCCCTACTTTTTTTGAATAGTATATATAAGAATTTTGTGAAATATGGTTTGATAAATTGGTGACGCAATTCATTACAGCAAGGGCAGCTTAAAATAAAATGTGGTTCAGGTTACAAAGTGTGCACTTCTTTCACTACATTCTTTCTTATTGTATCAGCTTACATCTATATTTAAATGATGTGCTGATATTTGGAATGTACTACAGTTTTACGAAAGATGGGTTGAGAGGCAACGAAACATACGCCCCCGGGCAGTCAACAAGAGTTGTCGCATATTCTTACTTTTTTCGGTAATGAAACATTTATAATAGCCTACACTAAAATCTGATTAAGATAAACAACTCTTCAGGTAATTATCAGAAAATCATTAGAATATGTTTGGTTTTTAAAAAGTTCTACCCCATGTAGTCCGGCAGCCGATCGACAAACCTGGAAATATAGTCCACCTAATGGTTTTTGATGGATTATATATCTTCAGAGGGTGTAGGTTCAGGATCCGGATGATGCCACCCTAGCACCCTTGGGGAAATTTATATATTTAAGATGGTCGCCATGATGTATTTTCTGGTTATTTAGTGGGGTAAAATTGGTGACAGATTCTCTCGGACCGCGCCTTCAAGGTGGTTTCTAGAAGAATTTTATCCGCTGAATCCAATGGACTTGGTTATTCCTCCTAAATGTGTCGGCTAATTCCGCTAGGGGGCCAAATTCTAAATGGAGGCTCATTTTGGCGGGAAATTAATAAAGTTCCCTAAAAAGGTGTGAAATATATTAAAAAATAGATTCTTGCTGGATTATTTATATTAGATATGTGTAGATTCCGAATCCGGATGATGCCACCCTAGCACCCCTGGGGAAATTTAAATATTTAAGATGGCCGCTGTGAGGTATTTTCTGGTTGAAGGTGGTTTCTAGGAGAATTCGACCCGGAGAATCCAATGAGCTTAGTCATTCCTCCTAAAAGTGACGGCTAATTCCGCTAGGGGTCCAAATTCAAAATGGATTATCATTTTGGCTGGAACTAATAATGTTCCCTAAAAAGGACATGTAATATATTAAAAAATAGATTCTAGCTGGATTATATATATTAGATATGTGTAGATTCTGAATCAGAATAATGCCACCCTGACACCCTTGAGGAAATTTAAATATTCATGGTCATTATTAGGGTAAACTTCGTGACAGATTCTCGATTCTCTCGGACCTTGGTTTGAAGGTTGGATCTATAAGAAATTGACGCACTGAATCCAACGAGCTTGGATATTTCCCCTACAGGTGAAGGCTACTCTGCTGGGGGGAGGGGGAAATTAAAAATGGGGGCTCATTTTGGCGGGAAACTCGTAAAGTTCCATAAAAAGGGGTGTAATATATTGAAATATAGGTTTTAGGAGGATTATATATCTTCGATATGTGTAGATTCAGAATCCGGATGATGCTACCCTTGCACCCTTGGGGAAATTAAATTATTTAAGATGGCCGCCTTAGGGGGAGAGAGAGAAATGGGGTTTAACATCCACTCGGAGCAAACTAGGTCATTTTGGGATTAACATATGGTTTCAATTTTATTTCAATAATTTGCTTGCGCGTAGGGGTCGTTAGCAGTGGAAGGAAACCGGAGTGCCCGGAGGAAACCCACGAGAATGAGAAGCGCCCCTATCTCCATGCCACATACGCTCACACCAGGGATCGAAACCACAGCCGCAAGCCAGAGGTGACCGGCCAGCTAGAGGTCGAAGCGCGGCACTCTAGACCACTAGGCTGCCGCAATGTGCCATAACCAAACGAAACGTCAATATGGTGCCCACATTCGACAAAATAGCTAGGTTTAGGAAACCGCAGAAGAAAATAGTAAGAGTACTGCAGAATGAGCGTTAAACAACCTGGAAGACACTCTACTCCTTGTATTCTTATAAGAACACAAAAGCTTCACAGCCAAACACAATCCACCATTGGACCATAGTTCCAAGCAAATGTTGCTAAAAGTTAACTGGTGCTTACTTGTGATGTAAGAGAGGGACAAAAAAAAATTGGGATTTACCGTCCACTCGACACAAACTGGGTAATTTCGGGACTAACATGTGGTTTAATTTTATTTCATTAATTCGCTTGTAGGGGTCTTTAGTAATGGGAGGAAACTGGAGGACCCGGGAAAACCCCACGAGGTTGGATTCTTTTGATGTAATAGTGCAGCTACGTGTTCATTCTGGGCCGGATGAGTGTTTCTTTCGGGTTATATTTGTTATCATTTAAGACTGAACCGTGAAGTCAAAATGTATGAATAGTACCATTTGACCACGGACATGGGAATACAGTGATGCAATATACATGTGTACAATGACCAAAAGACTGATACCTTGGCAGTTTCTTGAGCTTCTAAATGGAGATCTATATTGAACTAAAAGGTTTTGCTGTTTACCACAAATTACAGGGCCATACAAACAAAAGCCACAAAGAGCGAATTGTCAAGAATACATTTTGATCCATTATGACACCCATCCGTGTCACTGTCACCTTCTCTGCTAAAAAACGGAGGGCAATGAGATATAGATAATGTTTGCTTGCGGCATACGAAACTTCAGCTTTATCTGTGCGTATGAGTGATCTCATAACTGTCAGTGAAAGTCCATACCGATTGCAAGTATTCCAGTGATTAGAACATATATGTGAGGTTGGGTTCTATTAAGAATACAAGAGAAAGAATATCCTCGGGTTGGTTGTTCTTGATACAAATTTTTTTACATTACTATATTTTCCATGGTCTCCTAAACTTAACTATAATGTCGGGTTTGAGAACCATATTGTCGTTTATTTCGATCATAGGACATTCAGCTGTTCAGATATGAATTCAGTGATCCTGAAAACCTATAGTTTGACGTATGACACTATCACTTTACTAACATCAAAATGTCCTGCCAAGTATGGTTACCATTTTGAATATGAGCTCGACCTCGAATAACTTTGGTTGAAACATGTTTTTATATTTAAATCTGAAATACTTGACATCGAAAACCTATATTTCAATATATTGCGCACTTTATAGAGAACTTTGTGAGTTTCCCGCCAAAATGAGCCTCCATTTTGACTTTGGACCCCCAGCGGAATTAAACCGTCACGTTTGGCGGAATACCCAAGCTCATCGGATTCATCAAGTCGAATTCTTATAGAAGCCACCTTCAAAGCGAGGTCTGAGAGAATCTGTCACAAATTTTACCCCACTGAAAATGCCTCATGGCGGCCATCTTGAATATTTGTATTTCTTCAAGAGTGTCGTACAGATTGTGAATCTACACATATTGGAGATACATAATCAACAAAAAAAACTGTATTTCAATATATTACACACCTTTTTTAGGGAACTCCTTGTGCTTTGCGAGTTTCCCGCCAAAATGAGTCTTAATTTTGACTTTTGCTCTTTAGCGGGATTAGCCGTCACTTTTTTGAGTAATACCCAAGCTCATTGGATTCAGTGGGTCGAATTCCTACAGAAACCACCTTCAAATCGTGGTCCCAGGGAATCTGTTATAAATTTTACCCCATTGGATAACCAGAAAATGCGTTATGGTGGCCATCTTGAATATTTAAATTTCCCCAAAGGTGCATCATCCGGATTCTGAATCTACACATATTGAAGATACATAAACCATCAAAAAACATTAGGTGGACTATATTTCCATGTTAAGCCATAAAATGGGGTTTGGCTGCCGGACAAATGTTAACGTTTAGTATACGAAACATTTGATATCTTGGATTCAGCTTTTGAAGTGATCAAGGGCCATAACTCTGGCAGTAATTATCGAAAATCGCTGAAAATCTATAGGCTTCCTCGTCTCATGACCTTAAACTGTGTGTATAAATTTAAAGTCAATTGGATATTAACTTTGTAGAATACCCCTGAGGTTTGACAGGGGTATCGAAACCATGCCATATGTCTCAATGACACACCTCATGATACAGCGTGCACGCGCTAACCATTCGGCCATCCACCCCCCACTTATGCATAGACTGAGATGAACCATAAATAAATAAATGAAGAGATTGAGATAAAGTGAAAACTTTGATATATGTGATCTTTCTACCACCAAAGATTTTTTTGAAGAAATGTACCAGAATTAGAATAAATTTTTTATATTATCATGTTCTAACTTCCCATACATTTTTCAAAAATAAATGCTTTTTGTCTTCATTCCGTCTACAATTTGTATGAATTAAAGACAGTGATTCATGAATTTACCTTTTCTCCAGCGATAACAGCATCCCTGGTTATATATTGTATACACAACACAACACGACATCCTCTTCCTATATAATAACCCGCCTACAATATATAAAAACAAAACACTAAAGGAGCCGTTCAACTTCAAGGGTATCAAATCAAAGGATAAGGTGTTTGACTACAAATTGTACAAAGGAAAGCAGTCACATATGATTTATGGCCACATTGTGTTTGAAGTGAGCAACTCATATTCAAAAACTTGCAGATTCCGATGTTTGGTGCGTGGATAATAACGAAGCAATGACATTAAGTAGTTTTATGCAGTTGCATGTTATCCAGGGTCGTGTATCAGGAGTTTTTGTTCCATTGGTATACATATTTTTACGAAGAAAGACTCAGACATCTTATGAATTTAGGTTTCTTTTGTTAGAGAAGCATGGTTGTGACCCATCAACTGTTATAATCTGTAGATCTTGCTCTTTATGCAGTGTATGGATCACAAGTATAGATTCAGTAATGTTTTTATCACCTTACTCAATTAATTTGGAGACACATCCAGTCACTAAGACTTGCAAACATGTACAAAGATGAAGAGTTCAGACTTTTCTAAATAAAACATATTTGATGCAGTAAAAACAAACAACAAAAAAGCCTGAATACGCAGCATCCTATTTTTCTGCTCTGACTGAGCCAATGAATATGGGCATTTTGCTAGGACAGCGGTGCTACGGCCTATTCTTATATCACATTCCAACTGCCAAGGGTTCCTTTATGTGAACCTCCAGGCAAGTGAACACGGGTCAATGTCTGACTCACTGAGCCACCGTGGCTCCTCAGATGGTATATACAAATAAATGATGAGATAGACCAAGGGAGAGAGAGAGAGAAATGGGGTTTAACGTCCACTCGATACAAACTAGGTCATTTTTGGACTAACATATGGTTCAATTTTATTTCAACAATTCGCTTGCGCGTAGGGGTCTTTAGCAGTGGGAGGAAACCGAAGTGCCCAGAGGAAACCCACAAGGTTGAGAAGGCGCCCATACAGGGGCGTAAAAATATTTTTTAATCCACTAGTCCCGGGCTAGTAGTCTACTGTCAGACACTAGCCCGGCATCCAGTTCCACTATGTACACGGCAGATTGTCACCCATTTGACCACATTAAATGTATTCTTCCTAACTGAACTGTATTCCATATTATACGGGGTATATGAGTCGATGTGGAGTATACAGTTTTTCCGGGCCTCAATCCATAGGACGAATATTTTTCAACTCCACTGCATATCAAATTACCGCACGGGATACTGTTCCTGGTCTAATACTAGCTGTGCCAACGTACGCCAACAGAAAGTGGCCTATATTATTAATTAATGTAAAATAATCAGTTTATAAATGAAGGACTAATTGATTAATATTCCAAGTTTTGTTCTTGGTTAATTTGAACTAGTTTTTATTACAATATATCCGATAAATAGCGGACAATGCAGGTCCTTATCTATTTCTACGATATCACTAAAAACTAAAGTAGACATCTCCCATCATACATTGTAGTCTAGATTGTCACATGACTTTAAATTGAGAGAGGTGGGAAGGAAGTGCTTCTTACATCCCCCATCATGCATTGTAGTCTAAATTATCACATGACTTTAGATTGTATTTACCGAGATCTATATTTAGCCCCACTATAAATAGAAGAGGTACAATCTTCCCGTGTTCACTACAGTCACAGAAAAACTATTGTTACGCTTCCTTTGGATTGGAGAAATAAAAGTGCAGTATTTCACATCTCATTTATCTAGTTTAAATCACAGAAAAAATGAGCAATGAAAGGGCACTAGCCCAGGAGTAGTACGGCTAAATAGGTCACTAGCCCGTAGGTTATTTTTGGTAGTCCCGGGCGTCGTTCTAGTGGATTTTTACGCCCCTGAGCCCATATCTCCATGGCACATACGTTCACACCAGGGATCGAAACCACAGCTGCAAGCCAGAGGTGACCGACCAGCTAGAGGTCAAAGCGCGGCACTCTAGACCACTAGGCCATCCCAACCCCCGGAAAGACCAAGGATTCTTGACTGAAATCTACTTACTTCAACCATGGCAGCAAATGATCTTGTATCACGTGTAAAAACATACAGCAGCAGACGACATTTCTCTCTAGCAGCCACTTGCATTGGTATCAAATTATATGACCATTCATTAACAATAGGATTTAAATAGGATAAACCACGTCTTCTGTAATAAATAATTAAAATATTAATTAAATAGGATAATATCCCCGCCCCAATGTCAATAGGCGTACAGGGAAATTTTTGACTGGGGGGTGGTGGTGGTTGGTGCCCGAAAAATGTAGTTGTTCTTAGTATGTTAAATAATAATAATAAATAACTTAATAAAACTACAATTTAATATTATTAATACAAAATATATAGGTTCATGTACCAGGCCTGTAGGACGGAAACGAAGTGTGCAGATTCTTTTACTAAACTAACGGACCAAGTACCGACTATATTTTCGATCCGAATGCTGCTAAGGGTGTCTGTGGTTTTTCTTTTACGAAACCGTGTATGAATAAATATGCATTTTAAGTGATTCTGAGGAGTTTTTACCAAATAAAAAAAAGTTCAATTTTTATTTGAAGGTCCATGACAGGTTCTACAATATCTCTTTTGCGATGAATAAGTTTTTAATTTTTAAATCATCAATAAAAGAGAACTAAATTTGATTTACTTGAAATATACAAAACTAAAAACAGTTGTTTATTATGTAACTGTAACTCGTGGCTTACTGTACTCCAAACAATGGAGGGTTCGAGTCTTAAGATTTCTATTTAATTGCCTAACTATAGACAATCTGAATTTAAATTCGCAGTTAAATTGGACACATTCAAGAAGACAATATTTTTTATACAACTTTTACAAAGTACAATTGTGTGCCCAAACTTTCCCTGCATTACTTTTTTCGGTAATGAAACATTTATAACTCTGAAATATGATTAAGATTAACAACTCACAAAGCAATTATCAGAAAATCATTAGAATTTTGTTTGGTTTTTCATAGGCCCACATTGAAATGTGGGTCCGTCCGTTTGCCCGGCGTCCACAATTGCTTGTGGCTACTCTAGAGGCTAAAGTTAATATCCGATTGACTATAAATTTATACACAGTGTTTAAGGTCATGAGACGAAGAAGCCTATTGTTTTTCAGCGAAATCCAATAATTATTGCTAAAGTTATGGCCTTTGATCACTTCAAAAAATCTTGTGTACGCTCTAGAGGCCAAAGTTAATATCCGATTGAGTTTAAATTTATACACAGTGTTTAACGTCATGAGACGAAGAAGCCTATTATCGATAATTACTGCCAGAGTTATGGCTCTATATCACTTCAAAAAATATTGTGGACGCCCTAGAGGTCAAAGTTAATATCCTATTGACCTTAACTTTACACACAGTGTTTAAGGTCATGAGATGAAGAAGCCTATTAGTTTTCAGTGATTTCCGATAATAACTGCCAGAGTTATGGCCCTTGATCACTTCAAATTATCTTTTGGACTTTTTGGAGGCCAAAGTTAATATCCGATTGACTTTAAATTTATACACCGTGTTTGAGGTCATAAGACGAAAAAGCTTATTGATTTTCAGCGATTTCCGATAATTACTGCCCTTGATCACTTCAAAAAATCTTGTGATCGCTCTATAGGCCAAAGTTAATATCCGATTGACCTTAGATTTATACACAGTGTTTAAGGTCACGAAACAAAGAATCCTATTGATTTTCAGCGATTTCCGATAATTACTGTCAGAGTTATGGCCCTTGATCACTTTAAAAAATCATGTGAACGTTCTAGAAGCTAAAGTTAATATCCGATTGAATTTAAATTTATACACAGTGTTTAAGGTCATGATAATTACTGCCAGAGTTATCTCCCTTGACCACTTTGAAAAATCTTTTGTAACGCTCTAGAGGCCAAACTTATCACCCAATTGACGTCAGATTGATACACAGAGTTTAAGGTCTTGAGATGAACAAGTAGATTGATTTTCAATGACTTTTGATAACTGATCAGCTAAAACTATGATTTTAAATGTTTCGTATACTAATTGTTAGCATGGGGCAGAACTTTATAAAAGCCAAATAAATTCTAATGATTTTCTGATAATTACTTTATGAATTGTTAATCTTAATCAGATTTCATATTATAAATGTTTCATTACCAAAAAAAGTAAGAATATGCGACAACTCTTGTTGACTGTCCGGACGATTTAGCTGCTGTGGGCGTATGTTTCGTTGCCTGGCAACCTATCTTATAAAGTTCTGTCCCATGCTAACGCTTTGTATACAAACCATTTAAAATCATGGATTCAGCTGTTCAGTTATCAAAATTCATTGAAAAGTTTGGCCTCCAGAGCTTTACAAAAGTGATCAAGGGAGATAATTCTGGCAGTAATTATCGGAATTCGCTGAAAATCAATAGGATTCTTCGCCCCATGACCTTAAACACTGTGTATAAATTTAGAGTCAATTGGATATTAACTTTGGCCTCTAGAGCGTCCAAAAGATTTTCGGAGGTAATTGGCAGTAATTATCGGATATCACTGAAAATCAATAGGTAGGGTGACCCATGCTCTCTACAGAAAGTTGGACATGAACATCTTCATCAAGTTTAAACATTCTACCTCAATTAAAAGCGGAGTTGTTAAGTTCCAAAGTCTTGACTAATCAAATTGCCTTTCGCTCCTGAGCCTAAGCAAAAAATTCCACCCTTACTAATTTAGAACTAAAGTTATCGTGTCCCAAAGCATGAACTAATCAAATTGCTTATCTCTGCTTACCCTAAGAAGAAAATGCACATCTTTGACGAATTGACCTAATAAACACATACACCAAGTTTGAACATTTTAACTCAATTAGAAGGAGAGTTATTGAGCCCCAAAAAGTGAGACAGACAGACCATTTTAATAGTCCTCCGCCTTTCGAAGAAACTAACTGGTTGCTATTTTCCTAGTAATGATGCTGTCAAGACTGAAATACGAGTCAGAATTTGTCTCCTACCTGAGTAATGGAACTGCCATATTTTCTCTCCATGTTGACTCTCCGTAACTACCACCGAGATATACATCCCGACATTCACCATCATCAAACACTGACGGTGGTGGTCTACTTCTAAATTTATCTAAAATTAAAGTAGCTAAATCTCAATATCATCCAAAGTCTCTGACATTGTAAATACAATTTATTTGTCAATTTAAATCAAGATGGACTTCTGATATCCAATATATAAGACAAAATAAACATTTTACCATTGGTATACGAATCGTATACCACAATGCTTTTTAGTGCCATTTGTAACAAGGAACTCGAAGAACAAAGCAAGACATAATCCCACAAGTCATGTCAAGTCATGATTAGAAATTACAGAAACGATTGAACCTAAATCAGTTTTTATGCATTCATATTACATTATCATGTGTCAATATTTAGGTCACAAATATTAGCGGGTTAGCTCCTTTAAATCATTCCACTTAACTAGTGTATATTTGTAAAGATGGTAACTTACTTATAAACCTGGTAAAGGGACTAATTAATCCAGAAAGAAATGATGAAGTATAGGAAGGCCGCTGTAACAAAAATAGGTTGCCAGACAACGAAACATACGCCCACACAGCAGCTAAATCGTCCGGGCAGTCCACAAGAGTTGTTTCATATTAATTAATTATCAGAAAATCATTAGAATTTGTTTGGTTTTTATAAAGTTCTGCCCCATGCTAAATCGTCCAGGCAGTCAACAAGAGTTGTTGCATATTAAGTAATTATCAGAAAATCATTAGAATTTGTTTGGTTTTTATAAAATTCTGCCCCATGCTAACGTTAAGTATACGAAACATTTAATATTATGGAATTAGCTGTCACCTCCACTGGATATGAAACATTTAATATTATGGCGATTTTTCGTACAATCAGGGGCCATAATTCAGGACGTTACGATCAGATATGTGCAAATATCGACAGGAACCAAGATCTTTGGGTTATGAACATGCATTTCAAGTTTGACCAAAATCGAATTAAAATTGTGACCTCTAAAGGGTCGACAACCTTGATATACCATATTTTTACACTAATCGTGTAAAAGTGGCGGCCATTTTGTTCAGCAATTTTGGTTCGATCTTCACGAAATTCAAACTGAAAATTCATTACAGTGTAACGGTGATATAATCAAATGTTTTTTTAAATCGGGTAATAATTGTGACCTCCAGACGGACCACAAGATAATAAAGGCGATTTTTTGTATAATCAGAGGCCATAATTCAGGAAGTTACAATCCGATATGTGCAAATATCGAAAGGAACCACGATCTTTAGGTTATAAAAATGTATTTCAAGTTTCATCAAAATCAAATTAAAATTGTGACCTCTATAGGGTCCACAACCTTGATATACCATATTTTTACACCATTCTCGTACAAACGGTGGCCATTTTGTTTGTCAATTTTGGTCCGATTTTCACAAAATTCAAACTCAACCTAGATTACCCTGTAACGGTGATATAATCAACCGTTTATTTTAAATCAGGTAATAATTGTTACCTCCAGAGGGATCACAAGGTGATAAAGGCGATTTTTCGTACAATCAGGGGCCATAATTCAGGAAGTTACGATCCGATATGCGCAAATATCGACAGGAACCAAGTTTCATCAAAATCGGTTCAAAATTGTGACCTCTATAGGGTCCACAACCTTGACATAACATATTTTCACATTATTCGCGTACAAACGGCGCCCATTTTGTCCGTCAATTTTGGTCCAATTTTCACGAAATTCAACCTCATCCTTTATTACCATGTAACAGTGATATAATCAAACGGTTTTTTAAATCGGATAATAATTTTGACCTCCAGAGGGACCACAAGCTAAAAGATAGGCTGGCACTGCCAGGCAGGATACTGATTTTTCGTACAATCAGGGGCCATAACCCATGAAGTTACAGTCCGATACATGCCAATATCAAAAGGAACCGATATCTTAGGGTGATAAACCTATATTTTAAGTTTCATTGAAATTGGATAAAAATTATGACCTGTAGACTGTTCACAAACAATTGCAGACGGACGGACGGGGGCGACGACAATATACGTCCACATAAAAATGTGGGCGTATAAAAATGAGGGTATCTAGATTAAATTACACATTTTAATATAACAGATTGACATGAAGTTTATCACAGAAGATATTGCTTGTGTACTCTGTCTTTTTGCATATAGACCAAACAAATGTAACATTTTTCTTAACTGTCATTGATTCAATTGTTTAGAATACAGGTTTAAAATATCCTAAAATGTCCTTTTGATTTAGTCTCTTTTATTCTAGTAATTTGTGACTTTATTTTCCTAACGTGATGACCCAGTCTACAGAAGTAAAATAGCTTACCCGTTTCTTACATTCTGTGACTAGACAACATAAATCTTCGAAAGTAAAGGAAGATACACGAGAATGACTTTGAATCCAGTTTGATGGTAAAACTTCACCAGTTATACATTTATATGCCAACTGAACCTAAAACAGACAACAATAAAATAAGGCTAAATATTTCGAACTAGAAGATAAATACAGACATTCAGAGAGAGAGCGATAGAAATGGAGTTTAATGTCCACACACCACAAACTAGGTCATTTCGGGAATAACATTATTTTAATAACTTATTTGTGTATAAAGGTCTTTACTTCAGAAGTGTCACGAAACCAGAGGTTGGAGGGGGGTGGCCGTAGGTTGGGCAGGTGATTCTATTCCATGATTGGAACCATGCATCTTGATTCAATGACAGACTGTATAAACTAAAGCACATGCGCCAGACAACTAGACCATCCAACATCCCCCTAATCCAAACAACAGATGTAATGATATTTAACACTGCATTTGACTATATAAAAGTACTTACATCTTTACGACTCATTTTTTCGTTATTATCACAAGTTATAGAATTAAATGTTTCTCGCAGTTTCCTTTCAATAAAAAAAAGTATTAAATCATACATACGTTATATGCAAGAGCTAAATCTGCCAACTGAACATCTTTCTTTAGGCCTGGAATGTTATCTAAATTTTTAATTTGACATTAATAAACTTATCCAGAGCATAATCAACTCTCGATGCCATCGCTAGCCTGTGATATTTACTGGATTAAGATTCCTATCTGCTGCTTAACATCCATTAATAATCACATCAAAGATAGGTTACCTGGCAACGAAACATACACCCAGCTAAGTTGTCCGGGCAGTCAACAAAGGTTGTCGCATATTTTTTTTTTTGTCGGTACCATAAGGAGAACGTTTACAACACATGAAAATCTTAGTACAAGTAATAGACAATTAAGTAATTATCAGAATTGTTTTGGTTGTCCACAAGATATAAGTGATCAGAGCAATCACAAGATTTTTCAAAGTGATCAAGGATCATAACTCTGGCAGTAATTAGCCCATATCGCTGAAAATAAATAGACTTCTTTGTCTCGTGACATTAAACACTGTGTATAAATTTAAAGTCAATCAGATATAAACTTTTGCCTCTCGAGCGTCCACAAGCTTTTCAAAGTGATCAAGGGCTATAACTCTGACAGTAGTTATCGGATGTCGCTGAGAATCAATAGGCTTCTTCGTATCATGACCTTAAACAAATTTAAAGTCGATTCACAAGATTTTTCAAAGTGATCAAGGGTCATAACTATGGCAGTAATTATTGGATATCGCTGAAAATCAATAGGATTCCTCGTCTCATGACCTTAAACACGGTGCATAAATTTTAAGTCAATCTGATATTAACTTTAGCCTCTATAGCGTTCACAAGGTTTTTCAAAGTGATCAAGGGTCATAACTCTGGCAGTAATTAACGGATATCGCTGCAAGTCAATAGGCTTCTTCGTCTCATGATCTTAAACACTGTGTATAAATTTGAAGTCAATAGGATATTAACTATTGCCTCTAGAGCATTCACAAGATTTTTCAAAGTGATCAAGGGCCATAACTCTGGCAGTAATTATCGAAATTCGCTGAAAATCAATAGGATTCTTCGACTCATGACCTTAAACACAGTGTATAAATTTAAAGTCAATCGGTTAGTAACTTTAGCCTCTAGAGCGTTCACAAGAAATTGTGGCCGACGGACGGACAGACAGACGGAAGGAAAAGGCAATGACAATGTACGACCACATTTCCATGTGGACCTATAAAAAATGGCTAATCGAGACTAGATTTTTATCGTTCTGATTTAAGTAATGATGATCAAGGCTAGGCTCAAAATCAATCGCTAAAATCTCTGTTGAAAGTGGATCAATTTGACTGAAATTTTCAGCAAATTCCCTTTAATATCTAGTTTATAACTATTATACTTACAGTGAGAACTGCTAGCTCTTTATCTAATCTCCCATATAATGTATCTTTAAGTGCATATCTGTTTTGAAGGAACTTCTTTGCAACAAAATTGTAATTGCAAAGTGTTTTTTTTTTTAGTAGTCAACATAAGACACATATTGTGTAAACTAATGTATTTATATCATTATGGTTAACTATAAACTTTATACAATACGTACAATAAAGCCTGTCCAGTTTCAAAATGTCCATGTTTTACAGGATTAGCTCCATGATGTTTTTCAAGATCTTGTACTGGTATACCCTGTAACAAACAACAATGCAATTCTCTTGTACAAACTTCACTTGGTCCTGCAGTGGAACTTTTGTGACAGCCACAATAATTTTGAGGTACATACATGACCATTATAGCGCCTTGGATAATTTATTTGGACGGAGAGGGGTGTCGACCGACAATCAAAAGATATTTCCACAAGAAATGCAAACGCATAAAACTTAAATAACATTACAACACACATACAAGTCCTAATAATATTCCATAATAAACTGAAAACACAGACCACATAAAAACCATAATATTGATCCAAAAATCATAAAACACAAGTACATGGACATCTATATAGTTTACATTACTTTCTATTGATTCCATGCCACCATCTTTGGGATGTAAATTTATTTCTATCCCCTTACAATGATACCAAGATTGTATTTAATCTAATTTGTTTAAAAGTTACCAGTATTCAACTTCAAGATATTAAGTACATACCTGATGTACACAGTAGACAACACATTGTAAAGCATCTTTTATATCTGTAAATACAGGTATACTGTTTCTCTCTACTATATCTATTAATACATTTCTTACACGTTTTAAATCACTCTTTTCCCTAAAAAATTTAAGATAGGCCTTTATCATAAATACATTTTACACAACACTTCTTTCTATATATTATACCACACTTATCTTCCTAAAAAAAATGGCAGGGGGTAGGTGGCTTATTGGCTTCGATTGCCTGCTTGTACGTCACATGGAATAAGGTTGCTTGACCAACCTGGTCTTTTTTCTCAGACCCTCCAGTTTTCTCCCAAGCAAATTATTGAAATAAAATTGAACCATGTGTTAGTCCCAGATCACCTAGTTTGTGTGAGGTAGACATAAAAAGTCATTTCTCACTATTATACCACATTTGTTACTACATAAATATAACACATATCATATCACACCATACTTCTCTCTACAAAATAACACATATTATACCATACTTCTCTCTACAAAATAACACATATTACACCACACTCCACTTTACTATATAACACATATATTACTATCACACTTCTAGCTAAAATATAACACTTAATTATTAAAATTACCACATTTCGCTTTACAATATAGCACATATTATACCATACTTCTCTCTCTAAAATATGACGCATATAATACCACACTTGTCTCAACCAGCTGCTGCCAGGCAGGATAAGCCCACATTTTGCAAGAGATGCAGATAGAGAATAAGCTGAACAAAATGTGAGTTTTCATACAATCAAGGGCTATAATTCAGGAGGTTACGATCTGATATGTGCAAATATCGCAAGCAACCAAGATCTTTTGGTTATAAAGATATATTTCAAGTTTCATAATAACATTGGACAAAATTAGGTAACTTCTAGAGGGTCCACAAACTTGATATCATGGCCGTCACACACTATCTGTATAAAACTTGTAAAAAAGCATAACATATGAATATGGCACCCCCTGACTTAAACATGATAAACATTGTACATGTATTGGTGTGATGTAGTGATGGTTTGATAATCGGTTTCAATATCTGAGTTGTGAACAAATCATTATTTTATTTGACACAGGGTGTATCTAAATAGTCACATGCAAGGCAACTGAGTCGTGCTTGTTGCTTTTTAGATGTGCCGGTAGTACAAGACTCATAGCAGCCGTAAAAAGGAAGTAATAAACGGTATAAAATTCTTATCGGTCTCCTTTATCTAAATTGCCATGCACACAACAACCGTTGCTATTTAGGCATACCGGTAATCTAAGACTCTTGCCATTTGGGCCCTAAAGGGGAGCTCGGGTTTCTCGATACGATTACTGAGAATACCATTTATGCGCATATGCTGATTGACATTAATCTATAACAGTCCACCCGATAAAACCTTCGATTGGAATGGAGAATAAGTGTGATGATCAAAATCATGGAATTGGAGTATACAGTCAGCATGTCGCGGAGGCCCCTCTTCGATCTGTTTTCAATACGAGCTGATATAACACAGGGGCGTTTTAAGGTTTATCATGGCTGAGGCTACACTATTTTGAGGGCCCTCTTTCGCGTGTGTGTGTGTGTGCGTGTGTGTGTTGATTGATGATTTTTATGCCAATGCAATGACTACATTCTCATTCAGTAGTAGATTCGACAGTAACAGTGTATAGAAAACGATTGACTCGGACACGGGGGGCCTTTCACTTGGCCAGAGGGCCCCTTTTGTCAGCTTTTGCCCTTTTCTATGCCTTCAGGGCCCCTTTAACTAGGGTACATTTTCATTTTCTCATCGGTTTTAGCATTTTTCTCCCGTTTTACTTTTCCAATTTCTTTGATTTTTTTTCGCGAGGAGGCTGGTGCCTCAGCTATAAAACGCCTTTGATATAACATATAATTTTCACACTATTCGTGTACAAACGGCAGACATGTGACGGTGATATAATCAAACGTTTTTTTAAATCGGATAACAATTTTGACCTCCAGAGGGACCACAAGCTAAAAAGGGCGATGTTTCAGACAATCAGGGGCCATAATTCCCCATGGGCGCAAATATCGAAAGGAACCAAGATTTTTTCGTTATAAACATGTATTTCAAGTTTCATCAAAATCGGGTCAAAATTGTGACCTCTACACTGTTCACAAGCTAAAAACGTGATTTTTTGTACAATCAGGGGCCATAACCCATGAAGTTACAGTCCGATAAATGCCAATATCGAAAGGGACCGGGATCTCAGATGATCAACCTATATTTTAAGTTTCATTGAAATTGGATAAAAATTATGACCTGTAGACTGTTCACAAACAATTGCAGACGGACGGACGGGGGCGACGACAATATGTAGTGTTTGTTTTTAGCTTGTTCACTATCCATCTCTTGCAAAGGCTACATTGGACCACATTTAAAATGCTGTAATCATGGGCTGGAATGTCTCGACAGTTAAATTTTCTAAATTTGCTCCTGACAGCCCTATCTCCGTAGACTATAAACGATTGATTGAGTTGATTTAACTCAGCCACCTAAGTGAGCTACATCAGACCACTCTCTTTATTCAGGGACTGGGGGAGGGAGGAGGCGTATCCATGGTACCAATCGCTGTGCATCGTCAAGTGTAGGTACATTGGTGCCTCCAGAAGCCCCATCAGCAACCCCCAGAAGCCTTTGCCCCACAACAATTTTGGGCTAGCTATGGTAGGGTGACCCATGCAGATCAAATTTTTCTACAGAAAGTCGGTCTCAATACGGCGAATGTGCACGCTTATCTCAACTGTTGTCTCGCTTACTGCACGTGCAATTCTACAAATCTTTCAACTTTTACGGCTGTAAAAAATCTATTGTTGACGATTTTGAATAGCAGTAAAATTTTGCTTTTTGGTTATTACAGCAGCTTTAAAAATTATGTTCGTTTTAAGGCCTGGTATATATATAAGTATTGTGGTGTAATTGTCAAGATATTTGGAGATATCCATTTATGGTGGGTCACCCTAGCTATGAGCCTTCTCTCTAATAACACATTTATACATCACTTTTCTTTCCAAAATATAACACATATCAAACTACGCTTCTCTCTAATACTAATATTATAATACATATTATACCCCACTTCTCTCTAAATATAATATATTTTGTATTACACGTCTTTCATTTACTATATTAAAATTGGGTTCCCAGATAAGTATTTATAGGGTGGTTATTGCCTATAAAAGTATGACAATCTTGGTATATATGGAAAGTAGAGATATCCAATCTAACTAGAAAAATACTGGATTCCACGAAAAACACTTATGGAGGGTATACAGGACAAAAATGTAAGGGGTTCCCTAATAGTCGCTTAAGAATACCTGCACGGGAACTTGAGCGCTTTGTGTACATGTTGATAAACTTTATGAAGAGTTAGACGTACAACACTTCCTGTGATAATAATCACGGAAAAAGATGCGGGCAGTGGATAATTTGAGAATTTAATTAGGATTCGATATTTGTAGTAAATAGTCAGCTATTACAGACAACATCGTCTTGTGTATGTAATGAATTCTCCCCGGTCTCCTACCGCCGTTGCCATAGGTACGGAGAGTGGTAATCCCCTGATGCAAAACATGGCCTCTTTTGATAGATTTTTATAGTAGTGTATACTTGGCAATTACAATGTTTTGAGAACGATTTCAAGCAAAATTATGATATTGATAAATTAATTAGTTTGAATACGTTTTGAGTTCTAATATATCATCAAATCACCCAGTTTGTACCCGGGAATGTAACTTTAAAGGATCGGAGCTAATCGCTAATATATTTGGGACCTCGAAATTTAAACAAATGGGTCGCTACACATATAATAATGTAATATTAGGCCGTGGACTGGGCACGATTATATGGCTTAGATCTTTACTCTCGCTAAACGGCCTGTTGCCGCATTTCCGATTTTTAAAATTGATAGACACAGCAAAGATAGGTTGCCAGGCAACGAAACATACGCCCACAGCAGCTAAATCGTCCGGGCAGTCAACAAGGGTTGTCGCATATTTTTACTTTTTTTGGGAATGAAACATTTGTTATACACTAAAATCTGATTAAGAGTAACAACTCATTTTGTAATTATCTGAAAATCATTAGAATTTGTTTGCTTTTTATAAAGTTTTGCCCCACGCTAACAATTAGTATAGGAAACATTTAACATCATGGATTTAGCTGTTCAGTTATCAAAATTCATTGAAAATCAAAATACTTGTTCGTTTCAACACCTTAAACTCTGTGTATCAATCTGAAGTCAATCGAATGATAAGTTTGGCATCTATAGCGTCACAAGGTTTTTTGAAGTGATCAAGGGAGATAACTCTGGAAGTAATTATTTGAAATCGCTGAAAATCAGTAGGCTTTTTTGTCTCATGACCTTAAACAGTGTGTGTAAATTTAAAGTCAATCAGATATTAACTTTGGCCTCTAGAGCATCCACAGGATTTTTTGATGTGATCAAGGGCCATAACTCTGGCAATAATTATCAGAGATCGCTGAAAATCAATAGGTGTCTTCGTCTCATGACCTTAAACACTGTGTATAAATTTTAAAGTCAATCAGATATTAACTTTGGCCTCTAGAGCATCCACAAGAATTTTTGAAGTGATCAAGGGACACAACTCTGGCACTAATTATCAGAAATTGCTGAAAATCAATAGGCTTCTTCGTCTCATGACCTTAAACACTGTGTATAAATTTGAAGTCAATCGGACATCATCTTTGTCCTCTAGAGCATCCACAAGATTTTTTGAAGTGATCAAGGGCCATAACTCTGGCACATATTATCGGAAATCCGTGAAAATCAATAGGCTTCTTCGTCTTATGACCTTAAACACTGTGTATAAATTTAAAGTCAATCAGATATTAACTTTAGCCTCTCGAGCATTCACAAGATTTTTCAAAGTGATCAAGAGTCATAACTCTGGCAGTAATTATCGGATATTGCTGAAAATCAATAGGCTTCTTCGTATTATGACCTTGAACACTGTGTATAAATTTAAAGTCAATCCAATATTAACTTTAGCCTCTAGAGCGTTCACAAGATTTTTCAAAGTGATCAAGGGTCATAACTCTGGCAGTAATTATCGGATATCGCTGAAAATCAATAGGCTTCTTCGTCTCATGACCTTTTTGAAGTGATCAAGGGACACAACTCTGGCACTAATTATCAGAAATCGCTGAAAATCAATAGGCTTCTTCGTCTCATGACCTTAAACACTGTGTATAAATTTGAAGTCAATCGGACATCATCTTTGTCCTCTAGAGCATCCACAAGATTTTTTGAAGTGATCAAGGGCCATAACTCTGGCACATATTATCGGAAATCCGTGAAAATCAATAGGCTTCTTCGTCTTATGACCTTAAACACTGTGTATAAATTTAAAGTCAATCAGATATTAACTTTAGCCTCTCGAGCATTCACAAGATTTTTCAAAGTGATCAAGAGTCATAACTCTGGCAGTAATTATCGGATATTGCTGAAAATCAATAGGCTTCTTCGTATTATGACCTTGAACACTGTGTATAAATTTAAAGTCAATCCAATATTAACTTTAGCCTCTAGAGCGTTCACAAGATTTTTCAAAGTGATCAAGGGTCATAACTCTGGCAGTAATTATCGTATATCGCTGAAAATCAATAGGCTTCTTCGTCTCATGACCTTTTTGAAGTGATCAAGGGACACAACTCTGGCACTAATTATCAGAAATCGCTGAAAATCAATAGGCTTCTTCGTCTCACGACCTTAAACACTGTGTATAAATTTGAAGTCAATCGGACATCATCTTTGTCCTCTAGAGCATCCACAAGATTTTTTGAAGTGATCAAGGGCCATAACTCTGGCACATATTATCGGAAATCCGTGAAAATCAATAGGCTTCTTCGTCTTATGACCTTAAACACTGTGTATAAATTTAAAGTCAATCAGATATTAACTTTAGCCTCTCGAGCATTCACAAGATTTTTCAAAGTGATCAAGAGTCATAACTCTGGCAGTAATTATCGGATATTGCTGAAAATCAATAGGCTTCTTCGTATTATGACCTTGAACACTGTGTATAAATTTAAAGTCAATCCAATATTAACTTTAGCCTCTAGAGCGTTCACAAGATTTTTCAAAGTGATCAAGGGTCATAACTCTGGCAGTAATTATCGGATATCGCTGAAAATCAATAGGCTTCTTCGTCTCATGACCTTAAACACTGTGTATAAATTTAAGGTCAATCGGATATTAACTTTAGCCTCTAGAGCGTTCACAAGATTTTTCAAAGTGATCAAGGGTCATAACTCTGGCAGTAATTATCGGATATTGCTGAAAATCAATAGGCTTCTTCGTCTCATGACCTTAAACACTGTGTATAAATTTAAGGTCAATCGGATATTAACTTTAGCCTCTAGAGCGTTCACAAGATTTTTCAAAGTGATCAAGGGTCATAACTCTGGCAGTAATTATCGGATATTGCTGAAAATCAATAGGCTTCTTCGTCTCATGACCTTAAACACTGTGTATAAATTTAAAGTCAATCGGATATTAACCCTGGCCTCTAGTGCGTTCACAAGAAATTGTGGACGATGGACGGACGGACGGACGGACCGACGGACGGACGGACGGACCGACGGACGGACGGACGGACCGACAGACGGACGGACGGGGGCGACGGCAATATACGTCCACATTTCTATGTGAAATAAGTAGTAGAATACAATATCAAAAAACCATCGTTTATCCAACGTTTCGTCAGTAAAAATACTAACTTCCTCAAGATTTACCTTGAGGAAGTTAGTATTTTTACTGACGAAACGTTGGATAAACGATGGTTTTTTGATATTGTATTCTACTACTTATTTTATATCAACTTATCTGAATATCATATGCATCATTTTGACTTTCTCAAAATCGATCCCATCAAATCGTCTGTATTTGGTTTGTGTTTCCTGTTTCTATTGATTGGAAGTTTCACATTTCTATGTGGGCGTTTAAAAATGATGTTAACTAGCAACCTTCACACGTGGATATCAGCACCAGTAATATTTATAAAATTATCTGAATAAGAACTATATATTTCTCGTCATAACACGAAGGTGCTACGCGGTCAAGTAATTGACCAATGAAAATCAGCATATTATGACATGTGATTGGTCACGTGATCATTGTTTATAAACAATACCAGGATCTTGACAACTGAACTAACCTTGATTTACGTGTGTTTATTGTTAGTTTGGACTTTGTGGAGACGTTATTTCAACAAGGATTGGCACGAAATTGGCACACTTATATCTTTAGACATGCTGAATTTGAGCTTCAAACTCAGTGAAAATTGCGTCATATGTATCGTGATGTTAGTCATATCCTGGTGACAGATGGCCCCTACAAATCATTACTTATTTTCCTTTTTTTTCACTCAGCTGAAAATTGACACATATTTCGACCGCCTTTTACTAGCCTGAATCTGAATATTGGGGAAAAATTTCTGATGGATAATTTCTTGACAGTCTTTCTAGTTGATCTAATGAATGATGGTTATATTTCTGCTAAGGTACACTAAATCTGACTAAATTCTTAACTGAGTAAAACAGATTTTTGTTGCCCCAACCTGTGAGTCCCCAAACTATCATTTTCATCAGGCCATAATTGTATGTACATTGGACCTCTATGCTAAAACTTAAATTTCTCATCATTTTGCAAAATAAGTGCAGGCATGGCAAACCAACATAGATCGAAGAATGTTCGACTAACCGCAGGTTATTTGTCAGGGGCGGATTAGCCCATAGGCAGTGTAGGCAGCTGCCTAGGGACAAAGAAAAAATAGGGCCCATAAAATATTTTGTATTGGCCGTTCACTATGAGGAAAATAGGCCCATGGTCAGTGATACCATAGCGCACGAGATGAGCTTTATTGTGATCGATCACTTCAACTGGGACACTGGTCGCTGGCTCGCCTTGCATTAGCCTGGTATCCTGATTTGCTTTCTTTTTAAAAAAGTTTTTACGATTTCTCTTGAATTTATTTCTTTCTTTCATTATGTGAAGGCCGCCTCATTTCAACGTAAGCTGGTTCGCCTTTGATATGGTCCAAAGGCAAGCATGTGTATGGGAGAGGAGAAAATATACTTGAAGCTGAAATGCTGAAAAAAGTGGCTAAAACTACGCAAAAAATCACAATGTTTTTTCGGTTTGCCAGGGACAGAGTCGTGCACTGCTCAGTCGATGAAAACACGAACATCATCGAGAATAGTGAGTAGCTGACCGACAAGGAAGGGGTAATTTCAGAAGCCAGTTCTGCAAGGGGCCCAGCTGGTCGAGATGCCTAGAGCCCATCAGAGCCTTGATCCGCCTCTATTATTTGTAGATGTCCAAACAATGCTACATACAGCAATTAACATTCTTTAAAGGGCAATGCACAATAATAAGACAAAAATATTATTAATTTTGTATTTATTAACAAGTCCAACTGGGAGATAAGTTTAAAACAAAACAGTCATAACAATAACATTGCATAATATGATGGTTGAAAGACCCCAAAATATTCATGACAGTAAAAACCAATTAAAATCTAATTTGTCCAAAGAATATGACTATAATTGAAAAGACATGAATGTACACATAGAACCCCGGTATATTGCTCTCAAAAGCACTTTGAGCATGCTTATGGGTGGATTTTTCACTCAAAAATGGAATTTATTATTTGCATTTCAATATTCATCAACATCATTATCTGATAAGTCATGAGCATCAGCTTTAAAAGGAAATTAAATTAAGGAAGTTTGAGCTTTTAATTGATAGACTGCCATGATATACACAATTAATCAGTCCGGTGATCGACACTGTTTATATTAAAATAATTTCCATTCTGATAGTCAAGCTTCATGTTTAATTTTTTATTATCGTGAATGAACTGTGTTCACTGTTTAGCCTCGCCTAAAACGAAAGAAAACATAACGCTAAAGCTACAATATACGTCCACATTGATTGATATGGTACTTTGTCAAGAAGGCTAGGCGTTTGGTTTGTTTAGCGTTGAGGGGCGTGCCTCAACATCAATAGTTGCCGTCCTTAGAGTAAAAGGAATAAGTATACCAAGATAATCCATTCAGAATTGTGCCTTCCTAACGCTAAAGGCAAAAAGTGGGCGTGGCGCTGCCCCTGGGGGTCGGGACATTCACCAAAATCAATAGTGGACGCCCTCAGGCTATACGGAATACATATGTCAAGTACCAAGCTGATTCATTCAGAATTGCAGCCTGTAAACGACAAACACAAAAATTGGGCGTGTCTTGCCTGTGGGAGTCAGGACATGCAATTGTCGTCCTTAGGCTATAAGTAATACATATCCCAAGACGATCCATTAAGAATCGTGGCCTGTAGACAACACACACTGACACGAAGTAAAAATGGGCATAGCTCTGCCCCTGGGGGTTAGGAAATCACCAAAAACAATAGGGGTCATCCTTAGGGTATAAGGAATAGGTATGTAAAGTTTTAAAAGGATCTGTTAAGAATTGCATCCTGTAGGCGAACACAAGACACAAAAGCATTGGGCGTGGCTCTGTCCCAGGGGGTCCGACATGCAACAAAAATAATAGTGGTCAGCCTTAGGATATAAGGAATAAGTATAAAAAAAGTTTTCAAGACGATCAATTAAGAATTGTGGCTTGTAGGTGACACACAGACACACAAAAAGAAAATGGGCGTGGCACTGTCCCTGGAGGTCGGGCATGCACCAAAAACAATAGGGATTTTCCTTAAGGTACCAAAAATAAGTATTCAAAGTTTCAAGATGATCCATTAAGAAATGCAGCCTGTAGACGTCAGACAAACAAATACAAGAAATGGGCGTTGCTGTCCCACGGGGGTTGGGCATGCACCCGAAACAAAAGGGATCATCCTTAAGGTATAAGGAATAAGTATTTTAAGTTTCAAGATGACCGATTAAGAATTGTGGCCTGTAGGTGACACACAAAAAGAAAATGGGCGTGGCACTGCCCCTGGGGGTTGGGCATGCACCCCAAATGATAGGAATGTTCCTTAGGGTACAAAGAATAAGCATTCAAAGTTTCAATATGATACGTTAAGAAATGTGGCTTGTAGACGACAAACAAATAAATACAAGGAAGGCGTGGCTCTGCCCCTGGTGGTCGGGCATGCACCAAAAAACAATACGGATCATCCTTAGGGTGTAAAGAGTAAGTATACAAAGTTTCAAGAAAATCCAGTTAGAATTGCGCCCTGTAGGCGACACACAGACACACAAAAAGAAAATGGGCGTGGCTCTGTCCCTGGGGGTTGGGCATGCACCCCAAACGATAGGGGTCATCCTTAGGGTATAAAGAGTAAGTATACAAAGTTTAAAGAAAATCCAGTAAGAATTGCGCCCTGTAGGCGACACAAAGACACACAAAAAGAAAATGGGCGTGGCTCTGCTCCTGGGGATTGGTCATGCACCCCAAACGATAGGGATGTTCCTTAGGGTACAAAGAATATGTATGCAAAGTTTCAAAATTATAAGTTAAGGAATGTGGCCTGTAAACAACAAACAAACAAATACTAGAAATGGGCGTGGCTCTGGCCCTGGGGGTCGGGCATGTATCAAAAACAATAGGGATCTTCCTTGGGGTATAAGGAATAAGTATACAAAGTTTGAAGAAAATCCATGAAGAATTGCGCCCTGTAGGCGACCCACAGACACACACACACATACGTACATAGACACACACACACAGACATGGGAGGCGGCATAATACATTCACATTATGAATGTGGACGTATAAAAAAGGTTATTACAAATATATACATAAAATTTTTCAGGTTTTATAGAGTCCGGAACGTTGCCAGCCCGAGTTAGTCTAACATTGTAAACAATTATTTACCAGCAACCAAAGTCTGTGTTTTACATAATAAATCTTTGTTTGTTTGATATGAGTCAACTTTCTTGCATATGATACAAACAGCTGAAAGAACACCACCGGTAGAAGACGTGACTGTACATGATAACGATCGATGTGATCTTAATCTTTTTGGTGAAGGAGTTGAAGGGCTATGTTGTCGGGTCTCGGGTGCTGCCCTTTTCGCGGCTCTCTTTTCTGAACGTTGGGTCCGTTGTTTAGCACAGAAGCGAGAATAACATTTGGAGTGATAACCGTACACCTTCAATACTTCTGTTTTGAGCCTACAAAAAGTTAAAAATTACAGCCCACCTTCAAATAAAGTTTCCATTTTGAAAAATTGAAAAAAAAAATGAATGGATGACCTAGTTTTCAAAATTTTGTAGTATCTAGTCAGTATGAAATAGATCACCTGCAATATCAAAATAAACTTAGATATTGCTTTAAACATTTATCTTCAACATGCCATTTATATTTCATTTTGTTTATTGCCATTTACCGAGACAGATTAATGATTGATAAGCTACCAGCATATATGTTGTTTCCGAATTCATATATAATTTTGTATGCAAATATATGCTAAATAAATACTGTTTAAACCCAAAATGTGACTGTTTGAAGGCATAAACTCACAGACATAAAAAATCCGTAGTCATTTCACTGTAAGAAAGAGATCATAACGAATCTGTAGTCATTTAGGGGTGAGAAAGAGAGAAAAATAATAAGGCCTACTTTACCTTCAAACACATTACGATAAGAAACAGCAATTTTCTGCTCTCCTACGTCGAGATTATGCTACTAAGGAGCGTAGTTCACAACAGAATTCCAACTGGTATCACTAAATTGAACTAATTCGCCAGGATCTTTGATCGCTTGGTGAATAGGCACTTTGTACTTCGAGGAACTTTGTCAAAAGGACGAAAAAATAAACACGTGTCTTTGTTGATATCACTGCCCGTAATGACCATTTTCCTGTTTGCTGATTGGCTGAAATCCCGGATCCAGAACTTTCAGTCGCAAATTCTCCCAACCTTTTCACTCGTGCATTAATATGGCAGTGAAAAAGACCAGGTCCGCGAAAACAAAATAATCAAAAGTTATAAAAATATTTTCAAGCAGTTCGTTCAGGAAATGGAGACGTTATGGAATGTCATTATTCATTTTATGTATTTTTAAATCAGTCTGTGCAGAAAAAATACGGGTCTTAAGCCTTTCCACGAGAGTAAACAATAACTCGCTCCAGTCCACACCTATACGAATGTATATAAAAAATGATTTACATTCAATTGTTTCCATTTTTAATCTTAATTTCAAATCAGTTAAGATCGGAGAAGTCTCAATTGCATGGCAATATCTAGCAGTATTTATTGTGCTTGCTCTCCACAATATGGTGTCATCATTTGACATAACTTGTGGGATTATGTCTAGCCTTGTTCTTTGAGTCCCTTGTCACAAATGGCACTGAAATGCAATATAGTAGACAATTTGCGTACCAAAGGTAAAATATTTATTTTGTCTTAAATACTGGATATCAGAAAGTTAACATTACACTTCTCCCAATAAAAAAGATAGCTTGCCAGGCAATGAAACATACGCCCACAGCAGCTAACTCGTCCGGGCAGTCAACAAGAGTTGTCGCATATTCTTACTTTTTTCGGTAATGAAACATTTATAATACTCTGAAATCTGATTAAGATTAACAACAAGTAATTATCAGAAAATCATTAGAATTTGTTTGGATTTTATAAAGTTCTATACGAAACATTTAAAATCAAGGATTTAGCTGTTCAGTTGAAAATCAATATACTTGTTCGTCTCAAGACCTTAAACTCTGTGTATCAATCTGAAGTCAATTGGATGATAAATTTGGCCTCTAGAGCGTTACAAAAGATTTTTTCAAAGTGATCAAGGGCAATAACTTTGGCAGTAATTATCGAAATTTGCTGAAAATCAATAGGATTCTTCGTCTCAAGATCTTAAACACTGTGTATCAATTTAAAGTCAATCGAATATTAACTTTGGCCTCTAGAGCGTCCACAAGATTTTCTGAGGGCCATAACTCTGGCAGTCATTATCGGAAATCGCTGAAAATCAATAGGCTTCTTTGTTTCATGATCTTAAACACTGTGTATAAATCTAAGGTCAATCGGATATTAACTTTGGCCTCTAGAGCATCCACAAGATTTTTTGAAGTGATCAAGGGCCATAACTATGGCAGTTATTAACGGAAATCGCTGAAAGTTAACATGTTGAATGCCATTCCCAAATATTTGGATTATACCACATGCCAACCTACGATCTTTGGTACTGTACTTCAGCATTGCATAAGCGGTGTTTATAACCTTAACTGGGGTTAATTCTTCATTTCTGGAGGTAAAAAAAACTTAATTCAAATATGATTGTAGTTGGCACAACCATAGAACAGTTCATATGGCTCTGCCAACTATGAGTCGTAGTGCGGCACCAGTGAAAAATGGTTCTTTGATCTCTGCCAACTACGAGTCGTAGACTAGTAATTAGTACTAGTATTGATGAACAATATTACAATTGTATGAGTCGTAGCCTGGCATCCACAAATGAAATCTCATTCAATTTGCCAACAACGACATTTTGAATTTCGCGCTTTCATTTGTTTTAGTTGTCTCCCATAGTGCTTCGTGATACTAAATATAGCTACCGGTAGACGGTATTCCTTTGCAATGGTAGGGGAAAAGTTTACAGCCAGTGAGATTGTAAATTTACTGATGCAAACTGATTCACAAGACGATGTTGGTATGGTCAGTGATGACTCGCCCATGGAATCTGTTGGTGATCCCATTCTTGAACGCACAGACAGATAGCTGAGTGATGTTGAATCAGAGGCTGACAGTGAAAATTCAAAGCACGAGTCTACAGCATCCATTACCAGTGGTTTGAGTGTGGATGAAAGTATGGATGATGACGAAGACCTCGGTGATCCAACAATTTCTTCTGATGAGCTCTCTAGCGCAAGCACTGACAATGATGAAGTGATTATTCCTGCTTGTGGTAGGGCTAGAAAAAGAGGAGTACGCACTAGAGGTGGTGGTGTGAAACCTGGGCGTGATGTTACTACTCCAATAAGAGGACAAGGTGCTCTACGTGGGCGGGGGGTGCTGTATGTACGCGTGGTGGTAGACATATTCCTGCTGCAAATCCAACAGTTAGAGCAGCCGTTATATAGCCACTAACAGTCACACTAGCACAAGCAACCTCCCCAGCCCCTGTTGCCAATGGACCTGAACATGTATGGACGGTTATCCCCCAAGATCCTCCGGATTATGCTTTCAGTGAAGTCTCTGGCCTAAAAGTTCCGTTGCAGGATGATGCTCCAAGTGATTATTTTGACTTGCTGGTGACACAAGATCTCATTGAAATATTAGTAACCGAAACCAATCGTTATGCAGCTACAGAAATAAATAAGCAACGTCCCCTACGTAGGCGATCACTTTTGAAAGATTGGCGTGACACTAATGCTAATGGGCCCAAATTCCAAACCAACTATTGAGCGCTTTTTGAGCACGAATCCCCTTTCATGTTCGGCAAAGTAATGGGCCGTAACCGCTTCCAATTACTCCTTCGTTTCTGGCATTTTGCGGATAATTCCAATGTTGGTAATGACCGTCTGTTCAAGATACGTCCTCTGTTGCACCATTTCAATGATGTCATGGATGAAATCTACTACCCTGAGAAGAAATTGAGCATTGATGAGTCTATGGTCCTCTGGCGTGGGCGACTTTTGTTCAAGCAATACATAAAGAACAAGAAGCATAAGTATGGAATGAAGCTTTACAAACTGTATGAATCCAGTGGGCTACTGCTAAGAATACAGCTATACAGTGGCGAAAGGCTCCCAGATGACGACGGCCTTGGACAAAGTGCGCAGATTGTGTTGCAATTACTAGAGGGGTTCCTGGATAAAGGTAATGAAGTCTTTACAGATAACTTCTACAATTCTGTCAGCTTATTCAAGAGACTTTCCACAAAGTCGACATACATATGTGGAACTCTCTGTGGCGACCGCATAGAAAACCCAAAAGACGTTGTCACGAAAAAGCTGAAAAAAGGGGAAATGACTTGAAAACGAACTGATACGGTAACTGTCTGCAAATGGAAGGACAAACGAGATGTCCTAACAATTACCAACATGCATCGGGTTGAAATGGTCGATGTTGCGAACAGGAATAACAAGATTTCGCAAAAGCCTAAGTTGTTAGTGACTATAATAATGGCATGTCAGGAATCGACCGTTCAGACCAGATGCTGTCATATTATTCGTCACTCCACAAGAACATCCGCTGGTACAAGAAACTTGGTCTTCATATACTTGATATGTGTTTGATGAATGATATGCTCATTGTCTCTACAATAAACACCACGCAGAACCCATGAGACTCTTGGAATTTCAGGAAAACATAATAAAATATCTGCTTGGCGAAGACATCATGACAAAACTTGAGGGAGTTGGTAGGGGTCCTAGTGTTCCCATAATCCCGGCCAATATACACTACCTTGCCTGCATTCCACCAACGGAGAAAAAACAGAGGCCAACAAAGCCATGTCGTGTCTGTACAAGGGCAGGTTTGCGAAAGGAGACAAGATACTGTAGCAACGTTTGTGAAGATAAAACGGCACTTTGTGTGGACAACTGCTTCATGGCGTTCCATAGTGACTAGAAAGTGTACTAAACAATAAAATTACTGAAAGTTATACAATTGTTGTTCTTTTATGAATATTAAGTCCTACTGTGCTGCCAGCAATGATATAGCATGCATTTGTAAGCGGCCAAGGTACAAACGGTGACACAGGAAACTGATGACTTTACTACGAGATAACTCGTACCGGCAAATACAAAGAACGTACTACTAAGAGATAATTCGTAACATGCATTCAACGTGTTAATAGGCTTCTTTGTCTCATGAGCCTCCACAAGATTTTTTGAAGTGATCAAGGGCCATAACTCTGGCAGTAATTATCAGAAATCGCTGAAAATCAATAGGCTTCTTCGTCTCATGACCTTAAACACTGTGTGTAAATTTAAAGTCAATCGGATATTAACTTTAGCCTGTAGAGTGTTCGCAAGCAATTGTGGACACCGGACAGGTGTATAAAAAGGAATGTGGGTGTATAAAAAGGAATTTGTTTTAAAGAATTGAAAAAATAAACTTACGCATCTGTTACAGTTTCACCTTTGACAGTAATATCTTCATCTTTATCATATGGTTTCATAACAATTATAATCTGGCGATAGCAACCTGAAATCAACAGTGTCAATGCAAGATTTCAACAATTAATATATTACGAACATACCAGTTGCAGTATATTATACATTGCAATATATGGAATTATATAATATTAAATAAATATATTGAAATGTATGAAAATTGTGTAATATTTCATATTTTATAAAAGTAATGTTTATCTTTAGTACAAACCCTTGGCTGCCAGGCAGGATACGCCCACATTTTCGAGAGATGGATAGAGAACAAGCTAAGAGGAAAGTGATTTTTCCTACATAATTCATGAAGTTACAATTCGATATACTCAAATATTGAAAGGAACCAAAATTTTGGGTTTTAAACATGCATTTCAAGTTTCATCAAAATCGGATTGAAATTGTAACCTCTACAGGGTCCACAACCTTGATATACCATATTTTTACACTAATCGCGTACAAGCGGTGGCCATTTTCTCTGGCAAATTTGGTCCTAACGGTGTCACAGTGCTATAATCAAACGTTTTTTTTAATTCAGATAATAATTGTGACCTCCAGAGGGACCACACGATATAAATGTACATATTATAATTAAGCTTTCATATGTATTGCATATGAAAGCCTATTGTTTCTGTTAAGATTATTATTATTATCTTTTCTTTTTGTTCTTTTCCTGCAAATCTTATATCTCAGAATCTAACCATGGGATCTTTCTGAAACTTTAACCTACCCCCCCCCCCCAAGAATGGGTGGTGGCTTTGGAATGAATATATTTTCAAAACGTTTTACGAATTCGAAATCACCGAATTTTACGAACGAAAACACTTACAATGCATAGTTGTAACTTTGTGGTTTTTTGACCGATTTTACTAATTCTTTTTTCTTTGAGTACCTTGAAAAAAATCATTTTCATATGCAATTTCAGATTTTCGAATTTTGAAAACTCGTCGCTGTGATTTCGAACCGGAAGCTGAGACCAACTTGACAACTTCTTTAATAGTTGTACGATTTTCATGAAATTTAGTATGTACATAGATCTTACTGATGCGACTTAAAAAATGTCTTTAGAAATTTTCTTACTTATCTCACCTTGAAGAAATTAAGGATCAAAATTTTCCAAAAAATCAACGAAATATTGGTCAGATCAACTTGAATTTTATTTTCAGTACTAACTACAACATTGCTGATTAGTATTAGTATACAAAAAATAGGTTGCCAGGCAACGAAACGTACGCCCACACAGCAGCCAAATCGTCCGGGCAGTCAACAAGAGTTGTTGCATTTTAAGTAATCATCAGAAAATCATAATTCAAACTCACCCATAACTACGGTGTAACTGTGATATAATCAAACGTTTTTTAAATCAGATAATAATTGTGACCTCCAAAGGGACCACAAGCTAAAAAGGGTGATTTTTCGTACAATCAGGGGCCATAATTCAGGAAGTTAAATATCGAAAGGAACCAAGATCTTTGGGTTATAAACATGCATTTCAAGTTTCATCCAAATCGGTTCAAAATTTTGACCTCTACACTGTTCACAAGCTAAAAAACGTGATGCCATGCCAATATCGAAAGGAACCGAGATTTTAGGGTGATAAACCTATATTTTAAGTTTCATTGAAATCGGATAAAAATTATGACCTGTAGACTGTTCACAAACAATTGTGGACGGACGGACGAACAGGGGCGACGACAATATACGTCCACATGAAAATGTGGGCGTATAAAAATGGTATTTGTAGCTCAATCCGAAAGTGCCACCATCTTGGAATGTGAAATATCCCTAAGGCTTTTTTGATATTTCACTTACAGACACGGGAGTTATATTTTCTGAATCCTAGAAGGAATGCCTAAACAATGGTCCGGGCAGAATTTTGATTTAGGTCAACTGATGGTCACCATTTTGAATTGAATATGGAAAACGTTGAAAAGTCTACATTAACAAGTTTGTAAATAAACACAATAGGCTGTAGTTTGGTCAATTCGTCTAGTATTTCTTAAATTAATACATTTCTGGATAGCCTGGCTCGTGGTCGACTTTTTGGTATTTGAATATTTCAAAATTTCAAATTTCACCTTTGACGTTTTCAGTGCCGACAAAGTTGTTTATGAAAGAAAAATAGGCATTGACGTCTTAGCGATGCAAGGTAGATAACTCTGGTAAATAATGTCAAGAAGGGCCGTCAAGAATAATTGGTATTTGAATATTTCAAAATTTCAAATTTCACCTTTGACGTTTTCAGTGCCGACAAAGTTGTTTACGAAAGAAAAATAGGCATTGACGTCTTAGCGATGCAAGGTAGATAACTCTGGTAAATGATGTCAAGAAGGGCCGTCAAGAATATAATTACCATATTGTCCGTGGGTTACTTTCTTTCAGCTTACTTTCAGTTCAGTGTTTAAAAGTTGATGATTTTTGTCTGGAATAAGATTGGGATTACCGCTGGTACTGCTTACATCTCTTGACCTTTGACCAAACTTGAAATTGGTCTTATCTAGTAGATCTAACGGGCAGACAACCATTAAAAATGTAGTTCGTCTATTTATAGCAATTGTCTCTCTCTCCCTCTCTCTCTGTTCCCCCCTTTTGTAGGCTATGTCCATATTTGGTCAAGAATAGATGAAGAGGGTTTGAATTAATATTTTCTGCCAGGTTTTGGTGAATATTCATGATTTACAGGTAGGATAACAGAGTTAATAGGTTTTACGGCTTTATAATATTTCTGACATGATAATTACCGTCATTGTGATTTGCAGAGGCTGTCATTATTGTAGACAGGGACAGTGTTTAATCGTTTGGGTCGTACCAAAACCTCTGGCAGCTTTAATTCGTAATAAAAGTATCATATTTCTGACATTATTAGATCCGTCCCTGTGATTTGCAGAGAGACGTTATTGTAGGCAGGGACAGCGTTTAGTCATTCAGATCGTACAAAACCCCTGGTAGCTGTAATTCGAAATAAAAGTAGACGGTCTATCCGGGTTAAATTTCACAGATGGCACGCTGTATAGCATAAGTCTGTCTTCATTAGCCAATCGGTGTAGAAAAGTAGGACGATAAACCTCATCATATTTTGGTTTAATTTCGTCAAGAACATCGCTATCTATGAAACTCTGTATCGCTTATTGTTGGCAAAACACTACCATAAAGTTAGCCTGGGCCTTATTTCTCGAAATCTTAACTAAAGATAAAATCCAAATTTTAGTAGATACTCCAATTTTAATTGGCTAAGCTCTAAAATCAATCTTATATTTTCCAATCAAATTACTAATGTTTGGATTTTATCTACGTTAAAATTTTGTGAAACAGGTCCCAGGTCGGTAAAAGAAGGAATCAAAAATAGGTTGCCAGGCAACGAAACATACGCCCACACAGCAGCCAAATCGTCCGGGCAGTCAACAAGAGTTGTTGCATTTTAAGTAATCATCAGAAAATCATAATTCAAACTCACCCATAACTACGGTGTAACTGTGATATCATCAAACGTTTTTTTAAATCAGATAATAATTGTGACCTCCAGAGGGACCACAAGCTAAAAAGGGTGATTTTTCGTACAATCAGGGGCCATAATTCAGGAAGTTACGATCCAATATGGGCAAATATGCAATGGAACCAAGATCATAAGGTTATAAACATTTTTTTCAAGTTTCATCAAAATCAGTTCAAAATTTTGACCTCTATAGGGTCCACAACCTTGATATAACATATTTTCACACAATTCGCGTACAGACAGCGGCCATTTTATCCGTTAACTCTGGTCCGATTTTCACGAAATTCAAATTCTATCTTCATTACCATGAAACCGTGATATAGTCAAACGTTTTTTTAAATCGGATAACAATTTTGACCTCCAGAGGGACCACAAGCTAAAAAGGGCGATTTTTCGGACAATCAGGGGCCATAATTCAGGAAGTTACGATCCGATTGGCGCAAATATCGAAAGGGACCAAGATCTATGGGTTGTAAACATGCATGTCAAGTTTCATCAAAATTGGTTCAAAATTGTGACCTCTATACGGTCCACAACCTTGATATAACATATTTTCACACTATTCGCGTACAAACGGCGGCCATTTTGTCAGTCAATTTTGGTCCGATTTTCACAAAATTCGAACTCAACCTTCATAACCATGGAACGGTGATATAATCAAACGTTTTTTTAAATCAGATAACAATTTTGACATCCAGAGGGACCACAAGCTAAAAAGGGTGATTTTTCGGACAATCAGGGGCCATAATTCAGGAAGTTACGATCCGATTGGCGCAAATATCGAAAGGAACCAAGATCTATGGGTTATAAACATGCATTTCAAGTTTCATCCAAATCGGTTCAAAATTGTGACCTCTACACTCTTCACAAGCTAAAAAACGTACAATCAGGGGCCATAACCCATGAAGTTAAAGTCCGATACATGCCAATATCGAAAGGAACCGAGATCTTAGGGTGATAAACCTATATTTTAAGTTTCATTGAAATCGGATAAGAATTGTGACCTGTAGACTGTTCACAAACAATTGTGGACGGACGGACGGACGGACGGACAGGGGCGACGACAATATACGTCCACATGAAAATGTGGGCGTATAAAAATGAATGATGTTGTTTTCGATTTCAGCATCGATTCCCCGGTTGTATGTGACAAGGAATAGGGTCTCCCATCCAATCTCGTGGGTTTTCTCGGGGTCCTTTGGTTTCCTCCCACTTTGGAGGCCGAACGGTTAGCGTGCGCGCGCTATATCATACGGCCTGCCATTGATTCAACTGGCACGGTTTCGAATCCTGGTTGTACGTGGCAAGGAGTAGAGTCGTCTATTCAACCTCGTGGGGTTTCTCCGGGTACTCCGGTTTCCTCCCACTGTTAAAGACCCCTTTGCGCAAGCGAATTATTGAAATAAAAAAATTAAACCATATGTTAGTCCCGAAATGACCTAGTTTGTGTCGAGTGGGCATTAAACCCCATTTCTCTCTCTCTTTCTCACTTCTAAACCCCTATTATTGAAATAAAATTGAACCATACGTTAGTCCCAAACTGGGGCGGATTTTGAAAAGGGGGGGGGCCCGCAAAATGAGGGCACCTACTGCGGAGACGGGGCACGGCGCAGAGGGGGGGAGGGGGTAGTCCCCCAAGAAAATTATCCGTCCCTTTCCTTACATCTGTAGCCATTCCAAGAGCTATTTGGCTGATATTTTCGTCTTAATAAACATTCGGAATTGACATTTGGGTCTGAGAAAAGCCACTTTCAGCAGTAAAAAAAGGGCACTGTCGAAAATTAGTGGGGGGATGCCCCTTGCGCCCCGTTGAATCCGCCTCTGCCAAAATGACCCAGTTTGTGTCGAGTGGTCGATAAACCCTATTTCCCTCTCTCTCTCTCTAAATTTCAGCACTCCTAACTCTAAAACTAAATGCAAGGAACGGGCCTGTTTACATTGAAGCACATGTACAATTATAATAATTGTATTAAACATTTCTGAAATTGTTTGCTTGAATTATATCTTTGTCAGTGGCTAAGTGGGTAAGGCTCGCTAGACTGGAGGTTGGGTGTTCGATCCCTGCACTGACCGAGAAAGTTCATCTCGATTTTCCGGTGTGGTTTCCCCTTGTCAGTGATGCAGAACGGAGGGCCTGACAAGGACAGCTGTCAAGTCGTTCGGATGGGAAAAAAAACGAGGTCCCATGTACATTAGCGTGCACATAAAACATCCCTTGGCAGTTGGAATTCGATATAAGAGTAGGCCGTAGCGCCGCTGCTCGGACAAAATTTCCCTCATAGCACACTGTATGGCTTATGCCCATCTTTCATAGCCCAGGTTAGGTGCAGAAGAGTAGGACGTTAAACCCCATTTCATTTCATTCAGATTTGCAGTTTAAACAAAACCATGAATGTTTCAGTGCACGCGTTATATTTTTTACATGCATAAGGATACCATTTGCAGGAGCAATATACGGCACTTTACGTGCATTTTCGGTGTCATCACCGAATGCGTCTAGTATTTCTTAAATTAATATATTTCTGGGTAGCCTGGCTCATGGTCGAATTTTTGTTATTTGAAACATTTAAAATTTCCAATTTCACCTTTGAACTCTTTTGTGCCGACAGAGTTGTTTACCAGTGAAAAATAGGCATTAACGTCACAGCGATGCAAGGTAGATAACTCTGGTAAATGACGTCAGATGTGTATCCCATGTAACAAGGGCCGTCAAGAATATAATTACCATATTGTCCGTGGTAGGGTGCCCCACGTGCCTACTGAAAAGTTGTACTAGACACATGGAATGTGCACGCTTCAGTCTGTTAACTACTACTAATTTTCTGACAGTCTCGCACACTCGTTGAGTCTACAAATAGCCACAGCATAGGGAAATTCTCAACACACTATCAGCTATTACAGCCGTAAAAAATCTATTGTTGACAATTCTGAACAGCAGTAATATTTAGCGTTTTGGTTATTACGGCATCTTTAGAAATTACGCTTATTTTATTTTTTAAATTGCTTTATCCTTAACAAGACCGTAAGGAGCGACATATTTTGGTTTATTAATATTGTGGTGGAATTGTTGAGCTTGAGCTATTTGGAGATATTTATTTATGGTGGGGCTCCCTATCCGTTGGTATCTTTCTTTCAGCTTACTTTCAGTTCAGTAGTTCGTCTATTTATAGCAATTCTAGAGAGAGAGAGAGAGAAATTGGGTTTAACGTCCACTCAACACAACCAGGTCATTTCGGGACTAACATATGGTTTCAACTTTATTTCAATAATTCGCTTGCGCGTAGGGGAGGAAACCGGAGTGCCCGGAGGAAACCCACGAGGTTGAGAAGGCGCCCCTATCTCCATGCCACATACACTCACACCAGGGCTCGAAACCACAGCCGCAAGCCAGAGGTGACCATAGCAATTCTTTCAAGTGGTCGATAAACCCCATTTTCCTCTCTCTCTCTCTCTAAATTTTAGCACTCCTAACTCTAAAACTAAATGCAAGGAACAGGCCTGTTTACATTGAAGCACATGTATAATTATAATAATTGTATTATTTCTGAAATTGTTTGCTGGAATTATATCTTTGTCAGTGGCTAAGTGGGTAAGGCTCGCTAGCCTGGAGGTCGGGGGTTCGATCCCTGCATTGGCCGAGAAAGTTCATCAAGATTTTCCGGTGTGGTTTCCCCTTGTCAGTGATGCAGAACGGAGGGCCTGACAAGGACAGCTGTCAAGTCGTTCGGATGGGAAAAAAACCTGAGGTCCCATGTACACATTAGCGTGCACATAAAAGATCACTTGGCAGTTGGAATTCGATATAAGAGTAGGCCGTAGCGCCACTGCCCGGGCAAAATTTCCCTCATAGCACACTGTATGGCGTAGCCCAGGTTAGGTGCAGAAGAGTAGGACACTAAACTCCATTTCATTTCATTCAGATTTGCAGTTTGAACAAAACCATGAATGTTTCGATGCACGCGTTATATTTATACATGCATAATGATACCACTCAGTCTTGCAACTGATGGAATCACATGCTATCATTTGCAGGAGCAATATACGGTACTTTACCTGCATTTTCAGTTTCATCACCGGCTCTAGAGACAATCTCGGGTAGCAAGATACTCATAAATTTGATTCTCAGATCTTTCAGTAGATGTTCCAAGAAGGAATAATTAAGACCCACTTGAGTTGTTATGCTGGAAGAAGGGTTAGAAGGGACAAATATAAAAAAAAGTCGGCACTATCAAGTGAAGTTGCAATTGAATTTGGTAGTAATATGGATGGTTTGTTTTAAATTCATAATTCATATTTAAGGGGAAGTCTTTATCTTCTTCCCACTTTACTAATCCATCTTTATACTTAATGGGCATTTGATTTCAAGTACCCTAGTGGGGGTGACAACTACAGCTTACAAGCCCGTCAGGAGATGCCCCAAAAAGGGGTATGCAGCTTTCACATGGAAACCTGTATCAACTATAGTCAGGTTTTGGTGTAATTTAGACTAAATATGACTATTGTGCGACCTGCCCTGTGGAGCATCCAAGAAGTTGACAAAGACTGTTTTTGTTATCTTACACAAACTGTCATATACCTTCTATGGATATGTTTTTGTGTAAAGGTGATACTACTTTTCGGAAAACTCCTTTTTTCATAAATGAAATGGGGTTTAACATCCTCCTATTCTGCACTGCACCTAACCTGGGCTAATGGAAGACAGGCATACGCCATATCGAATTCCAATTGCCAATTTGTACACGAGACCTCAGTTTTTTGTCCCATCCGAACGACTAGACAACTGTTCTTGTCAGGCCTTCCGTTCTGCATCACTGACAAAGGGAAACCATGCCGGAAAATTGAGATGAACTTTTTCGGCCAATGCAGGGATCAAACACCCGACCTCCGGGTTAGCGAACCAGCGCCTTACCCACTTAGCCACGTGATCCCCCTCCTTTTTTCAAGGTTAATAGCAGTAGGGTATATGGTAATAGGTTCTGGTAAAACATTATCATTATCAGTTTTTACTAGTATTGATAGCATTTATAAAACTATTTGCAGAAATATCATTTTAACTATTTTAAAGCAGGCCGGCTCCATCACATACCAGAATGAATAAGATTACGCATGCCCATTGACTTCTAAAAATAGGCGCGCAATAGAATCTTGGTCATCCTACTACGCAATCGCACTATTCAATTCCAGATTTATAGGCCTACATCATGGCATCGAAGTAACAAAAAATAATAGGGTCCTTGGATTGATCTAAACAATTTCTAAACTCTTGGCCTTCAGTCTCTAAGGGCAGGGTATAGGCTAGCATAGATCCATACCAACGTGCCAAACCAAATTTTGCACACTGTCCCTAGATCTTATTGTCATTTTTAGAAGTTTTTCATTCTTTTGAAACTCATCTACCAAAAATACTCATTCCAAAAGTACTCATTGTTCCAATACCTACATTTGAAATGTAATTTCCATTGGCCTTAAAATAAATTAAAAATGGGCCATTTGACTTTGAAATGTCAAACTCAAAGTGCCATGGCCCATATATATATTTTAAACTATTGACTTTTTCTCCCCAAGCAAAATACTTCTGTCTTTCCATAGCTTCTCGATGTACTTATATGTAAGAAAATGGTTTTATGAATTTCATTAAAATTTTGTGATATTTACTTGATTTCATAGTTTATGGCAATCCGTATATTGATCTACATTGACAAAATTTTCACTGTTTATCGAGGAAAAATAAATATTGCTTAAAGTAAAGATAGGTTGCCAGGCAACAAAACATACGCCCACAGCAACTAAATCGTGCAGGCAGTCAACAAGAGTTGTCGCATATTCTTACTTTTTTCGGTAATGAAACATTTATAATACTCTGAAATCTGATTAAGATTAACAACTCATAAAATAATTATCAGAAATTTATTAGAATTTGTTTGGTTTTTATACGCCCACATTTTCATGTGGACGTATTATGTCGTCGCCCCTGTCCGTCAGGACGTCCGTCCACAATTTGTTTGTGGACTCTCTACAGGTCACAATTCTTATCTGATTTTGACGAAACTTGAAATATAGGTTTATCCCCATAAGATCTCGGTTCCTTTCGATATTGGCATGTATCGGATTTGAACTTCATGGATTATGGCCCCTGATTGTACGAAATATCATGTTTTTAGCTTGTGGACCCTATAGAGGTCATAATTTTGAACCGATTGTGATGAAACTTGACATGCATGTTTATAACCCCAAAATCTTGGTTCCTTTCGATATTTGCAGCCATCGGATCGTAACTTCCTGAATTATGGCCCCTGATTGTCCGAAAAATCGCCCTTTTTAGCTTGTGGTCCCTCTGGAGGTCAAAATTATAATCCAATTTGAAAAACCGTTCGATTATATCACCGTTACATGGTAATGAAGGTTGAGTTCGAATTTCGTGAAAATCGGACCAAAATTGACAAACAAAATGGCCGCCGTTTGTACGCGAATAGTGTGAAAATATGTTATATCAAGGTTGTGGACCCTATAGAGGTCACAATTTTGAACCGATTTTGATGAAACTTGACATGTATGTTTATAACCCAAAGATCTTGGTTCCTTTCGATATTTGCACCCATCGGATCGTAACTTCCTGAATTATGGCCCCTGATTGTCCGAAAAATCGCCCCTTTTTAGCTTGTGGTGTCCCTCTGGAGGTCAAAATTATTATCCGATTTAAAAAACCGTTTGATTATATCACCGTTACATGGTAATGAAGGTTGAGTTCAAATTTCGTGAAAATCGGACCAAAATTGACAAAATGGCCGCCGTTTGTACGCGAATAGTGTGAAAATATGTTATATCAAGGTTGTGGACCCTATAGAGGTCACAATTTTGAACCGATTTTGATGAAACTTGACATGTATGTTTATAACCCAAAGATCTTGGTTCCTTTCGATATTTGCACCCATTGGATCGTAACTTCCTGAATTATTGCCCCTGATTGTCCGAAAAATTGCCCTTTTTAGCTTGTGGTCCCTCTGGAGTTCAAAATTATTATCCGATTTAAAAAGATAGGCTGGCACTGCCAGGCAGGATACGCCCACATTTTCGTGAGATGGATAGAGAACAAGCAATACCGAAAGTGATTTTTCCTACATCATTAAGTTAGAATATGATATGTGCAAATATCGAAATGAATTAAGATCTTTGGGTTATAAAGGTGCATTTCAGTAGGCTTCAAATTCGACTGGGAATCATGTTGCTAAGTGGGTAAGATGCTGGCTCGGCAGCCTTGAGGTTGGGTGTTTGATCATTGCATTGGGTGACAAAGTTCATCTAGATTTTCTGGCATGGTTTCCCCTTGTTAGTGATGAAGGATGGATGGCCTGACAAGACAGCTGTCAATTTTGGTTCAATTTTCACAAAATTTGAACTCAATCTGCATTACCATGTAACGGAGATATAATCAAATGTTTTTTTAAATCGGATAATAATTTTGACCTCTGAGGGACCACAAGCTAAAAAGGGTGATTTTTCGTACAATCAGGGGCCATAATTCAGGAAGTTACGAACCAATGGGTGCAAATATCGAAAGGAACCAAGATCTTCGGGTTATAAACATGCATGTCAAGTTTCATCAAAATCAGTTCAAAATTGTGACCTCTATAGGGTCCACAACCTTGATATAACATATTTATACACTGAACGCGTACAAACAGGGCCATTTTGTCTGTCCATTTGGGTCCGATTTTCACAAAATTTGACCTCAACCTTCATTACCATGTAACGGTGATATAATCAAACGGTTTTTTAAATCGGATGATAATTTTGACCTCCAGAGCCACCACAAGCTAAAAAGGGCGATTTTTCGGACAATCAGGGGCCATAATTCAGGAAGTTACGATCCGATGGCCGCAAATATAGAAAGGAACCAAGATCTTTAGCTTATAAACATACATGTCAAGTTTCATCACAATCGGTTCAAAATTGTGACCTCTATAGGGTCCACAACCTTGAAATAACATATTTTCACACTATTCGCGTATAAACGGCAGCCATTTTGTATGTCAATTTGAGTCCGATTTTCACGAAATTCGAACTCAACCTTCATTACCATGTAACGGTGATATTATCAAACGGTTTTTTAAATTGGATAATAATTTTGACCTCCAGAGGGACCTCAAGCTAAAAAAGGCGATTTTTCGGACAATCAGGGGCCATAATTCAGGAAGTTATGATCCGATGGGCGCAAATATCAAAAGGAACCAAGATCTTGGGCTTATAATCATGCATGTCAAGTTTCATCAAAATCGGTTCAAAATTGTGACCTCTATAGGGTCCACAACCTTGAAATAACATATTTTCACTCTGTTCGCGTACAAACGGCAGCCATTTTGTATATCAATTTTGGTCCGATTTTCACGAAATTCAAACTCAACCTTCATTACCATGTAACGGTGATATAATCGAACGGTTTTTTAAATCGGATAATAATTTTGACCTCCAGACGGACCACAAGCTAAAAAGGGCGATTTTTCGGACAATCAGGGGCCATAATTCAGGAAGTTACGATCCGATGGGCGCAAATATCGAAAGGAACCAAGATCTTGGGGTTATAAACATGCATGTCACGTTTCATCACAATCGGTTCAAAATTGTGACCTCTATAGGGTCCACAAGCTAAAAACATGATATTTCGTACAATCAGGGGCCATAATCCATGAAGTTTCCATCCGATACATGCCAATATCAAAAGCAGCCGAGATCTTATGGGGATAAACCTATATTTCAAGTTTCGTCAAAATCGGATAAGAATTGTGACCTGTAGAGAGTCCACAAACAAATTGTGGACGGACGGACGGACGTCCGGACGGACAGGGGCGACGACATAATACGTCCACATGAAAATGTGGGCGTATAAAAACGTTTGATTATATCACCGTTACATGGTAATGAAGGCTCTGTTCGAATTTCGTGAAAATCAAACCAAAATTGAAGGACAAAATGGACGCCGTTTGTACGCGAATAGTGTGAAAATATGTTATATCAAGGTTGTGGACCCTATAGAGGTCACAATTTTGAACCGATTATGATGAAACTTGACATGCATGTTTATAACCGAAGATCTTGGTTCCTTTCGATATTTGCGCTCATTGATTCGTAACTTCCTGAATTATGGCCCCTGATTGTACGAAAAATCACCCTTTTTAGCTTGTGGTCCCACTGGAGGTCAAAATTATTATCCGATTTAAAAAAAACGTTTGATTATATCACTGTTACATGGTAATGAAGATTGAGGTAAAATTTTGTGAAAATCGGACCAAAATTGACAAAATGGCCGCCGTTTGTGTGCGATTAGTGTGAAAATACGTTATATTAAGGTTGTGGACCCTATAGAGGTCACAATTTTGAACCGATTTTGATGAAACTTGACATGCATGTTTATAACCCAAAGATCTTGGTTCCTTTCAATATTTGTGCATATCGGATTGTAACTTCCTGAATTATGGCCCCTGATTGTACGAAAAATTATCTTTTTTTTAGTTTTTGGCCCCTCTGGGGTCAGAATTATTATCCCATTTAAAAAACCTTTGATTATATCACCGTTACATCGTAATGAAGGTTGAGGTCGAATTTCGTGAAAATCGGACCAAAATTGACAGCTGTTCTTGTCAGGCCATCCATCCTTCATCACTAACAAGGGGAAACCACGCCAGAGAATCTAGATGAACTTTGTCACCCAATGCAGGGATCAAACACCTAACCTCAAGGCTACCGAGCCAGCATCTTACCCACTTAGCAACATGATCCCCAGTCGAATTTGAAGCCTACTGAAATGAACCTTTATAACCCAAAGATCTTAATTCATTTCGATATTTGCACATAGGAAAAATCACTTTCGGTATTGCTTGTTCTCTATCCATCTCTCGAAAATGTGGGCGTATCCTGCCTGGCAATGCCAGCCTATCTTTATAAAGTTCTGCCCCATGCTAACGCTTAGTATATATGAAACATTTAAAATCATGGATTTAGCTGTTCAGTTGACAGTAATTATTGGATTCTTCATCCTGTCACCTTAAACACTGTGTACAAATATAAAGTCAATGGGATATTAACTTCGGCCTCTAGAGCGTCCACAAGATTTTTTGAAGTGATCAAGGGCCATAACTCTGGCAGTAATCATTAGGCTTCTTCGTCTCATGGCCTTAAACACTGTGTATAAATTTAAAGTCAATCGGATAATAACTTTGGCCTCTAGAGCGTCCACAAGATTTTTAGAAGTGATCAAGGGCCATAACTCTGTCAGATATCGGAAATTGCTGAAAATTAAAAGGCTTCTTCATCTCATGACCATAAACACTGTGTGTAAATTTAAGGTCAATCGGATATTAACTTTGGCCTCTGGAGCGTCCACAAGAATTTTTGAAGTGATCAAGGGCCATAACTCTGGCAATAATTATTGGAAATCGCTTAAAATCAATAGGCTTCTTCGTCTCATGGCCTTAAACACTGTGTATAAATTTAAAGTCAATCGGATATTAACTTTGCCCTCTAGAGCATCCACAAGACTTTTTGAAAAGATCAAGGGCCATAACTCTGGCAGTTATTATCGGAAATCGCTGAAAATCAATAGGCTTTTTCATCTCATGACCTTAAACACCGTGTATAAATTTAAAGTCAATCGGATATTAACTTTAGCCTGTAGAGCTTCCGAAAGCTTTGATATCTGCTATGCAGATCTAGTTATTATTATAATTCAAGAAGTTACGATCCGATGGGCGCAAATATCGAAAGGAATCATGATTTTTGGGTTATAACCATGCATGTCAAGTTTCATCAAAATCAGTTCAAAATTTTGACCTATATAAGGTCCACAAACTAAAAACGTGATTTTTCGTACAATCAGGGGCCATAATCCGATACATGCCACTATCGAAAGTAGCCGAGATCTTTATTTCAAGTTTTGTCAAAATCAAATAAGAACTGTGACCTGTAGAGAGTCCATAAACAATTGTGGACATCCGGACGGACAGGGACGACGGCTTAATACGTCCACATGAAAATGTAGGTGTATAAAAATGTTGAGAAATGAACAAAATAGGCTTGTGACATAACAAATGGATTTCATCTTACCTAAAACTGTGAATAAAGTGAATAGGCTATTGATGTGATTGTTCTGAAATGACTATCAACCAACAATTGTTAGTCAAATCAGTACTGCACCCTGTTACATGTAAAGACACTATCAAAATTTGTAATATTAAAGGGACAATAACATTCTTGCTGGCTTGGTAGCCCCAGAAAATAAATAATACCCTTATTCTAAGTACTAGATATTTAAGTGTCCTACCTGTTGTGTAAATTATCCATTACAACCTATTTTACTTGTCCAGAGGGTTCGAAAATATTTTAAAATCCAAGTCACATTTGAAAAGGTTTACGTTAGACTTTTCAAATCAATTGGTTGAATTTTTCCAATTTTTTAAAATAGGTGTGTTAAGATGAAATTTATATCATCATTTAATTGGAATATTCTAAAATAATACGATTTGTTGACCAGAATGAAGATTGGGACATATTATTCAGTTACAACAAGAGTGTTATTGGGGCTTTAACAGATAAGGTGAACAAAAAAAAAAAATCATTTGTTACAGAACTTGCACTGTGTTTGTGATGATGCAAGATTTAAAAGAGAAAAATCATGGTGTGACTTACCGACTAGATATGATGTTTCTATCATAGAAACGACAGCTCGTGTCTGATTGTCTATCACAAAACACAATAAATCTGCGGCCTAAAAAAAACATAATAAACTTAGAAAATCATTGGTAATGAATGCTGTTGATCATTATATCTTTGTAGAATGTGCTCTGTGCTTATATATTACAGAAAATTTAACAGCGCCACTGAGCAGCAAATACATGACAATAATCAATAGCAGTAGTAGTTGAATGTAACGTTTCACAAGGTCAATGTTTGGCTGCAGAAAACATCCTAGAATCAACACTTAGATGCAATATTTGAAATTTACCTGTTTAGCCTTATCTTCTAATTCAATTAATTCTGGTCTCCATGTGTTTACCTGCTATGGTAAAACAAAGATTAATGTTTGTCATGTGTTTACCTGGTGTGGTAAAACAAAGATTAACGCATTTCATGTATTGGCCTACTATGGTAAAACAAAGATTAACGTTTGTCATGTGTGACTGTACTCTGAAAATTTCCGAAAAAATACTACTAAATACCAATAAAATATGAAAAACTTTACCGAAAAAATGACACCAATTACAAAAAAAACCCACAATTTTTTTGCATGGCCTAGTCTGAACCACGACCCACCTAACTATTTTATGCGTTGACTAGTGTTACCCATGAGCAACCTAGAGTGCCCTAGAATTAGCGCTATTGTCCTTTCGCACCTCTACCAGTTCCCGTTGTGGTAGAGACTTTTCGGGGGATGTTAAGGGGGACTAGCAATGACCTCACACCAAATTCACCCGAATTGATCAATACCTTTTTATTTTACCGACCTTTTAATATCTAACAAGAGATAAGTTTACCTTTCGACGCCATTTCCTTTGTTGACTATTTAGACTCGAATAACAAGACGCAAAGACGAATTCTGACACACTGCGCTAGCTGCCTGACACTGCAGTTCATAAAAATTAATAATCATTTTCGTACACTTTATCTTTTGCGCTAAGCCACCATTTTCTATAAAATCCTATTTGGTGTTAACCAGTTGGAATGGCCTTTACGTGAAAATATCGCCGTGACCTTGAGGCTGACCCTGACTTCAATTTTTCCATCAAGCTACGCCCCTATTTCTGGCTGTATTATCGAGGTTAATGTCAGGGATGTAAGCAGAAGTTGCCCTTAAAAAAAGATGATTGGGTTTAAAGTTGTAGGTCAAGGTCATGTTACAGAAATCTGAATTCGGGAATTTGACCTTCACTTATGACCTTCAACCATCGATATTTATCTTGGTCCTGGCACAAACTGCTCGGTCAGAAAACAGTCAAATGCTAAATGCAGAGGGCCTGTGTCCTGGTGAACTCCAGTAGTCAATACTAACCAATCTAACCTTGAATATGACCTTGAGTCCAAATTTCCCATACATCTCGGGGCCTTTGCATTTATGCTTGCCATGGCCATATTTCTTACTGTATTATCAAGGTAAATGAGTGAGGTGAAAGCAGAGACAACGTCCTTCAGAAGAGATAACTGGGCCAAAGTTGCAGGTCAAGGTCATGTTACACTGCTCGGTCAGAAAACGGTCAAACGCAGAGGGCTTGTGTTCGATAGGAAGTCAATGGGCGTGGTCAATCTGAAAGGTTGTGGTGACCTCCAGTAGTCAACGCTAACCAACCGTGACTTTGTCTTTGACCTTGAGTCCAAACTTTCCATCAATCTCAGGGCCTTTACCTTTATGCTTGCTTTGGCCCTATTTCTTGCTGTATTATCAAGGTCAATGTTCGAAATGAAAGCAGGGATGACGTCCTTCAGAAAAGATAACTGGGTCAAAGTTGTTGGTGAAGGTCATGTTACAGAAAACTGAACTCAAACTTTTCAAAGTCAAATTTTGAACATTTGACCTTGACTTACAATCTTCACCTCATACACAATTTTAAAAACCACCTTGGCTAGGACCAACGACCTTTAGCTGGGTCCTTTCACACACTGCAAATTAGGAATAGGCCTACAATCAGACCAAACTAAAAGACCACTCGGACCAAACTAAAAGACCACTCGTACCAAACTAAAAGACCACTCGGACTAAGTAATTTATAGTGTAAGAGCACTTGGACCAAAATTTATCTTTGCTACTCGGACCAACCCAAAGGACCACTCGGACCAATTAAATTATCTTATAAGGCTTGACTTATTCATTTAAGAAATAGAATACAAAAAATATGCTATTTACTGTATTTTTCGGTGTATAAGGCGCATGCGTAGATAAGGCGCATGGCGAGTTTGGCAGAGGTGTTTCAGGAAAAAATAAAAGTGCATGCTTTAGGCGCACCCTTCTCTGGTGTCTTGTGAAACATGTGCAATACCATACGTGATTCAAATACACCTGGATCTCCAGTAACTGGGCCAAACTTACTGCTTACAATTATACATGTAATAATTACTGATATACATGTAATAATCACACGCGGCATGACAATACCTAAATTGTAGCCATTTAGATCTATTAGTACCATAATACAATATTATTTTAATACCAATCAAAGAAACAATGATTTTGTGAACGTCAAAATCGCACCAAAATCGCTTATCCGGATACTAGCATTTTTAAATAGTTCGGGACGACCACTTGATAAAAGCGACTACATTCTATACCTATTGTACACTTCATAAATAGAGAGCTTGGATTGTTGGCGGTAAGCAATAACATGAGAAACTAAACCTGCGTAGCAGGAATGACGGGTTTCACTGTTGCCACGATACCTTTCAACTTATGTCACTTTCGGTGCCACCTTACCCTTGAACTCATTTCACTTCCAGTACAAATGGAACCGATAAACAGATTTCCACATAAACATTGCACACATCAAATAAAATGGAAGATGAATCAACCAAATCCAGCAATATCAATTCATTTTATACTTTTGTTGCATGTAAGTGTACAGTACTTCCGGTGATAATGAAAATGTTCAATTACTTTTATGAAATCAGAAATGGCATAAGGCATCACATGGTGAAAATTTTATGCAAATCGAATAATATATGCCACTTTTAGAGACCCAAAACCTTGAAAAGTGACTGGTAGAAAATCGGCTATTTCTCAGCAACCGTACAAGTTAGAAACGATTTTGTGGCATCTGTATGATCGTATGGGTCCATTCTAGTTGTTGATTGGCATCAAATATCATAACTTTAAAAACATTACAAATCAGACTCATTTGAATAAAATTTCTGTTTTGAAGGCTAAAAATACAGTTTTTGCCAAAATGACATTACTTCCGGTGATACTAAAAACGTTAAATTAGTTTTATAACATCGTCTTTGACATTAGGCTTCAAAGGGTGAAAATTTTATGAAAACCGAATAATAATTGACACTTTTATGGGCCAAAAACCTTCAAAAGTGACTTTTAGAAAACCGCCTATATCTCGGCAATTAAAGGTGTAAGGATTTAAATTGCATTCTGATGGTTATGTTTATTATATTTGCAGACATTACCAAAGAACAGTTCACTGTTCTTTTTATCTCTCCAGAGGCTGCTCTCCTGCAGAAATGGCAAACGATTTTGAAAAAAAGTTATGGAAGTAAGATATGTGTCCTAGTATTTGATGAAGCTCACTATATATCTTCATGGTATGTTTTACTGCATTTTGGATGTAAACTTAAAATGCCAATTTGTTTTTTTTGTTACCTAAACTTCTATCGGGTTTGAATGTATTGTTTTAAATCAAAAGTTTTAATTCATAATAAGTTATTTTCACTAATGGTTATTTTTTGTTATGTAGTGGTTTAGATTTTCGACCTTCATACCAGAAAGTGTTTAATTACAGAGAATGTTTGATGTTCCACCTCAACTGTTATCATTCAAACAGATATATATCAAGTTTTGGGTTTTCAACCACAATCAACAGAAGTTGTAGCTCTACTGCCAGACAGGTATAATTTAATTAACATACATTTTATTACTGTTCTATACAGTGTACATATGTACATTAAAAATGGAACAAGCACACACCTTGATTGCTTGTTTCTCTAATGTATGCAACTGGAGGACCCGGAGAAAACCATGAGGTTGGATTAGGCTACCCTACTGCTTGTCAGTACGACAGGGGATTCAAAACTACGCCAGTTGACACAATGAGAGACCTTATGATACAACGTGCACATGCTAAGCGTGCCAAACAAGAGCAGCCATTTAAAAGGTTTAAACATACAATCAACACTTCATTCACCCAATGTGAAAATTTTAAATGATAATGCAAAAATGCATATGTATTGATGTGTTTTTAATTGGTGTCCATGTTATTTTTTTCTTTTTTCAGACCAAATATTAGAATCCTCTGAAAAATTTGAAGAAGAATTGCAGTGGCTTATAGAAATGATACAGGGTCAATTAAATTAAAAAAAAATTATATTGTTTTTAAAGTCTATCAATTTATGCTACAGAATTTATTTATGGTTGGTAACAGAGTTAGGTATCAGCCTCTTCAAAAAAAAGAGGAATCATCAGCTAACAGGCAAGTTGAAATGTATCATGCCAACACGAATCAGGATACAAAAGACCGCATTTTAGAGGACTTCACCTCATCAAATGGAAACATCAAAATCCTTATTTGTACTGTTGCTTTTGGAATGGGTGTCAACATTAGAAATGTGGACATTGTAGTTCACTGGGGCATACCCCCTTCCTCTTTAAATTATTGACAGGAGGTAGGGAAATGTGCTAGGGATAATAGAAAGGGTTTTGCTATATGCTATGCATTTAAGAGAAGCCAGATAAAGTGTTCTGAGGAGTTTAAAGCTATAATCCATGCAGATAAATGCTTAAGATATTTTGTTCTATCCGATTACTTTTTAGATGGCATTGTGAGTGCAAGAAGTGTTCTTGTTGTATATTTTGTTATAAAACATGTCCATGTAGCAATAAAAGAAGGAACCCCCTCTCTGCATTTTTAAAGAGTCTGTAGATTAGGAATAGATTAATGGATTAGTCCTGCTCATTCATTCACTAATTACCTCTTAACGACAAGGGTTTATTGTCAACCCGGCCAATTTTCATTTGAACCACTTAGTTTGATTATGATAAGCACAATCCACTGATAGGTGACTAATCCCAATTGGTCTCTTGTTACTACCAGCTCGATATTTCAAAGTATCCCATATCATTTCATCAAAATCAGAGCTTATGCATTAATTTTCCATGAAAATGACCAAATACCATTTCCTCGATTATTATTTATTTTTCACTGTTAAAATGCTTAAGATATTTTGTTCTATCCGATTTCTTTTTAGATGGCATTGTGAGTGCAAGAAGTGTTCTTGTTGTATATTTTGTTATAAAACATGTCCATGTAGCAATAAAAGAAGGAACCCCCTCTCTGCATTTTTAAAGAGTCTGTAGATTAGAAATAGATTAATGGATTAGTCCTGCTCATTCATTCACTAATTACCTCTTAACGACAAGGGTTTATTGTCAACCCGGCCAATTTTCATTTGAACCACTTAGTTTGATTATGATAAGCACAATCCACTGATAGGTGACTAATCCCAATTGGTCTCTTGTTACTACCAGCTCGATATTTCAAAGTATCCCATATCATTTCATCAAAATCAGAGCTTATGCATTAATTTTCCATGAAAATGACCAAATACCATTTCCTCGATTATTATTTATTTTTCACTGTTAAAAATAGTATATACTGTATACAAGATATAAAGAATTTAAACATTTGAAGAGATGTTATTGTACATACACTGCCAGTGACCTTATGCCATGGGTAGCCATTTGGCAATAAAATAGTTCTGTTCTTGGCACATTGCTTATCAAATTAAATAGTTTTTAACATCGGATCCCATGTCTCTAGAAACACATTAAAGCATAATAAATAATCTGTCCATTGTGATCAGCCAAAGAAAATTCGGAATCCTTAAAAATTTTTACTTTTTAGGAATTAGGTCTCCTTGTCTATAATCTCAGTCCTTCTGCATCTGAAGTGTAATCTGCCTTTTTTGAGACATTTCTTTTTGCAGTCTGTCTAGATGTTTTCTTACTGCTTTTGGTATGATGTGTGGGTACAAGTTGGGAACAATATCAGGAAATGATTGGTGGTGTCTACCAGGAACTGTCTCAAAGAACTTTTCACTCTTTAAAAGCTGAACAAATTCTAAAATGTCTTTTTCACGCGATACAACCCTTTTAGATTTGCTTGTAGCGCATGTGAGCTCACTGATCTGCTTTTCATAAATTCTTCTTAAAACTTTTCCCACACCTACCATCTGACTGTGTCTGGCTACTGTGACTGGTGTAAGCTGACCTCCTGCATCTTTTACACTTTCTGCAATGGAATAACATGCAATGAATTATGTCAATGTTCAAAGATTTAAAAGGAAAAGGAAATTCTGGGCACAATTATTATTATGAGTCAGGGGGGATACTGGGGTAAATCAACAAATACTGTTTCCATAGAATTAATACTTCCAATGTAAACACTGCTGTTAATTGCATTGCAAAACTATGGTATTTTTATTTCTGATCCATATGTATGGTTGCCATTTTTAATAATTACATGACCTTATTGGTAACCCATTAATTTCACTGAAAACCTTGAAAATGGCTATTAAAGACTGTATGGTTTCTTGGCGATGGGAAATACACCTGTGGTTGGACAGCTAAATAAGAGGAATTTCGATAGAGTTTATTAGAAATACTTTACCTTTATATTCTTTATTATAGTATTCCATCTGTAGATCCATACCAATGTTGTTCCCAGCTCCACCATTTACACATCGGTTCCATTTGAGTGTGTGCTGAAGTCTTGTTGAAACTGCACCATTTATACTGACAAGTAGTCTAAATCCAATCAAAAAGTACTTTGGGTGATGTTTCTCAAAAAACTGAAGCAAATCCATCTTCCAATGTAAAATAATTCTTTCTCCGTCATTTTCTCTTATTTCATCCCTTCTTACTTTCTGATTTAGGCCTGACCAAATAACCTTTGACACATACAACCCTTTCCTATCAAGTAAGCTGTCAGCTACACATACTTTCTTTTTAGATTTTCTTTTTGCCTTTTCTTTCTCACAAGCAGGTGAACAAAACTATAATCCTTCCAGCACATTTTCCTCTTCCAGATCCACACATTCAAAATGAAACCATATTCCTCTTTTACAATTCCTATTTTCACAATAAATCATTTTACTACCAGGAATGTCCAATTTACAAATGCAATAATCATAGACATCCATAGTGGCAGATTCAGCGTCTCTGTTTTCAATTATTTGTTTTACTAGGGGTTGGGACGACACGTACACCATATCAATTATTTTATTTACTACGTCATACAGATACTGAAGCTGTTCATCTTCTGATGTTGGAAAATTATCTGGAACTTCAAGTTCCTCTATATTCATAAAATGCATGGCAGCCAAAACTAAATATCCATCACAGCAGAATTCTAAAAATTCTTCATCATAATTAAATGCGTCCTTGACATTTGATGATACACCACGGTGATTAAAATAGTTTTTAAGATGATATAGTGTCCCTTTCTCTCGCCCACTTGAACCATTGAACAAGTCGTCATATATGTCCTATAATGTATAATAAACATGAATTATTTCAAATTAAATACATCTTGCACATTCTGTCGCATATATCCAGGGTTTCATTTCTTGACAATGATTTGAGGGCTTCAATGTATAAATATGTCCAGAGACAAGATGTTTTTGTAACAAGTTTATACTAAGTAAAGACACTACTGTGTTTAAATATCAGCAAAGAACATAACATACCAATTGAATTATTAAATTAATGCGACACACTTCGAACTACTGTATGTAGTACCTGGTTTTTAAGATTTCAGACAAACTTGACTAAAATACAAATTATGTATACATGTACCTGTAACAGAAGGCATCGCTTGTGCCATTCTTGTATATTCATTGTGAAGCCTTGAAGCTGTTTCCATGGAGATGTTGCATTAATTCTGGCACATTGTGCATCATTACCTCTTTCACAACTTAAACCATCTGCATGTAGCGGCAGGAATCAGAGCATCACCATTAGGTTTCAGGGGCAAGTACTGATGATATTCATCCAAGATCTCTATGATATCTGAAACCTTGCTCTCATCCTTGTCAATAACACAGAGTGAAATCTGTTCAAAATAACAAGTAGTAAACATCATTCTTTTTTGTCCCATAATATTATTAAAAAAAATCTACATAAGAGAAGAGTCAATTGTAATGGTTTCATCATCACGCTTGTTTGTTAAGGGGGCTTTTCATGTTAATTCACATGCTGTAGTACTTGAAAAGGACACAATGCAAAATTATTTACTGTGCAGTTTGTACTCCATCATTAATTCAACCATTTCCTTTCTATATTTGTTTGTAAGTACCATATGGTATTGTATGTAGTAGCTTAATCAAATAAATATAAAACATACCAGAACACTTTTAGCTGATGACTGGGCTGCATATTGATGAGGAATATGTTTTCTAATTTCATCATCTAAATTATGAAACACAGGCATATATTTGACAAGCACCCTGGTTACCATATTTTTCATTTCAGATTGGAGTAAAACTTCATTTTCTGTAGAAGGGAGTAATTTGTGGATTGGTATGCTCATAATGTCTTGAGGTGTAGGTTGCACATCAGATAAGTGAACAGATGAAATTCTATCACAAGCTCCATATGCCTGAACCATATTAAATACATTATTTTTTTTATCTCTGGTTTGATGACGAACAGATACTTTCTGGTTAATGTTGTCAAAACACACTGAGTATCCAAATTTACCTGAAATACATGTACATGTAGTTGAAGTTAAATACACGTTCCAGATTTATTGATGTACTTACATGTCCTTAAAAGGGAGAGAGAGAAAAATGGGGTTTAACGTCCACTCAACACAAACTAGGGCATTTCGAGACTAACATATGGTTCAATTTTATTTCAACAATTCGCTTGCTCGTAGGGGTCTTTAGCAGTGGGAGGAAACCGGGGAACCCAGAGAAAACCCACGAGGTTGGATAGGCGACTGTATGATACAGCGCGCACATGTTCACCATTTGTCCATCCAACACCCCTGTCCCTAAAAGGAGGAAATCAAAAACATTCAAAATTACTGTAATTCATAAATGTAATATAATGAATAATTAGTACAAATGAACAAAAAATGATCATTGAGTTGCTATACTCACCATCAGCTATAGTCTTGTTAACATTTGTCTTTCCAATAATATCGCTTAGTGTAATATTCACTTGTGGTAAGGGTGATAATTCCATAGATTCGGCTTCTTCATTTGAAGATGAAAGTGGAGTATGGACTGAATCCGAAGACATGGATTGCACATTCAGGTCATCGACATATGGAATTGTACCTGATGAATTTGACAACATAAGCAGATAATCTGTAACTACACTTTTCCATTCCAAAATTTCTCTGTCATAGTTCTTTCTTATTCTATCTATTGATGAACGAGTGGCAAACATCCCAACACACAAACCAAGATGATTAAATCGTGCAAACATCTAAAAAGAAAGAAACATGGCCGCAATCTAAGTTATGAATTAAACAACTAGTTTTATGTAGCAGAGGTTACAGTGGTACATCTGCTATGAATCTAATAAAGTTTTGGGACCCCAAATTCAAGAAGGGACGACAGAAGCGAATTAGTCCACATTATTAAAAAAACATGTAGGTCTACTTTAATGGTGAGACAATTATTACATAGATCAGGAAGCTTAGGTAAATAATGTAGCCAAAGATGATACATATTACATAGGTTATACAAACCATGTTACAAAGTGCCCCAATCCATAACAGTTGAACCTTCAGGGTCCCAAAAATAAAAGTCTACTATTATGTATGTGGAGTATACTGCCCCAAAAATATGGTGTTACAAAATGCATGTACAAACCTCTCTTTTACATCCAGCCATCCACATCTGCAAAGAGTTCATTTCTTGAAAGTCATAAAATATTCTCGGTTTTCTCCAATACATGATAATAGAGATCAAAGTTGTGGTAATCTGTTTTGGTATATAGTACACACTTGAAGGATTAAACATTCTAGCTGCCTTTATCAGGGCTGCATCGATTGCAGATATCAAAACTGGGCATTTCTCCTTTAATTCCTGATACCTTAGCTTCCAATCAAATTCTTCAATTTGTGCAAGTGTTTTTCCACCATGAAGGCTTTTTATTTCTGTGTTCTTAATTTTTCTAACCTCACTGTTTATTTCTGATTGAAGATACTGTATTACAGCCTTTTTAAATCCAGCCCCTGTTTTAATGAGAATATTTATGGCCCTTTTGCACATTCTTGCCTTTAAGTATTTAAATGCTCTATTAATTTCATTCTCTGTCTTTGATATCTGAAATAATAATATAGACATTTCAAAAGTTTAGCCAAAATATTCAGAAAGGGTGCATTTGTTTGATGGAAGCAAACAAATATTTAAACTATGCCTTGTGGACCATCAAAAGCTCACTGGAAAAAAGTCATTCTCTTATATCTAAAACATGGTTTGGATGCACATCTGTTGGCGGTGAACATAATGGTATTGACAAACACTGAAGTCATTAAAGAAATCCCTGCCACTTAATTATTAACTGTCATGTATTGTTGAATCTTTAGTGAATCTGTTATAAAGCAGCAACAGTAGGTACATAAAAAGTATTCAGGTTTCTGCAAAATTTCTGCCTGATTGCAATTTGTGCTAATGACCTACAATTTAAGAAATGTTAAAAGGATAGAACAATTTACATTTCAATACCTTTTTCCTAGGGCAATATTTTGACTTAGTCTTTGACTGACTAGATTCTCCTTTCTGTTTTTCTGTCTGAAATATTATTTAAAAAAAGGTAAGTACATATCAATATATCCATAGTTTGTTTAATTATATGTACTCAAATTCAACAAAATTGACAGGGTTGTATTATTCAATAGCCAATCTCATTTCTTTTACTCCTACAATTTTACAAATGTCTCGATAGTTTTGTATCATGGTTTAAGTACAAAACAAAAAAAATCTGCTTGGAAAATCAAACAATTAAGAAGGTCAGGGGATCAACAATATAATTTGATGAAATTGTGAGAAACTTTTGAGATTGTAATCATTCATTTAAGTTTACCTCATCTCTTTCTGGCGATGATAATTTTGGCCATTTTTTTCTCGGAGATGCGAACAGACTTCTTATTTTCGAAGAAAGATACCCAGCTTGTCCCCCACGTTCTTTGAGCCTTTTCAAAGCTGATGTCTTGGTCTGTCTTGATTTCGCCATGGAGACAACATCCCAAGAGCAATGTTGCATAAAAATTTGGATGACTTGGTCGACAATGGCGTCAATTGTACACTCAATTCATCTTCTATAACGCTTTTATAGGTTTTAGTATCTTTTTTGAGCTTGATGCTCACATCCAGGCCTTTCCAGTAAAAACTTTTTTGGCCCTTTTCTCTAACAAAAAGTTTCCCACAGTTGCAGCACGTTACATCAGGAGTCGTAGACATTTTGGCATTGCAAAGCAGCACAGCAAAATATAGACTCCGCCCATTTTCCATCTATGGTAAAAGGGGCGTGTAGTGTTAGCGCATGTCTTTAGCACTGTAACTATGAATGGATTTCAATGACGGCGTATGTCAAAAAATATCACTTCAGTAATTTAAATGCTAATATTTGGAGTTAGGCGATAGTTGTGCCACCACATTGGCCTCTGTAAGTTTAATTAGTGATAATAATAGTATTAACTTATCTTATTTTAAAGATGTTATATGCATTAATAAAGAAATTGAGTTTGCAACTTGGAACTAAAGGCCTCAAATTGTAGATAAAAACAAGCACATCAGCATATCTCAACGTTTTTAGCTACGTTCTCGTAGCTAGGGTTTAACATCTGCTCTGACAGGGCTAATGAAGATGGGTAATGCCTAATGGTGTGCTATGACGGAAATTGTGTCCGGACAGCGGCGCCACAGTCTACTCTTATATCAAATTCCAACTGCCAAGGAATGTTTTACGTATATGCTAATGTGTGCACCGGACCTCAGTTTTTCGTCCTATCCAATCAACTAGACAGTTGTCATTCAGCACGTCCTGCATCATTGACAAGGGGAACCCAATCCGGAAAATCACGATGAATTTCTCGGCCAAAACTGGGAGTGAACAGCGACCCCCAGGGTATGATGCCAGCGTCTTACCCACTTAGCCACCATTGCTGCCACAGATTAATGGATGATGGAAATATCACTCTATTAGATTTACGGGTCATCTACCAGAATGTCTGGAGAACGAACTTTTGCAATAATGGACGGGTTATCAGGTGTATGGGTTGTTAACTATATAAAACTAGTAAAAAGTCTGAAAAACGAATTGCTGTATCAATGGATACTAGTGATAATGGTTGGCAAATGTATGGGCTTTAATTGTGGGAAATGTACGGTCACAGCAATATTCACCCGTAAAGGTCAATCCAACTGATCAACGCCTAATAGTATTTAACTAGACATTGGTGGCTTAGCGCAAAAATTAAAATATATGAAAATTATTCTTACATTTTTTTAACTGCAGTGTTAGGCAGTTAGTGTCTCGTTATTCAAGTCTAAATAGTCAACAAAGAAAATAACATCGAACAGATAAACTTTTCTCTCCTTAGAAATCAAAAGATTGGTAAAATAAAAAGTTATAAATCGACTTGGCTGAAATTTGATGTGAAGTCATTGTTAGTCCCCCTTAACATTCCCTGAAAATTGCAGGTCTCTACGACAACAGAACTGGTAGTGGTGCGAAAGCGCAACAGCGCCGAATTTGTATGTGTGGCCTAGCCTGATCCATGACCAAATTCAAGTACCCCACTATATTCATGCGTGTGGTATGTAATGCATTTACATCCTACTGTAGAGAAAAATATTAATATGTATCTGTTTAAATGCAAAATTGTAAAACAAAAATTAATGTATCATTTTTTACATAATACGGTAAAACAATCATGACTTTACCTAATACTTCTACCTAATATTACTATCTGTCATGTTTTTCCACAGGATTGTATTTTTATAAAGACCTCTAGTTATAAACCTATTTTTAAGCTTATAAAATGTTATCATGCTGGTATTATGTTGTTATAATACTTACAGGATTATAGAATGTTATAATCCGTTTTTTAAGGAATGGTATGGCTATATCATGTCTCCATGTTGTAGGATTACATGATCCACCCAAAAATACTGAAATAATAATTTACAGTAACACGAAAATGAAAAAAATAATTAACCAAAACCATAATATCGTACATAAATAATCTATTGAGATAGGTTGCCAGGCAACGAAACATATGCCCACAGTAGCTATATCTCAAAGCGGTGGTTGTCACATGTACACCTATACTTTTATAGGTAATAGGAGCATTTGCAAGACACAATCATCAATTTCACACAGATCAAATGTTCACACAGTTCAACAAAGTACAAAAAGGGAGACAACTGTAGACATTATTAACAACAGGCAGCTGCCAGGCAGAATACACCCACATTTTCAAGAGATGGATAGAGAACAAGCTAAAAAGAAAGTGTTTGTTTTTTCCAACAATAAAGTGCCATAATTCATGAAGTTAAAATTCGATATGTGCAAATATCGAATGGAACCAAGATCTTTGGGTTATGAACATGCATTTCAAGTTTCATCAAAATCAGATTAAAAATTGTGACCTCTACAGGGTCCACAACCTTGATATAGCATATTTTTACACTATTCACGTACAAGCAGCGACCATTCTGTATGGCAATTTTGGTCCGATTTTCACGAAATTCGAACTCAACCTTCATTATGGTATAACGGCGATATAATCAAACTGTTGAATATTACCATCTTAATTTCATATTAAAAAGGTTTATTCATTATAGACATACAATATATCAGCATCACTAACAACAAGCATGTCTGCTACAGAGATCACGTGACAATAAGACAACTCTTAAGGTATTGCCTATGGAGCAGGAGTGAGACTACAACAGACTGTGACATTATTATAGTCTAAATACACTACACAAACGTTTTTTAAAATCGAATAATAATTGTGACCTCTAGAGGGACTACAAGCTAAAATAGGGCTAAAATTCAGAAAGTTAAGATCTTATATGCGCAAATATAGAAAGGAACCAAGATCTTTAGCTTATAAACATGCATTTCAAGTTTCATCAAAATCTGATTAAAATTGTTACCTACACAGGGTCCACAACCTTGTTATACTATAATGTGGATATAAAAATTGCTTAAATTTGATAGGCTTCTTCATTTTACAATTCTCAATAATGCAATTAAATTTAATAAGGATTGGATGATAACTTCTGTTATTAGAGTGTTCACAAGGGGTTAATAGAAGTAAGAAATGGAAATTGTTGAAATTCAATATGCTTTTTCATTTTATCAATGTTAAAAAAAAGTTACACAAAGGACTATAGTTGTTCTTAACCGAAATTAGGTAGGCTAATACAGGTCGGATAATAACTTTAGTAGGTACAGCATTCACTAGGTTCAACAAAGTGAAACACGCCCCATAACTCTAGAAGTAGTGTTGCTTCTTCATCTCACTGATGTAAACAATTTATATAAATTTCCAACTGATCAGATAAATAATGTACTCTATAGAGTGTTCACAAGAAATTGTGTATGACAAACTGATGGATGGACAAATTTCCATGTGAGTGTATCAAAATAATGTACATAGTACTGTTTTAAACTGTAAAATTTCAAGAATACCAATTTGAGATCTGTCAGCTGCTAGAAGCAGAAGTCTGAATGTGAAGATTAGTTCAAAAGCTTGATGCCCAAGTCAAATTTCAACTCTCACCAATTGCATACAAAGCCGTTGAAAATAAAAATACCTTTAAAGAACATCCAAACAAGCAGAACCATGGCCTATATTCCTATAAGTTTAACATTAACAGTAAATTTTTAAAGGTAAATCAAGCTCAACTTTAATCATATTATGATCAAGTTGTGATGTTTTAATTTATTGAAAACAAGATCTTCTGGTAGTATATTATCATTAATAAACTTACCTTGAGAATTTGACTGACTTTCTGCAATAAACAATATAAAAGACTAAATAAAGCCAGGCCAAAATATACTGATTTATACTTCAACAACTTCATAATCAATATTATTATCATCAACATTTTCATAGTGCAAAGATTCCCAAAATATGCACTATGTGTGATTTATAATACAATATATATCCTATCCTGCACATTAAAATAAACAAAAGGTCTAATATTCAACACATTGACAAAATATTCATTATACAGTATAGAAGAATGTAGAAATCACATTTATAAAAACACATTGACAAAAAATAGTCTTATAAAAGGTCATTTGAAACAAGACTTTTCTGGATCACCTTTACTAACAACAATTTCAGACACATGTTGAATAGCTAAATTGATCACTCTAGCATTTATGTGTAACATCAAAAATTATTTTTATAGAATTAAAGACAGAGGAACCAGTGCTGTGTGTATAGAATATTGGTAATGTGGTTTAGATGAGGTGACAAGTTTGGAAGCAGAGTTCAGAACTTTCTGTAGGTTAACTAGCAGCAAGTAAAATTGTCAAAAGATTATTATAGAACAGATACAGTAGTATCATTAGCTATATATATTTTCTAATTTTTCTGGATTTTTTAAATGATAAAAATTGGGTTAGCTTCTAAGTTATACTTCTATATTTATGTGACAAGTCTATGAACATGATTAAATCTGTCGGTTACCCATAAATACGATTTTGTTCATCTAGTTTGGTTAATATTCAAATTTTTAGACATTTAGCACTTCATATCATTATCAGCAAAATAGTCTGTATTCTGTATTCAATCAAAGTAAATACTTAGTGAGCCAATTAGGAATACTTTTTATCATTATTGTCCGGTAATCTAAATTAGCCTTTTAGCTTGGAATATTGTTCCTTAAACTTTAATAATAGGCCTATCATTTAATACAGACCCAGATTTCAAGATATGATTTTGTTATAAATGATATTGGTGTAAATGAATATTATATAACCCAGTAAGTGAAAGGATAATCGATATTTGCGGAAAAATATTGCCTAGTGGTGTGTACTATTTTCTTTAGATATATCAAGCTATATGGGCAAGTGCAGATCCAGTTATACCAAAATCTGAACAGCGCCTTTCCACTAAGTTACCGGTACTGTTATCCATATTATTCAAGACAATGGATAGATCTAAATCTAACAATATAAAAAAAGCAAAATTTCTAACATTAAGAGATATATAAAGTATTATTTGTCTATGTGGACTTTGGAACTAATCCATGAATTTTAGAGAGACTACCTATGGTAGTTCTTTTCAATTCAACAGGATTAAGGGATGACTGCTCCTTTGAAAACAACAATGACAACTCCAAAAACGCAATGTCATTAAAGACAGTAATTAAGATGGGTTGTAGGAATGTAAGGAATATGACTTTGAATATTAAGGTAATTGAATGCAGAATTACTGAGTTACCGTATGAAAATAAAACCCCAACATTATACACAGAAAACATAGAGAATAAAAAAACACACCACTTGAAATGTGTTACCTGTTGCTTCAGTAAATAACCTTTCACTCTCAGTTATCAAACTCAAACATGTAGGTACACAGTACACACACACATTTGTTTAGGTCTTGACGTACATTGCTTCATATGAATATTGTAATATGTAACATTTTTATTTCTTCGACATCAGAATATACCTAAAAGTTCTTGAAAGTTGAGGAATCTGCTTTGGCTCTGCGACTCGTAGATTCGTAAACTACAATCCTACCATTCGTATCCACGTGGATTCCGCAAATTATCATGGTACCACACTTCCGTACTAAATCGAATACTTCGCCGGTGAGGTGTAGAATTTAAATTTTAAGAAAAATATCTGTATTAAATTGAATATCAAAATACAAATCACATCTATATTTACGTTACAAATTATATTTATATACAAGATATTTTTCTGACCTGATTTTTTGATTTTGTCAAATTGTCTTGTAAATTATTCATAGCCTTTATATTTATGGAAATTGTTTTAAACTTTTTAAATGATTAAATACACGAAGCAACGATTGAGCCGTGTACATTTCCATTCCAGCCACTTTTTATTATTTACTATTTACTGTGGTATTACGGTAGAATTATTTCAGGTGACCTTTTAATTTATTTAGACATAATACTCCATAATGCTATAAACTAGTGTCAAGCAGATGAAAACAAGCGTAGATGGAGTGAAATTCATGGTTATAAAATTGTCTACTTCCAAACTGTGTGAATAACTGTAGCCTGCGACAGAGCGAAATGTAAACAGTGCAAATGGCGGCTTATCGTGGTATTTCCGTGCCCAATTCTTGCATTTAGAAACGAATAAGTAAATAGGGCCTACATGTATGTGACGTGGACGTGAGTTTTGTGGTCAATTTACTAAACATCAAGTAAAATTTAGTCAAGCTGTCGCAAGCGACAGGTAGTTTTATTTGCTGTCTGTTGGCGACAAGTAGACAGGTGAACATTTTGAGCCATGTATTTCGTTTCGCAAAGGCAACTTAAATTCAAAATTTAGTTTCAATAGGGACCGGGTATAGTCAACATTTTACTAAAAAAAGTAAAGAAACTACCCTTACCATCTAGAATCTAATACATGTATCCAGTTAATAGATTGCCCCCTAGAATGTGTTATATGCCGTCAAGATTCATCAAAAAACACCCAGTTTTTGCTACCATGTACATTTAGAAACACTGTTTAGTTTTGACATCGATCGTCTACTTTACGACTGTTCAGTTTCTCAGGATGTTTCTAATATGAACACTACCATTTAGATTTGAAAGGGGTTTAGTTTTTAGACAAGGCATTTATTTTCCTGGACGTTGTCGAGAAATGAACAGTGTTTTTAATAACACAAGGCGTTTAGATTTTACGCCAAATTACCAATATACCGAGAGCCGTCTATGTGGTTACGATTTATGTGGTTACAACTTATAGAAAAAAAGATTTTGAAAGTATTCACTGATTCAACTTGGTCACCATTTTATTCTTTCTGTTATTCATATTCCATCAAGAGGAAATTTTATAAAAATGGCTAAAGTACTACTCCGTGCACCAAACATAGGGTTGTACGATATTCTCGATAGTCATTTACCGCGATATGGTATTTTCAGACTCAACTACGATATCAATATCATGTGGCCAAAAATCGTCGATATAGTGGTTTATCAAATATCGCCAAAAACTTCAAATATCGAAAAAAATTACCATAAAAATAGATAATAAACACACTATACAGTAGTGGAAATCAGCCGACGGCAATAAACTATAATAAAACTAATGTTTTGAGAATCGTTAAAGTAGCTAAGTCTCTAACTCAATATCATCCAAAATCTTCGACAATGAAAACACAAATTATTTGTCAATTTAATTCAACATTGATGTTGTGATCTTACGAGGAAAAGATGAGCTTCTGATATCCAGTATTTAAGACAAAATAAAAAAAATTATTGGGGGTACACGAATCGTGTACCATAATCCGTTTCAGGCCTATTTTTAACACAGGACTTGGTGAACGAGGCTAGAAGGTGGTGTATGGAGAACATACGCAATAACGTAGACTGGAATAACAAGATGATAGAGATCGGCATGCTATTGAGACTTCAGGCGTATTTCGCCGAACATAAGTGATTTGAAATTAAAGTAAAGACGGAAATGAATGAATGTAAATCAGTTTATATATATTCATATAAGATTATTTTATGCGCTGCGACCCATTTGGGTAATTTTGTAGGCCCCAAATATTAGCGATTTAGCTCCTTTAAATGTTGAAAAGACTTGCGCAGTGTCCGCAGCCATTTTTCACTGTATTGTGTATTACTGTGTATGTGTTACTTTTACTTTGTTTTTAGTCGACAATAACTTGTCAGCTGTTACTACATGTAAAGCTTAGGCCTACTAAACGCCTGTAATTTCCAACTACCGCGGATAAGTACCAGGCTAAAAATAGTTTGTCATATTTTTAAAAAACGAATATTTTTCTACAAAACTTAATTTCTGAAAGCAAGAATAAAACGATCTATAAATAGATTACTGTCACAGTTCGGCCAGGAATACCCCAGCCAAGTCGTGTTTGGTGGTGAAACATTTTTATCCAAAAATGATGTTTTGTACATTTTAATAAATCTATATTTTAAAAAAAGCAAAGTTTAAAACAATTCTTACTCACGCTGTAATCAGCTTTAATGCATATATATTTAATTTATTAAATAGCAAAGTGAGATTATTATTAAATATCGCGATATTTAACTATATCGTTGAAAAAAATGCCAATATCGATATCGTCCCTTTTTGCAATATCGTACAGCCCTAACCAAACAACGATAATTTTTCATTGGTTCACAACTCCGACAATATTTTAAAGGTATTTACCGAGTCGTTTTGAACAGATATTGGCAACTCTAGTATCGGCAAAATGGCAATTTATCGGGTGACACCGATATCTCCCTATTGGGCATTTATCGGTCAATTACCGATATTGAAACCGATTATCAAACCATCACTAGTTTCTAACAGGTGCAAGGAATATTTTTATGACTGTGAATTTGTTGAGAAATTCGTGGATACGCTTGAGTATTTGTCACACCTGTCTTACAAGAGATTATAGAATTATCAAAGTAATCAACAAAGACCTACGTACGGTAGCGAGTGTTAATCTCACCGATAATTGATTGGTGTTTGCTTGTTAATCTTTTGAGGCTTCACACCCGTCAAGTTTTAATCTCACCGATAATTGATTGGTAATAATTGCTTGCTTCACACCTATTGATTCAAGACCGGATTATACGGTGTCGATTCAATGGAAATCATGTGACGGGACGGCTGAATGATGTTGTAATCCGGAACAAGCGAATGCACAGACGATAATGTTAGTGAGCGTTGTCGGTATGAAATTATCTCCCTTTACCGGATGCGGAAAACAGCTTAGTTTCGAGGCATGGCAGGATCGATTACCGCGTTATTTGTCATGCTTGATGGCCAGACATGTGAAGTCGGTACTGGAATGATTTATTTTTTCTGGCTGTCTTTGTTGACATTTATTATGTCAGCGATCGGTGGGAACAGAGTCAGATTGGCCACCACTATCTGTTGTTTTTTCATTTAGAGTGGTTTCCTCCTATATACTTTGCCATGTCGCCATGTATTTAGAATTAGTGATTGAATTATTTAAATAATTCTGAGTGCGACATAGTTTGATAAAAACGCCAATCAATCACACGTGAATAGTGAACAACAGCTGGTTTTCCCTAAGTCTTTCAGCATGTACATGTATCTAGTAAGGGGCAGATCCTCTCTATAAACGTACTATCCGAAAAAAGGTCCGTCATGATGTGAATAAAATACTAATGGATTTTTTTGGCAACTTGGCCAGGTCTATAGGGGAAGGAAACCCTAGACCTTTTGTTGCTACTGTTGACAACCATCCCAGATACAATTACATTGTAAGTCAGTCGATCAGATAATCATAGAAAATATATAAATGGCAATATAAAGCGCATCACAAGGCAACACAACACTTAAAATTGGATTTAATAGGAGGACCTGATAGTTCAATGAATTCATACCTTAATTTGCATTATTGTCAAAGCACATGCTCCCAAAATTTTTAAGTGTGTTATCCACACGCCTGAAGATAAATAAGGTGTGTGTTATGCACACGCCTGCCCCTCACATCCCTGGTGAGTTGCCGGCAGGGTATAAAAAAAGTACACGGGTATTTAACATTATCTAGGGAAAGTACACCCATTAGGCATCAAAAATATCAAAAGATAGGTTGCCAGGCAACGAAACATACGCCCACAGCAGCTAAATCGTCCGGGCAGTCAACAAGGGTTGTCGCATATTTTTACTTTTTTCGGTAATGAAACATTTGTAATACACTAAAATCTGATTAGAATTTGTTTGCTTTTAATAAAGTTTTGCATAACGCTAACAATTGGTATACGAAACATTTAATATCAAAATACTTGTTCGTTTCAACACCTTAAACTTTGTGTATCAATCTGAAGTCAATCGGATGATAAGTTTGGCCTCTATAGCGTCACAAGATTTTTTTGATGTGATCAAGGGAGATAACTCTGGCAGCCATCATTTGAAATCGCTGAAAATCAATAGGCTTCTTGGTATCATGACCGTATACACTGTGCATAAATTTAAAGTCAATCGGATATTAACTTTGGTCTCTAGAGCGTCCAAAGGATTTTTTGAAGTGATCAAGGGGCATAACTCTGGCAGTAATTATTGGAAATCACTGAAAATCAATAGGCTTCTTCATCTCATGACCTTAAACACTGTGTATAAATATAAAGTCAATCGGATATTAACTTTGGCCTCTAGAGCATCCAAAAGATTTTTTGAAGTGATCAAGGGCCACAACTCTGGCAGCAATTATCAGAAATCGCTGAAAAACGATAGGCTTCTTCGTCTCATGACCTTAAATACTGTGTATAAATGTAAAGTCAATCGGCTATTAACTTTGGCCTCTAGAGCGTCCACAAGATTTTTTGAAATGATCAAGGGCCATAACTCTGGTAGTTATTATCGGAAATTGCTGAAAATCAATAGGCTTCTTCGTCTCATGACCTTAAACACTGTGTATAAATTTAAAGTCAATCGGAAATTAACTTTGGCCGCTAGAGTATCAACAAGATTTTTTGAAGTGATCAAGAGCCATAACTCTCGCACTAATTATCAGAAATCGCTAAAAATCAACAGGCTTCTTCATCTTATGACCTCAAACACTGTGTATTAATTTAAAGTCAATCGGATATTAACTTTGGCCTCTAGAGCGTCCACAAGATATTTTGAAGTGATCAAGGGCCATAACTCTGGTAGTTATTATCGGAAATTGCTGAAAATCAATAGGCTTCTTTGTCTCATGACCTTAAACACTGTGTATAAATTTAAAGTCAATCGGATATTAACTTTGGCCTGTAGAGCGTCCACATGCAATTGAGGACGCCGGACCGACGGAGGGAGCGACGACAATATATGACCACAGTATAATTTGGGCGTATAAAAACGAAAATCGGCTATAGAGGGCTTTTTCCATGGTGATCCAATAACTATGTTCTTAAATTTTTACAAGGCTAGCACATGAAACACGCTCGTTATTTTGGTCGCAATCTGAATGAATGAAATGAAATGGGGTTTAATGTCCTACTGTTGTATTCCGACTCAGTTAATTAAGACGGGCATACGCGATACAGCGTGCTTTGGGGGAAATTTTGCCCAGACAGCGGCACTATGGCCGACTCTTATGTCGAACTCCAACTGATCTTTTACCTACACGTCAATGTATACACGGGACCTCGGTTTTTCATCCCATGGAACGACTAGACAGTTGTCCTTGTCAGGTCATCCGTCCTCCACCTCTGACAAGGGTAAACCATGTCAGAAAATCCTGATAAACGTTCTCAGACAATCCAACACCCGACCTCCAGACTAGCAAGCCAGTGTGTTATCCACTTAACCACCGCTGTCGCATTCGGTAAACATGACATGTTCCGAGCAAATCATTGTTTTTTTTAGGTCATTTATGCAATCATTTCTTTTAACAATTCTGGCGTGATTCGCAAAAAGTCACTCATTCAATTTCGTAAACATCTTGGCATCAAATATGGCGAGAGCAATAAACAATTGTGCATGCTAGTAGTTTCGCTGCGTACTCTAGGTTCTTTGTTACTCGTTTGTAGCCATCGGTCTCCCAGAGTGCCATTTCCCTGTGAGGCCTGTTCATTATATTGGCTAAGTTCCCGGAATGGTGTTTTGCCCTGAGAAAGTCCGGTATTGAGATTTGGTCCGGTATCGAGATTTGGTTCAGGCGTTCGTCTCTCCAGAAACTGGTCGATATGGTCAAACATAGCATGAACTTTTGGTTGTCACTAGAATTACTAGCTCATTATATGAACTTTTGAAAGACTTTACCACTTGTTTGAAACCACCATCCACTTTGTTGCCGAAACAAATGCGTTGGACGTTTGTATCAATAGTGCATTGCATCTAGGTGATCCTGTCGATGATTGTCTACGGTGAGGAGATGCAGTTCCATTACCAGAATGAAGTCTATAACCTTTCAGACGAGACGTTTGTGATCGATTTCATTCCGGTGATGGAACTGCATCTCCTTCTCACCATAGACAACCGTCGCCATGAACACCTAGATGTAACATTCTCTCGATCCCTACAATGCAGGCTTGGGCTGATGCATTGAGCCTTTGTCGCTCTGAAATGCATTGTGGGCCTTTCAATGGTGTCTGAAGTAGGAATTCCAGTAAGGAACAAAGGTTCATGCTATATTTTACCATATTGACCAGTGTGTGGAGAGACAAACTTGGCCACTGGAGTCCTGGAGTCAACAGTCCTCCGAATCTGTTCATAGGAACTTAAGGACACTACGACAGAACAGGGGCTACAAATTTAAACGAGACACAAAGCACTCAATGTACGCAGCAAAACTACAAGCATGTACGCAAATAATTGTTTATTGTTCTCGTCATATTTGATATCAAAATGTTTACGAAATGAGTGACTTTCTGCGAATGACGTCAGATTTGTTGAAACAAATGGTCGTATAAATGACCTAATATAACTACAGTTGAAAAGAAATGACCATTTAACATGTTTTGCTCTGACTGAAAATTTTATGTCTCTCAAATGCGACAAAAACAACAAGCGTGTTTAATGTGCTATGGTCTTGTACAAATTAAAGAAAATAGTTATTGGCTCACCATGGAAAAAGCCCTCTATACTCTATAGGCGATTTTCGTTTTTTGATATTTTTGATGCCTAATGGGTGTACTTTCCCCAGATAATGTTCAATACCCGTGTACTTATTTTATATCCTGCCGGCAACTCACCAGGGGTGTGCCCTGTACACACAAACGGCAAGGCCAGTACTTGGATCTGGAAGAGTTGTTAAATAACTTGCGTTCTTGATGATGTGAGAGATTAGCCAAAGAAATGGCCTGTTACAGAGGTACACGGAACTGTGGTTAAACCACTATAAACGTAAAAGTTGATTGATAAGTTAATGCCTGGCGTTATAACGGTCAAAAGCCGTCTGTATGACCTCAGGCGCGACGCCACCTTCCACTACAACTTGTCGGATCTTCATGTAGTGTAGGCATCGAAAGTATAAAAAGCAAAACGAAATATAGATCTAAATTTTAATCAGATTGGTGGCAACCTAGCATTAGTATCAATGAAACAAATAAAACACAGTACCATTGATCTTAGGATATTTCGATTAAAGGTCAATAAATACAGAGTGATAAGGTAGTGTAATGGTATGTTGAATTTGCAAATAATTGTGTCAGAATTATTTGTTTATCTATGACAAAGTTGTATCAGTTGTTTCGAAAAGATTACCTGGTAAGCCTACTCTGCCTGACACACTGATCACTCACACAAAGAGACTCAGCCTAAATTAGTTGACAATACATAACATTTTTGACAAGCTTCATGAAATTTACTTGCTATTCAATGTATAATTGCAGATCAAAGTTTGCTTCACTAAATTTTCGCTGTTAAGCACCTATAGACAAAGGGAAATTTGGATGTCACAGACAAATAATCCTTTTAATGAATCAAACAATTAACATAGCATTGAAGATAAAATTAGCAGACAGACTAACCTTTTCTTTTTCTTCTGCTTACTGTACCATCACATTTCAACTTGACAGCCGAAGAGGGGCAAGGTAGGGGCTGACTTTAAGTAAAATATAAATTCATTATAATCCTGTTGTCCCATTAACTGTGTCAGTTTTAATAAGTTTATTAAAGATCATACATTATGTAAGATTTAGATAAAGAGCCAACCTTTCCTACTATAATAATAGTTCAAAACTAGCCCTGCCAAGCAGGAATGACGGGTTTCACTGGTGCCACGTTATCTTTGAACTTATGTCACTTTCGGTGCCACCTTACCCTTGAACTCAAATCACTTCCTGTACCAATGGAACCGATAAACAGATTTCCATGTAAACATTGCACACATCAAATAAAATGGAAACAGAATCATCCAAATCCAGCAATATCAATTCATTTTATACATTTGTTACATGTAATTGATCCTGACAAAATAAGAGTACTTCCGGTGATAATGAAAACGTTTAATTAGTTTTATGAAATCAAAATGGCATCACATAGTAAAAATTTTATGTAAATCGAATAATAATTGCCACTTTTATTGACCAAAAACCTTGAAAAGTGACATTTAGAAAATTGCCCATTTCTTGGCAACCGGACAAGTTACAAATAAATACAAACCATTTTTTGGTATCTATATGATCGTATGGTTTTAATCTATTTGTTGATTGGATTCAAATATCATAATTATGAAAACATTACAAATCAGATTCATTTGAATAAAATATCTTTTTCAAAGGCTAAAAATACAGTTTTTGAAAAATGACGTTAATTCCCGTGATAATGAAAATCTAAAATTACTTGTATGATATCGTAAATGGCATTAGGTATGACACAGTGAAAATTTGATGAAAATCGAATAATAATTGACACTTTTATGGACCAATAACCTTGAAAAGTTACGAGTGGCCTCCCCTTGCCTTGGCCTTAGACCACTCGGACTTGTCGACCTTGTGTAAATAATATGTGCTAATACTCAAAATAATGGATGGAAAAGCTTGTGTTATCTGTCGAGGAAAAATACTTAGAATCTAGAACACAATGGAAAAATTAAATTGGGAATTTTACGAGTGATTGCTGAAGTTTTAATTACAACTTTATGGACGTGTGGTTTGCTGGGCTGAAGTCAGCGGACGTTACTCTTAGCGGACGTTTTGTGACCTTGACCCTCATGTTTTTCTACCAAACGACATGCTCAAGAGTCACGTGACTAGGTGGTAAGCATTTTTTTCCGTCCACCGGTCTTATGACGTCATATGTGGATTGTGGGTTAGGATAAGGGTTAGGATAAGGGCTGTGGCCTGCAGATTTCGTCACAGTCTCGAGATGTAGACAGGGCTAGCCCTAACCCTAACCCTGGGCCAAGCCTTACCTTTATCCTAACCCACAATCCACATATGACGTCATAAGACCAGGCTCCGGTGGATGGAAAAAAACGTTTACCTGACTAGGTTAATGTAAACAAACTTACAAAGATGGCTGCCTCCATAAAATGTACCGAACTGACTGTAATTGACAACAAACCCACACAAAATGACACCTTAATGAAGAATTATTTCCTTAAAGCGGAAATTTCGTATTTTCTAACAGGGCTCACACTGGCTTTAAATTTTTTTCCGCCAAAATGGATGATAATTTTTATGGAAAGAAATGTTCATATATTTTTTCCGCCAACTTGGAATATTTTATCCGCCAAAAATATGTGATAAAAAATTAGGCAATATCTAACAATTTTATGTCTCAACAAGGATTATTATAAAATGATTACTGATACATATATACAATACAATTTTTAACAAATCTGTCTTTGCATAATACATATAGCACAGTTTTGGTTTCCTAAGATCAGATTTTATTTTTGGTAACTTTAGTCTATTTGAACATCATCGTATTGCACTATATTAATATCCAGTATTTACACGTCAAATCTCGTACAAGGATTGCATGTACAATAGACCTATTGTTATTTCAAGGTACCGTAATGGTATCTGAATCTCTGATAGAATGATATGTACATGTACTTCAATTATATTTGTAAGAGATGCTTACAATTATACCCGTCGTTCACCTTTACAACATTTTGGCGACGGTAATATGATACAAATGGCGAACCGTTTTCTCGCTCAAGAATCCCTGATGTGATATTCAACTAGTTCTTACGTTTTCGACCAGTGTTAATAAGATAATAATTTGAAATAATGATATCCAATAGGCATACTTGTATGTTTTACATGCCGTATATGATGCCACAGTAAACGGAATTGAATTATCACAATATTTATTTCTTTTCGATAGAACTGTCGGCCATTTTGGTTACATGTATTAGTAGTATTACCATTTTTCATTTTAAGACGAAACGAAACATCAAATAATCACCGCTTAATTTAATCATAAAGATTAAATAGTGACTTGAGATAGGTTAAATATACATCATTGGCAATTATCAATCAACTAATCATTAATCCACGGGGGTTGGGATGGCCTAGTGGTCTAGAGTGCTGCACTTCGACCTCTAGCTGGCCGGTCACCTCTGGCTTGCGGCTGCGGTTTCGATCCCTGGTGTGAGCGTATGTGGCATGGAGATAGGGGCGCTTTCTCACCCTCCTGGGTTTCCTCCGGGCACTTCGGTTTCCTTCCACTGCTAGAGACCCCTACGCGCAAGCGAATTATTGAAATAAAATTGAAACCATATGTTAGTCCCAAAATGACCTATTTTGTGTCGAGTGGACGTTAAACGGTTTACCCCATTTCTCTCTCTCTCTATCATTAATCCGAGACAATTGATTAGTGTTACTCGTCGACGTGATCCGGATTATCAGCCAGTTGATTAATTTATTATTGTGTTTAGCCACGTGATTGACACTCAATAATGGTTTTATTGGTTTATAAGATTTTTCTTTCCGCCAGTTCTCAAAAAGAATCGCCAGTACTGTAAAACTTTATCGCAAAGATTATCGCCAAAATCAAATTTTAATTGCCACTTTCATATTTTTATCGCAAATTGCGACTTTGGCGACCGACAGTGTGAGCCATGTTTTCTAAGAAAGTCAAAACATAATTATTTCTATGTCTTTTGCTCAAAAGGTTGTCAACTCACTATTATACGATCATGGGCAATATTTCACAGGCATAAAAATCCCTGATTTTAAAAGATGTGCCAATGTGTTTTACAAAAATCTAAGCCATCAGGAAAATGTAAATACAAATATAAAGTTAACACTTGATAAATCGAAAAGAGAGACCGGTTCTATAACAAGAGTTCAAATGTCAACAAAGTCAAAGTCATACACTCTCAATCTGTATCATACAACGTACACAGCACTAATAAATGGAGAACTGCAAACTTTATTTTTAAGCGAACATTTTAACTCCATGTTAGATCTAATAAACTGCGAGGAGGCTAGAGAACTCAACATTCATGTCCGTGAATCATTCAACAACGCTGTAAGAAGTAATGCCAAAGAAGACTATTCAGTTCCACTAAGTAAAAATGATTCTACATTGCAACCTCTCTCACCTAATCAAAGAGTTAAAACCACTCTGACTCCAAGAAATTGCAGTATTGTACTCGCCGACCACTTGCCAACATTTTGATTATTTTTTTCATAGTAAAAATCGCAGTAAGTCGTATCTGGGTCATCTTCTTCTCCGTTTAAAATATCGGAATAAAACATTTTCCTGAAAACTATTGAGATTAATATTCACATCTAAAATACCCATTGATAAAAAATCCCACAAATTCTGATTCAGATTCACTTTCAATAGCGAAGAAATTATTAAGTGAGTGCGAGGATATATTACATTCGACAAAGACATGCTGCCATTTCTGGTACGCCGTATATCACGTTTATCTTCTTCTCTGTTTCAAATTTCGGAAAAATCACTTTCCGTAACATTACTGAGATTAGTATTCACATTTAAATATCCTTTGATAAAATTGTTTCAAATTCTGAATCGGAATCACTTTCCATAGCGAAGAAATTATTGGATGAACAAGCGAGAGAATATTGAACTTGCGTACAAAATGGCGCCCTATGACACGAATTTTCTCGTTCGTTCGTTTCTGGAGTTTAACGTCCACTTCTACCAGGGTTGATATCGTAGACAAGATTTTTTTATTAAAATATAAAATCTGTACTTAATCCATTGAGGCCTTTGTGTGGCTGAGAAATTACTGTTTTTAAATAAGGATACACAACATATCGGTAAATTTACAGCCAGCATCTGCCGGGCACGAGCACAGGTACATGGGGACAGGACCCTTATTAGACTATGTGATTTTTCAAAAATTTTGAGTTTCTGTTTTTTTCTGAACATTTTTAAAATTTTTAATCTTAATTTATCCATATTTGATGCTAAATGATATAATATTTACTATCAAACATGTAATTCATATTTTTAAAAAAAATACCTTCTGATGTATTTATAAAAGAGAAAGGTAAGACACTTTTCTGTTGACGTTTCTCTTCTGTGAGGTACCTCTGTCGCTATTTACTTCAAAATAGTGAATAAAATTGGGTTACAATACAAATCAACCACCCAGTTCCTTTCTACATATATTTCTTTCGATAAAAACACACGTTTCAGATTTTTAAAAAAATGTAAAGTCAATTTATTTGCCACAAATCACTCGAGATTTTTTACATTTTATCGACATTTGAGTAGAAATGACGGAAGTGGTGATAAGGGAGGCAACTCTGTCAATTAAAATAACCCGAACGACTCATTCGACACACCTTTATTTACGATTTCTTGGAATTCATCGGCATTACGAAAAGGTAGGCCGAATGAAAAATACGGGAAAATCACATGCGGTCAATTTAGTGGCAAATGGACACATCCTGGTCATAACAGGTCAAGCTGGAACGGGAAAGACTTTTTAGTAAAGAATATTTTTGACCGCATGTGATTTTCCCGTATTTTTCATTCGGCTTACCTTTTCGTGATGTCGATTTGTTAAATCAACATAATCATTCCCATTACAAACTTCTAACTTTTCTAGCAACAAATTACAAAGAGGAACTTGATTAAATTCGCACATACTCCCAGAATAAAGCTTATTTTGATTATTTTCAATTTCAAATTTGTGCGCCAAAACTACTTTTCAAGTATTTTTCATTTGGCCTACTCCGGTTTTGTTCATCTACATTCGTATAAATGTTAATACCAGGATGTGTCCATTTGCCACTAAATTGAACGCAAATTTTTGACATTCATCCTTTACTCAATATATTTTTGACCGCATGTGATTTTCCCGTATTTTTCATTCGGCCTACCTTTTCGTAATGCCGATGAATTCCAAGAAATCGTAAATAAAGGTGTGTCGAATGAGTCGTTCGGGTTATTTTAATTGACAGAGTTGCCTCCCTTAACCCCACTTCCGTCATTTCTACTCAAATGTCGATAAAATGTAAAAAATCTTGAGTGATTTGTGGCAAATAAATTGACTTTACATCTTTTAAAAAATCTGAAACATGTGTTTTTATCGAAAGAAATATATATAGAAAGGAACTGGGTGGTTGATTTGTATTGTAACCCAATTTTATTCACTATTTTGAAGTAAATAGCGACAGAGGTACCTCACGGAAGAGAAATGTCAACAGAAAAGTGTCTTACCTTTCTCTTTTATAAATACATCAGAAGGTATTTTTTTTAAAAATATGAATTACATGTTTGATAGTAAATATTATATCATTTAGCATCAAATATGGATAATATAAGATTAAAAATTTAAAAAATGTTCAGAAAAAAACAGAAACTCAAAAATTTTGAAAAATCACATTTATTATTATTATTATATAGTCTAATAAGGGCGTTCCTGTCCCCATGTACCTGTGGGCACGAGCTACGCTTTGCTGATCACCAACTTGGAATAACGTTGACCTAGATCTGTTATATAACAACTGCTTATTGCCAGATTTTATTAGGGGCAATAAAATTGACCAACAATTTCATTGTAACTAATGTGTATTATAAACCAAGGGTATACTTAGAATTTATGACAAAGAACAATAATATTACTCCCTATCAGGGTTTAATTTAGTCTAAAGCCAATGAGTAGCAAATTTTTGTGACAGATTCACAATTTGGCTAATCAATTCAAAATTTGAATAGCATTTGCTCAGATTTGAGGAGCAGTAAAACATAGCCTTACATCACAAAAATTTGCAATCCTGATATTTCGGGGTATATAAGTGGATACTTTTTTCTGCCGAAATCCGGTCTTCGTTGTATACTCCGCTTCGACTTATGTATGGATAACAAAAAATCAGTTACCGTCTCTCCACGATGCCGGACGCACTATAATCGTCTAAAACAACATATACATGTATGTACTTTAAGTTTCACCATTCCAATTGAAATATTTGTAGACGTAGCTTTGCTTGTTTATTTCTTTATTTAAAAACATACCCCTCACCGCCTTCAAAATATTATCAACCCGAGAAAATGCCATCAGCATAAAATTTTTGTCAAAAATGGCACGTTTCACGCGTCTTGCGAGATGTCTACTTTTAGTTTTCAGTTAAATTAACCAATCATATTATACTGCGTTGTTTTATTCTATTTTTAGTAACATATTTTATAAACACGTGTGATTAAAAACGGAGTCGGCATTGTGTTCTAGTTATCGGATATATTGAAATAAAAACTGGTTCAAATTAATCACAACTTGGAGTATTAAATAAGTTAGTCCTGCATCTATAAACTGATTTTTTCGTAGGCCTAAATATACTCCACATTCATCCAAAATATAATGAATCGCACTTCACAAGCTTGATGAAAGCAACTTTTGGCTAATGAATAAAATAATTCTATCGCTTTTACCGTGATTTGAGTCGCTTTTTGCGATGCGATACCGCTTAAATTGAACCCTGCTCCCTATCCAATCACTGACCTGGAATTCACAATTATTTTGGTTTAAAGTTCAAAATATGTCATGACTGTAAAGTAAATAACGATGTTTTGTGTATCCTATTTAAAAACTGTAATTTCTCATGCAGCCACGCATTTAATAAAATATCAAGCTTTATGTAAATGGGGTTCTAAAAAGGGAATTGTACATTTATGCCATTATAATTAAGACTGACATTAAACAGACTACAGTTTTCATCCACACTACAAAATTATCCTTTTTGTTGAACTTCTCATCACCGAATAACCCTAACCCTAACCCTACCATGCAACCCTAACTAACCAAACCCTAACCCTAACAACAAAAACAATTTTCGCGAGTAATGCGTGCACAGCGATGCCGATAAAATTACATACCGGTAATAAAAATTGGATCCACTTGACCCGTAGTTTATTAGCATCGGGACACAGTACGGATGGCTAACTGCTATTTTTTCAAAGGATAATTTACATGTGAAAATTAATCTCAATAATGTTACGGAAAGTGATTTTTCCGAGATTTGAAACAGAGAAGAAGATAAACGTGATATACAGCGTACCAAAAATGGCAGCATGTCTTCGTCAAATGTAATATCCTCTCTTAATAATTTCTTCGCTATGGAAAGTGAATAAGAATCAAAATTTGCGGGATTTTGTAGATGTGAATATTAATCTCAATAATGTAAACAAATTGAACCCACAAAAAGAATAAATATATAAATAACTGCCGTCCTACTACTTTGGTATGTAACTACATCACATATAAATTCATGTATAAAGACCTACACTTAACAAAGACCGATCTGCGTAAAACACACGGTCGAACAAGAAATCACACGGTAAATTTGATTTAACACCTACACGTCAGATAAAGCCTATTGGTCCTTGATAAAACACCTTTGCTTCAGTTATAACATGCTTTCGAGAAAACTCACCACTGGCGATAATTAAATCACCTTTCAGTTAATTTCTCACCCATGTTAATTAACACACCGTATCTACAGATTTTAGCCTCGCGGTATTAGATTTGTTACGATAATTAGAATTTTACCGATAATTAGAATTTTACCGATAATCGTACAAATTTACCATAATCGCTAGAAAACTATATCCAAAACGTACAAGAAACACCATTACTATTTCTCAGTGTAAGAAGTCGGCTATAATTATGTACAAATTCTGCCTGATTCATTAGGTTCATTCCTTTCAACCTTTAAAATCCTATTGCAAACTTTCTCTTCTTATCTATATACTAAAAGTCTCATTTTTAATTTGTAGTAAAAAAATAAATGTAATACGAATTGAATTTCATCCCCGTTTCAAACCAAATAAGCTAATGGTACCCCAGCCATTGAAAACGTTACTTGATAATCAAGATTATGTAGGTGGAGTTAACGCCTGTCAATCAAACGATCAGCCATTCCCAGAGAAGATGAACATACAGTTAACTCCTATTTCTAGGCAAAAATAGGTTGCCAGGCAACAAAACATACCTCCACGGCAGCTGAATCTTCTGGCAGTCAACAAGAGTTGTCGCATATAAAGTAATTATCAGAAAATCATTAGAATTTGTTTGGTTTTTATAAAGTTATGCCCCTTGCTAACGTTTAGTATATGAAACATTTAATATTATTATTATGGATTTAACTGTTCAATTATTGATTTTCAACAAATTCTAACTCAACCATCATTAATGTGTATAGTCAAACGTTTTTTTAATTCGGAATAAAATTGTGACCTCCATAGGGTCCACACGGTAAATAACATGATATTCGGTACAATCAGGGGCCATAATTCAGGAAGTTATGGTCCAATGTGCCTGAATATAGAAAGGAACCCACAATCTTTGGGTTAAAAACTTCATCAAAATCGGATTAAAATTTGGACCGCTACCGGGTCCAAAACCTTGGTATACCATATTTGTACACTATTCGCGTACAAACGGCATCCATTTTGTCCGTCAATTTTGGTCCGATTTTCACAAAATTCTAACTCAACCTATATTACCCTGTAATGAAAATATAATCAAATGTTTTTTTAAATCAGGTAATAATTGTGACCTCCAGAGGGACCACAAGCTAATAAAGGCGATTTTTCGTACAATCAGGGGCCATAATTCAGGAAGTTACAATCCCATATGCGCAAATATGGAATGGAACCAAGATCTTTAGGTTATAAGCATGCATATCAAGTTTCATCCAAATCGGTTCAAAATTTTAAGTTTCATCCAAATCGGATAAAAATTGTGACCTGAAGGCTGTTCACAAACAATTGTGAATTTATTACAAGGATAATAACTTTGTTCAGAATAAAGTAATATGACTGAAATTTTCAATATATTCTTCTTTCATCATCTATTTTTGAACTGTCATAGCAAGAATGGCCAACTCTTTATAAAAATCTCCCATAATATATCTTTAAATCATTAAATGGCTGAACCGTTCTAATTTAGTTGAAATGGTCTAATTAACAGTTTATATACTATTTCAGGCAAAAAGTAGAACCCGCAATAGACAGATTTAGCTCTTGCATTAAAGCCTGTTTAATTGGAACTAATATAATTATAATGTCCATAACAATTCTGGGCATGTGATAAGACATTCTCATGCCCATCAGTTTCTTAGGTGCCTTGGCCTCAGAGATCTCTATCTTTAGACATATCCATTTCTTCGAACTTTGGGGATCATGGTGGGTAAGTGGGTAAGACACTGGCTCGCTAGCCTGGAGGTCGTGTGTTGGATCTATGCATTGGCCGGGAAAGTTCATCTAGAATTTCTGGTCTGGTTTCCCCTTGCACATAAAAGATCTCTTGTTACACCCTAATTTCATTTAATTTCTTAAAACGTTTCAACATAGAAATCTGTTACTATAGAACTTTTTCTATTCAGATATTAAAGTCTAAAGTCATTTTTTAATAACATGAAACTGATATCTAAAGAGATGGGAACAGGGGATAGTGAAATGATGGAATATCTAGGTACATGTACGAGAATGATTGAAAGACTATTTAATCTTCTGAGAAATCTCTCAATTACTTTACATATCTTATAATAAAACTAATCAAAAAAAATCTAACTTTTTAATATAATGATGCTGTAATTCTTCCACTAAAACACAAAATTCACCAAATGTAATATTATTAGCTACACATGGGCTTCCATACTCTACAGCACAATGGACCATCTGATGAACTGTGAAAAAAAATATATATATACGTTTCATTTTAGTCTATTTATTCTTAGGATAACCACATAATAGATTAATTGCTTTCAAGATAGGTTGCATGTGTCCCTCAAACATAGATTACTGTAATAAGGGGGTGGTGTTAAATATGGATTTTTTCGGGGCCCCTTGCAAAAGTTGTAGTTACCCTACCCCAATCTGTTTCACAGAGAATTACTTACGAATTAACTCTGTCACAGATGACTGTCTACAACACGCGCATTGACTTCCTGTGGCGTCAGTCATTGGCTCAACGGCTTGTGCATTGTTTACATAACACCTAACTGCTTCGGGCAAAATGATGCATTTTACTCATTTTAATACCCATTTACACTAAATAGGAAATATTTTTTAACTACAAGTACTTCAAACGTCTTTATTTATTTTTCTTATACTTCAAAAAAATGTTTGAGAATTTAATTTGTCGGGAGTAAAAAAGTTAATATGCCGAACTCATTAAGTCTCGTCGATGTCATGCTTATCAGTGATTGTAGCGGCCAAGCGAATATTCACTGCGGGATCACTTTGAACCTACCCATGTATGAACTTTTTTCTTTTTAAATTTTCTGACCCTCCTAACCCCCCTGTACATACCCTCTGAAGATAGTGGGGGTTAACCTGATGGTGATAATTTAGATTTTATATTAAAAATCTTTATTACTTTTCCCTGTATAAACCTCATCTTGATTCTATATTGGGGTTTTCAGGTTGCTGAGTTCATTGGTGATCTTAAATTTAAGATTAAAAAATCCAAAATAGCATAAATCCAAGATGGCAGCAACATTTCTACAAATTTCATACGTGTTGATATTTTTTCAGTTATTAGCGACCTGTCTAACATTTACTGTCTATAAAACATTTTATGTATACTTATCTACATACTCACCTATATATATCTAAAATTCTCACCTATAATATGAAGGCTATGTTTGTCTATATTCTCATATATGTGTGCTTATTGTATGCTTGCAAACTTAAGTACCGTAATGACCTCGCCAAAACCTCCAAAACCTAAAGAAACCTGCTCTTTGGTGCAAAAACAGTTAGGGGAGGAATTGTATATAGAAGATAGGTTGCCAGGCAACGAGACATACGCCCACAGCAGCTAAATTGTCCGGGCAGTCAACAAGGGTTGTCGCATATTTTTACTTTTTTTGGTAATGAAACATTTGTAATACACTAAAATCTGATTAAGAGTAACAACTCATTATGTAATTAACTGAAAATCATTAGAATTTGCTTGCTTTTTATAAAGTTTTGCCCCACGCTAACAATTAGTATAGGAAACATTTAACATCATGGATTTAGCTGTTCAGTTATCAAAATTCATTGAAAATCAAAATACTTGTTCGTTTCAACACCTTAAACTCTGTGTATCAATCTGAAGTCAATCGGATGATAAGTTTGGCATCTACAGTAGAGTGGTTCAGGGACACTTATAAAAACTGACCCACTTATCTGCCAGGTTGCTCCTTCGAGAAATTTTCTGAAGTGAACAAAAGTCAGCTCCGTGCACGTGGTTTTGGATGTTGCAGCAAACATACGTCACACGAGGTATTTAACACACATGTATTGTCAAATAAAGCCAAGTAAAAAATTCACTCATTACCGGCTTCGACTTGCATGTTTATTTAAAAACGAACGTGAGCAAAAATTTCAATTGCAATCTTTGATTTAATTTTTGATTTTGGCGATTTGGGTGATTTCGATACAGAGCTAGCTGTAATAGCTTCGTTTCATTTCTAACTTTCAAGTACATGATTTCGCCGAGATAAATTCATTACAACATTTTGGGATTTACTTTTATTTAGTTGTTACACCCTTCGTTTACGGGGCGATCTCTTCGTGTAAAGAAATAAATATTTGCTAGCTCTAAATACGCAGAACTATTTAAGACCGGATAATAACCGAAACAAAATTTTATTTGTAGTCTTTATTTTCCAGACACTTTTCGGTAACTTGGTGTAATTATTTTCATAATCATAGTATCTTATTTAATTATTGTGTAGATTTAAGCCTTGATCGAAGGAAATAGTTGTTAATTCTGAAATGCGTTACACAATGAACTAAGTAAATGATCAAATTAAACTTTTACAATAGTATTCTCCTTTAAAAAATTCCCGACAACTACGGAGCATCGGTCTATCATAACTGTACATGTGACGTGTGCTCTGTTTTGCATGTGTATTTTTTATAAAGTCAACTGCCAATTTAAAATGTAGGGTTAAGTGCTTTGATAAAAATCAGACAAAAATATAACTGTTAAATGTTACTCTATTTCTGTCTCTTCTCTTCAAAAACTAAGAACTGTGCATGCGTAGAAGCGTTAAATGTAATCGTTATTTGAACGTGTTCTAAAACCGAAGAATTCCGAACTTATTTTTCTTTCCAGAGAAATGTTGCATTTGTTTTTGTAGCCAAGAACCATAACTCGTTTTGTCATTAGGAGTTAACTCCCTTGAGAATGGGAGCCACATTTTTTTTTAGCAATTTAAAAACACGTCCAGATGGTTATATCTTCGAAAGTCAAACATGTCACGACATTTGTTGTTGATGAATGAAGTTTTTATGGTAAGCCTTGTCATATTATGTTAAAATAAACCCCAAATATTGTCTGTAGGACGTAATTTCTTCTGGCCCTGAACCACCCTATCTATAGCGTCACAAGGTTTTTTGAAGTGATCAAGGGAGATAACTCTGGAAGTAATTATTTGAAATCGCTGAAAATCAGTAGGCTTCTTCGTCTCATGACCTTAAACAGTGTGTGTAAATTTAAAGTCAATCGGATATTAACTTTGGCCTCTAGAGCGTCCACAGGATTTTTTGATGTGATCAAGGGCCATAACTCTGGCAATAATTATCAGAGATCACTGAAAATCAATAGGCTTCTTCGTCTCATGACCTTAAACACTGTGTATAAATTTAAAGTCAATCGGATATTAACTTTAGCCTCTAGAGCATCCACAAGCAATTGTGGACGCCGGACGGGGTCGACGACAATATACGACCACATTTCAATGTGGGCATATAAAAAAGCTGAATTTGCCAGTGGACTCCTACCTTTTAAAAAAAATATCATAACTAATATGATGTATCTGATGAGACCAACTAGAGCTGGTCGAAGTGGACGTTTAAAAAATAATGCAACTCTAGTTTTGGCATATGTGCTTACAGAAAACTGGTTATTTTGCAACATATAGTACATACTATCACTGACAAACATATCAAAACGAATATACTAACTCCTTATCCAAGATTTCGAAATCTCACCCAAACATATCAAAATGAATATACTTACTCTCTTCGCACGGTTCGAAAATCTCATCCAACCGCGCCAGGCCAGGAAAAATGAGAAATGTAAAGAGAATGTTAAACTATTTAACACTGAATATTCTCAACTGTTACATATCTCTTGTGACGATACAAAGGTTAGAAAGCGCTTAGTTTTCATGGTGTGAATATGATCTCAGTCGAATTTGATTTCTTTGAAGATTAACAATGTGAGATGAAAATGGTATTAATTGGTATGTGAAAACTTCATTGATGAACAATTAGCACGCTTCTCTAATGTCTTAATGTCTCCATTAAGGTCATTTTCACACCATGAAAACTAAGCGCTTTCTAACCTCTGTATCGTCACAATAGATATATGAAACAGTTGAGAATATTCAGTGTTAAATAGTTTAACATTCTCTTTACATTTTTCATTTTTCCTTGCTTGACGCGTGTTTGAGTGAGATTTCGAAATCTTAGGTAAGGAGCTATTGTCTGAGTCATAGTAAATAATAAACGGATTTCTACGATTATGAACAAACTACTCTACTTTGGTTATTATAAACTTACCTGTGTGTTTGAAACGAGCTCCTGTTAAATAAAATCCATTATACAACTAAATATACCAACGGAAAAAAGGGGTTCTCTCTTGTAAAATTGAACTCACAAAATTGGAACATCGAGAAATAAAAAATGGAAGCTTATTACGTCACTTATCGGAATAGATCATTTCGTATATAAGGGGGTCAAAGCAAGGCTATTTTAAGACAATCCAAATTCTGTGTTGGTGCGTTCGATTACTGACTGGCGCCGCGCTTACTCTAGCCACCACGGACGCGTTCGGATTACCGATGATGTCATTCGAACGGCTTACTCGCAACAGGCCGAAGTAACCTTCCCAAGGAGCTGGTTACTTGTGGGAGTATCCCATTATTCAATATGGATGCAATTATTTGATCGAAGTTATATTTGCAGATTAAGTTTAGGCGACGGAAGAATTATTGTTGACATTTTTCTCGGATTTAAAATAACATATTTACGTTCCACAGTAGTAACGTGTTTTAGTGATTCTACATCTTGGTGTAACGATTTCAAGAATTAAAAAAGGCCACTCAGTGTCCTTTCAATAGCCCAATTCGTCCACTAAGCAGATTGTTTTACCTCTACTAAACTCACTGGGACGTAACTGTGAATCCATAGTGTGCGATCATAACCTTGCCCTCCTAACTGCAATTCTGGTAAGCTATTGAGGTCGTTAACAAACGTTACATTGGTTGAACGAAAATGTGATTTAAAGTATGTTCTGCATAATATGGGCTTTATTTCGCTTCTATGGATTTAATAGTTCCAATGAGATACCAGTGAAAAGGTCTAAAGTTTGTTGACGGATTATTGTCTGTGCGTTATTTATTAGAACATCGAGCATAATTAATTGTTTGGTGGCGTTTATCTTCCATTTTGATACCCGAAGAAAGCGCCGCGCCGTTCCATTACCCATTTCCACTGCGCCTGTCGAAACGTAGTCGAGGATCCTGGCCGAGTAAGCACGGGCAAGTAATCGAACGCGACATGTATGAATAAGCTATTTCTCTGAGACCCAGTAATGAGTTTGGGCGTTTACAAACATAAATACGCCCATAGTCCAATATTTTTTTTCCGGCCTGTATTAATGTTTTGGTTAGGTAGTTCGGTGGGATTTTTTCTTTTGAATTACATTTGTTTCACTGGCCTTGAATCTCATCCTTGAATATTTATTAATATTTCCTGAAGAAGAACTTAAGCAGTCCCGTCAATTAACCTCGGCAATCTGCTGTAGCCGAGGTAGGCCTAAATTCCGATGTATTTTACATTTGCCTCGGCAAAATTAAAAGCCGAGGCCATTGAATCATTGAATAGGTATATAACGTTTTTATATATATATATATATAAATACCAATAATTATTATTAACAAATCATACCGCGCATCGGTTTAATTATCGGTAGATAGTTCCATGTCTTTCTATTTCTCTTTGAATATTATTTCTGGTGTGTTCAGAATTTTATAATCGTGAAATTCACAAGGCAGTTTATCCATATGATTGTACTCTCAGTTGTTACTTATTTTGAAATCCACGGAGAGTGGAATTTTCCGATGGCATTTCGTAGATCGCGATCATGCCCCAGCTAATCAACGCTTTGAATTCTATTGCCTTAAAAGGTACCATGTCGTATGAGTTATTGTATGCTGCACAGATGGTTAAATTTAGTGCCGCGAAACTTGCACAAATTTCCCTCACGGTCTGCATAATTAACACACAAAACCCAATAATACACGCAATCTGCGATGCCCTTCTGACGTGTGATTTTTTTTGTTTTAAACACATTTTTATGAAGACGATAAATGATGTTTAGACATCCCGAACTGTTCTTATCAAGAATGTTTCGATTTCGATGAACAAAAAATTAATTTAATCAGGAACATTAATGGTATGAACAGTCGGAACGTGAATAAAATATGGAAATAATTAATAAGCGGTGGTCATTTTTCATACGAAATATGATCAATTAAAATTATGAAATAAGTGTGTTTATATATATATGTTAGCCACAAAGTTGACTATAATTGACTGGGCTGTAATGTGTTTTATAAAAATATATATAATATACACGGGTGAAATTATGAGATGAAAAGCAATATTATACATGTATTTACGGGTATTCGTATAATCGGTAAATAAAAATTAGTAGACTGACCATCAATTGGTTCAAAATTAATGTCATTGTCTCCAGTTGCTATTTTCTTGCCCAAACTCAAACGCTCGAAAAGGCCGTGTGCTGTTTTGATTAGCCTGCAACACACGTGGTTGTCAAAAATTACCCCCTTTAACATAATTACGATGGTTTAGCCCATAACGTCACATGTATAATGTTGTGATGGACACAGACGAAAATACAAGCAAAAGCATTGGCATATTTAGTTGTATAATGGATTTTATTTAACGGGAGCTCGTTTCAAACACACAGGTAAGTTTATAATAACCAAAGTAGAGTAGTTTGTTCATAATCGTAGAAATCCGTTTATTATTTACTATGACTCAGACAATAGTATATTTGTTTTGATATATTTAGTAATGATAGTATATACTAATACTACGTTGCAAAATAACCAGTGTTCTGAAAGCACATATGCCAAAACTAGAGATGCATTTTTTTTTAGAATGTTCACTTTAACCAGCCCTAGTAGTTCTCATCAGATACATCACATTAGTTATGATATCATTTTTAAAAGGTAGGAGTCAAGTGGCAAATCCAGCTGTTTCTACATGCAATTCCTCCCCTAACTGTTTTTCGCACCAAAGAGCGAGTTGCTTTAGGTTTGGCGAGGTCATTACGGTATTACTTTAATCTGCAAGCACACAATAAACACACATAGGTGATTTCCACCATCTTGGATTTTAAAATCTTAAATTTAACATCACCAATGAACTCAGCGACCCTGGAAACCCAAATATAGAGTCAAGATGAGGTTATACAGGGAAAAATAATGAAGATTTTTAATAAAATCTAAATTATCACCATCAGTTTAACCCCCACTATCTTCAGGGGGTATGTACACTGGGGGGTTAGAGGGATCAGAAAGAAATAAAAAACATGTTCATACATGGGTACGGTAACTACAACTTTTGGAGGGGGGCACCGAATTTGAACATCAACATTTGTAAAATAACACCACCCTCTACTGTAATGTGTTTCTGCAAAACATAATAATTGTGCGATAGAGTGGATTTCTGCTGTATGAATACCAGGCAACAAATTTCAACAGAAAATACACTTTTTTATCTTCTGCCAGTCAATCTTATCAGATGTCAACATTGTAAACAAATCTACAAGTAAGTATTTTGAATACACAAGCTAATGTGTCCGATTGAACACTGGAAACATAATTGATCTCATAATTCTCAGCACTTAGTCCAGTTACCAAACCCCATTTTAAGCCTTAACCTTGAAATATAGTCCACCTAATGTTTTTTGATGGATTATATCTTCAGTATGTGTAAATCAAGAATCCGGATGATGCCTCCCTAGCACCCTTGGGGAAATTTAAATATTCAAGATGGCCACCATGATACATTTTCTGGTTATTTAGTGGGGTAAAGGTCAGACCACTGGTTGAAGATGGGTTTTATAAGAATTTGACACACTTAATCCAATGAGCATGCACATTCCTCCTAAAATGACGCCTATTTCCGCTAGGAGACCAAATTCAAAATGGTGGTTTATTTTAGCAGTAAATGTGTAAAGTTCCATAAAATGGTGTGTAATGTATTGAAATATAGGTTTTTGGTGTACTATATATCTTCAATATGTGTAATTTGAGAATCTGGATGATGCCACCCTGGCATCCTTCAGAAAATGTAAAAATTCAAATTCGTTGTCTTGAGGCATTTTCTGGTTATTTACTTTAATTTAGTGTGGTAAAATTCGGGACAGATCCTCTTGGACCTCAATATAAAGTGATTGCTGTCACAATTTGACCCTTTGAATCCAATGAACTTTGGTATTCTTCCTAAAAAAGCTGTCCAATTCCACTAGGGCACCAAATTCAAAATAGAGGCTCATTTTGGGTGGAAAATCATAAAGTCGCCCCCAAAAGATGCGCAATATATTATTAAACAATATGTTGTCAGTGTCATTTACTTCAGATATAAACAGTATTCTAGATTGAGCTTAAATTCAAAGTGGTGGCCATATTTGGCAAGACATAACAATATTAATAATGCATTAAACTATAGGTTTTCGGGTTTGCCGAATTCCTATCTGCATGGGGTAATATGCCGTGACCGAAAAAAATGCAAAATGGTTCCCAAATTCAGAAAAATAACTAAATTTAGTAGACCATGAAAGATAATAGAACCGTTAACGTAAAAACTTATGTATCAAAGGACTAAGAACAAATTACAGAGCCATATGAACAGAAGCTACAGAGGGCGAATTGTTAAGCATAAATTATGATCCACTATGATACCCGTCCGTGTCACCTTCTCTACTAGAAAACAGAGTGGAATAAGGGATGAAAAATGTTTCTCAGTGTGACACAAACCCCAGCTTTACTGGCGCATATGAATGACCAAATAACTTGCATAACTGTTGCATAACATGGATGAAATGGGAAGAATCAGAATGTTCTACCGATTGCTAGGATTCCAGTGTTCAAGAGAGAGTGAGTTGCACAAGGCAAATCTCCCATAATCTGGAAAAACCTAGCAAGTCAAATTTTGTTGAAAATTGAGTTAGACCCATAATTGGACTTAGTACACATGTATATAATAATAGGTTTTTTTCTCCTTCACTGAAAAGGCTTCTAATTATCTTCATCTAAAATGACAAAATAAAATTGGTTTTATATTCAGCAGCTTAATTCTGAAACAAAACAGTTTTCCTTTGTTTTCTCGAATCTACATTCAACAGTGTTACTAGGTTTTTCCAGATTACAGGAGAAATATGTGATCCCCAGTAAGTAATTAGAAACATTTGCTTTCAACTCACGATGGCCTGATAGTTGATTGTGTTTGACCGTATCTTTGAGCCCTTATAAGAATATTAGGGGAAGAATATCATGGGATTGGAACACCTTTTGGTTGATCATGAATTTATGTTTATATCTGAAGAAATGGACAATGAAAACCTATATTACACACCATATTATGGAACATTATCAGTTAACCTCAAAAAAGGAGCTGCCATTGTGAATTTGTTCCCCTAGCGGAATTAGTCGTCACTTTTAGGAGGAATATCTAAAACTCATTAGATTCAGCGGACCAAATTCTTACCGAAACCACCTTCACTCCTAGGTCCAAGAGAATTTGTCCCGAATTGTACCCCATTAAATTAAAGTAAATAACCAGACAATGCCTCATGACGGCCATCTTGAAAAAACACATATTGAAGATCATATAATACACCAAAAACCGATATTTCAATATATTACACACTGTTTCAGGGAATTTTGTGAGTTTCCAGCCAAAATAAACCATGATTTTGAATTTGGCCCCCTAGCAGAATTAGCCGTCACTTTTAGAAGGAAAACCCATGCTCATTGGATTCAGTAGGTCGAATTATTATAAAACCCATCTTCAAACCGAGGTCCCAGAGAATCTGTCATGTATTCTACCCACTAAATAACCAGAAAATTCCTCATTTACATTTCCCCAAGGGTGCTAGGGAGGCATCATCCGGATTCTTAATCTACACATACTGAAGATATAATCCATCAAAAAACATTAGGTGGATTATATTTCCAGGTTTGTCAATTAACTCCTAATAATTATGTCTGGCTGTATCAAGAATTATGGTATGATGATACACCTAACAAATCATCACATTGTTGTAATTACATATGGCTATTTATACAACAAAAGCTACTGTTTTTTGCTGCCTTTGATACCATAGAACACTGATTTTTTTGTAGAGATGAATGATAGATATGACAGAGAGGAGTCTTAAGCAGTACGAGAGGGGAAACAGAGGACCTGAAGAAAACACCAGAGGTTAGGCAGATGACCCAATTCCTTGTCACATATAATAATACTAATAGACTTTATGATGTAATGCAACATGTCCATAATCTTGTTGTTTATTTATGATTACATTGTCACTTTGTAAAGTGTCCCTGAACACCTTATATGAAATTGAAAGGGTGCACTTTAAACATGCTGTAATAATAATATGTGTTATATTACCAGCCACCTCCCTACAGAACAGCAATTAAAATAATAAGCGCATATTTACCTTGAGAGTGAGAAGGATATAAATTCAAGTCATGGAAAGCTGACACCACATTACACAGTGATAATTTACCATCTTTAGCATATCTTTCAAATATTTCCAATAAATGTCTAAAATAATTGATATAATAAATAAGCTGTTGATCACATGTATATTTATATGCTATGTACATAGTAAATACTGCATAATGATTCAGGGTTATTATAGCATCTTCACAATGTCAGAGGCTGTATTTGTTTAGCTACCTCAAACTTAAAGTGACCACTTCAAGGCACATATCGTCAGTGTCATTTCAAAATCTCGTAAGTCAGCATTTTTTTAAAAAAACACTGTTTTGCGCCAACTTAATTTATCACCCAATAACACATTTGACAGTAGATATTGCTTGTGTGATAAATTACATAATCTACTGAATTTACATGAATTCGATTGGTCAATCAAAAAGGAACTACTTTTTTTTATTTTCAAGAAACCATTTATTTCAAATGAAAAGTAACTTTTCATTGTTAAAAAGAAACTGTTTTTATTTAATTGACCTTGACGGAAATACTGGGTCAATATATAGGACTTTGCAATAGGTAAACTGCTGTCAAAAAATGATGTATGACTACGCAGTAATGTACTCAGATTTAGTAAAAGATGAAATCTACACCAAAGAATTATATTTATCTATTTGTGCATGTAAGAAAGAATTGGGTGATAAATAAAATCTCAAACTCCTCATTTTTGATATCAAACAAGAGTCGTAGGAGATTCTGTATTTATTAACATAACATACATGATATATCAAAAAATCAGAGTTCTGCGATAAATAGTTTTCATTTTATTAGCGCTTGACCAAACCTCGCATCACGATTGGCCTCATTCTGTTCTTTTCTAAATGCTTGTATCTCGGCAACGTGTTATCGATAACATTGTCAAAGGCCGTAATTAAGTGATCCATATGACAAAATTTCGCAGGATAATTGTTGTAATAAGATGTGTCATAGTAGGTATAATTTATAGGGAGTAAATAATATCATTGCTTGTATTGTTTTTAATGTGAAAAATATCTATTTTTAGTAACAAAATAAGGTAAAGGCAATACCAAGTCATTACTGCCACGCTACGTCAAATAAATCTTATTTAGTGCCCATGTTTGTCAATTTTACGCCTCTATACTATACATAGAAAATACAAAAGCCAATGCAATAGTAACAGCCCACAATAATCTCTAGTTCAAATTCTACACATTCTGAAATGATTTTTTTTGCAGTTTTCAGTATCTTGACCTATCTGTGGGCAGTATCCCTCAAGTAAGTTACCCTACTAAACACCTAGACCTACCTGTAGGCAATACCCTGCAACTCAAGTAAGTTAAAATGCTGATTACCTTGAGCTACCTGTGGGTAATAACCCTCAAGTAACTTTCAGTATCTTGACCTATCTGTGGGCAGTATCCCTCAAGTAAGTTACCCTACTAAACACCTGGACCTACCTGTAGGCAATACCCTGCAACTCAAGTAAGTTAAAATGCTGATTACCTTGAGCTACCTGTGGGTAATAACCCTCAAGTAACTTATACAACTGTGGGCATTGCCCTTAAAGGACAATATTGGTGCCAGTCATTATTACATATGGGATAGAACTGGTAAAATACATTCCAAATTTTATTTTAACACAGAGATCATTGCTACAGGAGACGTGTAACAAACTCTTCAATATAAGGGAAGTGACGTCAAACATGACTAACACCAGTTGCCCTTCTATATAACCTAGTCAACTAACGAGCGATAACAGACACGCAGGCGAATTGCATTTCACTGATAAATCCGTTGAAGATGGAAAGTTGTTTTATAAAACGACGAGAGGATATCTGACAATTCAAAAATAGAATTGGCTGTCACTAGATAAGATAAAACGAAAAAAATAGGAAAATCCCGTGCATGACACTGTTTTTATTGACCCTGCTCTTAATAAAAACATGGTAATGCACGGACTTTGTCTAATTTGTTCGTTATCTGACAGCCAATTCCTTTTGTGAATTGTCAGATATCCTCTCACCTTCTCATATAACAACTTTTGATCGTCAACGGAATTGTCAGTGAAAAGAAATTCACCTGCGTGTCTGTTATCGCTCTTTAGTTCACTCAGTTATCTAGAAGGACAACTGGTGTTAGTCATGTTTGACGTCACTTCCCGTATATTGAAGAGTTTGTTACACGTCTCCTGTAGCAATGATCTCTGTGTTAAAATTATATTTGGAATGTATTTTACCAGTTCTATCACATATGTAATAATGGCTGGCACCAATATTGTCCTTTAAGTAATCTGCCTGAAGGCAATATCTCTCAAGCGACTTACCCCACTAGGCATCTAGACCAACCTGTGGGCAATAACCCCACTCAAGTAACTTACCCGACTGAGCGTCTAGATCTACCTGTGGGCAATAACCCTCAAGTAACTTACGCCACTGAACATACAATGTATATAACTAGCTGTATGCAATATCCCTCAATTAAATTACCCTCATATACGACCTAATTGATCCTTCATCAATACCCCTCTAGGTATTGAGCTTCTAGATCTACATTGCATCTAAACCTACCTGTTGCCGGAATTTGCACGTAACTTGCCGTCCCTACCTCTGTCAATATCCGAAAAGGGAATGGCATAATACAATACTTATGATTTCCTTACATTTTTATGCCCAATTTATTTCTATGGATGCTATTAGTGAAAACTGGGTCTTGCTTAGTTAGTACTGACCTGTCAATTGGAAGGGCACTGACACCTCTCAACTAGAATGTCCCGAGTTTGAATCAAAGCAAAGTGTGGATTAAGAAGAAAAGAAGAACCTTGATGGAGGTTTTTGGAGTCCAGACCCCAGTTCTCTCTTGTCAGAGGTGCATATGTACACATGACTGCGTGCTTAGTTGTTCGGAAGGTACGACAGAAAAATTATTTAGGCAAAATTATCATACCACACATTGAATGCCCATTATGTAGCCTACCATAACCATAGAAATAAAGATTACCAATAGGCCAAACCATAACAGTATCTGTCTAAAAATGACAAAAGTAGCCCAGTTGAAGAGGCAAATTCAACTCCATTCAATATTGCTCATTTCATTCTCTATTATCAAGTTGTGGTTAAAGGTGACATCCTAGATACGAGAATGTAGCTAAAAACGTTGAGATAGGCCTATACTGATGTGTTGGTTTTTAGCTACGATTTGATGCCTTTAGTTCCAAGTGGCAAACTCAATTTCTTTATTAATGAATGTAACATCTTTAAAATAAGATAAGTTCATGCTAATATGACTAACTAAACTTACAGAGGCCAATTTAGTGGCACAACTATCGCCTAACTCCAAATATTCGCGTTTAAATTAATGAAGCGTGATTCACGGATTGAACATGTGGATGTCATTTTGTTTCTCCACTGGCGATTGCCTTTTTGATTGGCTGTTATTAAAGCCTTATATTTAGCCCCGCCTTCATGATGACACCGTCTCATACATGTACGTCTCCCGTCTAAAAAGATGGCATTCTTAGTAACAGCTCAACGCCTCGATTTTAAATACCATGATTTATACCCGTTTCAGGTAGGATTATATGCTTAATTGTAGTTGGATGTGGCAGAAATATTATAAATAACAATAATCAATCGTTGTTTTAATGAAAAATAGTGTCAATTTTGCGTAGTAATGCCCGTTGTGATTCACGATGGGCTTTGCTACGTTGAACTATATAGGACCAACTCTAATCTCGAAACACGGAGGGTTGAGAGATGAGGTTTGTAATCTAGTGACATCCAAGATTAATCACTCGGCAAGGCCATCTTTCTTCTGCTCGTCTGGCAAATATTATTATTACCGTATTAATTATATATTGTTGTCAAAATCATGATTTTTAATTTCACATGTTATAAAATATTATAAGGATCTCCAAATAAAAGGAACAAGGCTGTCTCACCTAGTATATGGTCCAAATATTCTTGGTTTCTCGGAAGTGTCTGTAACACTTTCATCCACAACGCTGTTATTGCCATTATTGGCATCATAAGAAGATTCAGACATTGTTGGCAGTTGTCGATTTCTTTTTTCCGGCGATGACAAGCAACCCGACATTATTTCTGTATTTAAGCCTACCAGTTTTCATCAAATACAAGATGTCGACAATTTAAAAGTGCAAGCAAATAAATCGAAGCCATTGCGAAACATTTTTTTTTTCTATTTTAGTAGCAAGCTTAGCTTACATAGGCCTACGCAGGTCAAATCACAAAATATTTCATATCTTTGACCGTAACATAAACATAGTCTTGAATGATCAGGCATAAAATACTCTCGCTCAACCAGGTCATGAATTCCAAAAATACTCTGTGATGTATCGCGTCAACGATATTTTTTTCCCCAAAATACATATGCCACCAAAGTGACGGAGTCGAATAATTACCGACTGTCAATGAAATCATGGACCTTATAATTTGTATTATAAGGTCCATGATGAAATTAACTTGGATGGAGCCATTATTATGAATGCACTCGGCAAATCTCGGCAGATTCCGTAGTTAGATTGTCCGAAATCTGCCGAGGTTTGCCGAGTGATTATGAATGGTGGCCCACGGGTAGACTAATCACCGGAATCACAGGAATTCATTTACAATCACCGGAATTCACATACAATCACCGGAATTCATTTATTTAAATGCATAATACTTTATAATATAAAGAATAACTATTTTGATCCCTCCACAGGCCAAATGAAGGCTTTGTAGGTGGATTTATTTTAAAGACCACGTCGGGAATTATTTTTTATTATTATTTCTTTTTTATTTTATTTTTTGATATAGATCTATAGTTTTTTTTTATTTTAATTTTAAAAATATTTTTTTTCTTATTCTATATATATAAAAAAAATAGCCTTTTTTTATTTTTGGCATTTTATTTGAAATAATAAAAAATAGTAAAAAAAAAGAGAAACTTTTATTGTTTTACAAAATAAAAAAAAATATTATTAAAATCTAAAGTAAAGTAAAAAGATTTTTAAAATTTAAAATAAAAGAAAAATATTTTTTAAAACAAAATAATCTATTTAAAATTTAAAATAAAAATCTATATATCAAAAAATAAATAAAAAAGAAATAATAATAACATAATTTTAAATGAAAAACAAAATGATAAAGAAAAGATAAAAATAATTTCCGACGTGGCCCATAGTCGCACTAATAGTGTCTTAAGTATCCGGTTCCAGTATACAACTATCATTAGACAAGAGCGACTAGAAACATTGTGGCGGTAAGCGTTAGACCCTTCCTTGCAAGGCCAATTTTAACGATTATGCTGAGCGAGGCAGATGCAAGCCCCGCCTCTTTCTTGTTTAAGGATACATTATTGGAGATTTTATTTTTATAAGGAGTTAGCTATTCTTGCTATAACAGTTCAAAAATAGATGATGAAAGAAGAATATATTGAAAATTTCAGTCAAATTACCACTGTTATTTTTGACCAAACTGATCTCGCAGTGAATATTCGCTTGGCCGCTACAATCACTGATAAGCATGACATCGACGAGGCTTAATAAGTACGGCATATTAACTTTTTTACTCCGACAAATTAAATTCTCAAACATTTTTTTGAGGTAAAAGAAAAATAAATAAAGACGTTTGAAGTATTTGAAGTTAAAAAATATTTCCTATTTAGTGTAAATGGGTATTGAAATGAGTAAAATGCATCATTTTGCCCGAAGCAGTTCGGTGTTAAGTAAACATTGCACGAGCAGTTGAGCCAATGACTGGCGCGGTGAGCAGTCAACGCACGTGCTATGGACACTATCTGTTACAGAGATAATTCGTAAGTAATTCTACTTCGTCATGACGTCACTACAAAATCATGTGAGATATGCACATGCGTATCAGAATCAGTTATTGCTCGCGTTTCAGAGCAGGAAGACGACTTTTTTGTTTTCCGCAAAATTAGGCCTAAACAGAGTTTGGTGGGCTAGACTCTACCTACCATTCTTATTTTCGTTGCAATAGTGTACTGACTCAGTCACGGCAATTTTTTACAAATCTTTTATTAGATTTTGGGGGCTTTTAAGGTCAAACTTGGCCTTTTTCTTTTTTTCCCACCACGTGGATTGAAGTTTCAAGATGGCGTCCGACTCGGCGAGCCTAAACCAAAATGATGTAGCAGTAGCAGCGTATGAAGAGATCTATCACGATAATAGACCTAGTGCGTGTAACACTACAGACAACGGGAAAGATCATGAAATTTTACCCCTTATCAAAACTTTGAATGATAATATGACGATGATGGCTCAAAGTCTTCAACAACTGACAAAAAGACCATCATCATGTCCTACTTCAGGCAGTTCTACTTCTAGTAGGCCTAGTACTAAACCATGTACCACTACAAAGCGTAAGCGTGAAAATATGGACATGGAATTTGACAGTCCTTTGTCTGATGCAAAACTGAACAGGGTCAGGCATACTATTTCGGACTCCGAATCAGAGGATGTTGTCAGTGATGTAGATGATATGTCCATCCTGATGCCCAAAGCAAATGAAAGTGAAAACCAGGTGGACAACAGTGAGGCTTTGGATACATTGGTTGAGTTAGAGGCTGAATATGACTCTGATGAGAGGCTAGGCCCTTCAGTACCTGAAAATATAGCCACTTTAGTAAACAAAAGATGGGCTAATAAACTCACTGATGAAAAGCTCAAAAGCAGGATGGAACCACTTCTGAGACCCACAAATTGTCAGAAACTTTTAGTTCCAACCATAAACCCTGAAATATGGCAAAAACTGTCAAATTATACAAAAAGACAGGATATAAGGATGGCCAACACACAAAAGGCACTAGTTAAGGCCTGTATCACAAACATAGAAGTATTAGACACTATGTTAAAAAGCAAAAATATTGATGAAGAAAATATCAGAAAATTGTCTGATGCTATAGCTTTTTTAGGCCATGCATCTTTTGACCTGTCTATCAAAAGACGTGAAATGTTAAAGGGGTCTCTAAGCAAAGAGTTTCAAGTCATTTGCACTGCTCAAATCCCAGTTACAAGTTTCTTGTTTGGGGATGATCTTAATAAAACTCTTAAAGAAATAAGAGAAGTGAATAAGATTAAGGCCACTTCAACCTTCAGTCAAGAACAGAACTATGGGCATGGTTACAATTCAAATAAGAGGCATTTTTTAGACAAACGCCAGAACTGGTCCTACGAGAAATATCGGAACCACAGGTCCAACAGAGGGAAAAGTTATTGGCCCAAGAAAGACCGGGGGAAGAACAAGCCCTCAAGCTCAACATCCCACTAGATCACCAGGCAGGTACATATGAGGCATTCTGTGCCAATTTAATTGAAAATTTAAGATTTCAAGTACGTAGCTTCATGGCAGGTGGGCTAAAGCATCATTTAGATCAATGGAGGCTTATAACTTCTGACTCAGAAATATTAAACTTGATAGTTGGGTCTCCACTAAATTTCGAAGACGAACCTTACAGAAATAGGTGTCCTGTAATTAACTTTAATGAAAATGAAACTCTAATGATTAATACTGAACTTGAGAAACTCTTGAATAAAAAAGTTATTTTACAAACTACAATTGAGGACATCAAATTCATTTCTCCAATTTTCATTCGGCTGAAAAAAGATCAAACGTGTAGACTCATACTTAACCTTAAATTCTTGAATAAACATTACATTGAGTATAAACATTTCAAAATGGACACCATTTCTACGATCTTGAAATTAGTAAGACCTAATTGTTACATGGCCTCAATTGACCTAAAAGATGCTTATTACTCTGTACCAATTCTTAAAGAATCACAATCATATTTATGTTTTAAATGGGGTGATAATTACTATAGGTATACATGTTTCCCTAATGGCTTAGCTTCATGTCCAAGACAATTTACAAAAATTGTTAAACCTGTCTTATCCCACCTTCGTACCAGAGGTCATATATGTTCTGGTTATCTTGATGATGTTTACCTTCAAGGACAAACATTGGAAGAATGTAGGCAAAATGTAAGGGACACAACTCAATTATTCTATAATTTAGGATTTGTTGTTCACCCAGAAAAATCTGTGTTTAATCCAAGTCAATGCGCTGAAATATTAGGATTTATTATTAATTCCATTAGTATGACAATTACACTTACAGAGGTAAAAAAGGGAAAAGTTAAGAGTGCTTGCACTGATTTGCTGGATCATTCCAATAATGTTGTCATTAGACAAGTGGCAAGGGTTCTTGGTTTATTGACCTCAAGCATGATAGCTGTTATGTATGGACCACTATTTTTTAGAAAAATAGAAAGGGAAAAAACACTAGCTGTTAAGCAGAATCATGGCAATTACGACAGGACCATGAAGCTTAGCCAAGAGGCTCTCTCTGAGGTCAATTGGTGGATATCATCAATTGACAAATCTTTTAATGTCATCAGCAGAAAGTCTCCAGAATTAATTATGTACACAGACGCCTCAAAAATTGGGTGGGGCGTAAAATTGGGTGATGTATCTTCGGGTGGTTCATGGTCATCTGCAGAATCTGAGCATCACATTAATTATCTAGAGACATTTGCAGTGCTTTTGGCATTAAAATCTTTCTCTAAAGAGGTCACTGGAAAACATGTAAAACTGTATATTGATAATTTCACTGCCTTAACTTGTATTAATCACATGGGAACAAGTCATTCAAATGATTGCAATGATATGGCAAAAGAGATCTGGCTTTGGTGTCAAAAATTTGATGTTTGGCTCACTGCTGCACATATTCCAGGCATATCCAACATAACTGCTGATTTTGAGTCGAGGCAAACAAGGCTTGATTCATTAAATCCGATTTTATTCAATGCTGTAAAGGGAAAATTGAATTATGAACCTAATATTGACCTTTTTGCAAGTAGATTAAACTATCAAATAGGACAGTATATTTCTTACCAACCAGATCCAAATGCCATATTTATTGACAGCTTTACTGTAAATTGGACTGATTATAAAATATATGCTTTTCCTCCTTTCAGTCTTATACCAAATGTGCTGAAGAAGGTGGAGGAGGAGGGGGCAACAGGAATATTAATAACCCCATTATGGACAACACAGGCTTGGTTCAGTCTTTTATTAAGGATGTTAATTCAGCATCCAGTTCTTCTAAATACCAGACAGCAAAAATTACTGATTCTTCCACAAAATCCAGCCTCAAAACACCCTCTTTCACCCAAGCTCAAACTAATAGCTTGCCTCGTGTCCGGGAACACCTTGATGCAAGAGGAATTTCAAGAAAGGCTGCAAACATCATTGATTTATCATGGAGAACAAGTACTAAGCAGCAATATAGATCACATCTTGAGAAGTGGAAAGCATTTTGTACATCCAAAGGGATTAATTTATCTAAAACAACTTTAGAGGATGGGATCAATTTTTTGGCTGAAATGGCTGATGATGGATACAGCTACAGTTCTGTCAATAGTGCAAGATCTGCACTATCCAGTGTATTTTTTATAGACTTAAATTCTAATTTTGGTAGCCATCCACTTGTTAATCGGTTTATGAAAGGGTGTTTTAACTTAAATCCTCCTATACCAAAATACAACAGAACATGGGATGTTTCTCAAGTTTTAACATTTATTAAAGAGTTACCTCCCTTGAATCAAATTTCTCTTAAAGACTTGTCAGTAAAGTTATCAACATTATTGGCCATAGTGACTGCTCAACGATGCCAAACAATTTATCTTATAAATATAAATAATATAACTTTTATTGGAAAAAAGTGTGTAATTACCATAACTGAATTATTAAAACAGAGCAGAATAGGCCAGCATCTGGACCCAATAGAATTACATGAATTTAATGGGGACAAAAGTATTTGTCCTGTCAATACTCTAAAAGATTATTTGGTAAAAACAGAAAACATTAGAAATGGTGAAACACAACTGTTTATTAGTTCAGTGAGTCCTCATAAGAAAGTGAGTAAAGATACCATTAGTAGATGGGTGAAAGAAGGCTTATCAAGAGCAAATATTGATACCACAGTTTTTCAAGCACATAGCACTAGATCGGCTTCAACATCTGCAGCTCATAGTAGACATATTCCTTTAAACATTATAATGAAATCTGCAGGCTGGTCAGGACATAGAACTTTTGAGAGGTTTTACCTCAGAAATACGTTACTTGATGAAAGTTTTTCTCATTCTTTGTTGGACTGTCAACCAAGTTCCTATCCATAATAGGGTTTTAAATATGTTTGCACTTTGTATAATAAGTTATATATTGAAATTTATTGTTTGATTTAGTTTTTTTAAAAAAAAAAAAAAAAAAAAAAAAAAAAAAATTCAATTGTTTATTTGTTGTTCTATTTTGGCCTGTGTATTTTTGAGCTTTAAAGTCTCACATGATTTTGTAGTGACGTCATGACGAAGTAGAATTGGAAAATTAAACGAACTTACCTTTAGGGAAGTGAAGTTTGATTGAAATTCTACGAGTCATGTAAGGAACGGAGGAATTATGTGCCCTCCTCTAATTAACCCACCTCATTGAATTTACCTCCGTTCCCTCTTTCCTCAAATATCCACAGTCGTTTTAAATCCTGATTCTGATACGCATGTGCATATCTCACATAATTCCTCCGTTCCTTACATGACTCGTAGAATTTCAATCAAACTTCACTTCCCTAAAGGTAAGTTCGTTTAATTTTCCAATTCTCTGTGAAACAGATTGATTTTTGACGAGAAATGGTTTGATTGACAGGTGTTAACTCCACCTACATAATCTCGATTATCAAGTAATGTTTTCAATGACTGGTAGACCTACATTTAGCCTATTTGGTTTGAGACGGGGCTGCAATTCAACTCGTATTACATTTATTTTCTACTACAAATTAGAATTAAGACTTTTAATTTATAGATAAGAAGAGAAAGTCGGCAACAGAATTTTAAAGACCACATAAAATAATAATTTTTAATTGCATATAATGATAGCCAAGGGTTACTACATTCATTTTACGTCAAGTTCACTCCAATCTGATTAAAATTTATTGAGATATTAACGTTTAAACATCAGACAGCCAAAAACGGTTTTCAAATTTTCAATTACAACCTTTATCCGGTTGATTGGCTGGTGACGTCACAGGCACTACACATAATCTATACACATTATCTATACAATAGAGCACTATCTGTACGATATATCACTGTATACACACCGCCAGTTAATGAAAACCGTTCACTCCTTAATCGAACAAAGGGATATTACAAAAAATTGGAACGACGGTTAAAACAGGATTATAAAAGCCATCAGGGAAACTTAGTACAACTCGTTAAAAAAACAAACCCGAAGCTATTTTATAAGCTGTTTAAAAAACAAAAATCGGTTACTACAACATTAGAGATTGATGATTTTCATAGACATTTTAAGAATTTAGCATCCACTTGCCCTACTGTAGACGAAAGTATTATAAATTATATTAAAACGTATGACTTAAATCCACAATTTTGTAAAAGCGAATTAGACACTGTTATAACGGAGACTGAAATACGAGAATGTATACAAAAACTAAAGCTGAATAAAGCGTCGTCTGGCGATAATATCCAAAATGAACTCCTAATACACTGTAAAGAAGTTCTGATGCCCTGCCTAATTGAAATCTTTAATAATGTTCTCAATTCGGGAGCCTTTCCTTCAACGTGGGCCATAGGAAACCTGGTGCCAGTCTACAAGAAAGGGGACGCTAATGACCCAAATAACTACAGGGGAATATCTATTGTTTCGTGTCTAGGAAAACTGTTTACTTCTATCCTGAATAATAGGTTGCTAAAATTTGATAAAAAATATAACATAATACCACCAAGTCAGTTTGGATTCAGAAAAAATGTAAGTACGGTAGATGCAATTTTTGTTCTCCAGGCACTTATTAATCGAACCCTAAAACAGAAAAAACGTCTATACTGCTGTTTCGTGGATTACAGTAAGGCATTTGATTTGGTTAATAGATACAATTTATGGCATAAGCTTATTCAACAGGGAATAGGGGGTAACTTTCTTAAGGTAGTCAGATCTCTATATGAAAAGGTTAGGTGTTGTGTGAAATTCGAAAATGGCGTATCAGATATATTTCAGTGTCAAAATGGACTCTTCCAGGGCGAGGTTCTCTCCCCTGTCCTATTTTCAATGTATTTGCATGATTGCGAGTCTCATCTACTAGCAGACGAATGTCCGACTGTAGATATAGAAACGTTAAATTTGTTTATGATCATGTATGCTGATGACAAGGTTTTGTTCTCGGAAACCCCAGAAGGGCTCCAAAATTTATTAAACTCTCTGTATACTTATACACAAAAATGGGATTTATCTGTAAATATTCCAAAAACTAAAATTGTGATTTTTAGAAATGGTGGAAAAATTGGTGAAAAAGAAAACTGGTCATTGTGTAATAAAAATCTGGAAATTGTTGATTCATTTAACTACCTAGGAGTTTTGCTGAATTTTAACGGTAAATTTATGAAAACGCAAAAGAACGTTTCAGACCAGGCCAGAAAAGCACTATTTTCCGTCTTAAAAGTATGTAATGATAATTATTTTAACACCGTAACAAAATTGTCAGTTTTCGACACCTACGTGAGTAGTATTTTATGCTACGGATCCGAAGTCTGGGGCTTTCATAAAGCTGAGGATGTGGAAAAGGTGCATCTGAATTTTTGTAAAAAACTTCTTCAAACACGTAATAATACTTCCACTGTTATGATATACTATGAATTGGGTCGATATCCACTTTCAATAAGAAGAAAAATTCGAATATTTAAATACTGGTTAAAGTTAATTAACGCAGACAATATAATTCTTAGACGGTGTTACAACGATATGTGCATAAACAATGATAACTGGATAGATAATGTTAAAAAAGAATTATTTAGGCTTGGATTAGGAAGTATTTGGGAAAAAAATGGTCTTGCAAATTCTAAACGCACACTGTCTGTTATAAAACTTCGCCTTTTTGATATTTTTAAACAAGAATGCCATGAAAAGATCATTGAATCGTCAAAATGTCACATATACAAATATATTGTTGATACGTTTACAATCCAGTTTTACCTAACTAAATCGATAAATACAAAATATATACGTGAAATAACACGAATAAGACTTTCCTGCCACAATTTAAATATCGAGAAAGGCAGGTATCTTAAGACAGCTAGGAAAGATAGATTATGTACTTTGTGCAATGAACTAGATGTCGAGGACGAGTACCATTTTATCCTTATTTGTCCCAGATACAAAGACCTGCGAAATAAATTTATAAAACAATATTACAGTAAAAACCCAAGTGTTTATAAACTAATACAACTTCTTGCCACTAAGAACACCACGGAATTAGAGAATCTAGGTAGGTTTCTATTTCAAGCCAATAAGAGAAGATCTGAACTTATCATTAAAATATAATCACTTCTATAAACCTTTTTGTACATCTCATAAACATACTCTCCTTGTCCATTCTGTATATATTTCCTTTTGTATGTTTTCTATGTATTGTTGTATGTGCGTGTTTTACCCGATGGGCTCTTGACCTAAGGGAATAAAGAATAGAATAGAATAGAATAGTGTATTTGTCGGACCAATTAACATTTGACTGGCGTAATCATTAACTCGTAATTTAACACTTAAGCTACATATCACTATACTATAATAGTCAAAGCATTTTCAAAAGCCGACAAAAGCGATATCACTTATTTGGAAGCAGACGTTAAACACCAAGTAGTAGTAGTACTAAAAGCCGACCTTTCTCGTCTTGAGTTGTAATAGATTATATATTTGTGACTAGAATATTACCGAGTGTATTTCAAGATGCCGCATTACCGTTGTGTTATTGAGAGTTGTGGAAATCCCAGCAAGGGAAAGGGGAATAATGTACCGGCGTTTCATAAATTTCCAAACGATGAAATCGTACGGAAAAATTGGAATGTGTTTGTAAACAATTCAAATCCTGATTGGCAACCTACAGTCACAACAGTGATATGCAGTGAACATTTTACGAACGATTGCTTAATTACCTATACACACTCGGCGTGTGCATTTATTAACGCCTGACTGATTCCTTAATCCCCCTAATTAAATAAAACAATTGACTACGGAATAATTTGTTTTGTAATACATTTTAATTCAAGATCCATTTTAAAATTTGTTTCATTATGTATGGCCGTTCTGTTTTCTCACGGCAGCGATTTTAATACAATCTACCATCGTGTGCAGTCCAAACGATTCGAGATACATTTTCGTCAGTATTGTGGTTCTAATTTAGAAGGGTAATTATCATTTTTTGTTACGCCGGCCAGATCAATTTGTAATAATGAATATCAAATACACTTGTGGAGTTCCTGGTGCCGTTTGGTGAGTGATTAAACTGTCAATTTAATTGTAAAATACTTGTATTCTTTATAAAAAAGTTAAATGATGTTAGACATTATAACCTTATCTTATCACAAACGTATATCCATCGAAGGATTTATATTTAGATGTTGTTTAAACACCAATCAACAAATAATACGAGGCTTCTTTATTACAAAAACATCGGTGAGCAAAGAAAAAGATAATTACCTAATCAACATTCTAAATTACTTTATGACCCAATCACTGTTCAAATTTAGTCTGATTGATTAATTACAGGTATTAACGACACTACACTTGCGATACACATAGATAGTTAGGTGATCCTTCTCAATCTGTTAATTCTAACGTATATTGAGATATTTCTTCGTATTTCATTTTTACGGTCTATTTCAGAGTAATAAAGTCAAATTCGCAAGCAGAAATAAAGGCGCCGTACGTCGATAACGGATCGTCATTTACAAATCGCGTTTCAATCATGTTTGAAATTTATGATATATTTTGCGTGACCACATCTTTTTACTCTTATACTCTTTTACTCGGGGAAATTCGAACCACAATACTCTTCTGACGAAAATGTATCTCGAATAGATGGGACTGCACACATAGGAGACTGTATGCCATCGCTGCCGTGTGAAAATGAACGACCGTACATTATGAAACAAATTCTAAATTAGAACGACGATACTCTTCTGACGAAAATGTATCTCGAATCGTTTGGACTGCACACGATGGTAGATTGTATTAAAATCGCTGCCGTGAGTAAACAGAACGACCGTACATAATGAAACGGGTTCTAACTTCGAACAATAAACTTCTGACGAAAATGTATCTCGAATCGTTTAGACTGTACACGATGGTAGAGTGTATTAAAATCGCTGCCGTGAGAAAACAGAACGACCGTACATTATGAAACAAATTCTAAATTGGATCTTGAATTAAATTGAATTATAAAACAAATTATTCCGTAGTCAATTGTTTTATTTAATTAGGGGGATTAAGAAATCAGTCAGGCGTTAATGAATACACACGCCGGCTGTATATAGGTAATTAAGGAATAAACATTCCGAATGCATTCGGTCACTGTGACGTCACTGGCGTCTGAGGGGATTAAGAGTGTTTTCAATAATTGGCAAAGTCGTTTTTACGGGAGGTCTATTTTTACGACTTTTAATGAAGATAGCTGATTTAATTTTAGTCGGATTGATGTGAATTTGCCGTAAAGTGGATAAAATAACCATGGACTGCTCACATAGAGAAGTTTTCAGGGACATTTTATGTGCACTTTAAAGTTTAAAAGGAATGGACCAAATCAATGAGGCAGTATTGTAAATAATTGTACTATAGCCGACTTCTTCCGTTGCCTGCGTGTATTAATTCTTGTACTTTAGATAGACCTACGTAACTCTCGAAGTACGCGAACAGATGGGGCTGCAATTCAGCTGGTTGATGTTAGCTGCGATGTTTATCAATTTCCATAATTTTACTGTAAATGCAAGTAACAAAAGAGCGACAGCGTGTTGACCTAATTACCTCGCTTCATACACTCTATCATTAATAGCCTCGATCTAGGAGTATGACGTCACGTAACTGTAAATCTCCCCTCACGACGCCATTTATAATTAAAGACCACATAAAATAATAATTTTTAATTGCATATATTGATAGCCAAGGGTCACTACATTCATTTTACGGCAAGTTCACTCCAATCTGATTAAAATTAATTCAGATATTAACGTTTAAACATGCGACAGCCAAAAACGGTTTTCAAATTTTCAATTACGACCTTAATCTGGTTGATTGGCTGGTGACGTCACAGGCACTACACATAATCTATACACATTATCTATACAATATATCACTATCTGTCAATATATCACCGTATACACACCGCCAGTTAACACGTGTGTATTTGTCGGTCCAATTAACATTTGACTGGCGTAATCATTAAAGGACAATATTGGTGCCAGTCATTATCACATACGTGATAGTACTGATTAAACACTTTCCAAATATAATATTACCACAGAGATCATCGCTACCATAGAGGAGTAATAAAGTATTCATGAATCGGAAGTGACGAACGCCAAAGGAAAACACGAGTTATTCCTCTATATAACTAACTGAAGTGACTAGTGATAACAGATACATGGTCGAATATCTGCTCACTAATAATTCCCTCGAAGACCTAAAGTTGTTGTGTGACACTGTGAGAGAATATCTTACAATTCATAAAGAGAATTGACTGCCACTACATAAGAGAACACGAAAGAAAAACAGAAAAAAGTTCGTGCATTACCATGTTTTTATAAGGTAGGGGAGACCGGGGCACATTGAACCACCATTGATATATCCTTTATAAATAATACTATACAACCCAACGCTATACAGTGTTCAATGTGCCCCGGTCTCCCCTATAGAATGAACAAAAAACAAGGGGCTGTACGGAGTATTTCTATTTTTCCCGTGTTCTCTTATCTTATGACACTTAATTACTTTATTGAATCGTCAGATATGCTCTTGCGGTCCCTTATAACAACTTGTTGTCTTCGAAGGAATTATTAGTGAGCAGAAATTCGGCCGTTTATCTGTCATCACTCGTCACTTCAGTCATTCACATAGAGAGATAACTCGTGTTTTCCTTTGGCGTTCGTCACTTCCGAATCACGAATCCTTTATTACTCCTCTATGGTAGCGATGATCTCTGTGTTAATAGTATATTTGGAAAGTGTTTAATCAGTTCTATCACATATGTGATAATGACTGGCACCAATATTGTCCTTTAACTCGTAATTTTACACGTAAGCTACGTATCACTATACTATATAGTTTTCATTCGGGACAGGATATAGAACAAATACATTTAAGATACCTTAAGAAAATCTTAGATACAAGAACAACCACCAATTCCCACATGATCTATTATGAACTTGGACGTTTCCCTTTAATTATTACGAGAAAATTACGGATCTTCAAATACTGGATTAAATTACGTTCTTCTACTAATGTCTTACTTAATTCTTGCTACTCTAATATGTTAATAAATAATGACCCGTGGGTCCTGAATGTTAAGAAAGAGCTTTTCAAACTTGGCTTGGGAAATTTGTGGGAAAAACCTTTTCATCTCATAAACACAGATTGTATCAATATTATCAGACAAAGATTATTAGACATATTTAGACAAGAGTGTATTGAGAAATTTGAATTATCAAGTAAATGTATCATTTATAAGCATATTGTGAATACTTTCGGTTTACAATATTATTTGACTAAACCAATAGACAGAAAATACAGACGTGAAATTACAAGAATCCGTATGTCCAGTCATAATCTAAATATTGAAAGGTTAAGATATAGTAACAAATACATTGAGAGAAGTAAACGATTATGTACATTGTGTAATGTTGAAGACATTGAAGATGAATACCATTTTGTTTTAATTTGTCCAATTTATAAACACCTGAGATATAAATATATTAAAAAATACTATTATTCGAACCCCAGTGTTTTTAAATTACTTAATCTTTTATGTACTAGAAATGTTTCTGAACTTGTAAACCTTGGTAAATTTTTATATTTGTCTAATAAACTAAGAGATAAAGAGATTAAAGGGAATAGTAACAATTAAATATACCGTCACTCTACTCTCCAAATATTATCATGAATCTTGTGTGTAATATCGTGCTTATATATTAATATATATGGGTATTTGTATTGTGTATACATGTATATTTGTATTGTATATATATTTGTTTTCCCCGATGAGTCTGTGACTCAAGGGTAATAAACTTGAAACTTGAAACTTGAGTCAAAGCATTTTCAAAAGCCGAATGGTCTACGATATCACCTTTGGTGGAAGTGGACGTTAAACTCCCAGTAACGAACGAACGAACCAAAAGCCGACCTTTCTCGTCTTGAGTTGTAATAGATTATATATTTGTGACTAGAATATTTCGGAGTGTATTTCAAGATGCCATATTATCGTTGTGTTATTGAGAGTTGTGGAAATTCCAGCAAGGAAAAGGGGAATAATGTACCGGCGTTTCATAAATTTCCCAAGGATGAAATCTTACGGAAAGAGTGGATTAATCGTATTGTTTGTGTGATCGTATGATTATTGTTGATTGTTTGATTAGTACTCGTTGACTATTTTGTTATTTGATTTTAGATCGAATCACCGATGTTTTTGTATTAAATTTAATCGTATTGTTTGTATGATCGTATGATTATTGTTGATTGATTGATTAGTATTGACGATTTTTTTGTAATAAAGTTAGCGTAAATTAGTCGAATAAAGTTAGCGTAAATTAGTCGAATGTGAGAAAGAAATTCGAGGGGGGCGTGGTCGGCTGTCCTCTGCGTGTGATTAGAATAGTGTCAAGTACAGGTGCAAAGTCGTGTTTGATATTCAATTTTATACCGATATTTTAGAATCCGAATTCTACACATTTCTTTAATGGTAGGGTAGTGTCATATTTATTTCTATTTATGTAAATTCTTTTTATTTGGAAACCATTAAAACAACACTTATAGTTAAATTATAGAAAATCGCACGAGAAGCTCGAATCCTCGATTGAAGGGTGTACGTGATCAAACAACAATTTTTTTGATTGGTCAGAGGCGTCTAACCACGGGAAAATTTACAGTTACTATTGGATGACAGCATGCATGCATGAATTAAACCATCTTATTTGCATATTGCATATTTTATAGAATGATGGTTGGATCGATAACCTCAACGACCTAAATGTATTACTTTTATTAGTGTGCTACCTAGTTTGCCCTAATATACAATACAAATAAGGAATATTTTCAAAATAAAGTTTTGTTAGATCCCGTATTCTCTACATCGCCATCTTCTACGGAACTACTACAGTCAGATAAATACGGCTCAAACATATATAGCGACGTATCTGTATCCGATAAACTGCCCGAGCTAAAAGAACTACTGCTACATGATAACTCTGAATATTCTGCCTCCATTTCGCTCGGTGTATGATAAAATGATGAATAATACAAATGTTGATGATCTAAGTTTATATGATTATTATTTGAAACCATTTCGTTTCTTAAAAGCCGACAATTGATTATTTCTATCGGCTTAAAAGATGTCCGTAGCGCCGGCTATAACAATTTCACACCAATCTTGTTTCAATCAGAAGCCAATTATTGTTGGCTTACGGTCGGCTTATTCCGATAAAAAAAAACACATAGGGAATATGGCTGTCTTTATAAAACAAATTCTAAATTACAAAACAAATTATTCCGTAGTCAATTGTTATTTAATTAGGGGGATTAAGGAATCAGTCACGCGTTAACGAATACACACGCCGGGTGTATATAGGTAATTAAGGAATAAACATCCCGAATATGCATTCGGTCACTGTGACGTCACTGGCGTCTGAGGGGATTAAGAGTGTTTTCAATAATTGGCCAAGTCGTTTTTACGGGAGGTCTATATTTGCGACTTTGAGTGACGATATCTGAATTAATTTTCATCAGATCGATGTTAAACTGCCGTAAAATGCATATAGTAACCTATGTCTATAACCTCAATGAATTTAGTTTCCCCATTTTATGTGCTCTTTAAATGGATCAATGAAATCCTGTTTAAATCCAAGCTCAATCCAAGCCATCCGTGGGTCTACATAGTTGATTTTATGCTTGTTGTTTAAATAAAGATCTAATTTATCATTTCTATGACATCTGACGCCTAAATAAAGACTTGCAATAATCAGATATAGCTCTTGCATAATGTATGTTTAAGTCCCTCCCATTTTATTTGAAGGTCGAGTTTAGAAAGGACTATTTATTGTTAATAATATATAAAAGAAATCTCAAGTGCTACTACACTTACGTACACCTATAGTGGTTTCCATGGTACGAAAATTCAAATACGACAAAATGTACTCTCCCTGAACTGTTTTACTGTGTAATTAATCTCTAACTAGGAGTATAAATAATACTGCTTGGTCTCTAACGCCCAAATAAATATTCTACGGTTTTGGGCGACAGAGACTACTGCGTACTCTGAGTATAAAGTGGTCGTTGAATTTCCCTATTTCTGTCTGGAATATATTGTCTAATATTGTAAAAAAATATGTGAGTCACTTACTGAAATATCATTTAATTTACAAAATATTATTTTTCTATGAAAAGTAATTCATAGAAATACTTTATAATCTTTCAAAATTAAGAAAAAGTCACACTGCTAAGCTAGGCCGATTGGGTTTAAAGTGTGCTGACAGCATAGCTAGATCGATTAGACTCTATCAGTGGCGGCGCCAGCCGTCGGTGGTTGGAGGGGCAAAGCAGGGGCAAAGTCCAAGGTTAAGGGGGCAAAGGCACGAGTATCAACTAAGGGGGGGGGGTCTCCCCCAGAAAATTTTGAAAAATAGGCTGCCAGAAATGCAGCCTGGCAGTATTTCAGGCAATGACCGTTGAGGTAAAGTGTCAAACGAACGGACTCGACGAATCCCACTCTCGAGCGTCAATGTCGGGAGTATTTATGGAGGGTATGGGGGACCTCCCCCAGTAAATTTTGAAAAATAGACTCTCGGAAATGCTCTCTGACAGCGTATTCAGTCAGGCACCGATCGTCGGGATAAATAAATCTGACCACATACTGTCCGTAGCCTGATCACTAGTTTATACGATCAGAGACCAAAATGGCAAACGAACGGACTTGCGAACCTCAACGAAGTACCTTTGTGTGCGCTAAAGTAGCGAGTCCTTGTGGGGGTTTTGGGGACCTCCCCAAGAAAATTTTGAAAACCAGACTGTTGGAAATGCTGCCTGGCAGTATTCAGGCACCGATCGTAGAGATAAATAGAGCTGATCGGATGTCACCTCTGACCTGATTACTAGTCTTTCCGACCCTAGAGAGGAAAGTGTCACATGAAACTCAATGAAGTCCCCAATAATTTGAAAAGTAGGCTGCCCGAAATGCAGTCTGGCAGTATTTCAGGCATTGATCGTCGAGATAAAGATACCGCCTGTCGCCAAATTACTAGTTTATCCGACCAGAGAAGAACGTGTCAAAAGGGCGGAGTGAGTGACTCAATGTGAATGAATATTTTCGCCACTATATTTTGTGAAATAAACGAACTTGCGAACCTCAACGAAAATTTGAAAAGTAGACGGCCCGAAATGCAGTCCGACAGTATTTCAGGCATTGATCGTCGAGATAAATAGAGCTTAACAGATACCGCCTGTCGCCAAATCACTAGTTTATCCGATCAGCGAAGAAAGTGTCGAGCGGGCGGAGTAAGAGTGACTCAAAGTGAATGAATATTTTCGCCACTATATTTTGTAAAATAGAATGCAGTCAGGTAGCATTTCAGACATTTTTTTTCCCGAAAATTATTGGGGGGGCAAACAGAGGGCAGGCAAGATTTTTGGGGGGGCAAATGCCCCCCCTTGCCCCCCCTTGGCGCCGCCACTGGACTCTATACGCGGTATTGGATGATGAATTTCAGTTGTTCTGGGATATAAAGTATAATGTCCTTAATATACGTAAAACGCTCGAAAGAAATATGAAATATTTTATGAAAATCAACCAAAACAATATCCCCAATTTCATATTTTTAAGTTATATTTTTAAAATATATTAAAATAAAGCCTTAAAATAGATGGTATCTATAAACAGTCCAACCTCGTTAAAGAATAATCCTATAATTCACTATTGCCAGTTGAGAAATTGGCAAAAATATCACTTTCAACATTAAATTCAAACGTTTGAAGATAGCTATTGCATGGGGGGAATGGGAAAAGAAGGAGGTAATTGTGTTATTATTTCCGATGTGAACGATGTTTCAATGCCTATGATTGTATAATAGTGAGTTGACAACCTACTGAGCAAAAGACATAGAAATAAATATGTTTTGACTTTCTTGGAAAATATGAAATTCCCGCTTTAAACATAGGAAAAGGCGGACTGCTAAGCTAGGCCGATTGTATACTTCATGTGGTATAGTGCGATGAATTCCGCTATTTTTGTGATATATAAGGTACTATTCTTTATTTATATAATATATCACCCGAACATTATTTTTCTATGAAAATCAATTCATAGAAATACTTTTTAATCTTTCAAAATTAAGAAAAAGCCCCACCGCTAAGTAAGGCCGATTGGGTTCAAAGTATACTGACTGCTAAGCGAGGCCGATTAGACTCTATAGGAGATATTGGATGATGCATTTCAGTGTTTCTGGGATATATAGTGTAATGTCCTTAATATATGTAAAATTCTCGAAAGAAATATTATGATTATTTTATATATCGATTGAAAAAAATATCCCCAAATCTTTTAAACATAAGAAAAAGGCGGACTGATGTGGTATAGTGCGATGAATTCCGCTATTTCTGTGATATATAAGATACTATTCGTAGTTTATATAATACAGTCACTCAAATATTATATTTCTATGAAAATCAATTAATTCATAGAAATACTTTATAATCTTTCAAAATTAAGAGAGAGAGAAAGATTTTAACGTCAACTCGACACAAACTAGATCATTTCGGGACTAACATATGGTTTTAATTTTATTTAAAAAATTTGCATGTGCGTAGGGGTCTTTAGCAGTGGGAGGAAACGGAGGAACTGGAGAAAACCCACGAGGTTGGTTCGAAATTAAGAAAAAGTCCCAATGCTAAGCGAGGCAGATGGGGTTCAAGTGTATGCTGACTGCATAGCTAGACCGATTAGACTCTATACGCGGTGTTGGATGATGCATTCTGTGATATATAAGATAAAATTCTGAATTTATATAATACAATCACTCAAATATTATTTCTCTATGAAAATCAATTCATAGAAATACTTTATAATCTTTCAAAATTATGAAAAGGCCCCACTGCTGAGCGCGGCCGATTGGATTCAAAGTATACTGACTGCTTAGCGAAGCCGATTGTATACTTCATGTGGTATAGTGCGATGTCTCTGATATATAAGGTACTATCATTCATTTATATAATACATTCACTAAAATATTATTTTTCGATGTAAATTAATTCATAGAAATACTTCAAAATATTTCAAACTAGAAGAAAAAGTCCCACTGCTAAGCGAGGCCGGTTGGATTTAAAGTATATTGACTGCTAAGCGAGGCCGATTTTATACTTCATGTGGTACAATATGAACGACAGACTCACCCTACCTGCAGAGAAGTGACTTTGACACAATGAATAGCCATGATATCCATATGACGTTATCTAAACGTCACAGGTCATGAGGTCACATTAACAAACAAATGTCAACATATCATTGTGATCATTATCAACATTACAAAACACAATGTTACATTGTAAACAATAGCCTTCTTGCAGTTTTTAGGACTATATAATCCGTACAGCCATATAACGTCTTATCGCTTTGTCACAAAATAACATCTAGAACTTGGCATATTGGCACTATTTTGTGCTTCGGTCGTGTCTATTTCAGATATACACAATCAATTCTGTTAATGTTTTTAGCGCTTGGATTGACTAACAGTTAATTTATTTCAGTTCTAAACAAATATTTAAAACTTTTAAATAGCCAAATTCTGGCTGGGATTACTGAGTAAAATGGCCATTCATTGTATACGTGCGAACCCCCCCCCCCCAGCTACCATTTAATTTTCGTACGTTAGTTACGTACGCATGTGGTATAGTGCGATCTCTGTGATATGTAAGATACCGTTCTTCATTTATATAATACATTCACTCAAATTTTATTTTTCGATGTAAATTTATTCATAGAAATAGTTTAAAATCTTTCAAAATAGAAGAAAAATCCATCTGCTAAGCGACGACGATTGGGTTCAAAGTATACTGACTGCTAAGCTACGCAGATTGTGTACTTCATGTGGTATAGTGCGATGGCTGTTATAAATAAGATACTATCCTTAATTTATATAATACATTCACTCAAATATTAATTTTTTGATGTAAATTAATTCATAGAAATACTTTAAAATCTTTCAAAATGGAAGAAAAGGTCCCACCGCTAAGCGAGGCCGATTGGGTTTAAAGTATACTGACTGCTAAGCGAGGCTGATTGTATACTTCATGGGGTATAGTGCGATGTCTGTGATGAATAAAAGATACTATCATTCATTTATTGATAGATTCACTTAAATGTTATTGTGCGATGCAAATTAATTCATATAATTACTTTAAAATCTTTCAAAATAGAAGAAAAGTCCCTCTGCTAAGCGAGGCCGGTTGGATTTAAAGTATATTGACTGCTAAGCGAGGACGATTTTATACTTCATGTGGTATAGTGCGATGTCTGTGATATATAAGATGCTATCATTCATTTACATAATACATTTACACAAATATTATTTTGCGATGTAAACTAATTCATGTGGTATAGTGCGATGTCTGTGAGATATAAGATACTATCCTTGATAAATAATACATTCACTCAAATATTATCTTTTGATGTAAATTAATTCATAGAAATACTTTAAAATCTTTCAAAATAGAAGAAAAAGTCCGACCGCTAAACGAGGCGCATTGGGTTTAAAGTATACTGACTGCTAAGCGAGGCCGATTGGGTTCAAAGTATACTGACTGCTAAGCGAAGCCGATTTTATAGTGCGATGTCTGTGATATACTGACTGTTAAGCGACGCCGATTGGGTTTAAAGTATACTGACTGCTATGCAAGGCCGATTGGGTTCAAAGTATACTGACTGCTAAGCGAGGCCGATTGTATACTTCATGTGGTATAGTGCGATGTCTGTGATTTATAAGACTGTCCTTCTTTTATCCCGATTTCTTCCTCTTAAGTCAAAATCATCCTTGCTAACGACTGAATGGATTATATTATCTTTGTAAAGATATCCATAGATATGCATCACAATATGTTAGTCTCATGATGATCCAGTTTGTGTCCAGTGGACAATAAATCATTTTTATTCGGTATTACTCATGTCTAAATCATCTTTGCCAACGACTAAATGGAATATATTAAAATACATATATTTTGTCTGTCGTATTGACAAACGCAACATTTTATCCCAATTTTTGGTGTTTTTAAATCATTTCTCCTGTTTCGAGCTATAGCATCTCAAACTTTGGTTTTCATTAAATTCAATTTTCATAGAGTGTTGGGTATCCGACCAGTACCAAGGTATCATTAACAGTATATTATTTATTTTTATTTATTCTATTTAATTTTATTTATCTTGTTTATCTTATTTATTTTTATTATTATTTTTATTCTATCTATTAGTTTACATCCCCATCCTCCGCCCCACCTCGAAGCCTTACTAGACGAAACATTACCATGGTCAAAGCAGATACTCTCTTTTCTCTCTTTTCAGGTGCTGGATTCTTCCTTCAGAGAACCAATAAATAAAAGGAATGAACAAAATAATTAAAGATGAAACTAAAAACCACTATACCAGACAACAGAAACCAAATGGAAGGAAGAATGGATCAGGCCTATCAATCACCAACAAGCCCCAAGGAAGAGTTGCACCGCCTTGCCATTCTACCGGACAGAACGACCAGACCGACCCAAAATATATATATACAATGTATGTACATATATGTCACTGTATTTAAATGTTCGTGCCTGTTCTGTCAATATGTAATTGTCTATTTTTGTCTAAATGTTCGTAAATGTTCATGTGTGTTTTGTAATGTTCGGATTCTCTATGTATGTGATCGTCTTTAATGGCACTTTTATTTTTGCACCTGTTAGTTAATGTTTCTGTACATATATATAATTATGTATATCTAATTATCCTTTTTTCCACTAATCACATTGTAAATATTCCCACTATGTATAAATAACATGTTATTGTCTGCGATATCACACGCTAAAAATTTCATTCTGCTCTCGATGGCTAGTCAAGCTTGTTTCTCCTGTAACAATGTCGGACACTGGTATGGAGACTGCCCTGCTCGTTCCCAACAACAGCAACGGAAACCACAGCCTAAAACAAGACAGACCAGCCTATGGCTCTTATGGAAGTTGTTTCCTCTGTGGAGAACCAGGACACAGGGCACCCCACTGTGGAAAACGAGCCGAAGCCCAAAAAGCGAAGAGTGATGAAGAAAGAAAAGAAACTATCAAAAGAAAATGTTGCGGAATCAAGAGACCCACCGACGAAAATCACAAGTGTCTCAACTGTGGACAGCTCGGACACGGCCTGCTCGAGTGCCAAGAAGAAATCCAAACAGAAAACAACTTTGAAGCCGTTGCCAGTCGCATGCTCGGCAACCAGTGGCGGCGCCAAGGGGGGGCAAGGGGGGGCATTTGCCCCCCCAAAAATCTTGCCTGCCCTCTGTTTGCCCCCCCAATAATTTTCGGGAAAAAAAATGTCTGAAATGCTACCTGACTGCATTCTATTTTACAAAATATAGTGGCGAAAATATTCATTCACTTTGAGTCACTCTTACTCCGCCCGCTCGACACTTTCTTCGCTGATCGGATAAACTAGTGATTTGGCGACAGGCGGTATCTGTTAAGCTCTATTTATCTCGACGATCAATGCCTGAAATACTGTCGGACTGCATTTCGGGCCGTCTACTTTTCAAATTTTCGTTGAGGTTCGCAAGTTCGTTTATTTCACAAAATATAGTGGCGAAAATATTCATTCACATTGAGTCACTCACTCCGCCCTTTTGACACGTTCTTCTCTGGTCGGATAAACTAGTAATTTGGCGACAGGCGGTATCTTTATCTCGACGATCAATGCCTGAAATACTGCCAGACTGCATTTCGGGCAGCCTACTTTTCAAATTATTGGGGACTTCATTGAGTTTCATGTGACACTTTCCTCTCTAGGGTCGGAAAGACTAGTAATCAGGTCAGAGGTGACATCCGATCAGCTCTATTTATCTCTACGATCGGTGCCTGAATACTGCCAGGCAGCATTTCCAACAGTCTGGTTTTCAAAATTTTCTTGGGGAGGTCCCCAAAACCCCCACAAGGACTCGCTACTTTAGCGCACACAAAGGTACTTCGTTGAGGTTCGCAAGTCCGTTCGTTTGCCATTTTGGTCTCTGATCGTATAAACTAGTGATCAGGCTACGGACAGTATGTGGTCAGATTTATTTATCCCGACGATCGGTGCCTGACTGAATACGCTGTCAGAGAGCATTTCCGAGAGTCTATTTTTCAAAATTTACTGGGGGAGGTCCCCCATACCCTCCATAAATACTCCCGACATTGACGCTCGAGAGTGGGATTCGTCGAGTCCGTTCGTTTGACACTTTACCTCAACGGTCATTGCCTGAAATACTGCCAGGCTGCATTTCTGGCAGCCTATTTTTCAAAATTTTCTGGGGGAGACCCCCCCCCCCTTAGTTGATACTCGTGCCTTTGCCCCCTTAACCTTGGACTTTGCCCCTGCTTTGCCCCTCCAACCACCGACGGCTGGCGCCGCCACTGTCGGCAACAACATCGCAACATCGACATTTTGAATTATCTAATTATTTATAATTATTTTATTGTAAAGCACATCTGGGCACTTATGTGAAAGTGCCATAATAATAATAATAATAATAATAATAATTTGATAAGGTCGTGCCCAGTGGTATGTTTGAGGTTGACCGTGGAAATCTTCAGATGCACTAAATGGAAGTAGCATATAGGTAACCCTGTAACTTTTCGCCGTAAATCACAATGTATATAACCTCATAAATACGATATTCCGTATAACCCAAGCAAAATGATTCCTATAATGACATCCATGTGAACGAAAATTATCCAATAACTGCACAGATTGTAACTCTTTAGGAATATGCGCTTGAATATATCATTTTCAAGTTCAGAGGGCAGTTTCACAAAAGTTCGTAACCTTAAGAGAACAACGTATCTTAACCATTATTTCATTAACCCAAATGGTGAAGAAAAATAGAGTGTAATCATATTCATGTTTTGCTATGTATATATTATCCTTTTTTTTATATTTTTTTATTTTTTTTATTATCATTGTATTATTATTCGATGTATTTTGAATATTCTTATCGTATATAATATAGAGGTATATTATTATCTTATGCTAACAATATATTCTAAAACATTCCGTGAACCAGTTGCCTTGGTATTCAGTATATCAGTAATTATTAATTAGCTTTCAGCCCAAACAAGGAACAGGATTGTTACATTAAATTGTCACGTGATATATATCACACTGACGAGGTGGTTGTTTTTTTTGAGCATGGAACTGTGTAACTGTAGTAAGAGGAAATTATAATTACGAACTATGTATATTCTAAATTTAAGGGATCGTGTGTCATTTATCACAAATTTAAGAATAAGGTATATAAGCTCTAAAATAATTCTCAACGATTGTCTTAGATTTTGGTCTACATTAGGATAGATATATCAGGTACGTACATTGGCTTCCAATTTCAGCTCGCATCAACTTTCAGGTTCTGTGCCTCACATACCTGTGCCTACGAATTGTTGCACCCAGCTATTTATCAGAACTACTAACAGTATATCAACCAAATCGGTCCTCGAGATCTTATTACCAGAACACGCTTGTCGTTCCACCATGAAAACTGAAACATTTTGGTGACAGAAGCTTTAGTGTAGTTGCTCGTAAATTGTGGAATGATTTTCCACTGAAAATCCGAAACAGTGAAACTTTGACTACTTTCAAATCACAACAAAAGACTCATTTATTTCGAGAATGCTATGAGAATTAGACTTTCTGTTCACTGTGTATATAACCATTGTCTCATTGCGCTTTGAGCATGCTTTTGGATGGATTTGGCGCTCTACAAAAGTACATTATTATTATTATTATCATTAGGCAATATATGGACGGCGAAGCCTGGACAAGATTAGAAAAGTGGTGAGAGTGCAATCATATAGGCATGGGTTTAACCAGTTAGAACTTGTGCCTACGGCCAAGCTTATGAGGACATATTCTGAGGAAGGTTATAAACGGTTCCAAGAATAGATTCGCGATGTCGAACGTGTCAGTTCCATGATGAACGCCGATGATGCGCGCATGCGAAACTTGGCACTTCAGACCCTAACAAGAAACGCAGTGGAGGTCGCTCACCGGTTTTTGCTAGGGCATCGTGAATGCACATGGCGGGACCATGAAGGCTGCATTAAAGGAACGTTTTAGTGATTTGGCTGACACAATCTTGGCGCAGCATCGTTTAAAGGGTTGAAGCAAGCCATTGGCGAAAGTATTCGGACCTATGCCGACAAGCTAAGAAGCCTGGCTGAAGAGGCCTATGGTCCGGACCGCCTACAAAACGCGGAAATTCAAATAATAGTTCTCGGTCTGTTTATGCACGGAGTACGTGACGACTCCGTTGCTCGAAAATCGATCGAGAGAGGGCCAATTACTCTAGCTGACGCGATAGCCATAGCGTCACATGAGCAACAAACAGCGCGAAATTTTGCATTGCGTCGACCGATGAGACGCCAATGGAAATTGATGTCATGAAGCCGAAAACTTCCCAAGAGATAAATTGGTAAGAAAGGTGTACACCACTGGCAGAGGAGCTTAAGGCCCTCGAGATGTCCCTTGGGCCCAAGACCCCTGTACCTATTCCTGTACAGGGTAGACCCCATTGGCAAAATCGCCCCAGCCGAAGAGCCTATACACCGGATGGGAGGCCAATATGTTTTAAATGCCAATTGCCAGGGCATGTCCAACGGGACTGTCGTCAACGACCGCAGAGGTATTCGGGAAACGCGAATCCCCGGGCACTAGAAGAAAGACGATAACTTGTGACCTGGGACATACACGAAAATCAGAATAAACTCGAAAACTCAAAACGACTGTAAGCGTCAGGAAAAGATTTTAAATGAAATTAATCGGGAATATTGCGGATCATACTGTTATGATGAAACAGGTTACATCCAGAAAAGGGTATTATTGGACTCGGGTTGTGAAACTTCCGTGATTGATTTCGAATTTTTGAATAAAATTCCAAAGAGGTATATTTTATATAAAAGTATGGATACTAAGGCGTTGTCAACTTTGATTGGTGTGACGGGCGACGCTCTCAAATTAAAGGGAAAGGTCCAAATAATTTTTAAAATAGGACGCCTAAAATTAAAAATGGAATTTCATGTAATAAAAGGTTTGGGTGAACTTATGATCTTGGGTATTGATTTTATGTTTGCCTTCACGGCTACCTTAGATTTTAATAATAAAACTTTGCAAATAAGAGGCTATGTTATTTTGCTACAGCCGAAATACGGAGATGAAGTACTATACCAATTATGTCTAGTAGAGGCTTTAAATGACACATTCATTTCCCCTCAATCGCGAGTTACTTTAGTAGGAAGGGTTAAATCTTCAGTAGGGAATTGCTGTTCAGACACCCATCCGCTTGATAATAGTAAATTTTTTATGGATCAGGCCGGATTAAATATGGCTAGTCTTGTTATACACAACAAAGGTTCGGGAATATCGATTGAAATTATAAATGAGACAGCCTGTAAATACAGAATTTAAAAAAAATCAAATGATAGCTTGGTGGAAATAATTAATGAGACTAACATTCGATCGATTTAACCCCAAGATGTTATTACGTTAACCGATACGCCTATTGAAAGTAAGGACCTGATAAAGACGTTCCGACTAAACCATATTCCGCCGGGACAAAAATATCAATTGTTAACGTTGTTACGCGAAAATAGCGATTTATTTGTGGAAGATGATTTACATTTAGGGCAAACAACATGGAATTGCAACGAAACGACGCGTAAAGTGTTAAGAAAACTTATAAAGCAAGGCGTAAATAATAATGAAACTGAAAATTTTGATATGCTGTCAAGTATTTTATATCATCTTTCTAAGATACGATAATAGTCCTGGATTACACTTGGTAATTCCGTCAATTACATATTTCACATTATGCATGACAATAAGTTATCAGGACATATGGGCATAGATAAGACCTATAATCGAATTGGAGCTAGATACGTTTGGAAAAATATGTACAAGGAAGTTATTATGCATTTGGAAAAATGTTATAAATGTAATGTTAAAGAAGTTAAGACCCCCAATGCAGGATATGCCCCAACCGGCCTATCCGTTTCAAATGATTGGAATTGATACTTGTGGACCCTTTCCGGTTAGCGATTCCGGTAATAAATATATCTTTGGTTGATCGTTTTAGTTCTTGGCCGGAAATGTACGCTGTCCCAGACAAAAGTACGAATACGGTAGCAAGAGTTTTGCTCGAGGAATTCATACCTTGATTTTCCTGCCCGGAATTAATTTTTTCAGATAGGGGAACAGAATTTAATTCGGAAATTATTAAACAATTAGCTACTCACGATGGGAATCGACCATATTCTTACGTCATCTTATCACCCTGCCGAAAATGGGAAAATTGAACGTTTTCACCGTTTCTTAAATAATACTATGGCTAAATATACTGAGCGCCATGGAAAACGCATCACTTAGTTTTTCGTATAACAAAATGATCCTGTAAACATATCTTATTTATTTTGCTTCTTATTGTGAACAATATTCAAATGGGAACACATCATTAACAACACATTTGTACACTTATGGATGTTTAGTCTGTAATCAACGGTACTAAGTCAGAGGGGTCAAAACCAAAAGTACGACACAGATGTCAGTAGCGCGTGTGTCCTCCACGGACTCTTACGCACGCTGTGCAGCGACGTCGCATGGAATTAACCAATGTTTGAAAGAAGGCCTGGGGCAAATTGTTCCATTCTTGGACAAGAACAGCTTCTAAACCAGCAATGGTGTTCATCTGGTCTCCGATACAGACGGCGTCCAATCTAATCCCAGACATGTTCTATCGGTGTCATGTCCGGAGACATGGCTGGCCAGTCCAAGACATTGATTTTGTTAGCAGCCAGGTAGTCCATACTGACACTGGCGGTATGCGGACGTGCATTATCCTGTTGGAAGTGCTGAAGTTGTGGGTGCGCTCGAAACATCGGAGCAAGAATTGGTTGCAAGAAATCATTACGGTAGGCTACAGCATTAACGCGACCCCTGCAAATGTGTAGGGGGTCTGGTGATGAAATGTGAAGCCTCCCCACACCATTACACGTCCCCCACCCCATCGATCCGTTTGGAAGACGCAGCAGTCTGCAAGACGTTCCACACACGTTGATGGCCATCAGCGTGATAAAGATGAAAGGGACCTTCATCACTGAAGAGCCCATATCAAACGCCGCTGACGGTGATGATCCCTGAGGATAGCTCCAAAATAAGATCGTCGTGCACGGAGTCCTACTTCTCTTAGACGACGTCTTACGGTGTTGGCACTTACGGGTCCATGTCTTCCGACGACTGCTGCACCTGACGGTCACGTGTTGATCCAGTAACTCGAACACGTTCCACCAACCTTACAATAGTGGACTGATGACAATTGAAGTGTCTGGCAATAGCACATTCCCATGGCTTCATTCCGTTGATTTTCAGTAAGTCTCGGCATCTCTAGCTCGATTCCTTCACACGTTCAACAACAAATTACGACAGATTGACGTTTCACAGTTCATGTACTGCACATTAAGTTGGAAACATGCTTTTAAAGGGCTCACACACAATGCTGCAGGTGAATATTGGGTTTTTCAAGTGTATCTTGTGCAATTTTTTTTGTGCACACGGGCCGATATCTTTTGCGTTTGGGAGCATTGTGTGAAACTATAGTTCATAGTATTGCATAATATACTATTCAAAAAAAGTAGGGGATATTTGATTTTGGGGGCATAATACTAAAATATGCAAATGACTACGAAAAAAGTCACTATAGAACTTAACAGAAGAAACATTTCCAGTTACATGTGACGCCCAAACGCACCAATAGCTACCGCATGGAATGCAGGTGATGCTTGGGATCATCATGGGGGTCCAACCCAAGATTTGCACGACTCTGACTTTGAATGTTACAGTCATTGTGACATTGAATTCCAGGGTGGAAACATCAGTTTAATTGTTTTAGTGACCAGAAAACAAATTTTGATATGCGTCGGCTTACCCAAAATGAAAGGTTACGTGCCCTTGGCATGCTACAGATCGGCACAACACAGGCGGTTGTGGCGCTGACGATGAATGTTTCTCAGTCTGTCATAAGCAGGCTATGGTTCAGATACCGTGATACACAATCTGTACAGGACAGACCACGCTCAGGTCGACCAAGGGCGACAACTAAAGCCCAGGATCGATTTATCCGTACCTTGGCCTTGAGAAATCGTGTCATCACAGCAAATCAGATCAGCGCTCGTCTTCAAACAGACACTGGTGTGAGAGTGAGTGGCCAGACGATTCGGAATCGACTGCATAGGGGTCACCTTCGCGCCCGACGTCCTCGCGTGATCCCTTGTTTGAGAGATTATCACATTCAGGCAAGACGTCGTTGGTGTAGGGATCGTCAACACTGGGATAATCGACGCTGGAGCAATGTGATGTTTTCAGATGAGTCAAGGTTCACTGTTGATTTTTTGGACAGACGTAGGAGGGTGTGGCGTCGTCGAAAGGAGCGCTTCCAAGACGTTAACGTCATCAGACATGATCGATTTGGGGGTGGTTCTGTTATGGTGTGGGGAGACATCACTGTTGCTGGAAGAACGGCTTTACATGTTGTTGCAGGGCGTGTTATAGGCGAGTACTACCGGGACAACATCTTGGCAGTCCATGTTGTGCCGTTCGCACGACGTCATGGCCACCGTTTCATCTTCCAGGATGACAACGCAAGATGTCACAGGGCCAGGATCGTTACAGGTTACCTCCAACAACAGAACATCACCACATTACCTTGGCCAGCACTGCGTCCCGACCTCTCCCCCATCGAGCATGTCTGGGACATGCTTGGACAGAGGTTATGTCAACGTCAACAACGTCCTGCCAATGTCCAAGAACTTGCTGCTGCGTTGCAACAGGAATGGGACAATCTGGACCAAAATGACCTTAGACGTCTCATTAAGAGTATGCCACGTCGGATCAATGCTTGTTTGGCAAACACAGGAGGATTTACCCGTTACTGACTTTGTTGTGATGCTGTGGTAACTTTGCTGTTTGACCCCGGGTATCATTTTACCCTTATAATGGTCAGTCTGTGCCTTACTTAGTCTAACGATCATTTGGAATAAATCGATGAATGTGAACTTCATTTCATTTTGTCATTTGTTTCTTCGTCAGTTTCATTAGGTGACTTTAATAACACTTAAAAATCAAATATCCCCTACTTTTTTTGAATAGTACATACAAAACCACCTAGTAATAAAATATTTGGGAAAAAAAGTGATGCGTTTTCCATGGCGCTCAGTATATGTAAACGAAACGTTTCTCCTGGAGTTGCGATGTGTTATCGAACTTCGACCCAAGAAAGTTCGAAGTATAAGCCTTATTTTCTTGCTTACGGAAATGACCCAGTCCTGCACTTAGATACCCTATTATTACGCCCAACCCTGATGAAATATTACGGGGGGTAACTATGTTCCAAAGACGCTTCAACGTCTCAGTCACGCTTTTGGTCATGTTAGGAAAATTTCAATAAAAGGGCAGTAGGTCAAAAATTTGAAGTCGGCGATAATGTGTATTTTTTCGATACCATTACAAAGTTAGGGTACTCCTCAAAATTAACATCACACTGGGAACCTTTATATCGAATAGTAGAATCTTTTTCCCCTGTGAATTTCCGGATCACACATCAACAAACGGGAAAATCTAAATTAGTGCATGCAGAGCGTCTTCGTTTGGCTCACCCCGAAAATGCATGGGACGAAATTCCAGATGAATGTAGACCAGTTTTGGATAAATTTCAGAACACGAAATTTATCCAACCGTTACGTACGTGTCGAGCCACGGTATCCGACAGAATTGAGTCGGACGAGCGGGAAACTTCACTACCCCAGAATCAAGGCAGTTCTCCAGACCAACATATCTCCGAGCCACCCTCTGGCGAAGATTTGCCGGGTAATCAGGCGAGCGCGAATGAGCCAATTTCAGCTTTCGTAGCTGGAGGTAAGCACTTTAACTGTGCGGACTCTGACCTTGGCGACGAGGACGTCCCACTGGCCCAACTAAGGTCAAGACTTCAAGGCGACAGGGGTACTACCGAGGCTCATGTAATGCCCCTGACGACGATGAAAAGATCGGCAATTCACCCTCCATCAACTGATGACTAAAATAGAGCACGAACCGATTTTACCTTGAAAAAAAGGGCACCACACTCCCCCGATCCTTTTGATCTGAAGAAAAGAGCCCGATACCCATCCGATTCCGAACAATCTGCTCTTTCTGTTAATGATTTCAATCCAGAGTTTACACAGAGTGGACATGTTCTGTGCATAATGTTCGGGAAATTCAAAGTACGTTTTCAAGCAAATTATTGGGAGCTGTTATGCGATTTCTCGGAATCATGTATTGTTCATCCGACTTGGAGACGTGTCAAGTTGAAATTGATTTCTGATATTCAGATATTCAAGTACTTGTGTTGAATTATGCATGTCGTGCGTGCAGGGCATGCTGAATCGCCCACTATTTTACTTCTTTTCTGTTTCTTTGCAGAAGATACGAAAAAACTAACAAGCCATGTTCTCTCTCTCGTTTTTGTTTTCGTTGCACGCGATCTGTGCACTCGCTATGGCCTGGGAAGGTATCAAGTTTGTACAATTCATCACCAATGCAGCTAGTTATTCTGTAATTTGTGTTGGCATCCTAATCCTCAATCTAATTAAAATATAGATCTATATTTCGTTTCGTTTTTTATACTTTCGATGGCCTACACTCATGTAGATCTAACTAGTTATAGTGAACGCTCACGTTCTATGACGTCAGGTATCAATCACGGGACATTTGACCCGATAACGTCAGTCATTCGATTAACCAATTAGCGATCGCCATGCTTTTCAAAATCCACTTGTGTTTTGTTATGATTTCTATCCGCTGGTGTTAGTATAGACGTCGTTGGCTGGTAATATCTACCCACAGTTCCACGCATGAAAAGGTCAAAGGGTCGATTCGACAGACCATTTGATTGGCTGACCCCTCATTTTAGGTAGAACACCAGTTAAATAACAAGTCCTCCAGATCCAAGAGTAGTGAAGACAAGTAAAAACGAAATTTTGAACTATAAAAAACGAAACGAAATTGGATCTGTGTTTTAATCAGATTGCCTAATCCTGGTCTGTTTAAGTCAAGAAAAGCAGGATCCCCCGTAGTATATTTATAAGATTATGCCAGGACACTGTTGTATTATATTGAGCTTACAGTGGCGCAATAAGGCGCACGTTCACCGGGCCCGTAGCCACGGGGGGGGGGGAGGCAAAAATCGAATTAGCCCCCCCCCCACAATATTTCGCCCACAACAATGATTTCTTAGGAGTGTTCTTAGTCGGCCACATGCTCAGCCCCTCCAAAAAATCCGTAGCTCCCCCAAATTTTATGAGCTGGCTACGGGCCCGACGTTCACTAACCAGAAGGATACAGAAATTGATCGCGGTGTTGACGATTAAAGAAAATTGACATAGTATAATCTAGGAATGTATTTAGACATCGACATTTATGATAAATTGACGGCGACTATCGCAATTACAATCTGGATTGGATACTTCCTCATATGACGACAAACTAGAATTTGTTGTCACACAGGACATCTTCTTGCACAAATTCCTGAATACGCCCCAGTTTCCATATAATCAGTCATTGTGTTTTCGATGTACCCATTCGCTAACTGTAAATCAAATGCTATTAAATCAGTGCAGGTCAACCAGGTCAGAAATATACCCCTTAAAACTAAATCGCCATTTTCTTCAAATGAACATATGGTATGGATACAGTGTCGTGTTTTGAAAGTACATGGTTGCTGCTGTACTTGAATATTATTAAAGTGGTTTTAAAAAGTGGAACTACACGTGTAGAATTTCAACAATTCAGGTGAAGTACAGAAATTAAAATTTAATAGCTTCGTCTTATTCAGATCATGAGCAATAGAAATGTACATAAACTGGTTTAGATCCCAGAGAATAATTCAGACTGCAAAGCCGTGCTGATAAGATGGAAGTATCTATGTTCTTGATATTGTCCTCAGTAATAGTAAATGTTATTGTGAATCCTGTATGTGGTAAGTGTTATATACAATACTGTTCGCTCACATATTTAATGTATTGTTTTATTATTGTTTACGATAAAAATCCAGAGGTTAACATAACAGAAGAATAACAAATTCGTGCATTTTATTGATAGTTGAAAATCAAGTCAAAATTTATACAATTTCGAATCCTTCATTTGATAGACATGATGAATTTGGTGGGACTGACCTAAACTATCTAGTGGATTCTTTGGTAGTGCTTATTTCAGCTTGTTTTAAAGACGTGTTTTGGCGAATAGTACACGACATACAACTTTGACTCAGCAAATGTAGTCATATTATAACCCAAGTTTCATTGTCGTGCAAACATAAGAAACCAGCGAAAGTTCGAAAATGAATAAGGTTGAAACATAGCTGTCAGCTTGGGTTGGTTATAGCATTATAATGATCAAGTCATTGTGTTAGAGAGACGTCTGTTTCTTTCCCTATACCCCCAAATACCGTATAGTATCGCGTTCATAAGTAGATAAGCACTTTAAATTTCGAGACTAAAATTATATTCGTCTGTTCCTCTTGAACTTAATTTTTCTGTCAGGTAAACATTTATAAATTAGCGAAACCAGATACACAATGTTCGACACAGCCTATGCATTAGTTTCGCCGTGTGTAGAAAAAAAAATTCCAGACATTTCATAAGGTAATTGTGACATTTTGATTAAGGTCATCACAAAGTTAAAAACGTAATGTTATAGGCCAATAAATGGAGAGAGAATTACAAATCTCAATACAAATAAACAGCCATATGTAGTTGGTATTAAACACGTTTAATATACAGATGTGACGTCACCCTTTGATGTTGACATACCATTATTCCAAATAATGGTACGGCCAATGTGCCAAGCGTACATTATTTCTACTAGTTGCAATATTGAACGCGCGTGACGCATTTCATTGAAATGCACGTGCTGGATAGTGTCTCTATTTCAAGTTGTTGAATGGTCTCGTGCAAGGCATTGCGTAATATACAGTATATTACTTAAAACTGAACTCCGATTACAAAACTACAGAAATGCTTGAATAAAAAAAAAAGGTATCGCCCAAAACAACCGCCATACTTGTTTTCAATTTCTTGAACTAACATGGCGATCGCTTTGGGCGGACATACACACAGGCACGCCACTCCCACTTCCACTATATGCCGTGTCAAGCGAAGAGTGTCCCTTGATCTCCATTATAACAACAATGCGAAGTGAAAACATACTTATTTTTTGATGGAGAGGACTACAATTTTATTGCTGTTTTGTAGATATTTTGGAACGATAATACTAGACTTTATGACGCAGAAAAGTACTTGGTGTTTCTAATCTGTTGTGCAAAACACTTCACGAAATAAGAAAACAATTGGTTGGTACTCAGGCCCATAGCTAGCCCAAAATTGTTAGGGGGCAAAGGCTTCCGGGGCGCCGATGTACCTACACCGCTGAAGGGTTTATAGAGTGCTCTCCATAGGCGTAAGGGGTTTCGGGTTAACCTTGCAGACGTCTAGTGGGAAAATTTGACGACCTCAAACGCGTTTTCTTGCTATTCCAGTCCCGGAAACAGATGGCCGAGTCGAATTCCAATCAATCGTTTATATTCCACGGAGACGGGGCCGTCGGGAGCAAATTTTGACTGCCGCAAACGTGTTTTCCTGCTATTCCAGTCCGTGAATACAGCAACTTAAATGTGGTCCAATTTAGTCTACCTTCGGTGGCGTACCATACTCCTCGCAGTGTTTCGTTTTATTAGAGCTAATCCCACTTAACACTGTTGTAATGGAAGCAATTTTCTGTTCAAAATTATGACTGGTCAATAGTCCGATTAGCAACCAATAACTAACTGCGTAACAATATCATTACGCTTTAAACAGAGATCCAAATTAGACCAAACATGTGTATATAACGTTACGTCATGGCTCACGATTTTATTATACCCATTTAACCAGTGCATATATAGCAGAATGTTGCAAAAAAGTAATTGAGTGACAAACGAGGATATCTAAACGGATACAATACCTTAACAGGCCCGGGACTGTACAGCGTAGTGGACGCTTACGGCTGGCCCCCGGATCAATTCACTTGATTTGATATTTGTTGTCATGTCTTTTTACTGTCTTGTACGCAGGTTTACCTTGTAGATTTTGTCTTGCGTGTAGCGCGGTCCTCCTGCACTTACTATTAAATCACTGTCCAAAATATTTAGGGAAGACCCAGATTAAACGAAGGGCTGTCATGTTGCTGGCAAGAGAGGGATTTCACGGGCCATTGTTGTAGTTGAATTCACAAAAAAATATCAATGCCTGAAAAATGTGGCACAAAGTAGAGTGGTTCTAGACAAAATGTTTTAATCCAGGTACAAATTCACAGTATTCAGTTAAAAGATTTCGGGCACTTTATTTTGCCAACCAGATGAAATAAAATTTTGTTGTTTTCGTTTTACCCGTCTGCCAGAATATTTTGGAAAATAGGGTTTGCACCTGAAAATAACAGAAAATTTCAATTTTGAAGCTGAATTTATGATATTGGCGTATTATGATACTTGGATAAACAATATCAATATTTGTAAGGAAGGAATACGACTTTAACGTACCTATAAATAATTTATGAGAAAAATGAAAAGTGCGGAATTGGGTTAGAAAGCGACTTGTTACAATTTTGAAGATATCACGCCATTTTTGGCGACCAATTCGTTCGTGGGCGCCTAACTAATCTCACTAGCATTATATTATGGGGGCCTAACTAATCTCACGAGCATTATATTATGGGCGCCCATTATCTCGTCATTATGGGCGCCCTTCCAGGATGAGGCACCCCACGCATTATGTTGTTTGAATTTTGAAGAATATCACGAGGTTTTGGGCGCCTAATTCATTCATGGACGCCTAACCAATCTCACTAGCATTAAACTATACGCACCCATGATCTTGGCATTATGGGCGTCCCTCTGGGATGAGGCATCCCACAAATCATGCCGTTTTTAAAGCCCCACTGAACAAGTTGTGGGCGCCCAACAAATCTGATTCAGCATTATGTACTATTTGCGGCCCAACATTTTAAGGCGCCCCACCATTCATGTCATTATGGGTGCCTCTCCGGGATAAGGCACCCCACAGATCAAGCCGTTTTGGGCGCCCAATTCATTCGTGGGCGCCTAACTAATCTCACAAGCATTATACCGTGGGCGCCACTCCTGGATGGGGCACCCCACAAATCATATCGTTTGAATTTTGAAAATTATCAAGCCGTTTTGGGCGCTCAATTTTCATGGGCGCCTAACCAATCTCAGAAGCATTATATTATGGGTTCCCATGATCTCGGCATTATGCGCGTCCCTCTGGGATGAGGCACCTCACAAAACATGCCGTTTGAATCACACCGTTTTCGGCGCCCAATTCATTCGTGGGCGCCTAACCAATGTCACTAGCATTATATTATGGGCTGACGTCGGCTTCTCTAGACGAAATGAACTTGATACTACGATTAACGATTCAGATGCTGATACCGTGACCGTACCCGAAATCAACAATAGGCCTATTTTACACGCGAAACGGAAATTCAAAGAAAACTGGAAATTTGGCAACCCTTGGTTGAGATTTGACGTATACAAACAGAAGATGTTTTGTTCAATATGTGAAAATTCGAAAGTCAGCAATAGTTTTACATCTGGATGTACTGTTCTGAAGAAAGAAAGTATTGACACTCATCTATCTGCAAAAGGTAAGCTGATTTATATGTTGACGAATTTATGTGAAGATTTTATATGAGAAATTCAACTCAATATCAGTAATATCAATCCTGTTACCGGTACAGAATATCTACAGAATATCTACGACTCAATAATATCAATCCTGTCAGTGATGACAAAGTATTAAATATAATTTTTATTTTTCAGGTCCATCTAGCCACAAAGCAGCGTTAATGATTATTGAAAATGGCAATGACATGGCTAAGGCCAGAGAGAAATCGGTGTCGAAATCCAAAGAAGCTATATTATCAGCCATGAGAAATGTCATGTTCATGGCAGAGCATGATTTACCCCACTCGCTACTTTCAGATTTGAATACACTCTGTTTACAACAGGTAAGTTATTATACTTTCAATTACTTAGAGTTACATGTAGATATATGCTTCCCATTTCATTAAAATTTGCTCATTCAATGCCTGCTTTTCTCCCTTTCAATCAAATTTACTCATTTATGTTTTTCAAGGGGCTGAACAATTCAAAGACTTGTTAGTTGATAACCATACATCATATACACATAATAAAAGTGTCCAAGAATTTCAAGCAGCAATAGCTGACACAGTACGTGAAGATCTTCGACAGCGCTTGAGCCAATCAGAATATTACAGTATTTTGTTAGATGAATCTACCGATGTCTCAGTGGACCAGAATTTAATAGTGTATGTGAGATATATATTTTGTAATAATGTTAGAACAGACTTTTTGGGGATCAGAAAACTTTCGGATGGAGCAACTGCTGATAAAATTCTTAAAGAAGTTAATGACTTATTGTTTGAATATGAACTTGATGTAAAAAAGATGTGTGGGATTGCTACTGATGGTGCTGCGGTTATGGTTGGGAGTAGGAGTGGATTGACAACACGATTTAAGGAACTAGTTCCAGGATTGCTGAGTACACATTGTATTGCACATAGACTTGCCTTATGTTCATCCGGTGCTGCAGATGCTATACCATATCTAATAAAATACCAGGAACTAGTAAATTGCATATATAAATATTTTTCAAATTCACCCAAAAACCTATCCAGACTTGAAAAAATCCAGGCAATTCTTGCCTCTGTTAATGCTGATTCGGGTACCAGGTTAAAACAAATATCAAATACTAGGTGGTTATCATTTGAGGGATCCGTGACTGCGTTACTGAGAAACTATTCCAGCTTAATAACTGTGTTATTAGAAGATAATTCACCAAAAACTGTTGGTTTGCTGAAATCAATCACTTGTTTTAAATTTTTGTACATTACTCATTTTTTGTCAGATGTATTGCCAATACTATGTAGATTATCCAAATGTTACCAGAGAAGTGATATTGTTTTTTCAAATGTAAATCCTCTGTTGGCTTCAACTATTTCACAGTTACAGGGCATAGAAACTGGGAATTATGGTATTAATGTATTAAATTTATTGGACACAGTCCCTACAGCAGTTAATGTTGATACATTAGGAGAGGCTCATTTTTTGTACAATGATCAAAAAATTAGGGATGGGAAAAAACAAAGGGAAGATGCTAGGGTGATAGGGATGAAATTTGTTAGGAATGTTGTTAATAATTTAGAATGTAGATTTGAGGAAAAGGGGGATAGTGTTGTTTTAAATAAATTATGTAAGTTATTTGATGTAAATTGTGATGTAGATCTGGGTTACATTAGTTCATTAAGTAATTTTTTCCAAACAATTGATCTTGATGTTAATGACTGTGTATCAGAGATTGTGTCTTTCAGGGGTTATTTAAACCATGTTGATTGTCCAATAAATAGTATTGATGATGTGTTGAAGCTTGCCCTAAAAGAAAAATCAAATTTTGTCAATGTATATAAAATTGCTAGCAGGTTATTATGTATACCAGTTGCAACAGTTGATTGTGAACGAGGTTTCAGTAAACAAAATATTATTAAAACAGCCAGCAGAAATTGTTTAAAACCCAGCACATTGTCAAATTTGATGTCTATCACATTAACAAAAAATCAACCTGATCTCAATACATCATTTAAAAAATGGGCTAATGTAAAGCAAAGGAGAATCCTGTAAATTGTAAATATGGTTGTTAAAGAATGTTAAAGAAATAAAAAATATTATGTTATTACAATATGTGTTTTATATTTTTGGCAGATAAAATATTCAAGTTGGCGGAAAAAAAATATCATCATTGTTTTACGTAAAAATTAGGATCCATTTTGGCGGAAAAAAAATGAAAGCCAGTGTGAGCCCTGCCCGTGATCTCGGCATTATGGTCGCCCCTCTGTGATAAGGCACCTCGCAATACATGCCGTATTGGGCGCCGAACTGATCCAGTCGTGGGCGCCTAACCAATTTGATTCGGTATTATGCACTATGTGTGGCCCAACATTCTAAGGCGCCCCACCAATCATGTCACTATGGGCGCCTCTCCGGGATAAGGCACCCCACAGATCAAGCCGTTTGGTGTTAATCGTGGGGGTCATTATGAGGCGCCTCACCATTTGGCGAGGCGCCCATAAAACCAAGTGGCATTGGTTGGGCGCCAATATCGTCGTGGGCGCCCAACCAATATCACTCGACTTTATGTGGCGCCCATACTATTATGGAGGCGTTGGTCGTTGGTCTCGTATTGCGTCATTTGGCGTCCATTGAGCGAGCCGATTTTTCCCCAAGGGGTAAAGGGCGCCGAAATTTTCCAGGGGGAGGGGCAGTTGCCTCCTTGTTATTTTTTAGTAATTTTAGAGCAAAAGTACACCGTGGTTGACTTACTTCGTCTAATTAGTAAAACAATTTGTACCTGATCAGACATAATAACTGTGTAGCAATAGTATTTTCTTTGAGCTGATAGTGTAAAAAAAACTTCGATCAGTCAGGAGGTAATTGGTTGTTGACCACCTTGCCGGATGTGGACGCTTCGGTTGACACCGTATACAGTGGAAGTGGACGTGACCTGCTTGTGTGTTTGTTTGCCCAAAGCGATCGCCTTGCTTGTTCTATAAATTGAAAACAAGTATGGCGGTTGTTTTGTTTAATCATTTATGTAGTTTTATAATCGACCATTAAAATACACATAATATCACTAGGACAACAAACAAACTCTAGGATCAAATTTAAGATCTAGATGCAAGTGGTCATTGATCTTTCATTATATGAATCATTCATATCCGTAAACCTTTAAAGGTACCCTCTCTATGTTAGATGGAAACGTTTATAAAATGTGTATATTTGTCTGGAACCATTCTGTGTATTGTTTTTAAAGCTGATGTGCGTTTACATGTAAACAACCCCAAAGTACCCGGAGGTCTCTGGTTCGCTCTTGTTGGTGGCCTAGAATGTTCCCCAAGAATTTCAGGTGTGGTTTTCCCTTGTCAGTTGTACAGGTCGGAGAGTTTGGCAGTGACGTGAACATAAAATAACCCTTGACAATAACAGTAGACTGTAGGTCGTATTGTCGCTGTCTGGGAACAATGGCCCCAATAGACCGCTGTATTGCGCGTATCAGTCTTCATTAGCCCAGTCGGTACAGAAATGTGGGACGTTAAATCCCATTTATTTCTTAAATTTTCTATTTCAGGTTTCACAACATTCAATCCAGCGACACAATTTGATGGAGACTTTATCAACCCACAACGTCTATCGCGCTATCCCAATTCGACAACAACCTCTAAAAACAGTTTATTAGATATCATTTCGGAATTTTACTCTGATAAAAACAACGTGGCAATGTATTTAGTGTTGCCTATAATTGTGTCCGTGTATGGAGGTTGCTGTGTTTTTTACTGTTTACATAAACTTAAGAGGTACATACACAAACAGAGAAGTCAACCATTGTCTGCAGAATCAGAAGAACCTCTCGAAGACGACCAAGTAATCGGAAACAGAAACTGGACTCAATATCGAAAGCCTGTTGAAACCCATGAAATTCTCAAGCGATATGTACCACGAAACTTTCTAAAACCAACTCTACCCAGGGGATTGACCGACATCGCTCAACCCAGTCATTGCCAACCTCTTGCTCCAATCAGTCATGTTGAATCATTAAACAATGGTAGGCAGAAAAGGGAACGAAATATTTTCAGACCCTCCAACTACAGAGATCTTATAGAAGCTGCACTGAGGCCGGCAAAGGGTGGGGAAAAGACATTAAGCCTTATAGATTTGAAAGACGAATTATTAACCCGTTTCGACACACTTTCGACATTCGGAATGTCAAATACTACTGCCGAAATTCTTCGGTTTAGTTCTAGTGGCGATGGTAACAAAGAAAACATAATCCCTAAGAAGAAGATAATACTGATTGCGGAATAGATTCAGCACAATGTTCCCGATATGAGCGTCACAGATCCTTTTATTTGATATTCAATTGTTTATAATTTATTTTCACCTTTGACTTTTATATCGACCTTTATTTGTATACGTCTCGTCTTCATCTAATTGTACATTATTGTCGCTCTTGAATCCTACATTACCGTACATTACTCACAAACCTTCTGATATTTTCAGGAATAATTCGCAAAAAGTATTTCCATATTTATTGCACCTGATAGATTAGTCATTATAGTTCAGATCTGCGCAGATCTTCATCAGAATTTCCAGAATACTTAAGGCGATGCTCGATTCACAGTCCAGAACGTCCCAAATTGGCAGAATTGCAATCGAGTGACGCGGAATTCAGTCCTGTCACAGTTCTGTCAGTTCCGACCACGGAGGTGGTGTGAGTAGAATCGTGACGTAATTAAACACAACAAATTTCTTTCAGCTTTATGGTTGATTGAGATATTTACTTATCTAATGGACGCATGCGTTGTAGGCCCATTCTCACAAAAAGTGAACATTTAAACACTTTTGCAAAACAGGATTACTAAAATTTTAAACAATCGTTACAGCTGTAACTTTTATGCCGTCGTCTTGCGCAAACATTCGGGTTTCCGAAAATATACGTCTTTCTCTATGTCCACCCGGTAAAAATATTTGGCATCACATTTCCCCGTACTCACCGAAGCCACAAAATTGTCTTTGCGATATCTACGTTACAAATAAATTCAATGTAGTGATTCTATGGAAACTAAATTATATGCAAGGAAATGTTCAAATATTGTCCTAACTTTCAACATGAGCTTATCCGGAAGCCGTCAAAAGCAAAAATGGAGATCTTAGTAAATAGATAATTGGTTTATTGATCGCAGATATGAAACAGTCGTAAATGAGCATCGTAGATAATATGTTTGTCGTGGGTTTATTATATCAACATACAAACTATTATTTTCAAACAATTGTTATTTTGAGTGTAAATATCACCTTTCCTGCATAACATATACATCGAAAGTTTGAACCCAGCTATGATAGAGACAAAATGCAAGAACATAATAAAAGTCTCCATAAAAGTAACGTAAATATTCGAAATTCACAAGGTTGTAAGTGATTTCGAAATTTGTGACAAATATCTTTATAAACATTCGTTATTTAAAATGAGGCTGCCGATGTGTCTCATACTCGGTATGACCAAATACTAGATCATATTATGTCCGGATTTTGATTTTGTGGTTGAAATTTGTGAAAACAAAAACACAATTAAATGAATTTCCCAAAAGGGCTCAGATTTATTGTACGATAATACAAAACTTTCAGTAATTAAAAAGTAGATTTAACATATATACATAAATATAATTACTTGTTCAAAGAAATATGTGTTCAAGTTTGATTCCTGTGGTAACGTAAATATGACCCCAGTCGTAACGTAAAAAGTTATAACTCCTATTGGCAGAATTATGTACAGAACAACAATCACAAACAATTTAAACAAAATATAGGATAATGTTAGTTGCTTACAATTTGTCCCTACACAAATATAACGCTATTTCACCTTAAAATATATTTGGTTACGTAAATCAAACTGTTCCTCGCCGATGATGTGAAAGCGCTTTTTTCAACACTGTAAAAATAAAATTACGTCGTGGTCACGTCTAGTTTTGTTTTGTGGAACTCGCTGTTATAACAACAATATTTTGGTTCATTTTAACTATTTTAAAGACAGCAAACAAAACGGTAATATCAATTGACGCCTCGCGAACAGAGCTCTATCAGCGATAGTGGCGGCCGAACGCTGCCGACCAGTTTGAACATAACTTTTAGTGTGTATTAGGAAACATGGCATATATGTTTTCTATACTATATCGATCTTCATCATTAATTGTGAACACCGGGCTAAATTTTCCAAAAGATTCTGGTCTTCTGATCGAACACAAAATATTACTCTTGTCAACCCATATTTTATCTGGTGGTTGTGGCCATTTAAACATTGCTTTTGATGCTTGCGTGAATGAAACATTAACATCATCCTCGTCTACCTCTGAAACAACTCCAATATACCACTTTTTTTATCATATACACATGCTACAAAGTCACCATCCTTACATGCCACCTGTTGTAAACCAGTATTCGAATCAACTGTTTCGGGAATTATATCATTATCTGTAGTATCAGGAACTGATTGTTGTTGTTACTCTTCGTCCCCGACTGTGGTATTCCTCTTGTAATCCAAAATATGCAAGTCCCGATGACTGCATACCTCACCAGTGAAACAGACGTTACAGTAGCAAGAAGTTTCCATGACATTTATGGATCGGGTGTCGTTGTTCGATACGGCATGGTACTTCATTGTCCCTTTAATTGGTTTAATTTTAAGAGTAGAGGTCACTTCCAGTTTCTGTTGACACGTGTCCCTTCCTAACCACAAAAATCTAACTTCACGCATGGTTGAAGTTGATGCCCAAGCGAAGAAATCGGCAGCATCTTGTATTACTGCTGCACCCATTTTTATAGCTTCATCTGCGAAACATTTAGTATTCAAGGTTTGGGTCTATCTGCTTCAATTGTGGTACAAGTATGTCAAGAATAGACCAGACAGTGCTCGTATTATGGGCAAGTTCATTAGAAATAACAACAAAACTTCTGTGTTGGAGAATTCCATCCAGTTTGAAATAGGCCACTGCTGGATGAAGAGTGACAGCTGTCTGGTGCCAATATGCACTCTGAATTTCGTCAACAGATCGGCACGTATAATTTTCAGCGAAGTCCATCTGAACAATCATGTGATTCTGAGGAAGTTGCTCCTTTAAACGTCTCATCTGTTGATACTGTTCCTTCATTCTGTAAACATGCTTATGAAACTCTTCCTATTCTGTCTTTATAATTCCAATAAATTCTGATTTCTTTAAATTTACATTTACCAATTTCATTTTCTTTATATTCTTTTCACCATCAACTCGCTTCCATGTATTGTAATTAATTTCTTTGTTGTCTGGTATTATTTTAGTTAACTCATCAATATTGTCATTTAGATCTAGATTTCTTTCAGGGTTGCCGCTTACTTGTACAGAAAGTTTCCGAAGACATTGCATTTTAAGTGCCATATTTTGGTGGCGGATACAGAGGCAGGCCTGTCTGCTGGTGAATTTAACTGTCAAAATATTTTTCGGACGCAATCGACAAAAGGTTGCTAAAGAAAGTACATAGGTTGGATTCTCGGTTAAGAATTTCTGGTGAAGATTTTCTAAATAATCTGTCAGTACCTTGGTTTGTTTTTTTTCACCATCTTCACATTTTTTAGAATCCTTCTTTCCCGGATTTGTTTTACTGTTGTCGTTTCTATTAAAGAATTCGGTAACTTCTTTTTGACATCTTCTCGTAACAGATTTGCGAATAGTCACTGTTTTACTCGTATACTTTGAGATGGTGACTCTGCTTAGTCCGGTGCTTTGACTAACACCCTTCAGACATCGATATGTTTCGACAACTTTCCCGGCAAACATATTAAGAACAGACGACTTATTCTTTTGACTAGCTTTAGATATCTCATCAATCAGTACATTGCTAATAAGTAGTTGACGTTTTACAGATTTGGCCCTTTTAGGAGTGATGTTTAATGATTCTACCATTGAGTTGGTCTTTAAGTTAGGGGTACTGGCTGCCAACGGCGATGGTTTCCTTACGCGAGACATTTTATTTCTCAATGTTTCAATTACTTTTTGATTCTTCTTACACTTCTTATTGAGATTTTCTATTTTCTTCTCAGCTCTTCTAAATCTACTCTTCGCTCTTTTCAAAGCCTTGGTTGTCCGTCGCTTCCTTGAAGTTGTCTTGGCTTGCGGTTGTGGTTTCGATCCCTGGTGTGAGCGTATGTGGCATGGAGATAGGGGCGCCTTCTCAACCTCGTGGGTTTCCTCCCACTGCTAAAGACCCCTACGCGCAAGCGAATTATTGAAATAAAATTGAAACCATATGTTCGTCCAAAATGACCTAGGTTGTGTCGAGTGGACGTTAAACCCCATTTGTCTCTCTCTCTCTTGAAGTCGTCTGGTTAATTGGTAGTGAGACTATCAATCGGGAAGAATCATAACCACTTTCAGTTAAATGTTCACTATCTTCACCCTGTTCTTGTTCACGATCTTTAACTAATAGTCGATGTCTTCTGTTCCTTATAGCTGCAATTTCGTTTCGTTTCTTTCTGTCTGTTTCCGTCAAACTACTCGATGGATTATAGTACTTCATCACTCTACATGTCTCTTTTTTAAGATATTTATCACCGTCCCTAAGTTTTTTTTCCGTTCTCGATAGGCCTTTTGGATTTCTGCCCTTGTCTTTGCCATGGAAACCTGAAAAAATCAACAAGATATCTACGTTACTCTTTACGTTACCATTATTAAAGTTTAATAGTCCAATTTAATAGCGAAACGTACGTAGTGTAAATACTTTTTTTTCGTATGAAGAATAATCTACACTAAATCTACACCCAATTGACATTGTCTGTCTTGATTCATTATTTCTGGGAGGCTGGATTACCACATGAACACTCATTTTGTAATGACATTTATGATTATATTTTTCTAAATTCCCTGCCAATAAAAGTACCAATATATTGCTTGATTCGTGAAATATGACTCATTTCCAAGTGTAATAAAGAATTAAATGATAATATATGGTCATTATAGTAACACCAGCAGCCATTCCGTGTACAGGATAAAAGTGATATTTACGTTACTAAATCTTAGGCGAATATACAAATTTGACCAGGTTGATAACGTAAATATCAGTAACGTAAAAATGATTTTCACAATGATGTGGTCTTAGCTTGAAGAAATAGTAGGAACTTGTTTTGAATATCACGGTTTCTGATGCTTATATTTGATCTACTTTTAATGTATAGAAACAATACATATGACTAATAACAATACCTTCACACATTTTTATAAAGTAGGGAATATGACCTTCTATTTCATAAACTTAACGTATGATATGGACCCAATATAACGGCACAAATATACGTTGTAATACAGTTAACCTCGGTTAAAAAGCTGAGTATATATTTTGGCGTCAGTTTTTAATGTCATCGTGTATGGCTGAATTATTTGTATTATCTTGTACATTGTTGGTAAAATGTTGGAAGATGTGTGTTATATGAAAGTAATATAAATAGAATATACTTTAAGTCGAGTATTTGGTATTGGTCACGCGTGCTATCGTAAATAATTGCTTGGCGACAGTAACGTAAATATCGTTTTTTGAACTTTCATGTCATTGTGTAGTGTTGTTTCAAGTAAATAAATATAGATTAACATAATATTTTATTTAAATGGTCAATGTCTTTGATACGGAATAATCAAACTGTATAGATTCAACTTCCTGTAAAAAATATAATGATATAAACAGCTGTGACACGTAAATGCTCACTTTTTGTGAGAATGGGCCTGTAGCCCGAAATACCCTTTCACTCGATTGTGACTATTTTGGTGATTGGGAGAATTCAATTCCGGAACGTTCAATCTTAGAATCTGTATATACGATCTATGGTTCAATAGAGTACCCCATAGTTTCAGGACATAATTAAGGGGGGTAACTACGCAAATATTATCTGCACAACGAATAAAATAATATGACGGCAAGAAGTATAATACACTACTTTGGAAATCAATACTTTATCACACCAAATCAAAACAGACTCATTGTACGTGTACTTTGATGTAATTGTATACTTTTCTTAGCGAACAGGGCCCTGTTTCTTAAAAACTTAAGCTAAAATCACTAAAATAGATTTTAACTAAAATCAAAATGAAAGTTTACGGTGAAAGCAAATATGGTTCGAAACAACATCGGTGGGTTGGCCTTGAACTTGACATTTGATTCGTGACCATGTCATTTGATTTACTCACAGGCTTCAATGGAAATAATGTGTATTGATAAAGTAAATCGTTTGAATTTCGTAGTTTTATGGGTTTTTTGGATAAGAAAAACTATTGAGAATTGTCACAAACATATTATGATATGTGTGACTCAAACGACTAATCTAGTATTTATCAACTTTGAAACTAATACACAAAATAGCCATTGTTCCGATGCCTGGATTTGAAATGTCGCTCCCATAGACCTTGTCATTGCCGATGATACTTTGAAAAGTGCCTATCTATATTACTCAATTAAATGATTTTTTTCGCACGATAAAATAGCTTTGGCTCCTTAAATTTACCTTATTTATGTTGTTTTATTAACGTAACCCTTCATTAACCATGCATTATGCAAGAGCTAAATCTGATTGTTGCAAGTCTTTATTTAGGCTTCAGATGTCATAGAAATTATTAATTACATCTTTATTTAAACAACAAGCATAAAATTAACTCTGTAGACCCACGGATGGCTTGGATTGAGCTTGGATTTAAACGAGATTTCATTGATCTATTTAATTATAAATGGCGTCGTGAGAGGAGATTTACCGTTACGTTGACGTCATACTCCTAGATCGAGGCTAAATGATAGAGTGTATGAAGCGAGGCCGCTGTTGAGCGAGGTAATTAGGTCAACACGCTGTCGGTATTATACGCTCTTTTGTCACTTGCGTTTACAGAAAAATTATGGAAATTGATAAACAATATCGCAGCTAACATTATCCAGCTGAATTGCATCCCCATCGGATCACTGTTTTCTGTTCGCCTGCTTCGGGAGTTATGTAGGCCTACCTAAAGTACAAGAATACACGCAGACAACGGAAGAAGTCGGCTGTAGATACTGTAGTATAATTAGTTACACTGCCTCATTGATTTGGTCCATTCCTTTAAAACTCTGTTGCCGACTTTCTCTTCTTATCTACATATTAAAAGTCTTAATTCTAATTTGTAGTAGAAAATAAATGTAATACGAGTTGAACTGTTATAGCAAGAAAAGCCAACTCTTTATAAAAATCTCCCATAATGTATCTTTAAACATGCATTATGCAAGAGCTAAATCTGATTATTGCAAGTCTTCATTTTTTGGCTTCAGATGTCATAGAAATTATAAATTAGATCTTTATTTAAACAACAAGCATAAAATTAACTCTGTAGACCCACGGATGGCTTGGATTGAGCTTGGATTTAAACGAGATTTCATAGATCGATTCAATTATAAATGGCGTCGTGAGAGGAGATTTACCGTTACGTTGACGTCATACTCCTAGATCGAGGCTAAATGATAGAGTATTTTAAGCGAGGCCGCTGTTGAGCGAGGTAATTAGGTCAACACGCTGTCGGTATTATACGCTCTTTCGTCACCTGCGTTTACAGGAAAATTATGGAAATTGATAAACAATATCGCAGCTAACATTATCCAGCTGAATTGCATCCCCATCGGATCACTGTTTTCTGTTCGCCTGCTTCGGGAGTTATGTAGGCCTATCAAAAGTACAAGAATACACGCAGACAACAGAAGAAGTCGGCTGTAGACACTGTAGTATAATTAGTTACACTGCCTCATTGATTTGGTCCATTCCTTTAAAACTCTGTTGCCGACTTTCTCTTCTTATCTATATATTAAAAGTCTTAATTCTAATTTGTAGTAGAAAATAAAATGTAATACGAGTTGAATTGCAACCCCGTCTCAAACATTTAATAGGCTAGCTATGGAAGCCTATTGCGGCCATTTCAGAACCTCGTCTTCTCGCCGCGAGAAGTCGAGGGCGAGAACACGAGAACACGAGAAGTCGAGGGAGCGAGAAGTCGAGGGCGAGGGAGCGAGAGAGCGAGAAGACGAGGAAACAGGGCGAGAATACGAGGATCTCGCCCCGAGAACACGAGATTACTTACACCTCGACTTCTCGTGTTCTCGTCCCTCGACTTCTCGCTCCCTCGTGTTCTCGCCTTTGAAAAACCTCGTGTTCTCGCTCCCTCGCCCTCGACTTCTCGCTCCCTCGACTTCTCGCCCTCGACTTCTCGTGTTCTCGCCTTTGAAAAACCTCGACTTCTCGCTCCCTCGCTCCCTCGCCTTTGAGTCAATCTCGTCTTCTCGTGTTCTCGCTCCCTCGCTTCGTCACAATCTCGTCTTCTCGTGTTCTCGCTCCCTCGCCTCGGAAGTGCAGTTATTACGCATGTCCACTGACTACCGTATCGGCATTTGTATTTTGACATGGATTATAATAAACGAAAATGTTTGAAGTTCTAGAAAATGTAATAGTCCTAAACAAGTTTAATCTCTTCTTGCACAGATAGTATTGTATTCTGTAATTGATTTTAAGTCTTCAGTCAAATCTTTCTTTGCTCTCTAAAAATATTCATCGGGAGTTTTCACTTGATGCGTGGTTTTGTCAGTGCTGCAGGATGGAGAGCCTGACAAGGGAAAATGTATAGTTGTTCGAATGGGATTTTTAAAAACCAGGTCCGGAATCGAAATGAAGTTGGTTCTACGGTGGCTCACTGCGTAGGAGGTTTTCTCTCTAACTTAATCGAAGTTCATCGCGATTTTTCTGCCTATGTCCACCCTTGTCACTGGTGTAGAACAGAGAGCCTAGCAAGAGACAACGTATAATCGTTCGGATGAAATAAAAATAACCGAGGTGACGTGTCCGGAATCTAAATGAAATGAAATGAAATAAAATGGGGTCTAACGTCCTACTGTTCTGTTCCTAAATTGGGCTAATGACGACGGGCATACGATACAATAATACAGTGTGCTATCAAGGAAATTTTGCCCGGGCAGTGGCGCTAAGGCCTACTCTTATATCGAATTTAAACTTCCAAGTGATCTTTTATGTGCACGCCAATAGGTGTCCTTGACAGGCCCTACGTTTTGCATCACTGACAAGGAGAAATCACGCCCGAAATAAAATCTGGATGAACTTTCTCTTCCAATGCAGGGATCGAATACCAAGTGGTGTAAGTGGTGTAGGACGGGGGCCTGAGAAGGGACAAAGAATAGTTGTTCGGATGGAATACAAATAACCGAGATCCCGTGGCCGGAATACAAATGGAGCTACGATGGCTCAGTGAGTAGGATCGACGTTTGCTCTTTTACTTTATCAAAGTTTTTCAGGATTTTTCGGTCGGGTTCCTGCTTGTCAGTGGTATAGGATTGAAGACCTGGCAAGGGACAACGTATAGTCGTTTGAACGGTATTATATATAAAATACGAGGTTCTTTGTCCGAAATCGTAATGAAGTGGTGGCTACAATGGCTCAGTGTGTAGGACGTTTGCTCTCTCGCTTCATCGAAGCGCATCGGGCTAAATTTCTGGAGATGTCCTCCCATGTCAGTTGTGTAGGATGGAGGACGGAGGGCCTGGCAAGGGATAACGTGTAGTCGTTCGGTTTCGATTCGTCGTGTGGGGTTTTTCCGGTTTCTCCCACTGTCGCATACATTTCTTTTCCGATGCATTGCACAATACGTCAGCACTAGAATTACGCCTCGAACTACATTTGTCAAGTGTAACCATACTGGGGTGAAAAAATCAAATTCTAAGACAATATCAGAAACCAAAAATCAACGTCATAGGGTCACGGGTCAATAGCCATAATTAGACCATGGAATACCTTTTACGAGACGGAACACGTTGGTTTGTTTCCATTTGTCAGAGAGAATTTTTCTGAAAATATCACAGGTACATGGGGACAGGAACGCTCTTATTAGACTAAGGCACACCAGACCTATAATATAATAATACTAATAGAGTCTATGTGATTTTTCAAAGTTTTTGAGTTTCTGTTATTTTCTGAACATATTTTAAATTTTTGATCTTATTTTATCCATATTTGATGCTAAATAATATAATATTTACTATCAAACATGTAATTCATATTTAAAAAAAAATACCATCTGATGTATAGATCAGGTGTGCCATAGTCTAATAAGGGCGTTCCTGTCCCAATGTACCTATGGAAAATATGCCGGGATTACTGTATAATACCACATATTAAATGTTGCAGTGACACGATGAAAACGACTAATCCCAGGTCTGTGGAATAAATATGGTCAACAGTAGAGAAATAGCACCAATGATTGAAAGAATCTGTTATTTACTGGAAACAAGTATTTTTTATAAAAAAACTATTTCAGTAAAACAATATCCAAGAGAAATACATACTTAATACACATGAAAACGATTTTGGCAAAAATAAACAAACGCAATAATATAAATTTCCTCATACACAACAATACCATACACTACTAGTAAGAGAAATGAGGTTTAACGTCCACTCGACACAAATTTGGTCATTTCCGGACTAACATATGGTTTAATTTTATTTCAATAATTCGCTTGCGCGTATGGGTCTTTAGCAGTGGGAGGAAACTGGAGTGCCCGGAGGAAAACCCACAAGGTTGAGAAGGCAACCTATCTCCATGCCACATACGCTCACACAGGGATCGAAACCACAGCCGCAAGCCAGAGGTGACCGGCCAGCTAGAGGTTGAAGCGTGGCACTCTAAACCACTAGGCCATCCCAACCCCCCCACTACTAGTAAATGAAATGAAATGGGTTTTAACGTCCTACTCTTCTGCACCTAACCTGGGTTAATGGAAGACAAGCATATGCTATACAGTGTGCTATGAGGAAATTTTGCCCGGGCAGCACCGCTACAGCCTACACTTATATTGAATTCCAACTGCCAAGGGATCTTTTACGTGCACGCCAATGTGTACACTGGACCACGGTTTCCCATACCATCTTAACGACTAGACAGCTGTCCTTGTCAGGCCCCTCAGTTCTGCATCATTGACAAGGGGAAACCACACCGGTAAATTGAGATGAACTTTCTTGGCCAATGCAGGGATCTAACACACCACAAGTATTGATGAAAAATGTATATAATAATTATAATAATATCATTGTTCTGGAGAACGGTTTCTAATCTGCTGTTCAGATTGTTATATTCACAGAATACACACAGATCAGGTCTTGTGCCCATTTACACTGTACAAGATATATACCAGTAAATAAAAATAGATATAAGAGAAAAACAAATAGTTATCTTAATGATTCCAGTAAAATGAATTAGAAATGAAATGAAGTTTAACGTCCTACTGTTTTGTTCCTATACATGTACTGGGCTAATGAAAACAGGCATACACCATACAGTGTGCTATGAGGGAAATTTGGCCGGGTATTGCACTATTCCCTACTCTTCTTTCGAATTCCAACTGCCAAGGGATCTTTTTATGTGCACACCAATGTAAACAAAGGACCTCGGTTTTTCATCACATCCGGACGACTAGACAGCTGTAATTGTACCTTTTTACATGCACACCAATGTATACAAGAGACCGCAGTTTTTCGTCACATCCAAACGACTAGACAGCTGTCCTTGTACCTTGTTAGACCCTCCTTTTGCACCACTGACAAGGAGAAACCACGTCGGAAATGAAACAGAATAAAAAAATAAAATGGGGTTTAACGTCCTACTGCTCTGTTCCTAAGCTACACTAATGAAGATGGGCATATGCTATACAGTGTGCTATCGAATTCCAACTGCCAAGGGGTCTTTTTACGTGCACACCAATGTATACAAGGGACCTCGGTTTTTCGGTACATCCAATCAACAAGACGGCTGTCCTTGTACCTTTTTACAGGCACACCAATGAATACAAGGGACCTCAGTTTTACGTAACATCCGAACGACTAGGGGGGTTGGGATGGCCTAGTGGTCTAGAGTGCCGCGCTTCGGCCCCTAGCTGGCTGGTCACCTCTGGCTTGCGGCTGTGGTTTCGATCCCTGGTGTAAGCGTATGTGGCATGGAGATAGGGGCGCCTTCTCAACCTCGTGGGTTTCCTCCGGTTTCCTCCCACTGCTAAAGACCCCTAGGCGCAAGCGAATCATTGAAATAAAATTGAACCATGTTAGTCCCGAAATGACCTAGTTTGTGTCGAGTGGACGTTAAACCCCATTTCTCTCTCTCTCTCCGAACGACTAGACAGCTGTCCTTGTACCTTGTTAGACCCTCCTTTTGCACCAATGACAAGGAGAAACCACGTCAGAAATGAAACAGAATAAAAAAATAAAATGGGGTTTAACGTCCTACTGCTCTGTTCCTAAGCTAGACTAATGAAGATGGGCATATGCTATACAGTGTGCTATCGAATTCCAACTGCCAAGGGGTCTTTTTACGTGCACACCAATGTATACAAGGGACCTCGGTTTTTCGTCACATCCAAACAACTAGATGGCTGTCATCGTACCTTTTTACATGCACACCAATGAATACAAGGGATCTCGGTTTTACGTGACATCCGAACAACTAGACAGCTGTCCTTGTACCTTGTTAGACCCTCCTTTTGCACCACTGACAAGGAGAAACAACGTCGGAAATGAAACAGAATAAAAAAATAAAATGCTGTTTAACGTCCTCCTGCTGTGTTCCTAAGCTTGACTAATGAAGATGGGCATATGCTATACAGTGTGCTATCATGGAAATTTTACCAGGGCAGCGGCGCTACGGCCTACTCTCATCACATCAGAACGACTAGACAGCTGTCCTTGTACCTCGTCAGTCACCCCCTCCCCACGGCCTGCACCACTGACAAGATAAACCACCTCGGAAATGAAATAGAATAAAAATAAAACAAAACCATACAATATTAATCAGCATAGTGACAAAATATAACATGAAAATTTATTGTCATATACAGTACATTTAATTAAAACATTTTTTAAAATATGTATTAAATGTATTTAAAAACTGCTTAAAAAATACATGTACATGAATACAGGTTTAAGCCTACTCATAAAAAATCACATAATTTCATAGATATCATCATCAGTATTAAAATCAATGTCACTGTCGAACAATTTACACAAATCCATACAAGAAAGTTTTCACTTGTAACAAGTACATCTATCTGTAATGCAGCCTGATTTGTATCCACACAATCTGATTAAAACACAGATCCAATTTCGTTTCGTTTTTTATAGTTCAAAATTTCGTTTTTACTTGTCTTCACTACTCTTGGATCTGGAGGACTTGTTATTTAACTGGCGTTCTGCCTGAAATGAGGGGTCAGCCAATCAAATGGTCTGTCGAATCGACCGTTTGACCTTTTCATGCGTGGAACTGTGGGTAGATATTACCAGCCAACGACGTCTATACTAACACCAGCGGATAGAAATCATAACAAAACACAAGTGGATTTTGAAAAGCATGGCGATCGCTAATTGGTTAATCGAATGACTGACGTTATCGGGTCAAATGTCCCGTGCTTGATACCTGACGTCATAGAACGTGAGCGTCCACTATAACTAGTTAGATCTACATGAGTGTAGGCCATCGAAAGTATAAAAAACGAAACGAAATATAGATCTATATTTTAATTAGATTGGTATCCACAGTGAAAATTTTATTTGGTGCTTGATCTCTTGTTACCCTAACCCTGTCATTTTAAACAGTAGTGTTTAACAAAAGGGGGAAAAAATTTTGCAGCTACAGTAAGGCAACCCGGGGGTAATGCGCCAGAATAGGCCCCCGTTTTGATTGGTGGTGCAAGGGACAAAGCAACATTTTCATCCAGGGGACACATGCAAAGTCAATCTGGTGTGGAATTAATTCACACATATTTTTTTCATAAATAGGGCCTAACATGTGCTCTTGTACCAACTCATCTATTTTGGTTCTCCTTTTCTCCATAACATCTTGGGTATATTTCTTAAAGTACTGTGCATGGTGTTTCACCTCAATGGTGACAGTCTTCACCATATTAGTCCTTATTGGTCTGAGTGGTCTTGATTCGAGTAGTCCTTACTCCTCGGTGACTGCGCGTTGTCAATAGTTGTCATGCATTTAGGAATATAAGAATATCTATCTTTATCAATCAACTTGTTAAATGATCCCCTTAACAAATTAACCAGACCAATTATTCTTTTTTTGTTGGTAAAATTTTAGCTGCTTGCTTCTAACATCACTTTCAAACTTTCGTCAACAAGTTTGGAACCGTGATAATGTTTCATACACAGTTGGTTTTTTTTTTAAGTTGAAATGTGAGAACTCTGTATTATTAGTATACCCCAATGATTGAGAACTTTGTCTGCACATTCCTGGAGTTCTTTGTCTTACAAATCAGCATTTGTCTCCGGCACAAACCTGCCATTTCCATCTAATTCGATCCAATGGTTAGCCAATACCTAAAATTGTTCCCAGCTTGTCGCATTGAACGGTTTTAGCTTAGTGTTTTTAACAAAATATTCACAAGTATTCAGTTTTCGCTATCCTTCCGCCATATTTACTATCAACACAGAACGGTAACCTTTGACTCTACTCGACCTTCCATTATGTGTGTCTGATTGGCGAGCTATGTCACGTGATTTGTTAAAACCAAATCACCGCGGAATTCAAATACCATCGCACATTAAGTAAGCCTGTATTTATTTTACGGCTTCTGTCAAACGTCAAAGAATGGATAACAGAAAAGTCGCGTGACAATGAAGTAATACTAGAAGAATTAGATGATGTACCTTTTTTTACCCGAAACTTGCTAGGACGGAAAACAGAAGCAGGCTAGCTAGAAATTTCTCACCACGGCATATATATGTAGGCCTAAAGTGGAGAATTTTTTGCCTGGACGTATTTTTTCTATTTTTTTATACATTGTCTACCGTAAACAAAGAAGTACTTGTAGCCTACTTTATCTACTTTAATATATATATATTATAAATAAAATCTAAGTGTGTATGGGTGTGTTTATGTATGTTTGTATACTCCACCTACACATTATTATGTGTTATTAAATTAACCAGCATCACAACAGGAATGTTTTAGGTCAGTGAATTCGGGCCCAAGGCGAATTACGCTTCGTCGCCGCGATTAACCCCCACATATCTCGTATCAAATTGAAAAGAACGACCACGTACATGTATTTTAGGCCATCGAATCTGTCCTACAGGCAAATTTGGGCCACGAACGAATAAAACCTCGGGCGAATTTAGGTCCCGTGGGAATTTGAGCACTGGGCGAATATGGGCCCCTAGCAAATTTGGGCCATGGGCGAACTTGGACCCCGGGCGAATTTGGGCCCGTGTATAGGCGGGTAAACTACGAGTAGTTTATTTGATAATATTAGCATCATAGAAAGAAGCGGGTATCGAAACCGAGCCCCCCCCCCCACACACACACACGCACGCCAATGTGTAGCCTATACGAGACCTCGCTGTTCCATGTCATCCGAACGACATGCTGTCCTCAGGCCTTCCGTCCTACACTGATAAGAGGGTACCTCGCAAGAAAGGCTAGACTACGCATTGAGCCACCGCAGCTCCAACTTATTTCGAATCTGGACACATGACCTCGCTCTTTTAACCCAACCCTTCCTTCTCCACTGATATGGAAAAAACCCGCTAGAATATTTCCGATGAACTTTGATGAAATGAAATGAAATATGGTTTGACGTCCTACTGTTCTGCTCCGACTGTGCTATAAGGGAAATTGTGCTCGGAAAGCGGCACTTAGGTCTCCTCTTATATCGCATCCAGGCTGCCAAGGGATCTTTTACGTGTACGTCAATTTACAGATAAGGATTTTCATCCCATCCGAACAAATAGACAACTGTCCTTGCCAAACCCTCCGTCCTGCACCAATGCAATGACATGGGGAAACCACATCGGAAAACCCGATAAACTTTCTTGTCCAATGCAAGGATCGAACACGTGACCTTCAGTTTAGTGAGCCAGCGTCTTACCCACTTAGCTGCCGTGGCTCCAAACATTTACGTCCTACTCACTGAGCCACCGTAGCTCCCACTTCATTTTGATTCCGAACACGGGACATTGTTTTTCTATGCCACCCGAACGACTATACGTGGTCCCCTGTCAATTCTTTCCTCCTACACCACTGAAGTAAGAGAGCAAACGTCCCACTCACTGACCCACCGTAGTTCCCACTTCAATTAGATTCCGGACACGAGGCCTCGGTTATTTTTATTCATTCCGAATGATTATACTTTGTCTCTTGCTAAGCTCTCCGTTCTACAGGACTTCGGTTATTTTTATGCCATCCGAACTATTATACTTTGTCTATTGCTAAGTTCTCCGTCCTACACCACTGACAATAGTGAACATCGCCAAAAATCACGAGGAACTTTGAAGAAGTTACAGAGCAAACGTCCTACCCAGTGAGCCCCCGTAGAACCAACTTCCTTGCGATTCCAGACACAGGACATCGTTTTTTAAAATCCCATTCGAACAACTATACATTGTCCCTTGTCAGGCTCTACATCCTGCAGCACTGACAAAACCACGCATCAAGTGAAAACACCCGATGAATATTTCTAGAGAGCAAAGAAAGATTTGACTGAAGACTTAAAATCAATTACAGAATACAATACTATCTGTGCAAGAAGAGATTAAGCTTGTTTAGGACTATTACATTTTCTAGAACTTCAAACATTTTCGTTTATTATAATCCATGTCAAAATACAAATGCAAATACGGTAGTCAGTGGACATGCGTAATAACTGCACTTCCGAGGCGAGGGAGCGAGAACACGAGAAGACGAGATTGTGACGAAGCGAGGGAGCGAGAACACGAGAAGACGAGATTGACTCAAAGGCGAGGGAGCGAGAAGTCGAGGTTTTTCAAAGGCGAGAACACGAGAAGTCGAGGGCGAGAAGTCGAGGGAGCGAGAAGTCGAGGGCGAGGGAGCGAGAACACGAGGTTTTTCAAAGGCGAGAACACGAGGGAGCGAGAAGTCGAGGGACGAGAACACGAGAAGTCGAGGTGAAAGTAATCTCGTGTTCTCGGGGTGAGATCCTCGTATTCTCGCCCTGTTTCCTCGTCTTCTCGCTCTCTCGCCCTCGACTTCTCGCTCCCTCGACTTCTCGCTCCCTCGACTTCTCGTGTTCTCGCCCTCGACTTCTCGTGTTCTCGCCCTCGACTTCTCGCGGCGAGGGGACGAGATTCTGAAATGGCCGCAATAGGCTTCCATAGCTAGCGGTACCACAGTCATTGAACACATTACTTGATAATCGAGATAATGTAGGTGGAGTTAACGCCTGTCAATCAAACGATCGGCCATCGGTGAACATAGAAATCTATACCATTTCTAGTCAAAAATAACAGTGGTGATAACTATGTTCAGAATAAAGTAATTTGACTGAAATTTTCAATATATTCTTCTTTCACCATTTATTTTTGAACTGTTATCGCAAGAAAAGCCAACTCTCTATAAAAATCTCCCATAATGTATCTTTAAGAAATAGTAATAAATTTAACATATTTTAATGTAATTTCAAATAGGCCTATAGGGCCTACCATTTTTCAATAGACACATTTGATTTATCTTTTTACAAATCATCATAACTCCCAAAAGCACGGGTGAATAATACATATGTTATGTCTAGTATTACAGGCTTTCCAATACCAGAAAATTGGCCGTATTAAACAATTGTATATGCAGATACTTTCTTTATAGATAGGGGTACTCTTCTTTCCATGACACTCGATATAAATAAATGATTTTCTTTTTGTGTTTATTTTTTTTTATTGGAATTCTAATATGGGGCGTCATCCAAATGTTTAAATTGCCTTACAATAAAATAAACAGGTGGACGGTAGCTGCATTTCCCATTCTATGAAAAGAAATAGAAATTGAATAAGAATTGTTTTTGTGAATTCTGGTATGTTAAAATTATGTGTCCCGGGCCGTTCACAATATCATCATTATTCCAATTATATCTATATGTTACAATAGATTTAACAACGTTGCCCTAATCAATTTTTCTTATTGTCGTGATTTTAAGTTAGGAGAGGGTGACGGCTATCCTAAGTTAAAATTGATTTTAGTAAAAATTGTTACTGAAATAGTTTTTTTACGGTATTTAAAATTATTATTTTAGTGAGTTTTTAACTAAAATGCTAAAAATCGTTTTGTGAAACTGATCTATCTTAAGTTAGGATGGAATTTTAGTTTAAGACCATTTTAAGGAGATTTAAGTTTTTGTCTATTATATGCCCTGGTGTTGTAAGTGACGAATTAGGACAGCCTAAAACTGCGATTTTCACTATCAGGATACACTACAATTAGCTTTGTTGGACTGCGACAGAATGATTATCGTGTTATGTGTGGACTCCGTGGAGGTCTGCGATATGATTAAATTTTCTAAAATATAAAATAGCCAATAGTTTAAATCTTGTTTGAAAGTTTCAATCGTATCTTAAACTAACAAAGTGAATCGTGCTTACTACAGCGTATGATGGCAATCTTGGATTGTCGCAGTAGCAGTTTGAAGCGCAAGATGTGCTATCGCTGCGGGTTACGCCCATGATTGTCTAGTATATGCCACGATTAACTGTGATTATGCATCGATTAGCTAAGGTTGACTAAGTATTGCAGTGTGTTATGTTATTTAGTACCTTCACAATAAAAATTATTTTAAATTTAACAGAGCTAAGGGTAAGCCTATTTAGCGACTATTATAACTATAAAAAAATACTAGCACTCGTTTTTTAAAATTTGTAAGCTCTCTCAGTTGCCATTTGAGCTCATTTTTCATATACTTAACGCGAATATTTGTGTGTTGCATTTGTATTTCCCCTTCTTATTTGATATCGGTCAAGGCTGCTAAAGCGGGAATTTCATATTTTCTAAGAAAGTCAAAACATAATTATTTCTATGTCTTCTGATCAAAAGGTTGTCAACTCACTATTATACGATCATGGGCAATCACTGACACAGAAAATAATAACACAATTACCTCCCCTGTTTTCCCATTCCCCTCCATGCAATGGCGACCTTCAAACGTTTGAATTTGAAGTTGAAAATGATATTTTTGCAAATTTCTCAACTGGCAATAGTGAATTACAGGATTAATAGGATTATTCTTTTACAAGGTAGGACTGTTTATAGATACAATCTATTTTAGGGCTTTATCTTAATACATTTTAAAAATATAACTTATGAAATATGAAATTGGAACTTTAATCATTATGCATTATGTAACATTTAGATAAAGAGCTATGATAGTCCTCATTCAAATTCCTTTATTCTGAGCGATGTTATCACTGTTTGAAGTTTTGACAAGATGAGACATATATTGATGATTAACGTAACAGCGGTACTTGTTATTCGAGACCTCGCCTCGATTCACCATTTTTAAGTTAAATAATTAAATGGCGACCCTCTTTTAATCCGTTTAAATCTCCACCGTCCGATTTTCTGGAGCTTTGATTATGGGCTTGGCACGTGAGTAATGTCTAAAAAAGAAATAGATTTTATAACATTTGAAACATAGACCAGCAATAGGAAGAATGAGCTCTTACATAATACATTTTTAATGACAATATTACAATAATTATTTTTAAGTTTAATGTTTAATAGTAAAAGTATAAACGGCTTTCGTAACATAAACAAAAATCGTTCATTAGCCTAACGCAAGGCATATAATATTCCGAAATGGTTGAATTCTAATGAGATATTTACAACAAAATGTTTATGTGCTTCAGTAATTACCGCAAATAAAAATTAATTTTTAGCCTTAACAGGCATTGTTTTGGGGTTCTATTTCGGCCATAAACATAATTTTGCATGATTAAACTTAAAGGGGAAGACCAACGATTTTCAACAAGGTTTCCATAAATCTTTAATATAAATTCAGAAATAATCCCCTCTGTAACACAAGTAAAAAAGTTTTTGTAAAAGAGAAATTAATTTTTATTAAAACCGGAAATGACATAGTTTACAAAAACTTTTTTACTTTTTTTAAGGAGGGGATTCTTTCTGAAAATATATTTCAGATTTATGGATACCTTGTTGAAAATCGTTGGTCTTCCCCTTTAAAGAAAAAAGCAGCACCACCGTATTAAAAAGCCTTTCGTAAGTGGCCTTTCAAGTATGGTAACTTAAGGGCAATGGTCATCAGTAAAGTTAACGAATTTCTTCTCATATTGCATATTCGGTGGCCAGCTTATCAATACCAATTAAAAGAAATCGAATCAACTGATTCAAATTATTATAACGAGTACACGCCCGGTTGTGTGAGTGTTTCATTGTGGCCACATTCGAATAATTATGAATGGATTTGGATTAAATTGGTATAAAATTGATGTGAATGTTTCATTGTGGCCACACTAGGGCTGTGTATTGCGGCCAAAAATCGTATTGCAATATATTGCGATACGCGAAAAAAAGTATTGCAATATATTGCAGTATTGCAATACTTTCAATAAAGGCTTAGTTTATTATAATACACATTTTATTTTGAATAGTTTTAATAGTTGTTTAGCTTTAATATGTGTTATTTGTCTTGGTAAGTCATGGTTTATATTTTCGGGAAATCGCATAACTTTTATTAAGTTTCTCGAAAACCAAAGTGTCCCGAAATTGTGGACTTTCCTTTGCTATTTGACACAATTTTACGTGAATTTCCGGTTGCCGTAGTATAAAGTGATTCGTTAGTCGACGATTTTTAACAATAGGTCAAATGAATGTTGCATATGAAGAAAAAGAAAAACGAATTTGAAATACCGGTAATCTAGTCTAGAATAGCTTACATAGCATAGATACAAGACAAGATCACTTGGAATTTGAATATATTCAGATGAATAGGATATTAATTATTATTTTCTTAGTCTATGGCACATTTCATGCCAATTGGACCGATAAAATGAGTAGCCGCAATTTACGTGACTTGGCTCCCTGCCATCATGTTGCCAAATTCTTCACGTGCAGTTTGTTTGTAAAACAAACTTTTTATGACTTGTCGCATTTATTGGCTTCTAATATCAACCAATGAAAGTAAAACTATTGCTATCTTATCTCATTGTCTACCGCGAAAATCTGTTCCGCTGACATTTTATTGTTCATGAAAACATTTACTAAATTTTACTTCGTTTTTGCCGACTTTTATCATAGTACCGTACTTCGTGGTTGTCCTAAATTTGACCAAGATTTATTTAATTTACGCATTACGACAATATCATGCTATAACGAGTGAATATGGTCTAAAATAGGAAAGAAAATAAGAATTCTAAGTACGAACGTCGTGTTCAAAAAATTATAAATAAGATTTACGACATGCGGCAAAAATAAAACGAAAGTAGAAAAATATCGATACAAAAAAAAAAACGTATCGATACAGTGTATCGCGGGAAGGTCGTATTGCAATATATCGATATTGCAATTATTTTTGACAGCCCTAGGCCACACTCGAATAATCATGAATAGATTTGCATTAAATTGGTGTAAAATTGGTGTGAATGTTTCATTGCGGCCACACTCGAATAATTAAGAATGGATTTGGATTAAATTGGTATAAAATTGGTGTGAATGTTTCATTGTGGCCACACTTGAATAATTAGGAATGGATTTGGATTAACTTGGTGTAAAATTTATAGGTAAACGCTTGCTTTATGCCATGCCACTTTTATTTGGTCATTTTATGTTCTTTTTAAACCAATTAGATGTTAGCCCTATGTTTTAAGAGAAAGAAATATTTAGAGCTAGAGGGCTGTCACAAACATGTTGAAGGATAAGGATATCTATATATATTTGAAAACATATCATTTGTATAAATGGATGATTTCCATTCTTGTCACAGAAATACACTTTAATTTTGCCAATCGGAATGTCACGACCATAACAAATGGGAATAGTGTTTTCACAAAACGTAAATGCGCCATGGATCAGGGACTAATTAAGCTTACATGGCTGAAAATGTCACTGGCTACCTTGCATAAGAGTGAAAAGAGGGCATATTTTCTCTTCGTGCCTGCCTCTGAATGTACTAAGCAGCAACAGAAACGTCGGGCTGGTATGTTACTCTGAATAGACGTGTTGCATAAAACTTGCCAAATGTTTTATTGTATATTTATGACCACATCTCCAACTTTAACTGAACAATGTGGCTCCTTCCCAAACAAAGAAATGAACCCAGGAAATGTTCTCAAATACGCAACCTGACTTCTGAGATGGTTATGTGTTTTCCATGATTTTCATGAAACTCATGCTGCACGAGCTGTTCACCGGGACAAGCCCTATAAAATTCACCCACATACCTGATTTAATTATTCACACCACAACGATGCGCTTGGAAGACTCGGCGCTGGCTACACTACCCAAGCCGTTGTCAATGTTTAGACCATCTACAGCCACGTTTCTCAACCTTTTCTCACCGTTCACCCCTAAATGAATTCTCAACCGGCCCATTTACCCCCAGAATTTTGAGGAGGTCACTGACCGCGAGCGCCGTAGTCGCCAAGCCGGGAAACCATACCACAGATGAAACACTGAGACTTCTCGACGTCATTTGCGCCTGTTATCGACTTGAACCCGAACGATACATACTTTTCTTGGTATTTACGCTTCTTTGGGGGCATGATTTTGAATCAAAATCACATGGAATCAAAAGCACGTATAAAAATTCAAAATGGAACTAAATTGGGGATTCGTCTGTTGAATGAGCTGGCCATACAATGACAATGGACACCTGCGCTGTTTCCCACTCACACAGCAGAGTAAACTAGCTATCACATGGCATCCACTGATGGGCGGATCTAGAGATCGAGGCCTAGGCTGCCAGGATCAAGCACGATCATCATTTCAAATTGAAATTGAGAAAAAGTTGACAACTGAAATCTTGAAATGCAACTTCACCTCTCATAGGACTGCTGAAACAACTGCACAACCTTTATATGACCATTTTTGAAGTTACTGGGGGTGTGATCATTCACCCCCTGGACGCGAGCCATTCCCCCCTTGGGGGTGAATTCACCCCACGTTGAGAAACGCGGATCTACAGCAACGGTAGACCAAGGCCGCGGGTTGCCACAAGGTAACAAGACCGCCATGTTGTGCAACAGCACGTGCAGAATCCCTTCACACAAGCATCTGAGACAGCACGTCAGACAGTGGGGATACTCGGAAAACCCATATGTACTGATACAGTGTGCCACCGTCTCACCAGACAGAACATCCATTGCCGCAGACCTTACCGTGGACCGATCTTCACCCCTCTCCATCACGTGAACGCCTACAGTTTGCCAACAACGCCAGGACTGGCGATACAGGCAATGCCTGGAAAAATGCTCTGTTCACAGATGAGAGTCGGTATTGCGTAGCAGCTGCAGAATATATGGCGTCGACCTGTCCAGCGTATACTGACTAACGGGGAGGTCCAACCATACCCACATAACAACATGATGTTAATTTTACGTAAAGTTTACTTAAAAATGGTCAGTCACTTTACCATCATTTTGCTCATCTTTTTGACGATAAGTTTACGTCAGGAAATGACGTTAACCTAAGGTAATCTTTACGTCATTTTCTGACGTAAATGTAACGTAAAGTTTAAATCAAAGCCGTATAGATTACCATCATTTCCTGACGTTAAATTGTCGTTGAAAGGATGAGCAAAATGATGGAAATCTTACTGACCGTTTTAACGTAAATCTAATATTAAATAAACATCATTTCCGGATGCAATTCTAATATCAAATTTTGATGAACAAAGTGATCAAAATATAACAAACAATTAGAAACGTTAATGTAATTTATCATTTGCGTTTGTAAATGTGAAATTCAATCAACCAATAACCAAACCCTCTTTAACCACGGAAAGGGCTGGATGGTCAAGTGGTCTAACGTATGCCCTTTAGGTCGTAACGTCTGTCCGTGATACCAGACTTTAACGTGAATTTTCTTTGGGTCCTCCAACTACTTAAGGCTCCTGGCGCAAGCAAATTATTAAACTTACATTGAATCGCAGGTTAGTCTCAAAATAACAGTTTGTGTCCATTGGATGTTAAACCCCGTTTCTCTCTACCCAGGCGTGAACATGAATTTTCTCTGTATCCTCCCTAGCACAAGAAAATCAATGTACTTAACTTGAATAGTAGGTTATGACTATTTGACTTTAATTTCTCTCTCTATTTACCCATAGGGATTTGGGTGGTCGAATGGTGAACAGATGTGTGTTGTATTATATGGTCTGTCATTGAATCAAGTGGCATGTTTTTGATAATTTGCGCCATATGTTACTTCCAAAATGACCTTGTGTGAGTCTATTTGACGTTAAACTCCATTTTCTCTCTATTTACCAATAACCATTCAGAATTCTACATGTAATTTCAACCAAACGTCAAAAAACGAAGTGGGGTCAAGGTCAACACGATCTGCCTGGATTTTGTTCTGTCGAGTTCGTGCTTCGGGTCATTAGAAAGATCTCTGTTTTCTGAACACTTTGATACCAATTTCATGTAAGTAGGATTACTAGGGCGAAGTTATGGATTTTCAAAGTTAGAGGGTCAGCCGAAAAGGCCCAAATTTCCGGATGCCCCTGAAGGGGCCCCATGGGGTCCCCAGCGCTAAAATTTTTGCACATCATGTGTTTTCGTCATGGTTAACTTGCACACCAAAAATCATCAAAATCTGTGATGGTCATGTCAGAACCTTGTGTACACTTGACGTGGAATCCCCCTATAAACATTATTATAACTTTGACATTACTGCCACCAATGATGCTCAAATATAGGATCTGTAAAAAAAACAAAATAAACGGAAAGCAACTTTTACTCCAAAATACAAATGAAATTGGGTTTATAGTGCCAACTGGGCCAATGAAAATAAGCATACACCATACAGTGTGCTATGAACAAGTTTTGTTCGGTCAGGGGCACTGCAGCCTACTCTAAAATTGATGTCCAACAGCCATGGATCTTTTACGTGCATACCAATGTTTACACAGGTGATTGTTTTTGTTCCATCAGAATGACTATGTGGAGCAAAGAAACCCCATTAAGGTAGATTATGGCCTTTTATAGCTAACCTACTGCAGATCTTTAAAGAAATGGGGTTCAATATCATACTGTTCTGCTCCGACTGGGCTAATGGAGACGAACAAATGCCAAAATGTGTGCTATGGCGGAATTTTTGCCCAGGCCGTGGTGCTACTGCCTACACTTACATTGATTTCCAACATGCATGCCAATGTGTACGAAAAATCTTGGCATTTCGTCCTGTCCAAACATTCTTTGCCACCGCAGGGATCGAACATGGGACCTCCATATTAGCGAGCCAACATCCTACTCAGCCACTGTTGCTCTAGATTTTTAATGCGCACTACATGTACAATGTATCTACCATATGAACAAACAAGTTTATGAATTGATCAAACTTCTGCTTATTTTGTTAGATTTGGCAGTTATATATATAGAATAAAGAACATATTCTAGTGTACGTGAGAATTGTTTAGTCTGTACATACACTATAGTCATCTTGAGTTATGCTGGTAGATTACTGATAAAAAGCTATGACAGCTGTTGTCCAACGTGGAGACGTCAAGTTTTGAATGAGGTCCGGGGGATAACACTATTACAGAAGAATTAGCTATATTTCTGCTTTATTTAGGTGTATAGAATTAGAGAGGATTGGGATAAGAGATGTGCCAATGTCTTGAAATTAAAAGGGGGGGGGGGGTCACGTGGCTAAGTGGGTAAGACGCTGGCTAGCTAGTCTAGAGGGTAAATGTTCGATCCCTGCATTGGCCAAGAAAGTTCATCCAAATTTTCCTTGTCAGTGATACAGGACAGAGGGCCAGACATGTACAGCTGTCTAGTCATTCGGATGAAAAGAAAAACTGAGGTCCTGTGTGCACATTGGCGTGCACGTAAAAGATTCCGGGCTGGTCGTAGCGCCGATGCCCGTTCCATATTTCCCTCATATCACACTGTATGGCGTTTGACCATCTCCATTAGCCCAGGTTAGGAGCAGAACAGTATGACGTTAAACCCCATTTCATTTGAAAGTAAAAGAAACAATATACTATGCAAGCCGGGGAGGAGATTGCTCAAGCCTTTTTGTACGTGTGTAAGACAAAGCTTGTTAATGTTATATAAATATAAGCTTGAAGATGCATTATGCAAGTTTTAGATAAAGAACTGACAGTTCTCAATACAATAGTTAACCAGTGGCTGCCAAGCAAGATACGCCCACATTTTGCAAGAGATGGATAGAGAACAATCAGGGGCCATAATCCAGAAAGTTATTGTCTGGAATGCTCAAATATCAAAAGGGATTGAGATTTTTAGAATATAAAGATATCTTTTAAGTTTCATGAAAATTGGATATTCTGCTTGATTTGTTGTACATTTACCAAAATACCGATTGAAAACTTTGCCTGGACAAAGAAGTTCATTGTGGAAATTAACGCCATCTAGCTATTATCGTACGTCGGATTGCGAAACCGTGTGTTAGAGGACACGAAAACGTAAACGAACATATGTTCGTTTTGGTGTTCGTTTTCGTATCGATGTGAAGAGGTCCCTATTGATTTTCCCGAAATTCCATTTCAACCTTCGTTATCGTGGAATGTTGTTATATCTAAACGGTTTTTAAAATCTGCAAGCTAAAAATGCAATTTTTTGACCAAACAGGTGACATAATCCAGAAAGTTACATTCGAACATGTGTAATTATCAAAAGGAACGATGATCTTTATAATAACCAACGGCTGCAAGGCAGGAGATGCCCACATTTTCGAGGGGTGGATAGAGAGCAAGCTAAAAAGAAATTGATTTTTCCTACAATCAAAGGCCATAATTCATGTGATTACATTTCGATATGTGCAAATATCGAAAGTAACCAAGATCTTTGGGTTATAAACATGCATTTCAAGTTTCATCAAAATCGGATTAAAATTGTGACAATTTTGGTCCGATTTTCACGAAATTCGAACTCGACATTCATTACAGTGTAACAGTGATATAATCAAATGTCAGGGGCCATAATTCAGGAGATTATTTTATACAAATGCGGACATAGGCTTAATCTTTATTAATATATTATTGAAGGCTATATCCTAGTTATACTGAATTTTATTTTATAGCAATTTCAGTTATGTTGTCAAGTGACCATTGCGCCATCTGTCTATCATGATATTGACAAATGAATAAAAACTTTTGCAAGTTAGAGACTTAAGTGATGGACAAAAGACTACAAATTGTGTTATGAAGACATAGCATGGTGCTGTATCAGTTTATTTTTGCTACGACATTTTCTGGTTATTACTTTTTACACTATTTAAGTGTTGACCCAAAATTCCATCTGATTGTGTTATTTTTATCATAGGTGTATCAATTAAGATTCGGAGGATTAGCACAGATTGCAGATATGACAATCCATTTAGATTCTCGCAAAAAATGACGAGTTTCAAGCCCTTTATATTATGATGAGCATAACCTGTAATATAGCAGTAGTACCAGTAGTGCCTATATCATCAGTAGATTGTGTGATGGAACTTATATTTGTTTGATAATATTTGGATCACGATTTTTATTTTTACAGAATTTTCCAACCAGTATAACTTTCGATTAAAGCAGTGTTGATTGTGTATAAATTGTACCGTTTACGGACAATGTAAACTGTTTCGTGCTAATAAAAATACTGGCTATTCAAAATACAAATTTTACGTACGAACTTTTCCCCCCACCTATGGCTATTGGTTTCGATTATTTTTTGTTAACAGTAGAGCTATCTGTACCCTTTCGACGGATGTTCAGTTCAAATAAAAAAGGAACTTACCCTCAACTTCACCCTGAACTTCAAATCGTATGTGAAATAACTTTATGTAACCCGTAGCATCGTTTCAATTCTACGGAAAATAAATTATACTTTTGGTTTTGACTCCCCTGACTTTGTACCGTTGATTACAGATTAAACATCCATAAGTGTACAAATGTGTTGTTATTGATGAGTTCCCATTTGAATATTGTTCACAATAAGAAGCAAAATAAATAAGATATGTTTACAGGATCATTTTGTTATATATACGAAAAACTAAGTGATGCGTTTTCTGTGGCGCTCAGTATATTTACCAATTAGGCCTAGTAAACAACACAAACACACGGGCCACTTTAAGATGAGGCGCTCTCACAATTATTCAGAATGTTTGCATGTGCTTGCATTTTTTTATGTAGCTTGTGCCACATTTAATATGTAGGGACATGACAAATGCACCGACCATTTGCAGGGAAGCAGACGACAAATTTATGACGTATTTCGCATACCAAAACTGTTTTTATGACGTTAGAGAGCATCATAGTCTCAGTTTACCAGTCATAATGCGCGGGTTAGCTGGTACCTTCAAACGGTACTGTGAGGTTTTTTTTTGATAATTATATATTTATCAATAATGAATGTGATAGATTTTTATACGCCCACATTTTCATGTGGACGTATTATGTCGTCGCCCCTGTCCGTCCGTCGGTCCGTCCGTCCGTTCGTCCACAATTTGTTTGTGGACTCTCTACAGGTCACAATTCTTATCTGATTTTGACGAAACTTGAAATATAGGTTTATCCCCAAAAGATCTCGGCTGCTTTCGATATTGGCATGTATTGGATCAAAACTTCATGGATTATGGCCCCTGGTTGTACGAAAAATCACGTTTTTAGCTTGTGGACCCTATAGAGGTCACAATTTTGAACCGATTTTGATGAAACTTGACATGCATGTTTATAACCCAAAGATCTTGGTTCCTTTCGATATTTGCGCCTATCGGAACGTAATTTCCTAAATTATGGCCCCTGATTGTCCGAAAAATCACCATTTTTAGCTTGTGGTCCCTCTGGAGGCCACAATTATTATCCGATTTAAAAAACCGTTTGATTATATCACCGTTACACCCTAAGGAAGGTTGAGTTCGAATTTCGGGAAAATCGGACCAAAATTGCCATACAAAATGGCCGCCGTTTGTACGCGAATACTGTTAAAAATGGTATATCAATTCGATTTTGATGAAACTTGAAATTCATGGTTATAACCCAAAGATCTTGGTTCCTTTCGATATTTGCGCATATCGGATCGTAACTTCCTGAATTATGGCCCCTGATTATACGCAAAATCGCCTTTTTATACGCCCACATTTTTATGTGGACGTATATTGTCGTCGCCCCTGTCCGTCCGGACGTCCGTCCGTCCGTCCGTCCACAATTTGTTTGTGGACTCTCTACAGGTCCCAATTCTTATCTGATTTTGACGAAACTTGAAATATAGGTTTATCCCCAAAAGATCTCGGCTGCTTTCGATATTGGCATGTATCGGATGAAAACTTCATGGATTATGGCCCCTGATTGTGCGAAAACTCATGTTTTTAGCTTGTGGACCCTATAGAGGTCACAATTTTGAACCGATTTTGATGAAACTTGACATGCATGTTTATAACCCAAAGATCTTGGTTCCTTTCGATATTTGCGCCTATCGGAACGTAATTTCCTGAATTATGGCCCCTGATTGTCCGAAAAATCACCTATTTTAGCTTGTGGTCCCTCTGGAGGTCACAATTATTATCCAATTTAAAAAACCGTTCGATTATATCACCGTTACACCCTAAGGAAGGTTGAGTTCGAATTTCGGGAAGATCGGACCAAAATTGCCATACAAAATGGCCACCGTTTGTACGCGAATACTGTTAAAAAATGGTATATCATGGTTGTGGACCCTGTAGAGGTCACAATTTTAATTCGATTTTGATGAAACTTGAAATGCATGGTTATAACCCAAAGGTCTTGGTTCCTTTCGATATTTGCGCATATCGGATCGTAACTTCCTGAATTATGGCCCCTGATTATACGCAAAATCGCCCTTTTTTTAGCTTGTGGTCCCTCTGGAGGTCACAATTATTATACGATTTAAAAAAACATTTGATTATATTACCGTTACACCGTAAGGAAGGTTGAAGTTCGAATTTCGGGAAAATCGGACCAAAATTGACAGACAAAATGGCCGCCGTTTGTACGCGAATACTGTTAAAAAATGGTATATCATGGTTGTGGACCCTGTAGAGGTCGCAATTTTAATTCGATTTTGATGAAACCTGAAATGCATGTTTATAACCTAAAGATCTGTATTCTTTTCGATATTTGCGCATATCAAATTGTAACTTAATGAATTATGGCCTTTGATTGTAGGAAAAATCACTTTCGGTATTGCTTGTTCTCTATCTATCTCTCGAACAATTATTATCCGATTTAAAAAAAACCTCTGATTATATTACTGTTGCACCGTAAGGAAGGTTGAGTTCGAATTTCGTGAAAATCGTACCAAAATTGCCGGACGAAATGGTCGCCGTTTGTACGCGAATAGTGTAAAAATATGGTATATCATGGTTGTGGACTCTCTACAGGTCACAATTCTTATCCGATTTTGACGAAAAGTCACATTTCTAGGTTGTGTACCGTCACACCATAATCATTGTCGGCTTCGAATTTCATGAATATCAGACTGGAACTGACCAACAAAATGGCTGCTCCCAATACAGTATGAAATACAGGACTTAATGATGTAGGGAAAATCACTTTCGGTATTGCTTGTTCTCTATCCATCTCTCGAAAATGTGGACGTATCCTGCCAGGCAGTGCCAGCCTATCTTTGATGTTATGGTTGTGCGTGATCACCAGGACCATTTTGATGTGAAGTAGATGTATTGCTTATATGTCATGGAGAATGTTTACATCGTGTCGATCAGCTGTCAGCTGTCAAAAATTCAAAATGGCCGCCCCGATGGGCCTGCCGTTAGCAACCGTTATGGACAAATTGTTTTATATCTGCAACTATTATTGTAAGCGCCTTAGTGGCTGACTGTGTCTTGTTGTGCTCTGCCTTTTGGTGCCTGTGTTTTATTGTGGATTATGTGGATTTCGACATACAAACATTATAATGCGCAGGCGTGGTATGCCGTTACTTTCAAAATTGTAAAACAATTATCGAGAAGTTATCGGCCCTAATTTGTTGAGAAATTATGCCATAGATTTTAATTCTATTGCTGTGTATGTTGATCATTTTGATGAGAAGTAGTGTTTGCTGTTTAAATATAACTATTGCGAAGAAATATTTATTTATTATAGCCTTTTCATTTAAATTTAGGCCTAATTTTAGGAAGCCTAGCTTGAAGACATTATGTAAGCGCCTAGGCGGCAGCTGTGTATTTTCTTCTGTGTGTGTTTTTTGATTTAAAATAGTAACTCTGCAGAATTTGATCAAAATGTTTTAATAATTTGTATTTGTTGTGGCTTGTGAGCAATCTGAATCAACTCAGCTATTATCAAACACAACTGAACTTTACAACAATAACTTTCAAACCATATCTCATCGTTTTAGTAATACCGGTAATAATAATAATTTTAATAATACTAGAGGCTCGAGGAGTGGAAAGCAGTGGGTGAAAAAGATTAATGTTTTAAATCCATCTATTACCACTAGAAATGATACAGTAAAAAGACACAGGACAGTGAACATGTGTAATCTTGTTACTATTCCAATAATTTGTAAGCAAATTGATCTACGCCCAGACAGCACACAATTGTGTCTTAATGCAAGGCCCGCTTTGAATGATTATATGTAGAACAACATAAAAATTAATAAACTAATTGGGAGAAATCAATAACATTTGAAAGTTATCACAACCAACAAACCGTATGAACCTCTAAACACTAAACCACGGAATATTAACATTAATCATAGCAATCTCATCCAGCTCACCCCACACTCTATCAAAAAATCATAAACAGGTCAAAAATTTTAGAACAAAACAAAAGATAAACAACAATCGTATACAAATTAGAAAGGCAGTCGCAAATGAAGCGTCAGTTTTAACAACTTCGTTTGGATTAATTAACGCCAGATCTGTAAGGAATAAAACAACAATTTTATCTGATATTTGTGGAATAACTGAAAAGTGGCTGAATAATGACTGCTCGGATTCACCGACAATTGCAGCTTTAGTACCTAATGGATATTCTATACAACATTGCCCTAGAGCAGTGGTTCTCAACCTTTTTTTTATCAACGGCACACCTTGGAACACATGAAAAAATAGCGGCACACCTGGCTAAATATATAGGAAAAATATTTGGATTTTGGCAAGTCACAGACGGCATACAACCGTAACAGTGGCGGATCCAGGATTTCTTTGAGGGGGTGACAACCCCATGTTTTGTCTCACCCCCTGCGGAGCGATGGGTGTCGCAGGTACGCACCCGAGTGCCGTAGGCGCGAGCAGTAGAGGGGGGTAAGGGAGGGGGTTCTCCCCCAGAAAATTTTGAACGAACGAACAATGATTTCTGTTCGTCGACAATGTTTCATTTCGTTGACGATTTTCAAAATTTGAAGAATAAATTTCGAAATTTATATATGTTGATTATTGTGAAATTTTGCATACATCAAAGATAGTGCGGACTGTACGTACACAGAAGTTGTCACATTCACGGAAAAGTTGTCAACGCCTCTTATAATAAACAGCAAGTTATATATCCAGATTATGAACCTAATAATGAACAAACTGTTTGAATGTTATGGATTATTTGCAAATGTACAGTCAGTTTTCTTCGCCAATGATATCAGTCCTATCAATACCATCGTAAAATAATGTATAATTTATGCATCAGTCTGACAAAAGTGTTGATGCCTTCATCAGGCGAGGAAATGCTTCGATGAATTTCCTGCAAATGTCCTAAGAGATCAGCCGCGGTTTACGGAGCTAATTTCTGCCGCTAGTAACAAAGATGCTGATTGTGTGTCTGTTAAGATGCGCACCATGTGCTATATCATATATATACGACCATGCGTGTGCATGTCCCGGTGGAAGCTTGTAGGACCTGGAATTCCTATACACCGTTGTCACTAGTCACCCCCCCCCCCCCCTGCGTAGACCCAGACTAGCCATAGACACATCGAATGACTCAAACTAGATAAAGAGAGAGAGAGAGAAATGGGGTTTAACGTCCACTCGACACAAACCAGGTCATTTCGGGACTAACATATGGTACAATTTTATTTCAATAATTCGCTTGCGCGTAGGGTCTTTAACAGTGGGAGGAAACCGGAGTACCCGGAGGAAACCCACGAGGTTGAGAAGGCGCCCCTGTCTCCATGCCACATACGCTCACACCAGGGATCGAAACCACAGCCGCAAGTCAGAGGTGACCGGCCAGCTAGAGGTCGAAGCGCGGCACTCTAGACCACTAGGCCATCCCAACCCCCCAAACTAGATAAAGAAAAACATAGCTATGAACTTACAGTCAATACTAAATTAGGATCATGTGTTTTTTTCGCATTTCCTTAGTGTGCCGTTCAAAATATCGCGGCACACTTAGGAAGATTTTGCGCGTCACCTGTGTACCACGAGGTTCAGAAGGCGCCCCTATCTCCATGCCACATACACTCACACCAGGTATCGAAACCACAGCCGCTAGCCAGAGGTGACCGGCCAGCTAGAGGTCGAAGCGCGGCACTCTAGACCACTAGGCCATCCCAACCCCCCAAACTAGATAAAGAAAAACATAGCTATGAACTTACTGTCAATACTAAATTAGGATCATGTGGTTTTTTCGCATTTTCTTAGTGTGCCGTTCAAAATATCGCGGCACACTTAGGAAGATTTTGCGCCACACCTGTGTACCGCGGCACACTGGTTGAGAACCACCGCCCTTGAGGTTCACGTGTGTATTTGTGTGTGGGGGGTGTAGGACTTCTATTTAAGTCATCTATTAAGTGTAAGAAAATTCGTCATGAACGTTTTGATTCTTTTGAAATTTTGGATTGTTCTCTATAGTTTTCTTTCAAGGAAAGTAGGATAATTACAATTTACCGCCCGCCAAATGGCAAATTGTTTCAAAGGTTTATGGAAGAATTTGGATTATTTCTGGACCAGTTGGTGGTGACTAAGTGTTGCACTATTATTTGGGAGGATTTTAATTTTCATGTTGATGATTCATATGACTCTGCCGCGGTTGACTTTTGTGAAATATTGAATAATAGATCTCTAACACAACATGTTTCTTCTTCTACTCATAATGATGGACATATTCTCGATCTTGTGATAACTAATCCATGTGATATTAAACTGGATAATCTCACTGTCTCTGACAAATTAATATCTGATCATTTCCCGGCAAGTTTTAATCTTAGAATCCGGAAACCACAACCAACAAGAAAGACTGTAACATATCGAAGGCTTAAATCAATTGACATTACTAAATTTAAAGGGGAAATAGTCAACTCGGATTTCAATGATATTCAACATATTCAAGATATACGAGAGAAGGCAACCCAATACCACGCTAAGCTTGCTGAAATATTGGACTCACTTGTGCCTCTTCAAACAAAAACATTTACCATTCGAAGTGGTTTAATTATTCTATTTTAGAAGCCAAAAGGGACCGAAATAAGGCCGAACATCTATGACGTAAAACAAATCTATATGTCCATCAACAGATTTATGTATCTTTAAAAAAAAATGTGAATGAATTAATTGAAGACGCTAAAATTAAATTTTACTCTGATAAAATAGAAAATTGCGAAAACAGTCAAAAAGACCTGTATCAAAATGTGACTTCCCTTTTGGATCAGAATGCTGAGCGGACTTTTCTCCCGGACAATGATAATGATACTCAACTTATTCTCTGATTTCTTTCGAATAAAAATACAGAAAATACGAACTAAACTTGATGATATAATAAAACTATTGACTTTAACGCTCATGATTTTGATAAGTTAGAAAACCCTGTTTATTTAGAAAATTTAGACTTGGTTAGTGAATCTTTCGTTTTAAAGTTGATTAAATCGCCTGCTCCTAAATTTTGTTCATTAGATCCTGTTCCGACTCCTGTTCTTAAGGACTGTCTAGATGAAGTTATTTCAGTTTTTACTAATATACTGAGCGCCATGGAAAACGCATCACTTAGTTAGTGAACAATATTCAAATGGTAACACACCAATAACAACACACGTGTACACTTATGGATGTTTAATCTGTAATCAACGGTACAAAGGCAGAGGGGTCAATACCAAAAGTACGACACAGATGTCAGTAGCGTGTCCTCCACGGGCTCTTACGCACGCTGTGCAGCGACGTCGCATGGAATTAAACAATGTTTGAAAGAAGGCCTGGGGCAAATTGTTCCATTCTTGGACAAGAGCAGCTTCTAAAGCAGCAATGGTGTGCATCTGTGGTCTCCGATACAGACGGCGTCCAATTTCATCCCAGACATGTTCTATCGGTGCCATGTCCGGAGACATGGCTGGCCAGTCCAAGACATTGATGTTGTTAGCAGCCAGGTAGTCAATACTGACACGGGCGGTATGCGGACGTGTATTATCCTGTTGGAAGTGCCGAAGTTGTGGGTGCGCTCGAAACATCGGAGCAACAATTGGTTGCAAGACATCACCACGGTAGGCTACAGCATTAACGCGACCCCTGCAAATGTGTAGGACGGTCCGGTGATGAAATGTGAAGCCTCCCCACACCATTACACTTCCCCCACCCCATCGATCCGTTTCGAAGACGCAGCAGTCTGCAAGACGTTCCCCAAGACGTCTCCACACACGTTGACGGCCATCAGCGTGATAAAGATGAAAGGGACTCTCATCACTGAAGAGCACACTTTGCCAGTGTACACTTCTCCATGTCTGGTTTCTTTGAGCCCATATCAAACGCCGCTGACGGTGATGATCCCTGAGGATAGCTCCAACAGAGGGTCGTCGTGCACGGAGTCCTACTTCTCTTCGACGACGTCTTACGGTGTTAGCATTTACTGGTCCATGTCTTCCGACGACTGCTGCACCTGTTCAAGTCGCTGGGCGGAATCTGTCACGCAGATGAGTGACCCGGATGTAGCGGTCTTGAGCCTGGGTTGTAACGCGTTGTGGACCAGGACGTTGACGGTCACGTGTTGATCCAGTAACTCGAACACGTTTCACCAACCTTACAATAATGGACTGATGACAATTGAAGTGTCTGGCAATAGCACGTGTAGACATGCCAGCCCTGGGCATTCCCATAACTTAATTCCCTTGATTTTCAGTAAGTCTCGGCATCTCTAGCTCGATTCCTTCACACGTTCAACAACAAATTACGACAGATTGACGTTTCACAGTTCATGCACTGCACATTAAGTCGAAAACACGCTTTTAAAGGGCTCACACAGAATGCTGCACGTGAATATTGGGTTTTTAGCGTTGAGGGCCGTGCATCAACATCAATAGTTGTCGTCCTCAAGAGTATAAGGAATAACTATTATCAAGATAATCCATTTAGAATTGTGACTTTCAGACGCTAAAGGCAAAAAGTGGGCGTGGCCCTGTCCCTGGGGGTCGGGACATTCACCAAAATCAATAGTGGACGCCCTCAGCCTATATGGAATACATATGTCAAGTACCAAGCTGATTCATTCGAAATTGCGGCCTGTAAACAACAAACACAAAAATTGGGCGTGGCTTGCCTTTGGGGGTCGGGACATGCAGTTGTCGTCCTTAGGCTATAAAGAATACATATACATAAGTTTAAAGACGATCCATTAAGAATCGTGGCCTGTAGGCAACACACACAGACATGAAGTAAAAATGGGTATGGCTCTGCTCCTGGGGGTTCATCCTTACGGTATAAGGAATAGGTATGCAAAGTTTTAAAAGGATCTGTTACGAATTGCATCCTGTACAAAGAATAAGTATTCAAGTTTCAAGATGATAAATTAAGAAATGTGGCTTGTAGACGACAAACAAATAAATACAAGGAATGGGCGTTGCTCTGCCTCTGGGGGTCGGGCATGCACCGGAAACAATAGGGATCATCCTTAGGGTATAAGGAATAAGTATAGAAAATTTCAAGACGATAAGTAAAAAATTGCGCCATGTAGGCAACATACAGACACCCAAAAAGAAAATGGGTGCGGCTCTGCCACTGGGGGCTGGGCACGCACCAAAAACAATAGGGATGGTCCTTGGGGTATATAAGGAATAAATATGCAAGGTTTGAAGTGGATCTGTTAAGAAATGCGACCTATAGACGACAAACAAACAAATACAAACAAAAAGAGTGTGGATTTGCCCCTTGGGGTCGGGCATGCACCAAAAACAATAGGGATCATTCATAGGGTATACAGAATAAGTATCCAAAGTTTGAAGAAAATCCAGTAAGAATTGCGCCCTGTAGGCGATCCGCAGACACACACACACACACATAGACAGGGGCGACGGCATAATACGTCAAGGCATCACTTAAGGAAATTTGGACATGATACCCCCCCCCCCCCCCCCCTGTTGTAATTGTGATATATTTTCATCTGATTTTGCTCGTAATGTTGGCGCAATCTTTGATAGTTTTATGCTTATGGGAGTCCAAGTAAATAATATTTGTAAATTGTGCTATTTTGATATTAGAAATATAGGTAAAATACGTAAATTTGTAACTGTAGAGGCCACTAAGTCCAGACGCGGATCCAGGATTTTTTGCAGGGGGGGGGGGGGGTCTAGGTTTGATAACGCCCAGCACCGAAGGCGCTCAACCAATTAAGTGGGGTTTGGGGGCCCTCCCCCAGAAAAATTTGGTAAATTAGATTCAATTTGGTGCATTCTGACGTATTTCCGGAAGGTAAATACCAAAATTACAGGTCTAAAAATCGCCAATAAAATCGCATAAAATTTTTCAAGTCTGAGCAGGGGGGTGTCCGGACCCCCCCCCCCCTCTGGATCCGCGCCTGAAGTCACTTGTTAATTCTCTTGTCACTTCTCGGTTAGATAACTTTAATTCACTTTTAGTTGGTTTACCGTTAAAGCTTATAGATAAATAACAAAAAGTACAGAGTATTGCAGCCAGGCTTGTGACCACATAACTCCTGTTTTATATAATTTACACTGATTTTAAGATTTTATTACTTTTAAATGCTTAAATAATCTAGCTCCTGTTTACCTCTCCGATCTTTTAGAACTTTATACGTGTATTCCCGCGAAGGCGCAGTTACAGAGCGTGACCAACATTAATCCGTCCCACGAAGGCGCAGATATCGACTTGTCGGCTTTTGTTTGAAGAGAGACATGTTGTCATTAGAACCAATTCACGGTGTTAAAGATTTTATGAATTTATGTTCACTCTGAATTTTATTCACCACTTAGCAACTAATGATTAAATGATGAATATCATCAAATCAAACCTATTCGCGCACTTTCAATCAGTGTCATTTTTAAGATCTATAAAATCACGTTACACTATCCGAAATTCTACTACAATGGCAAACACACAACTTGAATTCAGCTTTGTACCTACAAATCGCGGAGGACGATAAATGATGCTAAAATGTTGGTTAATTAGTTACCGTGGGGATTATGAAAGTGTAAATATACTCTCGTAGTGGTATAAATCAAATGTGGATATTAAAATGTCCAAAGAATTACTTGATGGTTTGCAATCTAGTTCCCTAGGTCGGTTGAAAGACATTATTCACAGTGTCTTTTCTTCTAAATCGGGAACTGCTAGATATCAATATTTAGTTGTCAATTACAATTCTTCATATTTCGTTAAGTACCATAGCGATTCCAGAAATAAATTCACCGCCATCAAGATAATTCAGATGTTGGATTTTTTAATTGATAACGTTTTTATTGAATTTGGAGGGGAAATATATCAGTAAGTGGTTGGTATCCACATGGGCACCAACTGTGCACCTTTGCTTGCTGATTTATTTCGCTATTCCTATGAAGCCGAGTACATACAGGCACTAGTTAACACAAATAAACGATTAGTCAGACATTTTAATTTTACTTATCGGTATATCGATGATGTTCTATCACTGAATAATCCTAAATTTAGTGATTATGTAGATTTCATATATCCGGATGAGCTTGAAATTAAAAATACTACTAACAGTGACAATTACGCTTCCTACTTGGATCTGCGTCTCGATTTTGACAATTGCCATAGACTGGGTGTTAAATTGTATGATAAACGTGATCACTATGACTTTCCGATTGTTAACTTTCCATTTATTAGTAGTAACATTCCTGTTTCACCAGCTTATGGAGTGTTTGTGTCTCACCTAAATCGTTACGCGAGAGCTTGTTCTTTTTATTCTGATTTTTTAAGTAGATCGAGACATTTGTCAACTAAGCCTCAACTCTGAATTTTATTCACCACTTAGCAACTAATGATTAAATGATGAATATCATCAAATCAAACCTATTCGCGCACTTTCAATCAGTGTCATTTTTAAGATCTATAAAATCACGTTACACTATCCGAAATTCTACTACAATGGCAAACACACAACTTGAATTCAGCTTTGTACCTACAAATCGCGGAGGACGATAAATGATGCTAAAATGTTGGTTAATTAGTTACCGTGGGGATTATGAAAGTGTAAATATACTCTCGTAGTGGTATAAATCAAATGTGGATATTAAAATGTCCAAAGAATTACTTGATGGTTTGCAATCTAGTTCCCTAGGTCGGTTGAAAGACATTATTCACAGTGTCTTTTCTTCTAAATCGGGAACTGCTAGATATCAATATTTAGTTGTCAATTACAATTCTTCATATTTCGTTAAGTACCATAGCGATTCCAGAAATAAATTCACCGCCATCAAGATAATTCAGATGTTGGATTTTTTAATTGATAACGTTTTTATTGAATTTGGAGGGGAAATATATCAGTAAGTGGTTGGTATCCACATGGGCACCAACTGTGCACCTTTGCTTGCTGATTTATTTCGCTATTCCTATGAAGCCGAGTACATACAGGCACTAGTTAACACAAATAAACGATTAGTCAGACATTTTAATTTTACTTATCGGTATATCGATGATGTTCTATCACTGAATAATCCTAAATTTAGTGATTATGTAGATTTCATATATCCGGATGAGCTTGAAATTAAAAATACTACTAACAGTGACAATTACGCTTCCTACTTGGATCTGCGTCTCGATTTTGACAATTGCCATAGACTGGGTGTTAAATTGTATGATAAACGTGATCACTATGACTTTCCGATTGTTAACTTTCCATTTATTAGTAGTAACATTCCTGTTTCACCAGCTTATGGAGTGTTTGTGTCTCACCTAAATCGTTACGCGAGAGCTTGTTCTTTTTATTCTGATTTTTTAAGTAGATCGAGACATTTGTCAACTAAGCCTCAACTACAAGGATACTTGCGCACTAAACTTATAAAATCCTTTAAAAAGTTTTATGGCCGTCATATTGACTTGATTGGTAAATATAACATGTCTCTCTCAGCTATTATTCTAGATATATTTAATTGACGTGTAGCCTATTTACTATCTCTGATTATGTCTATTACATCGTTAACACTGTTCATCACGTGCATTTTGCATACCGATAGTCTATTGGCTAATCATGCTATTTTACCGAGATTTCGACTAATAGTTTGGATGCAGCTATGGCGGGTGTGGCGCCAGGGAGGGTAAGCTTACTCTTCAGGACACCTGTTACCACTGTTTGTTGTGTATTTTGTACACGATGAACAGTCCATTTGCTGATTACACTATTTTGCCTGTTGCGTTTTTTAGGACTTCGAATTTTGTCTAATGGTTTGGATTGTTCGTACTTGGTTTTATTTTATTTCTTAACATAACAATCTATAACACCATTGTTACGTTTTTAATCCATTTTAATCCCTAGGAGCTGGATTCCCGCGAAGTCGTCGAAAACGACCTTTTTTAATCCGTTACGGCCAATAACTGCGCCTTCGTGGGAATAAACCCTTTATACACCCTGTCGAACATTACGTACATCATGTAAACTACTTTTAAAGCCCAAAACGGTTCAACTAGTCTCTTATGGTCAGCACTCTTTTAGTTATCAAGCACCTGTTTATGGAATAATCTACCATTTAGTTTTAGATGTTGTACATCTCTATATTCTTTTAAAAGACAACTTAAACACATTTATTTAATCAGGCTTTTAACTGACTCCGTATACGATCTTAACATGTCCATAATCTTGTTGTTTATTTTTGATTACACTGTCACTTTGTAAAGTGCCCCTGAACATGTTATATGAAAGGGTGCACTATAAATATGCTGTAATAATAATAATAATACTTGACTTGTGCTTACATGGAACGGTCTTGAGAATTTTCTGGAGACGGTATTTTATAAAGATTCTTACGTAAGAATAAGTGAAGCGCAACTTTGAGCTTACTTTAAGAATTTTCTACGAATCGTTCCCTGGTTTCGATATACGTGGTTCTTAAATTCTTTGCGTGTCCATGCGTTGCATAATCAGATGTTTACGTACCACAGGTTTATTTTTGTGGTCCATCAACCGCTCATGTTACTGCTAATTCAGCTTGAAAATGGCAATTGTTTTATGAACAGTTGGCGGCTAATTGTAAATAATGTTTGGCTAGCTTGAAGGTCACAGGTTCGCTCCTAGTGTTGGCCGAGAAAGTTCCTCAGGAATACATCCGATGTTGTTTCCGCTTGTCAGTAGTGCAGGACGGGAGGTCTGACAAAAACAGTTGTCTAGTCGTTCAGATGAAACGAAAAACTGAGGTCCCATGTACACATTGGCATGCATTTAAAGATCCCCTGGCAGTTAGAATTCAATATAAGAGTAAGCCTTAACACTTTTGTTCAGACAAAAACTCCCTAGTAACGCACTGGTGGGGAGTTGGATGACCAAATGGTAAGCGTGTACACGTTGTATCATAGGGTATTTCATTGAGTCAACTGGTGTGGTTTCATTTCCCTGGTTGTACGTCACAAGGAGTAGGGTCGCCTGTCCAACCTTGTGGATTTTCTCGGGGTCCTCCGGTTTACTCCCAATGCTGGCTCACTAGCCTGGAGGTCCTGTGTTCGATCCCTGCATTGGCTGAGAAAGTTTATCCAGATTTTCCGGGGTGGTTCACCCTTGTCAGTGATTCGGGATGGAGGGCCTGACAAGGACAGCTGTCTAGTCTGCGGATGGTACGAAAAACCGAGGTCCCGTGTACAGACTGGCGTGCACGTAAAAGATCCCTTGACAATTGGAATTCGATATAAAAAAAGGCCATGGCACTGTATGGCGTATGCCCATCTTCATTAGCCCTTCATTAGCGTTAAACCCCATTTCATTTCATTTGTTGTAATTATGTAAATTGTGCTGGTTTTTGTTTTGACATTTGATTGCAATTACATTTAGAATTCTAAATGGTTATTGGTAAATAGAGAGAAAAATGGGGTGCACATAAAAGATCCCTTTCCCTCAAAGGACACTATATGTGTGGGCCCGTCTTCATAAGCCCAGTATACGAGCAGAACTGTAGGACGTTAAACCTCATTTCATTTCATTTCACTTTTTTGTTAATATTTTGTCTATAAATAGTGTGCAGTTAGTAACAGTTTTTGTTCCATCTCGGTATGACCCACCATAGGGTTGTACCTATTTATATTGTTTCATGTCTGAGTCCCAGGGACAGAGTCACACCAACTTTTTGTGTTTTTTTTGTCTACAGGCTGCAATTCTGAATGGATCATTTTGGAACTTGGTATATTTATTCCTTATAACGTAAGGATATAAATAACTATCAATTTCGGTGCATGGCTCGACCCATGGGGGTGGGGCCACGCCCACTTTTTAGTTAATGTTTTGTCTATAAATATTATATAGGTTACAATTATTAACAGGTTTTGTTCAAGTTGCCTGAAAGAATGCTTAAAATTTAGAGTTTGGTTAACATTAAACTGACATTTGTTTACGTAAGAAAATCAACGATAAAATAATAACAGTAATTTAATTGTTAGTATACTGACATTTTAAAACTGACAATTGTTTTACGTTTATGTTAGGTTTATGTTAAATTCACGTTAGAAAACTAGTGTTAAATTAACGGTTAAAATTATGACATAAAACTAACGTTACATTAACGTTAGACAACTACCGTTATATTAACGTTAGAAAATTAACGTTAGATTTACGTCAGAAACCTAACCATAAGCTAAGGGCTAGAAACCTGCCGTAAAATTTACGTTACGATTAACGTTAGAATTATCACCAATAACACATATATAATTATTTTGTCTGAATTCCAACCATTTATCAATTGTTAGAATGTGCACACAATGGTATGGTTATTTAATCAAGAAGTATGTAAAGCGAGAAAAATTGGTAAGAAAACCGTCATACAATTTACGCCATTTTCTGGCGTAAAAGAAAACATAACCATTATGACGTAAAAGTAACGTAAATTTAACCCTAAAATTTTACCATTATTGGACGCTAACCAAAATCTAACCATAATGACGTAAAGGTAACGTAAATCTAACCATCCATGTTAACTTAGTAATGGTTTTGGGATGGAATCGGCCTGAACCAGAGACTGGGTCCTGTGGTGTTCCAAAATCTTGGTCCAGGGAGAGGAGGCGGCATCACAGCAGTGCGCTACATCGATTACATCATACCACATTTCGCACGTCATCGAAACAACGTTTTCCAGCATAACAACGCCAGAGTTACTCGGGACTTTCTACAGCAGAACGGTGTCAACGTTATGCACTGGCCAGTCCTTAGTCCGGACATAGACCCGATTGAACATCTTTGGGGTGAAATTCAGAGGAGACCTAATAAGGTCGTACCGATACCATACACAGCCGATGAATTATTGTGCCAGGCTTTTCCGAGAGAGTGGTTCAAGGTGCCAATGGCGTTCATCAATCGTCTGGTCCACATATTGTTCACAAAAATTGCTTTGATCCATTTAGTAAGTCGTTTTATTTGATTAATGTGCCTCTCTGATTTGAAATCGTTGTGATGCTTTTATTTTAGCTGTTTAGCATATTTACTGACACTAAAAAGTAGTCTTAACGACAACCATGCAAACTTTACTTTATTGTGAAACGTAAGTAGAAGAATTGAAAATCAGAAGTAAGTAACTTGTCTGCCCTCCTCTTGCAGCCAGACATCGAGGAAATACCCCTGTGAGTGGCTATTTGTTGGAATCTTCTTCAGTCTCGTCCCAATGTTGGTGCCAGTTATAGCTATAGTACCCGTGTCCCCTTGTAATAGCCCAGAGGCGTGTATCCCGTATTCAGGTGTCCACTTGGGTATAGCAATGCATCTTCCACATTGTCATAATGGCAAGTGTTGTACTGGCCCTAGCTTTGTAAAAGTCCCAATCCCATCCCCAATGCCTGGACCATAAATTCGTGATTTACAACATTGCCGCTCTGTCGAATTCAATTTTATGTGTTTGAGATATTTAATCTATGGCAGGGCTGGATTAAAGGGGTGGGGGTGATACTTGTGCCAAATACAAATAAATCTATGTACCATACTGACGTACAAATTGCATTTGTGTTAATGTGAGAGGTGGTCTACGATATCACCCTTGGTGGAAGTGGATGTAAAATCCCACAAACGAACGAACGATGTGACAGACAATGATGTGCATCTCAACAGTCATATTTTAGCTGCTTTATAGTGCGTCTCATATTATGTTTCGAAATTGACGAGCTAACAAAGAACACCATACCCGTTTCACCCCTTTGATAGTTCCATGCCTATCGGACCACCATTATGTGTAGGATTATTAAATATAAAAGAACTTGCTAATAGAGAACAGTGTATTGCGTAAATTAATTAATGTTTATTTGGAAAACAAAATATTTCTTGGTCTATATGTTCAAGTTAAAATCTTGTAGGAGTTGAAAATCTTTACAACAGAACAAAACTGTGCCATCAATAGAACAATATAGCAGTGCAATACATTCTAAACGGGCGAGGAGGGGCATAATTATCTTTTCTCCTGTAGGTTAGGTTAAAATATGGTGTATAAATCAGGGAAGAATTTCATCTACTATGGTCTTATTCTAATATTAAATTTATTATCTTGTAGAAACCGTTGACAATAAATTGAGAGCTATCATTTTAGGGAACATATTTTCTACTGTTTTCAATTCGCTCGGACACTGTTTCCATTTTTTCAAATAATTTCGGAAAAATTTGTATTTTTAGGAAATTTGTGAATCTTGGTTTTCTGCAAATGGGTGTACGGATTAACGGTGGGTTCAGTGAGTAAACATTGACTCGCTAATCTAAAGGTTCAATGTTCGATCCTTGCTTTTGCCGAGAAAGTTCATCGGTATTTTCAGGCGTGGTTCCCCATTGTCAGTGCTGTAGGACCGAGGGTCTGGCAAAGGACAATGTCTAGTCGTTCGGATGGGACGTTAAATCCCATTTCATTTCATTCCACGGGTGTAAATCGTTGTCTCTTGGGTTGATGTTTGTTAAGCGCTCCTAGTAGGTCTAATGTAGAAATTGGTTTTCCAAGAATGTGTCTTAATTAGAAAAATCAATAATATTTTTATAGTGAAACCGTTGTGCTCAGGAATACCGTGCCCAATAGAACACGTGTTCAATTAATGCCTTTTTGGAAGACAAACTTTGTATAATGTCCGACTAGATTTATTTACACTCTACACTTATGTACCGAGCTTTCGTTCGTATTTCAAGCCGTAATTAATTTCTTCCATTGAGTAACGTAATTAAATGACTATCTATTATTCAAAGTTACTTTTTTATTGTCCCCCGCCTTTCGAAGAAAGTTGGGGGACTATTAAAATGGGTTCGTCCGTCTGTCTGTCTGTCTGCCTGTCCGTCACACTTTTTGGGACATAATAACTCTCTTCCTAATTGAGCTAGAATGTTCAAACTTGGTGTATGTGTTTATTGATGGAGTTCGAAGATGAGCATTTTCCGCTTAAGGTAAGCAGAGATAAGCAATTTGATTGGTTGATACTTTGGGACACGATAACTTTTGTTCTAATTAAGTGAGATTGATGAAACTTGGTGTATAGTTTCATTACAGTAATACCTTGACTAAGTTCGATAATGGGCATTTTCTGCTCAGGGTAAGCAGAGCGATACGCAATTTGATTGGTCGAGACTTTGGAACACAATAACTCTCCTTCTAATTGAGTTAAAATGTTCAAACTTGGTGTATATGCTTATTAGGTCAATGCCTTGATGGAGTTCGAAGATGAGCATTTTCCGCTTAGGGTAAGCAGAGATAAGCAATTTGATTGGTTGATGCTTTGGGACACGATAACTTTAGTTCTAATTAAGTGAGAGTGATGAAACTTGGTGTATAGTTTCATTACAGTAATACCTTGACTAAGATCGATAATGAGCATTTTCTGCTCGGGGTAAGCAGATTGATAAGCAATTTGATTTGCCGAGACTTTGGAACACAATAAGTCTTCTTCGAATTGAGTTAAAATGTTCAAAATTGGTGTGTATGCTTATTAGGTCAATGCCTTGATGGAGTTCGAAGATGAGCATTTTCTTCTTAGTGTAGGCAGAGATAAGCAATTTGATTGGTTGATACTTTGGGACAAGATAACTTAGGTTCATCTTGATTGATGATTGTTATGCCAATACAATGACTGCATTCTCATTCAGTAATGGATTCGACAGTAACAGTGTATAGAAACGATTGACTCGGACACGAGGGCCCTTTGCCTTGGCCAGAGGGGCCCTTTTGTCAAGCGTGGGGGCCCTTTGGTCTACCTATAGGGTCCCTCTAACTAGGGTAAATTTTCATTTTTCTCGTCGGTTTTAGCATTTTTATACGCCCACATTTTCATGTGGACGTATTATGTCGTCGCCCCTGTCCGTCCGGACGTCCACAATTTTTTTTGTGGACTCTCTACAGGTCACAATTGTTATCCGATTTTGACGAAACTTGAAATATAGGTTTATCCCCATAAGATCTCGGTTCATGGATTATGGCCCCTGATTGTACGAAATATCATGTTTTTAGCTTTTGGACCCTATAGAGGTCACAATTTTGAACCGATTGTGATGAAACTTGACATGCATGTTTATAACCCCAAAATCTTGGTTCCTTTCGATATTTGCGCCCATCGGATCGTAACTTCCTGAATTATAGCTCCGAAAAATCGCCCTTTTTAGCTTGTGGTCCCTCTGGAGGTCAAAATTATTATCCGATTTAAAAAACCGTTTGATTATATCACCGTTACATGGTAATGAAGGCTGAGTTCGAATTTCGTGAAAATCGGACCAAAATTGACAAACAAAATGGCCGCCGTTTGTACGCGAATAGTGTGAAAATATGTTATATCAAGGTTGTGGAACCTATAGAGGTCACAATTTTGAACCGATTGTGACGAAACTTGACATGCATGTTTATAACCCCAAAATCTTGGTTCCTTTCGATATTTGCGCCCATCGGATCGTAACTTCCTGAATTATGGCCCCTGATTGTCCGAAAAATCGCCCTTTTTAGCTTGTGGTCCCTCTGGAGGTCAAAATTATTATCCGATTTAAAAAACCGTTTGCTCATATCACCGTTACATGGTAATGAAGGCTAAGTTCGAATTTCGTGAAAATCAGACCAAAATTGACAAACAAAATGGCCGCCGTTTGTACGCGAATAGTGTGAAAATATGTTATATCAAGGTTGTGGACCCTATAGAGGTCACAATTTTGAACCGATTTTGATGAAACTTGACATGTATGTTTATAACCCAAAGATCTTGGTTCCTTTCGATATTTGCACCCATCGGATCGTAACTTCCTGAATTATGGCCCTGATTGCCCTTTTTTGCTTGTGGTCCCTCTGGAGGTCAAAATTATTATCCGATTTAAAAAAACGTTTGATTATATCACCGTTACATGGTAATGAAGGCTGAGTTCGAATTTCGTGAAAATCGAACCAAAATTGACGGACAAAATGGCCGCCGTTTGTACGCGAATAGTGTGAAAATATGTTATATCAAGGTTGTGGACCCTATAGAGGTCACAATTTTGAACCTATTTTGATAAAACTTGACATGTATGTTTATAACCCATTATAGGGTTGGTCGATTTTCAGTGTTTTTCAAAATGACAACTTTGGACTAGTCAAGATAGTAAGGTCATTGTACGGTAATGATTCACCCAAGAGATGGCATCTATAGTTATAACCACTTTTTGAGGAAATCATTTTCAAAAATCGTGCAAAATCGATTATAAATATAGCAAATTTTTCAAGCAATTTTTGAAGAATAATACTGCTGTTGTTTCATTAAATGATCGCAAACGTTACATATGTAGAACACATATTAAAATGTTCGTATTGTAGAGTCATATTGCTATATTATTTGCTCGTAAAACGAAATGTTGGGACCTATAAAGGAGTCTTCATCACTGCAAAAAGTTCTAAATTCCAAGATCATCGTATTTCTCAGTATAATAGCCCTTTGACATAAATGATGATCTCATTCGATGACTTAGTACTTTGGCCTGAATATGTTTGTGACGAGAGTCCAATCCATAAACCGTCCCAGAAGCCTCAGAAACCAGCTTCACAGCCCTTTCAACGCTTTGTGAATCCGATGGCAGTTCTATCAGTTCAAGTTTGTCACCATGTAGAAGTGATTCCTGTAGCTGCTCATCGGATAAGTGTTCTGTCAGAGCAGGTTCACATATGCCTGGTTGCGATAGCTTGATTAGCTCTGACCAATGTGTGGCCTCCGTGTTGATAGATGTGATTCTCTTCAGCTTTTTTTTCACCGCCTTGCCTTTTCTGATTGACAAGATTTTCTTTATTCCAGTTTCACGAATATCAAGTTCATCTGACTTGACCATGGAGTAGAGAACATTCTCGGGTAGAAAGGCGAGGGCGTTGAATTTTAGGTTGTGAAAAACAACACTCTGTATTTCGTCTGATTGTTGTTTCATACGTTGAATCCCATTGTATAGGTATAGCTGCTGACTATGAAACCTGCAGTCCTTTTTTATTTCGAACCAACTTACTGCATACACTTCTACTATGTATTTTATAGCAACCTGCAGTTTGTCTTTTAGGTCAGGAGGGTAGGCACCTCTTGTCCACAAGCACATCAGTCTAATCGCCAAGGTAAGCCATCTCGCATGATTCAACGGTCCAATTTTCCAAGCAGCATGTTTAGGGTTAACTTTACCCTTTGAAATTCCCCACACATATTCCAGAAGATGACAATGATTTCCTGTTTATTTCTTTTGCTTTCTTAAAGCATGATTTATCCACCTTCTTTACAATGTAATATTCGTCATAGAGGGGAAGTCTTGGATTCACACTTCTCCAAACTTCAATTAGTACCTTTGCTATCATTTTTGAAATATCATAGTTGGTTGACTGTTTTTCACAAAGTAGCTGTATTGTATCACTTGGCGTAAAGTAGGTGGCTCAGTTTTGTCAAGTGGTGTTGGCAGGCCACAGAACTTCTTGGCGCTCTCTTGTCGAGTTACTGTTGACTTCCGTTTCTTGCCCATCGTTTTTCAAAGAAATGTCTGAAAAATTTTACGCATCAGAAATCCGCACAACCAAAATCATGTAAATCCAACGTGCTCCTCTGAGATCCTACAGCCTCTATGACCTGAGAGACGATTATCATCACCTCTTTTGTCGTTGAATGATAGATCTGAGGGGAGGACGTTCCATCCGCATGATTTTAATAGTGTGTGTTGTTCAGATTTCTCCTTCATTAACATTATTTCTCAGGAATTTATCAGAAATATACCTGAAAATATGAAAAATGGCCTTTTTGACCCCAAATTCGACCTCCTGATTGATTCAAATTAAACCAGTGGGGGCAAAATGACAGAAATACGATTGAGTAGGTATACATTGTGCGATATAATATAAATAATGTAAGTTTCATGACGCAATGGTGGCCTAAAACGGGAGAAAGTAGTGAATTTGACAAAATTCTTCTGGCCCAAAAGGCTTATAAAAGTAGACGAGTATCCTCGCAACACAAAAGCAACGAGAAAAAAGCCAATTAGTCCTACGTGATCAGTATGCTAGCACCTTTCAATCGAGACAAGTCCAAACTCCCAGTTCCGAAATCAACCTACCCTACCCAAAGATCTTGGTTCCTTTCGATATTTGCGCCCATCGGATTGTAACTTTCTGAATTATAGCTCCTGATTGTCCGAAAAATCACCCTTTTTAGCTTGTGGTCCCTCTGGAGGTCAAAATTATCATCCGATTTAAAAAACCGTTTGATTATATCACCGTTACATGGTAATGAAGATTGAGTTCAAATTTTGTGAAAATCGGACCCAAATTGACAGACAAAATGGCCCCCTTTTGTACGCAATTAGTGTGAAAATATGTTATATCAAAGTTGTGGACCCTATAGAGGTCACAATTTTGAACCGATTTTGATGAACCTTGACATGCATGTTTATAACCCCAAAATCTTGGTTCCTTTCGATTACATGGTAATGAAGATTGAGTTCAAATTTTGTGAAAATCGGACCCAAATTGCCAGACAAAATGGCCCCCTTTTGTACGCAATTAGTGTGAAAATATGTTATATCAAAGTTGTGGACACTATAGAGGTCACAATTTTGAACCGATTTTGATGAACCTTGACATGCATGTTTATAACCCAATGATCTTGGTTCCTTTCGATATTTGCGCTCATTGATTCGTAACTTCTTGAATTATGGCCCCTGATTGTGGTCCCGCTGGAGGTCAGAATTATTGTCCCATTTATAAAAACATTTGATTATATCACTGTTACATCGTAATGAAGGTTGAGGTCGAATTGACTGAAAAAATGGCTGCCGCTTGTACGCGAAGAGTGTAAAAATATGGTATATCATGGTTGTGATCCCTGTAGAGGTCACAATCTTCATTCAATTTTGATGAAACTTGAAACACATGTTTACAACTTAACAATCTTAGTTCCTTTCGATATTTGTGCATATCGGATTGTAACTTCCTGAATTATGGCCCCTGATTGTACGAAAAATGACCTTTTTTTTACCTTGTGGACCCTTTTGGGTCAGAATTATTATCGTATTTAAAAAACTGTCTGATTATATCACCGTTACATCGTAATGAAGGTTGAGGTCGAATTTCGTGAAAATCGGACCAAAATTGACAGCTGTTCTTGTCAGGCCACCCATCCTTCATCACTAACAAGGGGAAACCACGCCAGAAAATCTAGATGAACTTTGTCACCCAATGCAGGGATCAAACACCCAACCTCAAGGCTACCGAGCCAGCATCTTACCCACTTAGCAACATGATCCCCAGTCGAAGCCTACTGAAATGCACCTTTATAACCAAAAGATCTTAATTCATTTCGATATTTGCACATATCAAATTCTAACTTAATGATGTAGGAAAAATCATTTTCGGTATTACTTGTTCTCTATCCATCTCTCGAAAATGTGGGCGTATCCTGCCTGGCAGTGCCAGCCTATCTTTCTTTATAAAACACTTTTGGATGACACTTCGTGTACAGTTTGATTGCTCGATACGTTTGAAAAAAATAAATGTGCGATTAATTAATATGTGTCATCTATTTATTTTGGGATTTCGGCGGGGGACATCAGCTTCACTGTTGGCTTGTTAATCAATAAAATGACAATATTGAGAAAGTAATTAGAGAATAAATCATTTTATATTTTCAGATGATTAAAAACAATATTGTTCACTTCAAAGCTTTATAGAAAAAAAGTTAACCAGCAGTCTTAGCGCATGGTTTCAAGTCATAATTATCTTTCTAAGTTTCTTGATGAATTTACCAAGACCCACACATACAGTTTTATTAAAAGAAGAAGAGCCGAACAATTGCGACATTATATTTATGATGTTCCATCGCTACAGGTGTACCAGAAGGTGACAGAATAATTGTTCGATAGTAACGAAGTTTATTTTGAGATCACACGGCATCGATGGCGACAACGACCGTGGCTCACTATTAACGGAAAATTCTATGCCATCTATATCCGCCCTGGGTAATAGTCCATTGTGTATGCTCATGTAGATCGATACTGGGATTATGAAGGGGATGTTTGAATCTGTATGCATTGTGATATTGGGACTTTATCAATATAAGTTTTATCACTAAGCAACGTCCATTGCAGTACCGTAAACCGGTCGATATACAGTTTAACAGCTAATGTAACCATTCTTTACTTAGTCGATATAAAATATTTTTACCTGCGCACGCGGTCGTTTCTCTCGTTTGAATACGAGACAGGAGTCCAGGAACCCGAATACACAAGTACGAACGGATCACACAGGACTAATTCACAGTTGTTATTCGATAGTTTCAGACGATACTTTACCGACTTAAGCGTATACTTTTTTGATTAAACTTATTAATACCTGATAATCTGAAAAAAAAGAATTTAAAAGTTCGGAGTACAATATGGATGTTATACCAGCGTTTATCCTCTTTTTATTGAGTATTTATTCACAAGTAGGTCCAGGTTTAGGTGAGTTGACTTTTATAAGCTCTATTGTATTAATCAATGTGAGAACAATCGTTTATAAAAGTAACCCTTTTATACGCCCACATTTTCATGTGGACGTATATTGTCGTCGCCCTTGTCCGTATGGACGTCCGTCCGTCCGTCCACAATTGTTTGTGGACAATCTACAGGTCACAACTGATCCGATTTTGACGAAATTTGAAATATAGATTTATCTCCAAAAGATATCCACTGCTTTCGATATTGGCATGTATCGGATCGAAATTTCATGGATTATGGCCCCTGTTTGTCCGAAAAATCACATTTTTAGCTTGTGGACCCTATAGAGGTCATAATTTTGAATCGATTTTGATGAAATTTGAAATGCATGTTTATAACCCAAAGATCTTGGTTCCTTTCGATATTTGCGCATATCGGATTGTAACTTCCTGAATTATGGCCCCTGATTGTACGAAAAATCGCCTTTTTTAAACTTGTGGTCACTCTAGAGGTCACAATTATTATGTGATGAATTATGTGATTTATAAAACCGTCTGATTATATCATCGTTACACTAATGAAGGTGAGTTCGAATTTCGCGAAAATCGGACCAAAATTGCCAGACAAAATGGCCGCTGCTTGTACGCAAATAGTGTTAAAATATGGTATATCAGGGCTGTGGATCCTGTATAAGTCACAATTTTAATTCAATTTTAATGAAACATGAAATACATGTTTATAATCCCAAGATCAAGGTTCCTGTCGATATTTGCGCATATCGGATTGTACGAAAAATCGACTTTTTTTTAGCTTCTGATCCCTCAAGAGGTCACAATTATTATCCGATTTTAAAAAACGTTTGATTATATCACTGTTACACTGTAATGAATGTTGAAGTCAAATTTCGTAAAAATCGGACCAAAACTGCCTGACAAAATGGCTGCCGTTGTACGCGTATTGTGTAAAAATATGTTATATCAAGGTTGTGGACCCTGTAGAGGTCACAATTTTAATCCGATTTTGATGAAATTTGAAATGTAAGTTTATAACCCAAAGATTGTGGTTCCTTTCGATATTCGTGCACACTGGACCATAACTTCCTGAATTATGGCCCCTGTTTGTACGAAAAATCACGTTTTTTTTTCAGCTTGTGGACCCTATGGAGGTCACAATTTTATTCCAAATTAAAAAAAAAACAACCTTTGACTACATCCCCGTTACACATTAATGAAGGTGGAGTTCGAATTTCGTGAAAATCGGACCACAATTGCTGGATAAAATGGCCGCCGTTTGTACGCGAATAGTGTAAAAATATGATATGTATATCAAGGTTGTGGACCATGTTGAGGTCACAATTTTAATTTGATTTTGATGAAACTTGAAATGCATGTTTATAGCCTAAAGATCAAGGTTCCTGTCGACATTTGCGCAGATCAGATTGTAACTTCCTGAATTATAGCCCCTGATTGTACGAAAAATCGACTGTTACACTGTAATGAATGTTGACGTCAATTTCGTAAAAATCGGACCAAAACTGCCGGACAAAATGGCTGCCGTTGTACGCGTATTGTGTAAAAATATGTTATATCAAGGTTGTGGACCCTGTAGAGGTCACAATTTTAATCCGATTTTGATGAAATTTGAAATGTAAGTTTATAACCCAAAGATTGTGGTTCTTTTCGATATTCGTGCACATTAGACCATAACTTCCTGAATTATGGCCCCTGATTGTACGAAAAATCACGTTTTTTAGCTTGTGGACCCTATGGATGTCACAATTTTATTCCAATTTAAAAAAACGTTTGACTACATCCCCGTTACACATTAATGAAAATCGGACCAAAATTGACGGATAAAATGGCTGCCGTTTGAACGCGAATATTGTAAAAATATGATATATCAAGGTCGTGGACCCTGTTGAGGTCACAATTTTAATTCGATTTTATCATTTTTTCCCCATTAATTAGCCCCTTTTTGTAACCTTTCACCTCGTCTTTCTATATGACATTCCCTTCCATCTTCTTTGTACTTATACAACTCAGTGGACATGCACATAGTAAGGAGCTTTAAATCGAAATGAACAGAACTTGAAAATGTTTATTGTTATAATAAGATGTGGCGTGTTTTATATTTAAATCTTTTCCTAGTTTCGGAAATTTCGTTCAAAATGGTGATTGTTTTTCGAAAATAAAATAGAAAACAATTTTGATGGACATTTTGCCCTATCTTAAAATAGCCAGTGTGCTTTCATGGAATCGAACGCCGTAGGCACGAAAATATTTGTCAGATATCAACGTACACTATGTATGAGCTTTTAATTATGGGACTGTGGCTTAAAAGTTTTAGACACTTTCCTGACATTTGACTTCATTGATGGGGGCAAATTTCTTGTGAACGAGAGAAGAAGAAATGGGACAGAATCTCTAGGCCCGCCTGCTTTTTGAGAGTTGACAGTACATTAATTTTCTACAGTCTGTGACTACACGATCCACTCACTAATGCTACTTACTAGGCGGTTTACTTTTATTTTTTGGGGACTGGGCATGATAGGGCATTGTGTCACAGACTTATTGATCTCATGGCGGGGGCGGGGGGGGGGGGGGCTCCCTAAAGCCGTGACTAACTTCATTCATGATTAGCAATGATTCACTGAGTGTTTTTTTTGGTTTTTTTTAGAAAGGAGCGTTTTGCAACTGATATTATTATATGGATATACATCAATTACGTACTCAATTACAAACTATCTGGTTAACGTTATTTTGCCAAAGCATATCTCATATACCACACAAAACATATGTACGAAACTTTGTACTCACATCACTTTATAATATTACTTATAATTTTTGTGATTCGATGGAACATGTCTCAAAAAGTTCATAAACGCAATTAAAATACACATCTCCCTATTCCCATTACATATAAGGCATTCTGTATTGATCTTCGGTACTGATTCGAAGAAAAGGGCAATGACCTGGTAAAAAAACTTATTAGGCCTATGTGTGTGGAGGACGAAGATACTTGATAACGGCATTCAAGGATGTACAATAATTATATTCCATATAATTGTGAACTATGTATTTCTATTTCAATCACTGAAGGACAGTGTTGTTCGTAAACACAGTGTTTACGAATATAAATTACCTCGTAAATGTTGTTATGAATACGTGACCTGATTACCTCGTAATTAATTTACCCCAATCCTAACCGAACCCTTTACTGCCCTTACGAATAGTCAATACCAAGCCAAAATAAAGCATTGTATTAGGGTATTTGGATTAGTGATGCGGCATGGTACAGGGGTGGATCTAGGAATTTTGAAAAATGGGGGTGGGGTGCCGCAAAATGAGGGCACTGACCGCGGAGACGGGGCACGCTGCTGATAGGGGGGTTGGGTGGGGTTCCCCCTAAGAAAATTATCCGTCACTTCCTTGCATCTGTAGCCATTCCAAGAGTATTTGGCTGATATTTTCGTCTAAGTAAACGTTCGGAACGGACATATATGTATTTGGGTCTGAGAAAAGGCACTTTCAGTAGTAAAAAAAAGGCATTGTCGAAAATTTTGTGTCAAGATATAACGCGGATATCGGCATGTTTACTAATCTTAATTTCCATTTGAGATTATTGAATAAACAGTGGCTCATAATATCGGTCTTTCGAGCGCCTGGATAATCAAGTTAATTTGCGAGAAACGGCTATTCCACTACCTGGCTTAAAATCGAAGGGCCAACGATTGGGATTTATAGACGAAAAAGCAACAAACAATCAATTCAATAAGATAAGTTATGATAAATGAAGAAAATATCACATGTTCAACAATATAAAGACAAATAATAATAATATACGTACATGGATGTAATTTATGCAATAAGATTCCCGATTCTCATTACGCAAATGGACTCTTCGAGGCAAACAACCGCGTGGAAAAAATCAGTCAAATGCCATTTTTTCGAATCAGTTGCAGGAACCGAAATAGTTCGCGAAACTAATACGCGGTGGGTTTATTGTCCATTCGACCACACTTTTCGACCAATCAGAAACAAGGAAATTTCAGATTTGTGCTACAATTAACTATAAACTTAAACATTTCATCAAACAAACTAAATTAACGGGATATCCGCTGAAATCGGTCATTTTAATCAAATAACATATTAAATCTAAAAGTAACATTTTAAATTCGATGTTGCTTTATATCAGTGAGATCACGGATCTTGTCGCTGCCTTGGAGGGAGGTAGTGGTGGTTGTTTTAAATTAGTAATGTGCCGTGTTCATGTTATTGTTTAAGTTACTGTTTGATTTATGTTCCTGTTGTATTTATGCTTTTGTAGCCTGTTTCCTATTTGTTTCCGATGGAATTCATCTGAGTAAAAAGAAGAGACTCAAAAGAAAAAAAAAGATGAAAAAAAGAATTGTTTTAAAAACCCATATTTTTTGCTTCTGTTTTATTTAACTTAGAACTTTGCTAGTTATTGATCAAACTTTGTGAAACTGCAAGAAAATCAATCACGTTTATTGAAGTACTAGCGGCATCAGTTCTAATATCAATTTTACTCAACATTCCATGTCATCACTTCTAATATCAATTTTACTCAACACTCCATGTCATAAAAAGGCGAAAAAAATACCAGTATATAAAAAACAAGACTAAAACATATTGATCACATTGAAAACAATGGCTTTATCTGTGTTTAATATCGCAATTGTTAGAACTGTCTGAATAATAATCCTTTGCCAAACAATATATAATCAAAATTTAATAGAACCAAACCGGTTAGAGTCTCAAACCGAGGCTTCTTAACTCTTGACAAAATAGGTAATTTTAAAAATCCATCTAGAAAGACGTTAACCCTAATTTCATATCATTTCCATTTCTCAATCTATTGTCAACCATGATTTGAAAATAAATAAAATTGGTTGGTTTCAGATTATTCTCAACGGTTTCAGATAATTCCCAAGAATTGAACCGAAGAACTAAAGTGCCTAAAACCACGTTATAGGATTGTCTTCGCTCACCAGGAAAAGTTACAAAAGTTATACCGTTTGTATTGAATTAAATCACATTTTCACGGATAAAATCATTTTAAAGAAAAAACGAATATATCAAGTAGTTCTTTTTTTCGCAAATTTAGTTTTGATTTAAAGGAGTGAAAGTGTAAAATGTGTTAAGGACTGGTGTGGTAATACAATCAGTAATGGGGTAAACACCATTTCATTAAACAAAAAACTGCAAATATCCACAGAGATATATCCACTTTTAAAAATAAATCATAATCGTAATATATTTCATTAGACCAATTCATTTGAATTCCTACCACGAAAGAATAATTTGAACTTTGTCCGCAATTTAGTCTTTGATCATCCATATCTCTTGCAAATGACAAAGTCAAGAGATTGCCTTTGAAAGCAAAGGAATTGCAGCCTGAAGTGCCAAAATAATGCTCCAGGAACTTACATAAACAATATATCGACTTACATTCTGATTAAAATATAAATCTATGCTTCGTTTCGTTTTTCATACGTCCGATTGCCTGCACCACATGAAGATCTGACCAGTTGTAGTGGGAGATCGGGGTCATAAGGGCGGATTTTGACCCTTTGCCACTAGGTTTTTGATTAACTAATCTACGTTGATGTTTGTTCTGGGTCACCCACAGTTCAACGCAACGCACGCCAAGAAGGCACCGTAACAGACCGCAGTAAAGACATACAAAATGAAGTTTTGAACTATGCAAAACGAAACTAAAAATGATGTTTGTTTCAATCAGATTGATCGACTCATTTTGTATTATGAATTTGAGCTAGAGTTTCTGATATTCTGTAATATTTTCTAAAGATCTAAAGCTATGATATTAGTAATAATTTATTTAACCGATTATTTTGTTTTTCAAAATATCAAATTATTAAAATCTTTCCATCTCATTCGTTACCAACTGAACCATTCAGATGAACCATTACAATGAAACTAAGTGAAACTCGTTCTAGTCTATTCTACATGTCCATTCCGTGACTATATCAAAGGATGAGATATACTCAAATCAAACTGTATTTTTGGCTTAAATCGAACAGCTTTATTATTTTTAAAGTACACATGTTCAAATAGCGATTATATGGATGTTTAATAAACACAAGAACACCATTCAATTTGATGAAAAATTCAATAACCTGATTTCATTGATTTCTATATTTATATCTCATCATATATCCTGGTCTAGGTCTGTAAATATATGTTATTCGTCTCTAATTTTTCTAAAGGGATGGTTTGATAATTTCGAACAATTAAAAATAATAAGATAATATATTTACTTTTAACACTTTTCTTAAATTGGAACACACCGGCGATTTAATACATAGATTGTATTGCCTGTAAAGCAGTTCGCCGACCGTTATGTCATCGTAAAGCGGTTTTATACACGTTGGGATAGGGAGCAACCTGAAGAGGGAGGGTGGAGGGGGGCGAATAAATACTTGTTTTTACGGATACTTGGCCACATAAAATAGGATTTGTCAGACAGATAATCTCTTTCTTATTTATGTTGGGTTTTTGGGTTAAGATTGGATAGAACCAAGTGAACTAATAACGTGTGATTTTAAATACCATAAGGTGTTTTATATTCATTTCCTGGCTTAATAAATCTGTTAGATTCTGTAAAATATTGCTGATTCGGACTCTTATAAAGACCCATGTATTGGGTCTGGGAAATGTGAAAAATTTGGGCGCCCCCGATGGAGAAAAAATCGGCTTCCCCAATGGCTGCGGCGCCCTTTCCATTGGACACAATTTGAGGCCAACGACCAACGTTCCAATATCAGAATGGGCGCCACATAAAGCCGAATGACATTGGTTGCGCGCATACGACGAGATTGGAGGGGCGCCCAACCAATGTCGCTATATATGAGCCCCCCAACCCCAATGGTGAGTCGCCTCATAATGACTCACACAATTAAGACCACAGATGATGGGGCACCCAAAGCGGCTCGATCTTTGGGGTGCCTAATCCCAGAGAGGCGCCCATATTGACATGATTGGTGGGGCTCCGGGCCTTATAATGACAATATATGATTGTCGGGCCGAACATAATACTGAGAAAGATAGTTGATCAATGGGGCGCCCAAAACGGCATAATTGGTTCTGCTCCAATACCGTGATCTACTGTTGGACTTGAAGGTATTACATCTGTTTCAACCTCTTACTCTGTTTGACTGGAAGGTCTGACAACCAATGACTTAATCTTGGGTTTCTTTGGTACAGGCTTTATGGCGATTGCGGATGTGACAGAAGGGTGCTTTATCAGCATGTGTTCCTCCAAGGAAGACACCTTTATGTACTTTCGGCCACAAAGGTAGCAGACACTTAGTACTTTCTGGTTACACTTGGTTTCATGTTTAAGCCTCGTACCTTGAATACATCCAATACCACACCATTTGCAGAACTCCTTTCTGTCACCCATTTTTGATTACCTGAAAATAGAAGAGACTGGTGTGAGGTTCAAGACATACTCCTGTAACTTTTTAGGTTTCGGGGTTATTCTGCCAGACCTAGTTACAATTGTAGCAGGGGAATGAGAATATTCGATAAATTCTTCTTCTTGTTGTGCATCGTTATCTAACAATGGTTCTGTAGTTTCATCTGTAGCTTCATCTGTTCCACCTTTATACTTTTTCAACATATCGATATGAATTACTTTCGTTGTTCTTCCCAAATCTACTTTAACTGTGATGTCCGAAATCTTTTCTTCGACTCGGTAGGGACCTTTCCAATGAGACTGAAATTTCTTAGGAATCCCAACGGTTGCTACTGGAGAAAACACAAATATCACATCACCTTTGTTAAAATTTCTATGGGTAGATTTCAAATCGTAGGTCCTTTTCTGGCGTGCTGCTGATTGTTTCATTTGTTCCCTAGCGAAGTTGTATGCTTCCTGAAATTTGTTTCTGAGGCCAGCTGCATATGGGTGTAGTTGCTCTAATGCCTCAGATGGAAGACCATAATGTCATTCATGTGGGGTGCGGACATCTCTACCGAGAATTAAGAAATTGGGCGATATGCCTATGCTTTCCTGTAAAGTACTTCTGTAAGCTGACATCACATATTGCAAATAATCGTCCCAGTCATCTTCTCGCGTAGGTACATATGCGGCTAGCATATTTTGTAGTGTTCGATTGAATCGTTCTAATAAACCATCTGATTGTGGGTGGTAAGCTGTTGTCCTTGTCTTTTCTGAAAAGATAGCACTTTCAAATTGATTGCCCTGGTCGCTATGAAGTGGTAGTCCAATTCTAAGGAAGACTTCTTCAACCAGTATTTTGGCGATGGTTCTAGTTTCCATGTTTGGCATTGGAAAAGCTTCGGTCCACTTGGTGAAATGGTCAGATATGACTTATATGTAGCAATTTCCATTTGATGTAGTGGGTTCTATTTTCCCCATCACGTCAATAGCCATTCTTTCCATGGGAGCGCCAGCCAAATATGAACTAAGTTGTGCCCTCTTTTTAGTACCTTTCCTTCTACAACATATCTTACATTTCCCGATGTAGTCTTTAATCGATGCATGCATTCCTGGCCACTAGTAAACTTGCTTGATTCTTTCTAAGGTCTTTTGAAACCCCAAGTGACCAGCAGTTGGAGCATCGTGACCTAACCTTAAAATGGTTTCGACCGAATCCTTTGGAGCCAATTTCTGGTGTCTGGTGCGGTTAACAGAAGAATTATGCACCTCCCGACATAAAATGCCACCAATATCAGTTATCGAATTCCGTTGAGTCCAAAGTCTTTTTACTAGGATTGATTCTGGTGATACCGTTTCCCAGCTTGGCTTTATTCCTTTATCATACCAATTCCTGAAAATGGTTAATTCTGGATCATCCTTTTGTAGTTGTATAAAAGTCTGTGGATCTGTATTTCTATGAAGTAATCCCGGACGATACTTTATTTGAAAGTCATATTCAGCTAATATTTCTAACCATCTAGCTATCTGTCCCTGGGGGTTCTTGAAATTTAATAGTCATGTCAAGGCGCCATGATCTGTGAATCGTTTACCATATACATAAGGTCGGAATTGTTGTATAAAGGTCACTACTGCAAGGAGTTCTTTTCTTGTCACACAATATTTCTTCTCGGCTTTTGATAATGTGCGACTTGCGTAGGCGATAACCCTTTCCTTTCCATCTATCTTTTGTGACAAGACCGATCCAATGCCATATCCACTTGCATCAGTGTCTACGATAAATCGCTGGGTTGGGTCTGGCTATGCAAGGATTGGACTGGTTGTTAACCTTGACTTCAGTATTTAAAAAGCTTCTTCTTGTTCTTTATTCCACTGATATGGTTCATCCTTCTGATTAAGTTTGTGTAATGGCGAGGCAATATGTGCAAAACCTTTTATAAAACGTCTATAATATGAGCACAATCCCCAAAAAATGCGAAGGCTTTTAAGATGTACAATTTTCCACAGCCGATACCTTGTCTGGATCTGTCGATATTCCCTTCTCGGACACTAAATGTCCCAAATACTTTACTTGTTTCTGTAATAAGGTACATTTACTTGGCTTGAGTTTTAACCCGGCACATTTTTATCTTTGGAAGACCTGCTCTAGCCTTTCTAAATGTTCTGTGGAAGTACAAGAGTAGATGATTATGTCGTCCCATTGTAGTTCTCTCATTACTGAATCCATGAGTCTTTCAAAAGTTGTAGGAGCGTTGCATAGCCCAAAAGGCATTACTCTGAATTGGTACAATCCTTTGAAAGTAGCAAATGCTGTTTTTGGCTTATCTTCATCTTCCATCTCTACTTGCCAATAACCAGCGTGTAGAAAACCATTGTTCACCTGTTAATTCATCAAGTGTCTGGTCAATTCTAGGTAACGGGTATGCATCTTTCACTGTAACACTGTTGAGTTTCCTGTAATCCACACAAAATCGTGTTGATCCATCTTTCTTTTTTACTAACACGATGGGTGATGCCCAGGGACTCTTTGATGGTAAAATCACGTTTTGTTCCAACATCTTCTGTAGCATTTCCTCCACTTCGTGTTTCTGATGTAAAGGTATACGCCATTGACTCTGTTTTATAGGATATGTATTGCCTATATTGATTTTGTGTTTAGCCTCATCAGTTCCCTCTAGGTCGAGGTCATCTTTAGCAAACAAGTGCTTATATTTTACGAGTAAGTACTTTAAATCCGTTCCTTCTGTGTCGGTTAACTCTGATTTTGACCTTTCATATAAATCTTGTAGTTTCTGTGTAAAGGTTGAACAATTCGGTTCTCCTGTGGGTAACAGTTCTATTATTGGATCCTCTACGGGATTGAATGTTCCAATTGAACTGGTTATGTATGGTTACTGGACTTGTTGAATTGTTCATAATCCCAACTGGTACAGAGGCATTGTCGTCGGTAATTTTGGTTAGAACGTGAGCCCCTAAAATTCCATTTCTTCTCAGATGATTTGGATGTGGTTCTATCAATCCGGTATGTCCTTTCAACGATAAGTCATGTTTTACATTTCCGGGAACAATCTGTTCATGACCAGCCGGTATTACTACATGTCGTTCTGCTACGATCCTGAAAACATAAACATCTCTTTCAAGGTGCAAAGGCAATTCTGTTTCTTTTAACTCCAAAATCTTTTCAGCAACGCTGATTTTACATCTGTGTTTTTGAAGAAAATCTAAGCCTTTTGAATGTCTGGCAAATAATTGGTGGTTTTGGTTCCTCCTTAATTGACATTCATTCGTTTTTGTAACTATTCAACTGTTTGTGTCAGAAGATATTTGCTTTCTTAGGTCTTGCACTTCGTCGGACTTAGTTCTGTCCTGTACTGACCTATTAAACTTTTCCCGGCCTCTTCTGTTTTCAGTGGCACTACGAAAAGACTCTTGCTCAATGGTCACTTGAACTGCATTCTCTAGGTTTAAGAGTCTGGTCTGTTGGATTTTCCAAACCATGTCTGAATCTTCTTGAAGGGATTCCAGAAACGTATCCCTTGCGAGAATGTCTTGCAAATCCTGTTCTGCTGTGGGGTAGGCAAGGATAACTAGTCTTTTGATGGACTGGCCTAACTCGGTCACCTTTTCGTTTACCCTTCTACGTGTATTTTTCAGTTCAGATCGGTACAACTCAGTTTGGTTAGTGGGTTGAACTCTTCTTTCGAGGGCATTCATTAAGTGTCCATAAGTGTATCTCTCAGTTGTGGGAAGAGAGCTTAATACTTGTGCTGGCCCAACTAAACTTCCAGCTAAATGTAACCCTCTTTCGTCCCGGCTTCACTCATTAAGGATATTACATGTCTCAAAATGGGCTTTATAGTCCATTAACGGGGTACTGCCATCATACTTTTCCGCCGGCAATATCGGCTTGCTATAGGTCGGTCTTTGCTGTTGCTGCTGAGACATTGAATATAGTGGAGGTCTATATACCAAATTATTGAAGATTGCAAAATGTCTGATCAAGTAAGACTGTATATAATTATATGAACTGCGTGTACTACAATATAGCCCAAGCTTTACTCTAAAACAAAAGATGCAAAAAGAAGGCTTACCCCAACCTGAAATTTTCAAACAAAACAAATCACCTATACAAACTACTGTCTACTTCGTGTTGAATATTGTTCACGAAAACCAGCAAGAGACATAACTACAGTTTTTTTTTTGGGGGGGGGGCGATCTCACTGGGGAGTGTTTGACAGTTATGTTTTTTTTCTATTTTACCAAGGTGGAAGAAATTGATATTGTAGTAGACGCAGATCATATAATTATTTACAGTCTTACCTGATCAGACATTTTTCAATAATTTGGTATACTGTGTTGGGAAAAATAGAACAATCAGTGAAGCGTGCGAGAGAATAACGCCGGATGTGTATAGCTGGCTGACAAGAAACAAACTGGAAGTGAGATCGGCTAACCTTTCCAGGTCCTAAGCCTCAATGTCCGCCATATTTATTTCACAAATTGGAAACAAGTATGGCGGCTTGAAGACGTTAACTTTTTTTTATATAATTATTTCGGTATTTTTGTAACCGGAGTTCAGCTTTAAAGGTTGTGTCTTTAAATCTGTAATCTTTGTCTGTTCATTAGATGCAAGCATCTACAGTTTTTGCGCTCAAAGAGCTATTTCCAAGAACTATTGGTGCAATTACTAAAACTTCGCTACGACCTTGGAAACGGATATCCCAGTGGGAACAACTGACCCAGGGTACTAGTGCGGGGTAACACGTTCGCCTGGCCGTCTCGACAAGATGGCAATGGGTCTAAGATTTCATTGCCTACTCATGCAATTTTATAAAGTATATATTATAATTGTATGATATACATTCAAATACAGTTATTTACATAAAGGGAGATAATAATATTCAACAATGCTGGACATGGAGGCAGACCACCATTAAATTTCACCATCTCGGTACCCACAAATTGTAGTTCGTCTATTTATAGCAGTTCTCTCCCTGTCTCTTTTCTCCCCTTTTGCATGCCCATTTTTGTGGATTTTTTGGTCCAGAATGGACGAAGAGGGTTCAATGAATTAATATTTTCTACCAGGTTTTCGTAAATATTGTAGTTCGTCTATTTATAGCAGTTCTCTCCCTGTCTCTTTTCTCCCCTTTTGCATGCCCATTTTTGTGGATTTTTGGGTCCAGAATGGACGAAGAGGGTTTGAATTAATATTTTCTACCAGGTTTTCGTAAATATTCATGATTTTGAGGCGGAAGGATAACAGCGTTATGAGGTTGACTACGGTGATATGTACGGCAACTAGATACATGTTTTGAGTATGCTTCTTCAAGTTCGTGTATCTCAAAATTTTGGTGGTCAACCTAATACAAATTTTAGTGCAAAGACATGGCCATTTGTAGTGAAAAGCATTTCGGCCAACGAAAATTTGGGGAAAAGTTGGAGGTGGGCAAAGAGTCCAGAATTAACATTGATGTCAATGGGGAAATTAATGGTGGTCTGCCTCCTGTATATAAACAAATTGACAGTGGGTGAGAGGCCTAAATTTGATGCTATGATCTCCAAATTGTCAGATAATGCGATATATGACATTTTGATAATGAAAAAAGTGAAATGGTAAAATTTCAAAAATATTTGGCAAATTTGTGAGGGGAATTTTTGATTTTAGTCCAAATTTTGTGATTTTCAGTGTTTATTTGCTTTCCAAAATTAGTGAAAAATATGTAATTTTTACTTTTTCTGCATCATAAAGGTTAGATGGGAAGAAATTGCAATTTTAATCTTTAAAACCTGAAATTGTCGCATTTCCCTTCTCGAGAAAGTAAAATCTATGTGTTTGCAGGGGAATTTCTCCGTCTTCATTTCATTTAGACTGGCTCAACCTCCCCACCCCACCCGTTTTCTTGAACATGATATTTGGATTATTAATTGAACATATATTGTCTCCAAATTAACAGTAATTGGATTTTGTGCTTGAATTGTAACCGGGCATTTTATTTTGCACAAACAAATAGTTACATAAAAGATTCCATGAATTTCTATGACTTTTTGTTTATGGCAAAACCTGTAATTCTATGACATTTTTCCCAAATGAGTCCACACCCCAAAATAGATATGTTGTAGATGTGTCTTTTGCAGCTTAATGTTTGACATTTTTGATGTAAATCTATTATTTGTGGTGATCTTTTAAAATGTGGCACTTACAGAGGGCTATGGCCAACCCCGAGTGGAAATAGAAAGCTTGTATTCGTCGAAATATACTATTAAAAAAAGTAGGGGATATTTGATTTTGGGGGCATAATACTAAAATATGTAAATGACTACGAAAAATGTCACTATAGAACCTAACAGAAGAAACATTTCCAGTTACACGTGACGCCCAAACGCACCAATAGCTACCGCATGGAATGCAGGTGATGCTTGGGATCATCATGGGGGTCCAACCCAAGATTTGCACGACTCTGACTTTGAATGTTACAGTCATTGTGGCATTGAATTCCAGGGTGGAAACACCAGTTTAATTGTTTTAGTGACCAGAAAACAAATTTTGATATGCGTCGGCTTACCCAAAATGAAAGGTTACGTACCCTTGGCATGCTACAGATCGGCACAACACAGGCGGTTGTGGCGCGGACGATGAATGTTTCTCAGTCTGTCATAAGCAGGCTATGGTCCACATACCGTGATACACAATCTGTACAGGACAGACCACGCTCAGGTCGACCAAGGGCGACAACTCAAGCCCAGGATCGATTTATCCGTACCCTGGCCTTGAGAAATCGTGTCATCACAGCAAATCAAATCAGCGCTCGTCTTCAAACAGACAGTGGTGTGAGAGTGAGTGGCCAAACGATTCGGAATCGACTGCATAGGGGTCACCTTCGCGCCCGACGTCCTCGCGTGATCCCTTGTTTGAGAGATCATCACATTCAGGCAAGACGTCGTTGGTGTAGGGATCGTCAACACTGGGATAATAGACGCTGGAGCAATGTGATGTTTTCAGATGAGTCAAGGTTCACTGTTGATTTTTTGGACAGACGTAGGAGGGTGTGGCGTCGTCGAAACGGGCGCTTCCAAGACGTTAACGTCATCAGACATGATCGATTTGGGGGTGGTTATGTTATGGTGTGGGGAGGCATCACTGTTGCTGGAAGAACGGCTTTACATGTTGTTGCAGGGCGTGTTACAGGCCAGTACTACCGGGACAACATCTTGGCAGTCCATGTTGTGCCGTTCGCACGACGTCATGGCCGCCGTTTCATCTTCCAGGATGACAACGCAAGATGTCACAGGGCCAGGATCGTTACAGGTTACCTCCAACAACAGAACATCACCACATTACCTTGGCCAGCACTGAGTCCCGACCTCTACCCCATCGAGCATGTCTGGGACATGCTTGGACAGAGGCTACGTCAACGTCAACAACGTCCTGCCAATGTCCAAGAACTTGCTGCTGCGTTGCAACAGGAATGGGACAATCTGGACCAAAATGACCTTAGACGTCTCATTGGGAGTATGCCACGTCGGATCAATGCTTGTTTGGCAAACAGAGGAGGATTTACCCGTTACTGACTTTGTTGTGATGCTGTGGTAACTTTGCTGTTTGACCCCGGGTATCATTTTACCCTTATAATGGTCAGTCTGTGCCTTACTTAGTTGGATCATTTGGAATAAATCGATGAATGTGAACTTCATTTCATTTTGTTATTTGTTTCTTCGTCAGTTTCATTAGGTGACTTTAATAACACTTAAAAATCAAATATCCCCTACTTTTTTTGAATAGTATTAGTATTGGCCTACCGACCTTACATCTACACAGGGCCAAGGAAGCGGATTGCAATAGCCACCCGACCCCCTATTAACAAGTTTAGCTAACGTATATTTAGGAGTGTAACTAGAACTTCTCATTTAACAATGTGCATGATGGTACAATGCCACCTAAGATGTTTTTCAATGGTTTTGTACCTCTGAAAAGGCTACGCGATGTATTTTTGAAAGAATTAAAATGGACTTTAACTTCCTACAGTTCGACCCTTTTTGAAAGATAATTCATTAAACGTTCGATAAATGGATAACTTAAGTTCCGACAAGACTGAAATCTCCTTAACTTTAAAGGTCGGTGGAAACTATGGCAGGTTCTAACTGAACCGACGACCCCTGTCCGTTAACCACCAAACCAGTCATCAAAATTGTAATCGAAATTGGCTGAGAATTAAAGAACAATATCTGAAAGCATATCTGAAAACAATCATGAAACTTGAAATGAATAAAATGCTTTTACCTATACACTTCGATTTAAATACGGATTTTCTAAGCCAGTGATGTATGGCATGTGTTACATATCGATAATTCTCCCGGTTACACACCCTTTCCTAACCATTCTCATTAAAATAATCTATTCACCGATTATTTTTCAAAAATGGTTGTTGGTTTGATCTTTGTCGATTGCACGCCTCGGTATTTAATAAGCTATTGCAATCGAACTGCACAGTCATCTACGAAAATATATTTCTTTATAAATCGATGCCTGCAAAAAGAAATATCTTATTTCGATAAATAATACTTTCAATGGACACAATCATACCTTTTACGCACTTTGATTAAACAATATTGCGTAACTAACTCATATTCAGTAGTCACGCGCAAATACGATAACATGCATGTTCGAAAGGACCAAAAATACCCCCAACAAAACAGGAACAAAACAACTAGTCCGGTGGCTGAAGGGGGTGGGGGGTCGCCACCCGAGCTGTGAATTTATGAGACCAAATTTTTCTAGACCAGTTTTGTGTGTAAATCAGGCGTTTGAGGGGGCGTTTTCGAGATATAGGGGGTCAAATGTCTACAATGGGCTTGTGTGAGTGGTGGGGGTGGGGAGAATGTAATGTTGACATAATATATCAATAAAACATAAATTTATGGGACTGCCTTTATGATACCCTGGACAACTGCTTTTATTTGTGGGAAGGTGGGGTGGAGATAGCAAGTGTAGGTGTGTGGGTGTGTGGGTGTGTGTGTGGGGGTGTTGTTATTATGTTGACATAATGATGTTCATGTTATATATTAATAAAACATAAGTTTCTCGGACTGGCCATCTCTAAATAAGTTGTTTGTGATGCCCTGGACAAATGTTTGATTTGTTAGATGGGGGTAGCAGTTGTGTGTGTTTGGAAGGGGGGGGGGGTGTAAATTGGCGGGAAATGAGTTCACGTTGATTTAAATCCACGTTTCTCAACCTTTTCTCACCGTTCACCCCTAAATGAATTCTCAACCGACCCATTTACCCCCAGAATTTGGAGGAGGTTACTGACCGCGAGCGCCGTAGTCGTCAAGCCGGGAAACCTTACCACGGATGAAACACTGAGGCTTCTCGACGCCATTCGCGCCTATTATCGAATTGAACCCGAACGATACATACTCCTCTTGGTATTTACGCTTCTTTGGGGGCATGATTTTGATGACACTTATACTAATACTATCTCCCTGATTATGTCTACTACATCGTTAGCACAGTTCATCACGTGCATTTTGCATACCGATAGTTCATTGGCCAATCACGCTATTTTATCGACATTTTGCCTATTAGTTTGGATGCAGCTATGGCGGGTGTGGCGCGCCAGGCAGGGTAAGCTTACTCTTCCGGACACCTGTTACCACTGTTGTCGTGTATTTTGTACACGGGGAGCAGTCCATTTGCTGATTACACTATTTTGCCTATAACGTTTTTTTTAGGACTTCGAATTCTGTCTAATGGTTTGGATTGTTCGTACTTGGTTTTATTTTATTTGAATCAAAATCACGTGGAATCAAAAGCACGTATAAAAATTCAAAATGAAACTAAATTGGGGATTCGTCTGTTGAATGAGCTGGCCATACAATGGCAATGGACACCTGTGCTGTTTCAAACTCACACAGCCAAGTAAACTAGCTATCACATGGCAACCACTGATGGGGGGATCGCGAGATCGAGGCCTAGGCTGCCTGGATCGAGCACGATCATCAATTCAAATTGAAATTGAGAAAAAGTTGACAACTGAAATCTTGAAATGCAACTTCACCTCTCATAGGACTGCTGGAACAACTGCACAACCTTTATATGACCATTTTTGAAGTTACTGGGAGTGTGGTCATTCGCCCCCTGGACGCGAGCCATTCCCCCCTTGGGGGTGAATTCACCCCAGGTTAAGAAACGCGGATTTAAATGATGATTTTCTTAGAGCTCGGTAAAAATATTACTTTTTAATTCCACTGCACATCTCTAAATATGTGTATAAGATTACCATAGTATGGGGGATGGGGTGGGATAAATGTATTTACGGGGACAGAAGCCACTTGGTTTGTGAATGCAGCTGCAGCAGTCTGATTGGATGCATGGAATTCGGAGTGGGATTTCGGTTACAAAACCATTGGATACTTTTGGAGTTGCTTACACAATTCTCTCAGGGAAGTTGATGCCCCCATACCCCGCGACGATTGATTGGTTGTTTGGAATTCGAGTCTGCCGGTAGGCTGTATTGGACCAAATTGAAGGCGCGTTTGCGGCAGTTAAATTTTCAAAATTTATCCGTCTTCGTGGACTGTAAAGGATTGATCTAAATTCGAGTCAGCCACCTTAATTAAGCTATATTAGACCACTGGCTGAAATAGCAGGAAAGTGTGTTTGCAGCCGTCAAATATTCCCAAATTCGGGCAATTCGGGTTCTGCCCCCTAACTGTCATCGAGCCCGTACGCCTATGAATAACCCTCAGATAACTTACCCCACCAGGCATCTAGACCTACCTGTCGGCGATACCCATCAAGTAACTTACCCGACCGAGCGTCCAAATCCACTTGTGGGACAGTAGAGACTTTTGGCAAGTGTCATTTTCCCTATCCGTATCACGTATCCGTATCGTATACGTGACACGTTGCGTCAGAGTAGTTTTAGAGTTTTGGCAGATTCTTGCGCCGCGTACGTATGCGTCACTGGGCTGAGCTTAGTTCTGTACAGCATGATGGCAGTTATCTACCAAGATCACCACCACCATGAGCTATTATAAAAAATTAATGTCGCATCTTATTTAAAAAAAATATTTGACTTCGACTCGACAGCAATTTTCGGTTTAATTAATTTATCATTTTACCCCTTTACCATAGAATCACATCATTTACAGATTTGCAAGTTCCCATGTCTACCTAAATTTAGCACGTAGATCAACCAGCGTGTAGACAGACAGACGGCAAAAGTATGAAAATTCCGAGAAAAACCCATCAAAAATACTGATTAAATTCCAGTCTTTATTATGGTTAAATTCAGATCAAATATACACCTCCGTGTTCTACGATACACATGGATTCATAAAAACGCTATGATACAACATTTCAGCGTCTAAAAAGACGACAATGTTATACGGACCTTCTCCGTATGAAAGCTGTTCGATATGGGCTGTCGTATCCGCGTGCCGTTTCACGTATGAGAAATACACACACATTGATGACGTCACACACAAAATCCATATGGATACGCGATACGTACTAGGAATTTACGCTTGCCAAAAGTCTCTACTAACCCTCAGGTAACGTATCTGACTGGGCATCTAGACCTAACTGTGGGTATCTAGACTCACCTGTAGTTGATATCTCTCAGGTAACTTGCGAGTCGGAACATTTTGACCTATCGGTAAGAAATACCCTTCAGGTAAATTACCCCACTGAGCATCTAGGCCTACATGCTGGCATTACCCATCAAGTAATTTACCCTACTAAGCATCTAGACCTACCTCTGGACAATATTTTTTAGTAATCTGTCTGACTAGGCTTCTAGACCTACCCGTGGGCAATACCTTTAAGTAACATGCCTGACTGGGTATCTTGACCTACCGCAGGTGATAAAATCTTTGAGGTAACTTACCGTATAGAACATCTAGACCTACATGTAGACAACATTCCTCATGTAACTTATCCCACTGAGCATCTAAACCTATCCGTGCCCCCCCCCCTCCCCCCAGTAATTTACCCCACCTACTCGTAGGCAATACCACTTACTCCACTAGACGTCTGGGCCTACTTTTAGCAGTGTTCTTAGCGCAACTAGGCTTCAATATCCCTCAAGGTATTGACCTTCTAGATCTACGTTACTTTTACACCTACCTGTTGCCGAAATTCGCACGTAACTTGCCGTTCCTATCTACCTACAATCGATATCCGACTAGAGAATGGTATAATACAATATAATGATTTCCCTGCATTTGTATGCCCAATTTCTACTGAAGTCACGCGAAAAAAAGAGCTGGTAAATCACATAGTTTTAATACAAAAACGTTCCAGAAAGCTCGTATGTCGTCAGAAAAAAGGCAGATTAGGGGATGAAAACCTCGTAACTCCGAAATCGTAACAATGAACAAACATCAGCTTGTATTTGACAGAAAATCCAATAGGGGTTATTTTCAAATGTACAAAAAGAAAATTTCAAGCAAATCCGCCAGTTATGAAGTTTTTTGTTCCTCCTGTAAAATTCTGTTGATCGGACTTACGAGGTTTTAGAATGACACCGACGATGGATGAAACCAATCCACCATACCGGACAACAAACCCAAATGGAAGGAAGAATGGACCAGGCCCGACACTCACCAACAAGCCCCAAGGAAGAGTTGCACCGCCCTGCCATTCAACCGGACAAATCGACCAGACCCAAAGTTTTATATATGGGAGTCATCTACTTATCTACGGGATAAGAGCACGCAACCATTGACGGGATTCTAATATTGAAAATGTGCCCTTATTTGTCAATAGACATATCTTTAAATGTGCGTGACACGTACAAATAAAATTCCTTTTATAAAATGAAAGTCGATGACACCACGAAAAGGAATTTAATGGAAAATCATTTTATTAAAATATACGTTCCTCGACTTAATAGTCAATAAGTAACAATTGGCAATTAGCCCCATTAATTTTCTTAAATCTATCCTATGATTATCTTCTACCCGTTGTTCCTAAATTGAACTCATATACTACAGATTAACACAATGGGTGAAAGATAATCATGGGATAGATTTAAGAAAGACTTTTGGAAGGCCATGAAACTGACTGACTGGTTTTATACTCGAATTTCCTGAGATAATCCTGTTCGTTGTCCGTCAGATCGTTTTTGTGATCTTGAATTAAGCCATTTATTAGTTCCATTGTTCTTTTATCATGGTTCGAATCTATGGTTGTATACACCTGTTTGTCTTCAAGTATTTTAAGTACGTTTCTGTCATAATACTCCACATCCATGATAACAATGGCACCCCCTTTATAACTTTCTTTAATAACGATCGTATTGTTAGATTTTACAGAATTTATAGCGCACTGGACCTCTTTCGACACATTCAATTTTGCGTTGCGGTTTATAGGCAGTGGCAACTTGGTCAAATAGTCGATGAAATTGTCCAGCGTCACGATCTTACACCGCCTGAGGTTAAAGTGACCTTCGTTCCTCACGATATCCTTTGGTGCCGTATTTTCCCGATCAGCGAAAAATAACTTTAATCGTAATTTCCTACAGAAGGCGTTGACATCACTCCCTAATTCCTGTACATTAGCTTTAGGCGTAGTGTGAAGTTTAGTCCTTTCTGTAGGAGGTTTATCTCGTACTGATTTGGAACTACGGATGATACATTTATGATTTTTGGGCGTACTGCTTCCAGGAATTGTATATTGTGTGGACGTTCCTCGTGGTTTGACGCCGATCTTTCTTCTTGTATTGGGGAGGTGGTGGCTGAGGCGGTAGTCGGTGTGGTGGTGATCGGCCTCTCTGAAAAACTACTTCCTGGATTGAGAGTTCGGTCCTCCGTTGTGTGTTATACCGTTGGTTGTTATTGGGCACGTTTGTTCCATTTCTCCCTGTTTGGCTGTGCGCATTCTGATTTTTATCGCCATTGCTTCGTTGTGCTCCTGAGTGCCTTTTTCTCCCAACTTGGTTGCGTACATTCGGGTTTTTACTGTCAACGTGTTTTGTGTCTCGGGTTTCGTCCTTGGTTTTTGCTTTTTATTCCGGACTGTTTGCCAAATGTCTCGGATGGTGCTGTGTCGGACGGACTCGGTTTCTCAGTATCTTGACAATTGTTCCTCTCTGTATGGATGCGCTCTATTTCGGCAGCACGCGTCGGCAAATTGTAAGAAATTCTTTGTTCGTTTTCCATATCGCGTGCGACATATTTTCTTCAGTAGAAATTTCTGCGGTTCACATGTTTTTCAGAAGGTCCACTAGTTCTTTTCGTGTTGACCTTCGAGGAGTGTCAATAGTTCGTTCTCTGCTTTGTTGATGATTTCTGTTCGTTTGCCAAATGTCTCGGATGGTGCTGTGTCGGACGGACTCGGTTTCTCAGTATCTTGACAATTGTTCCTCTCTGTATGGATGCGCTCTATTTCGGCAGCACGCGTCGGCAAATTGTAAGAAATTCTTTGTTCGTTTTCCATATCGCGTGCGACATATTTTCTTCAGTAGAAATTTCTGCGGTTCACATGTTTTTCAGAAGGTCCACTAGTTCTTTTCGTGTTGACCTTCGAGGAGTGTCAATAGTTCGTTCTCTGCTTTGTTGATGATTTCTGTTCGTTTCGTAGAAAATTCAAACAAGGAATCTATCTCATTTTGCATTTTAAGAATGTGGACTTCGTTTCGCCGTTTGGTTTGGTTTTCCGACTCGTTTAATCTTGGTTTTTCCTTTAGTATACGAGGAATGAAAGGAATATCCAATTCTTAAAACTGTTGGTATATTTCAGCCTTTTCTTTATTTTGTAGCATTTTATAGAATGCTGTTTCTAACATTCTTGCATTTGTTCTAATCGTTTATAATTGTTGCTTTGAAGAGTTGGGCATTGTTTTCTAACGTTCTTCATTTTGGCGGCTGAGAATGAAAGTAGAGTCCAGTAGAGAGCGCACTTACAGATTCCTTTATTTGTCGAGTCTGCTTGCGCGAATTCTTGTCCATCTTTTTTTTATCAAAATCTCCTGATTACTTGTGATGATCTCCAGTTGTCCTGACAATTTTGCCAGTAGGATAACCACAGGATTATAGCTGGAGGGTGTTGCTCCTAATCTTGTTGAATACGGCATCTTTGTTAGTTACCATTGTCTATGGTTACATAGTATATCGTTAACTAATAGAAAACATGTACTCACGTGTGTTAATCTGTGAGTATATGAGTTCAATTTAAGAACAATGGGTGGAAGATAATCATAGGATAGATTTAAGAAAATTAATGAGGCTAATTTCCAATTGTTACTTATTGATTATTAAGTCGAGGAACGTATTTGTTTAATAAAATGATTTTACATTAGTTTAAGATGTTGCACATTTGGGGACATCTCACTTTCCCCACATCTATTGTTTAGAGTCTGGGTCCACCAGACCATGACTGATTAAACATGCATTATGTTTTCTAAAGTATTAATTAGATATTAATTAACTGATCCAGGCCTTACTCATCTCTGGATGGCATCAGATTTCTCTGATATTAAACAGATTAGAATAGTTCAGCGATCCCTTGATTTAATCAAACATGGAGGACCGAGACTAAGCTTTGATCAACCAGTACCGTGGTTGAAATTACTGCACATGTCTGTCAGACCTTCAAAGGCTAATATCTTCGCTTGCAATAAAGTAATTTGAATGATATTTTCAAATTATTCATTTTACATTATCTCCTTTCGAACTATTATAGTAGGCTAGTTCTTTATCTAAATCTTACATAATGTATCTTTAATAAACAAAGGGGGTTTAAAGTATAGTCTGTAACAAGTTTGTGAACAAAATGATTTAAATAATGTAAGTAAATAAAATTACATGTAAAAAATATATATACTATACGTTCTTATATTATACCATTTCCAGAATTTTAATAATATACAAATTAATACATATATAATATAATAAATATATATTTAGTACAAATATATAATGAATAAGTAATACATAGTAAGTGCATATATTAAAATGAGTAACTAACTGATAAGTAGTTTATTTGTTATTATTTCAAATTAATTATTACATCAAAAAAGCCCACATTGTAAATTTATTAGTAAACTGATTTCACGAATTCGCCCAATCTATTGATAGTGGGAAGTGTTCACAAGTAACAATAATTAAATTGGGGTGTTTACACCAGTGATACTAATTAATAAGAACAGACTATAGTCGTACACCCACAGTCCCAATCCTTTATCAAAACATTCAAATGTGGGGAAAGTGAGGTTAAACCGTACATTTCTATATTCTTTTATAAAAACAACTTAAACACATTTATTTAATCAGGCTTTTCACGGACTCTGTATACCATCTTGTTGTTTATTTGTGATTACATTGTCACCTTGTAAAGTGCCCCTGGGCATGTTATATGAAAGGGTGCACTATAAAAAAATGTATAATGATAATAATAAAAAGAATAATAACTAGATCTGCTAAGCAGATATTAAAGCTTTCATATTCACAGTCATTCCTGCCACATGCCATAGGTCATATAAATAATCCAAAAAAAAAAATCATTTAAATGTGATTTTTCACTCGTAAACAACTTTGTCGGCACGAAAAACATCAAAGGCAAAATTCGAATTTTTGAAATATTCAAATACCAAAAATTCGACCCGTATCCCAGCTATCCTGAAATGTATTCATTTCAGAAAAAGGAGACACATTGAACATACTATGCCCTATTGTGTTTGTTTACAAGTCCGTAAATGTCGATTTTTCACTATGTTTCATATTCACTTCAAAATGGCGACCATCAGTTGACCTAAATCAAAATTCTACTCTGAACGTTTTTTAGCCATTCCTTCAAGGATTCAGAAAATATAACTCCCGTGTCTGTAAGTACAATATCGCAAAAGTTTTATTGCACTTTATGTTTCAAGATGGTGGCACTTCCGGATCGATCGACAAACTTCATATTTTGTGTACAAATCAGTAATTACTTATCTAGTATCAAAAAAAAAATCAGGTCATATTTCGACGAATTTTTTGAAAAATTTGACCCTTAATTTCACCAAGGGGAGATAATTTAGAAAATTTCTGAAGACATCATTGAAGTCGCATTGACAAGTTCTACTTACATTCTAAATTTCATGAAAATCGCACAACTATTAAAGAAGTTGTCAAATTGGTCTAAACTTCCGGTTCGAAATCACAGCAACGAATTTTCGAAATTCGAAAATGTGAAACTGCTGATGAAAATGATTTTTTTCAAGGTATTCAAAGAAAAAAGATTTAGTAAAATCGGTCAAAAAACAATAAAGTTACGACTATGAATTGTCCATTTTGTCGTTCGTAAATTTCGGTGATTTCGGATTCGTAAAACGTTTCGAAAATATATTTAATCAACAGCCACCACCCATTTTTGCGGGGATAGGTAAAAGTTTCATAAAGATACTGTGGTTAGATTCTGAGAAATCCGATTTGTGGATAAAACACAAAAAAAATAATAATAATCTTAACAGAAACAATAAGCTTTCGTATGTAATATGAAAGCTTAATAATGCACAAATCGGAGTAGGCTTAACCCTACCTACCGATACCGATTGTGTGGGAACCATTGAATGGCTGTCAGAGTTTGTAAAAATATTCAGTCGAATCTTAAAATTGAAGACCAGGTTGCCACTGCTAATATATCTAGCAAGGTAGCTAAGCAATGCTATTCTTAATTAACGGATAACCCTTATTTTGACAATACTATTATTATTGTATAGTAATTCTCTTACGGATCTGGAATGAACTATATACTATTTGCTCTGATCTTGTTGATTAATACGGGTTCTTTCTATATTATATATTTTCAGGTGTGCCGTTATTCGACCCAATAATTGAAATGGATGAAAATGTCTCACATGGACAGCGTCATTTGTTACAAGTTACAGAAGCAACAACAACAGAAAGTGCACCACCAGTAGATGAGGGTTTTTTTGCAGACGTGTCTGCGTTTTATTCTGATAAAAACAACATGGCCATGTATTTAGTGCTACCTGTAATCGTGTTGTTATATGGTGGATGTAGCTCAATTTATTGCATCGCTAAATGTCGTAGATATCTTCGAAAACGGAAACATCAGCGTGTATCAGGACCCGAAGACGAGGAGCAGTTGACCCAGAATGAACCTAATAACTTGAATCAAGATGGCGGAATAGATAACCCAAGACACGCAATATCTAATAACATAGATACCAGCTCTACTGATGTCAAAGTAGGGGTTGAGAGAGAGAATAGCACTCCATTGCCTTGGCAGGTACCAGAAGACGTCACACCCTCGGATGTTAAGCCAACCTCGGTACCGCCTCTAAATAGACCCATGATCCCACTCGAAAAAATACCCAAACCCGGGGATGATCAGGAGATACCGAAACAAAACTTACCCGAAACTGCTAAGCCTTATAATGGTCGACGGTTCCCTCAGATTGACGACCCAAGTCCTATTGGCCAACATGTCCCAGTTCGACGTGTTGATTCGGATGACGATTTGCCACCAACAAAGATTTTCAGACCTCCAAACAAGGACTTAATAGAAGCTGCGCTACGGCCATCTCCATCCGGACGAGAAAGCGTAAGCACCATAGCAATGAAGGACGAACTACTAGCCCGTTTCGATGCATTTTCTACTTTCGCCATGGCCAAAAAAGCTGCTGATATCCTAAGAGTTAATTCAATGGGCGGTGACAAAAAAGATTACGTTAAACCTAAAAACAAACTAATATTTATAGCCGAGTAACTGCACATACCTTTATTGTACCTACCATTATTTTACAACATACAATCTATTATTATAAACAAGTGTAAAATATTAAACATGATATCTCTAATTATAAAAAAGTACGTAAATGCTATGAGCCAGGAACAAAGCATGCCTTTAATTGTTGCGGCCATTTTGTAATTGGAACGCCATAAAATAAAATGAGGAACAATTATGGCAAGTTCCATGGCGGCCATACTTAAATTGGCAGAGCCTTGGGCTCTTTTCGAAGAGCGTTGACCTCAACAAGTTACTGGTCCAAAAATGGCAAGACAATAACCGATTCTATTACACAATTCAAAAACAAACATCTTGTATCATAAGAATCTTATGAAAATAACCTTTTATATGAAGTTGATAAAAATAAGTGGCATGGACCATTATTACCCAACAATACACTATTTATCGTATTCGAAGACATATTTTATTACACACCGGTACACTTTATTGAAGTGACCTATGTCACTACACACCAATGCATTATTTTTTTAAAACTGCGCCGTTATACACCAATCAATCAATGGATTGAATATGGTTAACCGTTTCATCGTTATATTATGTCAGACTAACCCAAAACCCAATTACTATTGATATGCAGCAAACTGTCTCTGAAAACACATGGTTATTGCTGTAATATTGAAGCAGTCATTGACAAGGTTTCTTTGATTTCGCAAACAATTTATGGCAAGTAGCGAATCGCTACATTACATGTTAATCTACGAATAATACAGTTATGTCAGCAGCGTTTTGTGTAAGTGTATAATTAGATAGCTTATCAAGTGTTTTTAAAGAAAATATGTTATGTGTTGAATTTAAGTCATTCTCTATAATGTGCCTTTCACTTAAATAATATGTCTTGCGATGTTTTATAGTTGATTTCCTGTGGTAACATTTTGTGTGTGCCATGTTTGATTGAATATATAAACAGATACCAAGTGCATTGTGTCTGTCTGTTCGGCTATGTTTACATTCATGTACATATGACACATTGACTTTATAAAAGAATCAAAGTTGACGTGTAAGACAAAGTACAAAACCCAATAGAATGGCGTTTTAGTATTCTGTCCATTATCTTTAATTGTCTTCTGTGTGAATCTGATTAAGCGTAACCTTGAAAACAATCACAAAATTAATAAAAATTTAATTTGGTGTCAAACTGAATAATCAATGATTGGTTATTATGTCATATTAATTATAATCTAATTAATTTTAAATCACAAAATATTTTGATAAACAATTATAATAAATGCCCGATTTTATATTATCGAATATAGAGTCAAATTTATTACACTTTTGTTTAATTTTCCGTCCATTATTTGTTGTTTACGTATTTGTTGTGTATTTAAAGCACATGATGTATATTGTTATGTAATATATTTCTGTGTTTACAATTGCTACTGAAATACTGTAATTATTGTGATAATCATGCTTATTTTATTTATGTATTTTATTACAAAACCACGTTTACGCTTTGAAATATTTAAGAGCTTACACAATAAGCAGATTCAAAATTTTTAATCCAGTCGCAATCTGATTTAAACACAGATCCTCATTCGTTTCGTTTTTTAAAGTTCAAAATTTAGTTTTAGGCCATCGAAATTATAAAAAAACGAAATGAAATATAGATCTGTATGATTCAGTCGTGAAGCATTTTTAGGTGTGGTGCTTGGCAATCGGAAGACCGTGGTACACACGTATACATATCAGAGTGCATGTAAACAATCCTTGAGATTAGAAAATTTAGGAAGAGAAGACGGAAACACGGATGCCGGACAAAATTCTCCTACCTGGCACTTCACTTAGAAGTAAGTAAGCGAAGTACTACCTTGTTTGTCACAAAATGACCGAAGACATTTAACCTCATTCTATTCAAACCTTACAAATTTAATTCCTAATTGTCGTACCATCATGCAACACCCATATTTCAAAAGAAATATAAATAACACTGCAAACAAAAAGCTTACATTTGTGGATTTTAATCGCATATTTACTTAAAGGGGAAGACCAACGATTTTCAACAAGGTTTCCATAAATCTTTAATATAAATTCAGAAATAATCCCCTCTGTAACACAAGTAAAAAAGTTTTTGTAAAAGAGAAATTAATTTTTATTAAAACCGGAAGTGACATAGTTGGTTCAACACGCTCACTGGGCTCTATAGAAAGCATACAGTTTTGGTATAAGTTTACTGCTGTATTGTGTTCACGCCTCATCCTTGGGCCAAAAATCTTATCGAATGGGCTGTTTGTTAGGATATTATAAACACGAATTTATGGTGTTTTAACGTTTAGTACAAATCACTCATACAAAACAGTACGCTGTGGCCCAATTCACACCGCATGGCTAATTATTTACATCACGTGGTTTGATTGACAGCTTACACGTGAGATGTATGTCGTCTGCTTCGATGTTTTTATGCGTGCTGAGTCTGCTGACAGTGTTTGTATTTATTTTAACGGACTTGTGACACATGCATATTCAAATAAATATATTAATTTCCAAAAGTTTGTCAACGTCTAGCACCAACGTATTGGAATATAAAATATCTCTTCTATGGGTCACAGTAATGCCGTATAAACATTCGAGCCCACTCATTCTCAGGAGGAAATAGAAGAAAAAAGGAAAAGCAGCTCATGTCGACATTGTGTGCCAAAATGCACTATATTATATGTCTCACATGCACATTATTTTGGTCTGTTTATGTTGATAAACGCTGTCAACAAGCACAAAAACGCCGAAGCAGATGATATATATGTCACTTGTAAGCTGACAATCAAACCACGTGATGTAAATAATTAGCCATGCGGTGTGAATTGGGTCACAGCGTACTGTTCAGTGTGAGTGAATTTACGCGACGGCTTTGTGTACTAAACGTTAAAAAAAGATAAATTCGTGTTTATAATATCCTAACAAACAGTCCATTTCATAAGATTTTTGGCCCAAGGACGGGACGTGAATACAATACATCAGTAAACTTATGCTAAATCTGTATGCTTTCTATAGAGCCCAGTGACCATGTTGAACCAACTATGTCACTTCCGGTTTTAATAAAAATTAATTTCTCGTTTACAAAAACTTTTTTACTTTTTTTACAGGGTGGATTCTTTCTGAATATATATTTCAGATTTATGGAAACCTTGTTGAAAATCGTTGGTCTTCCCCTTTAAAAGATTTCTTGAAAGGGAAGATTTAGTTATATGGTAAGAAATTAAAACGTGTGTATCACCCTCTGCGTCGTTTGTGTCATATTATCAGCTGTGAAAATAATTATTAAGCATTATACACTAAAAGTTGTTCATCGACTTATCTCAATACATTGACGAAACTGTTGAAATTTCAATTACTGCTAACATGTAAGACTTGTTTTTAATGATATATCATTAGTTCGGTCAGAGCCAATCAGACGGTCTGGCCAACAGTGATCATGTAATTTTGGTAAATCGACATTTAAAAAACAAAAACAAATATAAACTAAAGAGGGATAGTGAAATATAGTTCTACATACGATATACTTGATCAGATGTCGGAGCTGTGTAGGATTCTGAAATTGCACGCCACTAGACAAATTAATGAGCTATTTATTTACCCAATCACAGCTGAGGCAATAATTGGCCAGAATCTCCGTATATATGGCTCTGGGTGGGAGGTGGGATCTGTGTTACATGTATATATTAACAACTCAGATGATTTTTTGATTTTAACATATGTCCTTGGACGAAATATTTGACTTGTCTGTTTCCTAATGTCTTTTGAAGGAATATGTGGAGCGTCGACTGATATAGAAATGAATAATCATATATTGATCTAAACTTTAATACTGTGATACCTATATTTGTACTAAATTACAATTGTTAATTTACGAATTTATTTGTTAAAAAAGCGTAAACATTCTATTAGTAATTACAAATAATTTGAACAGAATGCAACAACATATTAATTCTATTAAATCCGTCCAAATAATATAATGTGTTTGGGTTTCTATAGCAATTTTGTATCATTTATTCATCAGCGCCCAGTTTTAAGTTATCCCATACGAAACCCATACGTGTACTGTCTATCTTAAATAGTTTTAATTTGTACATCAACGATATTAGTCAAAACACTAAGTAACTATTTTTTCCGCGCTTCCATTTTCTTGCTCAAAGAAAGCGAAAAAGTTTATTTAGTCTTTTCATGTGTATGAAAGATGTAAAACGGATTACAACCGCATAACAAAGTACATGTAATACACACATTTTTATACGTCCACATTCATAATGTGAACGTATTATGCCGTCGCCCCTGTCTGTGTGTGTGTGTGTGTGTCTGTGGTTCGCCTACAGGCCGCAATTCTTCATGGATTTTCTTCAAACTTTGTATACTTATTTCTTATACCCAAAGGAAGATCCCTATTGTTTTTGGTGCATGCCCGACCCCCAGGGGCAGAGCCACGCCCATTTCTAGTATTTGTTTGTTTGTCGTCTACAGGCCACATTTCTTAACTTATAATCTTGAAACTTTGCATACATATTCTTTGTACCCCAAAGAACACCCCTATTGTTTGGGGTGCATGCCCAACCCCCAGGGGCAAACCACGCCCATTTTCTTTTTGTGTGTCTTTGTGTCGCCTACAGTGTGCCATTCTTACTGGATTTTCTTAAAACTTTGTATATGTACTCTTTATACCCTAAGGATGATCCGTATTGTTTTTTGGTGCATGCCCGACCCCCAGGGGCAGAGCCACGCCCATTCCTTGTATTTGTTTGTCGTCTACAAGCCACATTTCTTAACGTATCATATTGAAACTTTGAATGCTTATTCTTTGTACCCTATGTAACATTCCTATCGTTTGGGGTGCATGGCCAAACCCCCAGGGACCGTGCCACGCCCATTTTCTTTTTGTGTGTCGCCTACAGGCCACAATTCTTAATCGGTCATCTTGAAACTTAAAATACTTATTCCTTATACCCTAAGGATGATCCCTTTTGTTTTGGATGCATGCCCGACCCCCGTGGGACAGCAACGCCCATTTCTTGTATTTGTTTGTCTGTCGTCTACAGGCTGCATTTCTTAATGTATCATCTTGAAACTTTGAATACTTATTCTTGGTACCTTAAGGAAGTTCCCTATTGTTGTTGGTGCATGCCCGACCCCCAGGGACAGTGCCACGCCCATTTTCTTTTTGTGTGTCTGTGTGTCACCTACAGGCCACAATTCTTAATCGATCATCTTGAAATTTTTTTTATACTTATTCCTTATACCCTAAGGCTGACCACTATGTTTTTGGTGCATGCCGGCCCCCCCTGGGACAGAGCCACGCCCAAAGTTTTTGTGTCTTGTGTTCGCCTTCAGGGTGCAATTCTTAACAGATCCTTTTAAAAGTTTGCATACCTATTCCTTATACCCTAAGGATGGCCCCTATTGTTTTTGGTCATTTCCTAACCCCCAGGGGCAGAGCCATGCCCATTTTTACTTTGTGGCTGTGTGTGTTGCCTACAGGCCCCAATTCTTAATGGATCGTCTTTAAACTTGGGATATGTATTCCTCATAGCCTAAGGACGACAACTGCATGTCACCACTCCCAGAGGCAAGCCACGCCCAATTTTTGTGTTTGTCGGTTACAGGCCGCAATTCTGAATGAATCAGCTTGGTACTTGGCATATGTATACCTTATAGCCGGAGGGCGTCCACTATTGATTTTGGTGAATGTCCCGACCCCAGGGGCAGAGCCACGCCCACTTTGTGCCTTTAGCGTCTGAAAGCCACAATTCTGAATGGATTATCTTGGTATACTTATTCCTTATACTCTAAGGACGGCAACTATTGATGTTGAGGCACGCTAAACAAACCAAACGCCTAGCCTTCTTGACAAAGTACCATATCAATCAAAGCAGGAATGTGGACATGTGGACGTATATTGTAGCGTTAGCGTTTTGTTTCAATATGGCGGTCATCCAATGCGGGATCTATTTTGAAAGTAGACAGTTCTCTGTGTGTAGACTGAAATTGTTCCAGCGTTCCGGAAAGAACGTAATTTCTCGTATCCGGCATGGATTTCGAAATGAAACGAAATAGGATTTAACGTCCTACTGTTCTACTTCGACGGGGCATACGCCATACAGTTTGCTTTTAGAGACATTTTGCCCGGCAGCAATGTGTACACGGGATCTCGAGTTTCGTGCCATCCGAAAGACTCTTCATTATCGCCTGCAACGCCGGAAAATCCGATAAACTTTCTTGGCCAACACCAGAATTGAACACAAGACCCCCATGTTAGGAAGACAACGTCTCACTCACTAAGCCACATTGGCTCCCGATTGGCTTTAGACGAGCAACGAGGAAGCTCATTAGGTAATATCGCCATGGATGATTATGATTCTTTTAATATATAGTCTTTTATAAACATATTTTATATTTAGGGTGGGTCTTTGAAGTCAACTGGTACATATCTGCAAAAGAAAACAGCACGACTTTAGATTGCTGCATTTCCCATAAACATTGCAACATGTGATGGATGAAACAATCAAAGCTTGGTAAGCACGACGTTTTACGCCACAATTTATTAGAAATCGTATGACCTGTGTTTCGTGAAATTGCAAAGAAATCGTACGAATAAAAACATTAATAATCGATGGTATCCCATAAACATTTACGACGCATTTACCCCGTTTACATTATTTAAATTCAACACTGCCAATAGTTACTTATTATTAGTTGTGAGCTAAAGTGGTTATTCGGCCATGATAAATTCAATAGCTAAACATGAATTAGACATTATTCTTTTATTATAAAATCACATACCTTAATGAAGAGAGCATATAAGATAGTGTCAAAGAATATATCTGCCAGCATTCGCCCTTAGTCTAGTGGAAACAGTAACAAAATTGCTTAAAGAGAGAGAGAGAAATGGTGTTTAACGTCCACTCGACACAAACTAGGTCATTTCGGGACTAACATATGGTTTCAGTTTTATTTCAATAATTCGCTTGCGCGTAGGGGTCTTTAGCAGTGGGAGGAAACCGGAGTGCCCGGAGGAAACCAACGAGGTTGAGAAGGCGCCCCTATCGCCATTCCACATACGCTCACACAAGGGATCGAAACCACAGCCGCAAGCCAGAGGTGACCGGCCAGCTATAGGTCGAAGCGCGGCACTCTAGACCACTAGGCCATCCCAACCTCCAAAATTGCATTAAAATATTACAAAAACACCCACTCTTTCATCTCTGTGTAACATTAATTTTTTTCCCAAAGATACCAAATATTTATTTTACAATGTAAGTATAAATAACATTCTAACAAATTTTGTGACGTTCAATGAGGTTCTATTGATGTAATTCTGTTATCTTTCTAATACACGCCAGACCACATTAAAGTTCTTAAATTTGGAGATATTTGTGAAACACCAGGGCTTGCTTGTCCTTTAAGTTTGCAGTTTACAGATTCTGTACTTTTAAGGCGGTGTAACCCGGTTAAAGGTAACAATCAACACTGTTTTACTTACTTAAAGATCTAGTAGTTAAGGATCAACCTCAAAAATTTGCTAATCACCACCTGAAATCAATCAATGTTCATAGTCCTATATATATACGCCATGAAAACAATACAATCAACAATAATGGCCAATCGATTTTTCCTTCTACGACGCATTTATACAATCGTTATCAAAATATATTTTATAATAAAGGTGACTAAGGTCCATGTAAACAAGATTGCTGTGTGTTTGGCAGGATCGGACGTACAGCAGTTCAACTCTTTTAGACTAATTACGTGAATTATCCAAAAAATATAATTAAGGTTTTTGCATGAAAACGGAATGGGGTTTAACTTGTGGTCAACACATTAATTCGGTCATTTCAAGACAGTGATATGTATGGTGCGTTCTCTTGTTTGTGGTAACAACGGGTGTATTTTGCATTGAAAGTTGCGGTTCCTCCTGCTACATTTCGAATTTCAACTGTCACGGGATCCTTCACATTTGAATTTGTACACGTTCTCAACCGAACCGCGGCATTACTGTCAATAGTCATTGAAAATCCTTAGTAATAGAAAACTGTTCAATCAGGTGGTCCGGGATTGGATCACGGTGTTGACCGAGGGAGCTCTGCGTGATTTCACCGTCTGATTTTGCCATGTCAGTGGGGCATGATGAAGCATCTAGTCGTTCGAATGACACGAAAATCCCGTATACACGTTGCCGTACACGCAAAACAACCCTTCGAAATAAGAGTAAGACATAACGCCGTTATCCGGGCAAAATCTTCCTTGTCTAGTCTGGTTGTTTTAACGTCTGCTTCAACAAAAGTGATATCGCAGACTAGACCTAGGAGAGCCGGAGCTTCTGCTTGTTTTTAGAATATGATTTTGCAATCTTTCCATTAGCGGCCTTAGGCCATGGAGTCGGTTTAGTGGGAAGTTCTTCCCTATATTTAATAAAAAAAGCATATTGTTTGGTAGTTGTTCTGTCCCGTTTCTGGATTGGTATATGTCATCTTTGTGGGATTAGTGTTTATGTGCCAGACCCGTCTTATCGTTGCCTCCCCTTACTCCACTATCCAACTCTGCAAACTTGGTGTCTTCTTTTGCGGAATAGTGTTTAGATGCCGAGTCTGCCTGACCGTGACCCACCCTTACTTCACTATCCTGCTAGTTTGGTAGAAGTCATCTTTGTGGGATTTGTGTTTAGGTGCCAAGCCCGTCTTATCATGGCTTCCCCTTACTCCACTTTCCCAGTCTGCAGGTTTGGTGTCTTTTTAGCGGAATAGTGTTTACATGCCCAGTCCGTATGATCGTGACCTTCCCTTACTTCACTATCCTGCTTGTTTGGTATGTATCCCATATGCAGTTTAGTGTTGAACCGTGGCTCCCTCTTACTTCACTATTCTACTTAATCTAACTGTGTTCATTAGATCGTGGATTAGTTCGAAGATTTGCTGCTTCAAATCTGGCCTCGGAGAGAGTAGGTTCTTAGTCTTGGGCGGTATGTTGTTGGCCTCCATCATCCCAAATAGTTCCATTCTCTCCTCGTTGTATACCTTACAGTTTGCATATATCTCTTCTAGGGTGTTTGATCGCTGTCTTTGTGTATATCTTGTCATCCAGCCGGAATCTGTATCTGTCAACTTCAACGAGCTCTAATTCCCAGGATCAATTGACCTGTCTTTTAACCATACTGTATATTTCCGTGGTGCTGCATTCTATCGTGCGGGGTGGTGCAGTGACCCTGGAACCTTCGTTGGCGAGTCGATCTACCTCCTCGTTTTCTCTAATATTCACATGTGATGGAATTCACACGAGCTCTGGTTTGCTTTCCTTCTCTAGGATCCTTTGGTACAGCTGCCTGGTGTCCAAAATGACTTTTGGTCTTGAGTCCGAGTTGTCAGTTTTGATTGAAATCAGACTGCCCAGGGAGTCGCTTGGAATGACGAACTTACTAGTCTTTTTAATGGGAGATCCATGATATAGCTACACGGATGGCCAGTATCTCTGCAGTGTACACCGAACAGTTATTGGGCAGTTTCCTGCTCATTCCCTGTTCACCATTTGGCAGGTATATTCCAAAAGAGCTAGTGCCCCTTTCAGGCCCCTTTCTATGATTTCTCACATATTTTATCTTCTTTAGGCTGACAAATGTTGGAGATCTTAGCCCAATACCTTGTCGCTTGTTCTTTTCTTCGTAGGAATAAGGGTAACTATGCGGCTTCCTGTAGTAATGCCTCTCTCTTTGTATTGGATGGTGTCAAGCTAGCTTAAGAGTATAATAACAGACAGCTTTATGGATAACATTCACTAGGTTTATTAACTGCAACGTTTCACTGAGGATACTCTCACCGTTATCAAGCAGTGATAAAATCAACATGTTACAGGAGGTGACAGATAACAATAAACTAATTAACAATATAAGGCCGAAGCCATTCAAAGTCAACCTCATATCTAAGTAAACTATTATCAATGAATAAGAAACCCTTAAAGGGAATGAGATCTACAAATTACGCTAAAACAACAATTAATAATAATATACCCTTATTTCTCATATTGCGAATAAAGATTAAAAAAATGATTAAAAACAACCAGTGAATAAGAAACCATATCTTATTGTTGATACCATTAGTCTCCCACTATTAAACATCAATATATAAACAATCATATTATAACAAAAAAATCTAGTGTCCTAACTTTATGCATGGTTATAACCATAATAAAAGGACGTTAACATACATGTCTCTGTCCGGCTCGAAACAGTCCGAGAGTAGGCCCACGCCTCTCAAACGTAAAATGTCTTCTGAGGATGAGGGCGACTCCGCTTCGGCCAAATCCCCAGAAGACGAGACACCCAGGAAAGTCACCCGAGGCCGGAGTCGGAGCACAAACGACTTGGATCGATTGGAACTGGCCCGAAAGCGGTTCCAAATGACGGTAACGTCATCCCCCAAGGGGGTCATCCGATCTGACAAACCCCAACATGTTGAGGCCTTTGTCCAAATCCAGGATGTGGACTGCTAATCTTAGACTATTGGAGCAGCCAAGTGCATCTCTCCAGCTCTCAAATGGAGGGTAAACTAACGGCACTCCAACTAAATCTAAATAGCATTCGAGCCAGGGCCGTCGAACTACGCCGCTATCTTAGCAAGGGCTCCTACGATGTCTTGTGTTTACAAGAAACAAAATTGGGACCAAATAACGGCGACGTTAAACTAAACGGGTACACCTGCTTAAGGTCAGATCGACCTGGCGTCTCTAGGGGCGGAGAAGGCGGTTTAGCAATTTACATTATAGAGAGGGCGTAGTACACGAAGCACTATCGCTAAATGTAAAAGAGTTGGAAGGACAGGGCGCAGTAATCCATATGTCGGACGGTTCGAAATTAGCTGTAATAAATATCTACCCCCCCCCCCTAATAGGGAAGTAGATAACGGTTATCAGTACCTGTACGATCAGATCAAATACGCACGTATTTTGATCGGTGGGGATTTTAACGCACACCACGCTCTGTGAGGCGCTAAAAAATCCGATCGAAGAGGCAAAGTACTGAACAGCTTTATCGAAAACAATGGCCTCTGCGTCCTGAATGACGGTAGTCCAACATGCTTTAAACCGGGTTGTGATCCATCGCAAATAGACCTGACGTTGGCAACACCTACGATTTTCAATTACTGCGACTGGACCACAGGGAACGGCGATACGTTTGGAAGTGGTCATTTAGCGGTGACGATCCTTCTGGACAAATCGCCTTACCGAGACAATTTTGAGAGACAAAAAACATCGAGAATGAGTAAAGGAAATTGGGGCCACTTCAATCTACTTTGTCGAGAGTGGAAGGATGAGGAACTGGCATCAGGGGATACTGAAAAGTATGCCACGAATGTCACCAATGCCATAATAGAGGCAGCTGAGGCCTCTATCCCCATCTCCAGCGGAAAATCTGAAAAGTCTCGAAAGCCCTGGTGGTCCGATTCTTGTCAAGTCGCAATACGAGAACGCCATAGGTGCCTAAGAAAATGCCAGCGCCACCTCTCCCCGTCCTCGTGGTCCGCCTACCTACGGGCAAACTATGCGGCAAGAGAGTCATCAAGCAATGCCAAACCCAACACTGGCACGCCTACTGTGAGTCACTGATTGCAAATTCAAACTCTAAAGAGGTGTGGCAGAAGATTAACGCTATGAATGGTAAGGCTAGAACAGCATGCCCACCGACTCTCAGTTACAAAGCAGAAGTGGCCCAGAACTGTGCTGAAAAGGCCGAACTTCTGGCTAAAACCTTTGCTATGACTAGTAGCAATAGCAACCTAACGCCCGGATTCAGCATGAGGAAAAATGACTTTGATCCAGGAAAAGAAAAGTTTTAGCCGAAAGGCGGCGAACTTGTAGGACAATCAGCTCTGAATGTCCCCTTTTCCCCAAAAGAGTATATTAAAGCCATGTCCTCTATGAAAGACAGTGCCTCGGGGCCGGATCCGGTCAAGTACTCAATGCTGAAAAACCTGCCTGACTGCGCCACGAAAGTTGTCCTTGACCTGTTCAACCTCTCTTGGCGGACGAGCGAGATACCCCGTCTATGGCGTACGGCTACAGTGGTCCCCATCCCCAAGATGGGTAAACCACGAAAGGCAACGGAGTCTTATCGCTCGATAAGCCTCACCTCTACGCTATGTAAAACTCTTGAAACCCTGGTGAACGATAGGTTAATGTATTACCTAGAGAGTAACCAGCTACTGGACAAGAACCAAAGCGGTTTCTGTCGACGCCGCTCCACTTTCGACCACATTGCCAGGCTCCAACATACTATGACGGCGGCCTCGAGAGTTGGATCCTACATCTGCGACCTGTAAAAAGCGTTCGATCTTGTCTGGACGGAAGGATTGTTGTATAAACTCTCCTTGGTTGGTGTACATGGCAACATGTATAATTGGATCAAGAGTTTTGTCGCAGATAGACAAATAAGGGTTACAATCGGCAACTACCTCAGTAAAGAGACCGGATTAGATAACGGAACTCCCCAGGGTTCAGTTATAAGCCCAACTTTGTTCAATATCATGGTGAACGATATCAAAGAATATCTTGGCAAAGATATTTCTCTTGCTACGTTTGCGGATGACAGTACCCTGTGAATGAAGGGTAAATTATATTCGCTGGTACAAAAACGCATGCAAGGAGCCTTGGACGGATTCACCAAGTGGGCAAATGATTGAGGCTTCCAAATCTCGTCTCCCAAAACTGTAGGCATGTTAGTCTGTGGAGATCCCGAGGTTTCTCGGATGTCCCTGCAACTCAATGGTCAGTACATCGAATTCAAAGACGAAACCAAGTTTCTTGGTGTAATCTTTGACAGGAAAGTGACATGGAAACCGCATATCAACTATGTAGTAACCCGAACCCAAGGTATCCTGAACCTTATGAGAAAAACTACGGGTCACGAATGGGGTGCGAACAGGGTTGACCTCATGATGATTTATCGTTCTCCAATACGCTCTGTACTAGACTTCGGATGCATGGCTTTCTTAAATGCAAGACCCGCTACATTAAAAAAAATAGACACCATACAATACAAAGCGATTTGTATTGCCACTGGCTGTGGTATAGGTGTCAACCGCGAATCGTTACTACAAGAAGTTGGCGAACTCCCTCTGTCACTACGTAGGAACAAACTGACCCTGGGGCATTGAGCCAAACTGAGTCGATTGAGAGAAAGGTGTCCCGCCTTTCACGAAATCTCGAGGTTTAGAACAGTCAGCGATATCACTAGAAAGCCATACGGTCAGGCAGTCGGCGAAATGGTCAGAGACTACGGTCTCGATAAGTTCACCATTACAAGTGTAGAAAATACGATTAGGGCCCCCTGGACCCTTCCGGTACCCCCGGTTGATATCTCCCTTGTCCCGAGGGTAGATAAAGGGAACAATCCACTGGCGGCCAAGCATCTCTCTTTAGCTTGGGTCAAACTGGACCCACATTTACACGGACGGATCGCATAACCCCGAAAATGGTACGACGGGCTTCGGGATTTACATCCCGGGGAAAGGCTACAGGCAGCAAATAGACTGCCAAACATGTGCTCCGTGTACACGTCGGAAATGTATGCGATCAAAGAAACCGTAGTGTGGACATCCTGTCAAAGGAAATCTAACTTTGCTGTCCTCAGCGACTCGCAGATATTGACATGTACTTTGCATGAGAATTACGATAGAATGAAAGTGAAAATATAGTTGAACGATTCACAACATAATGAACTTGGATGGATAGAATCGAAATACGCAATCCAAAACCTAAAAAATTCCAAGAAATTTTAATTTTAGTACATTTTCAAATTTTCAAGAAAAAAAGAGAACGGCGTGGTATCTCAGTTCGACCTTTATCGCATCCGCAATATCCCCGGCTGTACAAAAATATAACTTTTTCGAAAATCGGTTGGGAATTGACATAATTAGGAAAGATTTTCATTTGCGCAGGTGAAAGATTTACATCACTTCCGGTCTCTTCACAACTTTCGCAATAGTTCTAAGAACTAACTATTTAAAACATAGAAAAAATCAATATTCAGAACTCTATCTGTTTTAGTTTCAGAGATCTACACGAAAGAAAAAACAGTTTTCTGAATGGTCTTTAGTGTCAGATAACAACCAAAACCCAGAATCACACCTTTCAACATTAAATTTTCAACATTAACACAGAGGGGTACCTTCTTTATAAATAGCTTGAACAGAGAGCTTTACTTTCACTGGTATCAAATGATGACGTCATGTAGACAAAAAACCTGGAATATTAATTTCAGGGGTAACTTTTATTTACTAAAATGAATTATTTTCACTCTAGAAGCACTAGTACCAGCTATTGGTTACCAGTAAAACACCTTTAGTTCCAATATTGCCACTTTAAAAAAAAGCTCTCTATACATACTGAGCGCCATGGAAAACGCATCAGTTAGTTTTTCGTATAACAAAATGATCCTGTAAACATGTATCTTATTTATTTTGCTTCTTATTGTGAACAATATTCAAATGGGAACACATCAATAACAACACATTTGTACACTTATGGATGTTTAATCTGTAATCAACGGTACAAAGTCAGAGGGGTCAAAACCAAAAGTACGACACAGATGTCAGTAGCAAGCGGCGTCGCATGGAATTAACCAATGCTTGAAAGAAGGCCTGGGGCAAATTGTTCCATTCTTAGACAAGAGCAGCTTCTAAAGCAGCGATGGTGTGCATCTGTGGTCTCCGATACAGACGGCGTCCAATCTCGTCCCAGACATGTTCTATCGGTGCCATGTCCGGAGACATGGTTGGCCAGTCCAAGACATTGATGTTGTTAGCAGGCAGTCCATACTGACATGGGCGGTACGCGGACGTGCATTATCCTGTTAGAAGTTGTGGGTGCGCTCGAAACATCGGAGCAACATCACGGTAGGCTACAGCATTAACGCGACCCGTGCAAATGTGTAGGGGGAACGGTGATGAAATGTGAAGCCTCCCCACCACATTACACTTCCCCCACCCCATCGATCTGTTTCGAAGACGCAGCAGTCTGCAAGACGTTCCTCAAGAGGTCTCCACACACGTTGACGGCCATCAGCGTGATAAAGATGAAAGCGACTCTCATCACTGAAGAGCATACTTTGCCAGTCTACTCTTATCCATGTCTGGTGTCCTTGAGCCTAAATCAAACGCCACTGACGGTGATGATCCCTGAGGATAGCTCCAACATAAGGTCGTCGTGCACGGAGTCTTACTTCTCTTAGATGACGTCTTGCGGTGTTAGCACTGACTGGTCCATGTCTTCCGACGACTGCTGCGCCTGTTCGAGTCGCTGGGCGGAATCTGTCACACAGATGAGTGACCCCGATGTAACGGTCTTGAACCTGGGTTGTAACGCGTTGTGGACCAGGACGTTGACGGTCACGTGTTGATCCAGTAACTCGAACACGTTCCACCAACCTTACAATAGTGTCTGACAATAGCACGTGTAGACATTCCAGCCCTGGACATTCCCATGGCTTCATTCCGTTGATTTTCAGTAAGTCTCGGCATCTCTAGCTAGATTCCTTCACACGTTCATCAACAAGTTGAAAACAAAAACAAATTTATTTATCTATTTATCTGCTTATTTGTACCATAACTAAAATAATGTAATTAGTTTTTTGTCTGTATCATATATAATTCGACATTGTACATATATTATACACCCAAACCAGAAGGAAGCAAATTAATATAAGCCTACTTGTCTTGTTTTTGTATCCTATTATTTATGCTTTTTACATTGTATAATATTCTCGAAATAAATACTGTTTAAACCAAGTTGAAAACATGCTTTTAAAGGGCTCACACACAATGCTGCACGTGAATATTGGGTTTTTCATGTGCATCTCGTGCAATTTTGTTTGTGCACACAGGGCGGTATTTTTTGCGTTTGGGAGCATTGTGTGAAACAATAGTTCATAGTATTGCATAATATTATACATACAAAACCACCTAGTAATAAAATATTTGGGGAAAAAAAAGTGATGTGTTTTCCATGGCGCTCAGTATGCAAAACGTTCCAATTATGACCAATTCGGACTTTTGTCGATGTCACACCAATGTCTACACCGATTAAAGTCTCTACAGAGTCTTCGTGCACGTTAAAGATTTCCTTTCTGCTCACAATTGTTGCAAGTGTTAACTACTTACAACTTACATGGGAAAACATCAGTATTCAGAACTCTATCTTACAGTTTCTGAGATCTACGCGAAATGGGAAAAGAACAGTTTTGCAAAATGGACGAAATGCAATGTCGTGGTCCACACCGAGGTTATGGTAAAAACTGGAATCCCAATAAATATTAATATCAAAGTAAAATGAAATGGTGATTAACGTCTAACTGTTCTGCTAGGAATGGGCCATGAGAAAAGTTTTGCTCGTACAGCGGCGCTAGTCTACTCTTATATACAATTCCAAAAGCTAGGGATCTTTTACGGTCACACCAATGTGTGCACAGGACTTAGGAATCGCGTTAATGTCATCTACTCCAATATATAACTGTTCAAAAATTGATTGAATATTGATTGAAATGTCGCCAATTTTCTGGTTATGTGCACGTTAAAGATTTGGCGTCCATAACATGTAAATATAGGTTGTCAGGCAACGAAACATACGCCCATGGCAGCTAAATTGTCCGGGCAGTCAACAAGAGTTGTCGCATATTAAGTAATTATCAGAAAATCATTAGAATTTGTTTGGTTTTAATAAAGTTCTGTCCCATGCTAACGTTTTGTATACGAAACATTTAATATTATGGATTTAGCTGTTCAATTATCGATTTTCAAGAAATTCAAACTCAACCATGTGTAACAGGGATATAGTCAAACGGTTTTTTAATTTGGAATAAAATTGTGAACTCCATAGGGTCCACAAGGTAAAAAATGATTTTTCGTACAGTCAGGAGCCATAATTCAGGAGGTTATGGTCCAATGTGCCCGAATATCGAAAGGACTGCGGTAGATATATCTTATTTTTACACTATTTGCGTATTAGCAGCCATTTTGTCCGGCAGTTTTGGTCCGATTTTTACGAAATATGCCCTCAACCTTCATTACTGGGTAACAGTGATATAATCAAAATCGGATAATAATTGAGACCTCTAGTGGTACCACAAGCTAAAAAAGTCGATTTTGCGTACATTCAGGGGCTATAATTCAGGAAGTTACAATCCGATATGCGCAAATATCGAACGGAACCACGATCTTTGGATTTTAAACATGCATTTCAAGTTTCATCAAAATCGAATTAAAATTGTGACCTCTATAGGGTCCACAACATTGATATACCATATTATTACACTATAGTCGTACAAACGGTGGTCATATTGTCCGTCAATTTTGGTCTGATTTTCCCGAAATTCGAACTCAGCCTAGATTACCCTGTAACGGTGATATAAACAAACGTTTTTCTTTTATATCAGGTATAAATTGTGATCTCCAGAGGGACCAAAATCTAATAAAGGCGATTTTTCGTACAATCAGGGTCCATAATTCAGGAAGTTACAATCCGATATGCGCCAATATGGAATGGAACCAAGATCTTTAGATTATAAACATATTTTTCAAGTTTCATCAAAATCGAATTAAAATTGTGACCTCTATAGGGTCCACAACCTTGATATAACATATTTTCACACTATTCGCGTACATACAAACGGCGGCCATTTTGTCAGTCAATTTTGGTCCGATTTTCACGAAATTCGAACTCAACCTTCATTACCAAGTAACGGTGATATAATCAAACGGTTTTTTAAATCGGATATTAATTTTGACCTCCAGAGGGACCACAAGCTAAAAGAGCGATTTTTCGTGCAATCAGGGGCCATAATTCAGGAAGTTACGATCCGATGGGCGCAAATATCGAAAGGAACCAAAATCGTTGGGTTATATACATACATGTCAAGTTTCATCAAAATCGGTTCAAAATTGTGACCTCTATATGGTCCACAATCTAAAAACATGATTTTTCATACAATCAGGGGTCATAATCCATGAAGTTTCGACCCGATACATACCAATATCGAAAGCAGCCGAGATCTTATGGTGATAAACCTATATTTCAAAATAGAAAAGAATTGTGACCTGTAGAGAGTCCACAAACAAATTGTGGACGGACGGACAGGGGCGACGACAATATACGTGCGTATAAAAACTAAAAGTAATTGCAGATAGAACAGATTCTTAACGATAGTCAAGCATCCTGTCACAAGTGCAATATTCGATGCTACTGTAATGAATTGACAAATTAAATAGGACTTGCTTATAAACCGCGTGAGCCGTCGATTCGGCCGAGATGATTACCGTTATGAGATAATTTTGACAAAGACGCAATAATATTAATTCAAAGACTAATTATTACATGCAAAAATCGACTATTTTTGTTATAGTGTGAAACCCTAATAATCTTAACAAAAACAATAGTGTTCACACAAGCTACGCAGTGTGAAACACTAATAATCCGAACAAAAACAATAAGTAATGTTTCACACAAGCTACACAGTGTGAAACCCTAACAATGTAGAGTACTAATATCAATCATCAATGTTGCCTGAATATATGGGGCGGTGGTAGTTGTGTTGTTAACGCAATAGCCGCATTACCAGATTGTCCCGAGATCGAATTCCGGCATGGAAATTTTCTTGGTTGGCGCACACGGGTTTGAACATAGATCTCGTGTACAAATTGATAATGCAGATTTGCTGGCATTAGGAATTCGAACAAGCGTGGTGGGAAATGCAGCTGTTCGGACAGAATTCTCAACTCGCATTAGGTAATAGTAAGTTTCATCGGGCAAATGTTGTAATTTTATATAAGTAAGGTCCGAATGTGTTGTGACATCAGTTGTTCTAAAAGGGATAAGCATATCCTGCACAACTTTATGAAAAGCGTAGAATATTTTAATACACCAGTATGATAATTTGTCGGTGATTTACCAGTTCTGTTTGACTTAAACCAACAAACAATATATCCAGATACTACCGCTGGTCGCCTGGCAGCGGAATTATTGGGGGCCCCAAAAGCTTTTTAAATATTCTGTTCAAAATTAGATATCAAACAATAGCTGAAGTCAATTTTCGACACAAAACTGTTTATGGCGTTGCTGACGTCGGCCAACTTGCACGGTCTCTAATAATTATTTGTTAAAAATTCTTAAAATCTATAACGCTGAACGAGAATACAAAACAAGAAATGAAGCCTGGGGTCATAAATGTTGACAACACGTTTATCAAATAATACTGATCATGGTGCAAATTTAACAAACCTGTCAAGCATTTCAATCAATTACAAGCTATATAACAAGGAAGGTTTACTTGTTCGTAATGAAAAGTAATATTGATTTCTCGGGAAACCGTTATAGCAATAAAAATTGATTTTGTTCTGTAATCAGATAAGTACAGTATTCGGATTATAGTCTGGTGCTGTTCAATATATGGATAACTTTTTGTGTATAAAATTACTTATCTTCCCGGGTACGGACATGTTGTAGAAGAATGTATAAAAGATAGTATGTAAACACTCTTACACACAAACACATCAATACGAAACTATAGCCACCAAGAACCTGTCAATGTTTGCGTTAATTATAATTGGATAAAAGCTGCAGCACACAATAGATTCTTTTAAATAGGTAGGTTGTGTTAGAAGTAAAAGTAAACAATGCCAGGTTAGACAGACTGAAAATCTTTTGACGATGTCCTAGATTCATCGGATATTAAAACAAAATCAACACTAAAATGTTTTTCCGTCGAAAATATTAATGAAATTGACTTAGATAATGTCTTAAAAACAAAACATGCTATATTATCAAAGTATACTGTTAAAAATACGTCGTCATGGAAACGCCAGTTCCTTTCACATGGTCCCCATGTAAGGATACACAACTCTTGTTGTATTTATGGGCATTTGGACACACATCACTAAATATGTCTACGATATTTTTAGTCTTTCTCTCCCTTTCCCTTTTCCCCCTTTTGCATGGCGATTTTTGTTGACTTTTTGGTGTAGAATCGAAGGAAAGGGTTTGAAAATACTTTTTCTGCCAGGTTTTGGTGAATATTCATGATTTTGAGGCGGAAGGATACTTGAGTTGTGAGGTTGGTGACGTTGAAATGTAGGGCCTAAAATAGCATGTTTACTTGTCTCTACTTCCAGCTTGTGTAACTCTAGTTTTTCACGGAGAACCTCATACATGTGTAGTAGGGTGTAATTTGGAAATGTTTTGTTGTTTATATGTAAATAAAGTCTATGTAATATATGGTGTTGTATCTTATGTCAGCTTGGTGTCTTGGAATCTAGCCAAGATGTAGTGTCCAGTGTGTGTGTGTGTGTTGTATTGTGTTTAGTGAGTTGTTTTAATGAGTTTACCTGGCTTGCACCTTGTTTCAAACTGCACTTTTTCTCTTGACATGACCAATGACAAGACCTTTGTGTTCTCCTCAACTTCAGGTATTTTATATTTCTTGTTTTGAGTAATGTTATAAGTTTAAATTATCAGTAAATATATTTAATAAAGTTTGGTTCTAAGTTGTTTAAATAAATAATTCTTGTAATAGGAGTTTCCCTAATCTATTATTTCATATCTTTAGTTTTCCCGCCATTTTCGCCCTTTTCCCATTGGTATTTATTTATTGTGGTGTTTGTTTTATTTTAGCTTCTATAATATAATTCTTCGATCCATACTGGTATAAATAATATAATTAAGACACCTTTCCCAGGGTATGTTCAGTTTTTCTGCTTTTCTCTTCCATCATTTTAAATGTTCATATATCTATAAATGTATTTAGTTCAAATTATGTTTTATCTTTCTTTTGTATATTTATTTCTATTTTGATTATGTTCCGTCCGACTTGTTTGCATGTTTGTAATCTGTTTGTATTTATATTTTCAGTGTTTTTGGTTGGTTTTGGTTTTTTTGGTTTTCCTTTTTGTGTTTGTTTTGGTGGTATTCTGTAAATAAACTGTTGAAACCAGTACTGCTTCAGCTCCTTAATAACCCGAAAACCCCTGAGATAAAGCTCCGGCTACACATGCTTTTGGTCAAGAGTTTGAAACATGTTGCTCTGTCTGTGGCAAAAAGCATTCTGCCCAACGAAAATATGGGAAAAAGTTACAGCCGGTGTAGTACTACTGCTACTTTTAGGACTTCTTCTTTGTTGTGTTCTTGTGATCGTAAAATAATACCACAGTATTTAAAGTATAAGAACTTTATTGCCAGCTGAATGGTTTCCCAGGTCCCCTGTTCTCAACAGATAATGGCTGCTTGAATGTCTGGGTGAGTTCTAACCAATCTCGCTCTACCTCCTATTTTATATCCCCCAGTTCCTGCACGTCCAAGATTTAGCCTTGACGTTAATTTCCATTCCAAATGCGTAATAACCTCCTAAATTTTCCACAAATAAACCAGATGATGACACCATATTATTTCTACTAACCCTAGGTCCAATAACAGGAAGAACGTGATGGACCCTTTTGTCACAGGTTATCATTTTACCAAAACATCCCTGACTTTTTATGTACTGCTTACATTTCAAGTTTACTTGGTACGTGAGATTTTAATTTTATAGACCGAGAATTTGAATAATTTTCCAAAGACACAATATGGTCTTAAGGACCATAGTCCTACATACCTTCCCCCACTAAAGACATGTTGTTACCATAGTAAAAACATGTAATAAAAAAAATATATGTCGCATGGGTAGAAAGGGGAAACTGGAGAACAAGGACGCCTGGCAAAGAAACATGAGATTACATCAATATAATAAAATTTCATGCATAAAATATTTCCATATGATAAAATTTCACTTTAAAAAAAAATTCAAAAAAAAAAATGTTGATTCTTGAAGTGTCCTAAACACGCTAGCAATTCACACTACTACAGAAGTATAGTAAAGCACGACACAACTATTGTTAAACGTTCATCGGTTGGCATCCTTTAGTCCAATTCACATTCCAGAAACAAACCATCATTCCCTTATCAAATAGATAGTGATATAAAATAAAGTCCTGCTACAACACACATCCTTCTACAATATATTACCTAATGAAGTTGACCTCCATAGTTTGTTTGATAATATACACTCAGTCTACACGAGTAGGATCACATATTTGACATCTGGTTACCTCGAAAGGTGAAAAGTTACACCGTGTTTAATTGTTAATGACAGTTTGGTAGACAACACAGCTACCGAACAATGTGTACTGGAACTGAAACACTCTGGATATATATATATGTTGATATAGGTACAAGTATAATATGGGCATATTATATAAGCGCAATAGTTACATGTATATATAAAAGCTGTCGACACGCGCACAAACAGTCACTGAATAGTGGGTTATTCACCCATAAAACAAAAGTTGTATAAAATACACACATTCCGTGAATGACTGTTTAACACAACACTTCTTATGAAGTCACATGGAAAATTTCCTTTATATCGGGCAGAATAAAGTCGGGAGGTAATTTCTCCACTAATTTCCTTTCCTTTGGAATCCTCTTACCAGTAGCGGCAGGAATAGTCGTAGTGATTGATGACGAAGTAGGTGTACCAAGTACTGACGTTGATTGAGCAACGGTGGTCGGTGGCGAGATGGTTGCTGATTCATTCTCATCAGTTGTTAACTCGCCTTTTCTTGATAGAGCCATTTCTTCTCTTGTACTGATCTCAGGACGATTTCCACATTGTTTCATTCTAAAATAATGACTTACGAATTTTTTAAATTTTGGGTTGCATTTATAGCAACAGATAAAACCAATGAGAATTACAAGTGCTGAACCAACAATTATTATGATATAATACCATAAATACCAGAGTTTGTCTTTCTCTAAATACCTCAAATTATGTAACTCATAAATTAAACTTTCCATGGAAATTTCTCTTAAATGTTCTAATTTCGGTGGTAATTTATTAAGATAGCTATGTGTAGAGATTTCCTAAAGAGTGTCTAAAGCTTTTGTCCAAATGATTTGTTAGTATTACAGTCCACACATAGGAGTAACATTTCAATCAAGGGAAATCGTGAGTCTAGTAAGTCTACGAATTTTAGTAACCCAACCGTTTTTGGAACAACACAACTGTTTTTGGCATTCCTAACTAAAAATCGCCCCAGTTAATTAATCATTAACGTAAAAAAATCAAATATTATAGCATACTGGCAATCAGTTTTAATAACTGTTTCGTCTTTTTGTTCGGCGATTTTTCATGTTTTAATTTACCATCGCTCTTTAAGGACATCCGCATCTAGGTTGCGTTCATCATCAGAGGTGTCACTACCACTTGATGACAAACTATTCGTGTCCATTATAGTTTCCGCATCTTGATCGTCACGAGCCTTCAAACGCTTGGACAATTCCATTAATGGAACATCTTCCCCGTCCGACGCGCTTTCCGATCTTTCCCGCCTAAATCGTGTAGCCAGTTGTGCCAATGGTACATCATCATCGGGCTCACTGGTTTCGTTTTCTGAGCTAGAATCGGAACTCGATGGATCAACATATTGTGCCTTTCATAGCAACTTTTCCTTATCGGATTGTTTTTCCGGAATTTGCCAATTATCAAGTTTCGCTAAACGCAGATCTTGTGCATTCGACTTTGTAGTTCGGCCTGTTAATTGATTATGTATTATAAAGGAGACCGGCGACGTTTGTTCGATTATGCGATAATATGGCGTCCATCTTTCTTGTAATTTATGTTTTCGAAGATGGTTTTTATAATACACTGGGTCACCCACCTTAAAAAGGGTGTCAGTTGCATTTCTATTCACATATTCAGCGTTTTTACGCTGTGTTTTCCTTCTTAACCTCTTGTGAACCAAAAGAAAAGCCTTGTGCTGATTTTGCAACGCTATTTCGTGAGGATCGGTTCCCAAATATTTCCTTCGAGGTTTCAAAATGTTGTCCAATGGCAATACAGGATCGCGATTATACAACAAGTAAAAAGGAGAAAACTTTGTGGATTCATTGACATTAAATCGAATAGCGGCCAAAGTTTGATTTAAGTATAAATCCCAAGTGTTATAACTTTCTGCGATCTTTTTAGATAATATGTCGTGCATCGTGCGGTGCATTCTCTCAACGCGCGAATTCGATTGTGGGTGGTAAAACGACGTAAGGACATGTTTAATATTTAATTCTTGAAGTGTTTTCTTCATTATCCTATTTACGTTCTCGCTACCGTTGTCTGTAACCAATTCTAATGGCGCTCCATAACGAGGGAAAATTTCCTCTATAAGTAAGTGGGCGACATTCTCAGCAGATTTACTTTTTACCGCAAAGGCCTCCGCATAACCCGAAAAATGACAAATAAAACTAATTATATATTTGTTCCCCGAAAGAGTTGTGGGATACGGCCCCGATAAGTCTAACCCTATCTTCGCAAAAGCATAAGGTGGTATATCATGGAACTGCATAGATGGAATTTGTTTAGTTAAAGACCTCGATTGACATAACACGCATTCATTTACATGATTATGAATACGGACATACATGTTTGGAAAATAATAATGCCTTTTTATGGTATCATGTGTTTTATCTATGCCCAAATGTCCGTTATTATCATGATATTGTTTTATAACAGTATTTTGAAGGTGTTGAGGTATGTATAGCCTCAGTGTTGGATCATCATCAGGACTTGAGATGAAATATAATACTTTGTCTATAAGCAGAAATCTATTTTTTGTCTTATTACCACCCGTATTGGCCTTGATTTGTTTAATGATAGATACAATTTCCGGATCGTCATTTTGTTCCTTTTCGATGTCAAAATTATCCACATTTAAATCTATTTTATCCGGCAGATCTTTATCCGGAACAGTACATTTCGCATAATTATGTGGAACGAATTCATTTGAATTGAAAGCACTAATCTCAAACATATTATCACTTGTGCGCGGCTCAATCGTTTCACCGGCAGCGTTATTATCATTTGCTACTTGTTTTGATGGAACTCGAGAGAGAAGATCAGCTATAGAATTTTGTTTTCCGGGTACATATTCAATCGTACAATTAAATCCCGCGATCCCCAATGCCCATAACTGTATTTTCTTATTTTGCATAGGTGATTCCAAAAGATATCGCAACGGCTTATGATCAGTTCGAATCGTAAATTTGGCATTATGTAAATAATAATCCAACTTTTGTAACGCGTAATGGATGGCATAAGCCTCACGTTCTACAACACTCCACTTCACCTGAGACTTTGACAACTTGTGTGACAAAAAGTAAATTGGGCGTTCGACTTTTCCTCCGTTTCCATCCCCGTGCACCTGCACTAACGCTGCGCCTATAGACGTATCGCTTGCATCAGTATCAAGTATATCCGGTAAATTAGGATCTGGGTAAGCCAATAACGGCACTGTTGTTAAACTCTCTTTTAAAAATTCAAAAGCAGTTTGACATTCAGATGTCCATTTAAATTTTGCATATTTTTTCGTTAATTTGATTAAAGGTTCAGCAATGTTAGAAAAATTTGGAATAAAGCGTCTATAATAACTACACATTCCCATAAAACTCCTAACTTCTTTTACCGTACGAGGTTGATCCATACCCTTAATAGCACAAACCTTATCCTGATCTGTTTTAATTCCTTCGGGAGTGATGACAAAACCCAAATATTTAGTTTCTTGTTGAAAAAAATTACATTTAGAGGGTTTTAATTTCAACCCATGTTGTCGCAAACGATCAAATACAAGCTTAATATGTTCATAATGTTCTCGCTTGGAACGAGAATAAATTAGTATATCATCGATATATGCTATTGCAAAATCTTCAAGTCCTTTAAGAACGCGTGCCATTAAATGCGAAAAAATACTTGGACAATTATTAATTCCAAATGGCATAACGTTGAATTCAAACAAGCCTCTATGGCATACAAACGCTGTTTTTTCCTTATCTTTTTCGTCGACCAAAATTTGCCAATACCCTGATTTCATATCAAGAGTTGTGAAGTATTCTGATTTATCTAATCGCCCTAACATGTCCTCAATGAGGGGTAGGGGCCAACTGACAGTCTTGGTGATTTTATTAAGCTTCCGAAAGTCAACGCAAAATCGTTTTGTTCCATCTTTCTTGTCTACTAAGACAATAGGAAATGACCAAGGACTGTTACTTTCTTTTATGATATTATTACGTAACATGTCATCGATAGCCTCATTAACAATGGGTCTAGACGTTAATGGAGTACGATATGCCCGCTGTTTGATGGGGAAATGGTTACCTGTATCAATAGTCATTTTTTCCGTATCTGTATGTCCTAACTCTGAGTCACTTATCGCAAATAAATCATGATTTTTCCTCAAAAGATTAAATAACTTATCGCGTTCCGTATCTGGCACATTGATTTTAGAAAAATTTTCATTTAAATTTGCATCAGTACACTGCGAAGCACCCCGTAAAACCTGATCCACCGACGCTATCGTACTGCCAAACGCATCGACAGCACGCCCAATAACACATCCGCTTTTTAATCGAAACGTTTTGTTGGTACCGTTTACAATAAAGACTGGGATTCTTTTACCAAAAATTTTCGCACGTTCCATGCTGAACAAAGAATTGCTGACCATAAGTCCCGGTTCGCTACTCACAAACCCTTTAGTTGCTTGTTCAACCATGAAGACATCTTGTCCACTGTCGTAACTATGTCTCTTCAATTTCGCATGAATGATGTACCTTGTCTGGGGTTTTAAAATTACATCGTTTGCTATTCGCAAAACAGAAGATATTTCTGCGTCATTATCCAAGGAAACATACATTTTTCCAATTTTCATACACCCTAAATCAAAGAAAAGCCTACAACCATGAGAAACGAGAAAATCCCGACCTAAAATTACGTTTCTATTCATATTGGAAACAACATGAAATACGTGTCTTAACTTTTTACCCTTTATTTGAAATTCCAAATTTGCAGAACCTACCAATTTAAGTTCAAGTCCATTTACTGACTGTAATATAATTTTACTTTTGTCCAACTTTGGTTTATATTTTAAAGAATCATATACCCGCTTACTAATTAAAGATACTTGAGCCCCGGTGTCAACTAATGATCGAAAATTTCGTTTTTCTATTTTAATCAAACATGAACTTGAACAACCTGAAACATTTATACCAGAAAAGGGCTTTTTATATATACTCTTCCCGTAAGCCCCCCGAAAAGAGTACCTTAGTTTCCCGATTTATGTGGAGTTTTAGGCTTAACTGATTTATCCCGTCGTTTAAATCTTGGATTTGATTTAAGATAGTCTTCAAATTTCCTACAGTCCCGTTTAAAATGTCCCTCTACGCCACAAAACCAACAAGTCGTATTCCGTTGAAAACTCGTCGTAACCTCATTTACACTTCGCTTTTGTCTGCATTCGCGGCTTACATGACCCCGACGAAAACATATGCCACACGTGCGGTTTCTTACATAATCAACATTCATGGGTTCATGTTCGCTATTTGTATTTACCCGTGCGTGTTGTCCGACTAATCGTAACGCAAATCTTTTCCTAATATTTTGTTCCTGACTGGCCAAATCTACGGCAGCGGCGAAAGTCTGCGGGTCGTCCCGTAAAATTTTGGTTTTTATATTTTCGAGCTGAAGTCCGTCGACAAAGAAATTAATTAGTTGCCTATCAAATTCTCGCTGTCCGGCATAACCTGGAAATGCTTCAGCGGCTAAAGATAGAATTCTTTCGGCAAAAACTTGCACGTTTTCCTCAGGTTTTTGTCTGATTTTTGCTAAAATTGCCAATGCCTGTTGTGTGTCTGTAATTTCCGAAAAAGTGTTAATCAAATCCTGTTTTAAAGCATCCCACGTTAAATTGGCATTTGCCATCATTTTTCTTTGAATAAAATGACTTACGACCCCCCTACTTGATTGAAAAGCGACTAACTTTACCCGGTCTTCAGGTACTGTCGCGAGAACACAGTATTTTTCAATATTTTTGATCCATTCTTTAAATTGTTTTGGATCCCCCTTATACGGTTCAATTATATTAGCTACCGAATTTGTGGATATTGAGGAAGACAAACCTATCAACTGGGCACCTAAATTTCTATAACATTCTTCAGCCATTATTACAGATAGAAATTAGTGAAAAATCGAAAAGAGATACTCACAAAAATAAAATTTGGCTAATTCTATCCGTCCCTGGAATTCACGGCACCAAATCAACACTGTAGTACTACTGCTACTTTTAGGACTTCTTCTTTGTTGTGTTCTTGTGATCGTAAAATAATACCACAGTATTTAAAGTATAAGAACTTTATTGCCAGCTGAATGGTTTCCCAGGTCCCTTGTTCTCAACAGATAATGGCTGCTCGAATGTCTGGGTGAGTTCTAACCAATCTCGCTCTACCTCCTATTTTATATCCCCCAGTTCCTGCACGTCCAAAATTTAGCCTTGACGTTAATTTCCATTCCAAATGCGTAATAACCTCCTAAATTTTCCACAAATAAACCAGATGTTGACACCATATTATGTCTACTAACCCTAGGTCCAATAACAGGAAGAACGTGACTTTTTATGTATAGCTTACATTTCACGTTTACTAGGTACGTGGGATTTTAATTTTATAGACAGAGAATTTTAATAATTTTCCAAAGACACAATATGGTCTTAAGGACCATAGTCCTACACCGGTGACGAGAATTATAACATTAAAGTCAATGGAGAAATATTTAGTGTTCTGTGGCCATTTAATTTGATGATATGGCCACAGATCACTAAAGATTGACTTCAAAGTTAATTCTCGTCTCTTAGATCGACTCTTACTTTTCCCTAAATTTTCGTTGGGTAGAACGCCTTCTACCACAGATGGAGCAACATGTGGCAACCTCTTGCTAAAAAGCACGTATGAGGTTTTTCATGAAAAACTTGAGATACACAAGCTTGAAGTAGAGACATTTCAGGCCATAACTATTCAAACACTCTTTCAGGCTAACGTATAATTCGTGTGCTTCGCTCACATTTCTGGGTAAAGTAAAAGCATGTTTGTCAACTCCAGTTATCTCTTCAAGAATATCTAAGAAATCGTTATCGCAACCATACCATGGCTATTCCAAGCTATATTCATCGATAATTTCTTGAAGAATTCCCATATTACACGACAATGGAGGAGATCGGTCTTCATAACCATACGCTAGTGGTTGATGGTATAGAACACTGGGAATACCACTAACTTGACAATGCCGTTGGGTTCTTATCCTGTGAACGTTCCAGGTGCTTTGGAAAATCATCAGCTGGTATTTAATTACCGGAAGGAAACATAAACGAATACATTGACTATCAATCGGGTTTAATTGGTCTAGTTCTCCAGAATTGCGCATGTCACGGAAGTAATTTCTCCAGAATTCAGAAACGCTTTGACGCAAGGATCCCAGGAACCTTTCGATTCTTTGATTTCCGGTTGAACGTCCTCGCAAGAAAGGTGGCATGTCCGTAGATTCTTGCTGACTTAGAACAAACGCGGTCTGTAAATCCCCAACAATGCCGTTTTCCGTCCCATCATCTAACCTTACACATCTAGGAATTCTCTTAGTTTCCTTAACTTAACAAAGTTTAGATAGAATCTAGCGATGTATCGAGGGTTATTATTTGAAGGTCCAGCATTCAGCCATAATAATTTTCTCGAAAATCCGTCGATAGCCCCGTGAATAGCAATCCCATAAGGCTTTAATTTATCATAGCCGTCAATGTGTATAAGATCATTTGATCCTCTGTTAGTGTAGACCCTCCTGTGCAATATTCGCCGAGCACGCGCATTAACCAATTCTGGAGTCAGAGTCTGCAATACTAAACGAACAGCACGCTGTGATGCGGACACACCGCAACACACCGCAGTGGACGTTAAGTAGTTTCGACATAAACCTGTAACCGACTTTCATAAAACCTCCCCTTTGAAGACGCAATATTGTTTCTAGTAACGCATGAAAATTTGGTCTTATGTTCCTTCTTCGTAAGCCAAGACTTCTTAACTTTCGCTTTAAAGTTGACATGCTAATGAATGTACTGTGGCATAAACCCAAAAACTCAAGTATTTCGCACATACAGTACGATAATCCATGTTAATATCTAATTAGTTCCTCTAAGGTTGCATTGTCCCTTTGAAATACAGGGTATGCTGCCACAGCCGTTATAAGAAGATAAACAATGACCTGAAATGATACCAATAAAATATCAATGAAACCAGTAACAAGGCAGTAGTTATTTAAGCAATTGAATTCTTGTCTGGGGTCGAAAATCACCGTTTTCTATAGCTGGATTTTATTTTTATCCAGAAACACGTTACGTTAGGATTCTGTATAGGAAACTGAGGTATTGTGAAACATAAATCCTCCAATACGTGCTTTAAAATTCCAGTGGAAAAGTGGCGAGAGAGAAAAAGAAAGTGAAATTCAAACTAAATACATACAGTTTTCATTCTCTTCACAGAATGCTTTCTTTCTTTCGACAAATACTGACCTAGCTTGTTATGCAAGTGTCAGCTACCAACAGAACGGCTATCCTCTTGCTTTGGACTTGTCGACAAAATCGTAATAATCTTAATACTTTGGTATGGAAGCGTATTTGTATGGAAACGTATAGGGGTCAATAGTGCGATAAATATCGTGATAAATTTTAGGTTATTTATGGAAGCGTATAGGGGTCAATAGCGCGATAGATACCGCGATAATTATAAGGTTATTTGTCAATATATTGATATCGTTGCGATGATTTTACCTGGAAAAGACAATTTTTGCTGATTTAATTGAATCAAGGCGCTATGTTGTATGTCGTCATTTCGTTCTACGACCGCACTTTCGCGATAAGATATTGCCATTCTTAAACTTTGTCAACATATTCAATTTCACCGTAGTGTATGTCGATATAGCGCATGGCGATATTTTCCGAACATTGCAAAATATTTTTTGCATTGATGTCAATAAGTTCTTTAAATGACAAAAACACGGGTCACTAAACGACGATATCTCCAGATTTCTTAAGTCGCCAAAATATTAAGATTGGTTTATGTATTTACATTATTACGATTTTGTCGACAAGTCCAAAGCAAAAGGATAACCGTTCAGTTGGTAGCTGACACTTGCATAACAAGCTGGGTCAGTATTTGTCGAAAGAATGAAAGCATTCTGTGAAGAGAATGAAAACTGTATGTATTTAGTTTGAGTTTCACTTTCTTTTTCTCTCTCGCCACTTTTCCACTGGAATTTTAAAGCACGTATTGGATAATTTATGTTTCACCATACCTCAGTTTCCTATACAGAATCCTAACGTAACGTGTTTCTGGATAAAAATAAAATCCAGCTATAGAAAACGGTGATTTTCGACCCCAGACAAGAATTCAATTGCTTAAATAACTACTGCCTTGTTACTGATTTCATTGATATTTTATTGGTATCATTTCAGGTCATCGTTTTATCTTCTTATAACGGCTGTGGCAGCATACCCTGTATTTCAAAGGGACAATGCAACCTTAGAGGAACTAATTAGATATTACCATGGATTATCGTACAGTATGTGTGAAATACTTGGGTTTTGGGGTTTATGCCACAGTACATTCATTAGCATGTCAACTTTAAAGCGAAAGTTAAGAAGTCTTGGCTTACGAAGAAAGAGCATAAGACCAAATTTTCATGCTGGGTTTTATGAACGTCGGTTACAGGATTATGTGGAAACTACTTAACGTCCACTGAGGTGTGTCCGCATCACAGCGTGCTGTTCGTTTAGCATTGCAGACTCTGACTCCAGAATTGGTTAATGCGCGTGCTCGGAGAATATTGCACAGGAGGGTCTACACTAACAGAGGATCAAATGATCTTATACACATTGACGGCTATGATAAATTAAAGCCTTATGGAATTGCTATTCACGGGGCTATCGACGGATTTTCGAGAAAATTATTATGGCTGAATGCTGGACCTTCAAATAATAACCCTCGATACATCGCTAGATTCTATCTAAACTTTGTAAATGAAACTAAGAGAATTCCTAGATGTGTAAGGTTAGATGATGGGACGGAAAACGGCATTGTTAGGGATTTACAGACCGCGTTTGTTCTAAGTCAGCAAGAATCTACGGACATGCCACCTTTCTTGCGAGGACGTTCAACCAGAAATCAAAGAATCGAAAGGTTCTGGGGACCCTTGCGTCAAAGCGTTTCTGAATTCTGGAGAAATTACTTCCGTGACATGCGCAATTCTGGAGAACTAGACCAATTAAACCCGATTGATATTCAATGTATTCGTTTATGTTTCCTTCTGGTAATTAAATAGCAGCTGATGATTTTCCAAAGCACCTGGAACGTTCACAGGATAAGAACCACAACGGCATTGTCAAGTGAGTGGTATTCCCAGTGTTCTATACCATGAACCACAAGTGTATGGTTATGAAGACCGATCTCTTCCCTTGTCGTGTAATATGGGAATTCTTCAAGAAATTATCGATGAATATAGCTTGGAATATCCATGGTATGGTTGCGATAACGATTTCTTAGATATTCTTGAAGAGATAACTGGAGTTGACAAACATGCTTTTACTTTACCCAGAAATGTGAGAGAAGCACACGAATTATACGTTAGCCTGAAAGAATGTTTGAATAGTTATGGTATTTAAGGTTTTCAAAGTGTATTTACTAAAGAAATTACTATTGTTTCAATCGACTGACCACTTGTATATAATCAGAATAAGTACTGACAAATATATTTTGTGGAATCGATTGAAGGACACATAATTTTTCGGTAAATCCCCCTTCAAGGGTGTAATATAGGTTTTTTTTCTGTAAACAAATACGTAAGACTATATGAAATAAGATATTTTTATGATATGATTCAGCTATATAAACGGTATGTTGAGCTGAATAAATTATGTTTTTTCCCACTATTTGATTTGTTTATTTTTTGCAATGTCTATTTATACTGTCTTGTCCGCAGATTTATCTTTAAGATTTTTTTGGGTTTGCGTGTAGTGCGATCCTGCTGTACTTACTATTTTTGTCATTAAAACATCTATGGGTGGTTAACAGTGTGTACCTAGAATTTTCTTCACCAAGTCTATTGCATCCAGATATTTAAAGCGCGTTAACAATATATTCATATAAGAGTAACTATACTATTCAAAAAAAGTAGGGGATATTTGATTTTGGGGGCATAATACTAAAATATGCAAATGGCTACGAAAAAAGTCACTATAGAACCTAACAGAAGAAACATTTCCAGTTACATGTGACGCCCAAACGCACCAATAGCTACCGCATGGAATGCAGGTGATGCTTGGGATCATCATGGGGGTCCAACCCAAGATTTGCACGACTCTGACTTTGAATGTTACAGTCATTGTGGCATTGAATTCCAGGGTGGAAACATCAGTTTAATTGTTTTAGTGACCAGAAAACAAATTTTGATATGCGTCGGCTTACCCAAAATGAAAGGTTACGTGCCATTGGCATGCTACAGATCGGCACAACACAGGCGGTTGTGGCGCGGACGATGAATGTTTCTCAGTCTGTCATAAGCAGGCTATGGTCCAGATACCGTGATACACAATCTGTACAGGACAGACCACGCTCAGGTCGACCAAGGGCGACAACTCAAGCCCAGGATCGATTTATCCGTACCTTGGCCTTGAGAAATCGTGTCATCACAGCAAATCAGATCAGCGCTCGTCTTCAAACAGACACTGGTGTGAGAGTGAGTGGCCAGACGATTAGGAATCGACTGCATAGGGGTCACCTTCGCGCCCGACGTCCTCGCGTGATCCCTTGTTTGAGAGATCATCACATTCAGGCAAGACGTCGTTGGTGTAGGGATCGTCAACACTGGAATAATCGACGCTGGAGCAATGTGATGTTTTCAGATGAGTCAAGGTTCACTGTTGATTTTTTGGACAGACGTAGGAGGGTGTGGCGTCGTCGAAACGAGCGCTTCCAAGACGTTAACGTCATCAGACATGATCGATTTGGGGGTGGTTCTGTTATGGTGTGGGGAGGCATCACTGTTGCTGGAAGAACGGCTTTACATGTTGTTGCAGGGCGTGTTACAGGCCAGTACTACCGGGAAAACATCTTGGCAGTCCATGTTGTGCCGTTCGCACGACGTCATGGCCGCCGTTTCATCTTCCAGGATGACAACGCAAGATGTCACAGGGCCAGGATCATTACAGGTTACCTCCAACAACAGAACATCACCACATTACCTTGGCCAGCACTGAGTCCCGACCTCTCCCCCATCGAGCATGTCTGGGACATGCTTGGACAGAGGTTACGTCAACGTCAACAACGTCCTGCCAATGTCCAAGAACTTGCTGCTGCGTTGCAACAAGGAATTGGACAATCTGGACCAAAATGACCTTAGACGTCTCATTAGGAGTATGCCACGTCGGATCAATGCTTGTTTGGCAAACAGAGGAGGATTTACCCGTTACTGACTTTGTTGTGATGCTGTGGTAACTTTGCTGTTTGACCCCGGGTATCAATTTACCCTTATAATGGTCAGTCTGTGCCTTACTTAGTCTAACGATCATTTGGAATAAATCGATGAATGTGAACTTCATTTCATTTTGTCATTTGTTTCTTCGTCAGTTTCATTAGGTGACTTTAATAACACTTAAAAATCAAATATCCCCTACTTTTTTTGAATAGTATATATAATTTCTGGGTTAACATATCGTAGGCTACAATTCATATTTACAAAACCATGGTTTATCCCAACTACAGGGTACATCATGTTTTGGAGACTACCTGGTAGATCATGGCTTAGAGAATGACCGAACTACAGTATACATCATGGTTTAGAGTCTCAGTGTCATGGTTTAGAGACTCTACCCGAACTACAATTTAGATGCCCACGACCCCCGATCCGTCCTGGTAGCTGTGTTTGAGGAATTTAAAAATAAATTATTTATCCTCCCACCACTGAAAGATACTGATTACGAGATATCGCTCGCCGATAATCTCCGGAGAACGCAACGCCGTATTGAATTATGTTAATTACGTCATTTTTTCCTTGGCCGAATTCGGCCGATTTTGGGTATGAATTTGTCTGACATTTTTATCATTGAACCTAACAGCATTGATTTCTTTTCCAATTTGTTTATTATAAATTTTAGCCCGTAAAACGTAACCCAAGAAAAAGATAAAACGTTTTGTTTAGTAAAGCTATATGACGCCATGACGTCATACTTTTTATGGCGTCATAGGTGGGACCCACAATGGCGCCTGTAAATGAGTTGTCGTAACTTTCCCTGTACAGGGCTTTGTATAGGACCAGAACATTTGGGGGATTTTCGTCCCCAAGGTCGAATGTCAGATCAAAGGTCAAGGTGCCTGATTAAAGGTAAATGAATTGCCCATCTGGGAGCGTGACCTTTGAATTGCCATGCCTGTAAAAACTTATCACTAAAACAACATTAGGTAGAATTTTTTTATGAATTCTGACGACGACAACCAGGGACATAAGACCAAGTGGGACTTGAGGCCAGGGGCATAAGACCAAGTTGGCCTCAAGTCCCCTTCAAACTGGGCCAACTAGGAACATAGCCTTTCGGGCGGGGTGGAGCCAGCGCCGGGGTTAATGAGAGGGGCGGGCCGGTGCCAGAGTTGGTGTTTAGGAGAGGGCATGGTGGAACCAGGTGTTGGAGTTTGGAGTGGGGATATCACCATGGACAGAAATATGCGAAGCGTGAAAATGTTTGCGAATTATTATGTTAAAAGCAGACAGTGAGCTTATAGAGACAGTTCTCAACCTTTGGGGAGGGTGGATGCTCCCTGGGATCCAATGGGAACCTTATAATTTCTCATGATCTTCTTACAGAGTGAATCACAGGAAATTTCTTCGTTTGCAGACTTGAGGTAATCGAATAATTCAACAATAACACAACACTTTTTTTTCCTTCAAATAATTATCTTCTAATGTATTTACAAACTTTAAGAACGCCAATTGTCAAGGTATCACAACTGAGTTTTATGTTTAAAGAAAAAAAACCTACATTACACCCTTGAAGGGGGATTTACCTTCAATCGATCCCACAAAATATATTTGTCAGTACATGTATAGGTCAAGTATTAGTAGCCATTTTACTTATTCTGATTATATACAAGTGGTCAGTCGATTGAAACAATAGTAATTTCTTTAGTAAATACACTTTGAAAACCTTAAATACCATAACTATTCAAACATTCTTTCAGGCTAACGTATAATTCGTGTGCTTCTCTCACATTTCTGGGTAAAGTAAAAGCATGTTTGTCAACTCCAGTTATCTCTTCAAGAATATCTAAGAAATCGTTATCGCAACCATACCATGGATATTCCAAGCTATATTCATCGATAATTTCTTGAAGAATTCCCATATTACACGACAAGGGAAGAGATCGGTCTTTATAACCATTCACTTGTCGTTCATGGTATAGAACACTAGGAATACCACTCACTTGACAATGCCGTTGGGTTCTTATCCTGTGAACGTTCCAGGTGCTTTGGAAAATCATCAGCTGCTATTTAATTACCGGAAGGAAACATAAACGAATACATTGAATATCAATCGGGTTTAATTGGTCTAGTTCTCCAGAATTGCGCATGTCACGGAAGTAATTTCTCCAGAATTCAGAAACGCTTTGACGCAAGGATCCCCAGAACCTTTCGATTCTTTGATTTCCGGTTGAACGTCCTCGCAAGAAAGGTGGCATGTCCGTAGATTCTTGCTGACTTAGAACAAACGCGGTCTGAAATCCCTAACAATGCCGTTTTCCGTCCCATCATCTAACCTTACACATCTAGGAATTCTCTTAGTTTCCTTAACAAAGTTTAGATAGAATCTAGCGATGTATCGAGGGTTATTATTTGAAGGTCCAGCATTCAGCCATAATAATTTTCTTCGAAAATCCGTCGATAGCCCCGTGAATAGCAATTCCATAAGGCTTTAATTTATCATAGCCGTCAATGTGTATAAGATCATTTGATCCTCTGTTACTGTAGACCCTCCTGTGCAATATTCGCCGAGCACGCGCATTAACCAATTCTAGAGTCAGAGTCTGCAATGCTAAACGAACAGCACGCTTTGATGCGAAACACCCCGCAGTGGACGTTAAGTAGTTTCCACATAATCCTGTAACCGACGTTCATACCCCCCCCCCTTTGAATACCCAAATATTGTTTCTAGTATAGCATGAAAATTTGGTCTTATGTTCCTTCTTCGTAAGCCAAGACTTCTTAACTTTCGCTTTAAAGTTGACATGCTAATGAATGTACTGTGGCATAAACTCCAAAACCCAAGTATTTCACACATACTGTACGATAATCTATGGTAATATCTAATTAGTTCCTCTAAGGTTGCATTGTCCCTTTGAAATACAGGGTATGCTGCCACAGCCGTTATAAGAAGATAAACGATGACCTGAAATGATACCAATAAAATATCAATGAAACCAGTAACAAGGCAGTAGTTATTTAAGCAATTGAATTCTTGTCTGGGGTCGAAAATCACCGTTTTCTGTAGCTGGATTTTATTTTTATCCAGAAAAACGTTACGTTAGGATTCTGTATAGGAAACTGAGGTATGGTGACTCATAAATTCTCCAATACGTGCTTTAAAATTCCAGTGGAAAAGTGGCGAGAGAGAAAAAGAAAGTGAAATTCAAACTAAATACATACAGTTTTCATTCTCTTCACAGAATGCTTTCATTCTTTCGACAAATACTGACCCAGCTTATTATGCAAGTGTCAGCTACCAACTATGGAAGCGTATTTGGGTCACTACTTATTGAGATGATATCCCAACATATCGACTAAAAATATGTCAACTTTATGAGTTATATTACAAGAAATCGACTTAATAAAGTTGACTTGACGCATTAAATTCACCCTATGCCGACATGAACTATGTCGATATGTTTACATCATGTCAATAGTCGATTTAACTCTAAACCGATATGTCAGATTTTATTGCATAATATATAGACTTGATAATATTGGCCACAGACCACTAATGATTTCCTCATTAACTTTTATGTTTATTCTCGTCTCTTAGACCGGCTCTAACTTTTCCCCAAATTTTTGTTGTGTATAACGCTTTCTGCCACATATGAAACAAAATATGTGGCAAACTCTTCTCCAAAAGTATGCATGAGGTTCACCATGAAAAATTTGAGATACACAGGCTTGAAGTAGAGACAAGTAAACATGAAATTTTCGGTCTTACGTTTCAACGTAACAAACCTCTCAACGCATGTATCCTTCCGCCTCAAAATCATGAATATTCACCAAAACCTGGCATAAAATGTATTTTCAAACGCCTTTCTTTGATTTTACACCACAAAGGCAAAAGGGGTAAAGGGAAAGGGAGAGAAAGGCCAAAAATAACTATCGTCCTACGACTTGGAAATATTTGGTTAGATGTGTCGTATATAAGGGTAAAACTTCAGGTATCACCAAAAGGCCTTCGTTATATGCTTCCCATATGTTCCGAAAACCTACCGATGAAAGAAAAAGAAAAATCAAAGAATAATTGCCAAAATGATGACCCTTTAAGTACACATGCTGCTTTATGTACATCGATGCATCTCAGGTCCATGGGTCTTTTGGGCTAAAATCTTTCTTGTTAAAGGTAGTATTTGAGTTCTGTGAAAAAATGGGACAAGATATAAACAAATTACACAGAAAACACTCAAAATTTGTATTTTTTTCTTCTACGAAATTTACATGTTGCATATTTAAATAACCAGCGACTGCCAGGCAGGATACGCAACATTTTGCAAGTGATGGATAGAAAACAGGATAAACCAAAAGCGATGGGTGTAGAATCAAAGAAAAGGGTTTGAAAATACATTTTCTGCCAGGTTAGAGTAAATATTCATGATTTTGAGGCGGAGGGATACAAGGGTTGAGAAGTTGGTTACGTTGAAATGTAAGGCCGAAAATTGCTTGTTTTCTTGTCTCTACTTCCAGCTTGTGTATCTCAAGTTTTTCAAGGTGAACCTCACACATGCTTGGGGGATCACGTGGCTAAGTGGGCAAGGCGCTGGCTCGCTAGCCTGGAGGTCGGGTGTTCGATCCCTGCATTGGCCGAGAAAGTTCATCTCGAATTTCCGGCGTGGTTTCGCCTTGTCAGTGATCCAGAACGGAAGGCCTGACAAGGACAGCTGTCTAGTCGTTCGGATGGGACGAAAAACCGAGGTCCCGTATACATATTGGCGTGTACGTAAACGATCCCTTGGCAGTTGGAATTCGATATAATAGTAGGCCGTAGCGCCGCTGCCCGGGCAACATTTCCCTCATAGCCCACTGTATGGCGTATGCCCGTCTTCCAGTAGCCCAGGTTAGGTGCAGAAGAGTAGGACGTTAAACCCCATTTCATTTCATTTCATTTTCATACATGCTTTTGGGTATGAGTTTGCCACATGTTGCTTCATCTGTGGCAGAAAGCGTTCTACCAAACAAGAATTTGGGAAAAAGTTAGAGCCGGTCTAAGATACGATAATTAACGTTAAAGTTAATGGGGAAATCATTAGTGGTCTGTAGCCATATTATTAAGTTTATATATAATTATGCAATAAAACATGACATATCGATTTAGAATCAAATCGACTATTGACATGATTTAAACATATCGACATAGTTTATGTCGGCATATGGTGAATTTAATGCCGAATTTAAGTCGATTTCTTGTAATATAACTCATAAAGTTGACATATTTTTAGTCGATATGTTGGGATATTATCTCAATAAGTAGTGACCCAAATACGCTTCCATACTATTGACCCCTATACGCTTCCATATGTTATGCAAGTGCCAGCAATAAACTGTACAGCTATCCTCTTGTTTTGGACATGTCCACAAAAATCGTAATAATGTAAATACACCAACCAATCTTAATACTTTGACGACTTAAGAAATCTCGAGATCTCGTCGTTTAGTGGCCCATGTTTTTGTCATTTTAAGAACTTGTTGACATCAATGCAAGAAACATTTTGCAATGTTCGGAAAATATCGCCATGCATTATATCGACATACATTATGATGAAATAGAATATGTTGACAAAGCAATATCTTAACGCAAAAGTGTGATCGTGGAACGACATGACGACATACAACATAGCGCGTTGGTTCAATAAATCAGCAAAAATTGTCTTTTCAAGGTAAAATCATCGCAATGATAACAATATGTTGACAAATAACCTAAAATTTATCACGATATTTATCGCACTATTGACCCCTCTACGCCTTCATAATTGACCCCTATACGCTTCCATAAAACAATATGTTGACAACTAACCTAAAAATTATTACGATATCTATCGCACTATTGACCCCTATACGCTTCCATAACCCGACAACCCGACATCACGACAACCCGACATCACGACAACGCGACAACCCGACAATACGACATTTTTACCCGACATCACGACATTTTTAGTGTTGTAATGTCGGGTAAAAATGCCGTGATGTCGGGTAGAAATGTTGTGATGTCGGTTTGTCGGGTAGAAATGTCGTGATGTCGGGTTGTCGCGTTATGAAAGGCAACATCACGACATTACGACATGATACCAATCAGCCACCATACTATCATCATTCAATGTCAAAGCCATTATTTTGTAATGTAGTGTATACAGATTTCTACATGTTAAAATAAAGAATTTTAACATGTCAGACCAGAAAAAGATTTTCCTATTGATATGTTTAAGTGTGGTTATCTACCTTGAATAGGTGTCCTAATTGTATGGAGACAGACCACCATTAATTTCCCCATTGACTTCAATGTTAATTCTGGACTCTTTACCCACCTCCAACTTTTCCCCAAATTTTCGTTGGGCGAAATGCTTTTCACTACAGACAGAGGAACAAATGGCCATGTCTTTGCACTAAATTTTTTATGAGGTTGATCAACCAAAATTTTGAGATACACGAACTTAAAGAAGTATACTCAAAACATGTATCTAGTTGCCGTACATACCACTGTAGCCAACCTCATAACGCCGTTATCCTTCCGCCTCAAAATCATGAATATTTATTAAAACCTGGCAGAAAATATTAATTCAAACCCTCTTAGTCCATTCTAGGCCAAAAAATCAACAAAAATGGGCATGCAAAAGGGGACAAAAGAGACAGAGAGAGAACTGCTATAAATAGACGAACTACACTTTGTGGGTACCGAGATGGTGAAATTTAATGGTGGTCTTCCTCCTATATGTTTTTAAAAGTTCATATAACATCAAAATTCTTTTCTTTATAGCTTCACATTTATTTTTGCAAAATTATCATAATACAGAATCAAAAAAAATTAATTGCAGAAGAAATGGTGACCCTTTAAAGTTATGTACTGTTTTGTATGCTGGGTTGCAGATCAGGTCCTTTGGCCTTTTGTTCTAGAATTGAAGACTCTTTCTTAATTTTGTCAAAATGTGAGTTTTGCAAAAAGATGTAAAGAGTTTCAAACAAGTCTCATCAAAAATATTCAAAATATTGGGATATTTGTCAAAAATTGACTTTATTTTACCTTTTTTTTTTTACAAAATGGCCCATTTTTTGACACTTTGTATGTCTCAAAATGCCAATAATTCCCTATTTCTTGGAAACTCTGAGGTGAAAGGCATTTATTTCTAGAAACCTTGGCCAGTATACAAGAAGACAAGCTGCAAATTGGTTGCATTGAGGGTAACTGTAAGGAACTATAATGAAACTTGTAAGCCCACCCCCTGAAAATGTTGCTGTGGTAACAAATCCAACCTGTGTCCACATAAGTAATACTGTTGATGGAATATGGCCAAAAGCCACATTTTTCTATCCCTGGCTTGTATACATACATACAAACACAGGTACTTGTAAGAAATATAAATCATTTATTAAAATATGGATTGATAAATGTAAAATAAATGCTGTATTTATTTGACAACCAGCCACTCCAACAAAAGGGTCACAAAGCACTATTTTTTTTTTAAAAAATGGGAATATTTCAGTATTTAAAACACTTTAACAATCAGAGGTATCCTTGGAATTACATAGTGTCAATATTTTGTGGAAGCAAGTTGATTTAATCTTTACATCAATTTCCTGACAAAATGAGGTGGAAAAGGGGAGTTATGACATAATTTATTGCATAAAAGGAGTATGAAAAGGCTATTAATTAACATTTCATTGCTCTGTAAGTGCCACATTCTAAAAGATCACCACAAATACTAGATTTTTACATCAAAAATGTCAAACATTAAGCTGCAAAAGACACATCTACAACATATCCATTTTGGGGTGTGGACTCATTTGGGGAAAATATCATAGAATAACATGTTTGGCCATAAACAAAAAGTCTTAAAAATTCTTAGAATCTTTCATGGGGGTACCGAGATGGTTACATTTAATGGTGGTCTTCCTCCGTATGGTTGACGGGGTTGTCTCCCATTATTATGGTAATTTGTTTGACATTTGTATTGTGGCCTTATTAAAAAGTGGACAGTAGTTATTTGGTGCCGGAACCAAGTCGTATTGGTTAATGTGTTTTTTTAAAATATATTTTCAGGAGTCAACTGAAGCTGAAAAGGACAATAAAATCTCTACATCAAAGTCATCACTGTGTTCCAAAAAAAGAATACAGATGACCTGGCAGCATCTGCTGCTATGTTTTTAAAGACATTGGCAGGGGAAAAAGAGAACAAACATGAAAAGTCAACTTTTTAGCAGTTACATTTGTGAGAAATTGACACTTATTCTGAATCCAAGAAAACGTGCTAAACAGGAATTAAACATCCATACGCTGATTAAGACAGCTTTAATAAACCCATATAAAAATGAAGAATTGATCAATTTCTAGATCAAATAAATGTTCATTGTTATTTAATATCTTAGATCAATATGATGATGAACAACTGACCAATTTAAATACCCCTTGCATTGTATTTATTTATTTATAAATTACATGACATGTACTTATAAATTATTTATTTATTTATAAATTACTTATGCTCAATCTGTAATTAAAAATTCTTTTTTCAATAGTATGTCCCCTCATAGGAAAAGGTTTCAATAAATTGATTTTCAGAGAAAAAGCATCATCTCCAACATTCACACATGGTACTGGTGTTTCTCTACCTGGTAGAACTTTGAGAAGAGGGAGGTTTAATGTGTTCTCTTCTAAAGCTGATGAAATGGGTGAATTGGCAAATAAACCTGCATCCCCTACCCTGCCCCAATATCAACACAAATAAATTTGTATTACGCGTCAACTAAAGTTAGCAATATAATGCTGCAGAATCCTGTGTAATTATAAAAAGTAGCACCATTGTGAAACGGCCTTTTTAGAGCAATATGTTTGCCATCCAGCGCTCCGATGCAGTTTGGGAAATTCCATTTGCTGTTGAAGCCATGTATGACAGTCTCCCATTCATTTGGTTTGTTGGGGACCTGAAAAAATTAAATTGAAACTCGATTACCTGTTGCTACAAAACGCAAAGTAGGAGCCAACCTCTCTCCTGGTGGTATGCTTTTACACATTTGTGTATCCTATCTTGTAATGTAAGGAGTACCTGACAAGGAGAATATGACTAGTCCCTTGGATGGGACAAAAATGTGGCCCTGTGTATACATTGGCGTGCACGTAAAAGATCCCTTGGCAGATGGGCTTCGATACATTAGTCCAGTTCGAGCAAAACAAAATACTACTGTTTGGATTTTATCTTAGTTAAAATTTCATGAAACAGGCCTCAGGTCGTTAAAGGAAGGAATCAAAAAGAATGAAAACTATTGTTTAGCTTATATTTGAAATAGTATTTGCCAACCGTATCAAGTGCGATGTTGTTTTCAATTTCAGCATCGATTCCCCGATTGTACGTGACAAGGAATAGAGTCGCCCGTCCACCCTCGTGGTTTCCTCCCACTGCTAAACCCCTACGAGCAAGCATATTATTGAAATAAAATTGAACCATACGTTAGTCCCAAAATGACCTAGTTTGTTTCGAGTGGTCACTAAACCCCATTTCACTCTCCCTCTCTCTAAATTCCAGCACTCCTAACTCTAAAACTAAATGCAAGGAACGGGCCTGTTTACAATGAAGCACATGTATAATTATAATAATTGTATTAAACATTTCTGAAATTATATGCTTGAATTATATATTTGTCAGTGGCAAAGTGGGAAAGGCGCTGGCTCAAGAGCCTGGAGGTCGTGTGTTCGATCCATGCATTGGCCTAGAAAGTTCATCTCGATTTTTCGGCGTGGTTTACCCTTGTCAGTGATGCAGAACGGAGGGCCTGACAAGGTAGTCGTTAGGATGGGACGGAAAACCGAGGTCCCGTGTACACATTGACGTGCACGTAAAAGATCCCTTGGCAGTTGGAATTCAATATAAGCGTAGGCCGTAGCTCCCCTGCCCGTGCAAAATTTCCATCAGCCCAGGTTAGGTGCAGAAGACATTAAAAAGGAACATTACACATTTCTACTTATAATTTTTAGGGCTGTACACTGCATATCATTATATAGCACACATATGAATGAAAAAAAATATGACAAAAAACAATGTTTAATATTAAAAATATTTAATTTTCTTCCATTTAAGTTATCTCTCTTACATCTGTATTTATACTTTGTATGAAAAACATGATTAATGATTGAATGTGTAAAAATCAATAACAATATGGATAAATAAATATTTCAAATCTTTATAAACCATTGTATGTTTAATCGTTCAATAATTATTAAAAGCACTGATTTTTAAAATAGTTTAAGGCGTATTTTTTAAAAAAGTGAATCACTGCCAACATAAATTCCACAGCCCCCCACCACCATGATACATTAGTTGTAACGGCCATTTGTCTGGAATCCAGCAAAATAGGTCTTTTAAAATTGTCAGAAGTGTATCGAAAATGAAATGAAAAGGGGTTTAACTGTTTTGCTCGAACTGGACTAATGTATCGAAATCCATCTGTCAAGGGATCTTTTACGTGCACGCCAATGTATACACAGGGCCACATTTTTGTCCCATCCAAGGGACTAGTCATATTGTCCTTGGCAGGTCCTCCTTTGTACATTACCAACAAGGACAAACCGCGCCGGAAGATACTGATGAACTGTCTCTGCCAACACTGGGAATGCCACAGTTATGGCCCTTGATCTCTTTGAAATATCTTTTGAACGCTCTAGAGGCTTAAACATACATTATGCAAGAGCTATCTGATTATTGCAAGCCTCATTGATTTGGTCCATTCTTTTCAAACTTTAAAATTCTGCTGCCAACTTTTTCTTCTTATCTATATATTAAAAGTCTTAATTCTAATTTGTAGTAGGAAATAAATGTAATACGAGTTGAATTGCAGATCGTGATTATGTAGGTGGAGTTAACGCCTGTCAATCAAACGATCGGCCATCGGTGAAGATGGAGTTATATCCCATTTCTAGTCAAAAATAACAGTGGTGATAACTATGTTCAGAATAAAGTAATTTGACTGAAACTTTCAATATATTCTTCTTTCATCATCTATTTTTGAACTGTTCTAGCAAGAATAGCTAACTCCTTATAAAAATCTCCCATAATATATCTTTAAGTTAATAACCGATTGACTTGAACTTGATACACAGTGTTTAAAGTCACAAGAGGAAGAAGCCTAGATATTTTCAATAATTTCCGATAATAACTGTCAGAGTTATGACCCTTGACCACTTTCAAAATTCTGTTTGATTGACTTTAGATTTATACACAGTGTTTAAGGTCATGAGACGAAGATGGAGTTATATCCCATTTCTAGTCAAAAATAACAGTGGTGATAACTATGTTCAGAATAAAGTAATTTGACTGAAACTTTCAATATATTCTTCTTTCATCATCTATTTTTGAACTGTTCTAGCAAGAATAGCTAACTCCTTATAAAAATCTCCCATAATATATCTTTAAGTTAATAACCGATTGACTTGAACTTGATACACAGTGTTTAAAGTCACAAGAGGAAGAAGCCTAGATATTTTCAATAATTTCCGATAATAACTGTCAGAGTTATGACCCTTGACCACTTTCAAAATTCTGTTTGATTGACTTTAGATTTATACACAGTGTTTAAGGTCATGAGACGAAGAAGCTTATTGATTTCCTATTAAATTCTTTGAAAATCACACATAACTCTAAAATTAAATGCAAGAAACAGACCTGTTTACATTGAAGCACAACTACTTCCTGTCATGCGTACGAGAAACTAATAAAAGAGTTAACATACTCTTTATATAATATACTGTTCTAAATTTTTAATTTGTATTTTTCCCATCTTGTTCATAATTTTTCAGATACCTGATGACCTTATAATTATTGTTTCAATAGATTCATTGTTTATATGAAAGCTTTGATATCTGCTATGCAGATCTAGTTATTTTTTTGTGTTTTATTCACAAATCGGATTTCTCAGAGTCTAACAAAAGGATCTTTCTGAAACTATCCCCCCAAAATGGGTAGTGGCTGTTGATTAAATATATTTTCAAAACGTTTTACGAATTCGAAATCACCGAATTTTACGAACGGAAAAAATTACAATGCCTAGTCGTAACTTTGTGTTTTTTTGACCGATTTTATTATTTTTTATTCTTTGGGTACCTTGAAAATAATCATTTTCATCTGTAATTTCAGATTTTCGAATTTCGAAAATTCGTCGTTGTGATCTTGAACCGGAAGTTAAGACCAACTTCACAGCTTCTTTAATAGTTTCACGATTTTCATGAAATTTAGTATGTAAGTAGATCTTGCTAATGCGACTTGAAAAATGACGTTAGAAATTTTCTAACTTATCTCCCCTTGGAGAAATTAAGGATCAAAGTTTTAAAAAAAATCGACGAAATATAGGCCAGATTAAGTTGTTTTAGTGGCATTTAGTAACTGGATGATGATAACACATGACACAAATATATGGAATACAAGTTACTTAAAGAATTTATTTCAGCGACGTTTCGACAAGGGTTCTCCCGTCTTTATCATTTTTTGCTTGATAAAGACGGGAGAACCCTCGTCGAAACGTCGCTGAAATAAATTCTTTAAGTAACTTGTATTCCATATATTTGTGTCATGTGTTATAGCCCAGATTGCCTTGATTTTTTTTTCTATACTAGTTTAGTAATTACGGATTAGTACACAAAATATGGAGTTTGTCGATGGAACCGGAACTGCCACCATCTTGAAATGTGAAAATCTGCAGGGCTTTTTTGATATTTTACTTACAGATACGGGAGTTATATTTTCTGAATCCTTGAAGGAATGTCTAAAAACGTTCAGAGTAGAATTTTGATTTAGGTCAAGTGATAGTCACCATTTTGAATTGAATATTGAAAACAGTGAAAAGTCTACATTAACGGGCTTGTAAATAAACACAATAGGCCGTAGTTTGTTCATTTTTTCCTGTATTTCTTAAATTAATACATTTCTGGATAGCCTGGCTGATGGTCGAATTTTTTTTATTTGAAATTGGAAATTTCCAGTTGTTTACGAGTGAAAAATAGGCATTAACGTAATGTGTCCTGGGAATTGACCAATCAAATGCCAGCGCGCATTTCCACAAACAGATAAAGTGTGCTGTTGGCTATTCAACCCGATGACTCACCATAAACGCAAGAAAAGACATGCAGCACTGAGAGCCTTTTCACAGGACGTAGGTAAGTTGTTTTATTAATGCCAATGCACTGTAGCGGGAGTACGAACCAGCCTCAAAGTCAATGTCACGACAGTCGCTAGGTTAGTAGGTAGGCTAGAGCAGGTTGGAGAGGCCTAGAATCTTTTGTTGAATGAGGTAGATATTATTTTTAGCTAATGCAGGTGGCAATATATATCCCCAATTCCATGACCCAAGATGTTATGCCATAACTTTATGTAACTATTTCCTGATTCGTAATTGCTTATGCCTGTCATTCCTACTCCTAGCGGAATGCCAATGGCAAAGTTGTTGAAGTTCTGTAAATTTGTAAACAAAGAAATTTGGCAGTCAGAAGCACAGCAAGACAGGACAACTCTGGTCAGTCTGGATTTTCCTGCATCTGGTTTCAAATTGATTATTTATATAGATAAGTAGAATACTTATTGAAGTCATGTGGTGCAATTTAGATGCACGATTTGGATTTTGGATACGGTCATGTTATCTTTTCCTTGTTCTATTAACGTTCACGATCTACCTAATGGCAACCTGTCTGTGTAGATTCACTGATGCAAATGTTTGTTTGCATTTGTTTATGTCTATTCTGGTTTCAAAGACCCTCAAAAAGATTTTTGGATTTAAAAATAGAATCCTAAATTTTCATTTCTTTCTCGAATAAAATATTAGATCTATTCTATAGACTAGGCCTATTATAGTTATGGGGCCTAGTTCAATCCAAATATATTTCTTAAATACCGGTAATATTTATTGACTGTTTTAATAAATTTAGCTCGAGTATTAATTTATAGGCTTATACAATGCCTAGGCATTTAGCATACTCTTAAATAAAAAGTTATCTTTCATAAAAAGTTTTTTTTTACAATTTTATATTTCAGAACAATATGTTACCGGTAATAAGAATATTGGTCAACTCAGATCTTATTATAATAAAGAGTTGGCCAAGGTGAAGAAGTTTGTCAGTGGTCAATCTACTTCCAGTGTTTACAGGAGTGTGTGGCAGTACTTTGACCTACTGGGTGTCTTTTTGAGGGATAACACAATCCCATGAAAATCAAACAACAATTTAGGCCTAGTAGTTGTAAGTGATATAGAATCTTTTGTATAAATGTTTAAACTTAGGTCCTTTGGATGCTGTTTGAATTAGTGTTACTTAAAACAAATTTTGTTTTGGAATATGTGAACTAACAATAGGCCATTTTACATTTATTAGTCTTAAAATGACCAAGTATAAATTGTTGGTTACAATCCACAGTCTCATGTTTGAAGATATATTGAGCACTAGTAATTGCACAATGCAGGACTATCATTACTTAATGTCAACGCCATTATTTTGTACTGTAGTGTATACAGATTTCTACATGTCAAAATAAACAATTTTAACATGTCAGACCAGAAAAAGATTTTCCTATTGATGTGTTTTAGTGTGGTTATCTACCTTGAAATAGTTGTCTTAATTGTATGGTTGACGGGGTTGTCTCCGATTATTATGGTAATTTGTTTGACATTTGTATTGTGGGCCTTATTAAAAAGTGGACAGTAGTTATTTGGTGCCGGAACCAAGTCGTATTTGTTAATGTGGTTTTTTTTTAAATATATTTTCAGGAGTCAACTGAAGCTGATGATTTTGTCAACACCAAGTAGCTGAAGTTACTCTTGAAAAGGACAATAAAATCTCTATATCAAAGTCATCACTGTGTTCCAAAAAAAGAAATACAGATGACCTGGAAGCATCTGCTGCTATGTTTTTAAAGACATTGGCAGAGGAAAAAGAGAACAAGCATGAAAACTCAACTTTTAGCAGTTACATTTGTGAGAAATTGACACTTATTATAAATCCCAGAAAACGTGCTAAACTGGAATTGGAGAGAGAGAGAGACATGGGGTTTAACGTCCACTCGACACAAACTAGGTCATTTCGGGACTAACATATGGTTTAATTTTATTTCAATAATTCGCTTGCACGTAGGGGTCTTTAGCAGTGGGAGGAAACCGGAGTACCCGGAGGAAACCCACGAGGTTGAGAAGGCACCCCTATCTCCATGCCACATACGCTCACACCGATGATCGAAACCACAGCCGCAGGCCAGAGGTGACCGGCCAGCTAGAGGTCGAAGCGCGGCACTCTAGACCACTAGCCCCCCCCCCCCCCCTGGAATTAGACATCCATACGCTGATTAACACAGCTTTAATAAACCAATATAAAAATGAAGAATTGATCAATTTCTAGATCAAATAAATGTTCATTGTTATTTAATATCTTAGATCAATATGATGATGAACAACTGACCAATTTAAAGTAGCTAAGTCTCTAACGCAATATCGTCCAAAGTCTTCGGCATTCAAAACACAAATTATTTGTCAATTTAAACCAACACTGATGTTGTCATTTTACGCGCAAAAGATGGGCTTTTGATATCCAATATTTAAGACAAAATAAAAATTTTACCATTGGTACACGAATCGTGTACCATAATGCGTTTCAAGCCCATTTTTAACAAGGGACCTAAAGAACGAGACTATATATATTCTGGCCCGGGGAGTATGCACAATAAATGCTGTGTTGACTGGAATAACCATACACTCGAAATAGCCACTCGATTGTAACGTCTGGCGTATTTCGCCGAAAATAACTGATTTGAAATTAGAGTACAAACGAAAACGATTGAATGTAAATCAGTTTGTATACATTCATATTACATTACTATATGCGTTACTACCCATTTATGGCAATTTCTAGGTCTCAAATATTAGCGATTTAGCTCCTTTAAGTACCCCTTGCATTGTATTTATTTATTTATAAATTACATGACATGTACTTATAAATTACTTATTTATTTATAATTACTTATTTATTTATAAATTACTTATAAATTATTTATTTTATGTACATACACAATTAAATTTATTCAATTACTATGACGCTGGCATCTGTTTGATTTGTGTTTCCCCCCTGGTTGACAAAATCACTATTAAAGTTGTAGCTTGTATCTTCCTTTACCCTCAAAAAGTTGTGGGGTGAAACAACCAACTCTGCATTACCAGGTTGCAGTAACATTGGTTTCTGCAGAACCCCAAACCTCTGTGTAATTATACCAAAAGTATTCTCTGAAATCCTGTGTGCCCTGCTCAGTCTATAATTAAAAATTCTTTTTTCAATAGTAAGTCCCCTGATAGGAAAAGGTTACAATAAATTGATTTTCAGAGAAAAAGCATCATCTCCAACATTCACACATGGTACTGGTATTTCTCTACCTGGTAGAACTTTGAGAGGAGGGAGATTTAATGTGTTCTCTTCTAAAGCTGATGAAATGGGTGAATTGGCAAATAAACCTGCATCCCCTACCCTGCCATTAGCCCCAATATCAACGCAAATAAATTTGTATTCCGCGTCAACTAAAGTTAGCAATATAATGCTGCAGCAGCCTGTGTAATTATAAAAAGTAGTACCACTGTGAAATGGCTTTCTTAGAGCAATATGTTTGCCATCCAGCGCTCCGATGCAGTTTGGGAAATTTCATTTGCTGTTGGAGCCATGTATGGCAGTCTCCCATTCATCTGGTATGTTGGGGACCTGAAAAAATTAAATTTAAACTCGATTACCTGTTTCTACAAAACGCAGAGTGGGAGCCAAGCTCTCTCGGCAGTGTGAAGTTAGCTCGATTTTCGTTTTTCAATATTGGTGAATATCGAAAAACGAGCTACTATATCAAAAAACAACGAGAAAGAAAAGTTTTTATGTGAATCCACTGCTCAGGCATCCTCAATTATGATATTTTTAGTTCGTTTTAGATCATTGATTTAATAAAATGTGTTTTGGAGAAATTCTGTAGATATACATCCTTCAAATCTGCTTTTTAAAAGCCCCAATAACACTCTTGTTGTAACTGAATAATGTGTCCCAATCTTCATTCTGGTCAATAAATCGTATTATTTTACAATATTCCAATTAATTGATGATATAAATTTCATCTTAACACACCTATTTTAAAAAATTGAAAAAATTCAACCAATTGATTTGAAAAGTCTAACGTAAACCTTTTCAAATGTGACTTGGATTTTAAAATATTTTCGAACCCTCTGGACAAGTAAAATAGGTTGTAATGGATAATTTACACAACAGGTAGGACAATTAAACATCTAGTACTAAGAATAAGGGTATTATTTATTTTCTGGAGCTTCCAAGCCAGCAAGAGTGTTATTGTCCCTTTAATATTCAAGTTTGAATATCGAATAACTAGTAGCTCGTTTTTCGAGATTCGCCAATATCAAAAAACAAGGAGAAAGAGCCGTTTTTATGTGAATCCACTGCTCGGGCATCCCCAATTATAATGTATTTAGTTCGTTTTAGATCACTCATTTAATAAAATGTGCCATGGAGACATTCTGTATATGTTACAGTCAATGTCTATAATCAGGCAATGTGTACAATGCCTGAAATAACCAGTCAATGTGTATATTGCCTAATGAGGCCAGTCATTGTGTACATTGCCTAAAATTTCCAGGCATTATGTACATTGCCTGATTAATTAGCCCAATTATTTTACACATTGACTGATTGTTGAAGAGCGATTATTGAGAAGACTAGATTACCACAGATTGTCACTAGAGTTGTTGTTTTTAACTAAATAATTGACAAATATCATACACACTTTGAAGGACGAATTGACTCTATATAACACAGTAGTGGTCTAGAGTGCCGCGCTTCGACCTCTAGCTGGCCGGTCACCTCTGGCTTGCGGCTGTGGTTTCGAGCCCTGGTGTGAGCGTATGTGGCATGGAGATAGGGGCTCCTTCTCAACCTCGTGGGTTTCCTCCGGGCACTCCGGTTTCCTCCCACAGCAAAGACCCCTGCGCGTGCGCTAAGATAATGAAAATGAAAAATAAGACAATAAGTTGTCTGCGATATAACCTTCGGTGGAAGCGGACGTTAAACACCAATAACAATAACAATATAACAGGATTGTCACAAGAGTTGTTGTTTTTAACTAAATAAATGACAAATATCATACACACTTTTTGTTTTGACATTATTGATGCTGTTGTGGCATCTGCTGTTACATAACAAACCCAACTTGTAACATTTACACTTATTTGTGGCACACTGTTTCCCACTTTTAGAACAGTTATATCTCGTATAACCTTGGCCTCCGCATTTTGATTCTGTTTGAACTGCTTGTCTAAGTCCAATTTCTTTCTCTGTGGTAACGTCTTTGAGAGTGTAAAGCCTCTGGGGGCAAAGGTCAAATTGATTTCTTGAATATCGCCCTTTCAGGACACCTGCCTGTACACCGATCTTGTACATGTCATTTTCATTTCTGTCCAGAACAACACCCATAATGTTGCGTGTGTCACCCTTTCCACGATCAACCATGGGGATAGGGACGGTCACGTTGTCCCCAGGGTTAGCAGCAACATTGATTACCCGACTGCGCTTTATCATTGTCTCAGCTTGCGTCAGGATACCATCATCAGCTCTCCTCCGACATGCCATGATATTGGCATGTTGTACATCAAGTTGCTGTGCTTCAGTCGGTGATGTTTCTGTAGATGCTGTCGCATAAACATCCATCAAATCTGCTTTTTTGATATTCAAGTTTGAATGTCGAAAGTGCTCGTTTTTCGAGATTCGCCAATATCAAAAAACAAGGAGAAAGAGCAGTTTTTATATGAATCCACTGCTCAGGCATCCTGAATTATGATATCTTTAGTTCGTTTTAGATCACTCATTTAATCAAATGTGTCATGGAGACATTCTGTAGATAAACATCCATCAAATCTGCTTTTTTGAGATTCAAGTTTGAATATCGAAAAACGAGTTGCTCGTTTTTCGAGATTCGCCAATATCAAAAAACAAGGATAAAGAGCAATTTTTATGTGAATCCACTGCTCAGACATCCTCATTTATGATATTTTTAGTTCGTTTTAGAACATTGATGTAATAAAATGTGTTTTGGAGACATTCTGAAGATATACACCAATATCAAAAAATAAGGAGATGTATTTAGTTCGTTTTAGATCACTCATTTAATAAAATGTGCCATGGAGACATTCTGTATATAAACATCCTTCAAATCTGCTTTTATGATATTCAAGTTTGAATGTCGAAAAACGAGCCATTCGCCAATATCAAAAAACAACGAGAAAGAAAAGTTTTTATGTGAATCCACTGCTCAGGCATCCTCAATTATGATATTTTCAGTTCGTTTTAGAAAACGTATTTAATAAAATGTGTTTTGGAGACATTTGAAGATATACATCCATCAAATCTTCTTTTTTGAGATTCAAGTTTGAATATCGAAAAACGAGTAGCTCGTTTTTCGAGATTCGCCAATATAAAAAAAACAAGGAAAAAGAGCAGTTTTTATGTGAATCAATTGCTGGGGCATCCTCAATTATGATGCATTTAGTACCTTTTAGATCACTAATTAAATCAAATGTGTTTTTGGAGACATTCTGTAGATATATCTCCTTCAAATCTGCTTTTTTAATAATCAAGTTTGAATGTCGAATAACGAGTAGCTCGTTTTTTGAGATTCGCCAATATCAAAAAACAAGGAGAAAGAGCACTTTTTATGTGAATCCGCTGCTCGGGCATCCCCAATTATGATGTCTTTAGTTCGTTTTAGATCACCCATTTAATCAAATGTGTCATGGAGACATTCTGTAGATCCATCAAATCTGCTTTTTTGATATTCAAGTTTGAAGAACAAGTGGCTCGTTTTTCGAGATTCGCCAATATCAAAAAACAACGAGAAAGAAAAGTTTTTATGTGAATCCACTGCTCAGGCATTCTCAATTATGATATTTTTAGTTCGTTTTAGATCATTGATTTAATAAAATGTGTTTTGGAGACATTCTGTAGATATACATCCTCTTCAAATCTGCTTTTTTAATATTCAAGTTTGAATATCGAAAAACGATTAGCTCGTTTTCGAGATTTGCCAATATCAAAAAACAAGGAAAAAGAGCAGTTTTTATGTGAATCCACTGCTCGGGCATCCCCAATTATGATGTCTTTAGTTCGTTGTAGATCAATGATTTAATAAAATAAATGTGCTTTGGAGACGTTCTGTAGATATACATCCATCAAATCTTCTTTTTTGCGATTCAAGTTTGAATATCGAAAAACGAGTGGCTCGTTTTTCGAGATTCGTCAATATAAAAAAAATACCAACGAGAAATAACAGTTTTTATATGAATCCACTGCTCAGGCATCCTCAATTATGATATTTTTTAGTTCGTTTTAGATCATTGATTTCATAAAATGTGTTTTGGAGATATACATCTATCAAATCTGCTTTTTTGGATATTCAAGTTTTTATGTAAATCCACTGTTCAGGCATCCTCAATTATGATGCCTTTCGTACGTTTTAGATCACTAATTTAATCAAATGTGTCATGGAGACATTCTGTAGATAAACATCCATCAAATCTGCTTTTTTGGATATTCAAGTTTGAATATCGAAAAAACGAGTTTTTCGAGATTCGCCAATATAAAAAAACAACGAGAAAGAAAAGTTTTTATGTGAATCCACTGCTCAGGCATCCTCAATTATGATATTTTTAGTTCGTTTTAGATTATTGATTTAATAAATTGTGTTTTGTAGACATTCTGTAGGTATACATCCTTCATATCTGCTTTTTTAATATTCAAGTTTGAATATCGAAAAACGAGTAGCTCGTTTTTCGAGATTCGCCAATATCAAAAAAACAAGGAGAAAGAGCAGTTTTTATATGAATCCACTGCTCAGGCATCCTGAATTATGATATCTTTAGTTCGTTTTAGAAAACGTATTTAATGAAATGTGTTTTGGAGACATTCTACAGATATACCTTCATCAAATCTTCTTTTTTGAGATTCAAGTTTTAATGTCGAAAAACAAGTAGCTCGTTTTTCGACATTCGCCAATATCGAAAAACGAGCTAGTTGTTTTTCGTTATTCGCCGATATCGAAAAACGAGTAGCTCGTTTTTTGATATTCACCAATATTGAAAAACGAAACACTGCCTGAACCAACGGTAGTATTTGTTCTGGCTACAAAAGTAATAGGAATTGTCTCCATTTAGGCAGTTCAAATTTTTATAAAATAGAATTATTATTGTAATGGCGTTGACAACATAGATTCTATATTTCCTTATAATAAAATATAACACCTGATACCATTCCAAGCTTACGAAGATCAATCGCTTATCTTTTTGTTGGTCTTTTGAATTCAAGAGGTGTCCATTTTTCAATTAGCGGTTCAATTAGCTGATAGTGAGGGTCTGCAATGGAAATGAACTTTACTTCGATAATTTTGAGACTAGTATATGGCTATAATTACTATGATTATGTAATGAGGCAGGGTCGTAAATGTGGGGGTGGGGGTGCCCCCCCCCCCGCCGGAAAAAAATTAGTCGGTCGCAAAATCAGTGCAGCCGGACGCAAAATAGGTGTAGTCGGTATTAAATAAGTGCTCACTGCATACGTCACGCTACTCATGCAAAACTTTAGCATAAAATAACCTTGTCAACTCTTATTCTGTTGTGAGTATGTTGGTCTAATAACTGTTGGTCTAACAACATTTTACCCAGTGTTCTTTTTTATTATAAGGAAATATAGAATCTATGTTGTCAACGCCATTACAATAATAATTCTATTTTATGAAAAGTTGAACTGCCTAAAGGGAGACAATTCCTATTACTTTTGTAGCCAGAACAAATACGGACACAGATCACTAAATATATTTCTACGCCAATACCCTATAATTACAATCAATGCAGCTTATTTGTCAAAAATATATTACTTGCCTGTCTGGCTATCTAAAAAAAGTGGAAAATTATTGTTTTTTTGAAAGATGCTACATGTACATGTAAATTTTGTACATTTTTCATGACATGGCAGTAACAAATTATATTTTTGAAAAAAAAATCCAGATTATGAGTGTTTTCTGTGTAATTTGTTTGTAACTTGTCTTATTTTTTCATAAAACTCAAAAACTGCCTTCAATAAAAAAGATTTTTAAATGTTAGCACAAAAGACGCAAGGACCTGAGATGCACCGCTGTACATAAAGCAGCACGAATACTTAAAGGTCCATCATTTTTGCAGTTATTCTTTGATTTTGGTTTTCTTTCACCGGTGTGTTGCCAGAACATATGGGAAGCATATAAAAAGAGCCTTTTGGTGAAATCTGAAGTTTCTCCCCTATATAGGACACAGATCACTAAATATTTCTACAAATTGTAGGGCCAAGTTATTTTTAGTCTTTCTCTCCCTTTCCCTTTTTCCCCCCCTTTTGCATGGCGATTTTTGTTGACTTTTTGGTGTAGAATCGAAGAAAAGGGTTTGAAAATACATTTTCTGCCAGGTTTTGGTGAATATTCATGATTTTTAGGCAGAAGGATACAAGAGTTGTGAGGTTGGTTACGGTGAAAGGGAGGGTCTAAAATTGTTTTTTTAGTTGTCTCTACTACCAGCTTGTGTATCTCAATTTTTTCATGGTGAACCTCATACATGCTTTTGGGCAAGAGTTTGCCACAAGTTGCTCCATCTGTGGCAGAAAGTGTTCTACCCAACGAATATTTGGGAAAAAGTTACAGCCCGTCAAAGAGACGAGAATTAACATTGAAGTCAATGGAGAAATAATTTGTGATCGTTGGTTCACTGGTTTTGGACTAATAATGGCCTATATATCGTCTCGTGTGTTGTTTACCTCCTACTTCTATTAAATCTTTAAAAGTTTCAAAGATGAGAATACTGGAAAGCCCGTTATTTCAAAAATACCATCAGAGCCTAAATGTGTCCAAAATAGAATTTGTTAACTTTATGGAGAGATTCTGCAATGGCTACAATAATGTAACTCAATTGATCATAATGGAAAAACGTATAGTCTCAAACTGATAAAAAATATTGTGTGGATGAGACGTTCAACCCGTTTCCATTCTATCATTTATGTCAGCCACCATTATTCAAGAAATCAAGAACAACGTTAAATAGAGGATGACAAGGTGTTCGATATGTAGTAACTGAAGAAGCCAAAACGTAATCGCCTCAATGGGGGCCGTGGTAGTCGAGGGTACGAGTTTATTGCCTAATCGGTCGATGCCCATTCAGAGTTAGCGAAGACTAACCTATTTAGTACTATAACACAACACAGTACAGTTATATGGATAACAATCACTATCTTATACACAAACGACGTTTCGACAAGAATTCACAAGTCGTTATCAAGCATACAAATTACCTCAAGTACAAAATGCGATTTTCCGTACAATCAAGGGCCATATTTCAGGAAGTGACTACCAGATATGCACCAATATCGGCATGAACCAATATCTTTGGGTTATAAACATGCATTTCAAGTTTCTTCTAAATTGACCAAAATTGTGACCTCTAGGAGGTCCACAACCGTAATATACCAGATGTTCACAATATTTACGTACAAGGGGCAGCCATTTTGCCCGACAGTTTTCGTCCAATTTTCACGAAATCTGAACTCAGCCATCATTAGAGTGCAACAGTGATACATCTTTCTTTCCCCAGCATAACCCAAGCCTTGCGCTTTATTCCATTCAGGATAACCCTTAAATTATATGAATCTTTTCTCGTTGGTTAATAGGACTAGCATGAATAGGGGGTCTACTCCATTGCGACTCCATGGCAGTATTTAATGTCACACGCTTGAATTAACGAAAATGAAATGAAGTTTAACGTCCTATTTTTTTGCTTCGACTGGGTTATTTGAGATGGACATACCCCATACAGTGTGCTACGAGGCAAAGTTTGCCGGACTACACTTTTATCAAATTCAACAGCCAAGGGATCATTTATATGCACACCGGAATGTACACAGGACCGTGGGTTTTTCGTTCTATCCCAATAACTTGATGTTGTCCCTTTCCAAGCATTCAGTCCTGCACCACTGACAAGAGGAACCACGCCGGAATTGTCTCGGGCAACACAGGGAATAAACACGGGACCTCTTGGTTAGCGAGCCAACGTCTTACTCACTGAGCCATTAACAGATGGAATTATAATTCACATAATAGAAATGTCGAGATACAACTATACCAACTTTTGTATGTAGTAAATGATGAAATTGTGCTTTGTAACTTCAGTGGGTATATTTGTCGATGCTTTTAGTTTTGTCTAATTTGATTATATTACAGGAAGCAACACCCTAAATACGGTACCTGTCATTTATCAGGTTAATGTACACCCTGTGGATTACGCCCACGTGAATTACAACAAAAGATTTTATTTGCGTTCTAAATCTATAGGTTTCGTTTTTAACAAACATCTTTAAAAAAACGAAGCAAAACAAATGTCTAAAATAGAACAAAAAACCAAACATCTCCAACAATAAACACAAAACAGTTATCTAACAAAGAACAATAAACTAAACATTTTCAAAATAAACAATAAAATTAAAACATAAAATAAATATCGCAATAAAGCAAAACAAAACAATTGTCTTGCCTTTAGAGTCTAGATGGGTTTCCTTGAGAGGACTATTATCACAGCTAATAGTCGATGCAAGTTCTGATACTACCCAAGCAAGTTACATTTAAACCCGCAATATTCTGGCCCAAGCTGATCCCGCAGTGAATATTCGCTTGGCCGCTACAATCACTGATAAGCATGACATCGACGAGACTGAATGAGTTCGGCATATTAACTCTTTTACTCCGACAAATTAAATTCTCAAACAGGTTTTGAAGTATAAGAAAAATAAATAAAGACGTTTGAAGTATTTCTAGTTAAAAAATATTTCTTATTTAGTGTAAATGGGTATTAAAATGAGTAAAATGCATCATTTTGCCCGCAGCAGTTAGGTGTTATGTAAACAATGCACGAGCCATTGAGCCAATGACTGACGCCACGTGAAGTCAATGCACGTGTTGTGGACAGTCATCTGTGACAGAGATAATTCGTAGGCCTAAGTAATTCTCTGTGAAACAGATTGATTCTGGCCCTGTAGAGCATTGAAATGGTGTCACTCGGAGGACCCAAAAAATCGACACCTGAGGAGCGTTTATAAGAACAACAGGAGATCAACTAACATAAAATAAGATGATGCATTTTAATTACTTGGTTCATCTTAGTTTTGATCATACATGTAGTTAGGAGGTGTCATACACCGACTGGGTATTGTTACCCTTTCTAGAACTAACCAGTACTTGTAGTACGTTAATTTGCATTTATCAAAAAATAAGACTGACTGACTAATATCCAGTTTATGGAGACATGGTAATCAAACCAAGTCTGAATTTCTATACAAATAACACGAAAAACTCGAGATATTTTGAATCCATGGTGGTGAGTCTAATAATACGAAAACTATATTTATGTATAAACTATGTATTATACTGCTATGCAATATTCATGTATTTTGAATGTTAGTCGCCATATCGAATGAAAGAAACATATTAAACCTACGATCATTTGTGTTATGGTACCTTAATCCAACCCTGCGGCAGTGCATAAACATTAAACTTGCCAGTGGTCAGTGGTTAACTACAATGTCAACTTTGTTTAATGCACAAACCGGGCTACTGTAGATGATATAGACCAAGTGTGGTATGAGGAAAAATTGTCAGGAAAGCGAAGATGCTGCTACTATTCGTCGGATTTCAACTGTCAAAGGTTCTTGTACGTGCACACAGGATTTCGTTTCATTCAAATGACGGGGGGTTGGGATGGCCTAGTGGTCTAGAGTGCCGCGCTTCGATCTCTAGCTGGTCGGTCACCTCTTGCTTGCGGGTTTGGTTTCGAGCCCTAGTGTGAGCGTATGTGGCATGGAGATAGGGGCGCCTTCTCAACCTCGTGTATTTCCTCCGGGCACTCCGGTTTCCTCCCACTGCTAAAGACCCCTACGCGCAAGCGAATTATTGAATTAAAATGAAACCATATGTTAGTCCCAAAATGACCTAGTTTGTGTCGAGTTGACCTTAAACCCCATTTCTCCATCTCTCTCCATTCGAATGACAAGACGCTGCCTTTTGAAAGACCCTCCATCAAGCTCCGCTGGCAAGGAGAATCCCCGCTGGAAAACCTCGAGAAACACCGGGATCGAAACTATGACCTTCAGTTCAGCGAACCAGCCCGTGTTATTCAAGTTCAATAGATAGAAATTGCTGAAGTAATACTAATACGTTGACTTAAAGCGGCAATTTCATATTTTTAAGTTATATTTTTAAAATATATTAAAATAAAGCCTTAAAATAGATGGTATCTATAAACAGTCCTACCTTGTTAAAGAATAATCCTATAATTCACTATTGCCAGTTGAGAAATTGGCAAAAATACCACTTTCAACATTAAATTCAAACGTTTTAAGATAGCTATTGCATGGGGGGGGGGGGGGAATGGGAAAACAAGGGAGGTAATTGGGTTATTATTTCCGATGTGAAAGAGGTTTAAGTGTGGAAAATGATGCCTATGATTGAATAATAGTGAGTTGACAAAATATTGAGCAACAGACATAGAAATAAATATGTTTTTACTTTCTTGGAAAATATGAAATTCCCGCTTTAAGTGGTTTCGGATGTTTGAAACATAGTCAGTATACTTTGTCTCGTGTACAATGTGATGAATGTCATTTTTCGATGCTTTTAGTTTTATTATATTTCAAATTCTTCGTTCACTATTTTTTGTGAAATGTCCATTCCAAATTTGTATGGTACGGAGCCCCTTAATTTTTTCGAGCATCATTCCACTCTTATATAATTATTTCGTTTAAACGAAATACTAATTCGTTATAACGAATTATTAATTCGTTATAACGAATTATTAATTCGTTATAACGAATTATTAATTCGTTTAAACGAAATATTAATTCGCTTAAACGAAATATTAATTCGTTATAACGAAATAATTAATTCGTTATAACGAAATAATTAATTCGTTTAAACGAAATATTAATTCGTTATAACGAAATAATTAATTCGTTTAAACGAAATATTAATTCGTTTAAACGAAATATTATTTCGTTATAACGAAATATTATATCGTTATAACGAAATATTATATCGTTATAACGAAATAGTACTTCGTTATAACGAAATAGTACTTCGTTTAAACGAATTAAATATTTCGTTTAAACGAATTAATTATTTCGTTTTAACGAATTAATTATTTCGTTTTAACGAATTAGTTATTTCGTTTTAACGAATTAATTATTTCATTATAACGAATTAATATTTCGTAATTACGAATTAATATTTCGTAATAACGAATTAATATTTCGTAATAACGAATTAATATTTCGTTATAACGAATTAATTATTTCGTTATAACGAATTTGTATTTCGTTTCGAGGTCCCGTGTACAGATTGGCGTGCGCGACAAAGATCCCTTGGCAGTTGCAATTTCATATAAGAGTAGGCTGTAGCGATTTTGTTTGGGCAAAATATCCCCCAAAGCACAATATTTGGCGTATGCCCATCTTCAATAGCCCAGTCAAACTCAAAGCAGAACAGTAGGACGTTTAAGCCCATTTCATAAGGGTATACACCCTATCGATTTGTTAGTGTTACGTGACTTGCAGTTCCAGCGAAATGGAAGTTGGGTGGTCTAGTGGTGCGCGTGAAACTATGAGGTCTGTCATTGGGTCAAGCGGCTTTGTTTCGGTTGACTGCGTGTACGTGACAAGAAGTATGGTTGCTTGTACACCCTCGTGGGTCTTCAGTTTCCTCCCATTGCTAAATACCCCTACGCGAAAGCGGATTACATGTGTTAGTCCCTAAATGACCTAGTTTGTGTTTCTGTTCCAAGATTACCGTCTCAAACCCACCGCATATTGATAAAGTTTTTTTTTGTTTTTTTGTTCTTTTTTTTAACATCTTTTATTTTCAAATTTGGTGTTTTGAGCATTTGGGTGTACACTGGACTTCGTTTGTTCGTCCAGTCCGAACTTGACAGCTCTCCTTGTTAGGCCCTCCGTCCTGCACCACTGACAAAAACCAGATGAACTCTCTTGACAGCTTTCCTTGTCAACCCCTCCGCCCTGCATCACTGATAAAAACCAGATGAACTTTTTCCGCCAACACCGGGTACGTACCAGCGACCTCTAAAGCTTGTGAACCCAATGGTTAATTCCCTAAAATATATGTTTAAATACTATAGGGTTCACAGGGTTTTCGTAAGGGGGATAATGTTTGGGAATTGGGTCTCTGGAGAAGTAGGTAGCGGAAACGATAGGATCCGTTCTCTCATTAACCCCAATGCTTCACACCAATATATGAAAAAAAACTGATTTGAAGTGTATCCTCACAATAGGGGGAGGAGGAACCCGGGCCATCTCTTTATGTCACCAATGCTTCATAGACTCAATATCCATCATATGAACCCCATTACGAAAACCTATGAAGAAAAAAAAAATGATTTAAAGTGTATCCTCAGATAAGGGGGAGGAGGAACCCGGGCCATCTCTTTATGTCACCAATGCTTCATAAAGTCCATACCAATCACATGATCCCCAGTACGAAAACAGTGTAAACATGAGGTCTGTTATTGGGTCAAGTGCCGTTATTTCAATTAACCGCCTCTACGCGACAAGCAGTGGGATCGCTTGTCCAACCTCGTGGGTTCTCCCCGGACCCACTGCTACATATCCTTACGCGCAAACGAATTATTGAGATAAAAATGAACCATGTGTATATCCCGTATATCGATAACGATAGAGATCCAGGCGCGGATCCAATCCAGAGGGGGGTCCAGGGGGTCCGGACCCCCCCCCCCCCTGCTCAGACTTGAAAATTTTTTATGCTATTTATTGGCGATTTTTAGACCTGTAATTTTGTAATTTACCTTCCGGAAATACGTAAGAATGCACCAAATTGAATCTAATTTACCAAATTTTTCTGGGGGAGGGCCCCCAAACCCCCCGTCAATCGGTTGAGCGCAATTAGTTAAGCAATTATCAAACCTAGACCCCCCCCCCCTGCAGAAAATCCTGAGATCACGATTGTTTTTTTTTTAATTTTTTTTTCAACTTCGGTGTTTGGTGCATTGGGCTTAGTCGACGTGTTAAATCGACATTGATTAATTCGATTAATCGAAACGATTAATTCGTTTAAACGAATTAATTCTGTAGCAGGGTTTCTATTCAAAGATGAACAAACACCAGGTCGTAGGTTCAGGTTTTATTTGTGAATTATATACATATGAAAAACTCTGAAATACATAAAGAAATGTATAAAGAACAGGAATACCAATAGATAACATATACATATTTAAAATAATGGCGGGAAATCATGGATTTAAACAAAGGAATGTAAAAGCGTCTATGAAATAACAATGAACTCTTAAGTAATAAATACATACAAATACATACCCTATAAAGTAGGAGGTTTTTTTTAAAAAGGTTGCTTATTTTTATATGACTACCATACATGTACAAACACCGTAATACAAGACTGAAATTAACAATATGAATAGATTAAACTAAGTATGATATTCTAAAAATGCAAATACAATTATAGGACTACTATAGAAATATACTAATAACCTAATTATTTCATATATAAAATATATGCTAATTATATTACCATATTAAATAGATAAAATATTAAAGTCAGTCAAATAAATATAAAACTTACCAAGTGATATTATGTGCTCCTTCTTGTAACAAAGTTATGATGGAAGTGGGGTTTGAAATAGAAGCTGAGATGTGATTAGTTTAGTCAGTTGAGTTTATACTTGTTATTGAAAAGAGACCTGCTTAAAGATGTACTATTAAAGGGACAGTACAACAAACACCAATATACTATAAATAACAATTGTATTAAAGGGACAATAATACAACAAATACTCAATATACAATAAATACAAATATACACTACCACATTATCCCCCCACCAGGAGAAGTGGCGTCCCGACACTGACATAGAAAAACCACCCAACAACACCGAAAAATATAACTATACTACGATTAATAACATAACTATTTCAAGTCATAAACATCAGAATCAAACCAATTCGGGGTACGTTTTACGCGTTGTGGTCGTTTGACTGGAATAGGAATAACAGACTTCTTGACTGGAGTGACAACTTAATTTGAATGTGATCTTAGAACTCTGGATGACATAACAGGAACAGGTATTGATGATCTAGATACTCTGGTAGTACCCGAATTAGCAGTAGAATTTATGGAAACGGGTGAATGCGAATTAGAAACTAAAACGGAAGAAACAGCATCAGAAATGAAACGGACATCATTAACAGGAATAACTGGATATAGTTGAACTCCAAGAAGAATCTATATGTGAATTATGGACATTAATGGAATTATGTAATCGATTTAAAATATTTGTACCAATAATAACAGGAACACGAATCTGTGACTATGAAGTGCTGGAAGGTACAATAATAAATAAAACATACATATGAATATCTGTATCAGGAATCTGTATAGGTACTTCAATATATCCAAGATAGTTAACCTTATGACCTCCAGCTGAACGAATATCTAATAAGTTATTCAAGGGAAATAATTCAAATGAAGAAAAATGACGACGATATAAATTATCTTCTAATGTTGAAATCATAGAACCAGTATCCAACAAAACTGAGCAATTAATTCCATTAATTAATAATGATGAAATGTTAGAATGACCAACTAAATCTGAAGAAATGGGACAATTATTGATAACGTTGGAGTTATCAACTGAAACGTTTTCAAGACCTACTGACTGTCCCTTTAAGTAGGCCTGTTGTAGTTTAAAGAACATGTTGTGTCTCCCCTTCTATGGCCAGGTTGTTGACAGTCCCAATATATAGGACTAGGATTAATTCTGAATGGAAAGTCCTGTCTATGTTGCATTTGTGAAGGAGGAACTAAAAATGAAGGTGGTGGACGACGAGGATTAAAGTGATGAACAGGTGGTTGACGAACAAACTGAGATGAAGATGGAATATTATCAGCCATGTTTGAATATATTTGTCTCTGATGTGACTGGTCTATTTTAGATTCTAATTCAGATACTTTGGATTTAAAGCTACGAACCTCCTTTATTAAAGAAGACATCTGTTGATGAAGTTGCAAACAATCAGTGGAACTTTCGTTTGAGGAATTCAAGGTTAAAGATCCCATAGATCTAGCACAATTACTTAAACTAGACGAAGTCGATTTAGGAATAGGTAATTCTGTATGTGAGGAATTAGTTACTGACTTCTCTTCCTCCACCCTTCTTACAGCATACATTAAATTAGAAAACGTGGCATTGGAATCAAGAACATGCCGTGTTGATACTTTCAAGTCATCTCGATATAAACCATTCCAAAACCGGTTCTTTAAGACATTTGATGCAGATGGTTCATTAAGAATTTTAGCGGACTTCAATTTAAAAACAATATCCTGCAATCTACATGCCCATGAAGAAATACTTTCTGTGGATGACTGTGAAGTTGAATATAAACGGCTCATTAAACATTCATCTGAAAATATTTCACCAAATAATGGATCAAGAAAACATATAAGTTTCTCCACAGAATCGAAGTTCACCGTAACGAGAGTCTGGGCGACAGTACCTCTCGCTGCACGACGAATATATAAGAATTAATAATAGAAGTATCTGAATATATCCCTTCTGACTTTAATCCAATAATTTCTAATCTCCATTGTTCATAAGAAACATCCCCTTTATTAAAATCTCCGGAAAATGATGACAATCTAGGGGAAGAATGTGAAATTGAAGAAGTCTGAAGCTGGGACTGAGAAATATTTGATGTTCCCTGGACAGGTTGTGAAACATTAGAAGTCTGTTCAGTAGAAGCAGTTGATATTGGAATATGTAAACGAGAAGTGCGACGTTGTGGAATAACATAAGTAGCATCTAGAGATGGAGTAGAATGTGTAACTGGATTAAAAGCTAAAGTTGACTGCTGTGTTCCTGAAGTAGTAGTCGGTTGACGGCTATAATTATTATCAGAATCATTTGAAATAATCGATTGAAAAACCTCTCTTTGGATCACTGGATCAAATGAAGAAATAATTTCCTTTAACTGATTAATCATATCTTGTGTTGGTGTAAACGTACTTCCACCTTCAGCCATAATGAAAATACAAAATATAGAATATAACCAACTCATCAAACAATGACAAAATCGTTGCTGGAAATGAAATGTAATACAACACTAGACAACTATGTCTAAACAAAATCAGAAAAAAACTGAAGTTGAAACTTAAATGTAATAAAGTACAATCTTGAATATTGAAAACACAAAATTCAAACAAGTTAAAACTCATCAGATGAAACACAAATTTTAAGTACAATTGAAATAAAATAGAAAGGTTGAAATTTATTTCGAAAAGAAATTAAATTCAAGCTGTAACATTGTAATATCACTGGAAAACAAAGTCTATAATCCGTGAACAGATACAATAAATTATATACTGGATATCTAAGTTGAAAATTGGGGTGAAAGGGGGAAATAATTTTATGATAATTCACGACTGGGTATACAAGTCTAAAGTGCAAGATCAAGATGACCCGAAACTGGAATGCTACAATAACACATATGAGGAAAATGCTAAATCATATAAAGCGAGTAAGATATAGAGCGAGGAACATGTCAGTCAATTTGATTGACAGTTCAATGTACGGCCTTGACATTATGTATAGTAGAGGCTAAAATCAGATGTTGGATCTACTTGTAAATATTAATTTGTTTGGCCTCACTGTAAGTTGTAACTGCGTCTGTTTAAATTAAAAGATTTTGGAATACCTTTTAAAATAATTTCCATAAAAAACACGAAATTTGAGAGATTTTATTATTTTAAATTAAGAATATTATCCTAAATGTCCTAGAAATAGAGAAAATCATCGCATTATACCACACATAGAATTAGAACCCATTGGTTTCGCTTTATCTTATATTTGAAAGAAATTTGGAGTATTTCTTTCAATTAATTTCCATAAAATAAAGATATTAGAGGGATTTTATTGTGGAGTATTTTTTGCAATTAATTTCCATAATAAAAACGATATTAGGGTAATTTGAATATATAAATTAAGAATATTATTCTCTATATCCTAGATATAGAGAAAATGGTTGCCTTAGTACCACATTCGTCCTCGCTTTATAGTTAGTCTTTTTCTTACGTTTAAAAGATTTTGGAGTATTTTTTTTCAATTAATTTCTATTAAGATAAAATTGATATTAAGGTGATTAGATTATATAAATTAAGAATATTATCCTATATATCCTAGATATAGAGAAAATCGCTGCCTTATACCACACATTGAACCCAATGGTCCTCGCTTTATAGTGAGTCTTTTTCTTATGTTTCAAAGATGTCGGAGTATTTTTTTCAATTAATTCCCATTCAAAAACTATATGAGGGTGATTTGATTATATAAATCAAGAATATTTTCCTATATATCATAGATATAGAGAAAATCGTTGCCTTATAACACACATTCAACCCGATCTTCCTCGCTTTATAGTGACTCTTTTTCTTATGTTAAAAAGATGTTGGAGTATTTTTTTTCCATTAATTTCCATTCAAAAACGATATTAGCTTGATTTTATTTTATAAATGAGGAATATTACCCTATAAATCCTGGAAATAGAGAAATCGTTGCCTTATACCATACATGGAACCCAATCGGACTCGCTTTATAGCGAGTTCTTTTCTTATGTTTAAAGGATTGTGGAGCATTTTTTCAATTGATTTCCATAAAAAAAAACTATATTAGGGTGATTTGAATATCTAAATTAAGAATATCATCCTATATATCCTAGATATAGACAAAATGGTTGCCATTTACCACATATAGAACCCAATCGTCCTCGCTTTATAGTGAGTCTTTTTCTGATGTTCAAAAGATGTTGGAGTATTTTTTTCAATTAATTCCCATTCAAAAACGATATTAGGGTGATTTGATTATATAAATCAAAAATATTATCCTATATATCCTAGATATAGAAAAAATCGTTGCCTTATAACACACTTTGAACCCGGTCGTCCTCGCTTTATAGTGAGTCTTTTTCTTATGTTAAAAAAATGTTGGAGTATTTTTTCAATTAAATTTCCATTCAAAATACGATATTAGCTTGATTTTATTTTATAAATGAGGAATATTATCCTATAATTCTGGAAATAGAGAAAATCGTTGCCTTATACCATACATGGAACCCAATCGGCATCGCTTTATAGCGAGTTCTTTTCTTATGTTTAAAGGATTGTGGAGTATTTCTTCAATTAATTTCCATAAAAAAACTATATTAGGGTGATTTGAATATATAAATTAAGAATATTATCCTATATATCCTAGATATTGACAAAATAATGGTTGCCCTTTACCACATATAGAGCCCAATCGTCCTCGCTTTATAGTGAGTCTTTTTCTAATGATTAAAAGATGTTGGAGTATTCTTTTCAATTAATTTCCATTCAAAAAATGACATTAGGGCGATTTGATTATATAAATTAAGAATATTATCCTATATATCCTAGATATAGAGAAAATCGTTGCCTTATAAATATATCACACATTGAACCCAATCGTCCTCGCTTTATAGTTAGTCTTTTTACTTATGTTTAAAAGATTTTGGACTATTTGTTTCAATTAATTTCTATTTAAATAAAATCTATATTAAGGTGATTTGATTATATAAATTAAGAAAATTATCCTATATATCCTAGATATAGAGAAAATCGTTGCCTTATATCACACGTTGAACCCAATCGTCCTCGCTTTATAGTGAGTCTTTTTCTTATGTTAAAAAGATGTTGGAGTATTCTTTCAATTAATTTCCATTCAAAAAGCGATATTAGCTTGATTCTATTATATAATTCAGGAATATTACCCTATAAATTCTGGAAATAGAGAAAATCGTTGCCTTATACCATACATGGAACCCAATCGGCCTAGTTTTATAGCGAGTTCTTTTATTATGTTTAAAGGATTGTGGAGTATTTTTTCAATTAATTTCCATAAAAAAAACTATATTAGGGTGATTTGAATATATAAATTAAGAATATTATCCTATATATCCTAGATATTGACAAAATAACGGTTGCCCATTATTGGAATTAACTTCAAAATTTTCAACAAACTTATTAAAATTTTCATCAGATTGAAATACTTCTGTAGACATATTAGGTGGTATTGGAAATCGTACTGCCTCAGAGAAAGATCCAACGATAGTAGTCTCAACTTCAGGGAGAATAAGTTTTATGTTCATCATAAGATAATAATAATAAACGGCCCCTTGCAGCCTTAACCTCCAAAAAAGTGGGAATGGCCTAAACAACAAAAGGACGGGGCTTAAATTATAGAATTTAGCAAAATCGTCCCCGCTTCATGATATTTAGCACTTACCTGAGTTGACGGTAAGCGTTAAATCCTTCCTTGCGAGGCCGATTTTATAGATTTTGCTGAGCGAGTCATATGTAAGCCCCGCCTCTTTCTTGTTTGAGTCCCTCCCATTTTATTTGAAGGTCGAGTTTGGAAAGGACTATTTATTGTTAATAACATAAATCTCAAGTGCTACTACAGTTACGCACACCTAGTGGTTTCCATGGTCCGGGTGTGTGATTATTAATAGTTGCTCGTAACACTTCCTAACAATAACAAATCTCTACGACCACGGGAGGTACTAGCGGTACGAAAATTCAATAACGACAAAATGTACTCTCCCTGACCTGTTCTACTATGTAATTAGTCTCTATTGTCAAGACGAATATTCTACGTTGAAGACTGGGGGGGGGGGAGACTACTGTGTACTCAAACTGATCCCGCAGTGAATATTCGCTTGGCCGCTACAATCACTGATAATCATGACATCGACGAGGCTTAATAAGTACGACATATAAACTTTTTTACTCCGACAAATTAAATTCTCAAACATTTTTTTGAGGTAAAAGAAAAATAAATAAAGACGTTTGACGTATTTCGGGACTATCATATGGTTTTAATTTTATTTCAATAATTTTCATGCGGGTAGGGGTCTATAGCAGGGGAGGAAACCGGAGAACCCGGAGAAAACTCACGTGGTTGGTTCAATATTAAGAAAACGTCCCACTGCTAAGCGAGGCCGATTGTACACTGCATGGGGTATAGTGCCATGTCTGTGATATATAAGATACTCTCATTCATTTATATAATACATTCACTCAAATACTATTTTTCGATGTAAATTTATTCATAGAAATACTTTACAATCTTTCAAAATATGCCGATTGAGTTAAAAGTACAATCACTGCTAAGCGAGGCCGACTGTATACTTCATGGGGTATAGTGCGATGTCTATGATGTATAACACATACTATCATTCATTTATATAATACATTCACTCAAATATTATTTTTTGATGTAAATTTATTCATAGAAATACTTTAAAATCTTTCAAAATAGAACAAAAAATCCCACTGCTATAGAAGAAAAAATCCCACTGCTAAGCGACGCCGATCTGGTTCAAAGTATACTGACTGCTAACCGAAGCCGATTGTATGCTTCATGTGGTATAGTGCGATGTTCGAGATATATCAGATACTATCCTTAATGTATATAATACATTCACTCAAATATTATTTTTTGGTTTAAATTAATTCATAGAAATACTTTCAAAATAGAAGAAAGAAATTCCCCCCGCTAAGCGACGCCGATTAGGTTTAAGGTATATTGACTGCTAAGTGAGGCCTATTTTATACTTCGTGTGATATAGCGCGATCTCTGTGATATATAAGATACTATTCTTCATTGATATACATGTAATACATTCACTCAAATATTAGTTTTCAATGTAAATTAATTTATAGAAATACTTTAAGATCTTTCAAAGTAGAAGAAAAAATTCCACTGCTAGGCGAAGCCGATTGGGTTCAAAGTATATTGACTGCTAAGCTAAGCCGATTGTATACTTCATGTGGTATAGGCCTAGTGCGATGTCTGTGATATATAAGATGCTATCTTCATTTATATAATACATGTACATTCACCCAAATATTAGTTTTCGATGTAAATATTCGAAAGAGAGAGAGAGAGGGAGGGGGGATTTAACGCCCACTCCACACAAACTAGGTAATTTCGGGACTAACATATGGTTTTAATTTTATTTCAATAATTTTCATGCGCGTAGTGGTCTTTAGCAGGGGGAGGAAACCGGAGAACCCGGAGAAAACTCACGTGGTTGGTTCAATATTAAGAAAACGTCCCACTGCTAAGCGAGGCCTATTGGGTTCAAAGTATAATGACTGCTAAGCGAGGCCGACTGTATACTTCATGGGGTATAGTGCGATGTCTGTCATGTATAAGATACTATCATTCATTTATATAATACATTCACTGTAAAATCTTTAAAAATAGAAGAAAAAATCACACTGCTAAGCGACGCCGATCTGGTTCAAAGTATACTGACTGCTAACCGAAGCCGATTGTATGCTTCATTTGGTATAGTGCGATGTTCGAGATATATAAGATACTATCCTTAATTTATATCATACATTCACTCAAATATTATTTTTTGGTGTAAATTAATTCATTGAAATACTTTAAAATCTTTCAAAATAGACGAAAAAGTCCAACTGCTAAGCGACGCCGATTTGGTTTAAAGTATATTGACTGCTAAGTGAGGCCTATTTTATACTTCGTGTGATATAGCGCGGTCTCTGTGGTATATAAGATACTGTTCTTCCTTTATATAAACATTCACTCAAATATTATTTTTCAATGTAAATTAATTCATAGAAATACTTTAAGATATTTCAAAATAGAAGAAAAAATCCCATTGCTAAGCGAAGCCGATTGGGTTCCAAGTATATTGACTGCTAGGCGAAGCCCATTGTATACTTCATGTGGTATAGGCCTAGTGCGATGTCTGTGATATATAAGATGATATCTTCATTTATATAATACATTCACTCAAATATTAGTTTTCTATGTAAATTTTCGAAAGAGAGAGGGGGGGGGGATTTAACGCCCATTCCACACAAACTAGGTCATTTTGGGACTAACATATGGTTTTAATTTTATTTCAATAATTTTAATGTGCGTAGGGGTCTTTAGCAGGGGAGGAAACCGGAGAACCCGGAGAAAACTCACGTGGTTGCTTCAATATTAAGAAAACGTCCCACTGCTAAGCGAGGCCTATTGGGTTCAAAGTATAATGACTGCTAAGCGAGGCCGACTGTACACTGCATGGGGCATAGTGCCATGTCTGTGATATATAAGATACTCTCATTCATTTATATAATACATTCACTCAAATATTATTTTTCGATGTAAATTTATTCATAGAAACACTTTACAATCTTTCAAAATAGAAGAAAAAGTCCCACTGCTAAACTACGCCGATCTGCTTCAAATATACTGACTGCTAAGCGATGCCGATTGAGTTCAAAGTATAATGACTGCTAAGCGAGGCCGACTGTATACTTCATGGGGTATAGTGCCATGTCTGTGATATATAAGATACTATAATTCAATTATATAATAGATTAATCTCAAATATTATTTTGCGATGTAAATAAATTCATAGAAATACTTTAAAATATTTCAAAATAGAAGAAAACGTGCCACTGTTAAGCGACGCCGATTGTGTTCAAAGTATATTGACTGCTAAGCGAAGCCGATTGTATACTTTATGTGGTATAGTGCGATGTCTGTGATATATAAAATACTATCCTAAATTTCTATAATGCATTCACTGAAATATTATTTTTTGATATAAGTTAATTCATACAAATATTTCAAAATAAAAGGAAAAATCCCACCGATTTGGTTCAAAGTATATTGACTGCTAAGTGAAGCCGGTTGTAAATTGTATTAGTATCTAATTCAAAGGTTTACGCATTTCATACCATAACTTTGTGGATTTTGGCCGCTGATTGTACAAAAAAACGTTTTTGTTTTCGCTTGTTGTCTATCCAGCTCTGGCAAAATGTGGACGTACACTGCCTGGCAGCCGCTGGTTTATCCATGCTGTCAATTTTAACCTATTTCAGTTCCCCCCAAAATTAATTGAAGAGATAATAATCGATGCCCGAAGACTGTCGCACGTTGAAAAGTACCAAATAATAATGGGATTTCGGACATTTTATTTTGTCCACATGAAGGCCAAAGAATATTTTCGACAAATTCACAAAAATGACGTCATATCGGGCAGAAAAATCAATTTTTTTCATCTATCGATTTTTCCCGAAATTTCTGGCTGAAAACCGAGATAACCTTAAAAACAACCCATTTAAAAATACCCCCCCCCCACTATATTATAAAAATTGCAGCGGTACAGTAAAACATGTATCCAAATCAAATATTTTAATTAATGTAAATAAAGACGTTGAAAAATGTTTTGAATTCTGAAATATCCATAACGACTTTGATGCACCTTGACGTACCGGTACGATAAGCATTTATTCTATAATTAACCACGTGTAGAGGGCATCCCGACTATATATACGCTAAAAATTGTTTTTATAAAATACTTTTCTGACCAATTCATAAAATGATGAAAATAAAATTTTAGTGGATATATGAATTTATGAAAGGAAAAATTTAATTATGAATTTATTTCATCCCGAAAAATGAAGTGTCCGGAATCAGATACCTTTATTATTTACGCTAAAAATTGTATTTCTAAATTTACCAAATCATAGGCGTACGAGCCCCGGAGCCGGGCAAACAATATTTTGGGGTCGATCATCAAATATTTCGGACAATGCCCAAATGATGGAAAATTTGATTTTCGTGGATGTTTGAAATGAACAATTATGAAAATTATTCCATCACTCAATATGTTTTCTACTGCTAAGGGATACTTGCAATCCATTATTTTACTGTTGTCTAATGATCGTTTAGAATTAAATACTGAAATATCTTGATTAAAGGTACATTATATGTGAATCCCGAATAACAAGATGAATAACGAATAACAAATAGTTCGTTATTCGTTATTCGCGGCTTGAATAACAATCTGGTTTATTTACCGACTATACACCACTTAATACGTTTTCTACTGCTACGGGATACTTTGCAGTCTATTATTCTGCTGTTGTCTAATGATCGTTTAGAATTAAATCCTGAAATATCTTCATTAAAGATACCTTATATGTGAATCCCGAATAACGAGATGAAAAACGAATAACAAACAGTTCGTTATTCGTTATTCACCGCTTGAATAACAATCTGGTTTATTTACCGACTATACACCATTTAATATGTTTTCTACTGCTAGGGGATACTTTACAGTCCATTATTCTGTTGTTGTCTAATGATCGTTTAGAATTAATTCCTGAAATATCTTCATTAAAGATACCTTATAAGTCAAACCCGAATAACGAGGTGAAAAACGAATAACAAACAGTTCGTTATTCGTTATTCACCGCTTGAATAACAATCTGTTTTATTTATCGGCTATACTTCAATTAATATGTTTTCTACTGCTAAGGGATTCTTTGCAATCCATTATTATACTGCTGTCTTATGATCGTTTAGAATTTAATCCTGAAATATCTTCATTAAAGATATGTTATATGTGAATCCCGAATAACGAGATGAATAACGAATAACAAACTCGTTATTCGCGGCTTGAATAACAATCTGTTTTATTTACCGGCTATACTTCAATTAATTTTTTCTACTGCTAAGGGATACTTTGCAATCCATTATTATACTGTTGTCTTATGAATAACGAGGTGAAAAACGAATGCCAAAGTTCGTTTTACTGTGTTTTATACTACTGGGGGATACTTGTCATCCATCATTCTAGTCATGGCTAGCTGCTTATTGGAATCCCGAATATAAAGTTGAATAACGAATAACGAGATGACTTGCATCGTTATTCGCCAATAACGAGGTAAGTCACCTCGTTATTCGTTATTGTTGAATAACGAATAACGAAAAAAGATTCAACTTCACACTGCCGCACTAGCTTAGCTATTTGCATGCCAAAAATTATTTAATTCGGATGAGCCAAGACTGAGACTCTTTAGATTTATGACGAAAATCGGTCATTTTTGAGCTGATTTCAAAATTGAATATCTCAAAATTCACAAGGGATATGTGCCCAAACTATGACTTGAATCACAGCTTCAGATGTCCAGTTAAAGATCATACCAAATTTATGTGGCGCAGAGTTCGAAAAATAATATAAAATTAGTTGCGAAATTACCGTAGGTTAGACATAAAGTATTTGCCCGTCAATTCTGGCATTGTTTGTTTACTTCATTAATTCATTTAGTAACCGATTCATAAAATTGAGAGCGACTGTAGTGACTGCACTTTTGAGTGCGACTATTTAGCTCCTTGTGGGAAAAAGATCTTAAACCAACATACTCACAACAGAAAAAGAGTGAAATACCTTTTTAAAACATAAGTTGGCAAGGTTATTTATATACTACAGTTTTTCGTAAGAAGCATGGAGTGGCGTGTACAATGTAGGTGCACGTATTTACGAGTTTTCCTTCCATTTTGGCATTGTATGTTTGCCTCATTAATTCTTTAATCGGAGACCAACTGCAGTGACCATTTATGTTGACTATTTTTTTCTTCCCTCCGGGGCGGGGAGGGGGATGAAACATTTCTTAGACCAACATACGCACAACAGAATAAGTGTGAAAAATATTTTTGCAAACATGACAAGTTGACAAGTGTATTTTTTACTATAGTGTTTCGTGAGTAGCGTGACCTATGTAATTTGGGATTTTCCCCTTCTATTTTGGCATTGTTTGTATACATCATTTAGTCGCCGTTGCATATTTTTGCGACCGACTGCACTTATTTTGCGACAGACTATTATTTTCCCTTGAGGGGGATACTCCCACCCCACCCAAATATTTACGCCCATGCCTGAACCGTAACTTAGGGTTTTGATTAAGCGCGTCACTTGCCGGTAGTGAAATAGACTTATTGAATCGTATTCGACGTTCGTTAAAAATCGACCCTTCAACCATAACTCCTTCCATTGAATATCAAAGCATTCCGCATATTTTTAAAACGAAGATTGAGTATGACTGTTTATATCCATAAAAGATCGAGCGTGGTTATGGCATTAGATGAATCTTCTGCAAATTATAATATTCTGAAAATATAAGTCGTCATCTTTATTTGCCGTGAACTAAAATGCCGTTTTTAATCCGACTGAATCCTAGTAAGGGGGGGGGGGGGTATCTTGCGATGACAATTTGATCCTGTTGTCTTAACCGAATGTAAAATCTAAGTATGTAATGGGGTGAATTCGGCGAGCCGTTATAAATTTAACATCTTTCGAAAAATGCACTTCACGCATCGTCAGTGCTAGGATTAATAGATATATTATTATGTTTAATATAAAATATTCAGTTTAAAAAAAATGTGAGCTTAACAAAACTTTATGACCATAATACTTATACATCAATTACAAAACGAAACAATTTTGTTTCATAAACTTTATTATTATTGTCTTTAAAATAGCATTATGCAAGAGCAAAATCTGCTTATTACAGGTCTTTCTTTGGGCCTGAAATGTTATCTAAATAATCAATTAGACATTATTAACATATCCAGACCATAATAAACTCTTGATGTCAAGGCTAGCCTTCGATGTTGGCGGATTAAATTCCTATATGCCACTTAATGGCCATTGATAATTAAAACAATCAAGTGGATAATGGAGATTATGCTGTTTATATTAATGATATGAGTAATGATGACCGAGGCTATGTGAATATTTCACTCGTTTATTTTTCGGCTAATAGTGGATCAATTTGACTGAAATTTTCAGCAAATTACCTTTACACTATCTAGTTTTTAACTATTATAATGAGAATTGCCATCTCTTTATCTTAACTCCCAAAATGTAACTTTAATAGAGGACAAGTTTTCAATCTTCCGAATTTTAATCTTTACGCTGTGTCACTGTGCATTGTCTTCCGGCATACACATGTCTGTTTTGTAAGTATTAAATTTCTCGGCAATCGATATAACCTAATGAACAACGTACTACAACATGATTTCAATTGTGTAGGGTTTTTTTTATCATGAATCAAAACAAAGGGCGTGGGTTGCAACGTGAAGTCGGCCAACCATTCAGGATTCGAATAACGAAACAGTAGGTTATTGGCGATTGATGAGCATGGACCCGTCTCCTCGCTCAAAGGAATAGGGGGCTAATGTTTGTTTGTAAGGCTGAGGCAATCAGCACAAAATGTTCTTTGTCACCGAAATTTTCAGAATGAATCAGTTATTAGCTAAAACGAGTTTTCCACAAGTCTGTGATGGCTGTTTATTTTTAATTAAACATACATTATGCAAGAGCTAAATCTGATTATTGCAAGTCTTTATTTAGGCTCCAGATGTCAAACTTTAAAATTCTGTTGCCGACTTTCTCTTCTTATCTATATATTAAAAGTCTTAATTCTACTTTGTAGTAGTAAATAAATGTAATACGAGTTGAATTGCAGATCGAGATCATGTAGGTGGAGTTAACGCCTGTCAATCAAACGATCGGTAATTTGACTGAAATTTTCAATATATTCTTCTTTCATCATATAATTTTGAACTGTTATAGCAAGAATAGCTAAATATCCCATAATGTATCTTTAATTACACATAACGTAAAACGCGGGCGATTTTATTTTACAATTATATTTCCCTGATGTTTGTGCCCGAAAGACGGAAATACTTTCCCCGAAAAATGGACGGTTCACTAAATCTGAACCTTACTAGTCGGCTATCTCACGTTCACTTATTCCTACGGTGTAGCGAGGGAATGGTTTGTTGCAAGGTAGACGGATCTGTTTTAATGTGGAATCCCTAATAACGTGTTGACTCGTGCTTGCCGGATCCCGAATAACGCGCCAAGCTTTAGCGTGCTCAGAAATTAAATTCCCGAAAAAAAAATCCCACACAATCTACGAATGTAAAATTAAAGAAATTCAACAAAGCATGCGTAAAAGTTATTGTGCTATTATTTTTAAAACCATATCAATTTGTCAAGCCTACTACATTATTACGGGTTTTCTCGTCATTCACATAGCTATTGGTCTCGGACAATTTTTTGGTTTGAATTCTGATTTTCGTCCAGACTATGTTACGGTAAATAATAAATCAATGTCCATTTGGGGAATTTCCTCTGAAATAAAACAAGATTGGTCTGCATGGACGATTCACCCAAAACGTAAGACCCGGATATTACCAATGAATTCTATGTAATTAACAGGGTTACACTTATTTACTAGAAATATACTATTGATACCTGATCCCATTTGGTCTTTAAATGAAATGAAATGAAATGGGGTTTAACGCCCTACTCTTCTGCACCTAACTTGGGCTAATGGAAGACGGACATACGCCATACAGTGTGCTATGAAGGAAATTTTGCCCGGGCAGTGGCGCTACGGCCTACTCTTATATCTAATTCCAACTCCCAAGGAATCTTTTACGTGAACGCCAATGTGTACATGGGACCTCGGTTTTTCGTCCCATCCCAACGACTAGACAGCTTTTCTTGTCAGCTCCCCGTTCTGCATCACTGACGAAGGGGAAACCACGCCGGGAAATAGAGATGAACTTTCTCTGTCAATGCAGGGATCGATCACCCGACCTCCAGGCTAGCGAGCCAGTGCCTTACCCACTTAGCCACGTGATCCCCCATTGGTCTTTAAAATCAGATACATTTCAATATTTCTATTTGCCTTCATGAAACAACAAAATTTACCTCACTTTTAAAGACATGTTTAGTTTAAAGTGTATCCACAATTTTACACAAATCTGCCACGCTATCGACAAGTTTTAATGTACCACAGACCGCACTGGTTTTAAAAGAGCTTAGGGGAGGCTTGTTCAAAATACTGTACATTGATCTATGACAGTTTACGGGTATTTTGAAAAAAATGAAATTCAATTAAATGGAGTTTAACGTCCTATACCAACCGACCTAATGACGATGAAATTACAATTATTTTTTTGGTGGGAGTGGCAGTGTCTGTTTACAAACAAGAATGTACTTGTCTTTCAAAACATGAAACCGACAGTCGGAGTACAATATCAGAAAAAATCAAAAGCGCGGCCAATCAATGTAAAAATGAAAAACTGTTAGATAAGTATTGTATTCTTCATATACTAATGGTAAGTTTTTTGAATGATTAACTTTGACGATCGAACAAAGGAGGGTATTGCGGTTAGACTTACAGATCCATCTATGACACACATCAGCAAACAGGTATTGACCGAACCAATTAGCTGCAGGTTTTTTAATTTCAATAAGAGTTCCACTTTCGTGTGCACGTGATACACTTCTTCCTTCGTGATAATATTGCTGCTGATTGACACATCAATAGTCTCACCATCTTCCAGGGAACAGGAACTGTACACTTTTTCCCTGCTGACAGACACACAAATGGTCCCGCCACCTCCCAGGAACATAAACTACACTACCCCCCACCCCCCTAGTTGCTATTAGACACACCAAGAGTTCCACCTTTCAGGAAAGATAAACATACACTTCTTCGCTACAGGTGATAGAGCCGCTGTTTGACACACCAAAAGTTCGACCTTACAGGAAAGGTCAACATAAAATAAACATACTACACTTCTTCGCTACTGGTGATAGAGCTGCTGTTAGACATACCAAGATTTCACCTTTCAGAAAATGTAAACATGCTTCCATGAAATGTGAACATAAAATACATATAATACACTTCTTCCCTGTTGATAACAGGTCTGCTATTGGGGTTGGTCATAGGGGTATCGTTTCAAGCGATACAGGATGCGTCGCAATAAAACATAATCCGAAATATTCAGGCAGTGAATGACGCCATTCAATTCCGTCAAACTATGCCAAAATGGCTACAGAGGTAAATTGGTAACCAAACACTTAACTGTTAGCACGTTCAACGGAGTGTGGTAAATTTGAAAAAAAAAAACAATTACATGTATATCGAGAATTTAATGGTGCTATATAACCTTGACTATCTATCCCGTCAAATAACGAAAACACACACGGTGCACTATGGGCGGTGTTGAATCTCTCGTGAAAACAAGAATGAAAGTTTTTCGCTGACATACTGGAGAGCATGTGGTCACCGTATGTCGTACTTGAGTTTGACGATCTATAACATATATTTTAATTGGCTGTACAAATCCTTTTAGGTAACAAAAAAGTAGTACTCATTGAACTAATCATTTGTTGGGGGCTGCTAAATTATCGATTACCATCACTGGCCTAATAATTCATATCACTTGTGGAAAGAAAGTAATTGTTCTCCATTTTTTATGTATTCGTCCTGTGACATGTACGCCTTGACTGAAGCAGAAACACAATGTTTCGATTTTTATTTTATCTTGGGAAGAAAACAAACGAAAGTGGATACATGTAGTTATAAAGCGCAGTAAGTGGCATGTTTTCGAAAAACTCCAAACCAATGACATCCTCGGCAAGTGGGCTTTAAAATGTATTAATTAAAGCAGAGAGAATTACCATCCGGTTTGTGTGATTCACCTTTAACATTTTGCTTCTAAATTAAAGGAAGATCTAGGTAGTGTAATTAAATGACCCCATGACCGTAGATGACTAATAGAATTGCTAAAATTTCGAGGAAGACAGAATTTGATTATTATTTCAAGGATCTTCATTTAAATAGTTAAAGTTACTACTTTAAGAAAACTTCTAATAGAATAAGGTAATCAATTACCCAACATGACAATGTCTGTGTAAACAGTGGCAGAATCCAGTTATGGGAATTAAGTCTTAATAATTTACCAGTTTACACCCGTCATCAATGGAAGAAGAAAGACACCGGTTAGCTATGTCTCCGTAGGTCAATTCTTGATTGATTAGAGTCAATAATATCTGTCAGCCCTGCCTCTCATTGAGTAAATAGTGTAGATAATAAACTATCGTGCTTACTACTGAACATGTAAACAGAACACTAAACATCCTAGACAATATACAGAACGATGGAAATTATATAGACAGCCTTGACTTAAACTCATAGTGTCGTTATATGAATTACAGGTTTCACCCATAACAGGCCCGTAGATAGGGGGGGGGGCAAAGGGGGCAGCAGCCCCCTCCCCCTGGAAAATTTCGGCGTCCCTTGCTCTTTGGAGAAAAATCGGCTCCATCGATGGGCGCCAAAAAGATGCAATACGATGTCAACGACCAACGGTTCCATATTAGTATGAGCGCCGCATATCGTGAGGCGCCTCATAATGACCCACACGATAAACACCACAGCTGATGGGGCGCCCAAAACAGCTTGATTTGTGGGGTATCCCGGAGAGGCGCCTATAATGACATGATTGGTGGGGTGCCTTATTATGTTAGGCCCCGTATAGTGCATAATGACGAATTGAATTGGTTGGGCGCTCACGACTTGATAAATGGGGCGTCCAAAACGACATGATTTGTGTCGTGCCTCATCCCAGAGGGACGCCCATAATATAATGCTAGTGAGATTGGTAAGACGCCCATGAATGATTTGGCGCCCAAAACGGCGTGATAATTTTCTAAATTCAAATAGCATGATTTGTGGGCTGCCTCATCCCGAAGGGGCGCACATAATGCCGAGATCATGGGCGCCCATGATATAATGCTAGTGAGATTAGTTAGGAGCCCGCAAAAGAATTGGGCGCCCAAAACGGCGTGATAATCTTCAAACGGCATGATTTATGTGGTGCCTCATCCCAGATGGGCGCCCGTAATATAATACTAGTGAGATTGGTTAGGCGCCCACGAATGAATTGGGCACCCAAAACGGCATGATTCATGGGTTGCCTCATCCCGGAGGGGCGCCGATAATGACGAGATCGCGTCCATAATATAATGCTAGTGAGATTAGTTAGGCACACATGAATGAATTGGGCACCCAAATGGCGTGATAATCTTCAAAATTCAAACAAGTCACTCTCTAACCCGATTCCGAACTTTTCATTTTTCCCTTCAATTATTATAGTTACGTTAAAGTCGTATTCCATCCTTCAAATGTTTATAATGTTCATATCCAAATACCATAATACGCCAATATCGTAAATTCAGCTTCAAAATTGAAATTTTCCGTCATTTTCAGGTGCAAACCATATTTTCCAAAATTTTGTGGGGGGAGAGCACCATAGGTAATCTGACTATTCAGGAAGAAAGGTAAAGGGAAAACAAAAAAAATATTATTTCATCTGGTGCCCGAAATCTAATAACACACTACTTTTCCTTTTTTAACTGAATATCAAGAATTAGTACTAAATTGACTATGGAATAAAACATTTTGTCTGAAGCCACTTTACTTTGTGCCACATATTTCGAGCATCGATTTTTATTTGTTAATGCAGCTGCAATAGTCCGATCGGATGGTTTGAATTCAGGTCGGAATAGAGTGGGATTTCGGTTACAAAACGATTGGAAATTGGAAGTTGCTTTACTCTTAGGTTAGATTAGCAAAAAAAAAAAAAAAAAAAAAAACCCAAAAAACGCATACGCGGCGGTTGTTTGGGATTCAGGTAAGCCACCATATTCCTGAAGTAATGGCCCAAAAATCCATCCCTGGCCACTGCTGGCCAGCAACATGACATTCCTTCGTTTAACATTCTCTAAAGCTTTGTTCGGTGATTTAAGATATTGTACCCGTTTAGATAGCCTTGTTTGTCACGCATTTACTTTTTCTGCCATGACGTAACTTTATATAAAAATATTAGGTACAATTTAGAGCTCTGTTTTAAGCGCAATGACATTGTAACGCAATTAACTATTGGTTGTTAAGCGGATTTATTCGGAACAGAAATTTGCTTACAATACTGTGTGAAGTGAGATTAGCTCTAATCAAATGCGAAGAGTATGGTACGCCACCCAAGGTAGAATATATTGGTCCACATTTCAGTTGCTGTATTCACTGTTTGTGGCAGTCAAAATTTGCTGCCGGCGGCCCCATCTCAGTGGAATATAAACGATTGATCGGACATCGACTCAGCCACCTAAGTTGGCCTACATCCGGCTGGAATAGAAAGAAAACGCCTTTAAGGCCACCAGATTTTCCAAATTTTCTTGGGAGAGGGGGCGTCTCTAGACGTCTGTAGGCCTAACCCGAAATTAGTTAGGGAATTTCAGGTTCTGTTCCCCTATACATCCGTCCACGGTAGGTACATTGGCGCCCACAGAAGCCCCATCGGCGCCTCCAGAAGCCTTTGCCCCCCTAACCATTTTTGGGCTAGCTACAGGCCTTCCCATAATAAGAAAGAGCATTATTCACTGCAATACAGTTTGGAGGCGAAAATCGCTGGCGTACACAAAGCTCATTCCCCAGGCAAGCAAATAACAAGAATATACAACTTAAATGTATAAACGGGGCACCAATAATAGCAAAAATATGCAACTACACAATATGGTAATACCAGTTGCAATTGCTATCGTCCAGTTTAAATTTGAGAATTTGTATTCTAGGTTAAGTTCGAGTTTTAAGAAAAAATATTGTTTTTTTTATTAAGAAACTGCATAATAAATTTAAAATAAATATTAAATGAAAATTTAAAAAAACCCACAAAACACCGTCTAGTCCGCTATTTTTCATTGATTTTATAATAGCAATACCTTTTAATCTATGAAATATCAATAATTGCGAACGGGATTTCTTTAACTGGAAGATTTTGTCGTCACAAAAATAGTTTTCCTGCATTCTTTAGGAAGACATCAGCAGCTATTGATTACATTAACATTCACGGCAAACAATCCGTGAATATTTCACTATGAAAAAAGTGGTTCATGAATATTCAGTTTATAAATGGACACTTTATTAAGAAACTGCATAATAAATTTAAAATAAATATTAAATGAAAATTAAAAAAACCCCACAAAACACAGTCTAGTCCGCTATTTTTCATTGATTTTATAATAACAATACATTTTAATCTATGAAATATCAATAATTGCGAACGGGATTTCTTTAACTGGAAGATTTTGTCGTCACAAAAATAGTTTTCCTGCATTCTTTAGGAAGACATCAGCAGCTATTGATTACATTAACATTCACGGCAAACAATCCGTGAATATTTCACTATGAAAAAAGTGGTTCATGAATATTCAGTTTATAAATGGACACTTTATTAAGAAACTGCATAATAAATTTAAAATAAATATTAAATGAAAATTAAAAAAACCCCACAAAACACAGTCTAGTCCGCTATTTTTCATTGATTTTATAATAACAATACATTTTAATCTATGAAATATCAATAATTGCGAACGGGATTTCTTTAACTGGAAGATTTTGTCGTCACAAAAATAGTTTTCCTGCATTCTTTAGGAAGACATCAGCAGCTATTGATTACATTAACATTCACGGCAAACAATCCGTGAATATTTCACTATGAAAAAAGTGGTTCATGAATATTCAGTTTATAAATGGACATTGCACGAAAAAAAGCGCTGCACAATTCATGAAATAGTAGCGAATACTTAGACAGATTTTCTCAAATTTCTTGTACTGGATTTTTTCGCTTCAAAATATATCCTAAAACTCCTATATCCCACAAGCGTCACGTCGCTTCATTATTTCACTTTAATAGCCTTTAACAAGCATACACTTTTTGCAAATTAGCAAAGATGATTACGTACACTGGATAGAAAGTGATCGCACAAGAAACCATGGTTTACGTAACTTCAAAAATATAATTTTCTCAATTATTTAATGTGTTGATTATGTTTGATAACCAAACGATTGACGATTCTTAACTTATTTAATGTCGTGTTGTAACATGCTGAAGGGTGAATGTTGCGTTTTGATTGATTGATTGGAGAATAACACCTTCTAAATTAGAAAAAGCACCGCGTATTAATAATATGCGGACTACTTTAATGGAGATAACCACAATGGAAACAATCATAAATCAATTTTGATCTCGGTACATTAGATGAAATATTTGGAGATATCCTTGTCAAGTAACAGCTACAAACAACAAAATATACAATAATCTATAACAAAAACAAAAAGTTTATTTAAGAAATACTTTTTAGAAAATGAAGTGAGAATTTTAGGGGTTTTTTTTGTCTATACTCAGGACATAACACATGACACAATTATATGGAATACAAGTTACTTAAAGAATTTATTACAAAATATATATATACAAAATATGAAACAAAGGAAAACATTTATATACAATGAGAGATAATCATTTGAAACCATCAAAGGGATAGGAAGCCATAAGGGTGGGTATAAGTGAACTATGACTAAGAAAACATAATAATGAAGACTGCTAAATTGGGGGTGACTATAATATGTATAGGGAAGCCCTGTTAATTAGTGAAGCATAATGATTAAATGATATCATAAGATAAATGTTTGAAGAGTGAATATACATAAACCTTCCCTAAAACACTGATATTTTAAACACATTAAATAATTGTAAACACTGGTATAAAGCATGTAAATAAAAGCCATATGAGAAATTTGAATATTTTTAGATTTAGATTAACAACAATATTTAAGATACATGTAAAAATAAACAGAACAAAGTATTAATTAAGAATAGAAATAGATAAATGTGGATGACATGTAAAAAAACCTTTTCATTTTTATAAAACAATGTGAATTTTCGAATATTTATAGAGCATTAGGAACAGTGCATCCTTAATTCTAAATATCTAACAAAAAATGTCCTAATGAAAGAACGGAATAGTGTTTATTTAATCAGATTATCATATGCTCTTGGAATGAATAGGCCAGGATCACGGTTCAGTTCCGGTTGGTGCCTTTTGATGTTGATAGCTTCTTAGAGTTTCCTTGTCTTTTTGTTGTGTTGGTTGGTTGTCAATGTTTTGATTTCATCCCAATTAATTTTGTGACGACCATTGTTGCTGATATGTTGGGCTATTGCAGAAGTATTGTTGGCTGCTAGGGATTGGTGTTCTTTAATACGGGCATTTAACGCTGTTTCGTTTCTCCTATATAAGTACTGCCGCACGAACAAGAAACTTGGTAGACACATCCTTTTGGTTGTTGTGGGGTGGTTGGGTTCATTTTTCCATTGGCTCGCAGTAGGTCTTTCAAGGTACTGTTACTGGAAAAGATTGTGTCAATACCTGCTTGTTTCAGGATCCTTCTTATGTGGTAGGATGACCTGCCGTTAAATGGTATGCTAACACGAATGGGTGAATGCTCTGTTCTTGCTGTCTTAATACTGGAGTTTCTGGGCGTTATGGTGGAATTAATAGCTGTATTAATTAACTGTTTGGGGTATTGGTTAAAGGTGGAGAAGATTTGTTTGAGGTGTTCTATTTCTTGTTGTAGGAGATAATTGTCACAGATATCGAGGGCGCGGTTATTTCATTATGCTGTGTATTCAAGTGGTTTAATAGGGCGTGCGGGTCGTCTCCATCGTTTAGCATCCACTCGCCTATACCAGCAAATGGGTTTGATGAGCGATGAATTAAGAGCATGTTTTTCAAAGGCTGTGAGGTAAACTTCTGCTAACAGAGGTGATCGTGGGCTTCCCATGGGCAGTCCTCTGGTTTGTTCATAGATGTCGTCTCTCCATGTGAAGTAGGTGGCCGAAATACAGTTTTGGACTGGGTCTATGATGCTGTCAGTGGTGAGGCTGGTGATCAGTGGGATTGGTATTTCTTCAATACATATGCGTAGGCTGTTAATGGCTTCCTTTCTGGGTACATTCGTGAAGAGGTAAACCACATCGTAGGAGACGAGTTTCCCAGGATTAGTGACGTTTTTAATGTTGCTACAAAATTCTTTATAGTCCAGAATGTAAGAATCTGCAGTTTTAGCTATTAGTGATAGTACTTTAGATAGGTACTGTGCTGTTTTGCAGTAGACCGAGTCTCTGGAGCATACAAGTAGTGTAGCTTTGGGCGGGTTTTTGTGAATTTTGATGTTAGCTCTGAGATAAGGTGAATGGGGGTGAGTTGGTAGAAGAGCTGGTTTGAAATCTGATCCTGATCTTTAAGGGATTTGAGGTTTTTAAGATGCGTCGCTTGGTAGACAGAAGTGGGGTCTTTCCTTTATCTCTTGTAGGTGGCTTGGTCTTGAAGGGGGGTGTTAACTGTGTTGACGTAATCTGGGGTGTCCATGATAACCGTAGCTTTCCCTTTGTCCGCAGGTACTATCGTGATGATTCTGTCTTCTTTCAGTTCTTTGAGTGCTTCACGTTCAGTCTTGGGGATGTTGTTGGTTTGTTTTGCGGGCTTGGAGAGAATATTGGTTATCTGGTGTCGAAGGTAGTCAACTTTTCCCCCTGGTGCCAATTGGCGTAGACCCTTCTCAATGACAGCGATGTAATGGTCATATTTCTTGGGCGTGGTTGTGGGTATAAACTTGAGTCCACGTGACAGCAGGTTGATTTGATCTTCTGTGAGGGACCACTGACTGAGATTTATAACAGTTTTAGTAATATATTCTTCTTTTCTGCATTTTGAGGTGACAGGAGTGGTGGGCTGTTGGTTGTTGCGTTTCAATTGGTTGAACTTATTGGTTTTGCGGTTTTAACGAGTGTGTCTAGCTTAGCATTGGTTTCTATCTGTTTATTGCGTACAAGGTTATACTTTTCAGGGGTTAGCATAGAGGCGAGTTGTTGAAAAATACGGTGTTTTTCTTTTCTTAAAAACTGAATACGTTCACGCATAAGACACAGACTGGCTTTACTGAAAAAAAAAAATTTTGCGCTTGATGACGCAACTGGAGACTTAAGGGTAAATCCTTTTGGAATCAAACAACTATCTCTACATCGCATGAGAAATGTTAAACCGTTACACACCTTGATATATTTACCCCCAGATTTACTATTCTGGTTGATGATTGAGTTTTCAGGTCGATCGAAGGTTTGTAGAAACCTTTCCTCTCGTGCTCCGGCGTCTCGATGTGTCTTCTCGATTTTTCATGTTTCTCTACTTTACTCCCTAGTTTTCACCATTTGTCACAACCGTTTGTTACCAGCTTGCTGTGCTCCTTTGTGTCAAAGCAAATACATGTCGAACAAAATAGGACATCTTTTTAGCACTGTGTCTAACCCATGGCCTTTTAGCCTTTGGGGGGTATACAAATAACCTGCCTTTTGTTTTGGGTTTGGAGCTAGTGTAAGTACTGTTGTAGTCTGGTTCAAGAATGATGAAAGTCCATTTCTCATTATCAGATAGTTTTCGATCTATGAAATTCTCAGAAGTCGTAATCTAGATTTCGTTTTGCCACCCTCTTTAGGTTCATTTCCATTTGTCCCTGTTGTCTGATTTCTTTCATCTGGTTTCAACTGGTTAAGCACTTTCCAAATATAATTTCAACTTAGAAATCATTGCTACGATAGATGATCAATAAAGGCTTCATGAATCGGAAGTGACGAACGCCAAAGGAAAACACGAGTAATAATAATAATAATAGTCTATTTATATTGCGCTGTTTCCATGACTAAGCATGCTCAAAGCGCAGTCCAAAAAGTGAAAAAATATGTTTTGAGTCTTGATCTAAATATTTCTAAGGAAGGTGAGTTCTTAACATCCATTGGTAATTCATTCCATTCTCTTGGAGTAACATGTGAGAAACACTTATGACCGAAACGAACCGTTTTGGTTTTTGGCACAACAAGAAGATTTTTGTCTTGGGATCTGAGGGTTCTTGATGGAGTGTATGGTTCCAATAGGTCCGAAAGATACTTTGGAGCACTGTCGTTCATGCAGCGAAAGGTAAAACACAAAATTTTATACTTTATCCTGAATTGTACTAGTAGAAAATGTAGGTCTTTAAGAGAGTGCTTGTTATGTGGCTAAAGCGAGAAGTGAGTGACACTATTTTGGATACACTGAAGACAATTCAGGAGAGTAGATGGTGCACCAGCTAGTAGGCTGTTACAGTGATCTAATCTGGATATTACCAAAGAGGATAGTTAAGAATTGTCTCATAAATCCAACATTTCTTATTAATAAGTAACACACTTTGGATATATGATTAATTTGGGTTTCCATTGATAACTCAGAATCAAACATTTCTTCTAGGTTTTTGGCACTTTTAGAAAAGGGAATGAAAGTTACACCAACAGTTATGTCTTGAATACCACAACTGTCCCTTCTTGTCTTCAGTTTTTTCGTCGTTGAGTTTGAGTTTGTTTGATGTCATCCAATGTTTAATTTCACAATAACAGTTGGATATCTGAGACTGTACTGACATGGCTGAAACATGGGTTGGATGAAATATTGTCATGACTTGTGAGTCATCCGCGTAAAAGTGTCTTAGAAGCTCATGATCCTCAATTATCCTTCCAAGACCTCTGGTGTATACCGAACCCTGTGGAACTCCACACGTGATCTGTTTTGCAAATATAACTGGAACCAGTCTAATACAGTACCAGACAGTCCGTAGTCCTTTGCAAGTCTTGAAAAGAGGCTGCTGTGATCAATCGTATCAAAAGCTGCACTGAGGTCAAGCAGTACCAACAAACCAGCTTTACCACCATCTAGTCCCATTCTAAGGTCGTTTACGACTCTTAAGAAGAACAGATTCGGTACTGTGACATGCACGGTATGCTGATTGAAAAGGTTCGCAGAGTTTATGATGTGACAGATGTTCAGACAGACTGCTCGTTCTGTAATTTTTAGAGATGAATGGAAGTTTAGATACTGGACGATAATTCTTGGTTTAGATCGCTTCAGGTTAACTGACAACTCTGACTCTGTGATTTTACCAAAGGCATGTAAACCATTGTCACTGAATTCTGAATGCTGCGACAGATACTCTTCATCAGCAAACTGTTTGCGAATATTGGTGATCTTCTCACTAAAGTACTCTTGAGAAAGACTCTGCAATGTCCTTTGGTTCCCCGAGATCAGGCGGACTGGCATCTTTCCCTACTTTTCCCCATTAGGCGTAACATCAGCCTGTAAAGGGCATTAAAGTCAGTAGTCGATTCAGCAGATTTTACCTTTTTAGTAACAAGATTTCTTGCATGCACGTAGACTTGACGGTGAACCTCCAATTCAGATTTCGTCCAACGTCTCTCGTCATTTCTTCTGTCAGTTTTAGCTGAACGAATATCGTCTGAGTACATCCATGGTGTATCTGACCGGTAAGGGATTGTCTTAGTCACTACAGGTGCATACTTGTCAAGAAGAACCTTCAATACATCATTGTATAAGAGAGCGTACTCATCAAGTGTGGTTGGTGGATTACATAGTAACTCAGACATTGACAGATCTTGACAGAATGCATAAGTGTTCATTCTAATTAGGTTTCTGAACTTTATGTTTTTAAGAGGTTGAGCTGACCGAGTAATGTCCAAAACACATGAAACAAGAAAGGGGTCTGAGATTTGTAAATCTAGCACATTGACATCCCTAATGCATCTTTCAGGCTCATATGTTATTATCCAGTCCAGGGTGCAACTTCTCTTGTGGGTTGGGGAACAGACATGTTGAATGAAATTCTTATTTTTTATCTTACTTGTGTCAAGGGTATCAATTTCAAGACGAAAATTGAAGTCGCCCAACATGACAGGTCTTGTTGGTGCAGCCACCAAGTAATCGAGAGTGGGAGAGAATTCATCATGAAATAAGGCAGATTTTAGGTTATCACAGCTAGACCACCACCGCTAGAGACACGGGGTTTGTGCTGTATTTTATAACCACTAGGTGTCATTGCTGCAAGTTTAGATTCATCGCCTTCCGGCTTGAGCCAAGTTTCAGTCAAAACAAGAAAGTCGATATCATGATCGATAACGGTTTCAAATGTATCAATAGATTTATAATAATAATAATACTCTATTTATATAGCGCGGTAATACTAAAATTAAAGTTTCTATTGCGCTTTTCAAGTTTTCTCAATTGAACTACGGAAACGCCTCTGTAAACAGGAACGACTTTAGCTGGGATTTAAATGCATCTAGGGAGTTAATGGTTCTAATGTTGTAAGGCAGCGAATTCCATAACATAGGAGCAGAGAACGAGAAAGATCTTTTTGCTATTTCAAAATTCACTGATGGTTGATACAGAAATTGTTTATCTGTGGATCTAAGGGTTCTTGTGGATTTATATGGGGTAATCAGGTCTTTGATATATTTTGGTGATTGATCATGTAACGCCTTGAAAGTCAACAGTAATATTTTGAGAGAGAGAGAGAGAAATGGGGTTTAACGTCCACTCGACACAAACCAGGTCATTTTGGGACTAACATATGGTTTCATTTTATTTCAATAATTCGCTTGCGCGCAGGGGTCTTTAGCAGTGGGAGGAAACCGGAGTGCCCGGGGGAAACCCACGAGGTTGAGAAGGCGCCCCTATCTCCATGCCACATACGCTCACACCAGGGCTCGAAACCACAGCCGCAAGCCAGAGGTGACCGGCCAGCTAGAAGTCGAAGCGCGGCACTCTAGACCACTAGGCCATCCCAACCCCCCCGTAATATTTTGAACTTGATACGTTGTTGAACTGGGAGCCAGTGTAGTTTTTCCAGAATCGGGGTGATGTGGTCTGATTTTTTTGTCCTTGTCAAAACTCTGGCGGCAGCATTTTGAATTCGTTGAAGGTGTTGAATTTGATAATTCGGAAGGCCAAAAAATAAGGCATTATGATAGTCTAGTTTATTTGTAATGAATGAATGAATGAGGAGTTCTGTGCTCTCAGCATTTAGGTATTTCTTTATTTTGTTAATTCTGTAAAGATGGAAATGGGAAGAGGATTTGATGTGGGAGCTAAAGGACATGGTGGAATCTAGAACTGCGCCGATGTTTTTGGCTTCTGGAGATTGAGCAAGACATTCGTGTTGAAATTTAAGAGTTGGTATTGAGAACCTACTAGGTTGTTGTTTTGTTCCGATTACCAGATACTCAGTTTTTTTCAGGATTTAGTTTCAGAAAGTGTGATGTCATCCATAACCTTATTTCTTACAGACAGTTTTCAATATTAGTTAAAGCTGAATTAGTGTATTGTTGATTGAAGGACGCATATATCTGTGTGTCATCAGCATACAAGTGAATACTAAGACCAAACTTTTCAGCAATTTTAGTTAATGGTCGGGTGAAGATAATGAACAATACAGGGCCTAGAACTGACCCATGGGGCACACCACACACCATAGGGACCTTAACAGATTTGACGTTGTCGATCTTGACACATTGCCTCTAGTCCCTATTTCTTCCTGCGAAGCTTGGAGAAGGTCTTCGACATCGAGAGTATCAAAGGCAGCCGAAAGGTCCAAAAGTATCAGCAAAATACATTTTTGATCATCAATAGTTCGGTATATATCATTAGTTATTTTGATTAAAGCTGTCTCAGTGGTGTGAAAACGTTTGTATGCAGACTGTAAGATGTTTGTTAGGTTGTTGGATTCCATGTGTTTTGACAGTTGATCAAGTACATATTTCTCTATCAGTTTTGAAAGGTAGCCGAGGTTACTGACAGGCCTGTAATTTTTCATTATATCACATCAAGGTTCTGTTTCTTCAGAAGTGGTCGAATGAGGGCTTTGCTCAGTTCTTGAGGGAACACCCCTTCCTGTAACGAACTATTAACAATGGCACAGGGAACTGGAAGTAGAAGATGAATGTTGTCTTTGACAAGAGTGGTTGGTGCTGGATCCAACTCGCAAGATTTTGATTTAGTTTTCTAAAGTTTATATAGGTGTGGAAATTTTGATTTAGAGATTCGTTTGTATAGGTGTGGAAATTATTCCATAGATTTGCTGTAGTGATTCTGTAAGTAGGCATTGATAGTGTCATAGAAGCTTGAACCTCCATGATATCAGTCCTTATCTTCAGAATCTTGTCCTTGAAGTAGTGTACAAACCTGTCTGCAAGTTCGTTGACAGAGTTATGTGTTGGGAGGGTCTCGCTGAACTTTTGCCAATCCAATAATTTATTGGTGATGGAGAATATCTTCTTGTGGTCTTTGTTGCATTCGTGGATTCGTTTGTGGTAGAAGTCACGCTTTTTTGCATCCACAAGTTTGACCACTCTTTTCGATTCTGTTGAAAATATTTGTTTGTGATCCTTCTAGCATCCCTGATAGTGCCATCGAACCATGGGTATTGTGGTTTTACAATCACAGCTCGGTTCCGTTCTGGGGCGTTATAATTGTATATATATTATGCTTTAATTGATTGTTATATAAATTAATAAGTGCATCATATGATAACTTTTCGAGAGACGACTGGAGTGGACTCTCCGCGGTGTGTTTTGAGAGCATTGACTGGTTTGCGTGGCTTGACAAAACGTTTAGGTAATTCATGTTGAATATTCTTGAACGGTAAACTGAAATGTATGGCATAATGGTCACTTAGGCATGAATCAAAAATTTGAATATTGGAAATACTTAATTCTTCAGTTCTGGTTAATACTAAGTCTAATGTATGACCTTTTGAGTGGGTTCGCTGGTTAACATGTTGAGTGAGACCGAGTGTGTCTATGGTATCCTTAAATTTGATGGAGGCATAATCATTTGGATTATCAACATGAAAATTAAAATCCCCGCAAATGACAAGTTTACCACTCTTTAGAACAAGGGACCCGAAATAGTCAGAAAAACCAGAGAAAAAATGAGGAGTTTTTTTCGCAGACTTGCTGCTTTACGGTGGTCGGTAGATTACAACGACACGATAAGTTAAGCTTTTAGACTGTACAGTAGTTTCGATGTGCTCAAATGATCCAAATTTGTTTGTGTGTAATACAGATACAGTATATTCTGGTTTGTGTAAGATTCCTACTCCCCCACCCCTTCCAGGTCTGGAGGCACATTTGGGGTGGAAACCAAGAGACTTTAATTCACTTCTAACAGGTCCTGAAGTTAGAAGTCTTATTGTTTAGCCATGTTTCAGTTAACAGGGCGATGTCACAGTCTTTATCGGTCAAGTATTCTATTAGATATGTACATTATTCAATTTTGGGTGTTTTGATGTAGAAACAGATTCTATATCCATAGATGTTTTAGATTGTGTTAGAGATGACTGCCATGTTTTAGTTTTACTTCCTGCCCTCTTTCCTCTTTAACTGTTTTAAAAGCACATACACCAAAATGTCTCAGCTTTAACAATAAATCTTTATCCAATTGAGTGTACTCACAGTTGGTGTTAAGTGATTTGAGTTCATTAACAGTGTAGATTTTGGCCATAGACAAAGTCAGAGGTGAGTAACGTTCATCCCCCTCTGTCTAACACTTTGATTTTAGACAAAACAGCGGATTGAATGTTCAAGGGTAGAGTGGTTCAGAGACACAATATTTGTCCTTATAAAAACTAACCCGCTTATCTGTGTGATTGCTCCGTCGAGAAATCTTCTGAAGTGAGCAGAAGTTAGCGCCGCGCACGTGATTTCGGATGTCGCAGCAAATATACTATTCAAAAAAAGTAGGGGATATTTGATTTTTAAGTGTTATTAAAGTCACCTAATGAAACTGACGAAGAAACAAATGACAAAATGAAATGAAGTTCACATTCATCGATTTATTCCAAATGATCGATAGACTAAGTAAGGCACAGACTGACCATTATAAGGGTAAAATGATACCCGGGGTCAAACAGCAAAGTTACCACAGCATCACAACAAAGTGAGTAACGGGTAAATCCTCCTCTGTTTGCCAAACAAGCATTGATCCGACGTGGCATACTCCTAATGAGACGTCTAAGGTCATTTTGGTCCAGATTGTCCCATTCCTGTTGCAACGCAGCAGCAAGTTCTTGGACGTTGTTGACGTTGACGTTACCTCTGTCCAAGCATGTCCCAGACATGCTCGATGGGGGAGAGGTCGGGACTCAGTGCTGGCCAAGGTAATGTGGTGATGTTCTGTTGTTGGAGGTAACCTGTAACGATCCTGGCCCTGTGACATCTTGCGTTGTCATCCTGGAAGATGAAACGGCGGCCATGACGTCGTGCGAACGGCACAACATGGACTGCCAAGATGTTGTCCCGGTAGTACTGGCCTGTAACACGCCCTGCAACAACATGTAAAGCCGTTCTTCCAGCAACAGTGATGCCTCCCCACACCATAACAGAACCACCCCCAAATCGATCATGTCTGATGACGTTAACGTCTTGGAAGCGCTCGTTTCGACGACGCCACACCCTCCTACGTCTGTCCAAAAAATCAACAGTGAACCTTGACTCATGTGAAAACATCACATTGCTCCAGCGTCGATTATCCCAGTGTTGACGATCCCTACACCAACGACGTCTTGCCTGAATGTGATGATCTCTCAAACAAGGGATCACGCGAGGACGTCGGGTGCGAAGGTGACCCCTATGCAGTCGATTACGAATCGTCTGGCAACTCACTCTCACACCAGTGTCTGTTTGAAGACGAGCGCTGATCTGATTTGCTGTGATGACACGATTTCTTAAGGCCAACGTACGGATAAATCGATCCTGGGCTTGAGTTGTCGCCCTTGGTCGACCTGAGCGTGTATCACGGTATCTGGACCATAGCCTGCTTATGACAGACTGAGAAACATTCATCGTCCGCGCCACAACCGCCTGTGTTGTGCCGATCTGTATGTAGCATGCCAAGGGCACGTAACCTTTCATTTTGGGTAAGCCGACGCATATCAAAATTTGTTTTCTGGTCACTAAAACAATTAAACTGATGTTTCCACCCTGGAATTCAATGCCACAATGACTGTAACATTCAAAGTCAGAGTCGTGCAAATCTTGGGTTGGACCCCCATGATGATCCCAAGCATCACCCTGCATTCCATGCGGTAGCTATTGGTGCGTTTGGGCGTCACATGTAACTGGAAATGTTTCTTCTGTTAGGTTCTATAGTGACTTTTTTCGTAGTCATTTGCATATTTTAGTATTATGCCCCCAAAATCAAATATCCCCTACTTTTTTTGAAAAGTATATATGTCACACGAGGTATTTTTAGAAACATGTATGTATAGGATATTAACCTACCCGAGGTTGATATGATAGAGAACACGCGGGCGAAGCCCAAGGGTTCTCTATCATATCAATCCGAGGGAGAGTAGGTTTATATCTGACATATACAACGTTCACCCTTAAATTTAATGGACTCTTCTAAAAAAAGGCAACAGTGATTGGATAATTGCTCGGTAGTTTCCGCCAAATAGCGAGAATTACCGATGTATTATTGCGCGTGTGTATGTATACATGCCGCCATTTTGGGAAATTGAATTGAAAGCATGCAAGAACAAAATGGATAATTAAACGAAGTCAGACGAATAATCAATCCTTTTTAGTCATCATATTGACGATGGAATAAATGTGGATGCAGATATGATGAGGATCAATCCAAAACCTGGAGAAAATTTGGATCAAAAGGCAATCTTTTCCGATATTTCTGACAATGAACCGTGATTGAAATTTAGGTATGTTCAGAGAAGGATTTGACCGACTGGGTTAAGTGGACTGTATCCAAAAATACTTTACAAAGGAACTTTTGAGCGATAAATACTTTCAAATCTTGCAGTGTGTGGAGAAATAATCTGGGCGGAAAGAAAATTCTGAAAGATATCTTAGACATGGAGTATGGATAACCGATTTAAATATGCCGATAAGTACACCGTCTATTTCGTTACTGAATGCTACAAACTGTACCATAACTCTTTTTTTATATTGTCAAAAGAATAAAATTTTATTTCTGTGTTCTTTGTATTATTTCGATCATCTACATTATCAGCGGTTGATAATATGAGCCGAATATATCGACCTTGGATGACGTCATCAGCGGTTGATATGAAATATCAACCTGTCAGGACGTCATCAGCGGTTGATATGAACCGAATATATCAACCTCTGATGACGTCATGAGAGGTTGTTATGAGATATAACTGCTATGGACATCAAAGAAAAAAACTACTACCAGTTGTATATTGGTATATAGCGCCGAGTAAAAAATACACTCATTACGGGCTTCGACTTACGTGTTTATTTAATAGCGAACGTGAGCAAAAATTTCGATTTCACTCCTTGATTTGATTTTTGATTTTGGCGATTTAAATACAGAGCTAGCTGTAATAGCTTCGTTTCATTTCTAACTTTCAAGCAGGTGAAATCGCCGAGATACATTCACTACAACCTTTCGAGATTTACTTTTATTAAGTGGTTACAATCTTGGTTTACGCGACGATCTCTCCTGGTTAGGAAATAAATATTTGCTAGCTCTAAATACGCAGAACTATTTGAGACCGGAAAATAACCGAAACAAACTTTTTATTTGTAGTCTTTATTTTCCAGACACTTTTCGGTAACATGGTGTAAATTAATTTCATAATCATAGTATATTATTTAATCATCCTGTAGACTTATTTTTTTCTAGATTTGAGACTGAGCCCTGCAAGATATCGTCCACGGATGATTTGCTATCATCCAACATTGGATTGGACAAGTACAGGATCGGATTGGGCCATCGGGCGATCGCCCGAAGGGCCGGTCGGACGATCGCCTGAAGGGCCGGTCAGACAAAAAATGAAAAAAAATAATTTTGTCCAATTCGCCTAAAAAAAAACACCTTTTTCTGTTGAACATTTTAGGGGGGGGGGGTATTGGACCGGTCATAGAGCGATGATGATGATGTTGTATGTGACCACCATGCCATCACTGAAATGGGCTGGTATAATAGACTTTCTGGGCTGGGTGTGCTTGGTGTGGACCAGAATTCGGAATCCTGCAATCGGGATTCAGAATTTCATCAAAAAATTTCATCGGATTCACCCGACACTGTCGCCCACAAATTCACTAATTATTAAGTCACCTGCACCCTGTTTGTGGGATTACGCCAGAATCCCAAATTCAAAAAGCAGCTTTTATGAATTTCACTTTCGTCATTCTATACGTGTCTAGCGGCCTTCCATCACAGGAGGATTCAACTAGCGCTCCCGGCAACAAAAATGGGAAAAATATTCCTACTTATTCATTATTCCTAACTGGTTAATCAAATGGTCAAAATTTGGAGTTCATTTTTCAAAAATTTCCCCCGGTCACCCCCTCCCCCGTCCTGGCTCCGCGGTCAGTAAAAGGGGCCGCTCCGACACGGGAGCCCGGGCCGGTTCCCTGTCCCAATCCGCCCCTGGACAAGTACCCCTATGATTTGAGCACTGTAACAAACTACCTATGACAAAAATCACAAACAAGCTTATGCTAGACAAATGTTAATAAATTCCCGACAACTTCGGAACATCGGTCTGTCATGACTGCTTTACATGACGACTGTGTGGCGTTTGGTGACAAATACATTCAAAATAGACTGGTCAGACCGGGTCAGACTGACGACAAAGACTAGGAAGCTGAGTAAAAGTAAGGGTAAGCCCACTAAATGTATGAAATCATACGACGATTTTTCTTGACACCCCATTTTTTTCCGGGATAGTTGATATAAAGACATTTGAAGGCGTGGGTCTACTGTTAAAACAACTAAGCGTTTGCGCATGCGTACATATGTCAAATCCAATCGTCTCATCGAGTGTATTCTGTTACTTCGCTGTAAGGAAATAAACGATGTTTTCCGACTGCGATAAAGTTATTTCGTTTCGGGGGCGTGAGTAGCTTCGAGCATATTTTTTTATTCAACCAAGGGACATAGCTCTTATTCTCACTAAGAGATAACTCCTTTCATTATGGAAGCCGGGAAGATTTTGAGCCATTTATAACATATGACCTAATGGTTATATATCCTCAAAAATTAGACGTGGCCAGACTTCCATTGTTGATGAATGAAGTTTTTATAGTAAGTCTTATCATCTAATGTCTTTACTGTCCCGAAATAGTGTCCGTTTGTTATAAAACATTTTTAGCCCGAACCACTCTATCAAGGGGCATAATTTCAAAAATTGAGTTTTTTTTCTTTAATAACTTTGTTTCAGGTTTACTGGAGTTAGAGGTCTCAGATTGCACATTCTTAGTTGATTGAGAATTGTTTGACCGCGTGAGTTGGTTAAGATTATGTGTGAGTAAAGTTGAGTTGACGAACGACTTCAACTTTAATCCACCCCTTTCCCTCTTCTTGTCTTTTGTTTTAACCCAAAATCTACCAAGGTATTGAATAGTTTGGTTGGTAATCTATAATTACCTTTGTTTAAACTAACTAGCTTTTCACGATTATTGCTCACTGATATGGAAGGGTATCGCTGCCAATATTAAATGCTCTGCTAAAATGGCTTGATTACGTGTACAATGTACAAAGTCTTAATACCGGTAATGATAAAGTCAAAATACCTCTAAGGCCAAAGTTAAATGTAAAATGACAAATGTTTCATCGAAAAATGTTGATTTCGACGTGTGTACAATAGACATTTCCCTCATTACATTTGCGCTCTGCCACTTCTCATTTGTCGTTTACGCTTTGTATATATCATCTTACGCAAATCATCATCTATGGTATGCAAATGTAGATATCACTTGACATATGCGGAAACGAGGTCGAGATCAATCTGACATACAGTAATCCAGCACACGATAGCGTTCTGTACACTATAAAAAAATAAAATTATTTACCTTGAAAAATAAATACGATCAAATTTGGATGGTACTAAACTATATTACCATGATTACGGAGAGGGGATATGCAGTGTCAAAACCCGAGTCATAATACGATATCATGTTACATATACCAGTGAAAAGCACGTCCATGTACAATGTATAGCCTACTCTTTCCTCTCTTTAAGTAGTCTTCATGTATATTCATTATTTATTTGGCACAATGATTAATTAGCCTGTACTAAAATTTAGACAGAGTGTGGGGCCGGTGGCATTCACATTGAACAGAGAAATGTCGCTTTTAGGCAGAGGTCTTCAATGCAGCTGTTGAGCGCAGGGGAGATTACTCTTAATCGCACTATATAACTGGCTGAAGTGACGAGTGATAACAGAAACATGGGCGAATTTCTGCACACTAATAATTACTTCGAAGACCAAAAAGTGTTGTGTGAGGCTGTGAGAATATATCTGACAATTCATAAAAAGAATTGACTGCCACTAGATAAGAGAAAACGAAAGAAAAACAGATTAAAAGTCCGTACATTACCATGTTTTTATAAGGTAGGGTAGGGGAGACCGGGGCACATTGAACATATGGGTATATTCCTTATAAATAATACTAGACAATCCAAGACTATACACACAGGAGTGAGATTACTTCTTAGACCATTTCTCCGTCAATAAGCATTAGCCATATACTGTCAATTATTTATTAGGGTATGATTTTTTTTCAAAAGAGCGCTTAAAAGTGAAAATGCACCACTTCCATGTGTCATTTTCTATACACGTTAACTGCTTGGCCTAGGAAATTATTGTACTTAAAATCAGTTCATATATATGTCTAATCTCCAATCGAAATAAACGTTGGCTTGGTCCATATAAGAGGGCATATTGGATTTTTTTTTAAATTTTGATCATGAAACTGTGATGGCGCAGATCGAACCCCAGTGCATTATATACTATATCATTTAATAAGTCTAATCTACAATCCAAATAAACAAGGCTTGATCCATTTTGAATTTTTAAAAAATATCTTTAAAAGTAAAAACAAAAGATTTAGAATATCAGTTGATCAAACTTTATAGGCCTATCGTATAAAATGAATTAAAACTTCATGGGAGCAGTGTTCGATACTTTGCTGTGCCATGCCGGGGCGCAATGGGTCTCCCGGACTAGAGTCGCTCATCAGCAAATCGGGCTGTCCGAATTAAGACAGAATATTGTTGGAAAAATTTATGTTTGATTCACTACAAATTTGATCCCACCAAACTGCCAAATTATGTGCAATTTACGGCGATGTGTATGTATCGTTGCACGGATGTCAAATCTGTGGATATTTGTTCTTAACTAAACACTGATTGTTTGCAGATTCATTAGATCACTACGAAACAAGTGATTAGGTATGAGATCTAAATCCAGATCTATGTTCACATGAAATATTTACCACTGTTGATGTGCCCCATTATGTGGTTAAACCTGCCCCGACTATTTTGTAAAGAGGGATACATTGAACCACTATGGTCAAGTGGATTAAAATGTGTTTTTTTTAAAGTTAAAGATTAATTTAATTGAATCTGATACACGATAGCAACTATATATGATGTGTCTTCAAACAATGCAATAAAGTAAAGAGATCTTATAATAAAAACAATTGATACGGAACGAGTACAAACATGAATGTGAAAAAAATGGTTCAGTGTGCCCCGATCTCCCCTATAGAAGGAATACAAACAACCGAATGTCCGGCGTACTTCTATTTTTCTACATTTTTTCTTATCTAATGACGCTCTATTACTTTATTGAGTTGTCGGATATCCTCTTGCAGTCCCATATGACAACTTTTGGTCTTCAAGGGAATTATAAGTGTGCCCATGTTTCTGTCATCACTCGTCACTTTAGTCAGTTATATAGTGGGATTACTCGTGTTTTCCTTTGGCGTCCGTCACTTCTGATTCATGAAACCTTTATTACTCATCTATGTAATCACATTTGTGATAATGACTGACACCAATATTGTCCTTTAAATACCAAATTGTACATTCATTCAAGATTCTGGGTTTCATCCCGTTTCCGGGACAGTCACTGCCTGTCGGACGTGCTGTTCTGTGTATATGTTATTAAATGTTTACCGGTAATAAATAGTCTCAAGGATAGTTCCAGTCTTCATTTATTATCGAAGGTTTACACTGTTACAATAGTAGAGACTTTTGGCAAGCGGAATTTTTCCTATCCGTATCACGTATCCGTATCGTATACGTGTTAAGTTGCGTCAATGTAGTTTTAGAGTTTTGGCAGATTTTCGCGTCGCTTCCGTATGCGTCGCCGAGTTGGCAGAATATATCTACCAAGATCACTATCAGTACTAGTCAAGTGCCTAGCCTACTATTTCCCGTGGGATTGAAGTCAGTCGATGGTCGCTGAACTATTAAAAAAAAATAATGTCGAATCTTATTAAAAAAACTTCGACTCGACTGCAATTTTTGATCTCACTAATGTATCATTTCAGAAAGTTTTATCCCTTTACAATAGAATCATTTACAAATTTGAAGTACGTAGATCAACCAGCATTCAGACAGAGGAGGAAAAGTATAAAAATTCCGAGAAAAACCCATCAAAAAAAAAAAAGATTAAATTCCAGCCACATCAAATACGTGTACCTTCGTGTTCTTGGATACAGATAGATTCATCAAAATGCTATGTTGTAACATCTCAGCGTCTAAAAGTAGCAAAAACGACGGCAAAAAGACGACAATGTTATACGGAACTTTTCCGTATGAAAGCTGTTCGATACGCCCTGCCGTATCCGTATCACGTATGAGAAATACACACACAATGATGACGTAACACGCAAAATTCATACGGATACGCGATACGGACCAGGAATTTAAGCTTGCCAAAAGTCTCTAGTATACCTTACCCGTGTGGTATACAGATTAGCTTTTAGGGTGGAGCAATAAGATTTCTGGCTGCCCCCCCACTGAAAAATTCTCGCACTTCTTCAGCTGAGCATAATCCAACGTGTTTCGTACGATAAGTAAAGGGGCTCATCTAGCTTAGCCTTTGGTGCGGGGGAATATGAACTTCTGGAAGGGACGGTGGGAAGTTTACCCAATATAATTGAAGTGTAATATTTTGTTAATTTCCCACAAAAACGCGGTAGTATTTAGTTGGTATTGGGTAGTACATGTAGTAGGTAAGTCGCCCAGCCCGACAGGGATACCCCTCCACTGTAAATGCCTGGAGGTGGTCTTTTTAAATACAAGTGACCTTACTGATCACTTTGCAACATGTTTCGTGTGGTTAGTAAATGAGCTAGTGGCGTGGGCGGGGCAATTAGGGATGTCTGACGGGTTTACCCCACCATTGAAGACATCTGACAGTTGGGACTTTTGATGCCCGTGGCGATAGTGACTATTAATTATTATGCAACAGATTTCATGCAGTTGGTATATGCGCTAATATAGCCTAATTTTTGAGGTGGGTCAGGGGCAGTTATTGACGTCTTTACAATTTGAATTTCCCAACATTAGAATTTACTGATTTTGTCGATGGTTTAATAGCGGAAAAGCATTTGTGATACACAAAAATATTCTCAACATGTCGAAAACAGTGACGAAAAGTTAGATAATGGATGATTTTTTAAGTCGAAGAGGCACAAAACCCAGAATTCCTGTAACTGTTTTGGCCCCTGGCCGATTTTTTTTCATAAGTTGTACTCATATAGACCTTCCACAAAGAGCAAGAATCATTTGTTTCGGATTTTTTCCCCCAGCCAAACTAAATCCGAAGTTCTCCCACAAGCCTATATGGCATAAGCGCGTCTTCATTAATCCAGTCGGTACACTGTACGTTAAACCTCATTTCAATTAATTTCATTTCTATCGTCGCACACAGTAACCATAGTCATGCAAGAGTGTCGTATTATTGGTAATGTCGCCTTCATTAATGTCAGCGTTATTTAATATGTATTGTAGCCCAAAATGGAAATTTCGTGGATTCTGATTGGTCGAAAAGCGGTGTCGAATGAGCATAACGGTCCTCTAAATTAAGAATAATCCCTGTGTATTGATACATTTCTTTATTGATTTTCATTTCTCAAAATGGCAGTCACTTTCGCACTTCCAAACTTTAATCTCGGAACATTTGATGAAATCTTTCCTGCACTGATATTGAAGAAATTATTCCACCAACTCCAGGTAATTATGTAGCACATATCTGAAACTGAATTGAAAAAAATTAAATTATATTGATTTGAAAACTAGCATTTAAAATTTTACTGTAGGCCTATTTTGCACTGTCATTGTGAAAAATTAAATTTCCATAGCTTCCGGTACACTGAATAAGCTCATATGAATTATTTTTGTTTCCTTTTAGAAAAGTCACACCCACATAAATATCTCTGTGTGTTATCTGGCACGTCAAAAAACATTATTCAAGTAGTATTTAGAGGTTTTGTTTTCATTTTAAATAGTAATAAGCCCAACAAACGCATTAAGAAGTTGTCAACAGATCCAGCGTCAACCGTGACCGGCCTTAGCAACCGTAGAAGAACAACAATTAAGGGCATTAATCACCGAAACTAATTCCAAATCAACGGCAAGAAACACGTCATGGGGTGTTCGTTTGTTCAAACGTAAGAAATCTGAAATAAAAATAAAGAAATGCTCTTAGCTTTTCTTCTTTCAACTCGATCGGCGTCCAAAAATAAAGCTTTGTTATCAACATCCTGTCCCACGAATGTAAACAAGTCTTGAACAACCAGACTCAAGGTCATCAGATCAATCGGCCACCATCGTAAAATATGTTGGCACTAAGCCAAGTCAACACATCGCCCTTCAGCTTCACTCCTTTTTATGGATGAATGGTGTGATTACTACACTTTTAAATTTCACAAAAAGCCTTGATGCAACAACTTGCAAAAAAGAACTAAATTTTGAATTGAAAATGTCCTGCACATTTTGAGTCAATTGTAGCGAAGCGGAATTTTAATATGTTTATAGGTTTTATTATGTCAAGTAATTTTGTGTATTGAGCAATGTGCACCTTTAAACTAACAAACTGACACTAGTTTTACTTGCAACTGATCTATAATAACATCTCTCCTTTAACTTGGCTTGTTAAGCTGTACTGTTTTCTTAGAGCCCAAATCTTGGGGTGAGTACAATTCCACTCCCTTGGTTACAAGCAAGTTTTCTTTCTAACTAAACCTCTCTTTGGACATCAGACATTAGATAGATTTCGAAGTGAAAGGACATTTTGATACCTTCAATCAAATTGTTTAACTTTAATTTCAAATCTAGTTAGGTTATTTTCAGGGAATTGTTCCAGTTTTACAACTTCAGTATTTTGCGTAATTGGGGTTCATGCTTAGGTAGATATAGAAGTCCCGAAGATGACATCAGCTGCAATACCATGTATATTTTTAGTTGTACCAGATACATCATACCACCAATTCACACCAATTCTGCTTGGTACTAACATTCTACAACATCTTTTGGATACAGTTATCAAGAAACATGGACTCAACTTTCATCGACAACTTCAAATAGAAACTCCCTGGTTGTTAACTTTTAAGTGTCTTAATGTTCAGCCAAATGTGTACAAACAAGATAAGTGTGTGGGTATTTTGAAGACTTCTGAACGAAATTCTATATTGTTACACAGCAATAAATCTACAGTTATAGCAGGAGTAGTTACTGCTAAATCAAGTGTTCACTGTAAAGCGATGTGTCAACGTTCTACGCAGTCCAAGATACCAGACAGTGTTGAAATTTCACCTGTTCTTGTCGATTTTCATCCAGACAACAACGATCTTGTTTATATCAGAATTGCAAATTTATCTACCACATCCAGTTTCAATTCAACCACACTCCATTCTTTGTGCACTACAACCAGTAACCATCGTAAACAATATCGACAAGAGTAGTACATGTTCTTCTGTTCAGGTTGGAAGTGATTGCAGTATTTTAGAGAAAATTCATCTTGGATCAGGACTTACTGCCAGTCAGTTAGAAGGTGTTAAAGATCTCATCAATGAATGGTCACACATTTGTTCTCATAGTGATACAGATATAGGCTGTACCCACATGGTTGAACATGCTATTAATCTTACAGATGAAGTACCATTCAAGCAAAAGAACAGAAGAATACCGCCAGCTATGTACAAGGAAATACGGGAACTCAGAAATCGCAGTCCTTGGGCATCAAATATTGTTATAGTCCGGAAGAAAGACAACTCCATTCGACTGTGTGTTGATTATCGACAACTGAATCTGCATGATTTACCTCGACGACCTGATTATTTTTTCATCGACATACGAAGAACATCTAGAACGACTGCAACTGGTATTTAAAAGACTTGAAGAGTGCGGATTGAAGCTTGCACCGAAGAAATGCCATTTTTACCAACAGGAAGTGAAATATTTGGGCCACATTGTATCCGCAGAAGGCATAAAGACTGATCCAGCCAAGATTGAAAAGGTCAGAGACTGCAAAACACCAACAACTCCAGATGAGGTAAGGTAATTGGTTTTGTAGGTTACTATAGGAGATTTGTGAAGAACTTTTCTACAATTGCCAGACCTTTGAATGAACTTTTAGTCGGAGGATCAACTTCCAAAAAGAGGGGGAGGAAGAAGCCAGATGACCAGTCGACACCAAAATGGAAATGGGGACCAGAACAAGATAGTTCTTTTCAAGAACTGAAGACAAGGTTACAGTCACCACCTATTTGGGCTTACCCTGACTTTACCAAACCATTTGTTTTACACACGGATGCGAGTGGACGAGGATTGGGCGCTGTTCTGTACCAATTGCAAGATCAAAGAGAACGAGTAATTGCATATGCCAACAGAGGATTGTCGAAATCAGAGACAAATTATCCTGCACACAAGTTGGAATTTTTAGCTTGAAGTGGGCAGTGACTGACAAGTTCATAGATTATCTATACTGAAACACCTTTACCATCTGTACAGATAATAATCCACTAACTTACGTTCTCACAACAGCAAAACTTGATGCAACTGGTCATCGTTGGTTGGCGGAGTTAGCAAACTACAACTTTAACATCAGGTACAAACCAGGAAAACGAAACAGCGATGCTGACTGTCAAGAATACCAAATCCACCGGAGGATACTTACAAGGAGATGAGTCCCGATGTTTTCAGAGCACTCATGAAACCACCGGTTATTCACCTTTCTTTTTGATGTTTGGGAGGAAGCCTCATCTTGCTGTAGATGTTTTGCTTGGTTTAGTTAATCAAGAGTCTGCAAACAGCTACAGCAAGTATGTCGCTGATCACAAAGATAGTTTGGAGATGGCTTATCTGAAAGCTTCTTCTGAGATTAACAAGGCCCAGTCACATCAAAAGAAAGGTTATGACCGGAAAGCCAGGAATTCCATCTTGGAAAAGGGAGATCGCGTGCTTGTGAAAAGATTGTTTTTCAAAGAAGGTAGACACAAGATATCAGACAAATGGGAAGATTGTGTCTACATCATAAAAGAACAGCCCAATCAAGATGTACCGGTGTATGTGCTGCAGCGGGAAAATGGAACTGGTACAACACGTACATTACACAGGAACCATCTTCTTCCCATAGGAACTGTACCTATGGAATTATCCCAGCCGCCACCAGTACCAAAACCTAGAAGGAAAGTAACACCCATTCCTGAAATAATTCCAGAGGAACCCGGTACCTCAAGTGATGATGATCTGGAGATTGTGATTGTGGAAGGGAATGATGTAATCGATTCCCCAGCTAGCCCCACAGTACCTCTCCGTGTTGAAGAAGAATTGGAATCTCTATCCAGCCCTTCTTCTGAGGAAGCAGATGTAGATGAGCCTGTACCAAGGAGATCCTCAAGGAATCGACAGCCACCAGCTCGTTATAAAGACTATGTATTAGCCCAGACTTCAACTTTTTCTGTTGTTCAGTGTCCAGCTACAGTCTTGGCGTTGCTGCTGTCGGATGATTTTATAGGTTTACCATTGGAACAACGTAAAAGTCTAAGTAGTGTTTTAAAGTCAACTTTTGGTTTTTAGTGTTTTAATAGGATGTCGGGACATTTTTTTATTGGGAGGGAGTATGTAGCGAAGCGGAATTTTAATATGTTTATAGGTTTTATTACCTTTAAACTAACAAACTGACACTAGTTTAACTTGGCTTGTTAAGCTGTACTGTTTTCTTAGAGCCCAAATCTTGGGGTGAGTACAATTCCACTCCCTTGGTTACAAGCACGTTTTCTTTCTAACTAAACCTCTCTTTGGACATCAGGCATTAGATAGATTTCGAAGTGAAAGGACATTTTGATACCTTCAATCAAATTGTTTAACTTTAATTTCAAATCTAGTTAGGTTATTTTCAGGGAATTATTCCAGTTTTACTACTTCAGTATTACAGGTATGTGTGCTTATTCTCTTATTTTGGGTAATTGGGGTTTAGATAGAGTGGATGTAGGAATGATATAAATTCAATATTAGTTAAAGCGACCATTTGATTTAAATAATATAGAAAATAACATGTAAAGATAATTAGTTTTTCATATATATAAATATATAGTAGATCATAAGGTACCATATTGAAAGTATATCGTATATATAATTAGAATAATGTTATTTTCCAGAATATAGTACATTTAGTATAAACTTAAGGCATAGTTGATATATTTAATTTAGTGATATATTTTAGTGTATAAAGTATTGATATATTTTATTGTGTAAAGTATTGATATAGTTAATCATTAAGAATACATGCCTTACTATTATTTTATACTATTCTACTGTGATATGTATATTAATTTCAATGTATATATTTTCATTGTTTTTAATAAAGGTTTAGAAACTACAGAGCATAGTTTTTATTGATTTACACCCTCCGGTTACACAATTATTCCCCAATCCTGACCAAAACTGAAAAATAAAATACTTTTCGAACTGTATTTTATTCTTGTATTTTTTTTAAATTGGTATTTGTTTCCAGAGTGGCTCATTCACGAATATAACACCGAAGATTTTGAGAATTTACAAGTAAATCTTTTAAATGAAAAGCTCCGCATCTTCTATGCAGAAGTTAGGTAAGCAAATGGGGAGATGTATTCCAAGTAATCTTTTGTTGGCGTGAGGGCAGCCATACACAGGCACTTACGTGCTCCTCCTTATGAAAAGAATATTAATATTCGTACTGATCGAGAATTTCACTCCTCAAATAATGTTTTTTTAAGGGTAATCAGAAAATTAAAAAAAGAAGGTCTTGATAAGTCTTCACACCATATGTCTATATCTGACGGTGACATGATAAAAATTCGCCAGTATCTTTCAAGTTTGTCACCAAATAATTTACTTTACAAAATATGGTTTGATCTTATGTTAGGTTTTGCTAGTCGAGGAAATGAAAACCAAACATCTTTCGATAAAGATACTTTTGTTATTTCTACAGATGACACCGGTCTACGGTATATTTCTCAAAGTCGTATTTATATTTCCAAAAATCATCGTGGCGATTTAAATCATTCTGTTGAATCGAAACGTCGAATATATACTACAGGTGGCCTGAAATGCCCGGTTTCATCATTCGAACTTAACATTTCAAAATTAAATCCTGACAATACATGCTTATTTCAAAGTCCCCAAAAACGTGCAGTTTAAAGATGCAATATGGTATAATAATAAACCACTAGGGACCACCACTTTAAGATGCATGATGAAAACCATTTCAAAGTTAGCTGGGTTAACCAATACATACACCAACCACTGTGTAAGAGCCACAGCGTTAAATTTGTTGTCTCGTGCTGGTGTCGAGGCCAGGGAAATTTGCAAGTTGACCGGTCACAAAAATGAGCAAAGTTTAAGCTAATAGAACTTTGATTCGAGTTCCAAACAAAAACGAATATATTCCTCTATTTTACAAGGTTGTCCACAAACAGTTTCACGTTCTTCGCCTCTTCCGTCACCTAGTTTTACATCAACGTCATCACCAGGCGCGGGTCAGGCTTGAAAATTTGAAACTTATATCTATGCGATTTTATTGGCGATTTTTAGACCTGTAATTTTGGAATTTACCTTCCGGAAATACGTCAGAATGCACCAAATTGAGTCTAATTTACCAAATTTACCCCCCCCCCCCCCCGTTTATTGGTTGAGCGCTGGCGGCGGTGGGCGTAGTTAAGCAATTATCAAACCTAGACCCCCCCCCCCTGCAAAAAATCCTAGATCCGCGCCTGATCACCCCAGCAGTTTCAATCACTAGAATCACATATAGGCCCCTACAGTTCCAGTCTGTAGGTAAATGTCTGCAAACTAGCGGCCTGTTCAATATTTTAAATAAAGAAGTTATTAAGATCGTTTTTTGTTACGATCTATGTAATACGTTGCCACTTCCATCGTATTGTTTAACTAAATTAGGCTCAAATCTATTTCCGGGCGATGTCCATTTTATTCAGAAATAAATGTTAGAATATTTGACAATTGTTTGTTATATATTTCGTACAGCGATTAATCCTGAATATGACAATTAATACTCAAAAGACTGCGTTGGATTTCTGAGTGTTGTTTTTTTAAACTCATAGTGAAGTTATGTGAAACCGGGTTTATCGAACTACGCCTACGGACCCCTTTCAAATAAATGGATCCGACTTGAGCGGGGTTTTCAGACAGGAATAACCATTCGGTCGAAGTGGACCAAATCGAGCGAGAATTGTGCTATATCGTTACGTCACAGATGGTTTCATTACGTCAAAATTGTTTTATTCATCTATTTATATATTTCTATGGTTTTATTTGGTTTTTACGTCATTTAAACCACAAAACAACCGTCAACAATCGCGAAAGAAAGAATCCCATTAAAAATATTAAATATTTTGGGCTACAATATCGATAAACACCTCGGCCTCTAATGATTTAAGCGGTATCAAAATGGACAATAACAGTCCTCTAAATTTTAAACAGTCGGTGTTTATCTCCTAAACATATATTGCCCTTAGCAAAAAAATATATAGTTTCGATATATTTACCATCTCGATTATTGATTAAATATATCGAACAATACGTGAACTTCTGTTAACCTACTATTTTAACAGAGAATGAAATATACAAATCAGAGTTATTTCCATTAAAGAAAAACTGTGAAAGACTATAAAAGTGTTCGTATGTTTTCAGGTTGGATAGAATAATATTTATCAATCTATAATATTGATTTCTTTTAACCGTCCCTACATTTATCATACAAAGACGGAACCCCTAGAACATAAATTGAATCAACAGAAGCCCACCAACACTATTATTATATAAAGACTAAATATACCACACAAGTCTTTGCTACTTGTAAAAAATTATTGTCAGGCTTTTGAAATGTCCTCACAGCCATTTACACGTCGACAAAAACAGTTTAAAAGGAATAACACTCTGACATTTTGATTCGTCTGTGTGTACCGTTTGATGTAAGACTATATATGCTTTGGTACTAAATCAATTGTGCTTGACTGTGCATGAAATGGACACGGTGACACAAACGAAGTTCCAAGGTTACAGGACGATTAGAAGTAGGCAAATAATATATGATATACCAGAGCCTTACTTATAATTAACGCTCCTATCGCGAGAAGTGTGAGAACAGGTGTTCCATGGTATAGAAGTCCCTGCCGGCCCGTAGCTAGCGGGGGAACCTGTGGGAAAATCGGCGCCCCTGCCCCTATTTGACCATTGGGGAAAATGGACTCTCCCATTGAGCGCCTTTTCCATTGGAAACGGTGACGCGCCTCATAAAGACTCACACGATTAACACCACAACTTGATTGATGGGGCTCCCAAAATGGCTTGATCTGTGGGGTGTCTTTAATGACATAATTGGTGGGACGCCTTAAAGTGACAATATATAATTGTCTGACCGCACATAAAGCATATTGCCAAGTGAGATTGGTTAGGCGCCCACGAATGAATTGGGCGCCAAAACGGCATGATAATCTTTAAAATTCAAGCAAGTCGCACTCTAACCCGATTTCGAACTTTCCGTTTTTCTTATAAATTATTATAGATACGTTAAGGTCGTATTCCTTCCTTCAAATTTATATAAAGTTCATATCAAAATATCATAATACGCCAATATCGCAAATTCAGCCTCAAAATCGAAATTGTCCGTCATTTTTAAGTGCAAACTCTATTTTCTGGAACAAAGGCTAGTCCACGCTACCTTGGCCCCCTCACCCTCGGCCACAATTTATTTATGTGCCAAACACCATTGAAAAGTCATAGCTTTTAATCACACGTCTTTACCACTGGAAGGAAACGGATGGACCGCATAATATCCGTTTTCCAAAATGCACGCAGGGCATCGAAACCACACGAGTGATGGAGTTTTAGGTCCACTAAGCACAAACTATATGTCATTTCGGGACAAGATCTTTATACAGTTATATGTAAATAAATCTTCTTTGGTCTTTAGCCGTTGAAAGAAATCCCACACAGTTCTATTCCTTGTGTAGTCTCTATCTACGAATAGTAGTCTGAAAAGGTTGTCAGTTTTTGAGAATTACTACGTCATTGGCTAGATTAGCCTGTCTTTGTTCCGCCAGAGAGCGTTATAAGGGAGGTAAAGAGTCCTAAAACAAGATGTCGATTGTCGACATCCATGAAATTAATTAAAAAATTGCCATTTCAGAAAAATCTATTTACATTGCCTGTTCAATACCTAACAATCCTAAATATTATATTGTGAAACCTCTCTCTTCAAAGATCATATCTATGGGTTTTATAAATCCTAATTCGCCGTTAGCATTCATGTTTGTTTATAATTATGCATGCATTATTGGATTATTTTCGGGAATGGCGCAGTACGTTGAAGACTTGGAAGTTATGTGCGCTCTAGACCATTCCATGTCACGTACAAACTTGGGGTCGAAACGACGCTAGACTCAATGGCAGACCTTAAAATCTAAAGCCCAGGCGTAACACCATTAAAGTATTAATTAATCTATAACATTTCCTAAATATATATTCCATTTCGTAAAGTTGAGATTGTTTTTTTGGTTTAGTTTGGAATTCTTAAGAGCTTTATCGAATAGTTTTTAAATATTTGCCTTGATTTAAATGTAAAGGAACCGTGGGTTATATTACTATTCAAGATTGTTTACTTCATAGGTTTTATTTAAAAATTGACACATTAGCCAGGTGTATCTAACACCTGTTATAGACACAATAACTTTGGCCAGCTTTGGAACAAAATCACCTCTGATCCGATCATACTTTAGCTTAGAGTACCAGAAGAGTGTATAAAGTCTTGTACAAACGTAGGTGTGTACAAATTGCTGCTTAAGTTCTGTGTTAACGATTTCCGATACCGAACGATTCTATCGGCTCTATTTCTAAAGCCATGGGTTATTAAATAGCAATAATTTTACACTGTGGGACATGACCTGCCCGACGAAATAGCCCATAAACATCAATATCGGTAATAATCCAAAGATTAGTATGTCTTCATGTAACGAATAAAGATTATTATGTTCTCCTTACTGGTGTAATATTAGAGCCAATTATTTTGTCGTGAGAGATGGTCCTTATGGCAAGGGTTAAGTGGTGAACGATGATCGATGGTGGGGCCGTTTAGGAAGATGTAAAATCCGGTTCAATAGATTCTCAATTTACAGTATCGATTAGCAAGTTACGTTTGACAGATTGAAAATACACAAGTAGATGATAATGAATATATAATAATGTCTAGAATAGACACTGAAGTGTATTAAGAATATAATCAACGACAAGTAGCGTTCCTGACATGAACACTTCTTTTTCCTGACATCAGAATTCTCGACAGGTTTCCCTTAAATGCTGGCTAGACTTTACACAATTAGACATTTTCTTGTCACGAGGTTATGTAACATGAACACCCCACCCCCCAAATTTAGGAGGAGCATAATGATTCCTTTTTTTCAGTCCCAAACATGTACCGTTTTTAATAGGGTAACGAAGAAATCCTTATCGTTAAATTCGTTTAAATTTTATATTTATTAAATGACAGATAGTTACTGTTAGCGTGGCAAGTATGACAGAAATGTCTTCCAAGTTTAAAAAAAAACAAAGATATTTGACAGAATAAGAATGATAAATGTCCAAAATTGCCAATATTTCTGTTGTGAAATGCCATGATTAAATCAACATTTCATGTTTTTTACGGTTTCTCTGAAGAATACATCATTCTGTGGGCCGATCTGATTATTTGATATCAGTCATACGATATTTTAACGTAGTTGTTATTAACAACAGTATATTTGCCTGAATTTGCTGATCATTCATATCAAATGGAAGTGCGATCTCCCCACCCGAAAATGTGAATTCATACAAATTTAAGATTAATTTTGAGAACCGAAACTCTTTCTTAGTAAAACCTGACAAAAAGGTTGAAAGGGTCTACCTGCAGCCTTGTACAGCGGAAACTGCGCAATCGTAGACTAATTAACAGGGAATATATTAGCAATGTCTGCAACCTATTTGAAAACGACAAATCTCAGATTTTACAAACATTGTATCTGGAAATCAAATCTGCCAGCTATTGAATTTCATGATAAATACGTCACGTGTAGCTTCATTCCGAAAAACGACTAGCGATAGACAATAGCTCATCAAAAGAAAGAAACAAATTTGTAAAGGATCATGTAGTCCTTCGAGAAATGAAATCTTTCCCTACCGTGTTTACAAGAACAAAGTCCTCCAATACTGAAAACCAACAGGGACCATCCTCTCTGATGCGAATGCTTTACATCAGATCTTAATATCAATAACTTTCATTCTCTCCCAGTCAACCTTCATGATCATAGTGCTTCACTCCTGGCCCTTGCACTTGTTTGGAAGGAATAAGGAAAACAACTTCTTGGAATATCAATGGGACTGTCAGGAGATTCATACTCTTTCCACAGTAGCTCGACAAGGCAGGGTCGCTACTCCCTGTAATTTTTGCACAACCACCTTTGCCTACCTCAATCAACTTCTGTATGTTAAACAATAAGCTTATACATCAGGAAATAAAATATTTGAATAGGCTGATATTGATATTTGTCCAGTGTGTCAAAAAAAGATTTCTGGAACGGATAGTGAAATATGCTCTGGAAACGAAATCAGTACAGGACTGCCATCTGAAAATAAAATGATAGGTTGATGAATGTAACAGTGTTATAAAGGTATCTTGAACAGTTTCTGTGATACGGTCTAGAATAATAATTATGTACCAAAAACTAAGTCAAATGCGTAGTAAAAATTTAAAAATCATTTAATAGCGCAACATGTTTCGTTGGAAACACAAAAATGATTAGATTCTTGAAATTTTCAAATAAGCAAAAGGCACACCTGCTATGACAGAATGATGTTTGCATAAAGTTTCATGAAGATAATTTGAATGGTTTGAGTTATATTCCGGAAACAAAATTGTACACCAAAATATGTCTATTTTGTTTCCAAGAAAACACAAAAATATAAATCCAAGAAATTCTTAAATAGCAAAAAGCATAACAACTGTATTAGGTTGATGAGTGTACACAGTTTCAAGAGGATTTGTAGAACGGTTCATGTGATATGCTCCGGAAAGAAAATCGAGACGGGCGGACGGATGGAGCCCATTTAAATATCCCCCCATAACTTTGTTCGGCGCTGGATAATAAATCAGTAAAACTTGCGCTTCGATCGTGTTCATGGGGTTTTACGGGAAAAGGTAATCCCTGGACGGAATGCTGAAAATCAATAGTATTTGTCCTCCATGACCACAATCCTTCACACTACATTTGAATTAAATATGTTGTATATTATATACCCTGTCGTAATCATAAGGTTTGTGGACAAAGGGTGGGAACTCTAGGACGAAAATATTCGAAACACTGAAAATCTATAGGAGTGGTCCATTTGTGACCCAATGTTTCACACAAAATTTAATAAATAAAAAATCCGCTCAACACTATGCACCACTGACAACAGCAATCAGGCTTGCAAATCTCAGGAAAGGAAAAGTGACATCACCTTGTTGCAAACTAATCTCGACACCAACAATAGTATAGACATATTTTTAATAACAACACAGAATAGTTGCCCTTGGATAAAATAAAATATATTAAACAAGGACATCGGCATGTACATGTTTCATTTACACCACCATACACATTATGACGTATTCAAGTTAGTATAATTAAACATTCCATCGTTTTACATATGTGAACATTTTAAATTTAACATGTCAAAATTTGTTGTCTTGTTGGTTGTGGTGTATAAAAATTAAACTTCTCTCTAAGACTTTGTGAATTCCCATGTTGAGTTGTTTACCTAATGTTACAAATTCCAAAGTCTTTATTTTTAATATCATTCATATTTTTCGGAACCATCTCAAGTACATTTAGGTATAACATGTAGGTACTAAAGCTTGGGAATGCTTTTTTGGGGACCAAATACACACACATTTCAGGCCTTGTGTCAATTTGTGTCGCTTTATCTTACGCTCTTCAATTATATAGATGATGTAGCTGTTATTGGAACATACATCGGAGGTCATGCACTGTACACCCCCTCGAAATGGTGATGCCGGATGGCTCGGCGTCATAGCTGGTTAAAATTAAGCTACTTAAATGGCGTTTTTTTTAAGTCGAAAGGTTTATTAACGATTAAATTAATAATAGTCGTGATCTTTATAATTTTTTTTCCGCCAACCACCTTTTGAGCTTTTTTTATAATACGGGATTAGGCGGATTAAACAAATTCAAGTCAATTAAATGTACACGTACTATGCTCCCAGATTCATTTTCTATGAATGTCTTTTTTTAGGATTTGGTTTTACATAACTCAGGGGAATAAGTGCCGGTTAATGGGTGAATTACCTTTAATATAACTGTGTTCCTGGAATTAAATTTCCTTTTTCGTCCGGGCACCGGGTGGAGATGATGAAAAGGGGCAATGTCAGAGGTTTGGTGTATATCGAATAGAAATGAAATGGGCTTTAACGTCATACTCTTCTGCTCCGGCCAATATATGGAATACGGGTTTAGTAAATTGTTGGCTGATAGAAGTCTTGAGTGACAGTGAGTCGTTCATAACTTATAATCCAGTTCAGTCAAAGTAAACCTTGCGACAGGTGTTTTCTTGTATTGTTAAAGAAGCTAAGTCTCTAACTCTATATCAATGTGTTTTCGCCTTACACGTTGAAAACACGAATTATTTGTCAATTCAAATCAACCCTGATGTTGTTATCTTACCGGGGAAAGGTAGGCTTCTGATATCCAATATTTAAGACAAAATATACATTTTACCATTGGTACACAACTCGTATACCATAGTGTCCCACACCAAGTTTGGACATTCTACCTGAATTAGAAGGAGAGTTATTGTGTTCTAAAGTCTCGACCAATCAAATAGCTTATAAGTCTGCTTACTCTGAGCAGAGCAGAAAATGCTCATTATCAAACTTATTCAAGGTATTGATGTAATGAAACTATATATTAAGTTTCATCACTCTTGACTTAATTAGAACTAATGTTATCGTGTTCCAAAGCATCAGCCATTCAAATTGCTTATCTCTGCTTACCCTAAGAAGAAAATGCTTATCTTTAAACTCTATGAATGCATTGGCCAAATGAACGCATTCACCAAGTTTGAACATTCTACCTCAGTAAGGAGAATTATTGTGTTCCAAAGTCTCCGCCAATCAAATTGCTTATCGCTCTGCTTACCCTGAACAGAAAATGCTCCTTATCGAGTTTAGTCAAGGTATGTAAGGGTTATCGACTGAGATAGAGAGGGGTTCAACTTAGATGAACACCCCGAGGTTCGAAAGTCGATAACTGATTTACACACGTGAGTCTTGGTTTGTGTAAAATGAGTGAATGAAAATGGACGGATATGTTGGAGATGCAAGTTTATCACACACAATAATTTTACCAATTTATCTATAACAGGTATCAATACATTATTTTGCAGGACATATATTGTTGTTTACTCTACAGATTTGGGAGTGGATTAATAACCTGAATATAGCCAGTGTTTATTTACGATGCATACAAATCAGATCATTCCGATGTCAGGTTTTTGAAATGCAATTTTCAGGCTGTTAATTTTATGATAATTTATTTGACCCCTAATTCCCTACACTATCAGAATGACTTAATTAGTGTTTTTAGGAGTATTTCAACTGCTAACAAATTACATGTACCTGAGTCACACATCACCAAAGTAATATGACGGGCTTATTTCGCCTTCAAACATCTGGAAGTTGTTTTCAACTACATGTAATATACTTTTATTTAAAATTTGTTTTGAAATCAATCTGAGTATAATACAAATATGTGTTTCTTTTTAATGAAGAATTGCGAAATACAAGTACTTTTTTTATTTCAATATTATCAATCAAACTGTTTAATACCCATCTTTAAATCGTGTGCATTTTTCTATATGAAATAATGCAAGAATCTTCTATTCTGGGTGGTGAATAAGGTAACCAATGTTATAATTTAAATTGCAAATTCACACAATACAATTGTAGTTGTTATTGAGAATCTGTAATGTAACAATTGTGTAATCTTTTTCAGAACAGACTCTTTAGATTCAAAGCTGTCTTGTTATAACGTTAATAGAATGAAAAAAGCTTAAGAAGAGCGTTGATTGATGAGAGACAATGATGAGTGAAAATATGTTTCTGCGAGAGAATGAGATTAAGTTGTCACAAAGGCACAATGGATTATGGTCATTGATATTTTTTTTATATTAACACGATGTCTTAATTTAATCCAAAAGTCAAATAATTAGTTCAACTGGAGTGATTTTTGGTAATAACACGGATTAGTTGACATGTAACCTTTGAATATCTTGAATGTTCTATCAAGTCTGTGGAGAGTCGAAAGTCTTCTTGTGATAGATATTCATCAAATTGATAATGTAAATTAATTAGATTTTTATAAGCTTCGTGATGGTGGCTATATAAATTTAAGTCGTTTCTATCGCATTTAGTAATTCAATTCCACCATCTGACAAGGATTGTTTTTACGTGCATGTCCATACAATACTAGTCAGAGAGAGGCCGGGTTTCTGTTGTCCACATGTAATATATAATATTTTAGGGTGGGTGCCATATAGAAGTATAGTGTTATGTGAATAGGATAACTGTCATCCCGATTTAAAAAGCTCTCTGTTGTGCTGGTTACTTATTTCAAACGTCATTAATAGTATAGTTTGTTTCCAGACACATAAATAAAATGCCACCTACTTTACAGGCCGGTTGTCGTTCCATATTTGACTAATTCTCTAAAAGATTTGGCAGACTCCATCAATACATGGTTGTCCACGAGATGTCAGTGATATCCACCTGGGCTGGGCAGGACAATTGACCCCGCCCCATTTATGGCAAATGCACATTTATATAAATACGAATTCTGCTTTCAAGACCATAAAAGAAAAATAGGTACCTAAAAGTCTAAATTATACCGTCCGTTACATTGATGACATAACACCCATCAATGATAACGTAAATTTCAATAAATATAAAAGTGAAATATATCCTCCTGAACTTATATTAAATAAAGAAAATTCGGACACAAAAAATGCATCTGTTCTTGACCCGGCCATCAATATGATTAACGATAAATTTAATGTCGGTATATTCGATAAAACAGACAAATTTGATTTTGAAGTAGTAAAATACCCGTCAACTTACAGTAACATACCAGATACTACACTATATTATGTTTTCTATTCACAGGCATTATGATTTTTGAAAATATGCAACAATAAAGAACTATTTCTTTCCCTAATGAAATCTCTTTATTTTAAGTGCACTGCCAAAGGCGGTACACAATTAGGCATTTTTAAAGAAATTTCAAAACTTCCATTTCTTCTTCAACATACCAAGTTTGACATTTCTTATTAATATATTACAGACTACATATTGGATAATGATTCAATTTAATATTTATTTAAATTTCTTCTGTAATTGTCTAATCCTGTCTGGATTATCGCCCTTATTTTTATACCTTTATAAATACACTTATGGCCTACGATTTCTTCAGCATTCCTGTATTGCATTTCTTGTGTAGGGTATTATATAATATATATTTTGGTTTGTACAATTACATAACTTTATAAATCCGGTTGGTCGCAAAAACTAATAGTTTTTTAGTTTTTAACGTTACTTTATCTGGATTATCGCCATTTTTATTGGGAAACTTTTCGAATTTCGAAAATTCGTCGCTGAGATTTTGAACAGGAAGTTGAGACCAACTTGACAACTTCTTTAACAGTTTAGTATGTGAGTAGATCTTGCTGATGCGACTTGAAAAATGACTTAAGAAATTTTCTTACTTATCTCCCCTTGGAGAAATTAAGGATCAAAGTTTTCAAAAATATCGACGAAATATAGGTCAAATCACCTTGAATTTTTGTCTATACTAGCTACGAGACTACTGATTCGTACACAAGAAATGGAATTTGTAGCTCAATCCGGAAGTGCCGCCATCTTGAAATGTGAAAAATCCACAGGGCCTTTTTGATATTTTACTTACAGACATGGGAGTTATATTTTCTGAATCCTTGAAGTAAGGTCTGAAAAACGTTCAGAGCAGAATTTTGATTTAGGTAAACTGATGGTCGCCATTTTGAAGTGAATATGAAAAATAGTGAAAAATCGACATTGACGGGCTTCTAAACAAACACAATAATAGGGCATAGTTTGTTCAATGCGTCCCCTATTTCTGAAATTAATACATTTCAGGATAACCAGGATACGGGTCGAATTTCTGGTATTTGACTATTTCAAAAATTCGAATTTTGCCTTTGACGTTTTTCGTGCCGACAAAGTTGTTTACGAGTGAAAAATCACATTAACTTCACTAGATTGTGACCATTTAGCAGATCTAGTTATTATTATTATTTTATTTTTTGTGTATTTTCTGAAAATAGGATTTCTCAGAATCTAACCATAGGATCATTCTGAAATTTTGGCCTATCCCCACAAAAATGGGGTGCAAACCTTGAGTAAATATATTTTCAAAACGTTTTACGAATCCGAAATCACCGAATTTTACGAATGAATGCATTTGACCTACAATGCTGTAACTTTGTGACTATTTCTTTTTTCTTCGATTATCTTAAGACATTTACTTCAAATCTGCAATTTCGTCGCTGTGATTTCGAACCGGAAGTTTAGACTAACTTGACAACTTATTTAATAAATGTACGTGCCTTGTTGAATTCGTCTCTTATTTCTGAAATTAATGCATTTGGGGATAGTACTTGAAAATTTCAAAATTTCGAATTTTGATGTTTTCCGTGCCGACAAAGTTGTTTCAGAGTGAAAAATTCCGATTAACAGCTTTGGAAATAATCAAATAGGTCGCAGTTTCATGATTTCTTCTCAAATTTGGAAAATTAACTCATTTCTGGTTAGCCTGGTCCCAGGAATGGGCGTCGGCTTTGGAATCAATCGATTTTCAAAACATTTAACTAATCCGATGAAAAAATGGACCTACATAGCTGTAACTTTGTGACTTTTTGATCTGTTTTACTAATTCTTTTTTCTTTGAGTACCTTAAAACATTTACTTTAAATCGACTATTTCCGATTTTCCAATATTATGTCATTGACATCCCATCCTGAAAGTAAGAGGAAAATGTCAACTTCTTGAATATTAGTACAATTTTCATGAAATAAGTAATGTAGGTAGATCTGGTTGATCCAACTTCAACGATGTCATTAAAAAGTTTCAAAGTTATCTCCCCCTGGAAACAAAAAATGAAGGTTTAGCTCAATCCGGAAGTGCCACCATCATGAAATGTGAAAAATCCATAGGGATTTTTTGATATTTTACATACATTCACGGGAGTTATATTATCTGAATCCTTGAAGGAATGCCTAAAAAAGCGTTCAGAGTAGAATTTTGATTTGGGTCAACTGATAGTCACCATTTTGAAGTGAATATGAGAACTAGTGAAAAATCTACTTTTACGAACGAGAAAATAAATACAATAGGCCCGAACACGTTCAATGCGTCTCCTATTCCTGAAATTAATACATTTCAGGATAGCCGGGATACGGGTCGAATTTTGGTATTTGAAAATTCCAAAATTTCGAATTTCGCCTTTGGCTTTTTACGTGCCGACAAAGTTGTTTACATGACAATTTATGCCTTTAATTTTCAAAATTTAGAAATTTAACCTAAATAATCGAACAGCTGAGGACAATCTGATCAAAGAAATATTATTTCCATTCCATTATTTTCCTGCCACTTTTAGTTCTTTCCCGCCATTTTCATTTCATTTTCTCACCCGTCCCGTTTTTAAACGGTTTGATCCATTTGGCTGAAACTTTTGGAAAGGGAAGTCATTCCGATTACCGCAATACAAGTTTCAGTTATTTCCCTTTAGTTTTCAGATTATTGTTTTGCCCGGGTGCAATGTTTCATACTATATTTAGACTTTTAACTTCGCGAGTTTTTGACAAATTTTGATAATTTTTTCTTCTTATCCTTTTATTTGGGATACTTCATATAATCGATGACACGTGACGATGAATATGAAAGCTTTTATATCTGCATGGGACAGTAGCAGATCTAGTTTAATATTATTTTTTATATAATTTTATTAAAGCATTTATTATTTTAAGGTGCATTATGTAAGAGCTAAATCTGCATATCACATGTCTTTTTTCTAGCTTCAAAAGTAATATAAATTATTATTTAGACATTTATTTACATAACAAGACCTTAATCAACCTTCTAGATCATAAAATGGCTCTGACTTTATGTAGATTAGAACCCCGGGCCAGTAAAATAATAATATCACCTTAGCGGTTGGTGGATAATCCAGACTTCGTTTATTATCTTGGGAATATATTGATTGACAATCGAGACTATGCTATTTGTTTTCAACATTTCCAACGCTCATAAATGTGCCCAAACTAAAGTAATTTGACTGAAATTTTCAAAATATTCATTTTAAATTATCTATTTATAAACTATTATAGCAAGAGGCTAGCTCTTTATCTAAATCTTACATAATGTATCTTCAACCAATAATCACGTAAATCATTAAATTTTGATAAATTTAAAGGAGCTAAATATCTAATCTTTGGAACCTAAAATGTATATTGGTCAAAAGGCATGTATTATTGTAATATGAGTGTATATAAACTGTTTTACAATCATATTTTTATTGTAACTTCTAATCAGTTATTTTCGTCGAAATATGTGTGCCGTCCAAATTGAATATCAATCGCTCGCGTCTGGTAAGTCAAGTCTACATCAGCGGTACGATTTGATATTTTTTCGCCATGAAGCTTTGTCTTGTTAATCAAGACGCCTCATTACAACTGTTGTTTGAGGGCATTAGAGTACACGACTCCTGTATTGAGTGTATTGATTTTAAAACTTTCATTTTGTCTTAAATATTTGATATCAGGAGCCCTGATGTTCACGGTAAGATAATAATGATTGAAATGGACAAATATGTCGAAGATTATGGATAATACTGAGTTAGAGACTTGGCTCCTTTAATATTCTACTTTTGTTTTAACAATCAATCTTGTATTGTAAATCGTATAAATTTTAAAATCCTACGCCGTCACTACCATTGTATATATAAAGGTGTCACAGGATTATTTAATGTAATCATGTGACAAATGGTCTTATAACCCATAATGTTATGACGAATAAACCAAGTCTCATTTCAACTTAAAATCTATTTTTGTACTACTGTTGAGTGCAGATTTTTAAATATCTGTTTTAACATTTCAAACAGGATGTAAACAGAAATTGAAAGGAAAGGGGAGGGGGTCCACAAGACCCCATGTGTACCATAATGTAATATTTGTAGTTTCTTGTCGAATGATGAATATTGCCTCTGCCTCATGTCCATTCTATTTACAGCATAATACTCGACATTAAATAGCCGACAATGTATAAAATTCTCACTAGACAATTATGGACTAGTTCCTCCCAAATGTTATGGATATGGTCTTGGGGTCCCGAAATACCCCTTGTATACGGACAAGGGTTAAGAAAACCGAGACAACATCTGTCATCCTCCATAAGTGCTTTTCTGTAGACATCACTACATACACTAGTTTTCTAGTAAGGTTGGGTGCCTCTACTTTTCATACAAAAAATAAAGGCTCATTGTCCTAAAACAAGATGGACTTTGTTAAAGCATGTCTGCAGTTATCAAATTGCTTGTGGAGGTTGTGCAGTTTTACAATGTGATGCTGTCTTAGTTTGACGAAAACCGAGACACATTATGGTTTTCAACCCCTTCGTGAGTTTCATAGCCATGGTTTGAGTCAAGTAAATCAACATTGAGACAGTCTGTTAAAACACAAGTTTAATGAAGAGTTCACATTACAAACATCTGTCATCCTCATTAAGTGCTTTTATCCTCATTTAGTGCTTTTCTGCAGACATCACTACATACACTAGACTTTGTGATGGGGTCAACAGTGCACCATTTTGCTTGTTCTTCAACAGATGGAAGACACCCCATTTTTACAGAGGGATACCCAATCAAAGAATCTTTGCAGATTTGACATGACAGTTGTGTCGAAAGCTTACGGGTGACCTCCCTGAAATGTACATAATGGTATTCAGGGTAGCCAAAGACAGTTGGTTTTTGTTGTAGCTGGGCTCCAAAGAGGTTCCTTAATTGCTTCTACTTAATACAAGTCAGTTCACCATTACCACCATTGGCATTTTCCGATTTCCCTGCATCTGCTGGCTAGTAAGTAGATGTACAGGCTTGCACAAGACCAGTGTCACCCTGGGCGATACAATTCCCATCTTTGGAAACCTAAAAACATGTATGGCAAAAATTACCCTTTAGACAAAACATTGACATTATGTGTTCAGAATTGGGAAAAGAATTAGCTATTTCTGTTAATAAATTAGAATAAAAAAAATATTATACTCAAAATTTGATGAATCCATTAAAAATCGGATGGTTAAAGAATATATTATGTTGGGTTTTTTTTTAAAATAAATGCCGCACTGAATGTTTTACTATCATTTTAAGTAATTGAATAGGATCTATTAGTAGGTAACAACAGACCTCAAGATAGCAGGGATATTAACACTTTCTTTTCGTATAGATCTTGCACCAGAACTTGTTTTGATCTTTGCTCTCGTCTCTGGCAATTATGTAATTTCTTCCTGACAGTTTCAAGCTTTGCCTCCGCTTCCTGCAGTTTTCTTTTCCATTTTATATGGTATATGGATGATCCTACAGATATGTACAAACAGAAGTTACTATTAATACAAATACCCAGTCATAAAATACATATAGACAATGACAGATAATACAAATGGAATAAAACAGAAAAACATCGAGAGAGTGAGGAGCCAATTTCAGCAAGGTCATGCCTGTAAATGAGGATGCAAACTGAAAATAGTGGGGGCTACTCCTTCCCTCATGAGTGTTATTTGGCCGGTTCGGTCAAAACAAGCATCTTCAAAATGTTTACTGCACACAAGGCTGTACTTGGATGGTTGTGTTATAGTGTATTAGTGTTGGAATAAGCCACAACCCCCAGAAAACAACATTACGGCAGTTGTTTCATTTTCTTACAGTTGCGAATCCGTACACGCAGAAGATCTGAATTTTTTTCAGCACTTGGAAACCTGACAATTAAAACAGAAATTCTTTACTATTTCATTAAATGAGTCATTTATACTAACAATGGAGGACTTTAATTATTGCTGGTACACTCAAAAAAAGGAAGAAAATCCAAGTCGGACTGAAGTGAAAGCCATAATCATAATCAATCATTGATCATCTGGTGGTCAGCACTAGTTTAAGAATAGAATTAGACAAGAAACACCATTCATTCAGCTTATTGGCTATGCTAAGTATTTTTCTTTATTCAAGTAGGAGTTTGTTTTATTTTTAGGGAATCCTGTATCGTTACAGTCCCATTACTGTACAGCACAGTGGACGCCTACGGCTTGCCCCACGATCAATTCTCTTGATATAAGACTATTTTTTTTTGTTTATTATATTTAATGTCTCTGTCTGTCAGTCTGTAGTATTACTCTATAGTGTACTGTATGAATTCGATGTTGTGTCCTCCTTCAACTTTCACTCAATGAAATACTCTGTCGGCTAATAACAGCTTTATAATACTCTTACTTGTGAAATGTGACGCCTTACGCTCGGCTGGCTCTGTAGATTCCTGTACGTTGTACAATTTATTTCAAAACATTGGGGTCCTTTCGAAGCCATTGCACCCCCCCCACCCCCAAATAAAAAAATACATGAAAAATACGCTTATGCACCTACTTCCTGTTAACATCTACAACCTCCAAGATGGTGGCGCGTTGTGACATTACTGGTGATGCGCATTTGGCTTTATGGCCTTTACAGGATATCTACGGGTCTACATTCCTTTGCTTCCTTTATTCAGTTTTGTTTGTTTCTGTGACGATTGGAATATGTGCCCTAAATGCATTCAATATACTTCCATTCTCTTCTTTATTGCCCGTCTTCCATTAGCCCAGGTTAGGGACTTTTTTCTTCTTTATTGATTTATTGCATTTAGTTTTTTTTAAACTACTCCTCGGATACATTTGCCAGTGTGGTTACTTGTATAGCGGAATTAATACAATATGCTTGCATTCGTATTTCTTGCAACATGATTCATGCTGCCATTATTTAATTATTTCTTTGGGTTGTATTCCCAATTGTTTTCAAATATGAGTGAAGTCTGTGTCACCACAGGCCCGGGACTGTATGGACTTGTTTTGTTTGTGTTCTCTGAGTACGATGTCTTGTCCATATATTTGTGTAACATTGTGTGTGGTGCAGTCCCCCTGCACTCACTATGAGGAAGACGCGGTGTAACCTTTCCAGAAGTAAAAGGCTCTGGCAAAAGCGAGATGAGCTGGTTCAGAGAAATAAAATGTGGTTTAACGTCCCACTTTCCGCGGGCTGAGAGACACTAGATAACGTTTTAATTAATATAATAATAATAATTTATTGAACTTAAAATCCAGGTTGTAAACCTGCACAGTGTCGCTTTAAAGAAAAAATATATGATTATGACTACACAATGTAAAACAATATAGATAGAAAGTCATATACAGTAAATTTTGAAATCGATGCGAAAAGAAACAGGGAGCCAGTTCGTCTGGAGGCTCAGTGCGGGGGGGGGGGGGTCCATCAAATGGGCACAAAACCAGACCCAACTTTACTAGAGTAAAATTTCGCGTAGAATACGATGCCGAGTGGTAATCAGTCCGGCACTGGGGTGTTTTCGAGATATTCGGGGTCAAATGAGTTCATTTGCACTGAAAGTGAATGCGAAACCATTCTTGTATCATGTAAATAAGCTGAGAATGATCGAAAGTAATCACCCTTTCAATAAACATGTAAACTTGTTAAATTCACCTCTAGGAAGATTTAAGGCAATAAATGTCAGTGTGAAATATAAAAACTAAAGCGAAACCTGTTCTAATTGATAATAGGAACATTTAAAAATTATCTTTAGGTGGTCTTAGCACAGAACTTTAACTTTGGAACGTCGAAAAAGATCTTGCATAACAGAACCAAAACACCTCGAAACCTGTTTCAAAAATACGTAAAAACTGTCAAATAAAAAATATCTCCGATTTAGTTTCACAACGAATGTTTTACATCATGATACTAGTTGTCTGAAAAACAATTGACTGATTACCACTCGGCATCTTATTCTATGCAATATTTTACTCTAGAAAAGTTTGTTCATCCGATAAATAGAGGATGATTTTGTTTTCTTGTCGCATCCATGAAACCGTCACATTCAAAGAGCTAACTCTGATTGTTTACGATCTGGAAGTTATGTTTGCTCTTGGGATAAATTTAATAGCTTGTCATTCAATGACAATCTCTGTGTTTTGTTCTGAAGATCGCATACATTGAATCGATAAACAAATCTAGAGTAGGTTTGGACATGTTGAATGAAACTATTAAATTTAATCAAAAACATAAAGGACATAGCTCGAATATGGGAGACTATAAATAGGGCCATAAATTGTACAATTTGAAAAATACCAAATTCACTCTTACTCCCAACATAATAAAAGGTAAGTACATAGTTTGTAAAATACCATATACTTTTGAAATTTCTTTTACTAAATAAAACGGTCACGCCGCCGCCATTCTTTAGTGCCTGGGGTAAATAAATTAATGCCAATTCCGTTGTCTATTTCCTAGACCTGGTGTGAGCATATGTGGCATGGAGATAGGGGCGCCTTCTCATCCTCGTGGGTTTCCTCCGGGCACTCCGGTTTCCTCCCACTGCTAAAGACCCCTACGCGTAAGCGGATTATTGAAATAAAATTAAACCATACGTTAGTCCCGAAATGACCTAGTTGTGTCGAGTGGACGTTAAACCCCATTTCTCTCTCTCTCTCTCTATTTCCTAGATGGCAACCTATTCTCAGGCAGTTGTGATTAATGCTTGGCATGCTTAATCGTGTATTATCCACAGTCTGTATATTTAATTAGTGCATGTCTTTTTACATTGACGAATAGCGTTTCAGCTGATTTGATATTAAAATAAATATATTATTATTTTAATATCCGAGGCATTAAAAGATATGATTAGTTGAATATTATTGCAACAGGGGAAACAGAACTATTAATAGAAATAGTTTAAAGCCACAGCAGATATTATTTTGCTTATGTTGCTTCTGCGGATATTATTGGAAAACGTAAAAGCTAACTCAACTTATCTTTCTAACAAAAGATTCATAATGATCCTGCTATCACCAAGAGCAACGTGTCTATTTTAGGTAGAAACCTGTTATGTATCTTCCATCACTATAAAATAAAGCAAAAATCGGCTGTTCTTTGTAGGCTATCACCGATTACAGAAGCACTTTTCCGCGTAGGCTATCACCGATTACAGAAGCACTTTCCCATCCGCGTCACACTTTGAGCATGCTCCATTGTTAACCGGAACGTCTCGAATAACGCAAATCCAGTCTTGTACCAGAGGGGTGACGTAGTTAAATACAGCGAATATATTTCTGATGCTATGGTTGTTATAGCTTTTTAATAGGCCCACATTTTTATGCGCACGTATATTGTTGTCGCCCCTGTCCGTCCGACCACAATTGTTTGTGAACACTCTACAGGTCACAATTTATATCCAATTTCAATGAAACTTGAATTATAGGTTTATCACCTTAAGATCTCGGTTCCTTTCGATATTGGCATGTCTGACTATAACTTCATGGATTATGGCCCCTGATTGTACGAAAAATCACGTTTTTAGCTTGTGAACACTGCAGAGGTCACAATTTTGAACCGACTTTGGTGAAACTTGAAATGCATGTTTATAACGCAACGATCTTGGTTAACTTTCGATATTTGCGCATATCGGATCGTAATTTCCTAATTACGGCCCCTGATTGTACGAAAATAGCCTTTTGTTAGCTCGTGGTCCCTCTGGAGGCCACACTTATTCTCCGATTTACAAAAAACGTCTGATTATATCACCGTAAAGAAGGTTGAGTTCGGACCAAAATTGACAGACAAAATGACCGCCGCTTGTACGCGAAAAGTGTAAAAATATGGTATGTCAAGGTTGTGAACACTGTAGAGGTCACAATTTTGAACCGAATTTGATGAAATCTTGGTTCCTTTCAATATTAGCGCATATCGGATCGTAACTTCTTGAATCATGGCCCCTGATTGTCCGAAAAATCGCGGTGGGTTGGGGTAGCCTAGTGGTCGGTCACCTTTGGCTTTCGGCTGTGGTTTGATCCCTGGTATGAGCGTATGTGGCATCGAGATATGGGCGCCTTCTCAACCTCGTGGGTTTGCTCCGGGCACTCCGGTTTCCTCCCACTGCTAAAGACCCCTACGCGCAAGCGAATTATTGAAATAAAAAACTAAACCATGTTAGTCCCGAAATGACCTGGTTTGTGTCGAGTGGACGTTAAACCCCATTTCTCTCTCTCTCCGAAAAATCGCCTTTTTTAGCGTGTGGTCCCTCTGGAGGTCACAATTATTTAAAAAAAACATTTGATTATATCACCGTCACACCGTAATGATGGTTGAGTTTGAATTTCGTGAAAATCGGACCAAAACTGTTAAACAAAACGGCCGCCGCTTGAACGCGAATACTATAAAAATATGGTATATCAAGGTTGTTGACCCTGTAGGGACAACAATTTTACTCTAATTTTGATGCAACTTAAAATGCATGTTTATAACCCAAAGATCTTGGTTCCTTTCGATATTTCGCATATCGAATTGTAACTTCATGAATTATGGCCGTTGATTGTAGGTAAAATCATTTTCTTTTTAGCTTGTTCTCTATCCATCTCTCGAACATGTGGGCGTAGCTGCCTGGCAGCCGCTGGCTCTTGGATTCTAAAGAGTCCACAAACTATATACACATCTCTCATTTTCGTAAAAGGCAGCAGACATAACTTCAGAACGAAAGGTCCGATGCTCGCGAAGTAGTGACCTAGAGAGGGCCCACAACATTAATGTATGTATCACATGCCTTGCCACTATTGCGTAAAGGGAATGGGCCATTTGGACGGGAAGTCTCGTCCTGATTTTCACCAAATTCGAACTCGTTCTTGGTTATGAAGTGACGCAGACATAGTTGATAGGTCTTTAAAAGCAAATAAATTTGCGAACTCTGAAGGGGACATAACCAAAACACATGATTTTTCGTTTTATCCGGGTCAATAATCTACGGCCTGGCACTCATAAGAGATCTTTGGTATACAAACTTACGGCAACAATTGTGATCTGTAGTGTCCAGTAAATAAAACGTGAATGGACTGATAGAGGCGAGGAATTTTAAATACGTCTACATGAAAGTGTGGTCGTAAAAAAATGTAAATGATCGATCGATAAAATCAGAGGTGAGAGCCAAAATTTATTTACAAGTCACAGCATCCAAAGATTAGCATGAGACCCTTCTATTCTTTAAGAAGGTCATGGCTATAGTAAGGAAGCTAGGTCAAGGTTGGTTCGAAAATTGCGTACAAAACTTAAACTATGCGAGATGAGTGTACAGCGGTGTCCGATACTTTGAACCTTGCTTCCTAAGAACAAACCATTTAAGCCCCTCATGGATAATTGATATGGGCGTTAGTGGGTGGCAGAACGCCGTTGTATCATAAGATCTGTCATTGAGTCAACTGGCGTTGTTTCGATTCCCCGGTTGTATACGTGACTAGAAGAAGGGTTGTCTATCCAAACGCGTGGGTTGTCTCCGGTATCCTCCCATTCCTAAGCCTCCCCCCCCCCCGCTACGCGCAAGCGAATTATTGCAATAACATTGAATCATATGTTAGTCAAGAAATGACCGAGTTAGTATCTAAACTCCATCACCCCCCCCCCCCTAAAAAAAGTTTTTCTTAAATGTTTCCTTCTTGGTTCTCCACAAGAAATGAAATAAAATGGGGTTTAACGACCTACTGTTCTGCTCCGAACTGGGCTAATGAAGTCGGACATACGCCATACAGTTTGCTCTGAGGGAAATTTTGCCCGGACAGCGGCACTACGACCTACTCGTATATCGAATCCCAACTGTAAAGGGATCTTTTACGTAAACGCGAATGTGTACATGGGACCTCAGTATCTCGTTCCATCCGAACAAGACAGCTGTGCTTGTCAGGCCCTCCGTTCTGCATAACTGACGAGGGGGAACCACGCCGAAGAAAAATCTAGATGAACTTTCTCGGCCAATGCAGGGATCCAACACCCGACCTCCAGGCTAGCGAGCCAGCGTCCCCTGCCACTTAGACACCTTAGCACTAACTGGAAATTTTGAAAATACCACCATATTTTAAAAAATCTCTATAGTAGGGGTAAGAATTTTGAAGGTTTCCAAGACAGTTGCAGCAACTCTACGAAATATCACCGTGGGACTCCCGTTGCCCCTTAAGACTATCTGAACAAGACTGCCAAACTGACCAACAGATTAGTCTGTACAAGAATTATGGAAGGTCGGGTGGACCTGAGTGACGACAAGGGACATTAGGGTAATCACTCAAATAATTTTGTTCTATATTCAATTGGATACACAGTTACAAAAGGAACCAAGTTTGATACCTAATATCTTCTCATGACAGAAATTGTACTCATTGACCTTTTGTTCAGTTCATTCCAAAACGTGGTAAATGGATGGTTAATAATTCGTTTTGGTCATTTCCATAGAAACGTGGGTACCTTGATCAACATTAAAACCATAAAATTACCTTATGCGATTGACGTTAGCTACAGCTGAAGTATTCCGAATCTTGAACAGAATTACAATTCTATATAATAAGATTAAAGTAGAACTAAATTAAATGGTAGAATCTTTAAAACAGGCGACAGTTCATATCAACCTAATCAGTATGTTCAACACATACTTTTGAAAGTCCTTGAAATAAAAATTCGATACAAGCATGGACAAGTAGGAAAAAATCCAAATCATTTAATAAAACAGCGATTCTCGATATTATTTCAAAGCCCTGCATTTGATCATACAATGTAATGAGGCTTTTTTAAAAAAATATATTTATTGATGAACTTCGTGTTTAAACACCTGTTAGAAAAGACAATCTTCCCACCCCTGCAGTAAATTATGTACAAATATAATCCTGTTGAATAAAGTTTGATGTCTTATGTTACAGCTTAATACAAAATCCGATAAAAAATAAAAAAAAAGGTATTATATCTAAATCGCACGCCAACTGTAATAGAAATTATTATTATACTCTTATCTGCGTTTATAGAATTACATGTCACGATAAAACTCACCAATCATTAACAACAGTTTACCTTCAAGGGAATCATCATTTGTGGTACATGGCATATTATTGGCTGGGAGGTGATAATGACATTAAAGAAGCGATGACGTGCAAGCTGATTGACAGTTGGAGATATATATTGGTGTAAATGAAATGAGACGGACTGTACATTGCTTATCAAGACGGCAGTTAGAACAGACAAGTATTATACCTGCTAGTAGATCGCATTCATTTTACCGGTAAGTTAAAGTTATATTTTCTATCAAACTATTTTCATCTTGTTCTTTATGCAAGATGTGCCTACCTCTTCAGTTTAAGTAGGGTTACATATTTGGCTCTTTTACATTAACTTGTAATCTTATTGAAACCGATAGACCTGCTTAATGTGTAGCTTATTCAAAAATATAAATTAATGAAGTTAAGATTAGTTGCTACAACTTCAAAGAATTACAATATATTCAATAAGTATCTGAAGTCATTTAAACTGAATTCAAATCAGTTCCACTAAATAAAGTTTCTTAATAAAAACCTTTTTACAAGTAATAAAAGATCATGAAAAGACATTAAAGTGCTTGGTAACAATCTAAATGATAGTTTTTGGACAACGTGTAACAAAACTAAAGAATCATCAGTCAAGCACACTGTAAATGTATCTTGTGTTCAAATTTGAGACGTTATTTCCTTTTGGCCAAGGACATTTTTGATTCTGTAATACCAGATGAGTTTACAACGGATCGCAAATATGGACACATCATCGTGCACATTTCAAGTACATGGTAGATTAGGAACTTTTTGTCGCGAGGTATCTGATAGTCATTTTGAATGTGTTGAATTGTAAATGTAAGTCAACCCATCAAAGTTGTGCTTTACGTTTGACAATGAAACACTGTTTTGGAAAAACAGCAACCTTTTGTTGACATTCATAGTTACGCACGAGAGCGAGAATTAACCCGAGTGAAATTGTCAGTGGAGACGTCGAGTCCGGTACTTGCGTGTGGTATTGCATGTTCGGGTAGCTGTTTAGTGAGGCACAATGAAAACGTAACATTGATTTGCTGGCGAGATACAATGTAGTTCGAATGTGATTTTTGGCGGTCTATATAGATCGAAAGTCGGAGGCCCAGCACATAGTCCACAAGAAGATCAACAAAAAACACGGATGACATTTTACAGGTCGTCAGTGTTCAGTCAAAATAAATTAAAAGTAAAGCGGACTAGCACATAGTCCAGCAGATAGTAGTTGGCGGCAAAGTGTCAGCATTGATGGGCCCTTGTGCAGACCTCACAGTAGCAGCAGTTCGAGAAGATAGTGGCGTGCAAATATTGTCCAGTGGTGTGCATGTCTTTCCGGGACGTGGTCATACGTTGTTGTCAAGACCGATGTCTAGTTGTCACTTTTGTAATCGAATGGTCATTGTCCGGATGTTAGTGTGATGGAAAGCAAACCTTCGGCTTGTGGATCTCGTGCTCATGCCCTGTTGAAAGGCGCGATCACCATAAAATTGCAAATTACAACATTTCTATTTTGTCGAATTTAATTCTTTTGGTTGTTTTTTTTTGTTTGAGAACATCGACCATTTTTGGCGCGATTTTGTTACCGTCAATTACCGTCAATATCATCGTCGTGATCTTAATTTTGTTACATCATCGGGATTCTGATTTTAATCATCCATTTTAAAAAGGACTGCGTTTTCATTGCGTATATTTTGTTTGGAGGTAAATTAAGTCGGATTCCACTCCGCTTGTTTTATCCATTTTCTGCCATGTATTCCACGTAGATGTTATCACTGGTGGGTTATTACGCGATCCTAAAAGTTTTGGTGATTTTACCGAAACCTTTCAGACATTCTTAGTATTACAACTTACTGGATTTTATCGCTTGGTGGCAAAATCGTCACATTTGTTAATCTGGAAATAAAATGTTTTAGAAAGAATGAGGAAAATATTTGAGGGCACTTAAAAGCATGGTATAACTTTTCAAATGTATGTTGGTTCCTGTGTTTCTATTGCTTGGCTGTTGGTTAGGACTGAATTTATTTCTTGTATTTACTCGTTTGAAGGTCCCTATACTCACCGATCCAAGCTAAAAAGAAAGTGACTTTTCCTGTAATCAAGGGCCATAATTCATGAAGTTACAATTCGATATGCGCAGCAAATATCGAAAGGAACCAAGATTGTTGGGTTATAAACATGCATTTCAAGTTTCATCAAAATCTGATTAAAATTGTGACCTCTACAGGGTCCACAATCTTGATATACCATATTTTTACACCCTTCACGAACAAGCGGCGACCATTTTGTTCGGCAGTTTTGGTTTGATTTTAAGAAAATTCGAATTCAACCCTCCTTACGGTGTAACGGTAATATAATCAAACGTTTTTTTAAATCAGATAATAATTGTGACCTCAAGGGGGATCACAAGCTAAAAAGGCGATTTTTCGTACAATCAGGGGCCATAATTAAGGAAGTTAGGATTCGATATGCACAAATATGGAAAGGAACCAAAATCGGATTAAAATTGTGATCTATACAGGGTCCACAACCTTGATATACCATATTTTTATACTATGCGCGTACAAGCGGCGGCCATTTTGTCCAACAGTTATGGTCCGATTTTCACGAAATTCGAACTCGACCTTCATTATGGTGTAACGGAGATATAATCAGATGGGTTTTTTTAAATCGGATAATAATTTTGACCTCCAGAGGGACCACAAACTAAAATAGGTGATTTTTCGTACAACCAGGGGCCATAATTCAGGAAGTTACGATCCGACATGCGCAAATATCGAAAGGAACCAAGATCTTTGGGGTATAAACATGCATTGCAAGTTTCATCAAAATCGGTTTAAAATGTGACTTCTACAGTGTTCACAAGCTAAAAACGTGATTTTTCGTACAATCAGGGACCATAATCCATGAAATTACAGTCCAATACATCCCAATATCGCAAGGAACCGAGATCTTAGGGTGGTAAACCTATATGTCAAGTTTCATTGAAATAGGATAAAAATTGTGACCTGTAGACTGTTCACAACCAATTGTCGGGACGAACAGGGGTGACGACAATATACGTCCACGTGAAAATGTGGGCGTATAAAAATCATATAACTAATTTGTTTATTATGGTAGTATATACCAGATTCCTTTAATATTAGTAACCATTTGCGTTCTTATCGCATGTAAATATTGGAACTAGATAATGTAAACAAAGCCTAATACCACAGTCACTTGTGTCATCCAATTCAACAGATATCTTTTTTGAAAACCGGGTTATCTTCAATGCAAAAATTGAAAACCCCAAAACACTATAGATACAATACGAACTCTTTTAACAATATTAATTCCATCATTCCGCTCCTCCGCCAAGGCAGCGGCTGAACTAGGGCGAGTCCATATGTCGGTCTCTGCTGTCTGTCTTGTTAGTTGTCTTTAAACTGTCAGTAAACTCCTGCTTATATAGCGTCCAACAAATAGGGAAGATGGACAGAAGTGATCATTACATATGGTATTGTTTATCTATAAATTATGGTGTTTGTAAATGCATTGCATATTTCCTTGAAAGTCACTATCAGGTGATGGTATTATGCACTGACTACTACTACATTCTCTTTGAAGTTCTGTCGAGTGTTGTACACAGATCATGTGTAGCTTGTAAATAACATATTGAATTAATTAGATGTGTAATAAGATAGACAGTGCCTTAAACATGCAATATGCAAGAGCTAAATTTGCCTATTGCAGGTCTTTTTTTAGGCCTGAAATATAAACATTATAATATTTTGTTACTACTCATTTTAAAAGCCAAAACATGTGTTCAAACAATCATACACAATTTCTGTTTCCCGCAGCTCTGCCGCCATTAATCTGAAAGTCTTTTGTAGTTTTGTTTCATCATTTCCCCGCGTTTGTTGATTTTCTCCATTTCCATCCTTGAATTAAGAATTTCAATATCATCGAACTCTGTATCTCAAAGCATTGGCCCATGATCATCGTGAAGGACTTTCCACTGTTATCCCAGGTTCACAGTCACGGCATCCATAACTAATCCTGTAACACTATTGTAGTTTATTTTCATCGGAACAGCATATCAAACAGCTACAGGGATACAAGACTACGTCGATGACTAGACTACACGGGGAACACATATAACTATACCAAATCCACCATTCTGCCTCTCTGCCAAGGCTGCGGCTGAACTCGGGCGAGTTCATATGCCGGTCTCTGCGTCACTCTCTGCTCCGTCTGTAGTTGTCTGTCTTGTTAGTTGTCTTTAAATTATCAGTAAACTCCTGCTTATATAGCGTCCAACAAATAGGGAAGATGGACATAAGTGATCATCATATATAATATTGTTTATCTATACATAATGGTGTTTGTAAATGCATTGCATATTTCCTTGGGAGTCATTATCAGGTGATGGTATTATGCACTGATCACTACTACAATCTCTTTGAAGTTCTGCCGAGTGTAGTACACAGTAGTGCTGGGTATTGCGACTGCAGTCACGATACGATACGCATTGCGATTCATGTGCCACGATACGATACGTATCGCGATTCATAACTAGGTCATAGATTTATCAATAAAACAACAAATTAAATATGTGATTGTGTTTTTAATGAAGTCGCTAAAACCAGTAAATAAACTTGAAATTGGGTTTAACGTCCACTAGACACAAACTAGGTCATATTGGGACTAACATGGTTTCAATTTTTAATTCAATAATTCGCTTGCGCGTAGGGGTCTTTAGCAGTGGGAGGAAACCCACGAGATTGAGAAGGCGCCCCCATCTCCAGGGATCGAAACCACAGCCAGAAGTGATCGGCCAGCTAGAGGTCGAAGCGCGGCACACTAGACCACTAGGCTATGCCCCACCCCATCCCCAGAGACTACAAACAAAAAATTCAAAAAAAAGTTAATGGATCCCGGTGCTAGCCGTAAGCGTCCACTGACTGTACAGTCCCGGGCCTGTGGTGACACAGACTTCACGCATATTTTAAAACAATAGGGAATACAACCCAAAGAAATAATTATATAATGTCAGCATGAGTCATGATCTGTCATATGCTGCAAGAAATACGAATGCAAGCATATTGTATTAATTCCGCTATACAAATAAACACACCAGTGAAATGTATCAGAGTTGTAGTCAAAAAAAAAATAAATGCACTAAATCAATAAAGAAACATTTAGGCATAAAAGGGAATCGAAGTATATTGAATGCATTTAGGGCACATATTCCAACTGTCACAGAAACAAACAAAACTGAATACAAGGAAGCAAAGGAATGTAAACCGTCTCGGAAGACAGCCGTCTGCTGATTGAATGGCGTGACGTAACTTAGAAAGTGACGAAGTATCCCCAATAAAAAAGGGCGATAATCCAGATAAAATAACGTTAAAAACTATTAGTTTTAGCGACCAACCGGAATTATCAAGTTATGTAATTATATATGATATATATATTATATATACTATTCAAAAAAAGTAGGGGATATTTGATTTTTAAGTGTTATTAAAGTCACCTAATGAAACTGACGAAGAAACAAATGACAAAATGAAATGAAGTTCACATTCATCGATTTATTCCAAATGATCGTTAGACTAAGTAAGGTACAGACTGACCATTATAAAGGTAAAATGATACCCGGGGTCAAACAGCAAAGTTACCACAGCATCACAACAGAGTCAGTAACGGGTAAATCCTCCTCTGTTTGCCAAACAAGCATTGATCCGACGTGGCATACTCCTAATGAGACGTCTAAGGTCATTTTGGTCCAGATTGTCCCATTCCTGTTGCAACGCAGCAGCAAGTTCTTGGACACTGGCAGGACGTTGTTGACGTTGACGTAACCTCTGTCCAAGCATGTCCCAGACATGCTCGATGGGGGAGAGGTCGGGACTCGGTGCTGGCCAAGGTGATGTTCTGTTGTTGGAGGTAACCTGTAACGATCCTGGCCCTGTGACATCTTGCGTTGTCATCCTGGAAGATGAAACGGCGGCCATGACGTCGTGCGAACGGAACAACATGGACTGCCAAGATGTTGTCCCGGTAGTACTGGCCTGTAACACGCCCTGCAACAACATGTAAAGCCGTTCTTCCAGCAACAGTGATGCCTCCCCACACCATAACAGAACCACCCCCAAATCGATCATGCCTGATGACGTTAACGTCTTGGAAGCGCTCGTTTCGACGACGCCACACCTTCCTACGTCTGTCCAAAAAATCAACAGCGAACCTTGACTCATCTGAAAACATCACATTGCTCCAGCGTCGATTATCCCAGTGTTGACGATCCCTACACCAACGACGTCTTGCCTGAATGTGATGATCTCTCAAACAAGGGATCACGCGAGGACGTCGGGCGCGAAGGTGACCCCTATGCAGTCGATTCCGAATCGTCTGGCCACTCACTCTCACACCAGTGTCTGTTTGAAGACGAGCGCTGATTTGATTTGCTGTGATGACACGATTTCTCAAGGCCAAGGTACGGATAAATCGACCCTGGGCTTGAGTTGTCGCCCTTGGTCGACCTGAGCGTGGTCTGTCCTGTACAGATTGTGTATCACGGTATGTGGACCATAGCCTGCTTATGACAGACTGAGAAACATTCATCGTCCGCGCCACAACCGCCTGTGTTGTGCCGATCTGTAGCATGCCAAGGGCACGTAACCTTTCATTTTGGGTAAGCCGACGCATATAAAAATTTGTTTTCTGGTCACTAAAACAATTAAACTGATGTTTCCACCCTGGAATTCAATGCCACAATGACTGTAACATTCTAAGTCAGAGTCGTGCAAATCTTGGGTTGGACCCCCATGATGATCCCAAGCATCACCTGCATTCCATGCGGTAGCTATTGGTGCGTTTGGGCGTCACATGTAACTGGAAATGTTTCTTCTGTTAGGTTCTATAGTGACTTTTTTCGTAGTCATTTGCATATTTTAGTATTATGCCCCCAAAATCAAATATCCCCTACATTTTTTGAATAGTATTAATACCCCACGCAAGAAATGCAAAACAGGAATGCTGAAGAAATCGTAGGCTGAAAGGTATAAATCACTTTGTCACAGTGGTGGGAAGTAAGACTCAGCATAGTTGCCAGATTACGTAGTTCGCGCCCTTATAGGCTTTTTCGTCTTTTTAATTTGCTCCATTTTTCTTCATCGCCCATAAGGCTTTGTGGTTAGTTTCCCTTTCTGTAATAAAGTTGACAAAACCTCAACTCATGAGCCAGGGGTCCTTTTTTTAAAAAAGGAGAAAAAGAAAACCCAAAATCCTTAGCGATCAGCGAACAGTTACATCGGTCAGTGATAACTCGGGGAATACATTTGCAAAAACTGATCCAAATGAGTAAGGATAATTTTTTCCTCGATCCTAAACAGACCTGAAACAATAACACGTGCTTAAAAAATGGAAGTTGTTAGATATTCCATCATAAACAGAGGTAAGCAGTCTTTGTGTAGGAAGGATACTGACATTTACAAAAATGCCCTAGCCACCTTCAACATAAACCATGTATCTTGTTTTTCCATGTGTCATTTAATCACTCAGCATTTATTTTTTGGTGTACTTTAATTTGTGTCGCCACAATATTTATTCGGTTGTACTATCTAAAGAAACGGCATTCATATGGATTTTATAAACCATTATCTTTCCACACTTTAGAAACTATGATAGTTTTTGAAAAGGACACAATCGATTAAAAATAATACTGGTATTCTACGCGAAAGATCACTAAACAGTTACATCGGGCATGTTTAATAAAATGTTATACACACACATTGGGGCCGACCAGAGAAACATCTGGCAAATCATACCTGAGATACAGATGTTTTAGTTTGTAGCGATTAACGTACACTGGTGACAATTATATTTATCTGCCATTGGAGACAATAATTTGATTATGGTACTATTCTTGATAATGCCTCTCTAATGGTAGATTGTGAAATTCGATACTCAAATTTTGTTGCTGATTAATTAATATTCTTTCCATTAGATGATTGTTGGTTTAGGGATGAATGGCGCTAATTATAGTAATTCATTTAAAACACTATAATAGTGGGGGAGGGGGGGCAATTTCTTTACTCTTTACTTATTGTAACTATTTTATAAGTTATTGATCAATAATTAATGAAAACTGCTAACATAATAAACATAAACATAGATCGTGTGAGAGATATAGACATTAAACTTCCTCTCACTAATTACTTCGTCATTTTTTAAAAGAATACTATTTTTTTGGTCGGTTTTCTGATAAAAGATACCACACCAGTATCTTTTTTGTCATGTGCTGTAGTTAATGTTATTATCATTGGACGAGTTATTTATCTGTGTAATTGCGTATCGACTTTAAATACGATCATAGCGATGGCTACAGATTCCACATATACAGCACGCAATCATATTCGTGATGTTTGAATAGTATTCAATGTTTTATTTATATTTAAATGTCGAAGTTTGAATAGTTTTCAATGTTTCATTAACATAATAGTCCCCCGAAACGACTAAAATAATGATGTTTTTTTTGCGTCAGAGATATTGCGTGATCTTATTAATTATTGTAGGATGTACAATTAGAGTTCTTTTACCTGTTATTAACTAGTACACGTTATGTTGGTATACAGAGCAATCAGTGTTACTTAACCCTTGTTTTGGAATGAATCAAATTCAAATTAAATTATCAACGTGTAATTCCCATTAACAGAAAAGGGACATTTAATACCAGATCATAAAGGTTTCTTAAAGCGATAATTTCATATTTTCAAAGAAAGTCACAACATAATTATTTCTATGTCTTTTGCTGAATAGGTTGTCAACTCACTATCATACGATCATAGACATTATTCCCCACACTAATAAATCATTGACAGGAAATAATAACACAATTACCTCCCTTGTTGTTCCATTCCCCCATGGTATAGCTATCTTCAAACATTTGAAGTTGAAAATGTTATATTTGCCAATTTCTCAACTGAATTATTGGATTAATAGGGTTTTTCTTTAACAGAGAGAGAGATATGGGGTTTAACGTCCACTCAACACAACCAGGTCATTTCGGGACTAACTTATGGTTTCAATTTTATTTCAATAATTCGCTTGCGCGTAGGGGTCTTTAGCCGTGGGAGGAAACCGGAGTGCCCGGAGGAAACCCACGAGGTTGAGAAGGCGCCCCTATCTCCATGCCACATACGCTCACACCAGGGCTCGAAACCACAGCCGCAAGCCAGAGGTGACCGGCCAGCTAGAGGTCGAAGCGCGGCACTCTAGACCACTAGGCCATCCCAACCCCCCTTTTTCTTTAACAAGGTAGGACTGTTTATAGATACAATCTATTTTAAGGATTTTTTTTAATACATTTTAAATATATGACGTAAAAATATGAAATTGCAGATTTAATGATCAACGCACACTAGTGAAGCGAACACATTCAGATTACGGGTTATATAAAATCTCTTTTATTGTATGTTTTACATTGTAGTGGAGCCGATAAGCGCAATTTTTTCGAAGAATCGTGCAAATGATGATATGGCACAATTGTTCTCCAAGGAATACTTATCAAATCTGCCCGATTGGGCACTTGAAAATCCAAGATGGCCACCCGAAGTTGATGTTTTGCTTTGAAATATTCGTAGTTGTCCGAGTTGCGTGATCTAAATGTCGATTCCTATGTTATAAAACCTGCTGAACAACATTTCCCTGCTCGAAAAGCACTCCGAGACATTATATATATATATATATATATATATATATTTATATATATTTTAATTTCTATAACATAATTATATTAAACACACGATTGTCTGTCTTTCTTCACACTCCGAGGCATATTTTTTCTCCCTTCGCATGTTTATTCAGGAGTTTCATACGTTTACATGTCTTCGCAATGTATGTGGTAGAACACAAACGGTCTCTGTGTGCGATGACGTACATTTGCCCGAAAATTCCAAGAACATCATTAATGTGCTCTTGCAAAACATCGCATACAGAGACCGTCTGTGTGCTACCCTCGCCTAGATTAGCCCGCCAGCCAAAGCGGTTTACCAGGGTATGGCCGATGTTTTACAGAAGCACCTTCTTTGAGCCATAACTAAGAGTTGGGCCAGTGTTGAGGACCAGAGTCAGTAGTCCATCCAATGGATGTGGCTGACTGCTGAAACAAAGGTACTGCCTCTTACACTCCGCCCCCTGACATTGCAAAGGCATGCACACGTATGAAACTCGTGCATAAACATGCGAAGTGAGATAAATATGTCTCGGGATTGTGAAGAAACAAAGACAGTTATAGACATTAAAATAAGATATGTTTCAGAGTGAAGATATGTTTCAGAGTGAAAATATTTCTCGGAGTGCATTCTGAACAGGAAAATGTAGTTCAGCAGGCTATGAAACATAGGAATCGACACTAAGATCACGCTACACCTCTTACACTACACCCCTTACATTGCAAAGACATGCAAAAGTATGAAACTCGTGAATAAGCATGCGACGTAAGATAAATATGTCTCGGAGTGTGAACATAGCCGTACGGGATCGATGACAGTTAGGGGGGCAGAACCCGAAATGCCGGAAAAAAAGTGTTTACAGACAGCGCCGCCGATGTTCTCCGTCTCTCTGAAGCTTACCTGGTATGGCCCCGCAAGAAAATTTTGGAATATTTGACGGCTGCAAACACATTTTCCTGCTATTCCAGCCCGTGAACAAAGCAACTTCAAAGTGGTGTAATATAACCTAATTAAGGTGGCTGCGACTCGAATTCCAATCAATCAATCAATCGTTTACAGTTCACGAAGACGAAACCGTTGGGGAAATTTTTTTAAAAATTTGACTGTCGCTAACGCGTTTTCCTGCTATTCCAGCCTGTGAGACAACTTCAATGTGGTCCAATGTGTCCTACCTTGTAGTTACTCTAAGTAACGTAAATTTGTTTCGGTTCCGCTCTCCACTACGTTACTGCCAGCTCCTAAAGACAACTAACATGAAAATAAGGCTTTTCCCCAACTCTGTTCTAAGACTATTTTGGAATCCGTACCGTCTATTTTTCACCGTGATTCTGCTTTGGTTGCCAGCAGGAATCATTTCTTGCCACATCCGACACAAATTTATAAAAATTCAACACTATTTTCATGTAGAATTGTGCGATACAAATACATAAACAACTTTCATTGAATTGAGACGCCATTTTCATATTAGTTGTCATTAGTAGCTGGCAGTAACATAGTGGAGAGCGGAGCCGAAACAAATTTACGTTACATAAAGTAACTACCTACCTGGCCGACCCAAATTCCAATCAACCAATCAATCATCGCGGGATATGGGGACCTCACCACCCCGAGAAAAATTTGAAAATTTAGCCCCCGCAAATCCGTTTTCTGCTAGTCTAGCCCGTGTAAGAAACTCCAAAAGTGTCCAATGGTTTTGTAACCGAAATCCTGAATTCCACCCATCCAATCAGACTTTTGCAGCTGCATTCATAAATAATCATCGATACCAGACAAAATGTTTTAATCCATAGTCAACTCAGTACAAATTCGTGGTATTCAATTAATTGAAAAGTATAAAATTAGTGTTTTATTAGCGCTCGATGACAATTCGGCGGGCAGAACCCGAAATGCCCGACAGAATTTCGGGTTTACCGACAGCGACGCCGGTCTTCTTCGAGAGGCGAAAATGCAGAGCTGACCTTGTATGGACCCCAAGACAATTTTGGAATATTTGACGGTCACAAACATGTTTTCCTGCCCGTAAAATTAGTGTTTTATTAGATTTTGTACACTTTATTTTGCCATGTAGATGACTTTTTTTCCTCTTACCCATCTGCCCGAAAGTTAGGGCTACAGCTGCCCCCCCCCCCCGTCTCGTACGCCTATGATTGTGAAGAAAGACAGACAATCGTGTTTTAAATGTAAATTTGTTATAGAAATTAAAATAACATATGTATACGTTTCAGAGTGCTTTTCCTGTGAAAATATTTCTCGGAGTGCATTTGGAACAGAAAAATGTAGTTCAGCAGGCTATGAAACAGGAATCGACTCTTAGATCACGCAAATCGGACAACTACAAATATTTCCAAGCAAACCATCAACCTGGGGTAGTCATTTTGGCGGCCATATCTTTGATTTTCAAGTGGCCAATCGGACAGATTTGATTAGTATCCCTTGGAGAACAATCGTGCCAAATTCGATGCTTGTATCATCATTTGCACGATTCTACTGTTATCTGAATGGTCTTTTAGACAGGAAGACACTTTACAGCAACTGCAGTGGACAAGAACATTTAAAAAAAACATTTATTCTGATAAGTTAATCTTTAAATCCATTGACATACATGTACGTGCAATCAAATATTTGACCAAAGTAGAGAACTCTCGCACTCGTTTGGACTGTAGAGAATTGTCTGAACTAACGCAGACTCTTCCATATGTTTTATTAATGTATCGAATACCTCAGGGCACATGAAAATCCTACCACTGTAATATTATTGCGCAGGTTATTAATAACTGACCTTGTCGTTTATCGTATAACCTTGTCTCTTATTTACCTTAGAATGTCTTCCTTTGTGATTTCACGTCATGGCCGTGTAATGCAGTTAGGGCATTATATATTTTATATCATTTTGAGTTCTTAATATTCCAAATTCAATTTAGTATTAAGATGCCACCTATAGTGAATTGTTGTCTTTTTTATTGACACCATTATGAGTTTCTGCAATGTATTAAGTCAAAACTACACATCTGACAATATGTCAGCTTTAATCAGGGATATGAGTATTTATCGCCTTATAGGAAAGAATGACCTTTAAACATTTAAGCTGGGCTCAGCAGGAAAAAATGTCATTACTATACAATAGTATGATGAAAATGGTCAAACAGTGGGATATGACGGAAATTATGCCCGGATAACAGCGCTACGAATTACTTCGATTTCCAATTGTCAAGGGTTCTTTAACATGCACGCCAACATGTACATGGGATTTCGGTCTTTCGTAAAACCCAACAGTGTTTCTTGCCAGGTCATCTGTCCTGAACCACTCACTGGAACGAAATACAGGTCCTCGTATAGTGACCTAGCGCGTTACCCACTGAGCCTCCACGACTCTTTACTTATATGGAGTAAAGCTATTTGAAATCTGATATTTCCTTCAGTTTATTCGGATGGTTACTCCGTGTCCTGAAACTAAATATGCATACCATCACATAACTCTATCGTCCTAACCTTTCAAAGATTTTGCGGAATATTTTGTATCACGGGATTTGAAAGCTATTTGAAATCTGATAGTTCGTTCAGTTTATTCGGATGGTTACTCCGTGTCCCGAAACTCTAAATATGCAATATACCATCACATAACTCTATCGTCCTAGCCTTTCAAAGATTTTGCGGAATATTCTGTATCATGGGATTTGATTGGTAGGTTGATCGGGAGTTCATCAATCACAATCTTCACATCCGAAAACGTGCCCTATACAAAATTAGATGAAATGGATTGAACAAGGGAAAAATAAATATGGACGAAATAATTATATAATTGTGATTATATTGGTTTACAGTTGCCGTGTTTTGCAGGTAATGAACGAATTCGTCAAAATAGACCACGTGATCGAGCTAGTGACGTGTAGTAATGTATGTGAGAATGTCTTAAAAAGGCATCCATACCCTCACAGTAACCCGTCATTAATGTGAATTAAGTTTAAAATGACAGCTTCGGGTCATACAAGTTTTTCATTTTGAAGCTAGTTGTTGGTAAAATACCAGCCATAATTATTGGGGTACGATATAAGCCCTCAACTTCTATCAATTATTTATTTGACTAATTTAAATTCACATCAGCCTTGGTATGTTATACCCCCAGAGGTACAAATAACATGATTGGTCCTAAAGAATGAATCAGAAAAGAATACATTAAGATGGCGCTGGGTATATCTATATATATTATTCATGTACTTCCTTTCAAAGAAAGATTAAATTGTGATATTGGGTGTTAAAATGGTAATATCCCTTCAAGGGATGAAATAACATTACGCTAATTAACGCTATCCAGATATTAAACATTTTAAAATGTAAAGACCATGTTTAACTAAATCTGCACTATGTGCAGTATTTCATTATTAGCAATGTATCTTGTGCACTTGAAACCCTGGTTAAGTTCGGAATTCGAGAATCATCATGTCCTACGACAAATAGAAAATACAATGGACGACAAAAAGCAAGCAACTGCGTTTCTTAAGAGCCCCTAAAGGAAAATCCTAATTTAGGCAATGTTACATATTTGCAGCGAATATGTGAATCTCTCAGCGTGAGAAAATCTGAATGATACGCAACAGAACTAACGTTTACACTACAACGCTGCTTTAATAGTCACCGGTGCCAGTGATTTCATCAAGTAATGTGACTGATTGTTCTGTACAATTGAATGAAATTTTTTTCAACATTTAAAAGATTTCAAGATCGACATATAATTTTTTCTTGTCCGAGGCATCAATGGATCAGCTAATTTACTCTCTTTTGATGGCAGTGGAAGAATTATTGGTTAAATAATCTGGGACCCACAGTGAAGACCTTGCCATTGAAAGAACTTTAAACACATTTGTGATGTTGACATTTATTTGGATATAGAGAAATAACATTAATAATTAATCACTTGTATTAAAGAAAAACATGGGAATGGGTAAAGTACATTATGCCATTAGTACGTACAGGAAGACAACATCACACGCATCAAGTCAACACGATGTAGAGCCGAACTAAATAAACACAACGGACACCAACAAGGCAAGACCTGTCGGAGAGTAGTCAAATTCAAACATCTACATACTTAATGAAAAGAAGTTAGCCTTTTTGAGTAGGTCGATATAAACCGTGATAGAGCCCTTTTTGTAATTGAAGAACACAGTCAAAATTGTATTTGTATATAGTCTATATGGCGGGGGTAGATTGCTATTGTATGAGACTATCAGATAGACTAACTGTATGATTATGACAGCTTGAATTTATGAGAAGAACGTATTAATTGAACAATGCCATGCTTTGTGATATTAAAAAGCAATATTTATAAATATTTGTCCAAACGCTTAAATGTGGTTTTCAATGACAAATGATGTCTGGGCCCGTAGTGAATCGTATTGAATAAAAGTGGGTGGAAAAGGGTCATAAAAATTAAAGATCTGGGTAATACGTTTAATCTGTTATGTCATTTCATGTCTGGAGTTAATTAAATTATCAGAATTGTACACAGCACTCAAAGTGAGAACAGAGTCAAAGTTCTGTAGTTTGATGATTGCTAAATTGAGATCAACTTGAAGTCGGTAATGTAATCAGATCGCAAATATCGTCTTTTATATTTTATAAGTTCCTTTGACAAAAACAGGGATTCGTGCTTTAATATCAATTACAAGTTAAACACGCACCCTGTCTAATTCATGAAATAACAGGTCAAAATAAACTGCAAAGAAAACCATGCACATGTGTCCTAAATATACTTATTTTTCTTTTTCCTTAATCATAAATACTGCTCTCGTATTTATAAGTTAATTGGTCTGGGTTTTGTGAACTGCGTCCGGGGGGAATATTGCGTATTTCCAGTAACAAGACGTAGCCTTCACCAAAAACTTCTTTTTAGCACTGAGATCAAATTTGTAAATTTTTAGCTTATCTCCAGTGATCCAAAACAAAACGTGTCTCAGTGAGTAAAGGCACTGGCTCACTAACCAAAGTCATTATCACATATGTGATGGAACTGGTTAAACTCTTTCCAAATATAGTTTTGATACAGAGAGAGAAATGGGTTTTAACGTCTACTCGACACAAACTAGGTCATTTTGGGACTAACATATGGTTTCAATTTTATTTCAATAATTCGCATGCGCGTAGGGTCTTTAGCAGTGGGAGGAAACCGGAGTGCCCGGAGGAAACCCACGAGGTTGAGAAGGCGCCCCTATCTCCATGCCACATACGCTCACACCAGGGATCGAAACCACAGCCGCAAGTTTTAATACAGAGATCATTGCTACGATAGATGAGTAATAAAGGTTTCAACAATTGGAAGTGACGAACGCCTAAGGAAAACACAGGTTATCCGTCTATATAACTGACTAAAGTGACTAGTGATAAAAGATGTTGTGTGCGACTGTGAGAGGATATCTGGCAATTCATAAAAAGAATTGACTGTCACTAGATAAAAGAACACGAAAGAAAAACAGAAAAAATCCGTGCATTATCATGTTTTATTAGATATAGAAGGAATAAAAACAAGGGAATGTACGGACTTTTTCTATTTTTCTCGTGTTCTCTTATCTAATGACACTCAATTACTTAATTGAATCGTCAGGTATCCTCTTGCAGTCCCATATAACAAATTTTGGTCTTCGAAGGAATTATTAGTGAGCAGAAATTCGACCGTATATATGTTATCACTCGTCACTTCAGGCAATTATATAGAGGGATAACTCGTGTTTTCGTCACTTCCGATTCATGAAACCTTTATTGCGCATCTATCGTAGCCAACGCCGGATTAACCATGGTGGGGGCCCTGGGGCCTGGATTGTGTGGGAGGGGGCCTGATCACCGACCGCGGAGCTGTTCCCGTTGAAGCCAGTCACCGCGAGCGCCGAAGGACCGAAGCCCCGCAAGGGGGGTCTGGTTGGGTACTCCCCCCAGGAAATTTACAGAAATTGGAGGCCGGAAACGTGATTTCCTGGCATTTCAGGCACTTGTGTCGGAACATTTAGAAGTACCTCCCCCAGAAAAAAAAAAAAAATCCTGCCACAAAATTAGCGCATTCTGGGGTTATTTCAGTGGACCAATCCATGCGAGTGCTATGAATTGAGCCCGTTAAATCCGCCACTGTAAGTGAGCAGAGCTACATCAAACCTAATTTTGAAGTCGTTCAGTGATAAATAACTGGGTCACTTGATTCGGAATCGTATTGTATCCCCCGCGATGATTTGATGAATGGAGGCCGTAACATTACAACCAAGCCGGATTTGATTTTTGACGAACGTCTAACACTGTAAGTACCAAATGATAATACGAGATTCTCGGCAAATTCAGCTTATACCCACCACAAATATCAACAACAACAACAGTGTCAGCCTGGGGCAAAATTCGCGCTACTCGAAATAATTGGGACGGGTAATTTGTTCGAGTTATACGATAATTCGAGTTAGATGATGTTCGGTCCGATAGAAGATCTCACGACAATAAAAGACCAAGAGTTACACCCATCACCGGATTACACCGAATTATTGGATGGCGATCGCGACACACCATGGACTGAGGGGGGGGCAAGGACTTCCGGTGGAGGGCCCTCGGAGAATCGGAGGGGCCCCGTCACTAGGTCAACGCCCGTTTGAGTCCTCGGTCCGACCATGCTCGAGGCGCGCAACTGAGATTTTTGTGGGGGGTCTGGGCCCCATGGTGCTCCGTGGTTAATCCGGCGTTGATCGTAGCAATGATCTCTGCGTTAAAATTATATTTGGAATGTGTTTAACCAGTTCCCACATATGTGATAATGACTGACGCCAATATTGTCCTTTAATCCTGATATTGGCCTTACAAATCTATGTTCTTTGGGAAAGAAATTTTATTTTACACACGTTTGCGTGTCCCAAGATGTTCTTCAGGTACTCTAGGCAGAATTGATCGAAATCTGATGATAACCGCACAAACCAAATTTAAATTGTTAAAGTGGCATAAAGACGGGAGAACCCGCGTCGTTACGTCGCTGAAATAAAATATTTAGGTAACTTGTATTCGATGTGTCATGTGTTAAACCAAATTTACTTGGGGTTCCTTTTTTTTATTTTATTTATTTTTTTTTTTTTTTTTGTTTAGAAAAAAATTGAAAAGGTTTATGTTTGCCCAGCTCTTTAGGAGCAAGGAGCTATTTTTACATACCGAATTCACAAGGTAGTTTGTCACTGAAGAAATAGACCATCGGTGTAAATGCGTACTAAGACGCAGGCTTAATTCTAAGTTATAAACATATGATATGTGCCTATAAGGTTTTTCAATCACGTCGCAGAAAAAACTATTTTTCTTGATTAAATCCAGTCGCAGAAAATAAGATTAATGTTATAAATGTGCGCGGTAAACAATAAATACATATAATTTGAATCATCTTTTAACTGTTCTTAAATGGCAGATAATGAGAGTATTTTTTTTTTTACTCACGTTGAATTACATTATCATGATAATTTAGTCAGTACATCCATATCTTATTTTTCACACGTGTTTGGTAAAAGCAAAACGCAGTTATCAAGTACTGTATATTTCGTCGTCCGTGTAAATTAAGTATCATCCCTGTAACTGAAACTTACTTCGATGAATGAAACTCGTTTATTTTGCGGTGAAAAAATGACCACAGATCACTAATTATTTCCCCATTGACTTTAATGTTAATTCTCGTCTCTTAGACCGACTCTAACCTTTTACCAAATATTCGTTGAGTAGACCGCTTTCTACCACAGATGGAGCAACATGTGGCAAACTCTTGCCTAAATGAGTTTCACCACAAAAACCTTGAGATACACAAGCTGGAAGTACAGACAACTAAACATGCAATTGTCGGCCTTCCATTTCAACGTTACCAACCTCACATCGCTTGTATCCATCCGCCACAAAATCAGGATTAATCACCAAAATCTGGTAGAGAATGTATTTTCAAACCCTTTTCTTTGATTCTACACCAAAAAGTCCCCAAAAATCGCCACGCAAAAGGGGAAAAAGGGAAAGAAAGAATAAAAATAACTTTCGGCCTGACGGCGTAGGAATATTTGGTGAGCTATGTCCAAATGTAAGACATGTGAATACAATGCCAAGTCTAAGAAATCTCGTCTACGGAAGCGATAAATAATTAAAAAGCTTAAGTACGAAAACACCAAAGTCTGCTTTGCTTATCAGTTCATCAAGAAATCACTTTTGAGCTGTGTAAGGTTTACCTACAGGCTTGGCAGGCTAGGATTCACATCAAGCTGATCGGGTGTATAATCATTATTTTGACACTGTAGTCTTAAACGCCCGCCCTTATCCCCAGCTTCCCTAAAACACGTTTTCTAGTCGGATGCGGTTTGTTACATAATTCCCATCCGTCGGCTTTTCGGGTAGAAATCATGGAATAAGCTTTATTTTGTAGGTTATGATGTTTGATTACACAAAAACAATGTTGACATTTTTTCTGAGAAGGGGGTCATTATTTGAGGGTAGCCATTTTGCAATAATATTCCAACTTTTTTTTATGTTCACCTTATTTATAATGTTATCGACATACCAACTGTGATTTGGCAATGTATTAATATTGGCAGGGTTCATGACTATATTCCAGACTATTTTCCATCAGTTCATGATGATATTTCCTAGATGGCAACCATTTTTGGCGGGAAAATCGGACGATGTGCTGATTTCGATTAAGTAGTGTTTAGTGTCAATATATATGTTTTCCAGGTCACAGATTGCATTCCTGACATGTACAACCTTGTAAAATGATCACAAGTTCATATACTTAGCATATTACCAAGATGGTAGGCATTTTTGGCAGGAAAATCGGACAATATTCTGATTTCGATTAAGTACTAGTGTTTGGTGTCAATATATATGTTTTCGAGGATTCCATTCCTGACATTTACAACCTTGTAAAATGATCACACGTTCATATAATTAGCATATTACCAAGATGGCAGGCATTTTTGGCGGGAAAATGAGACGATGTGCAGATTTTGAATAATTGGTAGTGTTTGGTGTCAATATATATGTTGTCGGTGTCACAGATTCCATTCCTGACATTTACAACCTTCTAAAATGAGAGAGAGAAATGGGGTTTAAAGTCCACTCGACACAAATTAGGTCATTTCGGGACTAACGCATGGTTTTTTAATTTTATTTCAATAATTCGTTTGCGCGTAGGGGTCTTTAGCAGTGGGGGGGAACCGGAGTGCCGGGAGGACACCCACGAGGTTGAGAAGGCGCCCCTATTTCCATGCCACATACGCTCACACCAGGGATGGAAACCTCAGCCGCAAGCCAGAGGTGACCGGCCAGCTAGAGGTCGAAGCGCGGCACTCTAGACCACTAGGCCATCCCACCCACCCCCTTCCTTCTAAAATGATCACATGTTCATATACTTAGCATATTACCAAGATGGCAGGCATTTTTGGCGGGCAAATGAGACGATGTGCAGATTTTGATTAAGGAGTAGTGTTTGGTGTTAATATATATGTTTTCGGGGTCACAGATTCTATTCCTGACATTTACAACCTTGTAAAATGATCACATATATACGTCAGCATATTTCCAAGATGGCGGTCATTTTTGGCGGGAAAATAGTATGATGTGCTGATATTTATTAAGTATTCGTAGTTGGTGTCAATATATATGTTTTCAAGTGCACAGGTTCCATTTCGGTCAGTAACAACTGTATAAAAATTATTTTTAAGTTCACCTATTTTGCACATTTATGACAGCCAATTTTGGTGTGAAAATGGAACTATATGTGGCTATCGATTAAATAGTCGTCTATGGTACCAGAATATGTGAAAATATTATCACATGTTCACATATTTAGCATATTTCTAATATGGCTTTCATGTGGAGCGGGAAAATGGGACGTTGTGTTGATGTTGTTTTTGTGTCAATATTTGTTTTTCGGGGGCGCAGGACGTGTTGTTTGTGGCAGGACGTTTTCTAAATACATTACTGCAAAGGTTTCTGAATCCAATTCTGCTATGTATAAGCTTGTAGCATGTTTCTGAAAGCCCGTGTCGTGTTTACCCGTTAGGTATATTATCCAATAATGAAAATAGCTCATTCGAGTTGACCACTGAGCTAATATCGATTTTGCAGGAAAATAGCACATTTACTTGGTCGATCGCATTGTAATAGTTGAACTAAGGTCTGATTTTAAGACTTGGTGGCGCCATCGAGAGTTTAACTATGGTTAAAAATGTGAGACTTGCAACTTTTGAAAAGGTAATTAAAAGATTGAAAAGTAGAACAGAAATGTATGATATTAAATATAAAGACTAAAGTGGTATGCAAAGAAAAAAAACAACAAGGACTGCAAATGCAATAGTAATACTTGCTATAAGAAAACTTTATGGCATAGGTTATATTAAAAACTGACCTTAAGATGCGTGTGAAAGGAGTCGTTCAGAGGATTGCTGTTGCGTTGGAAAACAAACTATATCACCACTTAAACGACGCCGTGACCCGTCATTTATGACATATCTGCCATCTCCACTGAAAGCAGTGATGTCAAAGCCATGTCGTTGTGTAAGCGGTGACATACTTTATATCTCCAACGCAATAACATTCCACATGCGCGTTCTACATTCAAGTGAATAAGACGGTTGAGCATGGCACAGTTTCCATAGGCAAGGCGATAGAAAGCCATATACAACTGGGTGTAGTTTTTTCTTTGATGTCCATAGCAGTTATATCTCATAACAACCACTCATGACGTCATCAGAGGTTGATGACGTCATGACAGGTTGATATTTCATCAACCAGGTCGATATATTCGGCTCATACCAACCGCTGATGACGTAGATGATCGAAATAATACAAAGAACACAGAAATAAAATTTTATTCTTTTGACAATAAAAAAACACATTGTTATAGGACAGTTTAGAGCATTCAGTAACGAAATAGACGGCGTACTTATCGGCATATTTAAATCGGTTATCCATACTCCATGTCTAAGATATCTTTCAGAATTTTCTTTCCGCCCACATTATTTCTCCACACACTCCAAGTTTTCTTCAGGCTTTGGATAGATCCTCATCATATTTGCATTCACATCTATTCTATCGTCATTATGGTGACTAAAATGGATTGATTATTCGTCTGACTTCGTTTTACTATCCATTTTGTTTTTGCTTTCAATTCAATTACTCCAAAATGGCGACGTATAAACAAAAATCTGCACGTGATAGCTTCGGTAATTTCCGCTTTTTGGCGGAAACTATCGAGCAATTATTCAATCACTGTTGCCTTTTTTAGAAGAGCCCATTAAATTTAAGGGTGAACGCGTTGTATATGTCAGATATACACCTACTCTCCCTCGGATTGATATGATAGAGAACACTAGGGCTGCGCCCGCGTGTTCTCTTATCATATCAACCTCGGGTACGTTAATATCCTATACTTACACCTGGTACGCACGTCACGGGAGTGTGGTGAGAAAGTATCCCGGTCTGACTGCTAGCTGTGAGGTCATGGTGGGAGCACTTTTCGCGCAATCAGAGCTTGGCCATGAGCGTAGTAAGCGCTTGTTGTGGTTGTGGCAGACTCATGATGGGCATGTTGCGTAAGCACCACGCTGCCGCTATGCAATCTTTGCCCTCATGTCGGAAATAGGCTTTGCTTTCCCAGGAAAATCGATGATAAATAAATGCTAATAATGTGTTTAGAGAACGTTCCACCATCTTGTAAATATGCTAAAGTGGTGAAAATACGACCATTTTACGCAGTTGTATATGACAGAAATCGAATCTGCCTCCCCGAAAACATATACATTGTCACCAAAGTCATCTACTTAATGGAAATCGTCCGATTTTCCCGCCACAAGTGGCAGCAATATTGGTAATATGCTAAATATCTGAACATGTGATCATTTTACAAGGTTGTAATTGTCAGAAATTGATTCTGTGTCCCTGTAAACATATATATTGACACCAAACACTACCACTTAATCAAAATCTGCACATCGTCTCATTTTCCCGCCAAAAATGCCCGCCATCTTGGTAATATGCTACGTATATGAACATATGGTCGTTTTACAAGGTTGAAAATGTCAGGAATGGAATCTGTGACCCCGGAAACATATATATTGACACCAAACACTACTACTTATTTGAAATCAGCAGATGGTCCGATTTTCCCTCGCCATCTTGTGTAGTACTATAAGTCTTTATTCTTCACGCTGTATTCCCTTCCGTGACCAAGGTATAACAATACTACAGTTCAGGTTCTTTTCTTTAAATATTTTAATTCAATAAACTGGAAGCGTTAATTACAATTCTTCCTAGTCTCAAATAAGTGTATGGCTGGTATGACAGGCGGTGTGAGTTCTGCCGAATTCTACCTGAGCAGCCTATTTTATAATGTCCCGCCCTAATTGGATTACGCCAGTGACTGACCACCGTCTCGATTCCAAATATGGAACGGGCATACCCTACACCTCGCATCGGGCATGGACTCCTTACCAAATTTAGTCCGCAGACACATTCCAATAATATGGCATCATATGATAAATGTGTTCATTAACCCTAAGTTCAATTCATGCATCATGTCATCGCAGACCTCCCGTGTTGTTTCGGGTGTCTATAACTCTGTACACCGTAATTAAACAAGGCCATAATATATTCGGTTATGAATTAAGAATCAATAATTTGTAAAGGTAACAATATTATTTCAACAATTCCTTGTCTATGAATTAGAAAACAATGTCGCAACTGCAATATTGTTACACTTGGAAATATCATCATCAAATGATGGAAAACAATTTGAAAGTCATAAACCCTTCAAATATCAACACATTGCCAAATCACAGTTGATATGTCGGTAACAATATAAATAAGGTGAAAATAAAAAAATAAGTTGGGATATTATCGCAAAATGGCAACCCTCAAATAATGGCGTCCTATACTATGAAGACCCACTCAGAAAAAATGTCAACATTGTATTTTTGTAATCAAACATCAAAAACTACACAATAAAGCATATTCCATGATTTCTACCCGAAAAGCAGACGGATTTACATTGGAGATCGGACTATTCATCTCAACTCTTAATTATAATATGCCAAAAGTGTTAAAATAAGCTATAGGTTCCAGAGGTAGGTGATTATTTAATTACAACAGTATTAGGTTTTAACCAGCGGATTTGATATTTGCCATATATAAAAGGCTACCAAGGCTTCTTGGTAGTATTTAACGGAGTATACCGGATGTCAAAATCTTGTGCAATGGTCATAATAATGAACTTACAATAATCCAGAAGTGTATTTATCGATACAACATTTGGTTATATGCTAATTTTAAGTTGTAGAAGTGTAAATGCGGGTACTTAATTTCTAATACCGAAGTTATTACTGATTTTGCTATGTAAATGTCGGGAAGTAATGACGGAATTGGCAAAAAGGGACAACGATCTTTATAATATAGGGGCTATACTATATATCGGAAAACAACCGAAAAACAACATATTATACTAAATACCGGAAAACACCGGAAAACACTAAATACAGGAAAACACACTACATACCGGGAAAACAGACAAAAAAAACCCCTAAACCTAACCTTAACCCACAACCGTAAAACCTAACCCTCACCCACGCACACAGAGGATCAGGCCCCGGGCTACTTATTTAGTGTGTTTTCCGGTATGTAGTGTTTTTCCGGTGTTTTCCGGTATTCAGTATAACATGGTGTTTTCTGGTTGTTTTGGGGTGTTTTCCGGTATAATATTATAGTATTGCCGTATTATAGAGTCGATGTGTCAGGACAACATTGGTGTCAGTCATTATCACATATATGATAGAAATGGTTAATCACTTTCCAAATATAATTTTAACACAGTGATCATTGCTACGATAGATCGGAAGTGACGAACGCGAAAGGAAAACCCGAGTTATTCCATATGTGATAGAACTGGTTAGACACACTCCAAATGTTATTTAACGGAGAGATCATTGCTAACATAAATGAGTAATAAAGGTTTCATGAATCAGAACTTACGAAAGCAAAAGGAAAACACGAGTTATCCCTCAATATAACGGACTGAAATGACGAGTGATAACAGATACATGGGCGATTTTCTGCTCATTAATAATCGGTCGATTACAATTACATATGCATTTCTTAATAAGCTTTGTCAAGGGTGCGCTTAATGTCGTCTTAGTGCCTCGAGTTTTCAAGTGACCGCAATACAGTGTTATAAGCACACACATCCTCCCATTAATGATGATGTATTTCAGTACATAATGTTTTATAGATTATTGATCAATTAATTAGACACAATTTTATATAATATTGCGCTACTTATTGTATAAATATATATCTCAAAGAGGTGATGCCGTGAACTAATGGCAACTTTAAATTAAATCGAAAGTAGCATTCTTTCTTACACGCGCAACTCGACCATGCGTTCTCCCAGTACGTCATCACAGCCATCGTGGAATTGTGACATCATATTGGAAATTGCGAAATTGTCCAAGGAACAAGAATGCAAAGTTTCATGTCGATCGTACATGAATTATCGAAGCCTTAGATTTTTTCGGTGAGTGTAGCCCCAAGAATAACAAGACCAATCATTGCGAGCCAGATCCTGGTGCAAAAAATATACCATATTTTAGTCCCTTAAAAACACGGTTATAAGTGTTAAGTGGACGTTTATAGGCGAAGTTAGGAGAACCGTCCGTTTTTCGGTCAGAAACATCAGAAAATGAGGAATATTAATTTGCTTTTTACTTAACATTTGTAAATTAAAATTGTTGTAAAAGAAAAATTGTGTAACTAATTGAAAATAAATGACCACCACATCTTTGTGGAAAATTCATTTTAGTAAATGACTGATTCACTCTGAAAATTTGGGTGACAAAGAAAAAATTGTCAAATAGCCTCAGCTCCACCCCGAAAATTTGGGTGACAAAGAAAAAATTGTCAAATAGCCTCAGCTCCACCCCTAACTGAGATTCGACCTTATGCCTATGTCGACGTTAAATCTCATTTCTACTTCGCTTGAAGTAATATATATAAGGCAATACCATTCGTTAATTGCATTAATTAACCTATAAGGATTAATTTAACCCTGAAAAACATTCAGACGAAATTAACTTACAATAATGAGGAGATTACAATAACTTTGAATCCATTATTCAGCTTTCTGAAACTTCATATTCCTAATAGAGCGCGGTGATACTTCATTAACGAGGACTAGCTAATATTGCAGATAGGTATAGATTAAATAAGATACCATAATATACCAATTTAAGAGTTTTACAGCCTTGAGAACGTTTTCGGGGTGAATATTCCTCTTAACATTTTTATACGCCCACATTTTCAGATGGACGTATATTGTCTTCACCCCTGTCGGTCATGAATTGTTTGTGGACTCTCTACAGGTCCCAATTCTTAACCGATTTTGACGAAACTTGAAATATAGGTTTATCTCCAAACGATATCGGCTGCTTTCGATAATGACATGTATCGGCTCAAAACTTCATGGCTTATGGCCCCGTGATTGTCCGAAAAATCACGTTTTTAGTTTGTGGACCCAATAGAGGTCACAATTTTGTATCGATTTTGATGAAACTTGAAATGCATGTTTATAACCCAAAGATGTTGGGTTTTTTCGATATTTGCGCATATTTCATGTTACATCCTGAATAATGGCTCCTGATTGTACGAAAATCATCTTCTTAAGCTTGTAGTCCTTCTGGAGGTCACAATTATTATCCGATTAAAAGAAACGTTCGGACCAACATTGCCGGACAAAATTGACGCCGCTTGTCATAGGCGTATCGGGAAATTTTTGACTGGGGGGCGGTGGTGGTTGGTGCCCAAAAATGTAGTTAGGTTCTTAATATGTTAAATAATAATAATAATAATAATAACTTTATTTTCTTATAAAACTACAATGTGGTGGATACTATCTGAATGACGGGTAATGGCAACTACAATTTCATATTATTAATACAAAATATATAGGTTCATGTACCAGGCATGTAAGATGGAAACGAAGTGTGCAGATTCTTTTACTAAACTAACGGACCGAGTACCGACTATATTTCCGATCCGAATGCTGCTAAGGAAGTCTTTGGGTTGTTTTTTTTTACAAAACCACGTATGAATAAATATGCAATTTAAGTGATTCTGAGGAGTTTTTACTAAATAAAAAAAGTTCAATTTATATTTGAAGGCCCATGACAGGTTCTACAATATGTTTATGTAACTGTAACCCGTGGCTTACTGTACTCCAAACAATAGAGGGTTCGAGTCTTAAGATTTCTATGTAACTGCCTAACTATGGACACTCTGAATTTAAATTCGCTGTTAAATTGGACACATTCAAGAACACAATTTTTTTTATACAACTTTTACAAAGTACAATTGTGTGCCCAAATTTTCCCAGCATTTGCTGCCCGAAATGGGGGGACGGCCGCCCCCCCCCCCCCGAACCCCCAGCTCGTACGCCTATGCCGCTTGTACGCGAATAGTGTAATAATATGGTGTATAACGTTTGTGGACCCTGTAGAGGTCACAATTTAATCCGATTGTGATTAAACTTGAAAAGCATGTTTATAACCCAAAGATCTTTGTTCCATTCCTTATTTGCGCATATCGGATCGTAACTTCCTGAATTATGGCCCCTGATTATACAAAAAATCGTCTTTTTTAGCCTTTGGTCCCTCTGGAGATCACCATTATTATCCGATTTAAAAAAAAACCCGTTTGATTATATCACCGTAACGAAGGCTGAGTTTGAATTTCGTGAAAATCTGACTAAAATTGCCGGACAAAATGACTGCCGCTTGCACGCGAATGGTGTACAGATATGGTAAATAAAGGTTGTGGACCCTGTAGAGGTGACAATTTTAGTCCGATTTTGATGAAACTTGAAATCCATGTTTAAAACTCCAAGATCTTGGTTCCTCTCGATATTTGCGCACATGGGATCGTAATTTCCTGAATTATGACCTCAGATGATACGAAAAATCATCTTAATTAGCTTGTGGTCCCTTTTTTTGTCACAATTATGATACGATTTTAAAAACCGTTTGATTTTATCACCGATACACCGTAATGAAAGTGGACGCAAACTGCCTGACAAAATGGCCGCCGCTTGTACGCGAATAGTGTAAAAAATAAATATGGTAAATAAAGGTTGTGGACCCTGTAGAGGTCACAATTTTAATCCGATTTTGATGAAACTTGAAATGCATTTTTATAACACAAAGATCTTAATTCCGTGGATATTCGCGCATACTGGATCGTAAATTCCTGTTCTATGGCCCCTGATTGGTCGAAAAATAGCATTTTTACCTTGTGGATTCTCTAGAGGTCACAATTTATATTCCCATTTTAAAAACCGTTGAGATATATCACCATTCCACCATAATGAAGGTTGAATTGGAATTTCGGGAAAATCGGAATGAAACTGCCGAACAAAATGATCGCTCTTTGTTTCCAAATTTATAATTTAAAGGTTATGGACACTCTAGAGGCACAATTTTCATCCAATGTGGATGAAACTTAAAACATATCTTTATAATTTATATTCCAAAAATCTCAGTCCCTTTCGATATTTGCGCATTTCAGACCACAACTTTCTAGATTATGTTCCCTGATTGTACAATATGTGGGCGTATCCTGTCTCGCAGCCGCTGGTTTAAAGATCTAACAGAAAGGATACAGAATTAAATGTGGCACGCACATTAGGTTGGTTCAAAGAAATCTTTGTATTACAACAAATGTAGTATAGACGGAAGTTCAAATGATTCGGTGGAAATATAAATACATTCGTCATATAAAACAAACACACACACACAAACACACACAATCACACAATTCATCATAAGGTTTGTTACATTTTTTATACACACGGAGACTAAATAAATACATCTTCAAGTTCTGTTAGTGTTTCGTCTAATTGTTTATGATCTAAGTTATAAATATACTGAGCGCCATAGAAAACGCATCACTTAGTTTTTCGTATACAAAATGATCCCGTACGTTTTGACCCCTCTGACTTCGTACCGTTGATTACAGATTAAACATCCATAAGTGTACAATTAATGTGTTGTTATTGATGTTTTCCCATTTGAATATTGTTCACAAGAAGAAGCAAAATAAATAAGATATTTTTACAGGATCATTTTGTTATACGAAAAACTAAGTGATGCGTTTTCTATGGCGCTCAGTATATAAAGTCCCTTACTTCTTCTAGGTCAGAATCAAAGTGTCGATCAGCCAACCACCTTCGTATCTGTTTTCAATAGACAGCGTAAATATCGCATGGTTTATAAGCTCTTGGCAATGCACTGTACCTTTTATTGATAATCGCATGCTAAATTGATTGGAATTTACATCTTTAAAGCCACAACGGGTTTACATGTAATTCCTCCTTGAGGTCAAATTTACATTAACACCGGTTCATCTTGTAAGACCGCATGTCCAATATGGAAAATAGAACTGGCATTTCCGCCGTTCGAAATTCAGTCGCTTTTGTTGCATGATAGCTATGGATACATAGTCGATTAGTTCCACGTGAGCTTTTGGCCCGCGGACTATAGACGCCACATTGACAGATTGGAGGGAATAGGATCAACAATCCTTATTAGCACTTTATAGATGGCATAAAAGACTATGTCTTTAAATTAAATGTGTGTAAAAGTAGAGCTGTTCTTAACCATAATATATCAGCAATTGATGGACCAATATGTATTACGCAATTGGTAATTAGTGATTAAAGACGTATGATAAATCACCCCACCTGATGCACCTAATAATGTCTTTTATCAGTCCGCCATTTTTTAATAGTAAGTTCGCAGGGTGACAATGCATAATAGTGTATCTGCACTTAATGGTACCAAATTGATGGCTAATTAATACGTCTTATTAAAGATAAGATAACCAGAAGTTTATATGCATTGTTTAATCTGGTATTGTCGTAGGATGTTTAGCGGCAAATATAATAATGTATTCTCTCGGTACGCTGTTTTGTGTTTTGCTTTTAATGGCACGTACGAAGTAGTGATTATGTTACGGACTTAAATTCTCGTTTATAATTACTAAAATAGCGAAGTTTGAATTTCGGACGATTTTTGTTTTAATTTTTCCAGCCTGTAATTTTAAAATGGGTATGCGTCTATGCATTTTATCAATGGAAAGAATTTTTTTTATCTTAAACATGCGTTGTGTAAGAGCTTAATCGGTCTATTGTGGGTCTTTCATTGGGCCTTACATGTTATATTTATCGGACATTTATCACCACGACAAGACCATGATCAACTCTCGATATCATCAGATGCTTCCTATTTAATTTAAAAATGACCAGTACGGTTAAGTGAGGCTTAACTTAAAATGACCAGTACGGTAGTTACGATCAATGCACAACCAATGTTAACTTTGCTCAAGAGTAATTGGAATGAAATTTTCAGTATATTATTCATTATCTATTTTTGAAATATTTTAACGAGACAGCCCAGATCTAAATCTTACATAATGTCATTTTAAGGTAACGTATGAAATGTCAGAGATGGTATTTTTCCCCCGAGACAAGGTCTACTCTGATAAGAGTTATTGTATGTGCACGGGAGGCCAAGGCAAACCAATAGGGAGTGGGCTAAATTTCTAGCGTGGTTTGTCCTTCTTCCATTATCCCAGGTTAGGTGCAAAAGAGTAGGACGTTAAACCCCATTTCATTTGTCTGTGGTGTTGGACGGAGAGTCTGCCAAATATCCGTGCCTGGTCATCCGAATGGATACAATACCCAGAGGTCCCGTGTACACGTTGGCGTGCTTGAAAAAGAAGACGTGAAACCGAAATGATAGCAAGCTGCCAAACATCCTTTAGTACGTCCAACCTGAACAATTAGACAACACACGACTTGGCCAACACTTATGCGCCATGTTTGATACTATTGATCCAGCATTGAAATACCACAAGATTTTGCTCGACCCATGCCGGCATTCGAATCTGCGACATTAATAAGGATCCTTACTATATATTTTGTGAAGTTGATTAATGGCTCGTTTGTTTTTAAAGCAATTGCGTTGTATGTTGATGTTTGATTTATTCATCCGCCTGGTTAAATTCTGTCCTACCTATATTTCACATTTAACGATTACAGATTGATGTACTAGTTTTTCGCAATTTATTTCTTATGATGGCTTCTGTGTTTCGTTGTCTGCTTATTGGGTCAATATGGCGACCCTGTCCTGAAGTATATCAATAGATAACCATGTGAATGTCTTCTATTTTGAAACCATTGATGAAAAGGAATTTATCAAAGGAGCCATATCCCTATCATTTGAGACCTAGAAATTGCCACAACTGATTTACATTCAATGGTTTCCGTTTTTACTCTAATTTCAAATCAGTTATGTTCGGCGAAATAAGCCAGCAGTGTCAATCGAAAGCAAATTTGTAGCGTCTGGTTATTCCAGTCTACATACGCCGTTTGATTTGGTGCAATGTGTCTAGCCTCGTTCCTCGAGTCTCTTGTTACAACTGGGGTTGAAACGCATTATGGTACACGATTCATGGACCGATAGTAAAATGTTTATTTTGTCTTAAATGTTGAATATCAGAAGCCCATCTTCACAACATCAATGTTGATTTAAATTGACAAATAATTCGTGTTTTCCATGTTGAAGATTGTGAATGATATTGAGTACAGACTTAGCTACTTTAGGTAGCCAAATGTTATTGTGTTGATGTATCCTAATACGGCTAATGTTCATTGGTTTAGTCATACTCGTTTCATACATCTAACTCAACTGTGCACTGAGTTAAATATGTCTACTTGTATTCGAAGTACCACGTGTTGTCTACTGGCCAATCAAATATTTTCCAACATTTACGGAGTTTTTGCACCGAATAATGAATACAATTTGAACCATACCGACTGCATTAATAATAGTCCTTTACTGGCATAGGCTTCAAACTATATGGTAGATTTAGAGAAATGACATTATAATTCGTGGAACATGCTACTGTTTCAATAATGAAGAATTTGTTTTTCCCGCTATAAAAACACAATTAAACATGAACTTGCCGAGCGACATATCACCGCCATTAACTGTACAAACACTCGATCGATTACAGACCAGTTGAAATTAGTTGATATACCAAAATATTTCACTACAATTAATTCACAATGGAAAAAGGAAACTCGAAAACCAATTAATCCCCTTGAGGCATTATCGCCCGGCAATTTGAAAAAAAAATAACGCCTTTCATAATCACCGAATATAAATTGCTAAAGGTATTGAAATAAAAACTCAAATTTGCTAGAAGCCCATAAATAATATAACCTAATTTGTTTTATCCAAATGTATGTAGAATGGCGTCCAAGCCATTTCATATAATCCCCTATAGTTCCCATGCAGTCTGGCTCCGACAAATGCCGTATGTAGGGAACGTAAAAATATGTCATCATAATGCGCCGAAACTGTATTGCTTGGTAAAGGACACTAAATTGATAACATTATAACCGGCCAACTTGCTCTGGAGTCTGGCATGTGGCTCATCAGATGTGGATGCAAGAGTTACAGCCCATGTAGTGCGTGTACTTGTAGCTGCACTATGAATGACTTAGAATATAGGGTATTTTACACTTGTTGGGGTGACCCATTCATATAAAATTTCTCTACAGAAAGTTGGTCTCGACACGGCGAATCTGAACGCTTTTCCCAACTGATGATCGCTCACTCCGCAGTATGTTAATTATCGGCCGTGGAGTCTATGAGACTATAAATAGCCATTGCACGTGCACTTCTCTACAAATTTACAACTATTACAGACGTAAAAAATCTATTGTTGACGACTTTGAATAGCAGTAAAATTTAGCTTCTTGGTGATTACATCACCTGTAGAAATTACGTTCGTTTTATTTTTTCAATTGCTTTATCATTAACTGTACCGTTAGGGGCTGTATATTTTGGTTCAGTACAAATGATATCTCTGAATAACGTTCGTCAACAAGAACATGATACTAGCAATAGTTTTACATTTCTTTTTCCAGCTTTCTGTTATGTTTCGTAAATAAAAAAGAAGTCTTGATTATCCGACCTGTCAATTAGACGTAGAATGGTCGGTAGACTGGTTAAGCGAGACTAATTTCAAAACAAGGGAACATAACTTCTTTTACTCAAAGGTGTCTGGATGTTATGGACGACACACGAAACCATTTTTCAGTCTATTATTTTTAGACGGTTAAATGGTCAATTCTTATTAAGTACAACATGGCCGTTTATTTAGTGACTGTAAATGCTCGAAACTGACTTAAGGCTTGGTAAATATATAAGTATTGTGGTGTAATTGTCGAGATATTTGGAGATATTCATTTGTACATACATCCTGTGCCTCTCTTTTCATAAGTGACCCATGTGGCCCTGGTGCCCCTGATGGGCATGTATGTGGTCTTATCGTATCGCCCATATGCTCCTATGCACATAATAAGAAAATACATGGTAATGGGGGGGGGGCGAATGGTTAGCACGTGCGTGCTGTATAATAAAGCCTCTCATCGAGTCAACTGGCGTGGTTTCGAATTCCCGGTTATACGTGACAAGGAGTATGGTCGCCAGTCCAACCTCGTGACTTTTCTCCGGGTCCTCCGGTTTCCTCCCACTAATAAAGACCCCTGCGCGCAAGCGAATTATTGAAATAAAATTGAACCATATGTTAGTTCCGAAATGACCTAGTTTGTGTCGAGTGGACGTTAATACCCATGTTTCTCTCTCCCTCTGGTAATGCAGGGACTTTTCTAATTTGATCGTTTTTTGTTATCTAGCGAAAGTGAATTCTTTTCATGCATGAGACCGGAAATTATTCCAGTTTCTAAGACACCTTAACTACTTCGTATTTAAGATTTCCACACAACTAACATTTTATTTTGTACTTTTGTATACAAAAACCTTAGGATAATCACATTTCCTAAATAAAATGTCAGGTTCTCGAAACGTAAGATCAACATTTATAATATATGAATGGTAGGTCGTGTTAGAACAGCTTATTAAACATTTTAACAATTACATTATTCCCTTTACAGAAAAGCTTTTTCACATTATTCCAGTTACAGAAAAGCTATTATATTAACAAACAATACAATATAATCGAATTGATTGATGTCATCACGACTCTAACTAAGTTTTAAAGGATATATTAATTACAGACAATGATGGTGTAAGTGCTACCCTATTTATTCAAGAATGGTTTTGTCTAGCCTTAGTATCAGGTGTCACTACAGAATATGAATGGTCATTCAAACCAGTTTGTCTAAGGTCAGCATTGTGAAATAAGCTATTCATTTACAGAAGGACGTCCACTACACAAAACCTTTTCAAAGCCAAAATATTTTTATATTTATAAAAACGACCTCCGGCCGAAGGAAATGTCATGTATTAATTCCATTATCGAAAGAATTAATAGTCATGTTTTCCATATAAAAAAAAAATATTTCGAGAGCTAAGTCAATGCTCTCATATATGACATCGACCTCGAATCATTTCTGATAGGTTTTGTTTTAACGTTATAGTAATTCCAATTCGCCCTTTTATCAGTTAATAAACAATTAACCTAATAAAAATTTTAAAGCAATGCCAAGGAAAACGAAAGTAGGCCTATACTGAAATCGTTAGACGGAATGATAATTTGATCGATTTTTGGTCGAATGAATTCCAATTTACTTGTCAATATTGAAGCAATAGCTTATGACCCATTGGACTGCACTTTTATTATGATTATCCAGCTTTGTTGATTGAGCACAGCTAGTTGAAGTCGATATTTCAAATTTCACATTCCATTGTTTATGTTGGTTTGTTTGTTTTCAATCAGATATTCTTCATTACAGTCCCAACATGTCTAGAGCAAGGTCTCGGCAAGGAGGATAAGACCACGGCCAATCAAAAGTACTTTTATTGAATCAATTTTCGTTTTGATTCTGAACTTTAGTCATGTCCCTTGATTTAAACAATATTTTATTCAAATTAGATAGATGTTGTATACATACACAGTCTGGAGGTAAGGATTCAAAAACAAGCCAAAGGCTTATATTAATTCGTCTCCTAATACAGTAAATACAACTGTGATATGTACACTTTAAAGTTTCTGTTTTAGACTTTTAAAACATGTTCATCTTTTAATATGATCAATAATACTCATATCTATTAATTACATAATAGTCTTTAGCTTAAAACCATACATATATTTGGGACTTTGAAATACATGCGCATGATCTAGCCTGTCGTGACTTTAATAATAAAACGCTGTAACGCCTGGTTATTTTTGATGCTCTGACTTTTAAAAATAAGAAAGATTACTGACATGTAATTATTTTACTTTAATGGCCAGACAAACTGCTGTTCTCTTTCCGTTTAGGATTTTAATAATTTTATAATGTTCGAGTCTAGGTAACGTTTTGTGTGATAAGACGTGGAATTTTATTTTTTTAATTTGCAGACATTGTTTCACCATTTTGCCTGAGGATAGAAATTGTTAAATGTACATACTACGTAGTTGTTTAGGGCTATGTATAAACTACGTGGCCAGATTTCAATAATATCTTCTTTCCGAACGTGTGCAATCCCGCTATAATCTATTAGCACGTGGTTTCTTGTGGTAAGTTCACGAAAATATTGGTTTAATTTACTCTGATGCCTGAATGAATGCATCCAATCTGTTTCACAGAGAATTACTTACGAATTATCTCTGTAACAGACGACTGTCCACAACTCGTGCATTGACTTCACGTGGCGTCAGTCATTGGCTCAACGGCTCGTTCACTGCGGGATCAGTTTGGAATGCATCGTGTAATGCATGAGAAAAATATATACCTTGTCTAAGTCGGAAGGCGGAGAGTAACGTATGTTGTTTTTGATGTCTAGAAAAACTAAGTTTTTCGTCACTGCATTAAGATCTAATTATGCTTCTTTATCACTTTTCTGTTATTTTTGAAGTTTAATAACTTCCGGTCGTTAAGCCTTATTCAATATCAGCTAAAAAAATTTGTTGATTCCCTTTCTCTATCGTGACAACTACAGCAATGACAATCGAGACTATACTGTTCTGCAAACGACGATAACTCTGCTCAGAATGAAGTAATTTGCCTTGAATTTTCCATATTTCCCCTTTTCATTATCTATTTTTTTATCTGTTATATCGAAAACTGGCAGCTGTTTATCTAAATATTACATAATGCATCTTTAAACATACATTATACAAGAGCTAAATCTGCCCATTGTAGGGCCCGGTTCCTAGAAAATTCTTAAAGTAGACACAAAGTTATGCTTCACTTTTATTTACGTAAGAATCTTTATAAAATACCGTCTCTAGATAATTATCAAGACCGTTCTTACGTAAGCACAAGCCAAGTACGAGTCTAAGCACATTGTGACTGGTAAACTGTGACTTATGAGGCTCTCTAACGTCATAAAAACAGTTTTGGTATGTGAATTACGTCATAAATTTGTCGTCTGCTTCCCGGCAAATGGTCTATTTAGATGCAGTTGATATGTCCCCTATACACATATGAAATGTGGTACAAGCTTAAAAAGCAAAAAACAAAAACGCACGCACGCACCTGCAAACACTCGAAATAATTGTGAGAACGCCTGATCTTAAAATAGCCCGTGTGTTTGTGTTGTTTACTAGGACTAGATCTAATTGGTAAATAAATAAGATGATTTCAGGGTAGACTACAAGATGGGAAATTCAAAAGAATTTTCTCTGCCTTACAATTGTCTCTTAGGTATCAAAAGATGTAGGAAATGCCATGGAATAACTAACTGTCAGCCATCTTGTTTGAAGCAGAAACAGGCTTAAGGTTAGTAAGCACCTTGCTTAGATTGACAATTTTAAGAACGAAGTTGTGCTTAAGTTTTTTCTTGGAACACCAAATAACGTGCTTGTGCTTACACTGGAGTCTACTTAAAATCTAAGCACAAGAACGTTCTTAGGAATTTTTCTAGGAACATAAAATAAGATAAGTTTACTTACATGCAAAGTCTACTTAAAATCTAAGCACAAAAACGTGCGTAAGAATTTTGTAGGAATCGGGTCCGATTCCTAGAAAGTTCTTAAAAGTAAGCACAAAGTTATGCTTCACTTTTGCTTACGTACGAAACTTTATAAAATACCGTCTCTACGTGAGCACGTTTTTACGTAAGCACAAGTCAAATACGATTCTGAGCACATTGTGACTGGTGAATTGAGACTACGATGCTCTCTAACGTCATAAAAACAATTTTCGTATGCAAATTACATCGTAAATTCGTCTGCATAGAGTTATAAATAGATCAATGACGTTAACTTCCCGGCAAATAGTCGATTTAGATGTATACTACTCAAAATAAGTTAAGGGTCAAACCTTAGAAACCATCAACTGAAGCTCAAAACAAGGCTCCACAAAACTGTTTGCATCGCCAAAACGCAGTGGGTACGACTTTTTGGAGTTGATTATGTCCTTGCACGTGTACTATGCATTTTTCATGAACAGTTTTGGCATAAAAAAACATTCCATGACAGTGCTGCTCTCAGTTGAAATTTCAACATGGTCAGGCGTCAGCTGAGTGAACTTGACAGACGAAGAGGCATTCCGTGGCTTCAACAGGGTTTTACACAGAGGAATGTGGCACAGAGATTCGGTTGTAGCCAGAGTGTGATTGGGAGACTATGGCAGCGTTTCCAGGCAACCAATTCAATTCAGAATCGCCCATGGTCTGGTAGGCCAAGATCGATGTCGCAACGTCAAGACAGGCATGTCATTCAAATGGCCTTACGTCTATGCAGACGAATTTACGATGTAATTTGTATACGAAAAATCTAGCCCCCAGATCCATTCACTCTTTTTGAATTGTGTTGTTTGTTTTTCTCTGAGTATGATGTCCTGTCCATATATTTGTTTTGTGTAGAATTGTATGTGGCGCAGTCCCCCTGCACTTACTATTACAGCGAGATGTCTGAGAGATGAACTGCAAGAAATGAAATGCAAGTGGTGTTCAGGTATCGGACCAGACCATAAGAAATCGTCTGCGAGCCCACAACATTCGATCGCGACGACAAGCGGTTCGACCACCTCTTCTTCAACGTTATAGGGCAGCACGTCGTGACTGGTGCACACGTCATAGAGACTGGAGACGGCGACAGTGGGGCGGGTACTCTTCACTGATGAGTCCCGATTTGTATTACAGTTCAATGATGGCAGACTTCGCGTCTGTAGGCGACAAGGAGAACGATTTGCTTTGACAACGCCATCGCTTTGGAGGTGGTACGGTAATGTTTTTTCGACGTCTGATCGATAGCATGCCTCGATCACGTGGTGGTTTCACTCGTTATTAACAAAGTTATCGAATTTGAGACAGTTTTGTTGGACCTCATTATGCTCAAAATGGCGAATTTTCATCAGATCCTCAGAATAGTTGTGTATAAAAAGTGCATATGCTTTGCATAACAGACTCAACATTGAGACATATTGAACTCATTCTGACCAAAAGTGTGCCTAAAAGTTTTGATTTAAATGTTCCCCGTGTCTAATAAAATGTCAAACAAAAATAATTGGTTGACCCTTAACTTCTTTTGAGTAGTATATTTTACAAATGAAATGAAATGAAATAGGGATTAACGTCCTACTGTTTTGCTCCTAAACTGGGCTAATGAACACGGGCATACGCCATACAGGGTGCTATGAGGGGAAACTTTGCCCAGTTAACGGCGCTACGGCCTACTCTTATATCGAATTCCAACTGCCAAGGGATCTGTTACGTGCACGCCAATTTGTACACGGGACCTCATTTTTTAATCCCATCCGAACGACTAGACAGCTGTCTTTGTCAGGCCCTCCGTCCTGCATCCCCGACAAGGGGAAACCACGCCGGAAAATCTGCATGATCATTCTCGGCCAATGCAGGGATCGAACACCCGACCTCCAGGCTAGCGAGCCAGCGTATTACCTGTGATGAACCTGATGCCTTTGACATAACCCATTGGCCTACAACCAAAAAAACTCAAGCACATGCAAACAGGCGGAATGATTGAGAGAGCGCCTGATCTTAAAGTAGCTCGCGTTGATTTTAAGAACGAAGTTGTGCTTAAGTTTTTTCTTGGAACACGTAATAATGTGCTAGTGTTTACACTGGAGTCTACTTAAAATCTAAGCACAAGAACGTTCTTAAAAATTTTCTAGGAACACAAAATAAGATAAGTTTAGAGAGAGGGAGAGAAATGGGGTTTAACGTCCACTCAACACAAAAGATAAGTTTACTTAATTGCAAAGTCTACTTAAAATCTAAGCACAAGAACGTGCTTAAGAATTTTCTAGGAATCGGGCCCAGGTCTTTCTTTAAGCCCGAAATATCTAAATTATTAACTAAATATTAATTAACTTATCTAGACCCTAATCAACGCTTGATGTCATCGCTAGCCTGCTATATTTACTGGATTAGGATCCGATTTGCTGCTCAACTTTTATTCGTGAATTAATCATGAAATGGATAATCGAGACGATGTTTTTTTTATCTTACCGACTTTAGTAATGATGATCGAGGCCAGGCCAAAAATTTATTTAATCGCTTAATTCACAGTTCATAGTTCATCAATATTACTGAAATTTTCAGCAAATTCTCTTTACATTATCTAGTTTTTTTACTGTTATAGTGAGAACTGCCAGCTCTTTATCTTATCTCCCATAATATATCTTTATGTATATGTTAATAAGGCGACATATTATTATACCGATAAACATGTAATTGGCAATATTATGCTATTAATTAATGCTACAATATTGAGATTCTAATAATAATGAAAGCTGCGATATTATAGACGGGAGAACGTAATGAATTCTCACAATAACGAATGCTTAATGTTGTATATGATTACCATAATACTATAACATGAAAAACTCTGTTTTAATAACCTGATTTTCTCTGTTTGGCGAACCTTTGAAGATTACTAATATTATATTGGACACCAAAATAATTATTTATAGATTTATAATAACACAGACCCAAATAAAAGTATTGGACGTTACACAGGACTTCTAAAATATTGGACGCATCAATATTTGTTCATAACTCTCTGTATACTGAAAAATGATTCAAAAGAATCATGTTCATGTATTCATGATAATTTGTTTTATTCTAACTGTTTCATTGAAATAATATTTGTTTAAATATAAGTCATTTCGAATTCGATTTCACTCGAAAATACACTCTGAAAGAAGAAGGCTGTTACCCGCAATCTTCCCGCTCAAATAACTTATATTAACTATAAAAGCGTTTAATCGTTCTATCTAGAGTATAAAAATAGGTTGCCAGGCAACGAAACATACACCCATTAGCAGCTAAATCACCCGGGCAATCAACAAGAATTGTCGCATATTAAGTAATTATCAAAAATCATTAGAATTTGTTTAGTTCTTTATAAAGTTGTGCCCCATGCTAACGTTTAGTATACGAAACATTTAATATTATGGATTTAGCTGTACAATTATCAAAATTCATTGAAAATCAATATATGCTTGTTTGTCCCAAGACCTTAAACTCTGTTTCAAGTTTCATCAAAATCAAATTAAAATTGTGACCTCTACAGGTCCACAACCTTGGTATACAATATTGTTACACTATTCGCGTACAAGCGGCGGCCATTTTGTCCGGCAACTTTTGGTCCGATTTTCACCCTTCGGTGTAATCAAATGAGTTTTTTTTTTTAAATCGGATAAGAATTGCGACCTCCAGGGGGACCACAAGCCATAAAAGGCGATTTTTCGGACAATCAGGGGCCATAATTCAGAAAGTTACAATCCGATATGCGCAAATATGGAAAGGAACCAAGATCTTTTGATTATAAACATGCATTTTAAGTTTTTTCAAAATCGAATTAAAATTGTGACCTATATAGGGTCCACAACTTTGATATAACATATTTTTACACTATTCGCATACAAACGACGGCCATTTTGTCCGTCAATTTTGGTCCGATTTTCACGAAATTCGAACTCAACCTTCATTAGCAAGAAAAAGTGATATAATCAAACGGTTTTTTTTTTTTAAATCGGATAATAATTTTGACCTTCAGAAGGACCACAATCTAAAGGAACTAAGATCTTTGGGCTATAAACATACATGTCAAGTTTCATCAAATTCGGTTCAAAATTGTGACCTCTACAGTGTTCACAACCTTGACATACCATATTTTTTTACACTTTTCGCGTACAAGCGGCGGACATTTTGTTCGTCAATTTTGGTCGGATTTTCACGCAATTCGAACACTACCTTATTTACGGTGTAACGGTGATACAATCAGACGGGTTTTTTTTTAAATCGGATAATAATTTTGGCCTCAAGAGGGACCACAAGCTAAAAAAGGCTATTTTTCGTACAATCAGGGGCAATAATCAGGAAGTTACGATCCGATATGCGCAAATATCAAAAGGAACCAAGGTCTTTGAGTTATAAATATGCATTTCAAGTTTCATCAAAATCGGTTCAATATTGTGACCTCTACAGTGTTCACAAGCTAAAAACGTGATTTTTCGTACAATCAGGGGCATAATCCATGAAGGTAAAGTCCGATACATGCCAATGTGGAAAGGAACCGTGATCTTGGGGTGATAAACCTATATTTCAAGTTTCATTGAAATCGGATAAAAAGTGTGACCTGTAAACTGTTCACAAACAATTGTGGACGGACGGACGGACAGGGGCGACGACAATATACGTCCACATGAAAAAGTGGGCGTATAAAATATGATATTTCGGACTTAAAATATTATTTCTAATGGATATTATTTTAAGTACGATGAAGTGCATTTACGCTAAGATCGCCCTTATGGTCGCATACGGATATTGATCATAACCCTTTCATTAATTAATATTGTTATATTAGAATATGAAAAAATGGCGACTCGTGTAGGATTAGTTATTACGAATATCCATTATCTTATTGAGATAAAAAGCACAGAACAATAACTAAAAAACTACCCTCTTGGGGAATAGTTCCTGGTGGTATTGGCATCATCTATTGTTTTATTACCACACCCTACGTTTCATACTTTACCAATATCTTATAAAGATATAAAACAAGAATCACAGAACAATAACCAAACAACTAGACTATAATATACTTTTGAAGTATATTTTATCATGAAATTGTCACCACTTATTGTTCTAATGTGAAATCTGATTGTATACATTTTAAGGATAATGGCGAATAGTTATAGCTGATTGAATGCTCCTTTTCAAATGAGGTATATGGACGATTCATAAACAGACAAACAAGGTCGTTCTAATCAACCTGTCATAATTCCTTATGAATTAAACGCTTAAGTCCAGTGAGCCCCCCCCCCAACCTCAACCCGTTGTGTAATGAAGTACGTGGTCGGAATCACACTGATCAGCAGTGAATATTCGCTAGGCCGCCGCTACAGTCACTGATATAAGGATGACATCGACGCGACTTAATGATTCCCCAACTTTTTTCTCCCGACAAATTAAATTCTAAAACATTTTTTGTATGTACTAGAAAAATAAGTATAGACGTTTGAAGTATTCTAGTATGATGGACATAACCATTTGTCTTTGTTCAGACATTAAAAGCGCAGATATGAAAAGGGTGTTTTTTTGTACGATTCCTTTGACTAAATGCCTATGTCTCTGTTACTAAAGCTAATGTTTGTTTTTTTTAAAACTGTTTTAGGTACCAGTATGAAGACCACTATGAACATTATCTTTTTATTCATCGCTATTACAAGGTAAGAATATAAAATGAATCATAATCGTTGTCAGTGAAAGGAAAGTGGAAAATACACCATAGGGATTGAATTTGTGTCTTGCATAGACGAAAGACTTTCTAATGTGCATACCGCACAGATGTTAGGTCACCCAAATCCGTCCAATCATTCGTATTAATTAATGTGGTCGTAATATCAGTTGTATCAATTGTACACGTGCCGTGCAACGCCTTTCGTGTTTGTTGATTATTATTTGTTACACCGAAATCTTACATGTAATTACGGTTACTAATCTGCTCAAAATACTTATTTACCCTAGACATACTATGTTAAATAATGATGCAACGGGGCAGACTATACGAGCTGCTCAAATTATGTACTTTTATTGTTAAAAAGTAGAACGGGTTCTTTTCTTATGGGTTTCATTGCTCATGGATAATTTAACAGGGTCATTTCAAAGCTAACATCGTCATTGTTAATACCTCGTTTTCGTTTGCAATACGCCTCCGCTTTTTTGTTTTTGTATATACAATACTCAATTCAGTAAAATTCTAAAACTTTGTTTCTACTAAATAATAACAACGATCCCAGATCTGATCCTTATGGAAAGGGGACGGGGACATTCTCTGGAACCCAGGATGTGCCTTGTATTAAGACACAATGTTATAAGTTTTCTAAATTATGCCATTCAGTTTCAACTGTCGTGCGTGTGGTACGCTAACAGTCGAGAATCGAATGACACAACGACTCGGCCACAGGGATATATACTATTCAAAAAAAGTAGGGGATATTTGATTTTTAAGTGTTATTAAAGTCACCTAATGAAACTGACGAAGAAACAAATGACAAAATGAAATGAAGTTCACATTCATCGATTTATTCCAAATGATCGTTAGACTAAGTAAGGCACAAACTGACCATTATAAGGGTAAAATGATACCCGGGGTCAAACAGTAACGGGTAAATCCTCCTCTGTTTGCCAAACAAGCATTGATCCGACGTGGCATACTCCTAATGAGACGTCTAAGGTCATTTCGGTCCAGATTGTCCCATTCCTGTTGCAACGCAGCAGCAAGTTCTTGGACATTTGCAGGACGTTGTTGACGTTGACGTAACCTCTGTCCAAGCATGTCCCAGACATGCTCGATGGGGGAGAGGTCGGGACTCAGTGCTGGCCAAGGTAATGTGATGATGTTCCGTTGTTGGAGGTAACCTGTAACGATCCTGGCCCTGTGACATCTTGCGTTGTCATCCTGGAAGATGAAACGGCGGCCATGACGTCGTGCGAACGGCACAACATGGACTGCCAAGATGTTGTCCCGGTAGTACTGGCCTGTAACACGCCCTGCAACAACATGTAAAGCCGTTCTTCCAGCAACAGTGATGCCTCCCCACACCATAACAGAACCACCCCCAAATCGATCATGTCTGATGACGTTAACGTCTTGGAAGCGCTCGTTTCGACGACGCCACACCATCCTACGTCTGTCCAAAAAATCAACAGTGAACCTTGACTCATGTGAAAACATCACATTGCTCCAGCGTCGATTATCCCAGTGGTGACGATCCCTACACCAACGACGTCTTGCCTGAATGTGATGATCTCTCAAACAAGGGATCACGCGAGGACGTCGGGCGCGAAGATGACCCCTATGCAGTCGATTCCGAATTGTCTGGCCACTCACTCTCACACCAGTGTCTGTTTGAAGACGAGCGCTGATCTGATTTGCTGTGATGACACGATTTCTCAAGGCCAAGGTACGGATAAATCGATCCTGGGCTTGAGTTGCCGCCCTTGGTCGACCTGAGCGTGGTCTGTCCTGTACAGATTGTGTATCACGGTATGTGGACCATAGCCTGCTTATGACAGACTGAGAAACATTCATCGTCCGCGCCACAACCGCCTGTGCCGATCTGTAGCATGCCAAGGGCACGGAACCTTTCATTTTGGGTAAGCCGACGCATATCAAAATTTGTTTTCTGGTCACTAAAACAATTAAACTGATGTTTCCACCCTGGAATTCAATGCCACATTGACTGTAACATTCAAAGTCAGAGTCGTGCAAATCTTGGGTTGGACCCCCATGATGATCCCAAGCATCACCTGCATTCCATGCGGTAGCTATTGGTGCGTTTGGGCGTCACATGTAACTGGAAATGTTTCTTCTGTTAGGTTCTATAGTGACTTTTTTCGTAGTCATTTGCATATTTTAGTATTATGCCCCCAAAATCAAATATCCCCTACTTTTTTTGAATAGTATATTTATTAGACTCGCAACGGCGATTTTCTGTAGGTCTGTTTTATTCTTGGGCCATATTTGACTAATTTTACCCCTGTGCACAGATTTCGAGTTAGGGAAAAGGTGTCCTGATGCATTAATGTAACATTAATGAATGAAATAGGGTAGGACGTCCTACATTTTTGTTCCAAAGGCGTTAAAGAAGATGGGATTAACGTACCACCTTGTCAATGCATTGATTTTCTACTTACTCGTATGGTAGAAGACTCTTCTTATGAATTATATATGAATGATTTATCCACCTTTTGTGGCGACAATGAAACTAATCTGTTTAATAATTCTGAAACAGAGTACATTTACCTTAAATTTTGAACTCTTGGGGGCGATTAATTCAATTTGAAACCCATTATTATTTCTTTACTGTATAAGAAAATAAAACAACAGCAAAACAATTTGATCTATGTATTTCTTTGACCTAATGTATTTCTTTGACCTAGTCATATCCTTTCGCGCATTTTTATTTTTCAATTTTCATAGTGTATTGTGAGTTCACCTGTAGTCTCGATCACCCAGAACACCAGGGCCGGGTAGTCTCTATCATCCAAACAAATATTCTATCATAGTTCTATGATTCTACGAATATTAGCCTGGATGGGTCCTCAAAATTTGACAGAAAGTAGGTCATTGTCTGGATTATCCAGTCTTTTATGTGACCACGTACTGAATCTGCCAAAACTCCTCGCTTGTGAACAGTGACACTCTTTAAAGTTTTGTTTGTAAAGTTTTAATTGAAATGGTAATTTTGTCTCGCCAAGAATCAGACGTATGGCTTCACCCACAATCTACTGAAGTGTGGGATATATTTAGAGACTTTAGCCAAAAGGTTCCATTACCCATGCGTAACTGGGAGTTTGGTTTTTTATGTGGTAGATTATCTAGTAATTTTCGTCAAAAATTGACCACGTACCCAGACCCTTAGTCTCGGTCACCCAGAACCCCCTAGTCTTCAACGTACGGAGGGTCTGGGAACAATGTCGAAGTCTCGAAATATATCCCACAATGCACTTGGCACATCTATTATTAGAAACAAAATAGAGACAAGGAATAAACATGAATCGCGGTGAAGAATTAAGAAGATTGTGGGAGAAGCCATACATCTGATTCTTGGCGTGGTAACATAAAAGACTGGATAATCTAGACAATGACCTACTTTCTGTCAAATTTTGAGGGGCCATCCCGACGAATATTCATAGAATCATAGACAATGGTAGAATATTTGTTTGGATGATAGAGACTAGTTCACCTGCGAAGAAATTTGTTCTATTTAAGATAGTTTACTTTGTCCGTAGTGAAGCTACTTTAAGTAATATTAACTAAGTTTGGACAGAATGCATGGTTTGAAATGGCTCAAATTTCTAGTAACACGTTGCTCGCTTCGTCTCATGTCTTCAGCTTTACACAGATCATAATTGCTAATTATATTTCTTCCCACACCGGAAACTCAAGCAAACTGTCTGGTTGATTAGAGGCAGGTTGCCACCAATTCTGCAATCTCAATGATTAGAAAATGTGTTTGATGATTGTGTTTGGCCCACTTGATCAACATGTTCACTTACATTTTAGATTCCATTTGTTGTAGACGGTTGCTCATTGTCTTACATATCTTAATTAACAGCAGAGCTTACAATCAGACATTGTAAGACTACCTTGAACTTGTACGGAGGAACCGTCCCACAATGTTGATTATATTATTGTAACCCAGTTCGTATATTTTACAAGATTTAATTTTCTAATCGTTTTTGGAATCTTAAAATATTTAGTCTTAATAAACATAAAAGACATTTGAATAATGGTATCCTCTATGCGTAGACAATGTGGATAAATGTTTGGAAATTCCATGCTATGTGTGAGTTAGGCAATTTACATCAAACGCTTAACGTTAATTTTAAATTTCATATTTACACACATGTACACGAATTTATCTTCCAACGCACATATTAATTTTAACATAAATAGTACCTGCTATTAAATATAGTTTAGGTAAGTGTAGTTAAAATGTAAATTGAGAATCATTTTATTTTTTATGCTGTACGCCATGGGAAGTGTAGTGTAAACATATAAGATATACAAAATTCTAAACTTTCTGACATATTTACTCATTATTAAATTAATGCCCCCAGGTTTCGTATATCAACTATAATTTAAAAAACATTCCTTGAAATGTAAAGCAAAAATAATTTATCGTTAAAGCTAAAACAAAAGAAAGAAATATATGCGACTCTCTTTGTGCCGGATACTACAACCGACATTTTTACTTGTTCGAATCGATGTGTTGTATAAAACAATAGAAGAAAAGATTAATGCTAGTCTTAGAAAATAAATCCTCCGCCATTAAATTCTCAACATTGATTTTACTTTCATCCCAATCTTGATTACTTTTATGGACGAGATGAACAAACTTTAAAGGACATCTGCCATTATGAATAGTTAGAACAAAGATAATCTTTATGGGAGGGTTAGAAAGAATTTAACATAAGTCGCAAAGCTTTCTGGTATTACAATGTCCTTTAATGTTCATTCGCTTTATTTCATTCCAAAGTAATTACTAGCACTTTGAATGATTCCTTCCTTAATTCTTAACATTACAATCCCCGTCGTGAAAACCATGGTGACAATTAAGATAGTTTTTGTCTCGTATCATTCTAATATTAACATATAGTATAGTGATTTTTATCCATAGAAATGTGTTGTTTTATATAGTATTCGTCTTTCGTTAGATCATCAAACTAATAATAACTAAATGTTTACAGGTATCATCGGTCTGGGCTAGGATAAAAGTAAAAGTACTGTTTCTAGGCATTTCTGATTGTTTGTTCGGTGTTAAAGTCCCTACTACTATAACCCATTTCATACAAATGACGAATATTTGAGTAATTCGAAATTATCATTTGTACATCTCTACGTAATTTCGGTATGTTTCGTCAGTTGAAAAACACAGTTACTCAGATGCTGGATGGCACTTTGTTTTCATTTTAATTATCACTAAGAAAGTCTAAAAGTTATGTAAGCACAGTATGGATACATTGAAAAGAAATCCAGCCGTATTGGGTAATTATTGCGAGACCAGGAACATTGAAAGAACCGTGATTGACAATGGGCAATTGTTGGAACAGCAAATTTCATAGCTAAGAAACTTCGTAATAAAACATGTAAGTTTCCGTTGCAGCGATTCGCATCTCATATTCGTCAAATTTTTTCATCAAGATCAATACCTTGAATCTAACTTTTACGTGTGATCAAACGGCCCAATCGAAAGATTGTATATCGGTCAAAAAGTATCACAGAGCTTCAGACTGTATGGGGCAATGTATAATTAATTAATAATGAATCTATTTGTATCACTAAAATATATCTGGGTCTTATTCTTTGAGTCCATATTAATATTATCAGTGTTAAGGTATCAGTCGACGTGGGCTGGTCACAGACTGAAGTGTAAAGGTAATTTTCATATCCACTCCAATGAATTCTACACAGAAATCGATGACGTTTTGAGGCAAAACAGTAGACATACTCTACCTGTAATTACTACTGACATCAATAAAAGTAATCAGAAATAATCGGATTTCCTCTGGAATTAGGACGTCCAATTAGAACTGGAAGTAACGTTTTTTTTCTTCATTAGCCCTGGACATATCAGCTGTACACTTGAAAGGTCGCGTGGAACAAGCGTAACTTTATTATTAGTATTATCTGCTCCTAGAATATTTTCATAATATTATTAAATTGAGAAATTAGCGGCCCGGCGGGAAAAAGACACTGGTAAAAGGAGAGTTGGCAACGCAGGGGGTTAATCTGGGTAGGTCTGACCTCCCAGCTATGTGCCCGTTTTCTGTTAGGCACTGTAACGACGACTGTGATGTGCAAATACTATAACGTGTTCTATTTATTGTTCCTTGTAATAAAACTATTAGACCTATTCACACGATACTGTTTTCCTGTAATAAGAGCTTCCGGTTCCACCACCGAAGAGCGTATTAAGTTCAACTAAATATGTTACATTATTGTGTTTAGTTACAGATCAAATTACCTGTGAAAATTATTAAAATAATTTCATAATAAAGAAAAGAGCTGCCACGCGACAAAATAAAGATAATTTCTGCCTTTCTTTCCTGTTCTGCATCGATGAAACTTTGTATGTAATATGACGAAACGTTGACGGTTAGCTAAAGACGTATTCCATTGAGATTTGAAATGCTAATTAAATAACCATTGATTAGGAATTATGTACAAAATATCCGGGGAAATATATTTAGTGTGCTAAACACTCAACTTAACGACCTTTGTTGTGGGGATGTAATCTTTTTATTGGACGTTACTCCAGCTAATGTGTCGCTTATACAAGTTGGAATCTAGGCGGATTTTAAATTGTATTTTCCTGTTGCAATGCAATACAGCACTTTTGCTACCTACTTAAACTAGCAGTTTATTCATCAACAGGAAATCTCGTGTCGCCGACATTCTCCTGCTGCGAGTATGTTCCATTTTGACCTAACAACCCAAATTTCACACGTAATAGACATAACATTTCACCCCATTCCGTAATTGTTTCTTATTTAAATTTCGTTCGAGCATGCAAAATGTTTTGAAATATCATTGGCAGAAATCATTTGGCGTTCGTGATGAATATAAAACGAATTCACTGAGCGGATTTATTATGTAACAAACCTTTATGAAACCGCGAACTTCAATTACGGTTTCGCATGAGGCTAAAACTAATTATGCTTTTTATACGCCCACATTTTCATGTGGACGTATATTGTCGTCGCCCCTGTCCGTCCGTCCGTCCACAATTGTTTGTGAACAGTCTACAGGTCACAATTTTTATCCGATTTCAATGAAACTTGAAATATAGGTTTATCACCCCATGATCTCGGTTCCTTTCGATATTGACATGTATCGGACTATAACTTCATGGATTATGCCCCTTGATTGTACGAAAAATCATATTTTTAGCTTGTGAATACTGTAGAGGTCACAATATTGAACCGATTTTGATGAAACTTGAAATGCATGTTTATAACTCAAAGATCTTGGTTCCTTTCGATATTTGCGCATATCGGATCGTAACTTTCGGAATTATTGCCCCCGATTTTACGAAAAATCGCCTTTTTTAGCTTGTGGTTCCTCTTGAGGCCAAAGTTATCATCCGATTTAAAAAAAAAAACCGTCTGGTTATATCACCGTTACACCGTAAAGAAGGTTGTGTTCGAATTTCGTGAAAATCGGACCAAAATTGACGGACAAAATGGCCGCCGCTTGTACGCGAAAAGTGTAAAAATATGGTATGTCAAGCCAGGTTGTGAACACTGTAGAGGTCCCAATTTTGAACCGAATTTGATGAAACTTGAAATGCATGTCTATAACTTAAAGATCTTGGTTCCTTTCGATATTTGCGCATATCGGATCGTAACATCCTGAATTATGACCCCCAATTGTACGAAAAATCGCCTTTTCTTAGCTTGTGGTGCCTCTTGAGGCCAAAATTATTATCCGATTTAATAAACCGTCTGATTATATCACTGTTACGTTGTAAGGAAGGTTGTGTTAGAATTTCGTGAAAACCGGACCAAAATTGACGGACAAAATGGCCGCTGCTTGTACGGAAAAAGTGTGAAAATATGGTATGTCAAGGTTGTGAACACTGTAGAGGTCACAATTGTGAACCGAATTTGATTAAACTTGAAATGCATGTCTATAGCTGAAAGATCTTGGTTCCCTTCCATATTTGTGCATATGGATTGTAACTTCCTGAATTATGGCCCCTGATTGTCCGAAAAATCGCCTTTTATGGCTTGTGGTCCCCCTGGAGGTCGCAATTATTATCGGTTTTAAAAAAACATTCGATTACATCACCGTCACACCGCAATGAAGGTTGAGTTCGAATTTCGTGAAAATCAGACCAAAATTGCCGGACAAAATGGCTGCCGCTTGTACGTGAATAGTGTAACAATATTGTATACTAAGGTTGTTGACCCTGTAGAGGTCACAATTTTAATGTGATTTGGATGAAACTTGAAATAGAGTTGAAGGTCTTGAGACAAACAAGTATTTATATTGATTTTAAATGAATTTTGATAATTGTACAGCTAAATCCATAATATTAAATGTTTCGAATACTAAACGTTAGCATGTGGCAGAACTTTATAAAAACCACCCTAATGATTTTTGATAATTACTTAATATGCGACAAGTCTTGTTGACTGCCCGGACGATTTAGCTGCTAGTGGGCGTATATTTCGTTGCCTGGCAGCCTATTTTTAATATAGATCTGAGTTTCCGATTGAAGGGGGTTGGGTGGCCGAATGGTTAACACGTTCCTGCTGTATCATAAGGTCTGTCATTGAGTCAGCTGGCGTGGTTTCGATTGCGCCATTACACGTGACATGGCGTAGAGTCGCCTGTCCAGCCTCGGGTGTTTTCTCCGGATCCTCCGGTTCCCCCCCCCCTACGCACAAGCGAAGTAAAATTGAACGATAATAATTATGTTAGTTCCGAAAAGACCTAGTTTGTGTTAGTCCCCAACCAGGAAATGCAAAGAAATGAAATGGGGTTTCACGTCCTACGTTTCTGCACTATCCGGGATTACTCCCTGCAGTAGGCTTTGGGGGAACGTTTGTCCGTGCAGTGGCGTTTTGGCCGACTCTTCGTCTTATCACATCTGACATGGTTCATTTAAGTGCATTCCAACATGACACGGGGCCTGTGTTTTCGTAGTTTTCGAACAACTAGATGGTGTTTCTTCCCACACCCTCCACCCTGCACCACAGGCAAGCGACAATCAAGCAGACAAATCCCGAGGTACTCTAGAAGGTACAACTTTGGAATTATATCATATTTTCCTAATCATTTTGCTGTTATAAGAATTATTTCATTCCTTTCACAAGCAGCAAAGAAAGGTGCACGTGACAATAACGCCATTATTTATTAGGAAACTTTCTTCCAAGCCCAGTCTTATCTATATTCGCCATGAGGAAAAAAGATTCGTGATCTTTCTAAAGATGATTGTAAGACATAACTTTATATATTTTATATTTTTACAGATTTCTAGATTCAAAAGCCGATAACACTAAACTATCCAAAGTTAACCCAACTGTAAAAGAAGAATGGCTAAAGCATCCTTATGAAGACTGGTTCGGTGGTTTTAAAGAAAATGATCACCTACGCCCTGTGGATTCTACAGCAAGTGATTTATTTGATCAACACGATGGCGAAAAGCGTCACATAGATTCTATTGCAAGTGACTTATTTAGGCGCCACGAAACCGACAAACGCCGCATGGATTCTATAGCAAGTGACCTATTTAAACGCCAAGAAGCTGAAAAGCATCACATGGATTCAATTGCCGGTGATTTATTTAAGCGCCAGGACACTGGCGCAGAAAAACGTCACATGGATTCTATAGCCAGTGATCTTTTTAAGAAAGAAGATGGTGATAAACGTCCCATGGATTCGATTGCCAGAGATTTATTTAAGCGCCAGGGTGGCGAAAAACGTCATATGGATTCGATTGCGAGTGATATATTTAAACGCCAAAATAGCAAAATTAAATCCATTTCGAGCGAGCATCACGAAGCTGAAAAACGTCACATGGATTCTATTGCAAGAGATTTATTAAAGCGCCAAGATGGTGAAAAGCGTCATATGGATTCCATTGCAAGTGATTTATTAAAGCGCCAAGATGATGAAAAGCGCCATATGGATTCTATTGCAAGTGATTTATTTAAGCGCCAAGTTGGTGAAAAGCGCCATATGGATTCTATTGCAAGTGATTTATTTAAGCGCCAGAGTGGTGAAAAGCGTCATATGGATTCTTTAGCGAGTGTTCCGTTTAAGCGTCAACGTGGTGAAAAGCGTCATATGGATTATATTGCGAGTGACCTGTTTAAGCGTCAAGATGGTGAAAAGCGTCATATGGATTCAATAGCGAGTGATCTATTTAAGAGACAAGATGGTGAAAAACGTCACATGGATTCAATAGCGAGTGATCTATTTAAGCGTCAAGAAGGTGAAACAGAAAAAAGTCACATGGATTCAAAAGCGAGTGATCTATTTAAGCGTCAAGATGGTGAAAAACGTCACATGGATTCAATAGCGAGTGATCTATTTAAGCGGCAAGACATTAAGAGGCGCCATATGGACTCAATAGCCAGTGATCTTTTCAAGAGACAAAATTATGATAAGCGCCATCTTGACGCAATTGCAGGAGACCTTTTTGCAAAACGTCATATGGATTCTATTGCCAGTGAGCTGTTTAAGCGCGATCGGCCATCAAAACGACATCTAGATTCTATCGCCGGAGATGTATTCGCAAAACGACCAATGGATTCCATAGCAAATGATCTGTTCAAGAGACGTGATGTTGAATTAGTTCAAAAAAGACCAATGGATCCAATTGCTGGAAGGTTAAACGAAAATAAACGACATTTAGAATCTATTGCTGGGGACCTTATTCGAAAACGTCATTTGGACTCGCTGGCTAGTGATCTTTTTAGGAAAAGGCAGTTTGACCACATCACCGGAAGTGTGTTTACTAAAAGACAACTTGACAACATCGCGGGTGAACTTTTCAAAAGAGCAAATATGAAGACCCCGAAGGACGCCCAAGCTATTGACAACAACAGCTCAGTGGAACCAAGAATGCGCCGAAGACGTTCTCTGTACAATTCATCACGCTACAGAAGAAACGATAGATATAGTAACTGGAACAGCTATAGGGACAACTATGGTTTCGGTCACAAGAGATACATTGACAACATTGCTAACAGTCTCTTGAAGCGATCATCACCAACACCATACCAAGAAAATACGTATAAACATTTGATCGAACGGCGATTCGTAGATTCTATTGCAAACCATCTTCTTATCCGATAACAAGAATGGTGACCCAAGTTTCAGAGACATATTATTTTTTATAAAATGAAATACACACTCGTATCAGCTTAATCAGTCTCGGAAAAATTGAAGAAATGTGCAAACTTTAAAGAAAGACTTTTTCAGCTTTCTAGTCTGAATAATGTTGTGTTGGATATTTAACTCTATTTTTTCAATAAAATAGCTATAAACGCTTTGTTGAAACTATATAGTATAAATATTAGCGATTATTCGTTAATATTATATAAAATCTTGTAAATAATATGCCATTGATCATTAAGAGATTAAGAACATTTAGATATCTACTTTAACTTTCTTCTTTATGTCTAAATTATTTACAAAGGGGAATGTATTTGATAGGCGTGACCATTTTGTACATTATCTAACACTACAGAAACATTACTTACTTAGTAATTTATTCCCTGTTTAATTATATTTAAGTGAAATTTTGGTTAATTCAAGATTAAATTAAACTAATTTTGTGTCATATTGTTATAATTAAGATAATTATTTTGATGTAAATATTGTATTTGTTTTCGCTTGTTATAGAATTGAGACTTTCGAACAGGGGGACAGATTGCACCACGTTTCAGGCCAAACATTGCTCTAACGGACTGACAAGCAGCTCCGATGACAAGTTGTTGAAGCTTTCAGCTCAAGTTTGATTGGAATTATTCCGATGTTTAAAATCAATAATAAGTATGGGAACACCATTGTAAAATTTAGTGTTTTACTGCCATACCTTATACTGCTTCTTACATTTCTTTGTCCCATTAACTACTATTTTGTAGAAAATGGGAAAGTCGCTTTCACTCGTGCAAAATTATGAATATTATACTGTTGTCAATAGGCCATGATCTTCTGTGGTCTACCTACTTTTAATCAATTAACTCCCTCTGTCTACAATGCTGGTCGTCAAAGAAATCTCCAGGATCAAATGCTGAGTATTGCTGAGCCCCTACGTCAGCTAAAATAACACTTTAATGATGGTTGTCGATGTATAATTATCCAAATACCATAATAACAATTGAATGTACTTTCAGTTATATAAAACTTTATTGTTATTTTATTGGTTTATTGTTTATTTTAAGGCAATAAATGTTGAATTTGAACGTGTAACATTGTTATTTTTAAAAATAAGTAAATATGAGGTTCAGAAGTTGGTAAAGATCTGTGGCGTCTAGAGGTTTGGTAATGTCCGGAGCAAACTACTCGACTAAAGTATCAGGAACAGTACTGAGAAAGGGAGACATTTTAAATACATAAAAACGGATGACATAAGCATTTTATTCACAGTCAGTAGAGCAGATTGAATACTAATCAACGATAATTTAAAGAAACATTATGTTTAATTTCACTCTTTGATTGTAACCTCTTCCCAGTCCCGAAATGCTAATATTTGGTCAATTCTTAATGCTGTCATTATAAATATTCCTCACTTGTACGAAAAGCTTTATTTTCCTTCTGGTAAACTTGAGATTAGAAGCTACGCCATAATATTATGAATACAATGTGTAATCGCAAACCGCGTGATGACATTACCAATACTCTAAAGCTTGACTAAAGCTGCGTTCACACTACATGCGCAGTCAATGCGAATTCCACAGACCGACCTCCGGGATTCGGATTGTTTTTTCCCATATTAAAAGCGGGTGCGTCACATTACAGTTTATTCGGCTTGAATTCAGAATGAAAAGCGCCACACTGAATGCACAGTGATGCTCATTCATATCCAAGATGGATGCGCCAGACAATCGCATTGGTGGTTTTATGTTGCTTATGTTTAAATTTCCTGAGGCAAGCAACGCTACATCAGCGACACCCTGCCAAGCAGCGCCGGGCACGATTTCGTTGGTACAAAAATCAAATGCGAATATGATGATTACTTTTTCGGTAGCATTTTGCTATACATTAACACGTATGAATATGGATTTCACGAAGATACATTTCATAATTGAAATGTAATGAAATGTGGTCGTATATTTTAGCTGGTTATGTTACCACAGTTGTTGTTAAGCGACGAAGGGCTACTGCTATGTAGGCTACACCCAAACTGATTTCTGTTTGTAATATTAATTTAATTTATTTTCAGAATATTGGATCGGGGTAATCCCCGACGCCTTTGGGTGAAATATCGCCTTCGGAACTATTGGCACGAAATTTATCATGGCGAACTTCGGTGAGAAAGCGAGAGTACCTATGCATGTCAAGGGCTATTTGCAATTTGTTGAGACCAGCCATTGATAAACAAGATACAAAACCCCGGAGGCCAATGCCTCACCACGAGCGACTGGCTTTAACACTTTGGAAACCGGCAACAGTTACAAGACTCTAGGACAGAAATTGGAACTTGGACGGTCAACAGTTTGATCTGAATCAAGCGTGTCACACTTAAATCTTGACTGCGAATAACCCGATGCGGAATAATTGTTCCGGGTTGAATTCGGCAAAAATATACTGATTCGTTAATTCAGATTCAGTTCGGTTTTTATCAAATTGAGTGTGACGCCAAAGTCCGGAATAAGACATTATTCTGAATTCACTTCAGATTAAACCCCTAGTGTGAACGCAGCTTGAGATGGCAAAAAGACAAGATTCGAATTGTGCCACAACGAGATGTTTGGGATATAAACAGGTATTATTGTGAACGCTAGAATGTCCGCGCAAATATGAACGAGGAGTCACTTGGCAAGTCTTAAGGTCTGACAAGGCTTGTCGGTGAATCAATTTTAATTTTACAACTCTACTTCCGTGGCTCTCGCACAACCTTTATACCGCGGTCGGATATAATAAGCGAGAAAACCTGAACCCATACAACTACAGATGACGAGGGATTTTCTCGTTCAACACCAGCATCGAACCCGAGACCTCCTGTCTATTGCACCACCTCTATACTCACTCAGCCGACGTAAAGACAATTCACATCTAAGTTCCGTCCTACTCCACAAACACCTGGCCACAGATCACTAATTATTTCCCCATTGACTTTAATGATGATTGTCGTCTCTTAGACCAGCTACAACTTTTCCTCAAATTTTCGTTGGGTAAACGCCGTCTGCCACAGATAGAGCAACACGTGGCAAACTTTTGTCCAAAAGCATGTATGAGGTTCACCATGTAAACTTAGTCAGATCTTCGTGTAGTTGGCGCCCTCAGGCTGTAGGGAATACATATGCCAAGTACCAGTCTGATTCCTTCAGAATTGCGGCCTGTAAACGACAAACACAAAAATTGTGAGTGGCTTGCCCGTGGGGTTCAGGACATGCAGTTGTCCTTAGGTTATAAGGAATACATATCCCGAGTTCAAAAACAAGAAATGGGCGTGGCTCTGTCCTAGGGGTCTGGCATGCACCCCCCAAAATAGGGATCATCGTTAGGGTATAGGGAATAAGTATGTAAAGTTTCTCAATGATCGATTAAGAAATGAAATGGGGTTTAACGTCCTACTTTTCTGCATCTAACCTCGGCTAATGGAAGACCGGCATACACCATACAGTGTGCTATGAGGGAAATTTTGCCCGGACAGCGACGTTACGGCCTACTCTAATGTCGAATTCCAACTGTCAAGGGATCTTTTACGTGCACGCCAATGTGTACACGGGATCTCAGTTTTTCGTACCATCCGTACGACTAGACAGCTGTCCTTGTCAGGCCCCCCGTTCTGCACCCGACCTCCAGGCTAGCAAGCCAGCGCCTTACATACTTAGCCACGTAGTCCCACGATCGATTAAGAATTCTGGCCTGTAGGCGACACACACACACAAAGATAATGGGTGTGGCTCAGCCCCTGAGTTTTGGGCATGCACCAAAAACGATAGGGATGTTCCTTGTGGTACAAAGAATAAGTAGCAAAGTTTCAAGATGATACATTAAGAAATGCAGCCTGTAGACGCAAAACAGATAAAAAAATGGGCGTGGCTGTCCCAGGGAGTCGGGCATGCACCCAAAAACAGTAAGGACCATCCTTAGGGTATGGGGAATAAGTATGTGAAGTTTCAAGATGATCGATTAAAAAGTGTGGCCTGTAGGCGACACACATACACACAAAAAGAAAATGGGCGTGGTTCTGTCCCTTAGCGTTGTGCATATGCACCCCAAACAATAGGGATGCTCCTAAGGGTACAAAGAATAAGTAGCAAAGTTTCAAGATAATACGTTACGAAGTGGGCGTGGCTCTGCCCCTGGGGATCTGGCATGCACCAAAAACAATATGGATCATCCTTAGGGTATAAGGAATAAGTATACACAGTTTGAAGAAAATCCAGTAAGAATTGCGCCCTGTAGGCGACTCACATACATACATACATAAACACACACACCCACACAGGTGCGACTGCATAACACGTCTACGTTATGAATGACGACGTTGAAAAAAAGAAACGAAATATAGATATTTATTTTAATCAGATTGAAACTAAAAAAGTTTCTTTTTCTTTTAAATTTATTTTTTTAAACTTACTAATATTATTATTTTGTATTTTTGTGAGTTTCATAGAATTTATGATTTCTTTTCGTTTTATTTTTCGTTTTCATTTTAAAAAGTAACTCTTTCATAGAATTTATGAAATTTCCTGCTGACATTCCTTACAGGACCCTATATTATTTTGACAAAGTTTGCAACACTGATCCTAGTTGCAATAAAATGCGAGTTACTTCCCTTCAATAAAATAGTATCATTATCAAGGGTGGATAATTTGATATATGGATGCAGACAACCATTAAATTTCACCATCTCGGTACAAATTGTAGTTCGTCTATTTATGGCAGTTCTCCCTCTGTCTCTTTTCTCCCCTTTTGCATGCCAATTTTTGTTGATTTTTTGGTCTAGAATGGACGAAGAGGGTTTGAATTAATATTTTCTGCCAGGTGTTGGTAAATATTCATGAGTTTGAGGAGGAAGGATAACGGCGTTATGAGGTTGGCTACGGTGATATGTACGACAACTAGATATATGTTTTGAGTATGCTTCTCCAAGTTCGTGTATCTCAAAATTTTGGTGGTCAACCTCATACAAATTTTAGTGCAAAGACATAGCCTTTTGTTCCTCTGTCTGTAGTGAAAAGCATTTCGCCCAACGAAAATTTGGTGAAAAGTTGGAGGTGGGCAAAGAGTCTAGAATTAACATTGAAGTCAATGGGGAAATTAATGGTGGTCTGCCTCCTGTATGTAAACAAACTGACAGCGGATGAGAGGCCTAAATTTGATGATATGATCTCCAAATTGTCAGAAAATGTGATAAATGACATGTTGATAATAAAAACATAACGCTAACGCTACAATATACGTCCACAATATACGTCCACATTCCTGCTTTGATTGATATGGTACTTTGTCAAGAAGGCTAGGCGTTTGGTTTGTTTAGCGTTGAGGGTCGTGCTTCAACATCAATAGTTGCCGTCCTTAGAGTATAAGGAATAAGTATACCAAGATAATCCATTCAGAATTGTGCCTTCCTAACGCTAAAGGCAAAAAGTGGGCGTGGCTCTGCCCCTGGGGGTGGGGACATTCATCAAAATCAATAGTGGACGCCCTCAGGCTATAAGGAATACATAAGCCAAGTACCAAGCTGATTCATTCAGAATTGCAGCGTGTAAACGACAAACACAAAAATTGGGCGTGTCTTGCCTGTGAGAGTCGGGACATGCAGTTGACGTCCTTCGGCTATAAGGAATACATACCCCAAGTTTAAAGACGATCCATTAAGAATCGTGGCCTGTAGACAACACACACAGACACGAAGTAAAAATGGGCATGGCTCTGGCCCTGGGGGTTAGGAAATCACCAAAAACAATAGGGGCCATCTTTAGGGTATAAGGAATAGGTATGTAAAGTTTTAAAAGGATCTGTTAAGAATTGCATCCTGTAGGCGAACACAAGACACAAAAGCATTGGGAGTGGCTCTGTCCCAGGAGGTCCGGCATGCACCAAAAATAATAGTGGTCAGCCTTAGGGTATAAGGAATAAGTATAAAAAAAGTTTTCAAGACGATCGATTAAGAATTGTGGCCTGTAGGTGACACACAGACACACAAAAAGAAAATGGGCGTGGCACTGTCCCTGGGGGTCGAGCATGCACCAAAAACAATAGGGATCTTCCTCAAGGTACCAAGAATAAGTATTCAAAGTTTCAAGATGATACATTAAGAAATGCAGCCTATACACGACAGACAAGCACATACAAGAAATGGGCGTTGCTGTCCCACGGGGGTCGGGCATGCATCCAAAACAAAAGGGATCATCCTTAGGGTATAAGGAATAAGTATTTTAAGTTTCAAGATGACCGATTAAGAATTGTGGCCTGTAGGCGACACACAAAAAGAAAATGGACGTGGCTATGCCCCTGGGAGTTGGGTATGCACCCCAAATGTTCCTTAGGGTACAAAGAATAAGCATTCAAAGTTTCAAGATGATACGTTAAGAAATGTGGCTTGTAGACGACAAACAAATAAATACATGGAATGGGCGTGGCTCTGCCATTGGGGGTCGGGCATGCACCAAAAACAATACGGATCATCCTTAGGGTGTAAAGAGTAAGTTTTAAGAAAATCCAGTTAGAATTGCGGCCTGTGGGAGACACACAGACACACAAAGAGAAAATGGGCGTGGCTCTACCCCTGGGGGTTGGGCATGCACCACAAACGATAGGGATCATCCTGAGAGTATAAAGAGTAATTATACAAAGTTTCAAGAAAATGCAGTAAGAATTGAGCCCTGTAGGCGACACAAATACAGACGAAAAGAAAATGGGCGTGGCTCTGCCCCTGGGGGTTGGGCATGCACCCAAAGGGATGTTCCTTAGGGTACAAAGAATGTGTACGCAAAGTTTCAAGATTATAAGTTAAGAAATGTGGCCTGTAGACGACAAACAAACAAATACTAGAAATGGGCGTGGCTCTGCCATGCACCAAAACCAATAGGGATCTTCCTTGGGGTATAAGGAATAAGTATACCAAGTTTGAAGAAAATCCATGAAGAATTGCGCCCTGTAGGCGACCCACACACACACACACACACACACACAGACAGGGGCGACGGCATAATACGTTCACATTATGAATGTGGACGTATAAAAAGTGAAATGGTAAAATTTCAAAAATATTTGACAAATTTGTGAGGGGAATTTTTGATTTTAGTCCAAATTTTGTGATTTTCAGTGTTTATTTGCTTTTCAAAATTAGTGAAAAATATTTTAATGTGTAATTTTTACTTTTTCTGCATCATAAAAGTTAGATGGGAAGAAAGTACAATAATTTCACTCAATTTGTTGAGAGTACGTATAGACTCGCATGCTTTGTATGGGTGGTACGAAGTGTCCCACCGGATGTGTTTATGTTAGTTTCTTTAAATCTATTAAACGTGATAAACGTAGTGTGTTGTTTCTTATAATACCATCAACTTGATGTCAGAAGTGGTGCTAAAATGGCTAAAACGAAACCCCCGAAGCTTGATTTGGATGCCTGTGACGACAATAAGGAATCTCTCGAACTTTGGCTTGATCAATTCAATGATTTCTGTGTGTTGCAAGAGTGGCGTGACACGACCAAACCAAACACCGACTACAGTCATTGGAAGCGAGACCATTATGCGGCTGAAATCAGCGCCTTTAGGTTGGCTCTGCCTATTGCTGTTTTAAAAATAGTAAAATCAACGATAGTTCCTACGATGACGTCAGAGCTTCCTGAGAGTCGAAACGACACGTATTCTGGTTTTCCATGGACCTGGTAAGTTAAATTATTGTCACATTATTCTGTCCAAGACACTGTTTTATCGGACAGGATGATGTTTATGGACACGCGTAAACAAAAGGTAAATGAGTCAATTGCCGATTTTGAGGCTCGGTGTAAATATCATGGTGCCAAGTGTGAATATGGTAATGGAAAAACCTGAAGATGAATTGATACGTGATCGTTTTGCTACCGGTCTAGTAGATGATAAATTGAGGGCCGAATGTCTTCGCCATCGAAAGGATGACGGTACCATCTACACTCTATTGGATGTTGTCAATAAAGCCAAAGCCTGGGAAGCAGACCACAAAACAAACAAGATGGTTATAGAGACACAACACACTGAAGAAGCTGTACATTATACAAGCCGTTTTAAGCCTCGTATTCAAACACGAGGACACAAAGACAAGGCTAAATCAGGATCACGTGAACCTTCGTGTAATTATTGCGGTGCGCCAGAATTACATACTAGAAAAAACTGTCCTACATCAAAACAAGGAATTTATTGTTCAAATTGCCTTGGGCTGGATCACTCAGCTGAAGTATGTCAGAATGCACCAGCTGAGCAGTCTACAAATAAAACACTTCCTGGTTCCACTACTAACAAACCTGATCACAGTCGTCATCAGAAATTTCCCCCTCAGAAGTGCTATTCAAGATGGCGACGTAAATCTGAGTTATATGAAGTTGATGAAGCGAATTCTACTGATGAAGAGGTGGCTTATTTTGGTCAATACAATTTCTGCTTAGAGAATAACGAATCTAAGGATGTCAATGCTGTAGAATCGTCACCACTATCTCTTAGTGGTAAAAACTTCCGAACCTCAAAACTTCAAGTCGATTCTGCCTCCACGTGTGATACGATGCCTGTATCTGAATATTTAAAGCATGGTACTATTGCTGCATTACTACCATCAAAATCTAGATTGGTTTCCTACTCTGGTCATATAATAAAGCCGCTTGGAACAGCTGAACTTTTGTGTGAAAGTGACAACAAATGAAGTTATTGAGTGCGGTGATGAGCCAGCCCTTATAGGATTACAAACTGCCTTAAAACTTGGGACTCATAGATTATGATGAAACACAGGTTACTGTTACCACTAAAATTGATAAAGAGTCGGCCCTTAGTGAACTAACACAAACATATTTCTAAACGCGATCGCGTCAAAGCTAAACTAGAAGAGATGGTATCATCAGGAAAGCTGATTAAAGTTGGTGAACCGACTGATTGGTGTTCAAATATGCATGTAGTCGAAAAAGTGAAACCAGACGGTGGCATCAAAACAAGACTGTGTTAAGATACAAGCCAGATGATTACCAAAGCAATTGAAATTCCTAAGTACACTATGCCAACTCTCCAGGAATTACTCCCTAGGTTAGCTGTGTTTCACTATTATGGATGCGTTGGACGGATTTACACAGGTACGACTCGATGAAGAATCTAGTTTAGCAACCACGATGCAAACTGCCAGGGGTAGATATCGATGGACAGGATTACCATATGGAGTCTCATCGGCCCCCGAAGAATTCCAAAAGCGTATGCATGAAGCTCTAGATGGGTTGCCTGGTGTAGCATGTATAGCAGATGACATGCTTATATTTGGTATAGGCGCTACGCAAGAAGAAGCTGAAAAACAACACGATAACAATCTGATCGAGTTTTTAGATCGTGTAAAACAGCGTCGTTTGAAACTTAATCCTGCCAAAATACAATTTAAACTTCAGCGAATAGCGTTTATGGGTCATAGAATAACTGAAGATGGTGTACTGCCTGACCCTCACAAGGTCAGTGCAATCTGTAATATGCCCAGACCTGAGGACACAAATGCAATACAGCGTTTTCTTGGGATGACTAATTATTTGAATAGTTATTGCCCGGCGCTGTCTACAGTTACGAAACCGTTGTATGACCTGTTAAACAATAAAATAGAATTTTGTTGGTCTGATGTAATAGAAGACGCGTTTCAAAAGACCAAAGACTTGATTGCTAACCCTCCATGTTTGACATATTTTGATCAAGATAAACCAGTGATTTTACAAGTTGACGCATCAGAAACTGGACTTGGTGCCGTGTTGCTACAACCTGATGAATGTGATAAGCTCAAACCTGTAGTGTTTTCATCAAGTACAATGCGTCCGAACGAAATTATGTGGGAACAGATTGAAAAGGAAACCCTGACAATTTGTGCCGCTTGTGAAAAATGGGACTTGTGGCTCTATGGCCGGGAGATAACTGTTCATAGTGATCATCAATCCCTCGAAACTATTTTTAAGAAACCATTGGCTAAGGCCCCAAAACGTCTCCAAAAGCTAATGATGAGATTACAGCGTTATAATGTTAAAATTGTTTACAAAAAGGGGACATCTTTAATTTTCGCAGATGCTTTATCGCGAGCACCACTATCTGATCTTAATACGACTAAATCGACAACGAGTTTTGAAATTTTTCGTCTAGAAACAGGGGAAGAAACTTTCGATTATGATTCAATGCTGAAACCAAAAACGTATCTGCAAAAGATAGTCTTCTAACCGAGCTGATTAGTGTGATAACTTCGGGTTGGCCTGTTGTAAAATCGAAGCTTCCAATGTGTTTAACTCCGTATTGGTGCATACGTGACGAACTATCTGTTATTGATGGAATTGTTTATAAGGGTCAACAAGCTGTTGTACCAGCCTCGCTCAGAAAAAAAAACCTGTTGAAAAAAGCTCATGCTGCTCATTCGGGTGCGGAAAGTTTAATCAGAATGTGTAAAGATGCTATTTACTGGCCTGGTATGCAGGCTGAAATTAAGGATGTGTGTTCAAATTGTGGGACTTGCGCACAATACTCGAAACAACATTCAAAACAGCCGATGTTGTCACAGCCTATACCTCAGTATCAATGGCAATTTGTTAGCCAGGATCTATGCCAGTTTGGCAGTAAGCAGTATCTTATAACTGTTGATCACTTTTCTGATTTTATAGAGTTAGATGAGCTAGATGATACTCTTTCTGACACGGTAATTCTTAAATCTAAGCAGCATTTTGCTCGTTTTGGTATACCGGAGGTCTTGTTATCTGCTAATGGCCCACAATTTATCAGTGACTCATTTAAACATTTTTGTGATTCATATGGTATTCGCCATATTACTTCAACTCCTACTGGCCGAAAGGAAATGGAAAGGCTGAGTCAGCAGTCAAAATTGTTAAAACTTTCATGAAAAAGTCAATGACATTCATCTAGCTCTTCTTTTGTATAGGAATACACCACAGCAAGGTCACGAGTATAGTCCAGCTCAACGTTGTCTGGGACGTCGAACACGAAATGTACTACCAATTCATATTCAACTGTTGACCCCGGCTATATCTGATGCTGTAAAAGGCCAAATACAATCTAGACGTTTATCTTCTAAGGCGTGTCATGACAAATCTGTTAATGCAAGTCGCCCTGCAGTTTCAATTGGTGATTTTGTATACACAAAGCCACCGCCACATTCAAAGCTAAAGCCATGGGCATATGGTCAAATCATAGATGAACATCATCCTCGTTCACTAGTCGTTAACACTCCACGGGGGACAGTCCGAAGGAATCGTGCTCAAGTCCGACTAGCTGCACCTCCACCAGAACCAAATCCTGCTGCAAAACAATATGCAGTTCAACCACCTATTTTTGTGTATAAATCTGCATCTACAACTTTTACTTACAAATACGCGAAAGATGCAACTTTACCAGCTGTTTCACCTCCGGTATCACTACCAATACCCACGGTTCCAGATGAACCAAAGATACCATACGTTACACGATCTGGACGCGTGGTTAAGAAGCCTGTAAAATATTCTATATAAACTGTTTTATTTTTATTTAATTTTTTTTATCCTTTAAAAAGGGGGGATGTTGAGGGTACGTATAGACTCGCATGCTTTGTATGGGTGGTACGAAGTGTCCCACCGGATGTGTTTGTGGAATATTGTGAGCTGATAGATGTTTTATTTTAGTGTATAAATATTTCAGTTATATTGTCAGAACATTAAATTTTCTTTTATTTCACTTCACTTTAAATAATATGTTACTGTCACTTTAATTGGGATTCAAAGTGGTTAAAGGGGAGCAACTCTATTAAGTACACTTCCAGCATGTTCTTATATGTTAAGAATTCTGATTGGCTGTGTATTTTGTAAAACAGTATCTGTTTGGCCGAGTCAGTACATGTGCTTCTTGGCTGCCATGATAAAATCTTATTAAAGTTTAAAACATATAAGTTTCGATTTATCTTTTCCCAGGTAATATTCAATTATCATGCTAAACATCTATTATTGTTTATAAGATGTCAGAGATTTGACTGAGCATATTTGCAGGGACGAATTGCTAGTTTCCTGAATTTATTTGCCCAGCAGAATCTTGTCACTCTAATCCCAGAAATCTGCCTACCCCTATTACTATTACACATGGCCATGCGCTCATGGTTTTCACCGGAAGTAGATTTTGTTTGTAAATCAGTATTTACCTTTGTTATGAGAAAACCCTTAAAAGTAATTTCTATTTCATATTGTTATTCCTTGTACACATGAGTTAAGACTGTAATGATATTGTATTCTTTTATTCATTCACTCATTCAATTAATTTGGAAAACCTCTATAATCAGTCAGTGGTATTGTATGTTGAATTCACCTGTCAGACTTTGTTAATTGCTTTGTATAACATTGCCTTTATAACCTAGAGCCATATTCCATATGTGCAGTATGTCCTTGCCTTGTGTAGCCTATGTAGACCTACGTAGAACACTAAGGAGTATTGACATCTTCTGAGACAAATATCCATTGCGCAAAAGCAGTCTAAGGACTTTGTATTTTAGCCTAAGCCATGTCAAATGTTCATTAATACATGTAATATCCCGTTGTTATGTTGCACGTGCTGTGTTAGGGATCGTTACTATTATTATTATCATTATTACTGTTTTGAGTACATGTGCTTCTTGGCTGCCATGATAAAGTCTTATTAAAGTTTAAAACATATAAGTTTCGATTTATCTTTTCCCAGGTCGGCAGTTAAATAGCAACTGGAGGGCTACATATTTTGGCGAGCTTGCCAGGATTACTGAAGTTGTGGTGGTACAGTTCTACAGACCCAGACTGTCAGAAAATCCTTGTTGAAGAATGTCGGACCTGGAAGAGAAAGAGTTTGAAATTAAAGAAAAACTGTATGGTTGTTCAAAAAGTGAACTAGAAGGAATCTGTGCAGATCTTCATATAAGTCTTGGACCGGAAATCAAAAAGAAAAGTCAGATCATCTTGGTTTGGGAAAAATTTCTTAATAGTGTAGCTGAATCAGAAACCGCTGAAGAAGATTTTAGTGGCATGTTAGACATTATTGCAAATTATGTTCAGGTACGTGGTCAGTCTCAGTTACAACATCTGTCGGAAGCAGAATCCACCGGTATTACTGGTTCTGAAATAGACAATAAAACACATCAACAAACTGAAATTGCAAATCAACAAAATCAAACTCAAAATGATCAAGAAAATCAAATCAAAACAACTCAACAAAATCTTATACAAACAAATAAACAAAATGTTATGCAAACAAATCATGAAAATATAATCGATAGAAAAGTGGAAAATAACTATAACACTAAAAAGGACATTAAAATTGTGGGCACCATTAATGGTAGTGAGGGCATAACCTACATAAATCTAATCAAATTGAAGCAGCAGTAGACAAACAGTATCCAGAAAAAGAAATTGTGTGAGCAATAATCAAATCAATCCATCCAACGCAACAATTAAGAAGTTACCTCGAAGGCAGACTTGATGTTACGTTACCGATCTTGCGGAAGCTGTTAAGAGCGTATTTCAGAGAAAGGTCAGCCACCGAGTTATACACAGAGCTAACGCAGGGGTTCCAAGGAATAAAAGAAGAGACCTTGAACTTTGTCTGGAGGATGCTAGATTTAGGACAGAAAGTCTTGTTTGCTTCAGAAGAAGAAGGATCAGTCAGGTATGACAAATTACTTGTACGACAGATCACTTTGAGAACGATAGCTACAGGTTTTAGAAGTCAGGAAATTAGGCCTACGACTGATTTGAAAGACATTATGAACAGTTACCCCACAGATGATGAACTCACACAACAGGTGAATATGGTAGTAAACCAACACATAGAACGTGAGAATAAAATGAAAATAAGCAAATCGACAAAAGTCCAAGTTCATAATGTAACAAACACAGAAACAGGTATTTCTCTACACGAGGAAGACACAAGCACAGGAAATTTTGCATGTAGTGTGAAATTAAAAGAACTTCAAGCTGAAGTAAGTCACCTAAAAAAAGAACTTGATAAACAGCAGTCAAAACAAAATAAATCAACAAGGCCAAAAAGGAGATGTGGAAAATGTGTTGAGATGAATAACTCAAGATGCGAACACTGCTTCAATTGTGGTTCGAATGAACACTTCATAGCTGGCTGCAAACAATTAAAACTAAAATCGGGAAACGAAAAGGGCACAATGCTAGAGGCAAGACATTGATGCCAAAGGATAAAGCCTCAAAAACCAGACCAACATGTGAATGTGGAATAGGAGAAGCCATTTGCAAAGATTGTCAGAAGGCTATAAGAGGATAAATCGCCACCATAGAGACTAATTCACTCTCTTTGGGTGATTCTCCACTTTCAAAACCGGACCATGAAAAACTTGTGAAACTAATTGGGGAAAAATGTAATGTGTTGTGCATATTAGATGACTGTTATGGGACACTGGTTCACAAGTACCTATTTTGCCGTATCAGTGGTTGAAGGAAAACCTACCAAAAAAGAAAATCAAACCAATTACTGAACTGTTGGGACTTGATAACACTTTAAGTGTTAGAACTGCCAATGGCACAGTCATTCCATTCTTACGCTGGGTTCCAGTAAATTTCAAATTATTAAGGGGAGATAACCACCATTTTGAAATTCCATTTCTTGTAACAACATTAGTGAATCAACCTATAATTGGATTCAATGTCATCGAAAAGTACATCAAATCTGGTTCCAGTGGAGATTCAGAAGCTAATTTGGAAGTTCTTCAGTCTGGACTGCCAAATATCAAGACACAAACCTTGTCGACTTTAATAAACTTAGTGTCTCAAGAAAGAACTTTTGAGGTTGGTAATGTTCTCTTAGGGAAACACGGTGTTAAGGTACAAAAGAATTCAACCCAAGAACTCAAAGCAATTACAGATGGTTCTGCGGAAACAAGATTGCTACTATTTGAACCGGAAACAGAATTACCAGAAGGATTGACCATTACTGGATCGGTACTTCAGCTAAAGAAATCCAAGATTGGAAAGCCTACAAAACTGAACATTTTTGTTACAAACACAACGGGCAGAGACATTCCATTAAAGGGTCATATCCTCTTGGGAACTTTACATGAAATTTCTACTATATTTCCTGTTCCTGAATCTGAAAAACAAACTGCTTTTGCTAATTCTCTCTACACCTCGTCCAAAGAGAATATATCAAAATCCACTTTGAAGAATGAACAAAATGAGAAACTGTGGCAACCTCCTGTGGACATTAGCAATAAAGAACTATCTGAAGAACAGAAGAATCAAATTCGTCAGATGTTATACGAAGAGTCAGAAGTCTTTGCGAAGGAAGACGAAATTGGTAACGCCACTGATCTGCAATTAGAAATTCGTCTAAAGAATGATGAACCAGTTCAACACAATTACTCTTCGATTCCAAAACCATTGTACCCAGAAGTAAAACAGTACTTACAAGATTTGCTCTCAAGAGATTTTATACGAAAAAGCAAATCGCCTTACAGTAGTTCCATGTTGTGTGTCAGAAAGAAGGATGGAACGATGAGACTATGTATCGATTACAGAAAAGTTAATCAGAAAACAATCCCAGATCGACAACCAATCCCTCGCATCGTCGATGCTTTAAAACGTTGCAGAACGACCAGTTATCATCCCGCAGGAAACGGTAAGGTTGAGCCCTTCAACCGAAGCCTTCTTTCGATGTTAAAAACTCTACCTACGGCAGCAAAAGCAAGATGGCATGAGCATATCAACAAAGTCGTTCATGCTTACAACTGTTCACCGCATGACTCGACTGGTTATTCTCCATTTTGCTTGATGTTTGGTCGGCAACCCAGATTAGCTATTGATCTGATATTTGAAGACATTGACAACAAGGCTGTAACACCAGCAGAATATGCAGAGCGTTGGAGAACATGTATGAAACAGGCTTATGAATTAGCAACCAAAAATTCTGAGAAAAGCTCAAATAAACAGAAGAAATACTTTGATAAAAAGGTTAGGAGTTCAGAACTTTTTCCCGGGGATAGAGTGCTGCTTCGGAATCTAAATGAACGTGGCGGACCTGGAAAACTTCGATCCCATTGGGAAGACAAAATCTACACTGTCACCAAACACATGGGTGAAGATAGTCCTGTTTATGAGATAAACCATGAAGATGTATCAGGAAAAGTCTGGAGGAAAGTAATCCACAGAAATCTATTACTACCCTGTAATGATTTACAGCTTCTCATCCATGAGAAAAAAAAGTACAGGTCATTCGCAGAATGTTGACCAAAGAAGTGGCAAGAAAACTCCTTATATCGAGCAATTCATAGAAGATTCAGAAAGTGATAGTGAAGATGAATATTATGATATTCCAGCCTATCACAACCCGCCTGTTCAATCTATGCTTAAATCTCAAGAACAAAATCATACTGATAACTTACCTGTAGAACAAACTTCGTCTGTTCCAGTTACAGATCCAACTCCAAACCCGGATGCAGTTCCTGATATTACACCAGATCAATTGGACACTGCTGATGACACTCCTTCAAATGTGGTCGGTAGTCCTCCAATAGATAATGCGCCAACCTCCAGTCCCAGTCCAGGTTCTACTATTCGTCGAAGCTCCAGGAATAGTAGGCCGCCTAATCGCTTAACATACGACACCATTGGTGATGTTACAGAATGGAGAACTTCAGTCAACACGGTTCCTGTTAATCCTCCGTTACTATATCGCTATCAAATGGTAAAACCAGCATCAGTGCCGCCGTGGTATTATCCACCAGCACCACCTCTTCACAGTATTCACTATCCATTAATGGTATGGAATTAAGTGTATAGCATTGTGTAATATTAGTGATAATGGTTTATGGCTATAGTTAGTTATTCTACGGAATAGATGTGTTATATTAAGTTGTTCGTTTAACGACTTTTCCGAAGAACAGTTAAGAGTTAAAATTACTTGATGTCCTGAATATTGAACTTAAAGACCAAGGCCGACTAAATTACGAGATCCACTAATTAGAAGTAATACAGACAGCAATAGACTATTGGTACACATTAATGTGAAATGGTATTCATTATTGTGTAGGATATTATTGAAGAGTACGCGCGCACTTGCAATAATATGTGAACTTTGGGACTGTAAAAGAGAATTACCGTTATAGAGACTGTTTGTGTTAACCTGTGAAACTGTTTTCGTTCGCGAAATTAATCTTGTTTGAATAGTTGGTACCACCATGATAACTTGAAACACTGTAGATTTGAATTAATTTAACAAAAGTGACAGTTAATGGATTAAACAGACTATTGGATTAAACCATTGTGAATTGTGTTGTTGTTCGGAATTCTCGCAATTGGACCTATAGGCCTGACACTGTAAAAAAATAATTGTTCAAAACCCAACGTGTATTACTTAAACATAGACAGTAGACTTTCAAGTGTAGTATTCTGATAAACAGTGATGTTAGCCAATCATTCAGAAATACATATTCGTAAATGTGAGGACACCATTTAATTAAAGGGGGGAGTATGTAGGATATTGTGAGCTGATAGATGTTTTATTTTAGTGTATAAATATTTCAGTTATATTGTCAGAACATTAAATTTTCTTTAATTTCACTTCACTTTAAATAATATGTTACTGTCACTTTAATTGGGATTCAAAGTGGTTAAAGGGGGGCAACTCTATTAAGTACACTTCCAGCATGTTCTTATATGTTAAGAATTCTGATTGGCTGTGTATTTTGTAAAACGGTATCTGATTGGCCGAGTCAGTACATGTGCTTCTTGGCTGCCATGATAAAATCTTATTAAAGTTTAAAATATATAAGTTTCGATTTATCTTTTCCCAGGTAATATTCAATTATCATGCTAAAAACTCATCTATTATTGTTTATAAGATGTCAGAGATTTGACTGAGCATATTTGCAGGGACGAATTGCTAGTTTCCTGAATTTATTTGCCCAGCAGAATCTTGTCACTCTAATCCCAGAAATCTGCCTACCCCTATTACTATTACACATGGCCATGCGCTCGTGGTTTTCATCGGAAGTAGATTTTGTTTGTAAATCAGTATTTACCTTTGTTATGAGAAAACCCTTAAAAGTAATTTCTATTTCATATTGTTATTCCTTGTACACATGAGTTAAGACTGTAATGATATTGTATTCTTTTATTCATTCACTCATTCAATTAATTTGGAAAACCTTTATAATCAGTCAGTGGTATTGTATGTTGAATTCACCTGTCAGACTTTGTTAATTGCTTTGTATAACATTGCCTATATAACCTAGAGCCATATTCCATATGTGCAGTATGTCCTTGCCTCGTGTAGCCTATGTAGATCTGGGTAGAACACTAAGGAGTATTGACATCTTCTGAGACAAATATCCATTGCGCAAAAGCAGTCTAAGGACTTTCTTTGTATTTTAGCCTAAGCCATGTCAAATGTTCATTAATACATGTAATATCCCGTTGTTATGTTGCACGTGCTGTGTTAGGGATCGTTACTATTATTATTATCATTATTATTGTTTTGAGTACATGTGCTTCTTGGCTGCCATGATAAAATCTTATTCAAGTTTAAAACATATAAGTTTCGATTTATCTTTTCCCAGGTCGGCAGTTAAATAGCAACAGGAGGGCTACATGTTTATGTTAGTTTCTTTAAATCTATTAAACGTGATAAACGTAGTGTGTTGTTTCTTATAATACCATCAACTAATTTTGCCTAAAAATCATGATAAATTTGTCCGAAATTCTTCAGATTACCCCCAATATTGCTGTCAAAATTTGAATTATTGATCTGTTTTAAAATGAAACAAAATGTCTTGCATGTCTTTATTTCCATTGTTAAATAACTTGGAAAGGAGCCATGTTTTGTCAGATATTGAAAAAGTATCTATGTGTTTGTCAGAAATTTAAAAATTTAGTCTAATTATGTACTGCTGAGGCATGTTAAAAATTTCAAAACATGTTTGAACTGCATTTTGCTTCTGTGTTCCTCAGACTTAACACAATTTTAATCTTTTAAAACCTAAAATTGTTGCATTTCCCTTCTCGAGAAAGTAAAACCTATGTGTTTGCAGGGAAATTTATCTGTCCTCATTTCATTTAGACTGGCACAACCTCCCCACCCCACCCGTTTTCTTGAATATGATATTTGGATATTCAATTGAACATATATTGACTCCAAATTAACAGTAATTGGATTTTGTGCTTGAATTGTAACTGGGCATTTTATTTTGAACAAACAAATAGTTACATAAAAGATTCCATGAATTTCTAAGACCTTTTGTTTATGGTCAAACATGTAATTCCATGACATTTTTCCCAAATGAGTCCACAACCCAAGATGGATGAGGCTGATTGCTGACACAAAGGTACCACTACAACCCATACATTGCAAAGTCATGCAAACGTATGAAACTCATGAATAAACATGCGAAGTAAAACAAAATGTGTCTTGGGATATGAAGAAAGACAGATAATCGTGTTTTTTATGTAAATTTGTTATAGAAATTAAATTAGATATGTATATTGTGTATAAATACATAAATATGTCTCAGAGTGCTTTTCCTGTGGAAATATGTCCATGGGTTCATTTTGAACAGGAAAATGTAGTTCGGCGGGCTTTAAAACATAGGAATCGACACTTAGATCACGCAAATCGTACACCTACAAATATTTCTAAGCAAAACATCAACTTCGGATGGCCGTTTTGGTGGCCATCTTGGATTTTCAATTGGCCAATGGGGCAGATTTGATTAGTACCCCTTAGAGAACAATTGTGCCAAATTTGATACTTGTATCATCATTTGCACAATTCTTCCGAAAAATTGCTCTTGTCTGCTCCACTAAAAGGACTTCAATCTCTCGTCAAGAGTCTTTGGTGACCATACATTTACATCGTTCTTGAATTGAAATTAAGCTAGAATTTATTTGGCCCAGATCAACATCGAATGTTTCATCCAATGATGAGGTTGTTTACTACTCATTTTGCAAACCTCCCCCCAATATAAGGCCGATACGGGTAAACACTTGAAGAGAGTGACAATTAACAGCCTGTACACTTTAGCTGTAAGTAAGTCGGTGAAAGAACGCCGCTCAATTTTCAGATACAATTGCTATAGCATCTCAAATAGTCAATATAACTAAGTCGGTCCCGTTTAATCCTCATCTAAAATTCATAATGCGGACTTGTATATAGTATTTAGTAGCGTTTAACAATGAGATAAACATCCGAGTCCTAAACACCTGTCAGCTACCTGTTGTTACCCATCTTTCATAGCTGTTTTGAGTATCTGTTCATCTGAGCTTCCGTTTAATCTATAGGATGATCTACAAAACATTTACATTCACGCTATATTAATATTAAAAATCGGCGAGAAGAATTGGTCTATGGATTGGAACATAAAATCGCTCAACCGTCACTTGTCACCACGGAAAATTTTGTCAATATAGATGTTAGGCGCAGATTGCCATCCTTGGACAGAATACCCTGCGCATGCGCGAATCTCCGTCTAATTTCCGATGAGTAAGCGAAGTGAACTTTGTCCGGGCAATTTAATGGATTACAGTGATGATAATCCGCTTAATCTCAATTGGTAATCACTGCCTTAGTATTATTAGTCATTGAATGAAATTTGCGAGAAATGAACTGAGTGTTTTATAACACAAGGCGTCCAGATTTTACGCCAAATTACCACTTTACCGAGAGCCGTCTATGTGGCATCCTCGGTTACCCAGTGTACTCATTCCGTTCTACTCCACTATACCCTGAGTTAATCCATAGGGTTTCCACGATTTCAAACTATCTGATTGTAGGTTGAGTGTACGAACCAATCAAAAACAGTTTACAAACCAGTCCTACGTAGACTCTTTAGCGTCATTTTTTACGTCATAGAACTACATTGTTTACAAACAATATGGCGGCTTGTTTGATCGATTGTGAGAAAGTTTGTAAAAGATTTAATGTAAAAGAATTGACATGCACTCAAAAAGATGGTAGGGAAAGTTCTGTCATGTAATTCTTAAATGACACTGATTTTTCTACTACACGGTAGGTATTTTTCCCAATGACATATTTGCAAAGTGTGCAAGAACGGAATGAGGTCACCATGTGTGGGGAATTCTTTGTTGAGAGTTACTTCCATTCGCCTATTACCTGTCCAAGTAACGCTTTATATGGGGTTGGACGATAAAAATATCACAATCCGCCAGGGCAGATAATTTGAAATCGTGAAAACCATATGGGTTAACCCAGGGTATAATGGAGTAGAACGGAATGAGTACACTGGGTAACCGAGGATGTCTATGTGGTTACAATTTATAGAAAAAAGATTTTGAAAATATTCACTGATTCAACTTGGTCATTGGTTTATTCTTTCTGTTATTCATATTCCATCAAGAGGAAATTCTATAAAAATGGCTGAAGTATTACTCCGTGCACCAAACAGCGATAATTTTTCATTGGGTAGAGCCGTATAAATGCGGGAAAATTTACAGTAGCTATTGGCACATAGCACGCATAAACAACCTTATTTGCATATTCCTTACTATTTATAGTATTATTAGTTGGAATTATTTTCAAGTCGACAGCCTCAAGGACCAATATACCGTGTTTTGCATAGAGTCGAGTAAAGTATCATGGAATTGTAATAATACATAGTACGCAAGTCCAAAATAATTATATTCGTGAAAAATTGTCTTACATTGTCGGTGGTCCACACTGATTTAGAGGTTTATTTCCAGTATTATAGCTAGATTAATCCATGTTATGTGCACAATGATAAAACTATAGCGTACGTATACCAGAAATCAAAGATTACAGGTGCAGATCAACTACTTGGTGTTTTAACGTCCGCTTCCACAGAAGTGATATCGCAGATCATTTCATTTACCATCCTTTTCATATTAACCTGGACGGTGTTGTTTCGGACGAAACCCAGACACGTGTCTGGATTAGGGGGTTAATTAAACAATAGGTAGCGGCCATTTATCGACTGTTGCATATTCCACGCGACGGTGGTGTAATTACACGTCTGTGGTCGATATGGTTTCAGACGGAACCGAAACAGGTGGCTGGAATTACAATAGGTGGTAGTCATTCAAAGAATATAATCTAAATTGTAATATAATGACAGGCATTTATGACCGTATATTCCAAACGACGGTGGCCTTATTCGTAGACTGAAACCTATCATAGGCCATTGTGTGTGTTTTTTTGTGAAAATACCGTCGTACAGTAAGCTTCTTTTACATAAAATGGAATCGAACGCCATTTTTATGTACGTGTAAATCGATATTTACAAAAACTTCGATATAGTATCATATAAGAAAGATACGGCAAGTTTATTACCAGACCCGTAATTGACCGTATGCAATTGAGGAAAACAAGTGAATGAGTGATCCGTGCTCATGGCCCGAACTAGAATTGTTTTTTTTTGGGGGGGGGGGGGGGGAGTTCATTACGGTACGCATTTTACGATCAAACGGATGTTATATATTAATTACAGCATAGTCCGTGCGAGGTTATCGTCGTCTTTAGTGCTGCATGCTATCCTACCGTATCACTTAAGTCTTATACCAGTAACGAGGTCTGGGCATAACGAGACGAGTGACTTCAAAGATAACTTTAATAGCGACCATGTTGTACAAACGTAGGTAAAACGTATATGATTATTAGGTCACATGATATAATGAGATCACATGCTACATCTCCCTTCTTTTGGTGTTTAAATTTAGCTTGAAATAAAACATGTACAAATGTATATATCACTTGAACAAGTAAAACAATCTGTAACATTTAACATTAAAACAAAGAACTGCAAATCAAATGTCTTATTGTTTAGTGTCACACATGGGCATCAGAACATGTCAGTCCATTACATAATCTTTAAAACGCCGCGGTTGCTGAATAACTCTACCAGACCGAGTTACTCGTTGTTCACGATTCTGGGTAACACATGGAGGTGGAGTATCAGGAACATTGACAGGTGTACCAGGAATTGCTGAGCTATCCACAGAAGGTTGGTTGGACTCTAGCGGAGGAGAGATATTGAAGCTCACACCAGATTTCCGTAAATGACGTCGATTTCTACGGAAGGATCTATTGTCCTCAGTAACCACGTTGTATGATCGCGCGTTTACATTTCCGGTTATTTTGGCTTTAAGCCAGGTTTGACCTTGGGGTTGAACTTGCACCACATCCCCTGAATAGTCCCCTCACTTATTTTCAATAGGCTTCCAAAGGACAGAATGTCTTAACAACCCTTGGCTCGGTCTCCACCAACTTCCGACATACCCGCAGCATCAGACGTCCCTCCATCATAAGTGTGCGGGGGCCTTGAAGAATACGTGTCACTGCTGTACGGGGTAGATACCGACAACGTCAATGAAGCCAGATGTGCCATCTTTGACTTAAAGTTAACAACGGAGCAAATATCAACGGATATAGCATTGCTGCCACCCTGTCGTCAAACATTGCAACTTCATAAACTCTGAAGCGCATTTCATAGCTCGAGAATGGCGTTCAACAGGCATCAATGATTATGAAGGCACGGATTCTTATGACAATGGTTGGAATGAAAAAATGAGCCTAAGTGGATGGAGACAATGATGCCTGAAGATATGCAAGAACTGTTTATTGACAATGAGTGCATGCAGTGATCTGAGCGACTTGGAAAATTAATGCTATAGCATTGTGAGTGATTTGTCATACCAGAATACATTCTAAGGACAATTCAGTATAAACCTTACCCTTTAAGCTCCCTCAAGAATGAGATGTCAAACATCTTTTCAGTTGTAATATAGAAACAACTTACCAACTTGGATTTTAGCGGTCATTTTGAAGAGCACCCACAATTTTCACCTCCATACAGATTATTTGTCACACGTAGATTCTTTTCAAATAACTTTATGTAAAACTAATGGAAAAGGAGATGTTAGCGGTCATTTTGAGGATCGCCCTCATCGTTTTATATATCCATAAAATGTGTGGTACATATAATGAAGCTTTGAGAACAACTCTAATCACACCTAATGCAAAATGTGACCATTACGTGGCCTAATAAATGCTCATTAAAATATATACAGTTTACCTACGTTTTTTTTTATTTTCAAGAGTCTGGAATACAGTCGCAGCTTCTTTGGGAATAACTCTAATAAAAACTAATGCAAAACGTGGTCAAACATGAATCATTGTTACTTACTCAACCCCTATAGTCACTATCTATATGATATTTTGGCGGCCATTTTGAAAAAGCGCCCTAACGGAAAAAGGTTCAGGATATGGCCTGTTTACCTCATATATTCTTGTTCAGCATAAAAATCTGGTCTAGAAAAAACCACACGAGAATTTCTACATCTCCAGGTGGCACCTCCCTCAATTTTAACCCGGAATAACTCAGGAAACCTATTTGTCTGTCGACGTTAATCAGCATATTACAAGAAATATAACTAATCTACGATTAAATTTGTTCCAATTAAATGCAAACTTATTTAGACGGAAGAAAGTAAACAGTCTGTCTTGTGTATGATTGTGCGGTAGAAGACATTTATCACTTTGTCTTAGATGTAAACATTATAATTAATTAAGAATATAATATTTACCCAAACTATAACGGAATCATGTGCAAAATGTATATAAGTTCAATCAGTTATGTTCGAACACCGACAAAAGTATTATGGCATCCATATCATGTTTTCTGGATAAGGCACTTGCACCGATAGGGAAACGTGTGTAAAAATTTGAAATGATTTAAAAAAATTAACAAATTATTATATTTAATTGTAAATAAAATATTTAAAATTGTAAATAAAGCGAATATAATTTAAATCAAATTATATTGTAGTATTGTGAATAATATTTTGACTGTGAAATTTATCAGTGGATTTACCATGATTAGATTTCAAATTGTGTTAATTTTTTTGTAAATATGTAAGTATTGTTTGTATACTATGTATCTATGGGTCATTCGACGTAATTACTGAAATATACTATTATTATTATTATTATTATTATTATATAAAATCTATAAGAATACAAAACGGTGCCCATTTTAGTTTGTATATATTAATGACAAAACTGAATTTCAGTATAATAATTGAACATTTCGTGGGCCTTTAATAGGAAATGTACATTCAGACCCTTTACATATGATTCTAGATCTAGAAAATGGGCATGCAAAACTGGCGAAAGAATGATCTATAATTATCTGGTAACATATCGGTGGTCCCGGAACATAGGATTTGGTTTGAATCAACCAGACAATGTTAAACACCATTGAACGCTGGCTAGAGAATTGCTAAAAGCATACTATAAAGACAGCTGACATAACATTTGGGATATTCATCGATTGGTTTGACTGTAGTAAAAAGAGTATTATGACCACTGGGTTCTGGTGTCTAAAAGCTCCATTTTCATCGGGTTTTTTTTAAACCAGCACTTCCGAGGCACAGCGGGTTACAACACGTAATCGTCATCAACAATCAGAGGAACAGTTGGCCAGAATTTGATGGTCTGTTTGTTAAACTGACTCGTGCCTCCATAAACAGCTAATGTTGTCTGTGTTAGACAAAGAGACGACATTTCATCTCTAGATGTTCACTAGTTTCAGCAATAAATGCGACGAAATGGCCTTTAATGTACTCAGACGTGAAGTTAGCTTTGTATTTTACACGGAGAATATTATTGATCTCTTTGATAAAGACAATAAATTTACACTAATCGCTCCTTTTAGGTTAAATACGTTATTTTATAATACCCGTTTCATACATTAATTTCTCCCATAATGCAACAATACCGAAACCACAAAATCACATGGGAGAAATAAACGTCTCGATATCTAATTTAATTGGTTATTTTTGTCTTTTATAAATGTTACTTTAGGGAAATAGGAATAGCTAGATTATCTTAATCTTGGTATCTGGGTCGTGACTGTTTTCTGTAACTCGATGGTAACATTACTAACATCGGACCATCCTTCTGACAATATTGTTGTTTGATAAAACACATAATATACATCTCAATTTATATATCATTGGTCTTAGTATAATTTAATCGATGATTGCAGTGACAGATCCGAAAGGAGAGTGGGATAGGGGCTTAAGGTCTGTCGGTTTCCTATTGTAAATGTTCTTGGTGCTCCCTCTTTCCCTATGCGCACCTCTTCATTCCTCGTCGCTTCCGGTCTTAATTAGCACCACCGTTTCTTCTCTTTAAACAGAAACTGAGCGAAAACCCTGCGGAGTCACAGACCGGTAGAGTTACATCCCGACAGATCGATAGTTTAGGGTGACAATATATTCGTCACCCGGAAGTCGCCCCGGGGGGTTAATTTTTCATTGTGTCTATCTTCAATATTTCTTATTGACAACCCAAAGTGACACATATCGTCCAACATTATTATTTAGATTTTTTGTACGGGTTGGTCTCAGATGAATAATGTAAGCCATATCCATTGTGAGATTGAACTTTTCATTTGGGCTCCGTTTCAAATAACATGATCTTCATATCTTTCTAGAACTCAAGACAAAACGTGAAAATGAAACAATTCTGAAAAAAGCTCAGAGCGTTCTGCGAGGAACTGTGCCGTACATTAACTCGTTTAACCGAACGAGATTCCATGTTTAGAGAAGTTCCGACAGTAGTTAACCATTTTTTGCCAAGTCAAGAGAGTTATTACTGATGAAGGAATTGCGCCTGGCTGTGTTCTGTTTGAATTAAACTACCTTTAGCTTTCATTAAAGATATAAATAATACCCAAGCGAAAAAGTGTATTTTAGTAATCTGTCAAGTTCTATGAAACAGAAAAATTCGGCTAGACTGATTTTGTAAATTGACCTTTACTTATTTTATTTAAACATATTTTATTACTTTAAAGTAAACGGATCGGACAAAAGTTACTAAAACTTACAAAAGAGTCCTCTCCAATACAATATAATCATTGTAGGTGGTCAGTGAAGCAAAGTCAATACATATCAGATACTAATAAACAATAAATTAACAAGACAAACATATTTACACAAGCTCAGTGTATTTAAAATATGGACAAGGGAGAAATGAAATGAAATGAAATGGGGTTATCGTCCTACTCTTTTGCACCTAACCTGGGCTAATGGAAGACACCTCGGTATAACATACCTTACAACAACGAAATATACGAAAGCGTGTAAGGTTTATTTGGTGAGGTTCAGATATTAAATGCTCTGTGTTTTGTATGTATTTCTGTACTTGTTTAACTAAATGCATATTCTGAATTGTCGTTAATTGTGGGTCACCCGAAAGCAATGTCGTCAGATTTAGGTTATGGTAGTTTTTTAATTGACCAAATAATATACTCCTTTGCTCATCATACAATTTTAGAAGTAATGTTGCGTGTCTTCCGTATCATGGCCACAGCGACATTTTTGATCATTTACAAGGTTAGATTTATAAAGATGTGATTTTAATGGGCTACAGCCATGACGAAGTCTTGTATGCAAGATATTAAATTTCCTGTTACGTGTTAGTAAATAATTAGGTGGACCGGTTGATCAAATTGAGTTATTTTTGATCTGAATACTGCTCTATTAGCCGCAGCTTTTGTTGACGAGTCTAGCGAATTCCAGGCGCGAATTGTGCTAAGGAAAAACGAATTTTCAAACCGTGACGTTCGACAACGTGGCGTCAATAGATCGTTTGGATTTCGTAAAGAATACGATGTGATATTGTTTCTATATTGTTGTAAGATATTTGTAAGAAACGCAGGACAGTTATTGTTGTATATATCGTAAAAAAGTATTAGTTTCTGTCTGAAACATCTGGTTGACAGTTTGCCCCATCCCGTTTCTTGATAAAGGACTTCTTTACTCGCAAACTTGGGTAAGCCCGTAACTATACGAGCAGCTTCTAACTGACTAGCATATTCCAAGATCGATCTAATTTGAGAGAGGGCAGTTTCCCTAGCTTCTTCGGTGAGAATAGCAAGACTTTAGTCTTATTTGGATTAAAATTTATCAGCCATTTCTGTGACCAAATGTGTAATCGGTAAAGATCACTATTGAGCGAATTTTCTAAGTCTTCGATACTAGATTTAGTACAACCAATGGCAGTATCATCAGCAAATAACCTGGCAATGTTGTTCAGTACTTCATAGATGTCATTTATGAAAACGAGGAACAAGAACGGTCCCAACACCGATCCCTGTGGCACACCAGAATTCAGGTTAATCTGATTGGAGTAAACATTATTTACTAATACTTTTTGTTTCCTTCCTTTTATGTAGCTTCCATATTTGCTAAGTTTATATATACTATTCAAAAAAAGTAGGGGATATTTGATTTTGGGGGCATAATACTAAAATATGCAAATGACTACGAAAAAAGTCACTATAGAACCTAACAGAAGAAACATTTCCAGTTACATGTGACGCCCAAACGCACCAATAGCTACCGCATGGAATGCAGGTGATGCTTGGGATCATCATGGGGGTCCAACCCAAGATTTGCATGACTCTGACTTTGAATGTTACAGTCATTGTGGAAACATCAGTTTAATTGTTTTAGTGACCAGAAAACAAATTTTGATATGCGTCGGCTTACCCAAAATGAAAGGTTACGTGCCCTTGGCATGCTACAGATCGGCACAACACAGGCGGTTGTGGCGCGGACGATGAATGTTTCTCAGTCTGTCATAAGCAGGTTATGGTCCAGATACCGTGATACACAATCTGTATAGGACAGACCACGCTCAGGTCGACCAAGGGCGACAACTCAAGCCCAGGATCGATTTATCCGTACCTTGGCCTTGAGAAATCGTGTCATCACAGCAAATCAGATCAGCGCTCGTCTTCAAACAGACACTGGTGTGAGAGTGAGTGGCCAGAAGATTCGGAATCGACTGCATAGGGGTCACCTTCGCGCCCGACGTCCTCGCGTGATCCCTTGTTTGAGAGATCATCACATTCAGGCAAGACGTCGTTGGTGTAGGGATCGTCAACACTGGGATAATCGACGCTGGAGCAATGTGATGTTTTCAGATGAGTCAAGGTTCACTGTTGATTTTTTGGACAGACGTAGGAGGGTGTGGCGTCGTCGAAACGAGCGCTTCCAAGACGTTAACGTCATCAGACATGGTGGATTTGGGGGTGGTTCTGTTATGGTGTGGGGAGGCATCACTGTTGCTGGAAGAACGGCTTTACATGTTGTTGCATCGCGTGTTGTAGGCCAGTACTACTGGGACAACATCTTGGCAGTCCATGTTGTGCCGTTCGCGCGACGTCATGGCCGCCGTTTCATCTTCCAGAATGACAACGCAAGATGTCACAGGGCCAGGATCGTTACAGGTTACCTCCAACAACAGAACATCGCCACATTACCTTGGCCAGCACCTCTCCCCCATGTAACAGGATCGTTACAGGTTACCTCCAACAACGGAACATCATCACATTACCTTGGCCAGCACTGAGTCCCGACCTCTCCCCCATCGAGCATGTCTGGGACATGCTTGGACAGAGGTTACGTCAACGTCAAAAACGTCCTGCCAATGTCCAAGAACTTGCTGCTGCGTTGCAACAGGAATGGTACAATCTGGACCAAAATGACCTTAGACGTCTCATTAGGAGTATGCCACGTCGGATCAATGCTTGTTTGGCAAACAGAGGAGGATTTACCCATTACTGACTTTGTTGTGATGCTGTGGTAACTTTGCTGTTTGACCCCGGGTATCATTTTACCCTTATAATGGTCAGTCTGTGCCTTACTTAGTCTAACGATCATTTGGAATAAATCGATGAATGTGAACTTCATTTCATTTTGTCATTTGTTTCTTCGTCAGTTTCATTAGGTCAAAAGCTTTTGAAATATCGAAAAAAACATAGCAAGAAATTTTATGACTTTCAATAGCGCTAACACAATCATGATAAATTTCTATTAGTTGGTGTACAGTAGAGTGATTAGGCCTAAATCCAGATTGAAAACTGTATAGTAGATCATTGTCTTTAAAATAGTTGTACAAGTGTTTGAATACAATCCTTTCTAGGAGTTTACTTATATAGCTCAGTAGTGATATTGGTCTATAATTTGCAGTTATGTGTTTGGATCCGCCCTTAAAAATTGGTATCACATTTGCAATTTTCCACAACGCTGGGAATATCCCTTCTTCAATTGATTTGTTAAAGAGTAAACAAAGCGGTGTGCATATTGAGCACGAAGTAGCTTTCAGGAATTTGTTTCCTATTTTATCAGGGCCACAAGCCTTCTTATCTTTTAAACATGTTATAATATCGATTATTTCAGACTCTAGGATTTTTGGAAGAGAAAAATTCTGACTTGTGCGGAAACTGAATTCCGGCAACTCTGTTGATGGGGTATTACTTGACACAGATCCAAAGAAATTGTTCAAAAGCTCTGCTTTTTCATATTCAGAATAAACTAATTCATCCTCCGTTTTATTGTGCAGTGGAGGAATATGGTTTACATTGTTTATTCCGACCAGTTTTTTTTATAATTTTCCAAAAATCCTTTTGGTTTGAGTTAGGGCTAAATATATCAGCTAACAGCTGCTCTTCATATTGCGATTTTAGTGCTTTTTTGTGGTTATTTACCTTGTTCCGCTGCACTTTGTACCTTTGTAGGTCGCTTGGGTTATTTGTACGTTTGAACTTATGCCTAAGTTTATCTCGAACTCTTATATTTTTACGTAGTTCTGAGTTGAACCAAGGTTTATCATTTGGGCGTATTAATACCCGTCTTTTGGGAATGCATTTGTTGATGAAGTCATTTAAGATACGGTAAAAAGATTCGCACGAATCATTTGTATATAAGTTTTCAAATCGGCCATTCCAATCATAACTTTTGATAAGATTATTTAATTCATCAAAATTACCGTGATTATAGAGTACAAACTCCCTAACATAGTTAACTTTTGCAGTGACCTGTAAGTCTATTTCTCCGACTACACCCTTGTGGTCAGAAATATGAGAATCGAATTCAATTGTCTCGCCAAAAAGTACGTGTAAATCTGATTGGACAAGGATAACATCAAGTAGTGAGGAGCAAGTGGGTGTAACCCGCGTTGGTTCGTTGATTATATTAGCAAGGCAGTTTGTAATGATAATTTCGTTTAATTTGCTATTCCGGTTTTTAGATAAGTCTATGTTAAGGTCTCCAGCAACAGTGACATTAGAGGATTCTTGGAGCGCCAATTCAAGAGAAACCTCAAGCTTTTGCCAGAATGACTCAGTTGTGTTTGGCGGTCGATATAGTAGCATGATATCAGCAAAGGAACATACCTATTCTGAAGCTTCACTTCAATCCAGATGCTTTCGATGGTATCAAATTCAAGATCGGGCCTTCTTTACGGTCATCCATTTGCGCGGTTTTTAAGATTTGTGTTCATTTCAGTTCTTGTACATGTACGTAAAAATATAACATTTGCAAATTCAATGTAAAAAAAAAACCCAGAAACTAAAGGGGGTTTAACGTCCTGCTTTTCTGCACCTACCTGGATAACGAAGACGGGCATACGCCGCCAGCTTTGAGGGAAATTTTACCCGGACAGTGACGCCCAATGTCAAGGAGTCATTTACGTGCATTCCAACGTGCACAATGAAAAAAACGGGTGAGTGGCGTCAAGATTCCCACTGTAATACTATAAGGGGTTATTTTAGTTCTATGAACGGTGCTCTGTTTAATATATTAAAGTGGTTAAACATATGGATGACATCGAGAAATAGGCTAAGTAGGTTATTTTAAGTTTCTTAGACTAACTCACAGACATTTTCTGCCACCATCAAGTGGGGTACTATCGTCCAGTCATCTCGTCGACAGATTAGTACAATTAACTAGAATAATAGTGTTGACGTAAAACAGTGCCCATACGAAACACTTCAGCGTCCCATACACGTTCAATATGGGTGTCTATAATATTGTCAATACTTGATATTGACAATTATATTTTATGGAAGGGCATCGCTGCCAATATTAAATGCTCTGCTAAGATGTCTTTTCCATTGATTACGTGTAAAAAGTACGATGTACAAAGTCTTAATATCGATAATGATAAAGTCAAAATACCTCTAAGGCCAAAGTTAAATGTAAAACGTTAAATGCAATGTGTCAAATGACAAATGTTTTATTGGAAAATGCTGTTTTTGACGTATGTACATTAGACATTTCCCTCAATACATTTGCGCTCTGCCACTTCTCATTTGTCGTTTACGCTTTGTATATATCATCTTACGCAGAGCATCAACTTTACTGTGGTATCCAGCACACGATAGCGTTCTGCACACGATAAAAAATAAATAATGAATATACATGTAGACTACTTAAAGAGAGGAAAGAGAAGGCTATACATTGTACAACAGATTTTATAAGAGCTACCCAAGCGTAACTTTCTTTTCATAGGAGTGGTGTTTTACAACTCACTGGGTAAGCTAATTAAGTGAACTCTTTTAAGTTGTTTTGTTGTACAATTGGGGTATGACAAGAAAACGTAACAATAAAAAGAAGAGAAAACGTACTTCTTCTAGTAGTGCTTACGCCAACGAAACGATTATTCAAGAGGTGTCTTCTATTTTTGAGTCCAGCATGTCTAATACTCACAACTTGACCAGTTCTCCAATTTCGACTCAGACCAAAACGTTTCTACTAGATTATCGGCTATAGAAGATACACTGAAATCTATATATGTGAGATTGAATAAACTTGACATAATAGAACACAATATTTCGTCCATCGCCAGAGATCTCGAGTCCGTTAAAAGTGATGTGTCTGAAAATAGTTATAAAATCCAAAATATGGACCAGAAATTATATCTAATGGAAACAGGACTCCAGTTCCAGTCCGTATCCGTGGATCATTTACATCAAGAAACAGAAATCTTCCAAAGAAGAATAAACGATCTTGAAAAGAAAAATGTTGAACTTAAGGAAGAAATTGTCGATATCAGATGTCGAAGTATGAAGGATAATCTCCTCTTTTTCGGGATAAAAGAGCAAGAAGATGAGAATTGTCTGGATGTGATTTACGACTTTATGATAGAGAAACTTAAAATGACCGATGCCAGAAATCGAATAAAACTTGACAGAGTTCACCGTATTGGTAAACAAAAACCCCCAACTTCGTCCAACTCTAATGGAGAAAGCAAGAGAAATGACAGACCAATAGTGGCAAAGTTTAACTTCTTCCCTGATCGGCAAGCAGTGAGAAATAAGAGCGTACTCCTCAAAGACACCGATTTCGGCATAGGCCAACAATTCCCACAGGATGTCGCCCTAAAACGGAAACACCTAATGCCCGTGTTCAAACGCGAAAAGGAAAAAAAGAATAAAGTGTATTTCATAAGAGATAAGTTGTATGTAAATGATAGTTTATATATCGAACAATAGGACAGACAGGAAGAACAGCTTTCAATTATCTCATGGAATATAAATAGTGGTCTATGCTCTAAATTAAAAGATGCCGATTTTACTAACGTTCTAACCAAGCATGACATAATAATCTTACTTCACACTGGTAAATACACTGTCAATGCTAAATTAAATGGATATAGTAAAACTGTTGTAGCTAGAAATAAATGCAAAAGAAGCGGTGGGATTGTAATATTTATAAAAGAACATTTAAACCGTATAAAGATAGTTGAAACTCGTGAATACGGGTTAGCAATCATCAAGATATCAAATACTAATCATGACGAAAAGGATATATTTATTTGTTGTATGTACATACCACACGAACGATCGCAATTCTATAAATCATACGATGTTGATTTCTTTGAAGAGATAGAACGGCTAGAATCTTATTACTCAAAATTTGGAATATTCATTGTGTGTGGCGATTTAAACTCAAGAACAGCTAATAACTGTGACTTTCTTACTATTAGCAATAATAATCACCAGTGTGATACAGAGTTAAGCTTACCCAAACGAAATTCGGACGATAAAGTCTTAAATAATTTTGGAAAACGGCTCTTACAAGTATGTATAAACACGGAACTCTGTATATTAAATGGGCGGTTTGAGCCTGGTAAATTTACTTGTTGTACTGGTAATGGTAGTAGTTTAATTGATTATTTTCTTATAAATGTTGATTCATTGAAGTATGTTAATAATCTTATTGTACTGGATTTTTTGGAATTTTCGGATCACGCTCCATTATATCTCGGATTAAATGTAAAAAGGCCCCTCCCCCCAGTATGTATAACAGAGAACATTGTGAGTTACGTCCCTTATCTTAAATGGGATCAGGACAAGATCGATGTTTTACGGTCATCCTTAACATATAATTTGAATGAAATTAATAATGTATTAAACGAAGAGTATTCTACACCAAACCAAGATAATAATAATAATATAAACAATTGTCTTTGTTCAAAGTTGTTTGATCTGTGCTATGAGGTTATTGGTTCCAAAAAGAAAATTCAAAGTAAACCCTATCGAAAACCTCATAGTAAGTATACAAATATATGGTTTAATAATAATTGTATTTGCGCTAGAAGTGACTTTATAACGAGTAGAAATATATTTAATAAAACAAAATCTGACCAGAACCGAGCTATTTTTGTTAAAAGTAGAACAAAATATAATAATGTCAAAAAACATGCTAAAAGTTTGTTTAGATATAGGTCTGGTCTAGAATTATGTAAAAAAGCTAAAGACAACCCGAAAGGATTCTGGAGAGACATTCAACTTTATAAAAATGGTAAAGATACACCCCAACATTCCTCCCAGCTGAATTTGTCTGATTTTCATGACCATTTTCAGAATGTCTTTCAAACTCACGGTACCCATCTTATTAATGAACATATCACTATTAAAAGAGTATATCATAATACCGTCCCCTCCCTTGATAATGAATTCACAATTTCAGAAATACAACTAGCAATTTCGAAGCTTAAGGCAGGCAAAAGCGCTGGAAGAGATGGTATTATTCCAGAAATAGTTAAATATTTTACCGATATTTTGTGTGTACCACTGTGCAAACTTTTTAATATTGTGTACGAATGTGGTGTGTATCCTTCTGAATGGTCAAATTGTAATATAGTCCCCGTCCCCAAAAAAGGTAACAACAATGATGTCAATAATTACAGAGGGATAACCTTAATGTGTGTATTTAGCAAATTATTTTCCATTGTTATAAATAATCGTCTGCTCTCATGGGCTATTAAGGGCGGTGTACTCTCTAATACGCAATTCGGGTTTCAACCTCACAAAAGCACAGTTGATTGTATTTTTGTCTTACAAATGATAGTAAACAAATATGTGTCTGCGGGCAATAAGTTATATTGTGCTTTTATTGATTATTCAAAAGCATTTGACAAAATAGATAGAAAGTGTTTATTAGATAAACTTCAACTGACTGGTGTAAGCTCAAAATTGATCAGATGTATTAAATCAATGTATGATAATGTAAATATATGTGTGAAGTACAATGGCGATTATTCAAATTATTTTTCGTCGCTTTCTGGAGTTAAACAAGGTGATAATCTCTCACCTCTCCTATTTTTACTATATTTGAATGATTTTAATACTTATATGAATGATAATGCTGTAGATCCAGTTATTCTAGATAATCTGATATTAACCTCTATTATGTATGCTGATGACACTACTCTAATATCTACGTCAGAAAAAGGATTGCAACATTTACTAGATAAATTACTTTCTTATTGTAATAAATGGAAGCTAACTGTTAACACAGAAAAGACTAAAATTCTTATATTTCAACGAGGTCATTTAAAGTGTAGCAATTATAACTTCATGTACAATAATAATAGGGTTGAATGTGTGAAAACTTTTACATATTTAGGAATAGAGTTGTCTTCCAACGGTAGATTTAATAATACGCAGAAAGCACTATCCGTAAAAGGTTCTAAAGCACTTTATCAACTATGTAATGTTTTTGAAAATGTACATCTAAATGTTAAACAACAGTGTTTTTTATTTGATACTTATGTTGGTTCTATCCTTTCTTACGCATGTCCTGTATGGGGCTTCCATAAATCACCAGACATTGAACGATTGCATCTAAAATTTGGTAAGAAAATCCTATGTGTAAAGCGATCCACCCCAACACCAGCAGTCTATGGTGACCTCGGCAGAGTACCACTTCGAATTACACGTCTCCAACTTATAATTAAATATTGGCTACATATTATCTCATCTAAAACAAGTCTATTATTTCATGTCTACAATGCTATTCTCCACGATGTATCCATGACGAACAAAAATAAAGGCTTAAATTGGGCGTATAATATAAAATGTTTATTGGAATCTCTTGGATTCGCCTCAGTTTTTGATGAACAATATGTTGTTTTACCTGTATATGATGAACTTAAACTTAGAATAAACGATCAGTACTCACAGGAATGGAATGAAGATCGGTTGAAATATTCAAAACTAAATTATTATAACCTTTTCACGACTGCCTTATCACAAAAAGAATATTTATCAAATATCTCAAATCATAATTATTGTGTATCTCTATCCAAATTTAGATGTGTTTCACATAACTTACTAAGTGAAACTAGAAGATACGATAAAATTAACAGAAATGATAGAATTTGTAAATTATGCAATTTAAATAACGTTGAAGATGAATATCATTTTTTACTTTGTTGTCCATTTTATAAAGATTTAAGAGAACAGCTTATTCCTTTTTATTATAGAAATCACCCTTCACTCCAAAAATTTATAGATATTATGTCTTCCACTTCATCAGTTATTTTAAACTCATTAGCAAAATATATACACTTATCATTTATTAAACGTCAATTTCTTCTTGTCGCTATTCTCCCCTAGAACTGTACATACTCTTTTCACTTATTTTTGTATTAATTGTATCATTAACACCTTTACATCACATATTCATTTATTTATTCATTGTATTTGCTATAAGTTATGTAACTTTCAGCAATAAAGAATTACTTACTTACTTACTTACATGAACGTGCTTTTCACTGGTATATGTCACATGATATCGTATTATGACTCGGGTTTTGACACTGCATACCCCCTCTCCGTAATCATGGTAATATAGTTTAGTACCATCCAGATTTGATCGTGTCTACATGATATCGTATTATGACTCGGGTTTTGACACTGCATAAATAATGAATATACATGTAGACTACTTAAAAAATTTATTAACCTTGAAAAATAGACACGATCAAATCTGGATGGTACTAAACTATATTACCATGAAAAAAAATGGGTGGGGAGTATTGTTCAAATATAATTTCAAAACGTTTTAAGAATTCGAAATCACCGAATTTTACGAACGAAAAAAACTAACAATGCGTAGTCGTATCTTTGTTATTTATTGACCTATTTTACTAATTCCTTTTCCTTTGAGTACCTTGACGAAAACCATTTTTACCTGCAATTTCAAATTTCGAAAATTCGTCGCTGTGATTTCGGTCCGGAAGTTAAAACCAATTTGACAGCTTCTTTAACAGATGCACGATTTTCGTGAAATTTGGAATGTAAGTAGATCATACCGATGCAACTTGAAAGATGTCATTAGAAACATTCTAACTTATCTCCCCTTGGAAAAATTAAGGATCAAAGTGTTCAAAAAAATCAACGAAACGTATGTTAGATCAACTTGTACTATCTGTGAGACTAATGATTCGTACACAAAAAATGGAGTGTGTAGCTCAATCCGGAATTGCCACCATCTTGAAATGTGATAATTCCATAAGGCTTTTTTGATATTTTACTTACAGACAGGGGTGCCTAAAAACGTTCAGAGCATTTATGTATTTAGGTCAACTGATAGTCACCATTTGAAGTGAATACGAAAAATAGTGAAAAATCTACATTAACGGGCATGTAAATAAACATAATAGACCGTAGTTTGTTGAATTCGTCTGCTATTTCTGAAATTAATACATTTCCATATATCCTGGCACATGGTCGAATGTTTGGTATTTGAATATTTCAAAAATTCGAATATCGCCCTTGTTTTGGAGTGAAAAGTTCCCATTAACGGCTTGAAAATAATCGAAATCGGCCGGCGTTTCGTGATTTCGTCTCCTATTTCCGAAATCAATTCATTTCTGGTTAACCTCCTTCCAACAATGGGTTGTGGCCTTGGAATCGATATAATCACCCAAATTTACTGTTGAAAAAATTGACCTTCACAGCTGTAACTTTGTGATTTTGTGATCTATTTTACTAAATTTGTTTTCTTTGAATACCTTAAAACATTTACTTTAAATCTGCCATTTCCGATTTTTGAAATTCGTATATTACGTCATTAAAAGGGAAATTTTGCCCGGTTGAAATGTTTCTCGTTATAACTCAGCGCCTTTCTGGGCGATTTTAATAATTACTTTTTGTTTTCAACATTCTTGACAACAGAAGTAACATCCGACGTGAAGTGATGCCTTGTTGGCACCATTCAATTCATTTTTTTGAAAAAGAAAGTGCAGGACTTTCAATTCAGGCCAAACGTTTATTGCAAACGATTAAGCTGGTCGGTGGGGGTTTTATTTTTAAAGTTTTCTAACAATCGGTTAGTAATCAAAGGTACTGTGCAAATTAAACTATTAAAACAGAAAATTTCGCCCGTTTGAAATGTTTCTCGCTATAGGTTTTCTCCGTGTCCTCCTGTTTCCTACCACGGCTAGAGACCCCTACGCGCAAGCGAATTATTGAAACAAAATGACCATGTGTCAGTCCCGTAATGACCTAGTTTGTTTCGAGTGGAGGTTAAACCCCACTTCTCTCTCTTTTGCCGATTTTAATGATTCTTTTTCCTTTATGAGATTCTTTATATAACCCATTTTCAATAAGTATTCAGGCCATGGGCCCGTGGTACACTCAAGACAAGATCATAAAATAAAATTACAAACATAACAAACCAACACCATTTACTCTGATTCGTCATAACCTCACATTACATCATGATTTTATTATATTAGTTTACTCGGGTAATTTTCTCTTCTTTTCATAGCATTATAAATAAACTTATTCATGTTACAGATTATATCATAATTAGTATTCTGCAAATAAACTCATGGTATCTCTCATGATATTCTTTATACGGAAACGGGAATATGCCAGCTTCAACTAAGACGCTATCAACATAAAATGATACTTTTCTACAAAATTTTAAATGGACTAGTTCCTAAATATCTAACCGCTATAATCCCACCCCTTGTATCCGCTGACCAACCCCACCGTCTTCGTAACTCAAACCAAATTAAGCAAATAAACTGTAGAACATTACTTTACCAGACTTCGTTTTTTCCTTCCTCTGTTAAACAGTGGAATGATCTAAGTCATCAAATAAAAAATTCCAAAACTATTTCTGAATTCAAAACTAATTTAAAATCAAGCATGCGCTTAATCGAAACAAATGTTCACTACTATATAGCCGAAAGACGTCTGCAGATAATACATTGTAAACTACGAAACTCAAAGAGCGACTTAGCCCTTCATAAGTGTTTGATGTACATATCGGAAAATCCCTCTTGTTCTTGTGGTCAAGGTGTCGAAGACTGTGAACATTATTTCTTACACTGCCCACGATACAATTCTCCGCGAAAAATCACAATAAATAAATTAGATTTTGAACACAGGAATATTCAAACAATACTTTCTGGAAACACCGCTATTTCTTTTGAGGAAAATTCTTTAATCGTTGAAGTTGAAATCGTACATAATTTTATCAGACTAACTAAAGGCTTTAAAACTGCCTAGATCATTACTGAAATTCCCCACCCCTCCAGTTAGCAGATGAACTGCAAAACTTCATAACACTTGATGAACTAATTTTGGGCCTTGGCATCGACAACGTCTTTTTGAATATCTATCGTTATAATCTACTTGTATGTGTACTGTATATGTTCTTTCCAAGGGATCTTTACTTTCTTTACCTTCACCCTCTGCACCCTGTTAAATATGTAAATCAAATACATCCAGTCGTCTACCTTCACAATGATCATTGTTTATGGAAGCGATTTTACATAAGCCGCAATGCTTGTTATTGTATCCATATATTGTATGTAAAATATATCTCTGACTCACTAAGAAATAAAATATTGTTTAAACCAAATAAACTTTGACATGGTTCTTACTTTTACAGTAATTACTGACATTGCCCCTAGTTCTCGGGTTACAGTGAACAGTGAACCAAAATATGTAATTCATTTTCAATTGTTCTTATATATATAAGTTTAAGTTTATTACATTTAATATAGCGCTCATTACTGCAATACATGCATTCAATGGCACTTTACAATCACAATAAATAATTTAGTATGTACAAAAATATAAATATAGGTGCTTAGGTCTTAGTTCTAAATTCTTAGTGTTCATCAGAAAAAAACCAAAAAAAAACAAATATCGAACAACAAATTTCAAAATACAAATCTCCAAATACAAATCTTGCAAAACATTTCTCCAAAAACATTTCCCCCAAAACATTTCTTCAAAAACATTTCTCCAAATACATTTCGCCAAAAACATTTCTCGAAATTCATCGAACCGGAACATTAGAAATCAATCTGGCAAACAATAAGTCACCATACAATAATGGGAATCGAGTATGTCCGCCTTCATTAGCCCAGTTTAGGAGCAGAACAGTAGGATGTTAAACCCCATTTCATTTCTCTAGTGAAACCACGTGCGTAGAACGGCTAATCGAACCGGGCCTTCGATAACCAAAATAAATTGAAAGTAGTCTATTTTCAGAAATCAGGCTTTGTCTGATAGCGACATATTTCTTTGTTCAAAGAAAGGGAGAAATGGAGTTTAACAACCACTCGACACAACTAGGTCATTTCGGGACTAACACATGATTCAATTTTATTTCCATAATTAGCTTGCGCGAAGGGGTGTTTGGCAGTGGGAGGAAACCGGAGGACCCGGAGAAAACCCACGAGATTGGAAGGCGTCCCTACTCCTCGACACGTACATCGGAACCACGCCAGTTGACTCAATGACAGACTTTATGGTACAGCACGTACGTACTATTCATTAGACCATCCAAACCCCCCTTCTTTGCTCAAACGAAAGAATGTTTTACCTCTTCTAAATCATGTTTTCATGAATGTGCCTGGGAATAAGTTCATACAGATTTTCCGACGTTATTTCCCCTTGTCAGTGATGCAGGACCGACGTCCTTATAAGGACAGCTGTGTAGTCGTTCGGATGGTACCAAAAACTGAGGCCCAGTGTACGCATTGGCGTGCACGTAAAATTTCCCTTGACAATTGGAATTAGATATAAGAGTAGGCCGTAGTGTCGCTGTCTGGGCAAACTTTCCATGATAGCACACGGTATAGCCTATACCCGTCTTCATCGGCCTAGTTCGGAGCAGAATAGTAGGACGTGAAACTCCGTTTCCTTTCATTTCATTTATTAAGTGAGGGGAGGTGGCGGGGATTTAAATCTTAAAGATAGGCTGGCACTGCCAGGCAGGATACGCCCACATTTTCGAGAGATGGATAGAGAACAAGCAATACCGAAAGTGATTTTTCCTACATCATTAAGTTAGAATATGATATGTGCAAATATCGAAATGAATTAAGATCTTTGGGTTATAAAGGTGCATTTCAGTAGGCTTCAAATTCGACTGGGAATCATGTTGCTAAGTGGGTAAGATGCTGGCTCGGCAGCCTTGAGGTTGGGTGTTTGATCCCTGCATTGGGTGACAAAGTTCATCTAGATTTTCTGGCATGGTTTCCCCTTGTTAGTGATGAAGGATGGATATCCTGACAAGACAGCTGTCAATTTTGGTTCAATTTTCACAAAATTTGAACTCAATCTGCATTACCATGTAACGGTGATATAATCAAACGTTTTTTTAAATCGGATAATAATTTTGACCTCCGAGGGACCACAAGCTAAAAAGGGTGATTTTTCGTACAATCAGGGGCCATAATTCAGGAAGTTACGAACCAATGGGTGCAAATATCGAAAGGAACCAAGATCTTCGGGTTATAAACATGCATGTCAAGTTTCATCAAAATCAGTTCAAAATTGTGACCTCTATAGGGTCCACAACCTTGATATAACATATTTTCACACTGATCGCGTACAAACAGGGCCATTTTGTCTGTCCATTTGGGTCCGATTTTCACAAAATTTGAACTCAACCTTCATTACCATGTAACGGTGATATAATCAAACGGTTTTTTAAATCGGATGATAATTTTGACCTCCAGAGCCACCACAAGCTAAAAAGGGCGATTTTTCGGACAATCAGGGGCCATAATTCAGGAAGTTATGATCCGATGGCCGCAAATATAGAAAGGAACCAAGATCTTTAGCTTATAAACATACATGTCAAGTTTCATCACAATCGGTTCAAAATTGTGACCTCTATAGGGTCCACAACCTTGAAATAACATATTTTCACACTATTCGCGTATAAACGGCAGCCATTTTGTATGTCAATTTGGGTCCGATTTTCACGAAATTCGAACTCAACCTTCATTACCATGTAACGGTGATATTATCAAACGGTTTTTTCGATTGGATAATAATTTTGACCTCCAGAGGGACCTCAAGCTAAAAAGGGCGATTTTTCGGACAATCAGGGGCCATAATTCAGGCAGGAAGTTATGACCCGATGGGCGCAAATATCAAAAGGAACCAAGATCTTGGGCTTATAAACATGCATGTCAAGTTTCATCAAAATCGGTTCAAAATTGTGACCTCTATAGGGTCCACAACCTTGAAATAACATATTTTCACACTATTCGCGTACAAACGGCGGCCATTTTGTATATCAATTTTGGTCCGATTTTCACGAAATTCGAACTCAACCTTCATTACCATGTAACGGTGATATAATCGAACGTTTTTTTAAATCGGATAATAATTTTGACCTCCAGACGGACCACAAGCTAAAAAGGGCGATTTTTCGGACAATCAGGGGCCATAATTCAGGAAGTTTTGATCCGATGGGCGCAAATATCGAAAGGAACCAAGATCTTGGGGTTATAAACATGCATGTCAAGTTTCATCAAAATCGGTTCAAAATTGTGACCTCTATAGGGTCCACAAGCTAAAAACATGATATTTCGTACAATCAGGGGCCATAATCCATGAAGTTTCCATCCGATACATGCCAATATCGAAAGCAGCCGAGATCTTATGGGGATAAACCTATATTTCAAGTTTCGTCAAAATCGGATAAGAATTGTGACCTGTAGAGAGTCCACAAACAAATTGTGGACGGACGGACGGACGTCCGGACGGACAGGGGCGACGACATAATACGTCCACATGAAAATGTGGGCGTATAAAAAGGCGATTTTGCGTATAATCAGGGGCCATAATTCAAGAAGTTACGATCCGATATGCGCAAATATCGAAAGGAACCAAGATCTTTGGGTTATAACCATGAATTTCAAGTTTCATCAAAATCGAATTAAAATTGTGACCTCTACAGGGTCCACAACACTGATATACCATTTTTTAACAGTATTCGCGTACAAACGGCGGCCATTTTGTATGGCAATTTTGGTCCGATTTTCCCGAAATTCGAACTCAACCTTCCTTAGGGTGTAACGGTGATATAATCGAACGGTTTTTTAAATCGGATAATAATTGTGACCTCCAGAGGTACCACAAGCTAAAAAAGGTGATTTTTCGGACAATCAGGGGCCATAATTCAGGAAATTACGTTCCGATAGACGCAAATATCGAAAGGAACCAAGATCTTTTGGTTATAAACATGCATGTCAAGTTTCATAAAAATCGGTTCAAAATTGTGACCTCTATAGGGTCCACAAGCTAGAAACGTGATTTTTCGTACAATCAGGGGCCATAATCCATGAAGTTTTGATCCGATACATGCCAATATCGAAAGCAGCCGAGATCTTTTGGGGATAAACATATATTTCAAGTTTCGTCAAAATCGGGTAAGAATTGTGACCTGTAGAGAGTCCACAAACAATTGTGGACGGACGGACGGACGGACGGACGTCCGGACGGACAGGGGCGACGACATAATACGTCCACATGAAAATGTGGGCGTATAAAAACGATCTCAATATGAAATTCTCGATATTTGTTCATATACTACTGGAAAGTATGTTTTTATGCTTGCTACAAAATGTAAATTTATATTAACATAGCTTGCAAAAAAACAAAATGACTGGCACTAACAAATATGAAGGGTGTGGGGGGGGTATTTAACGTCAAAATACCGGTCATAACACGAAATACATTTAGAAGGTCCAAATGCATTTTAAAAATTGTACAATATTTTCTGACATATACATATTTTCTGACATATACATGATTTAGAAGAGATAAAGTCCTCTTTCATTGATCCAACGACATATGTTTACTTTCAATTTATTTTATTAAATGCTAGATCATATTAACCAATATATTTGCATTTGTATATAAAGAAACATAATACGCACTTGATTTCATTAAAATCACGGACATTGTACGATTTTACTTTTTTAATGCTGGCTCGATTCTTCTTTATTGTATGGTGACTTATTGTATGCCAGGTTGATTTCTAATGTTCTGGTTCGATGAATTTCGAGAAATGTTTTTGGAGAAATGTTTTTGGAGAAATGTTTTTAGAGAAATGTTTTGCAAGATTTGTATTTGGAGATTTGTGTTTTGAAATTTGTTGTTCGTTGTATATTTCTGATGAAATGTAAATATAGACTAAGTTTTTGATTTTGTAAAAAAATAAACACCGTATATTAAAATACATTTTACAAATCTCATATGACAAATGTTTGATTTGTAAAAAAATATTGATTTTTAAGATACAAATGTTAATTTTAGTGTACAAATGTCGAAATACGACAACAAATGAAGAAGTAAGAATTAAGGACTATGAATTTAGAACTAAAAACTAAGAGCACTGAATAAAGAGCTGCTTCGTCTTCCATATCTTCTAAGGAGTAAAATCAAGAGCCTTCAATATCACCAGGTTTTATAAGAGCTAACGCGGCCGCTCGTTTCACAAAACTAGTCACAGAATTATTCTCATCATACAGTTTCTGTAAACCATGTTTCTGGGCATTTCTCCAGATAGACTGTCGGAAATGGAACATACAACCTTTAAGGGTGCAGTTAAATTCTAGACGATCTGCATTCTGTGCTGCTACTTCGAAGTCTGTGAAGATGGTAGTTGGTTGTAGGTTTAAATTTAATGAACTGGATTTCTCTTTCAGTATCTGGAAAAGTTTTTGGTATGTTGACTGTCTTTTATCTGGCATAAGGGCGTATACCAACGGAAACATCTTGATACCAATAAAAGCATGGATAGTGTATAGTTGATAATAAAGGGTTGGACAAATAGCGAAGGTTCCGTCGCAGAATAGGGTATCGGCTGCTGCTAGTTGGTAGAGATTTTCTTGGCTGCAGAATACTAACATCTTATTCTGGTATTCTGCATGAAGTAAGAAGTTTTCACCATTTTTTGTTTCTTTATAACATTGAGGCAGTTCTACATCACATCGGTTCTTTGGTATATTTGGTAAATTTTGGGATCTGGCTCGAAATAACATGTTATGTGCACTGTAAAATGTTGGTTAAAAAAAAACACAGTCATCTACTTCTGAAACCCGTAAATCTGAAAAAATATCAAAAATATGAAACTATTATATTATATATATCTATTGTCAATATTTACTAAATTTCTTGGTATATATAGTGGATTTTTTCAAATGTTGATTTATTTCACTTACTGTTATTTATTCTTGGTAAACTGCTTGAATTGGCTTAGAATCTGCGTTAACGGATTCTTCCATTGCTGATAAAAACATGTCAACTTTTAATTTGTTTGGATCAGCTTGATGATTATTGATGTTTCTGTAGGTAGTAACCAGGTCAATCTTGGTATTGCAAGTAGCAGGGCATTCACGAACAGTACATCTCCAGTGAATGGTGTCTCCTCTTCTTGTCCTAACACTAAACTTATAATTATAAACTAGGCTTTGAGTACCTCTCGAGTTTAGAATGAATCTAACGTTTACCTGTGCATTAGCCATTTTGGAATGACATACAATTTGAACTTTCAGCTATTTAATAAACTTTTATCATTAACAGTGTTCATCTTAATTAAGAATAATAATTAAACTGACATATGAACGAAAAATCAGACAGTGATTTATAGTTCACACATGACATAGGTTAAATTGAGAGAGAGAGAGAGAGAGAGAGGGAGAGAGAAATGGGGTTTAACGTCTTCTCAACACAACCAGGTCATTTCGGGACTAACATACGGTTTCAATTTTATTTCAATAATTCGCTTGCGCGTAGGGGTCTTTAGCCGTGGGAGGAAACCAGAGTGCCCGGAGGAAATCCACGAGGTTGAGAAGGCGCCCCTATCTCCATGCCACATACGCTCACACCAGGGCTCGAAACCACAGCCGCAAGCCAGAGGTTACCGGCCAGCTACAGGTCGAAGCGCGGCTCTATAGACCACTAGGCCATCCCAACCCCCAGGTTAAATTGAACTGTGCATGCAATAATTAAAACAGAGTATAACTCACTAATCTATAACTAATCCCTAATCCGCTTAATTAGTAGGGTTAATCTGCTGGCAAAGTGAGAACAAACCGATGTTATGATCATCGGCATACCCAACGAGATTAAGGTCATCGTTAACAAAATACTGCAATGTGCTAGAATAACATGTGAAGAAAACTGGACCGTTTATACTACCATGAGGAACAGAAAAATTTATATCAACTGGTGTTGAATTAGTTTGATTGATGTTAACATTAAAGCTTCTACCAGAGAGATACGAAGCTATCCAATCGTGTGCGGTTTTACAAACGCCAAAGCACTTTTGAAGGATTTCAAGCAGCAGTTCATGGTTCACTGTATCAAACGCGGCACTAAGATCTATGGTGACAAAAGGGGATAATAACTGATGTTCCATGTTATCTAAGATGTCGTTGTATATTTTAAGGATTAATGTTTCTGTACTAAAGTTTTAACGATATGCGCTCTGGTATGATGGTAGGAGACGATGTCTGTCCATGTGCTTGGCAAAGCTGATCAGAGACGCTTTTTCGACCAATTTGGGTAAAAAGGAATGGTTGCTAACTGGACTGTAGTTCTTTTTGATGTGGTCTAAATTTGAATTCTTTAAAAGCGGTTTTATGATAGTTTTTTTTCCAGTCTGAATGAAACACGCCCAACGAGAGGGACGTATTGATAATATCACGGATTAATGGCGAATATATCGCGGTGTTCTTTAACCAGGCACGATGGTAACGGATCTAAACTGCACGTAGTTGGTTTTGCGTTTTGAATGAGTTTTTCTACAGTTTCATGGTCTATCTCACTGAATGGAGCAAACGGGTGTACATCTATAGATGGAGGAATGTACACTGGATACCCATCCAAATCTCGACAAATGGTGTCAACTGTCAACCTTATCGTAAAAGAACAAAGCAAAGTCATTCGCCAGCTGAGAATCCGATACACCTTCGGGTAGCGGATTAGATTTCTTGGAACCAGTGAGGTTGGCAATTGTTTCAAACAGCCGTTTAGAATTATTTCCACAAGAGTTGATCTTTTCGCGTATGAATGAACTTTTAGATTGGGTAAGATGATGACTGTATAAATTACGGACTTTACGGAAGTGATCCCAGTTATCGGACGTTTTGTGCTTGACCCAGCGACGTTCAGCGTTTCGGGTTGATATTTTAAGTTCCGTTGCTTTAGCATCAAACCAGGGTACTTCCCGGTGAAGTGTTATAGATTTCGTTTTGATTGGTGCATGATTGTTTAATACATGTTGTAAACTTTCATTATAGCCAGAAACGAGGTCATCTATGTTATTCAAGGTCGAAAGATGTTCTGCAACTTTGGTAATATCGAACCTGAAAAGCTCTCGATTAATCGATTTAAGACGACGAAACCGAATTTTCTTATGCACAAGCATTGGACGAGATGTTGAGATATTTGACAATATAAAATCATGGTCAGAAAGATAATATTCAGTTATGATATTACTTATATAGAAATCATGGTTTTCACAAATCAATATTAGATCCAGCGTATTTCCAGAAATATGTGTTGGCTTTGTCACAAGTTGGTTCAAAGGGAAATTGTCCAGCAGTTCATTAAAGGCAACAATATCCGCTTCTGTGGGCTTATTGAGGTGTATGTTAAAATCTCCGACAAATAAACATCTATTGCAGGTCAAAAATATGTTACTTATAAACTCAGCAAATTCACTGAAGAATGTTGCGGTCGAAATGGGATTCTGTTCAGAGTATGGTGGCCTATAAATAGCTATTACAGTAATTCTAAAGCTATTGATAATTAATTCAGTTTGTGCAAATTCAAAGGATGAATATTCACCCGAACTCGTAACACTAACTTTAATATTCAAAAATATTCCAATTCCACCGCCCGTGCGGCCCTTTTCTCTCAACGATTTTGAAATCATAACCGAATTGTTTTAAGTCTGTTATTTCAGTGGTGTTACAATTCTTCAACCACGTTTCGGTGATTATGCAGAAATCAACAGTTTTATTACGGATTGATCTAGCAATAACTAAACCAAATCTACAGTGATGGTTATGACAGGATATTAACCTACCCAAGGTGGATATGATAGAGAACACTTGGGCGCAGCCCAAGTGTTCTCTATCATATCAATCCGAGGGAGAGTAGGCTTATATCTGACATATACAACGGGTTCACCTTTAAATTTAATGGGCTCTTCTAAAAAAGGCAACAGTGATTGGATAATTGTTCGACAGTTTCCGCCAAAAAGCGAAAATTACCGAAGCTGTCACGTGCAGATGTTTATTTAAACGTCGCCATTTTGGAGAAAGCAAAAACAAAAGGGATAGTAAAGCGACGCTGATGTACCCTTGCTTGCCTCAGAAAATTATACATAAGCAACATAAGATCACAAATACAAATGCCTGACGCATCCATCCTATACGAGATATTCGGGGTGAATGGTCAAATGAGGTCATTTGCTATCGAAAGTATAAAAAAACGAAACGAAATACAGATCTGTATTTTAATCAGATTGATTCCCGAATAGTTAAACATTTTGATCTGAATCTTTCAGGCGACGTTCAAATGTCATTCCTTTACATTTTTTTATATACGTTTGATTTAAATACATAACCCTACTTGTATCATTGTATACGCGAATATGGTTCTGACATGGGCATTTGGCCTGTTACCCGATCTCCTATTTATTTAAAGTGTATAAAATATATCATACAAACCTACACTCGGTGAAGTCTGGGATTACACCCTTAAAGTGACATCATATCAGTCCCAAGTAGTGCAGTTCTTCAATGATTTATTGTAGGTTTAAATCTAAATAACATCTTATACGATTTCTTCCTATATTAAACACACAATTTTATGTCGAAACAGTTTTATGTCTTTTAAGTAATTGCGATCTTTGAGTTAGAAAAATAATTTCATGTTCGCTAAAATTGAATATCGATTAGAAATTGCAGACATAACACTCTAACAGAAACGGTGTGTGAAAATAGGTAGAACATTTTCTTATAATCCGATTGAGGTATTTTAAAAGTATCCCAGACGTATAACGTTGTTATGGTAACATATAAATCTCATTTTATAACGTTCGGATGACGTCGACCCTATCACCTTTTTATTTCCGCTTGAAGCCCATTGGGTATCATTACAAAATAATTCAGACGACCAATTTTACTTTATTTCATAACGTTTCCTGTTAAAGTCAGATATTGTAGGAAAATCTTTCACGACTCCACGAACAAATTCAATTCAAAATGATATGTTACATGTATATTATATACGATCGATTGGATTAGACATACAAGCTTTATCTCTTGTGAAAGATTCCACTGGAATAAACCACAACATACTCCCACTTAGATGAAAGATTTTTAAAGTATCAAATAAATGGGATGCATTGAAATCAATTTTCAGTGTATACTTGCATTAATATGAGACATAAAGTAATAATCTTAACAGATAAACATTTCAAAAATCTTGTAAATATTTGTTAGATGTGACTGGAATCTAAAATTCAAGCAGTGCCGCTATCCAGGCAAATCACACGACAGCATGGCGTAAACTTGTATTCATTAGAACGGTTAGTGCAGAAATGTCGGATGTTAAACCCCCTTCTGTTATTGCATTATTGTCTCAAGGCCTAGTTGCATTCATTTTTTTCTGATTACCTTCGAATTCATTGGACAGTAGCCAAAATTGTTGATGGCATACAGGCACTGACAATTCAGTGACAATCAAGGTTGATGCCTATCTCAAAGCAAGGCGAACTTGTTCAGCTTTTTGGTGAAATTGCTATGTATATTATACAGTAAATACGTTATTTACTGGCGAATCTCAGAGAGGAATATACTGTAAATATTTCGGATATTGGTGTGAAGTAGCAGCAATATTGTAGAGGTGTCTTGTTTTGTGTGCCTCTGCCATTGATACACTCTTCGAGACTCTGCGCATGTTAAAAAATAGCTTCAAACGCAAAATTCTCTTCAAATATTACCACAGTTTGTATGAAGGGTGCCCCACCCCAAATGAATATCTACAAATATCTCGACAATTACACCACAATACTAATATATTTACCAAGCCTTAAATCTGTTTCACACATTTATAGTCACTAAATAAACGGCCATGTTGTACTTAATAAGCTATGACCATTTAACCATACATAAATGGCCACAGATCACTAATTATTGCCCCATTGACTTTAATGTTAATTCTCGTCTCTTAGACCGGTTGTAACTTTTTTCCAAATATTCGTTGGGTAAAACGCTTTCTGCCACAGATGGAGCAACATGTGGCAAACTCTTGCCCAAAAGCATGTATGAGGTTCTTCATGAAAAACTTGAGATAGACAAGCTGGAAGTAGAGACAGCTAACCTTGCAATTTTCGGCCCTCCCTTTCAACGTAACCAACCCCACAACTCTTGTATCCTTCCGCCTCAAAATCATGAATATTCACCAAAACCTGGCAGAAAGTGTATTTTCAAACCCTTTTCTTCGATTCTACACCAAAAGTTCAACAAAAATCTCCATGCAAAAGGGGGAAAAAGGGAAAGGGAGAGAAGGACTAAAAATATTTGGTGATCTGTGTCCAAATAATACTGAAAAATGGTTTGGAGTGGCGTCCATAACATCCAGACACTTTTGAGTAAAAGAAAGGTTACGTCCCTTGTTTTGAAATTAGTCTCGCTTAACCAGTCTACCGATCATTCTACGTCTAATTGACAGGTCGGGATAATCAAGACTACTTTTTTTACGAAACATGGAAAAAGAAATTGAATTTAGAAACACACACATTAGACAACTCAACAATATTTTTAAGAACCTTGTAAAAGTAAAATGAAACTACTGCTAGTATCATATTCTTGCTTTACGGACGTGAGTCAGAGATATTATTTGTACTAAACCAAAATATGCACCTTCTAATGGTACAGTTTAAAAACTATACGAGCGTAATTTCTAAAGATGCCGTAATCACCAAAAAGTTAAATATTATTGCTATTCAGAATCGTCAACAATTACGGAAGCCCATAAGGGTCAATCAAATGAAAAAAAAAATTCTGACTATCTTGTAATTACAAGATAGGCTATCTTGTTATTACAAGATAGCTATCTTGTTATTACAAGATAGCCTAAGATAACCTATCTTGTAATTACAAGATAGACTATCTTGTTATTACAAGATAGCTATCTTGTAATTACAAGATACCGAGATGCCAATTTAAAGGTCACCATACACCGATTTCATGCTCCCATAAATACCATTGCCTTCATACACCCACCAACTGCATATTTATATCATGACTCATCAATTTTAATACGCTCTTTGAAGCCACAGAATGCTATTTCTATTTTTCAAACTTCTTTAAATTTTGATTTTTGAAAAGTAAGTAAGGAAAGGGATATTCTGAAAAACGGACCCTCCATCAATGAAATGAGCTGACTGACATAGCGTTTAAAAGCAGATTATTTATAGCTTGCGGTATCTCCTGATGTTTACAATGTTTTGAGAGGGATTTGAAGCAAACGTTTGATAGATTAATTAGCTTGAATATATTTTTAGCCCAAATATATCATCAAATCACACAGTTTGTACGCGCGGAAGGTATCTTTAAGGAGAACATGAAATCAATGTATCATAAATGCTATTAATGAGGGAATGAAGTTAATGAGAGTATGAATAGTATTTAATAAGGGCACAACCTGGTGATGCCGATCCCGTGACATACAAGTGGGGGATTCGAAACCACGTCAGTTGACTCAATGACAGGCTTTTAAGATAAAACACGCATGTGCTAACAAATCGACCTGCCAACCCTCCAGCTCAACGAAGTATTATTGTATGTTACGGGATCGGCATCATCAGGTTGTCAGTCCTCCGGGTTCCTCCAACTGCTAAACAGAGAGGGGTATATGTTTTAACGTCCACTCGACACAAACTAGGTCATTTCGAATCCCCATTTGTACGTGACAAGGAGTAGGATCGCCTGTCCATCCTCGCCTGTCCACCGGTTTCCTCCAACTGCTAAAGAGAGTGAGGGGAGGTGTAACGTCCACTCGACACAAACTAGGTCATTTCGCGACTAACATATAGTTTAATTTCAATAATCGCTTGCACGTATGGATCTTTAGCAGTGGGAGGAAAGCAGAGGACCCGGAGAAACCCCACGATGTTGGACAGGCGATACTACTCCTTGTCGCGTACAACGGGGGATTCGAAATCACGCCAGTTGACTCAATGACAGGCTTTACGACACAGTGCGCATGTGCTAACAAATCGACCTGCCAACCCTCCAGCTCAACGAAGTATTATTGTATGTTACGGGATCGGCATCATCAGGTTGTCGGTCCTCCGGTTTCCTCCAACTGCTAAACAGAGAGGGGGATGTGGTTTAACGTCCACTCGACACAAACTAGGTCATTTCGGGACTAACATATGGTTTAATTTTATTTCAATAATGCACTTGCGCGTAGGCGTCTTTAGCAGCGGGAGGAGAGAGGAGGGCCCGGAGAAAACCCACGATGTTGGACAGGCGACCCTACTCCTTGTCACGTACAACAGGGGTTTCGAAACCACGCCAGTTGACTCAATTACAGGCTTTGTGATACTGCGTGCACGTGCTAACCATTCGCCATCCAACCCCCACCCCACTACTAAAGACCCCTAAGCGCAAACGAATTATTGGAATTAAATTAAACCATATGTTAGTTCCGAAATGACCTAGTTTGTGTCGAGTAGACGTTAAACCCCATTCCCCCTCTCCCTCCCTCTCTCTCTCTCTCTCTCTCTCTCTCTCTCTCTCTCTCTCTCTCCCACACACACACACTTTGGCTTATAACTATCCGATAAATCAGTGTGGGACGACCTTGAAATACAAGAAAACTAATTTGGCTATCTTGTAATTACAAGATAGGCTATCTTGTAACTACAAGATAGCTATCTTGTAACTACAAGATAGGCTATCTTGTAATTACAAGATAGCCTATCTTGTAACTACAAGATAGCCTATCTTGTAACTACAAGATAGCTATCTTGTAATTACAAGATAGCTATCTTGTAATTACAAGATAGTCAGAAGGCTTTGGCTATCTTGTAATAACAAGATAGGCTATCTTGTAATTACAAGATAGGCTATCTTGTAACTACAAGATAGCTATCTTGTAACTACAAGATAGCTATCTTGTAATTACAAGATAGTCAGAATATTTTTTTTTCATTTGATTGACCCTTATGGGCTTCCGTAAACAATAGATTTTTTACGACTGTAGTAGTTTATAGTGTTTTAAACATTTCCGCATGCTGTTGCTATAGCCTCAACGAGTGTGCGAGACTGTCAGAAATCAGTAGTTAGTGATTCAACTAAAGCGTGCACAATCAACGTGTCAAGAACAACTTTTCAGTAGGCACATGGGGCACCCTATGTATGGACATAAGTAATTATAATACGAGTAGTGAAGAGTGAACCACTGAAATAGTTACTGAATAGTTTTTCTACATTTTCGAGGTGACGTAACCACGTGCATGTACTAATTCTGCTTTGGCGGTCATTTTACAAACGACTGGAATATCGCGTAGCCTTTGGATTTGATTAAATCACGAATTTACATGTAAATGTTTCACCTTTTTAAACGCCCACATTGTAATGTGGTCGTATATTGTCGTCGCCCCCGTCCGTCCGTCCGTCCGTCGGTCCGGCGTCCACAATCGCTTGTGGACGCTCTAGAGGCTAAATTTAATATCCGATCGACTTTAAATTTATACACAGTGTTTAAGGTCATGAGACGAAGAAGCCTATTGTTTCTCAGCAATTTCCGATAATAACTACCAGAGTTATAGCCCTTGATCACTTTAAAAAATCTTGTGGACGCTCTACAGGCCAAAGTTAATATCCGATTGACTTTAGATTTATACACAGTGTTTAAGGTCATGAGACGAAGAAGTCTATTGATTTTCAGCAATTTCCGATTATTAGTGCCAGAGTTATGGCACTTGATCACTTCTAAAACTTTAAATTTATACACGGTGTTTAAGATCATGAGACGAAGAAGCCTATTGATTTTCAGCGATTTCTGATAATTAGTGCCAGAGTTGTGGCCCTTGATCACTGCAAAAAATCTTGTGGCCAAACTTATCGTCCGATTGACTTCAGATTGATACACAGAGTTTAAGGTGTTGAAACGAACAAGTATTTTGATTTTCAATGAATTTTTATGATATTAAATGTTTCGTATACTAATTGTTAGCGTGGGGCAAAACTTTATAAAAAGCAAACTAATTCTAATGATTTTCTGATAATTACATAATGAGTTGTTACTCTTAATCAGATTTTAGTGTATTACAAATGTTTCATTACCGAAAAAAGGAAAACTATGCGACAACCCTTGTTGACTGCCCGGACGATTTAGCTGCTGTGGGCGTATGTTTCGTTGCCTGGCAACCTATCTTTTTAGTGGGAATCGATTTATTATATGTTAATCTATGTGCAATACAGTTTGGGCTTAGTTTTATTGGAGCAAGACGGAAGACATCAGTAATGGAACCATTAAGTTGTTTAAGTGGCATTTAGTAACTGGGTGAGGATAACACATGACACAATTATATGGAATACAAGTTACTTAAAGAATTTATTTCAGCGACGTTTCGACGAGGGTTCTCCCGTCTTTATCAAGCAAAAATGACAACCATATCACAAATGAAGATATATATACAAAATATGAAACAAGGGAAACATTTATATACAATGAGAGATAATCATTAGAAACCATCAAAGGGATAGGAAGCCATAAGGGTGGATATAAGTGAACTATGACTAAGAAAACATAATAATGAAGACCGCTAGATTAGGGGGTGACTATGCTAACACCGAAGACATAATATGTATAGGGAAGCCCTGTTAATTAGTGAAGCATAATGATTAAATGATATCATAAGAGAAATGTTTAGAAGTGTGAATATACATAAACCTTCCCTAAAACACTCATATTTTAAACACATTAAATAATTGTAAACACTGGTTTAGAGCATGTAAATAAAAGCCAATATGAGTAATATGAATATTTTTAGATTAACAACAATATTACGATACATGTAAAACATTTCTTTTTTTAATTTTTAATGAGGATAAAGTATTCATTTTTTTTTTTATTTATTTATTTATTTATTAAAGTGTCACAAATCATAAAATATATCAATATATAAAATTCAGTACATGGTGCATTAAGATTTCCGGCCAATATTGGCCTACGAGACACTGCAGTTAAATACTATATGTTAGTGTAAAATGTCCGGACATACTAAAACTTAGTAAAAACAATGTACTGTAAGATACTCTACACTATACATAAAATATATTAAGGTCTATTATTCTACATACATAATAAAATACATAATATACATAATTAAAACGTGAAACAACCAGGGTATGTTGACTCGAAAAATCGCTTATTATAAAACAAAATCAAAGACAAATATATCATAGAATACGGTATGGGGAAATGTTTACGGTTAGACGGAGAGCTGTTTTCGTTTGTAATACATCTGTTCTAGAAATTTACCTAAACTTGTTTGTGCGTAGTCATCGGACATGATAATCAAAAAGAGCTCATATGAATATTCATAATAATTTGGACTTGTATTGTTTACAAAGTCTGCAAGGATTTCACGTCTGATATCATTATATGCTTTACATTTCATTATCACATGGAATTCATTTTCAATTTCTTTCTGGTCACAATAATTACATAGCCGATTTTCTAACAGTATGGGAGGTTTACTGTAACGACCCGTTCCTATAGCAATTGGTAACGAGCCACTACGGGTCTGACTGATTAACCGTCGTTGGTAACGAGTTATCTTAGGGTTTGTTACATAAGATTCGGTTATTCGGGTGTGTTTAAATTGTCTATAGGTTCTGAGTTTATTTCCATTAAAGCGGAAATTTCATATTTTCTAAGAAAGTCAAAACATAATTATTTCTATGTCTTTTGCTCAAAAGGTTGTCAACTCACTATTATACGATCATGGGCAAAATTTTTGGGGCATTGAAATGGGTGACACAGGTTGATTGAGGAAATAGTTACTCAATTACCTCCCTTGTTTTCCCATTCCTCTCCATGGACGGCCATCTTCAAACGTTTGAATTTGAAGTTGAAAATGATATTTTTGCCAATTTCTCAACTGGCAATAGTGAATTATAGGATTAATAGGATTATTCTTTAACAAGGTAGGACTGTTTATAGGTTCAATCTATTTTAGGGCTTTATTTTAATACATTTTAAATATATAACTTAAAAAAATGCTATTGCAACTTTAACATTGTTTTTATCATTATACATATCATTTGACCAGTTAAGGGAGTCAAGTTCATCAAATCTGAGTTTAGCTTCATTTACAGCATATTTGACAGAATTTATATTAAATTTTATCAATTCTCCTAAATTAATTGATTCTACAAATTTTGTTACCTTTGTATACCATGAATTTCTAGTTTTGTGAATCATTAGGTAATTAAAGTATGAACTAAGATATCGGTTTGAGTTTAAACGGTGTAATTTACATAATTGTCTAATACATTCAACTTTTTGCTTGGTTTCGCAGGAGGTCCAACCAACATCCCCCCTAGTTGCTAGGTTTGAAGTGGTCTTCCCAACCCCAAGAAAGAACTTGATGGCTTTATTTTGAATATTATTGACGCAGGAGTAGGACTTGGTGCCCCATATACCAGCACAATAAAATAGGATTGGTTCTACAAGGGATGCATATAACTTAGAGAACACTTTAAATGTCATTCCTCCTAGTATCTTAAATTTTATACACAGAACCCCTAAAGCTCTGCTTGCTGACTTTGACAGTTCTTTAACTGTTTTATTCATGTCTAGACGTTCATTAAACCATAAACCGAGGTATCTGTAACTGTCACATGTTTCAATTATCTCCGGACCGCATGTAAACTTATGGGTGGATTGGGGTTTACTAGGGGTACGGAAGTGAACAATTTTAGTCTTTTGGGGGTTCAGGGAAATCTGCCATTTTTCACACCATTCATTTAACACTGATAATAATTTATCCATAGAAGTTTCATCGGGGGTTATTAACACTATTCACTGAGTTACCGGCCCTTGCCGTAAGAGGGAAGTGTCCCAACTGTTAGTTTATCTGAAACACTTGAGTCGTCAAGTCAAGTTCACGATCTGCTTTAAAAATTCACAAACAGCTTTGAGCGGGAAAGTAAACCCTTTTGCAAATAAATTTATGTAGACGTTTTGAGGGAATGGTTGACCAATATCGTCCCTGATGTAAATATCGAAACTTTGAACGTAATGGTTTGCGACTGACATAAATTTTGGTGATGAACAGGCCAGAGAAAATCTTTGATACAGAAGCTAGAATGGAGGGTAATCTAACATTAGTTGTTGCGGCTATTTAATGTTAGACAATAAGATCTGAATGTGAATCTAGAAGGTATAGTAATAGCATATTATACGTAACATCATGAGTATGTCAGTATTTGAATGAAGACGCTGATATGGGTCACGTGCGGGTGTCAACACTTGACTTGTATTTAACAGTGGTTAACTGGTAAGGATATTTTGCCAACGTTAACACGGTAATAAATGCCTGTTTGTATTTATTTATTATTTGGGGGAGCCTGTTCGGCTTTGTTGTTCTGCAATATAATTATTACATGGAACATCCACCACTGTGTCGACAAAGTAGTAAAGTGAGTGTTTTCTTTAATAACTTATGTGAGCTATGTTCAACCTTGTTGTTCCGCGATCTAACATGGAACACAAAATAAGGTTGTCTTAATTTATTTCAACTGTGTCGGCAAGTAGCGAAGCGAATGTTTTTCTTTAAAAGGCTCAGTCTTGTTGTTCCGCAATCTAATATGGGACATACACTAAGGTTGATTTAATTTATTTCTGATGTGTCGGCAAGTGTTACGTGAATGTTCAGCCTTGTTGTTCCGCAATCTAACATGCAACATACACTAAGGCTGACCTATTTTTTAGTATATAAGAGGGTCTGTAGAAGCAAAGTTAAGGGGCTTACATGTGTGGAAGCAAATAGTAATGCGAATGGTTTCTTTAATAATTTTGAAACCTGTCCAGCCTTGTTGTTTCGCAATCTAACATAGAACATGCACTAAGGTTGACCTATTTCTGAGTATATAAGAGGGTGTGTGGAAGCAAAATTAAGGGGCTTACCTGTGTGGGAGCAACGTTAAGGGGTTCACCTGTGTGGAAGCAAATAGTAATGCGAATGTTTTCTTTAATGATTTTGGAACCTGTCCAGCCTTGTTGTTCCGCAATCTAAAATGGGACATACACTAAGGCCGTTGTAAATTACTTCTGCTGTGTCGGCAAGTAATACCGTGATTGTTTTTTTCTTTAATAATTTTAAGTGAGACTGTTCAGCCTTGTTATCCCACAATCTAACCTGGAACATACGCTAAGGTCAACATTTTTGAGTATATAAGGGGCTTACCTGTGCGGAAGCAAAGTTAAGGAGTTTATCGGTGTATAAGAAAATTAAGGGGGCTTGCCTGTGTGGAAGAAAATTAAAGGGGGTTTACCTGCGTGGGAGCATAGTTAAGATGGAAGCAAATTAAAGTTGGGCTTGTCTGTGTGGGAGCATAGTTTAGATGGAAGCCAATTAAAGGGGGCTTGCCTGTGTGGAAGCAAATTAAGGTGCTTACCTGTGTTGGAAGCAAAGTAAGAGGCTTGCCTTTGTGGAAGCAGATTAGGAGGCTTGCCTGTGTTGGAAGCAAAGTAAGTGAGCTTGCCTGTGTGGAAGCAAATCATTGTGCTTACTTATGTGGAAGCCAATAAGGGATTACCGGTGTGAAATCAAAGGGGTTTGGGTAGTCATCTATAACGGCCACGTATCACTTATCTGCCGCATTAAAGTTAGCTAGAATCATTGAGGTTAATTTATCGGGAATGAACGAATATACTTCAAAGTGGGAACAGAATGCATAAAAGTTCAAAGCCTGTATGTACGGAATAATTTGACAGGGATTACCAAAAATGTATTAGGGAAATATGTGGTGGGATGAAGTGTGTTATGGGGAGAAGTGAAGTGTGTTATGGGGCGAAGTGTGTTATGGGGCGAAGTGGGTTGAGTTGGTATTGAATGTTAATAAAGTTAGAATTGTTGTCATTGTCTTAGTTTTGATATTCGTAAACGGATTACGGAGCGGAAGCACTGTGCCTGCAATACTTACATCTATAGGCAAAACGGTAATTCAGAGGAAAGTATACTATTCACTGAGTTACCGGCCCTTGCCGTATGAGGGAAGTGTCCCAACTGTTAGTTTATCTGAAACACTGGAGGACAGTATATGTGAAGGGCACGAGTAGTCATAATATGAGGTTGTCCACCTGCTTCTGGCGTAGAATGCAGAGGGTTAAAGCCTTGGTTAAGAATTATCATAATCCCTCCTTCCAGGCAGCCTACATGGCAGGTGCAAACGGGATGGGTCATTTGTCAAAAAAAAAAAAAAAAAAAATTGTGTTTTGCCTATAGGGCTCCTCACAGTGGAAGCACTGTGCCTGCAATACTTACATCTATAGGCAAAACGGTAATTCAGAGGAAAGTATACTATGTCATCAGCATATAGCATAATTGAGATAGTCCTATTGTCTACTATTACTCCACAATTTGCTGCATTAATGACCTCTACCAGGTCGTTGATGTATATAAAAAAGAGGCTAGGGGACATGAGACAACCTTGTTTCACACCGGAATTTGTTTCAAACCACTCAGTTAGCCTATTATTGATCCTGACAGAACTTCTCGTATTTTCATATAATGAAGAACTAGACCACTAGACCATCACAACCCCCTTTATGAGGTAAACAAACAATAACCTAACAGGCGAAATTGACAGATTAGCCTCAAGATTCTGTCCATTTCTTATCCTCTCGTTAACCTAACAGGCGAAATTGACAGATTAGCCTCAAGATTCTGTCCATTTCTTATCCTCTCGTTAACGAGAATTTGGTTCCATATTCCATGACATTGATTCAAATTTTCAAGCCCAGTCCCAAAATTTTAAAAGCTCTGTTACATATCTGAAATTTTTTCAATCATAACATCATTCTTCTAGTCGGTTACACATCTGAATTTTTTCGCGCCTGCTGCGCTCGATTACATTATAACATCATTCTTCTACTCCTCTGTTGTCTTACACTGTCTCAGCACTATCATATTCACGATTATAGTGAACTACCCAGTTTGTAGTACCACTGGTGTGTGGGTCGTGGGGAGTCAGATTGTACAGATGTTATGTCAACTCTTACAAAAAAGATCTCGAGACACTATTCCATTGACTGACTTTTCTGGTCCTATCGTCTAACGGTTTGTTCTCACTTTCCCAACAGATTAACCCTACTAATTAAGCGGATTAGGGATTAGTTATAGATTAGTGAGTTATACTCTGTTTTAATTATTGCATGCACAGTTCAATTTAACCTATGCCCAGAAACATGGTTTGCAGAAACTGTATGGTAAGAACAATTCTGTGACTAGTTTTGTGAAACGAGCGGCCGCGTTAACCCTTATAAAACCTGGAGAGATATTTAAGACTTTTGGTTTTACTCCTTAGAAGACCCGGATATGGATATTCCTGGGGTTCGCGAATTTGCAGACTATATTACAGAACAGTGGGTCGAAGGTGTAGAATTTGCACTGAAGGTGCAAGAACAACCAACAATGTTGAAGGTTGGCATTCAAAGTTAAAGAAAGTATCGTCAAAATATCCGAATATTTTTAGATTTATAGAACTACTAAAGTCAGAACAGGGTTACAAAGTAATTTTACAATATGGAAATACATAGAATTAAACAGAAGAATACGAGATGAAAATCAAAGATTATTAACTGGTGTGACGACTTAATATGAATACGGAAATTCGATATCACATTTAGTCGGATTTTAAATATACATGTACAATACTAAATTTGTTAATAAAATAACTTGTATGTTAAGTAGTTAATATTGATATGAAACATGTACATGCGTTTATGTAAAGTGGTTAATATTGATATGAAAAAGACTATAGTTTTAACACCATTGTTACCCTAATTAGCACTGGTCCAATGATTTTACCTGGAAAACAATAGCTGCTGGGAAAGTGAGAACACCCCAATCTAACGTTGGTGTTTTGATTTTGTTTTCTTAATTGACCAGGCAATATGTAAGAGTTAAATCTTCCTATTGCAGGCCTTTCTTTGGGCGTTAAATGTTAAATCAATTATTGATTAGACATTTATTAACATCACTAGACCATAAACAACACTCGATGCCATCGGATGGCTCTTAGAGTATAATTGTAGATTAGAACGGTTCGGCAATTTAATGATTAAATTTAAAAATGGAGAAGCGAGGCTAAGACTCGGATGACCTGTACGGTGTTCACAACCAATGAAACTATCATGCTAAAACTGGAACAATTGATAACCTCGCTCAAAATAGAGTAATTTGAATGAAATTTTCAATATATTCATCTTATAATTGAAATATTATTGCGATAACGGCCAGCACTTTAGCTAAATGTTACATAATGCCTCTTTAGATGTTATCTAAAAAATAATCAATATGAGTACATATATATCGTGGAATAAGCCGTGAAAAATTTGATATTTTAGTGAAAATGTAAATGACGCACATCCATGTATTGGATTCAATAGAAGGTTCAACATCTAACTAATCATTATTCTGTCGAAATTTTCGTTTTAAATATAATGTGAATCAAGACGCCTTCGATCATCGTTTATCTGTAACGTTTCGACCATAGATAAATACATACTTTGAAATCTAACAGCCTAATTTGAAGATCGAAAAAATATTTTAGTTTTTGTCGTCTGCTATCCGTCTCCCCAGCGTGGTAACAAACGACTTGAAATGAAATATCTTTTAACCCCACCCAAGAGGTTGGCGTTGGATTGAAAAATAACAATAAAATATATTGATTTTAACAAATTTAACATTTATTAAAAAACATTAAATAATTTACACATATAAAAATGCATTACAATTTACATAATATTTAACTTTTATTAAATTGCATTGTATAATTTATAAATAAATAACATAACAATCATTTACAGTCCGACTAAATAGGAAACATTTGTTCCATACTGATTTACACTTAACGTATCAACTTTACTCTTTACATTATCTGGTTGATGATTGTGTTCGGATCCAACAGTGGCAAGAACATCATTCTTGGTGTTTACAGTAGCTGGACATGTTTTTGTTGAACATTTCCAATGGACAGCATTTGGTCTGCTTGACTTTATTCGGTACTTGTAACCAGGGGCGTAGCCGTGAAATATATATTGGGGGGGTCCGCAACTTCTGAGGGGGGGGGGGGGGGGGGTACGCCCATAAATTTTGTTTAAAGTCTCAGTCTTCTGTAAACATTGTTTGGTATAATTTACGGGGTTAAACTAAAATATCACACCAATACAACGTTTATCATGTTTACAGACAACGGCACCAGTCTTCCCCGAGAGGCGAAGAAGCGTGGCTTACCCCAACCTAAGAATATTTTGGCTGCAAACACCTTTTCCTGCTATTTCAGCCCATGAACAAAGCAATTTCAAAGTGGTCTAATATAGCCTAATTAAGGTGACTTGCTGACTCGAATTCCAATCAATCATTTACACCCACAGCAACTTCAATTTGGTCCAATATAGCCTACCTGGCTGCCCAGAATTATAAACAACCAATCAATCGTCGCGGGCTATGGGAGCCTCACTCTCCCGGAGAAAATTTTGAAAATTTAACCACCGTAAATGCGTTTTCTGCTATTCTAGCCTGTGTGAGCAAGTCCAAAAGTATCCAATGGTTCTGTAACCGAAATCCCACTCTGAATTCCATCCAATCACACTGTTGCAGTTGCATTCACAAAGTAGAGTGGCCCCAGACAATAATGTTTTAATCAATAGTCAACTCAGTACAAATTCGTGGTATTCAATTAAAAGAAAAGTGAAATTAGTGTTTTATTAGGACTCGATGACAGTTAGGGAAGCAAAACTTTTGGAATATTTGATGGCCGCAAACGCGTTTTACTGCTATTCCAGTCCTAAAATTAGTGTTTTATGAGATTTCGGACACTTTACTTTGCCAAATTTTAGGGGGGTCCAAGTATATTCAGACCCCCCCCCAGGAAAACAATTGGGGGGGGGGGGGGGTCCGACCCCCCCGGACCCCCCCATGTGTGACGCCCATGCTTGTAACCATTGTGTATCAAATTTCGACCACCTCGATTATTGGAGATAAAGCGAATATTAACCTGAACGTTTGCCATTTTAAAAAAAAATATAATTTCGACACAGATCGACCATCTATTTATATTAATATAGTGAAATGAATTCATGTTTGAAGGTATAACGCCGCGCTTCGACCTCTAGCTGGCCGGTCACCTCTGGCTTGCGGCTGTGGTTTCCATCCCTGGTGTGAGCGTATGTGGCATGGAGATAGGGGCGCCTTCCCAACCTCGTGGGTTTCCTCCGGGCACTCCGGTTTCCTCCCACCCTTACGTGCAAGCGAATTATTGAAATAAAATTAAAACCATATGTTAGTCCCGAAATGACCTAGTTTGTGTTGAGTGGACGTTAAACCCCATTTCTCTCTCTCTCTATAACGCCGGCATGAACTGTGTTTAAAATATCATTAATTAGTTGGTTAATAAATTTTATTAAGAGGGATTAAGAGCTCATTAACGCTGAACACTAGTGAACAGTTAGTTCTTGAGTGACTACTTTTAAAAAGACTATAGTTTTAAGATCAATTACGGGTTAACAGTCTGCCGGCAAAGTGAGAACACACCGAAAAAATAAAATCTTAAAATTCTAATCGTATTTATCCTGGATTATCCATTGTTGAGTGTCAATCACGTGGCTAAACACTATAATAGATTATTAAACTGGCGGATAATCCGGATGGCGTCGGTGAGTAATACTAATCAGTTGTCTTAGATTCATGATTGATTGATTGATAATTGCCAATGATATATCTTAAACTTTATCTCACGTCACTATTTACTCCTATAATGATTAATTTACGCGGTGATTAGTTGATGTCTTTAAAAAAAAAATGGTAATGCATGTAATCAAAATGGACGACAGTTCTATCGAGTCGTGGAAATGCCCGCGCCAATGCCATCATATTCCCTTTGCCCTAATGACAACATTCCCTAATACCCTCCCCCCTTGTTTCAAACTAACAAATCCAGCAATACTCAAACCCAATCGCGCCCAATGTCAGCCTCAGTTGGAGGGGAAACCAGTTAATGCTGCTAATTTTCGGTGATTTCGTTGTTGTTGTTGTTTATTAAAGATTTAACACCATGATATTATGGACAGGTTGATTTAATTAAATTATTCACACTTTATGGGTTGAAAGTTGGTAAAAACATACAATTCAGATGTCCGTGTATGTCTAGAGTCTCCTTAAAATTGGTGAACACAAAATAAAAAGTCCTTGTATATTAAAAAGTCAATTTAAATCACACATCATTATCTGTTCTGTTCACTACTTTTCTGCCTACTGATGAAAAAAGTCCTTGTATATTAAAAAGTCAATTTAAATCACACTTATAAAACCACTGTCGTGAGAAGAGAGGGCTGGTCATCTTCTCCCTTTGTCATAATAAAAACGTCCTTGTATATTAAAAAGTCAATTTCAATCAAACTTAAAATACCGCTGTCGTGAGAAGAGAGGACGGGTCATCTTCTCCCTTTGTCATAAAAAAAACATGTTAAAACAGTAGGTGGGGTAAAAGAATCCGCTTGCGTTCCAGGGCCAGGCTACAAGTTCACCAACCATGATGAAATTTAAGATTTTAAGTAGATGTCTATAACATTTATATACTAATATATTAGTAAAAAAAAGTTTTGAAATGAAAGGTTACTACATGAAAACTTTATATTTCTCCACAAAGAAATGCATTTTACCAACAGCATAAAGGTGTATATTGATGAAAGTTTGTTTCTAATGTAAATTCATAAATTATAATTTTCTATATATTACCAGTATGTTTAAATTTTGTTTTTTTTAATTAGAGTCATTTTATACTATTATAGTCCTTATTCTGTTCATTATGCCCCATTCATTCGGTTTACCAGATTCTGGTTCCAGCATGCAGAAAAATTATAACAGTTATCCTGTGATACTAAGCTAGTTGACATACAGACTGTTTTCCTTGTGCGCGTTTCCGTTGGGTACATGGATGGGAACACTTCCAATACATGTACATTTGCATTAGAAGGACCTTTTTTGCCAGCGTACATTGAAAACAGGCTGAACACTAGATGCAAGCAATTTTTCTCTTCTCAGTGTTGATTTCTGTTTACAACAGACAAAGACAGGGAAAATGTACATAAATTAAGAAAATAATTCAACAGAAGTATTTATAAATGTTATTATACAATGTACATGTGTATGTATCTTTTGGTATTTAATAATATTTTTTTTGCATACAGTAGTTTTTATATTTGAATTTTTTTATATATAATTTTTATGTTTTCGAACATTAATTTTGTGTACCATCATCATGTCATTCCATTAGAATTTCTTATGTAGATGTTACTTGTTGAAATTGGAATAAAAAGAATTTTTTAATGATTAATTGTTAAGTATTGTTGAAATCCAGGGTGGTTTGGATGGCTGAATGGTTAGCGCATGCACAATGCATCATAAGGTCTCTTATTGAGTCAACTGGTGTGGATTTGATTCCATGGTTGTACATGTACATGACAAGGAGTAGAGTAGCCTGTCAAACCTCCTGGGTTTTCTCCAGGTCCTCCAGTTTCCTCCCACTGCTGAAGTCCCCTATGCGCAAGCGAATTTTTGAAATAAAATTGAACCATACTTTAAATGGACGTTAAACCCATTTCTCTCTCTCATTACATCGTACAAAAGTACATCTAATTAGACATTTTTCAGTCATCTTCATGTGGTGGTCCAGTGTTGACTGAGATACATCATTTGGATTTTCCTGTGTAAAGCCCCATTGGAGGTGCCAGCTTACAGTTGGATTGGAGGTGACAAAAACAAAGTTTCGTGTGTACATTGCCGTGCATGTAAAAGATCCCCTGGCAGGTTAAATTTGAAATAAGAGTAGGCTGCTGTCCTGGCACAATTTCCCGCATACTATATGTTGAATGTCCATATTCATTTACCAAATTGGTGCAGAAAAATAGGTTTATATTTCTTTAAGTGGTGACAAACAAGGATTAAGGAAGACTTAGATTGAAGTTCAAAGAAAAGAAAAAGACAAACTGGGAAAAGAAAAGTTCCTAGTCTTATTCCTAATCATTTTCTGCTGTAACTCATTGAATAAGACATGATTCCCTAACCAGGAGGGCTTGGGATATTTCGGTATGGCTTTCCCTTTGTCAGGGCCTAGCAAGACAGCGTCTAGTCATTCGGATGGAACAAAATAAAACCAAGCTATTGTGTAAAAGAACATTTGACAGTTCAGAGTATGGTGGCCTATAAATAGCTATTACAGTAATTCTAAAGCTATTGATAATTAATTCAGTTTGTGCAAATTCAAAGGATGAATATTCACCCGAACTCGTAACACTAACTTTAATATTCAAAAATATTCCAATTCCACCGCCCGTGCGGCCCTTTTCTCTCAACGATTTTGAAATCATAACCGAATTGTTTTAAGTCTGTTATTTCAGTGGTGTTACAATTCTTCAACCACGTTTCGGTGATTATGCAGAAATCAACAGTTTTATTACGGATTGATCTAGCAATAACTAAACCAAATCTACAGTGATGGTTATGACAGGATATTAACCTACCCAAGGTGGATATGATAGAGAACACTTGGGCGCAGCCCAAGTGTTCTCTATCATATCAATCCGAGGGAGAGTAGGCTTATATCTGACATATACAACGGGTTCACCTTTAAATTTAATGGGCTCTTCTAAAAAAGGCAACAGTGATTGGATAATTGTTCGACAGTTTCCGCCAAAAAGCGAAAATTACCGAAGCTGTCACGTGCAGATGTTTATTTAAACGTCGCCATTTTGGAGAAAGCAAAAACAAAAGGGATAGTAAAGCGACGCTGATGTACCCTTGCTTGCCTCAGAAAATTATACATAAGCAACATAAGATCACAAATACAAATGCCTGACGCATCCATCTTATATGAGATATTCGGGGTGAATGGTCAAATGAGGTCATTTGCTATCGAAAGTATAAAAAAACGAAACGAAATACAGATCTGTATTTTAATCAGATTGATTCCCGAATAGTTAAACATTTTGATCTGAATCTTTCAGGCGACGTTCAAATGTCATTCCTTTACATTTTTTTATATACGTTTGATTTAAATACATAACCCTACTTGTATCATTGTATACGCGAATATGGTTCTGACATGGGCATTTGGCCTGTTACCCGATCTCCTATTTATTTAAAGTGTATAAAATATATCATACAAACCTACACTCGGTGAAGTCTGGGATTACACCCTTAAAGTGACATCATATCAGTCCCAAGTAGTGCAGTTCTTCAATGATTTATTGTAGGTTTAAATCTAAATAACATCTTATACGATTTCTTCCTATATTAAACACACAATTTTATGTCGAAACAGTTTTATGTCTTTTAAGTAATTGCGATCTTTGAGTTAGAAAAATAATTTCATGTTCGCTAAAATTGAATATCGATTAGAAATTGCAGACATAACACTCTAACAGAAACGGTGTGTGAAAATAGGTAGAACATTTTCTTATAATCCGATTGAGGTATTTTAAAAGTATCCCAGACGTATAACGTTGTTATGGTAACATATAAATCTCATTTTATAACGTTCGGATGACGTCGACCCTATCACCTTTTTATTTCCGCTTGAAGCCCATTGGGTATCATTACAAAATAATTCAGACGACCAATTTTACTTTATTTCATAACGTTTCCTGTTAAAGTCAGATATTGTAGGAAAATCTTTCACGACTCCACGAACAAATTCAATTCAAAATGATATGTTACATGTATATTATATACGATCGATTGGATTAGACATACAAGCTTTATCTCTTGTGAAAGATTCCACTGGAAAAAACCACAACATATTCCCACTTAGATGAAAGATTTTTAAAGTATCAAATAAATGGGATGCATTGAAATCAATTTTCAGTGTATACTTGCATTAATATGAGACATAAAGTAATAATCTTAACAGATAAACATTTCAAAAATCTTGTAAATATTTGTTAGATGTGACTGGAATCTAAAATTCAAGCAAACGATTTTTTCTACGGTAACTCTTTCAAATCCTGCTCGTAAGAGAACCCTTGATAGCTGGAATTGGAAACAAGGGTAGATAGACAGCAGTGCCGCTATCCAGGCAAATCACACGACAGCATGGCGTAAACTTGTATTCATTAGAACGGTTAGTGCAGAAATGTCGGATGTTAAACCCCCTTCTGTTATTGCATTATTGTCTCAAGGCCTAGTTGCATTCATTTTTTTCTGATTACCTTCGAATTCATTGGACAGTAGCCAAAATTGTTGATGGCATACAGGCACTGACAATTCAGTGACAATCAAGGTTGATGCCTATCTCAAAGCAAGGCGAACTTGTTCAGCTTTTTGGTGAAATTGCTATGTATATTATACAGTAAATACGTTATTTACTGGCGAATCTCAGAGAGGAATATACTGTAAATATTTCGGATATTGGTGTGAAGTAGCAGCAATATTGTAGAGGTGTCTTGTTTTGTGTGCCTCTGCCATTGATACACTCTTCGAGACTCTGCGCATGTTAAAAAATAGCTTCAAACGCAAAATTCTCTTCAAATATTACCACAGTTTGTATGAAGGGTGCCCCACCCCAAATGAATATCTACAAATATCTCGACAATTACACCACAATACTAATATATTTACCAAGCCTTAAATCTGTTTCACACATTTATAGTCACTAAATAAACGGCCATGTTGTACTTAATAAGCTATGACCATTTAACCATACATAAATGGCCACAGATCACTAATTATTGCCCCATTGACTTTAATGTTAATTCTCGTCTCTTAGACCGGTTGTAACTTTTTTCCAAATATTCGTTGGGTAAAACGCTTTCTGCCACAGATGGAGCAACATGTGGCAAACTCTTGCCCAAAAGCATGTATGAGGTTCTTCATGAAAAACTTGAGATAGACAAGCTGGAAGTAGAGACAGCTAACCTTGCAATTTTCGGCCCTCCCTTTCAACGTAACCAACCCCACAACTCTTGTATCCTTCCGCCTCAAAATCATGAATATTCACCAAAACCTGGCAGAAAGTGTATTTTCAAACCCTTTTCTTCGATTCTACACCAAAAGTTCAACAAAAATCTCCATGCAAAAGGGGGAAAAAGGGAAAGGGAGAGAAGGACTAAAAATATTTGGTGATCTGTGTCCAAATAATACTGAAAAATGGTTTGGAGTGGCGTCCATAACATCCAGACACTTTTGAGTAAAAGAAAGGTTACGTCCCTTGTTTTGAAATTAGTCTCGCTTAACCAGTCTACCGATCATTCTACGTCTAATTGACAGGTCGGGATAATCAAGACTACTTTTTTTACGAAACATGGAAAAAGAAATTGAATTTAGAAACACACACATTAGACAACTCAACAATATTTTTAAGAACCTTGTAAAAGTAAAATGAAACTACTGCTAGTATCATATTCTTGCTTTACGGACGTGAGTCAGAGATATTATTTGTACTAAACCAAAATATGCACCTTCTAATGGTACAGTTTAAAAACTATACGAGCGTAATTTCTAAAGATGCCGTAATCACCAAAAAGTTAAATATTATTGCTATTCAGAATCGTCAACAATAGATTTTTTACGACTGTAGTAGTTTATAGTGTTTTAAACATTTCCGCATGCTGTTGCTATAGCCTCAACGAGTGTGCGAGACTGTCAGAAATCAGTAGTTAGTGATTCAACTAAAGCGTGCACAATCAACGTGTCAAGAACAACTTTTCAGTAGGCACATGGGGCACCCTATGTATGGACATAAGTAATTATAATACGAGTAGTGAAGAGTGAACCTCTGAAATAGTTACTGAATAGTTTTTCTACATTTTCGAGGTGACGTAACCACGTGCATGTACTAATTCTGCTTTGGCGGTCATTTTACAAACGACTGGAATATCGCGTAGCCTTTGGATTTGATTAAATCACGAATTTACATGTAAATGTTTCACCTTTTTAAACGCCCACATTGTAATGTGGTCGTATATTGTCGTCGCCCCCGTCCGTCCGTCCGTCCGTCGGTCCGGCGTCCACAATCGCTTGTGGACGCTCTAGAGGCTAAATTTAATATCCGATCGACTTTAAATTTATACACAGTGTTTAAGGTCATGAGACGAAGAAGCCTATTGTTTCTCAGCAATTTCCGATAATAACTACCAGAGTTATGGCCCTTGATCACTTTAAAAAATCTTGTGGACGCTCTACAGGCCAAAGTTAATATCCGATTGACTTTAGATTTATACACAGTGTTTAAGGTCATGAGACGAAGAAGTCTATTGATTTTCAGCAATTTCCGATTATTAGTGCCAGAGTTATGGCACTTGATCACTTCAAAAACTTTAAATTTATACACGGTGTTTAAGATCATGAGACGAAGAAGCCTATTGATTTTCAGCGATTTCTGATAATTAGTGCCAGAGTTGTGGCCCTTGATCACTGCAAAAAATCTTGTGGCCAAACTTATCGTCCGATTGACTTCAGATTGATACACAGAGTTTAAGGTGTTGAAACGAACAAGTATTTTGATTTTCAATGAATTTTTATGATATTAAATGTTTCGTATACTAATTGTTAGCGTGGGGCAAAACTTTATAAAAAGCAAACTAATTCTAATGATTTTCTGATAATTACATAATGAGTTGTTACTCTTAATCAGATTTTAGTGTATTACAAATGTTTCATTACCGAAAAAAGGAAAACTATGCGACAACCCTTGTTGACTGCCCGGACGATTTAGCTGCTGTGGGCGTATGTTTCGTTGCCTGGCAACCTATCTTTTTAGTGGGAATCGATTTATTATATGTTAATCTATGTGCAATACAGTTTGGGCTTAGTTTTATTGGAGCAAGACGGAAGACATCAGTAATGGAACCATTAAGTTGTTTAAGTGGCATTTAGTAACTGGGTGAGGATAACACATGACACAATTATATGGAATACAAGTTACTTAAAGAATTTATTTCAGCGACGTTTCGACGAGGGTTCTCCCGTCTTTATCAAGCAAAAATGACAACCATATCACAAATGAAGATATATATACAAAATATGAAACAAGGGAAACATTTATATACAATGAGAGATAATCATTAGAAACCATCAAAGGGATAGGAAGCCATAAGGGTGGATATAAGTGAACTATGACTAAGAAAACATAATAATGAAGACCGCTAGATTAGGGGGTGACTATGCTAACACCGAAGACATAATATGTATAGGGAAGCCCTGTTAATTAGTGAAGCATAATGATTAAATGATATCATAAGAGAAATGTTTAGAAGTGTGAATATACATAAACCTTCCCTAAAACACTCATATTTTAAACACATTAAATAATTGTAAACACTGGTTTAGAGCATGTAAATAAAAGCCAATATGAGTAATATGAATATTTTTAGATTAACAACAATATTACGATACATGTAAAACATTTCTTTTTTTAATTTTTAATGAGGATAAAGTATTAATTTTTTTTTTTTTATTTATTTATTTATTAAAGTGTCACAAATCATAAAATATATCAATATATAAAATTCAGTACATGGTGCAGTAAGATTTCCGGCCAATATTGGCCTACGAGACACTGCAGTTAAATACTATATGTTAGTGTAAAATGTCCGGACATACTAAAACTTAGTAAAAACAATGTACTGTAAGATACTCTACACTATACATAAAATATATTAAGGTCTATTATTCTACATACATAATAAAATACATAATATACATAATTAAAACGTGAAACAACCAGGGTATGTTGACTCGAAAAATCGCTTATTATAAAACAAAATCAAAGACAAATATATCATAGAATACGGTATGGGGAAATGTTTACGGTTAGACGGAGAGCTGTTTTCGTTTGTAATACATCTGTTCTAGAAATTTACCTAAACTTGTTTGTGCGTAGTCATCGGACATGATAATCAAAAAGAGCTCATATGAATATTCATAATAATTTGGACTTGTATTGTTTACAAAGTCTGCAAGGATTTCACGTCTGATATCATTATATGCTTTACATTTCATTATCACATGGAATTCATTTTCAATTTCTTTCTGGTCACAATAATTACATAGCCGATTTTCTAACAGTATGGGAGGTTTACTGTAACGACCCGTTTCTATAGCAATTGGTAACGAGCCACTACGGGCCTGACTGATTAACCGTCGTTGGTGACGAGTTATCTTAGGGTTTGTTACATAAGATTCGGTTATTCGGGTGTGTTTAAATTGTCTATAGGTTCTGAGTTTATTTCCATTAAAGCGGAAATTTCATATTTTCTAAGAAAGTCAAAACATAATTATTTCTATGTCTTTTGCTCAAAAGGTTGTCAACTCACTATTATACGATCATGGGCAAAATTTTTGGGGCATTGAAATGGGTGACACAGGTTGATTGAGGAAATAGTTACTCAATTACCTCCCTTGTTTTCCCATTCCTCTCCATGGACGGCCATCTTCAAACGTTTGAATTTAGAAGTTGAAAATGATATTTTTGCCAATTTCTCAACTGGCAATAGTGAATTATAGGATTAATAGGATTATTCTTTAACAAGGTAGGACTGTTTATAGGTTCAATCTATTTTAGGGCTTTATTTTAATACATTTTAAATATATAACTTAAAAAAATGCTATTGCAACTTTAACATTGTTTTTATCATTATACATATCATTTGACCAGTTAAGGGAGTCAAGTTCATCAAATCTGAGTTTAGCTTCATTTACAGCATATTTGACAGAATTTATATTAAATTTTATCAATTCTCCTAAATTAATTGATTCTACAAATTTTGTTACCTTTGTATACCATGAATTTCTAGTTTTGTGAATCATTAGGTAATTAAAGTATGAACTAAGATATCGGTTTGAGTTTAAACGGTGTAATTTACATAATTGTCTAATACATTCAACTTTTTGCTTGGTTTCGCAGGAGGTCCAACCAACATCCCCCCTAGTTGCTAGGTTTGAAGTGGTCTTCCCAACCCCAAGAAAGAACTTGATGGCTTTATTTTGAATATTATTGACGCAAAAGTAGGACTTGGTGCCCCATATACCAGCACAATAAAATAGGATTGGTTCTACAAGGGATGCATATAACTTAGAGAACACTTTAAATGTCACTCCTCCTAGTATCTTAAATTTTATACACAGAACCCCTAAAGCTCTGCTTGCTGACTTTGACAGTTCTTTAACTGTTTTATTCATGTCTAGACGTTCATTAAACCATAAACCGAGGTATCTGTAACTGTCACATGTTTCAATTATCTCCGGACCGCATGTAAACTTATGGGTGGATTGGGGTTTACTAGGGGTACGGAAGTGAACAATTTTAGTCTTTTGGGGATTCAGGGAAATCTGCCATTTTTCACACCATTCATTTAACGCTGATAATAATTTATCCATAGAAGTTTCATCGGGGGTTATTAACACTATGTCATCAGCATATAGCATAATTGAGATAGTCCTATTGTCTACTATTACTCCACAATTTGCTGCATTAATGACCTCTACCAGGTCGTTGATGTATATAAAAAAGAGGCTAGGGGACATGAGACAACCTTGTTTCACACCGGAATTTGTTTCAAACCACTCAGTTAGCCTATTATTGATCCTGACAGAACTTCTCGTATTTTCATATAATGAAGAACTAGACCACTAGACCATCACAACCCCCTTTATGAGGTAAACAAACAATAACCTAACAGGCGAAATTGACAGATTAGCCTCAAGATTCTGTCCATTTCTTATCCTCTCGTTAACGAGAATTTGGTTCCATTTTCCATGACATTGATTCAAATTTTCAAGCCCAGTCCCAAAATTTTAAAAGCTCTGTTACATATCTGAAATTTTTTCAATCATAACATCATTCTTCTAGTCGGTTACACATCTGAATTTTTTCGCGCCTGCTGCGCTCGATTACATTATAACATCATTGATCTTCTACTCCTCTGTTGTCTTACACTGTCTCAGCACTATCATATTCACGATTATAGTGAACTACCCAGTTTGTAGTACCACTGGTGTGTGGATCTCGAGACACTATTCCATTGACTGACTTTTCGGGTCCTATCGTCTAACGGTTTGTTCTCACTTTCCCAACAGATTAACCCTACTAATTAAGCGGATTAGGGATTAGTTATAGATTAGTGAGTTATACTCTGTTTTAATTATTGCATGAACAGTTCAATTTAACCTATGCCCAGAAACATGGTTTGCAGAAACTGTATGGTAAGAACAATTCTGTGACTAGTTTTGTGAAACGAGCGGCCGCGTTAACCCTTATAAAACCTGGAGAGATATTTAAGACTTTTGGTTTTACTCCTTAGAAGACCCGGATATGGATATTCCTGGGGTTCGCGAATTTGCAGACTATATTACAGAACAGTGGGTCGAAGGTGTAGAATTTGCACTGAAGGTGCAAGAACAACCAACAATGTTGAAGGTTGGCATTCAAAGTTAAAGAAAGTATCGTCAAAATATCCGAATATTTTTAGATTTATAGAACTACTAAAGTCAGAACAGGGTTACAAAGTAATTTTACAATATGGAAATACATAGAATTAAACAGAAGAATACGAGATGAAAATCAAAGATTATTAACTGGTGTGACGACTTAATATGAATACGGAAATTCGATATCACATTTAGTCGGATTTTAAATATACATGTACAATACTAAATTTGTTAATAAAATAACTTGTATGTTAAGTAGTTAATATTGATATGAAACATGTACATGCTTTTATGTAAAGTGGTTAATATTGATATGAAAAAGACTATAGTTTTAACACCATTGTTACCCTAATTAGCACTGGTCCAATGATTTTACCTGGAAAACAATAGCTGCTGGGAAAGTGAGAACACCCCAATCTAACGTTGGTGTTTTGATTTTGTTTTCTTAATTGACCAGGCAATATGTAAGAGTTAAATCTTCCTATTGCAGGCCTTTCTTTGGGCGTTAAATGTTAAATCAATTATTGATTAGACATTTATTAACATCACTAGACCATAAACAACACTCGATGCCATCGGATGGCTCTTAGAGTATAATTGTAGATTAGAACGGTTCGGCAATTTAATGATTAAATCTAAAAATGGAGAAGCGAGGCTAAGACTCGGATGACCTGTACGGTGTTCACAACCAATGAAACTATCATGCTAAAACTGGAACAATTGATAACCTCGCTCAAAATAGAGTAATTTGAATGAAATTTTCAATATATTCATCTTATAATTGAAATATTATTGCGATAACGGCCAGCACTTTAGCTAAATGTTACATAATGCCTCTTTAGATGTTATCTAAAAAATAATCAATATGAGTACATATATATCGTGGAATAAGCCGTGAAAAATTTGATATTTTAGTGAAAATGTAAATGACGCACATCCATGTATTGGATTCAATAGAAGGTTCAACATCTAACTGATCATTATTCTGTCGAAATTTTCGTTTTAAATATAATGTGAATCAAGACGCCTTCGATCATCGTTTATCTGTAACGTTTCGACCATAGATAAATACATACTTTGAAATCTAACAGCCTAATTTGAAGATCGAAAAAATATTTTAGTTTTTGTCGTCTGCTATCCGTCTCCCCAGCGTGGTAACAAACGACTTGAAATGAAATATCTTTTAACCCCACCCAAGAGGTTGGCGTTGGATTGAAAAATAACAATAAAATATATTGATTTTAACAAATTTAACATTTATTAAAAAACATTAAATAATTTACACATATAAAAATGCATTACAATTTACATAATATTTAACTTTTATTAAATTGCATTGTATAATTTATAAATAAATAACATAACAATCATTTACAGTCCGACTAAATAGGAAACATTTGTTCCATACTGATTTACACTTAACGTATCAACTTTACTCTTTACATTATCTGGTTGATGATTGTGTTCGGATCCAACAGTGGCAAGAACATCATTCTTGGTGTTTACAGTAGCTGGACATGTTTTTGTTGAACATTTCCAATGGACAGCATTTGGTCTGCTTGACTTTATTCGGTACTTGTAACCAGGGGCGTAGCCGTGAAATATATATTGGGGGGGGTCCGCAACTTCTGAGGGGGGGGGGGGGGTACCCCCATAAATTTTGTTTAAAGTCTCAGTCTTCTGTAAACATTGTTTGGTATAATTTACGGGGTTAAACTAAAATATCACACCAATACAACGTTTATCATGTTTACAGACAACGGCACCAGTCTTCCCCGAGAGGCGAAGAAGCGTGGCTTACCCCAACCTAAGAATATTTTGGCTGCAAACACCTTTTCCTGCTATTTCAGCCCATGAACAAAGCAATTTCAAAGTGGTCTAATATAGCCTAATTAAGGTGACTTGCTGACTCGAATTCCAATCAATCATTTACACCCACAGCAACTGTTGTTGTTGTTCTTGGTGTTTAACGTCCGCTTCCACCGAAGGTGATATCGCAGACAAGTCTTATTTTCCATTTTCATTATCTTAGCGCACGCGCAAGGGTCTTTGCTGTGGGAGGAAACCGGAGTGCCCGGAGGAAACCCACGAGGTTGAGAAGGAGCCCCTATCTCCATGCAACATACGCTCACACCAGGGCTCGAAACCACAGCCGCAAGCCAGAGGTGACCGGCCAGCTAGAGGTCGAAGCGCGGCACTCTAGACCACTCGGCCATCCCAACCCCCCGCCACAGCAACTTCAATTTGGTCCAATATAGCCTACCTGGCTGCCCAGAATTACAAACAACCAATCAATCGTTGCGGGCTATGGGAGCCTCACTCTCCCGGAGAAAATTTTGAAAATTTAACCACCGTAAATGCGTTTTCTGCTATTCTAGCCTGTGTGAGCAAGTCCAAAAGTATCCAATGGTTCTGTAACCGAAATCCCACTCTGAATTCCATCCAATCACACTGTTGCAGTTGCATTCACAAAGTAGAGTGGCCCCAGACAATAATGTTTTAATCAATAGTCAACTCAGTACAAATTCGTGGTATTCAATTAAAAGAAAAGTGAAATTAGTGTTTTATTAGGACTCGATGACAGTTAGGGAAGCAAAACTAGAAATGCCCGAAGCAGGTTTACCGGCTGCGGCCATTTTTCTTCGCGGAAAATTTTGGAATATTTGATGGCCGCAAACGCGTTTTACTGCTATTCCAGTCCTAAAATTAGTGTTTTATGAGATTTCGGACACTTTACTTTGCCAAATTTTAGGGTGGTCCAAGTATATTCAGACCCCCCCCCCCCCAGGTAAACAATTGGGGGGGGGGTCCGACCCCCCCAGACCCCCCCATGTGTGACGCCCATGCTTGTAACCATTGTGTATCAAATTTCGACCACCTCGATTATTGGAGATAAAGCGAATATTAACCTGAACGTTTGCCATTTTAAAATAAATATAATTTCGACACAGATCGACCATCTATTTATATTAATATAGTGAAATGAATTCATGTTTGAAGGTATAACGCCGCGCTTCGACCTCTAGCTGGCCGGTCACCTCTGGCTTGCGGCTGTGGTTTCCATCCCTGGTGTGAGCGTATGTGGCATGGAGATAGGGGCGCCTTCCCAACCTCGTGGGTTTCCTCCGGGCACTCCGGTTTCCTCCCACCCCTACGTGCAAGCGAATTATTGAAATAAAATTAAAACCATATGTTAGTCCCGAAATGACCTAGTTTGTGTTGAGTGGACGTTAAACCCCATTTCTCTCTCTCTCTATAACGCCGGCATGAACTGTGTTTAAAATATCATTAATTAGTTGGTTAATAAATTTTATTAAGAGGGATTAAGAGCTCATTAACGCTGAACACTAGTGAACAGTTAGTTCTTGAGTGACTACTTTTAAAAAGACTATAGTTTTAAGATCAATTACGGGTTAACAGTCTGCCGGCAAAGTGAGAACACACCGAAAAAATAAAATCTTAGTAGTTAGTTAGTTAATGAGGTTTAACGTCCACTTCCACCGAGGGTGATATCGTAGACTAGTTAATTCTAATCGTATTTATCCTGGATTATCCATTGTTGAGTGTCAATCACGTGGCTAAACACTATAATAGATTAATCAACTGGCGGATAATCCGGATGGCGTCGGTGTTGTTTATTAAAGATTTAACACCATGATATTATGGACAGGTTGATTTAATTAAATTATTCACACTTTATGGGTTGAAAGTTGGTAAAAACATACAATTCAGATGTCCGTGTATGTCTAGAGTCTCCTTAAAATTGGTGAACACAAAATAAAAAGTCCTTGTATATTAAAAAGTCAATTTAAATCACACATCATTATCTGTTCTGTTCACTACTTTTCTGCCTACTGATGAAAAAAGTCCTTGTATATTAAAAAGTCAATTTAAATCACACTTATAAAACCACTGTCGTGAGAAGAGAGGGCTGGTCATCTTCTCCCTTTGTCATAATAAAAACGTCCTTGTATATTAAAAAGTCAATTTCAATCAAACTTAAAATACCGCTGTCGTGAGAAGAGAGGACGGGTCATCTTCTCCCTTTGTCATAAAAAAAACATGTTAAAACAGTAGGTGGTGTAAAAGAATCCGCTTGCGTTCCAGGGCCAGGCTACAAGTTCACCAACCATGATGAAATTTAAGATTTTAAGTAGATGTCTATAACATTTATATACTAATATATTAGTAAAAAAAAGTTTTGAAATGAAAGGTTACTACATGAAAACTTTATATTTCTCCACAAAGAAATGCATTTTACCAACAGCATAAAGGTGTATATTGATGAAAGTTTGTTTCTAATGTAAATTCATAAATTATAATTTTCTATATATTACCAGTATGTTTAAATTTTGTTTTTTTAATTAGAGTCATTTTATACTATTATAGTCCTTATTCTGTTTTTTTATGCCCCATTCATTCGGTTTACCAGATTCTGGTTCCAGCTTGCAGAAAAATTATAACAGTTATCCTGTGATACTAAGCTAGTTGACATACAGACTGTTTTCCTTGTGCGCGTTTCCGTTGGGTACATGGATGGGAACACTTCCAATACATGTACATTTGCATTAGAAGGACCTTTTTTGCCAGCGTACATTGAAAACAGGCTGAACACTAGATGCAAGCAATTTTTCTCTTCTCAGTGTTGATTTCTGTTTACAACAGACAAAGACAGGGAAAATGTACATAAATTAAGAAAATAATTCAACAGAAGTATTTATAAATGTTATTATACAATGTACATGTGTATGTATCTTTTGGTATTTAATAATATTTTTTTTGCATACAGTAATTTGCATATAATTTTTATGTTTTCGAACATTAATTTTGTGTACCATCATCATGTCATTCCATTAGAATTTCTTATGTAGATGTTACTTGTTGAAATTGGAATAAATGATTAATTGTTAAGTATTGTTGAAATCCAGGGTGGTTTGGATGGCTGAATGGTTAGCGCATGCACAATGCATCATAAGGTCTCTTATTGAGTCAACTGGTGTGGATTTGATTCCGTGGTTGTACATGTACATGACAAGGAGTAGAGTAGCCTGTCAAACCTCCTGGGTTTTCTCCAGGTCCTCCAGTTTCCTCCCACTGCTGAAGTCCCCTATGCGCAAGCGAATTTTTGAAATAAAATTGAACCATACTTTAAATGGACGTTAAACCCATTTCTCTCTCTCATTACATCGTACAAAAGTACATCTAATTAGACATTTTTCAGTCATCTTCATGTGGTGGTCCAGTGTTGACTGAGATACATCATTTGGATTTTCCTGTGTAAAGCCCCATTGGAGGTGCCAGCTTACAGTTGGATTGGAGGTGACAAAAACAAAGTTTCGTGTGTACATTGCCGTGCATGTAAAAGATCCCCTGGCAGGTTAAATTTGAAATAAGAGTAGGCTGCTGTCCTGGCACAATTTCCCGCATACTATATGTTGAATGTCCATATTCATTTACCAAATTGGTGCAGAAAAATAGGTTTATATTTCTTTAAGTGGTGACAAACAAGGATTAAGGAAGACTTAGATTGAAGTTCAAAGAAAAGAAAAAGACAAACTGGGAAAAGAAAAGTTCCTAGTCTTATTCCTAATCATTTTCTGCTGTAACTCATTGAATAAGACATGATTCCCTAACCAGGAGGGCTTGGGATATTTCGGTATGGCTTTCCCTTTGTCAGGGCCTAGCAAGACAGCGTCTAGTCATTCGGATGGAACAAAATAAAACCAAGCTATTGTGTAAAAGAACATTTGACAGTTGGAATTCAAAAGAAGAGTAGGTTGTAGTGCTGCCTTCCTGGAATAGGCCTAGAAGCATTTCCTACATAGCACACTGTATGTCTTCATTGTTGATTGGCTGAAACGTCTAAATAGGTTGATGGCTTTTCCAGACACAATATTATACCATTTTTTTCAAAACATGGATTTTAGATTTTCAAAGCATAGATTTTTTATCCCGAGACACATCCATGTCTGTAGGCAAGTTCAAATGGGGTTCTTTTTTAGGTGGGTGGGTGTTAAGGTGGGGAGGGGGAGTGGGGGTTAATGTATATTTAAAGGTGAATCCAGTTCATATGGATTAAACAATGTCCTGTCTGTATTGGCTCCCACACAATTAAAAGGTGGTTCTATCATTTACCACCTTACACCCCCCCCCCCATCCACGCACACACCCAAATATATCATAAATAAAATCAAGTATAATCTTAACCTGACACTTTGACGTCATCTCTCACTATTAGAAATAACTGGACCAATTAGATTAGGATACTTGAAATTGATATCGACATCAAATAAGTTAATCAAAAAATTATTTTATTGCAATTTCAACGAGTAAAAATGTTTACAAAAGAGCCCATACAAAAATTTAGATGGATAGACTCATGGAAAATAGGTTTTGTGTTGTTAATGATTGTTTGTTCCAGAAATTGATCATTCCAAGACGGATAATTCAATTAGTTGTCATCATCACCATAAAAATCCTTTTTTAATGACATTGATTTGAGAGTGTTTATTAATGAAAACGATTTTCTAATTTGATATAATATTTCCTACTGCTATTTGTCGTTCCACCTGAACGACTAAGCATACCTTCGTGGCAACGTTTCTAAATACAGTGACTGTTTAATCGAATGTGATGCCGGCTTTGAAGTTGAAACCAGAAATGAGAGAAATAATTTATAGATAATTTTAAAAATATGTTTTAATTTAGGAATAAAACCTGAGAAAATCTGTGTTTGGAGTTAACCAACCGACTTTATTGTTTTTAATTGGACTTTACGTGGTTTACAGCGGCAGTTGGCAAATACCGCCTTTATATATTCGGCATTATTTTCTTGAAATTTTACTTTCTTCAAATTAAGCTAGAAATGCTACAAAACATAGCACTGAACTTTTTTCAAATATAGCACTAAACCAAAGGCTAAATCGTTGTAGGTTAGTTCTATCCAATCCTAACTATAGATCTCCTAGAAAAAAAATTGGATAAATTTTGTCGGGATTAAACATGCATTATACAAGAGCAAAATCTGCGTATTGTAGGTCTTTCTTCAGGCCTGAAATGTTATAAAAACTACTAATTAGACATTATTTAACTTATCCAGACCATACATAACGATTGGATTTTGTTTGTGTGGGGGGGGGGGGGCAAAATGCGACCGACTGACGGATTCACTCAAATACATAAACCCCGTTTACATTACAAATTTTAAGCGTGCCAGGTACGGCACCGTTAATTTTTTTTTGTAGTGTAAACGGGTCAAACACAAGCGTGCCGTACTGTGTACCGTGTCAATCTGGCCCACTGAAGTGAGGTGCTCTCGGAACCGTGCCAACAACGGCACACTTTAAATTTTCGTAGTGTAAACGCTAACCGGTCTGCGCCAAATGAACCTTGACCTTATTTCCCCGCGAACATTGACAGTTCTGTCATCAGTTCTGTCAAAATGGCTAATACAAGCTTTGAGTAATATAATACAAGCTATTTATAAACGACATGATTATTCGCTTTCGCCGCCTCTGGTAGCATGATATCATTGAATAACTCGAAAAGACTGCTAACTCATTTAAAATGGGCATCAAGTCGGTTAAAAATTGACCATTCTTTCTTGATTTTTTTTCGAACTCTCAATAACAGACAAAACAAAAACAAAAAAGAAAGGGCCAACGTATCAAAATCTACCGCCATAATTGTTTTCATCTGGGTAACTTGCATAGGGACTGAAATTAATGCCGACTTGTGTTTCCGATAGAAAAATACAGTCACGAGAACAATAAATTCCTATTTTTAATTATGCCGTGGATTACGCAGCTGTATATAACGGTGGTTTCAGTGTCAACATCGACAAATTGCCGTCGTCATATTCTTAAAAATTAGCCTACTACGGCTAAAATGCCGTCGTTCTTTTATCCTACGGCAATTTCGCTTGCCTAAATACTACGGCGCCGTCGTGAATTTTGTACATTTTTCGACCGGAATAAAAAACGATAATTTTTTGCCGAAGATTACCGCCCGGCATGAAAATTTTTCTGAGCACATCCCTGATTAAAACCGATATGATTGAACTTAAACTGAAATAAACAATCCAACCGCCATGCTCTATATTTTTACTACTAACAATATCACGTGACATTATAACATCATGTGATCTAACCTGACCTACGTCTACAAAATACTAGTCTCGGTCACCCAGAACCCCCAGTCTTCAACGTGCGGAGGGTCTGGGTCGGTTGTTGACGTACATTATGCAAAAGCAAAATCTGCCTATTGTAGGTCTTTCTTCAGGCCTGAAATGTTATAAAAACTATTAATTAAACAATTAAACATCAATTAACTTGTCCAGACCATAATCAACTCTCGATGTCGAGGCTAGCATGAGATTTTTGTTGGATTGTAGTCCGATTAGCTGCAATGTTTTCCTTCGTAATTTATCGATTAAATGGATAACTGAGACTACTAGTTTTGTCTTACTGACTTAAATTTAGTGATGATCGAGGCTAAGCGGAACTTCCATTCGCTTAGTTCTAAGTTCATAGTGGACCAATTTGACTGAAACTTTCAGCAAATTGCCTTAACAGTAGAGAGTTTTGTACTGAAAACTGCTAACTCGTTAGCTAATCCCCCATAAGGTATCTTTAATTTTCAGTGGTGCAGAAAATTTCTTTTTTGTTAAAAAAGTATATAAATCACTTTTTTTGTTAAAAATGTATAAATCACTTTTTTTGTTAAAAATGTATAAATCACTTTTCTGATAAAATGTATCAATAATTTTTTGTTAAAAATTTATAAATAACCTTTTGATAATCAACTATTTTGCAGATTGAATATTGGCTTTCCAGATTGGGATTTCTCTGTATCATTGTTATTTTAATTTTGTACTTGTTTAGTTGTTATTATAAAATGTTTACAACTTCACAATATAGTATGTGTTTTATTACTCAAATTTAAACTCTTTCTCATGCAAACCATATCAAAAACACCAATTTCTTTAACATAAATTTAGATTTATAACACGGCCATCCCATACACACAAACATACATCCCATATACATTCAAACATACATGCAGACAGCCCAAATACAATTACAAGTGAGGACGTTCGCCCTGTGGACAGGAATATTATACTGAATAATAATAAAGATCGCCAAATTGCATTTTCACTTTTTTTTTTTATCAAAATAAACAAACATAGATACCCGACACCCTTCCAGGTGGTAATACTGTAAATATTGATAGATTAGTCTAGAAATTGATTTGACCGTAAGAAAATCTTAGGGGAAATCCAATCACGAGGAGTCAATGCACACCACGTCTATAACGGTGTGAGATGACTCCTACAACTGCGCATGCGCCAAACGGTAAACACACACCAGGGACCAACTCAAACTGTCACACCGGTCCTAAAGAAACTAATTAAAACTGATGACAGTGCCCTCTTCTGAAATTTTTACTGAATGCAGACAAACTGCAAGCCTTCAAATGATGAATAGGCTCCTAGAGTTTAATTGACAGGTAAGTCTTTAGTTTATATTTCTTATTAAGAATACTCCCACTGGTCATTTTGCCAGGTTCATGTAAACTTAAAGGGTATCCACATCACTCGGACCAAAGACCACTCGGCCCAAGACCACTCGGACCGAAATAAAGACCAGTAGGACCAAAATAGAGACCACTCGGGCTAATCAAAAAGACTACTCGGACCAAACCAAAAGACCACTCGGACCAAGTAATTTATAGTGTAAGAGCACTTTGACCAGTATTTATCTTTGCTACTCGGACCAATTCAAAGGACCACTCGGACAAATTATATTATAAGGCTTGACTTATTCATTTAGGAAATAGAATATAAACAATATGCTATTTATTTATTATTTAATCAAAATACATTGATTGATGATATATTTTAAAATATCTCTTGTTTTAAACATTTGGGAACCTATTAAAATTTCGCTATTTTGAATATGCAGAAGCCCATGTTTTTCATGCTTATTCTGATTCTTGTATAGGCTATACACTTTTATTTAATCTTATTCTGATTCTTGTATAGGCTATACACTTTTATTTAATCTTTCACATTGTTATGTACCCTTTTTCGATCGTATATATGCTCATATTCTTTTCTGTTTCGTTAAAAAAGAAATTGTAAAAAAGAAAGATCACGGTAATAAGCTCAAAACTCAGAAAAGTTTATATATATATATACAGGGGTGGATCACCCCCCCTCCCCACCGGTGTATAGGAATCCCGGGTCCTACAAGCTTCCACCGGGACATGCACGCATGGTCGTATATATATTCTATAGCACACGGTGTGCATCTTATCAGACACACATTCAGCATCTATGTTACTAGCGGCAGAAATTAGCTCCGTAAACCGCGGTCGGTGAGACAAAACATGGTTTGTAACCCCCCTCAAAAAAATCCTGGATCGGCCACTGATATGTTCGTTCGAGTAGTGATATTAAAACAAACGCAATTATCAATTTATTAAAACAACACTTTATTATAGGTTCGAGTAGTCATATTAAAACAAACGCAATTATCAATTTATTAAAACAACACTGTATTATTGGTTTCGAGTATAGTCATATTAAAACAAACACAATTCATTAAAACAACACTTTATCATTGGTCCGAGTGGTCTTTTTGTTTGGTCGGAGTGGATTTTTGTTTGGGCCGAGTGGTCTATCAGTTGGTCCGACTGGTCTTGGTCCGAGTGGTCATGGATTCAACTTAGCTAAGTCTCTAACTCAAAATCATTCAAAATCTTCAACATTGAAAACACGAATTATATGTCAATTCAAATCAACATTGATGCTGTGATCTTACCGGAAAAAGATGGGCTTCTGATATCCAATATTTAAGACAAAATAAACATTTTACCACTGGTACACAAATCGTGTCCCAATGCGTTTCATCCCCCAGTTCTAGCAAGAGACTCGAGGAACGAGGCTAGAAACATTGCACCAAATCCAACAGCGTGTGTAGTCTGGAATAACCATGGACGCTAGAAATTTACATTCTATTGAGACTGCTGGATTATTTCGCCGAACATAATGATAACTGATTTGAAATTTGAGTAAAACAGAAACCACTGAATGTAAATCAGTTTATGTACATTCATATTACAATATATATGCGTTGTGACCCACTTGTGTCAATTTCTAGGTTCCAGATGTTAGCGATTTAGCTCCTTTTAAGTGGCTAAGTCTGTAACTCAATATCATCCAAAATCTTCGACAATAAAAACACAAATTATATGTCAATTTAATTCAACATTGATGATGTGATCTTACCGGGAAAAATTGGCTTCTGATATCCACCATTTCGGGCAAAATAAGAAAATTTATTATTGGTACATGAATCGTGTACCGTTACCATAATCCGTTTCAGGCTCATTTTTAACAAGGGACATGGAGAACGAGGCTAGATGGTAACGCATGGAGAGCATATGCAATAATATAGACTGGAATAACCAGTTGCTAGAGATTGGCCAATCTAATTAAAATATAGATCTATATTTCGTTTCGTTTTTTATACTTTCGATGGCCTACACTCATGTAGATCTAACAAGTTATAGTGGGAGCTCACGTTCTATGACGTCAGGTATCAAGCACGGGACATTTGACCCGATAACGTCAGTCATTCGATTAACCAATTAGCGACCGCCATGCTTTTTAAAATCTACTTTTGTTTTGTTTTGATTTCTATCCGCTGGTGTTAGTATAGACGTCATTGGCTGGTAATATCTACCCACAGTTCCACGCATGAAAAGGACAAACGGTCGATTCGACAGACCATTTGATTGGCTGACCCCTCATTTCGGGCAGAACACCAGTTAAATAACAAGTCCTCCAGATCCAAGAGTAGTAAAGACAGGTAAAAACGAAATTTTGAACTATAAAAAACAAAACGAAATTGGATCTGTGTTTTAATCAGATTGGAGATTGGCATGCTATTGAGACTTCAGGTGTATTTCGCCAAACATAACAGATTTGAAATTAGAGTAAAGATGGAAATGAATGAATGTAGGGGGGTTGGGATGGCCGGTCACCTCTGGCTTGCGGCTGTGGTTTCGATCCCTGGTGTGAGTGTATGTGACATGGAGATGGGGCGCCTTCTCAACCTTGTGCATTTCCTCCCACTGCTAAAGACCCCTATGCGCAAGCGAATTATTGAAATAAAATTAAACCATATGTTAGTCCCAAAATGACCTAGTTTGTGTCGAGTGGACGTTAAACCCCATTTCTATCTCTCTCTCTCTCTCTGAATGAATGTAAATCAGTTTATTTACATTCATATAAGATTATTTTATGCGTTGCGACCCATTTGGGTAAATTTCTAGGTCCCAAATAATAGCGATTTAGCTCCTTTAAGTCATAGCAAAACTGGTACTGGTACCATCATCGGACATTCAAGTTCCAATATTAGGCATACTGTGTTGTGTAACCCTTATCCCGAACATTTGAGTTTTCGTTTTGTGGGATTTAGAGACACGAAGGATATTAAAATTTGTTTAAAAGGTAACATCATCATTATAGTTGTTTGCAAGTCAAGAAAATGTATTCATGAAATTCGACACGTGAGAAAACAGTGAAAGAAACGGTTATCTCCCCTGTACCAGTGATTTCTTGTTCCAAAGCAATAGCATCTTGAATAGTTTTTTTCGGATAACATGAATACATGTGTATTTGTTGTTCAAGTAAAGAGAGACAGTAGTTTCATTCAATATTTAGATGGCCAAGACATATTGTATTCCTTCTCTTATATATTTTTGGGGCTTTACTGTCTACACCTGAAAATGTAGGCAACAATTTACTAATAGCTGAAAAAATCCTCTTTTTTACTCATTGTGCCAGCATCATTAGGATGAAGATTTCAGGTGCTTCACACTTTATTATTGCATTGCACAAGGAATATCTGGTCAATAATTCCTCGGTGTGGACGATTCCTTTGACAATAAGTGCCCCACCCCATCTTTTTAAGGGGTTAATGGAACTAAACAGCATTAACACTGATCAATATAAACCTTTTGAATTGTTTGTGAACCATTGGGGTTGCTCGATTCATTCACAGTTCCGGAATTGAATTCCAAAACTGGTGTCAATCGAGTGAAAAGGAGAGTTTCGGAGTACAACGCATGTGTCGACTGTATAACAAATATCTCAACCAATCATGACAGCTGAAACATATTTTTTACCTAGGAATACGTCACAATTCCACTCACTCAACCTCAGCTGTCGGGACTGGCAGAACTGTGACAGGACTGAATTCCGCGTCACTCGATTGTAATTCTGTCGATTCGGGACGTTCTGGACTGTGAATCGAGCATCCCCTTTGTGTTTAGTGGGTGGGGTTGGATAGCCTAGTTGTTTAACATGGGCGCTTTAAATCATAGTGTCTGTCATTATTAGTCAAGTGGCATGGCCAACCTCACAGGTTTACTCTAGGCTCTCAGATTTCCAAATTAATGAAATAAAAATTGATATTGTTAGTCCCAAAATCATCTAGTTTGTGGACATAAAACCCCATCCATCCTTCTCTCTCCCTTTGTGTTGAATTTTGTACTGTTTAAAATGGCTAATCAGATAGAGCTTGCCCCATCACTCTTGAATTAACACCTCAAATTAGCCTTATTCATTTCTGTATCTTAACCTAAACCATATGAGCATATGGTAAGTTACCTTTACTTACAGATGTAAAGTATGGCAGTTTTGTCAAATATCTGTAAGGATGACATCAAACCTCCAATTTTGACAAATATCTATAAGGATGGACATCAAGTCACCAGTTTTGACAAATATCTATAAGGATAGACATCAGACCTATAATTTGGTGTGGAGATATCATCTTAATGTAAGTTCTTAATCTTGTTGGTAGTCATATAACTTTATAACATTAATGTGACCATATTAATGTGACCCTATTTTCAATAATGTCTTTGTTCAGGAATACATGCAGACATGTTTCTGTTAATTTCACATGAATGGTGCCATCAAGAATTACCATTCAAATATGGCACTGAGGGTGTAAAACGGATCAATCAGTCTCAAGTCTGATTGATACAAACACAAAAAAAATCAGAAAATTTTAATTTACTGATAGCCTAAGATTGGATCCGATAAATATCCCCAAATTAAACCTAAAAATCATGTTTTTTATTATTCATCTAATCAGTTCCAAGGAATGAATTGTCTCTACTAAAATCAACGTCACATTTGGCAGCGGTGCGTTAAAGTAGCTTGATGGCCTTTTTTGAGTTTAGATACGATAATGCGTTTATTAAGTGAGTTAGTTGATGTTCTGGGGTATTTATTGGCGTAGTGATTCATAATATGCAACCTAGGGACTATAGCGCAATGTCTTTGTTTAATATTCATCTAAGTTCAGATGGCAAAGACTTGACCTTGTTATGTAAATTTTCTGTGCATTCATTAAAATGGATAGGCAGTAACTATGGAGTGCCAATCAATGGATTAGGTACATGTAGGTGTATCAACGCTGCTAACATTTTGCTGATCAGATTAGTGGTTCAAAGACTTAACCAGTATGTGGTCATGCCTATCTGTCTCTGATTGCCCATTTCTAGGTGACTAGGAGTAACCTCATGGGCTTTATAATATTCAAATCAAAATGTCCATCCTGACATGACCTACTGGTGTTGAATGGATGTAAAATCTTTCTCCCGCTTTCTGTCCCCCTCTCTCTCTCTCCCTCTTTCTCTCTCCCTGTGGACAAAATCTCAAAAGTCTGAGAATACCTTGACAATTAAATGTTTCAGTTACATTTAAAATGTTAATAAGAAGATATGAAGAGCTTAAAAATTCAAAACTACAGTGCCATTCTCACGAACAATTAAATGATTGCACAGCAAGGAATCTGAGGTCAAAATATTCATTTAGCAATGTTAGTTTTCCTCCATAACATAACAGACCTATAGAATCAGAATCAACAATAAAAAGTTAGTTGTTTTCTGTGTCCCGGATCTATTTACTTGAATTGATATTTGTTGTCTGTTTCTTGCAAAATCTGTGTGGGTTTGTCTTGTCCACAGGTTTTTATGTTTTGTTTTGCATACACTTACCATTAAGTACCTTTTATTCAAAATTGCTTAATTGAATATGTTCTGTTTTCCATTTTAACCCATTTAATGTGCAACTGGGTCATTCCATGTCAAGTGGACCGAATTCTCAGAAAGATGTCAGGTGACCCTCACAGAAAATTATGTAGAAATTATAAAAATATAGTACATGTACATACAAACTTCTTTAAAACAGCAAAGTTACATGATTAATGTTGATTAAGATATGACCTTTTAAATAGGGGTACCATTTCGCAAGTTTTGATATTAATGCATAATAGTTAAGTGCCCACAAAATGATCTAGAAGCCAATTTTACAAGAAACCAACAAATATATGGCTTTTAATAAAGTTTTTTTTCAAATAATACCCATTAATACATACTACATGTGGTAAGAAACAACTTTTGATATAGTGTAGTAATATTTCTAGGTATCCCTGTATTGAAATATTAATTGTTTTTGCACAAGAATCACTTTTTGGTAATTAAGGCACTCCATACACAGTTGACATGTCAGTACTTGTTGTGTAAAATTTGATGGTAAATTCTTAATCTATGTAACATTCTCATATAAACCACAAAATTTCAGAAATATTGGTTAACTAGAAGATATAAAAACAGTACACCAAAATCTATGAATAGAATAGTATTTTCAAAACTTGCAAAAGGGTACCCGATTCAAAAGGCCATATCTCAGTCAATATTGACGTTTGAGTCATATAACTTTGAGTTTAGATAAGTTTGTATGTACTATAAGGGGGGGTTGGGATGGCCTAGTGGTCTAGAGTGCCGCGCTTCGACCTCTAGCTGGCCGGTCACCTCTGGCTTACGGCTGTGGTTTCGATCCCTGGTGTGAGCGTATGTGGCATGGAGATAGGGGCGCCTTCTCAACCTCGTGGGTTTCCTTCGGGCACTCCGGTTTCCTCCCACTGCTAAAGACCCCTACGCGCAAGCGAATTATGGAAATAAAATTGAAACCATGTGTTAGTCCCAAAATGACCTAGTTTGTGGAGAGTGGACGTTAAACCCCATTTCTCTCTCTCTCTCTCCAAGGAAAGAGGCAAATGAGAATATTTCACTTCTATTTTTTTTAATTAGTTCTATTGCAAAACTGAACGACTATTTAAAGATTAATTCTGAGTGATTCGTATCACCATGGATCATTTATCTTACAGTACAAAAAAACGAAATCGCAATGCAGTGTTACAGCAATTACAGTGCGTAAATAAAAAATTGCACCACAAGGAATTGTCAAATTTTGGTACAATTGAAAAGGGAATCAATTACTTTTCCTCAAGATGTATTGCTATTATTGTCTGGAAGAAATTAATGTCCATTCATTATCCCGACCGTTTAATATTCTTACTATAATGAGAATGGACTAACAGCAATCATTAGCTATAGTTTTCCTAGGAAAAATTGATTTATATTAGTTTAGAAAAAGTTCATTTGTGTTTGACAAAGATTTTTTCCCCGTTTGAATTAATGCCACTGCCAAAAAGTTGTGAGTCAGATAATAACAGACGAGTCAAAAAGTCCCAAGGGGGTAAGTGTGTCTTTGGTACTCTCCTCATGTGGTAATCTCTTCATAATAATATGATATTAAAAACCCAAGTTAAAATGCCATGAAACACCATCTTACTGTTATGGAATAAAGGTGATAGTGACACTGCATCATACTTGTAATGACAGTTCATTTTTCATGATTCAAAGATTATTTTGGGCAAGGGAGATCAAATCAAGGGAGTAGAAGCTCCTTTGTCAAAATTCAAGAGTTCAAATTATTGCATTTTTCATGTCATCCCCTTTTTGGCCCTCCAAATGATATATTTGAATCATTCTAAGAAAATGTTAATCATCATAAAAATAATGACATATTTAAAGAATTACAGAATGGCAATGAACTATAGATTACTATGATATAAATATATAAATTGTTCATGTTCCAGTCCACTTTGTGCTTAAAACAAGTAGCAATATTCATCTGTCTCAACCAATATTTGTTAAACTAATATGGATGTATCAATTGTATCCAAATGGTTGGCATCAAACACAGGAATCTGACCATCTATCCACGTATATATGCATAGTGAAACCCCCCCAAATTATACTCCCCTTCCCTTTATTTATACTCCCTATAAAATGCGAAAGTTAAAGCTAAAAATGAAAACATGTTTTTGTACGCCCACATTTTCATGTGGACGTATATTGTTTGTGAACAGTCTACAGGTCACAATTTTTATCCGATTTCAATGAAACTTGAAATATAGGTTTATCACCCTGAGATCTCGGTTTCTTTCGATATTGGCATGTATGGGACTGTAACTTCAAGGGTTATGGCCCCTGATTGTACGAAAAATCATGTTTTTAGCTTGTGAACAGTATAGAGGTCACAATTTTGAACCGATTTGGATGAAACTTGACATGTATGTTTATAACCCAAAGATCTTAGTTGCTTTCGATATTTGCGCCCATCGAATCGTAACTTCCTGAATTATGTCCCCTGATTGTCCAAAAAATCAGCCTTTTTAGCTTGTGGTCCCTCTGGAGGTCAAAATTGTTGTCCTATGTAAAAAAAGGTTTGATTATATCACTATTACATGGTTATAGAGGTTGAATTCGAATTTCGTGAAAATCGGACCAAAATTGACAAACAAAATGGCCACCGTCGTGCTTGTGAACAGTATAGAGGTCACAATTTTGAACCGATTTTGATGAAACTTGAAATGTATGTTTATAACCCAAAGATCTTGGTTCCTTTCGATATTTGCGCCCATCCGATCCTAACTTCCTGAATTATGTCCCCTGATTGTCCAAAAAATCGCTTTTTTTTAGCTTGTGGTCCCTTTGGAGGTCAAAATTATTATCCGATTTAAAAAAACGAATGATTATATCACCGTTACATGGTAATGAAGAATGAGTTTGAATTTCGTGAAAATCGGACCTAACTTGACGGATAAAATGGCCGCCGTTTGTACGCGAATAGTGTGAAAATATGTTATATCAAGGTTGTGGACCATATAGAGGTCACAATTTTGAACCGATTCTGATTAAACTTGAACTACATGTTTATAACCTAACGATCTTGGTTCCATTGCATATTTGTGCATATCGGATCGTAACTTCTTGAATTATGGCCCCTGATTGTACGAAAAATGGCCTTTATTAGCTTGTGGTCCCTCTGGAGGTCACAATTATTACCTGATTAAAAAAAATGTTTGATTATATCACCATTACAGGGTAATCTGGGTTAAGTTTGAATTTCGTGAAAATCGGACAAAAATTGACAAACAAAATGGCCGCCGTTTGTACGCGAATGGTGTAAAAATATGGTATATCAAGGTTGTGGACCCTATACAGGTCACAATTTTAATTCGATTTTGATGAAACTTGAAATACATGTTTATACCCTAAAGATCTTGGTTCCTGTCGATATTTGCGCATAGTGGATTGTAACTTCCTGAATTATGGCCTCTGATTATATGAAAAATCGCCTTTATTATCTTGTGGTCAGATTTAAAACCTGATTTAAAAAAGCATTTGATTATATCACCGTTACACAGTAATGAATTTTCGGTTTGAATTTCATGAACATTGGACCAAAATTGCTGAACAAAATGGCCGACACTTTTACGCAAATAGTGTAAAAATATGGTATATCAAGGTTGTGGACCGTGTATAGGTCACAGTTTAAATCCGATTTTGATCAAACTTGAAATGCATGTTCATAACTCAAAGATCTTGGATATCTGTCGATATTTGCACATATCTGATCGTAACTTCCTGAATTATGGCCCCTGATTGTACGAAAAATCGCCATTATTTAGCTTGTGGTTCCTCTGTAGGTTACAATTATTAGCGGATATAAAATAACGTTTTGATTATATCACTGTTTCACCGTAATGAAGGGTGAGTTTGAATTTCGTGAAAATCCAACCATAACTGATGGACAAAATGGCCGCCGCTTGTACGTGAATACTAAAAGAATATGGTATATCAAGGTTGTAGACCCTGCAGAGGTCACAATTTTAATCTGATTTTGATGAAACTTTAAATGCATGTTTATAATCCAAAGATCTTGGTTCCTGTCGATATTTGCGCATATCGAATTGTAACTTCCTTAATTATGGCCCCTGATTGTACTAAAAATCGCCTTTTTAGCTTGTGGACCCTCTGGAGGTCACAACTATTATCCGATTTTAAAAAACGTTTGATTATATCACCATTTCACTGTAATAAAGGTCGAGGTCGAATTTCGTAAAAACCGGACCAAAACTGCCAGACAAAATGGCTGCCGCTTATACGCGATTAGTGTAAAAATATGATATATCAAGGTTGTGGACCCTGTAGAGGTCACAATTTTAATCCGATTTTCATGAAATTTGAAATATAAGTTTATAACCCAAAGATCGCGGCTCCTTTCGATATTCGGGCACATTGGACCATAACTTCCTGAATTATGGCCCCTGATTCTACGAAAAATCAAGTTTTTTTTACCTTGTGGACCCTATGGAGGTCACAATTTTCCAATGGAAATTGGAATGATTTGAACTAACGTTACGAAGCCTACTTCAGTACTTCATGAAGATGTTGCCAAAATGTTACTTGTTTTTTGTTGATTTTTTTTAGGTAAGTGTAAATTTCTAATTAATAGTACTAGTATAACATAAAAAATTTTTTTATTATCTTTTGGAATCATCGATTTTTGTTAGTAGAGACGTATGTACTCACAGCTTTCATTTTTAACAATTTATTAATTTTTTAGTAATAGGCCTATTACATAGTTTCATTCAGTTAATTTTATCTTTGTTATCTCCGGTCGATTGATAAAGAAATAAAAGTGCCAAGATTATTTTCAATTTATTATCTTGATGTGTGAGTTAACTAACTTCCCATTTATTTCTTTGTACTGAACTATTGGCCTAAAAGTACATGATGGAAACATAGCCTATAATATGAAAAAATAAACATCAAATACAATGACTTCTTTATTTTACAGGCACACAAGAAATATCAAGTCATTCCATGCCAGTAAGTTACAGGTAATTGCAACCAATACAGACCTGCAATTGTAGTTCAAACTAGGCCTAGTAGTTATGATGATTTGTTATGATTTTCACTTACTTTCAAGTATGGCTTAGTGACTGAATGGATCGGAAATAAAATAGGGGTTTAACCTCTTAGTGATGAAGACCGGCATACGCCATACAGTGTGCTATGAGGGAAATATTGATCGGGCAGTGGCACTATGGCCTACCCATGCATTGGATTAGACGGTCTGTCATTGAATCCAGTTGTGTGGTTGCATTAAAAACCTATGCGCAAACGAATTATTGAAATAAAATTTAACCCTGTTAGTCCTAGTTAGACCTAGTATGTGTGGAGTGGACATTAAACCCTCTATTTTTCATGTTCCTTCTTTAAAAGATACTCTTTAAAATTTAATGAAAGATGTTCGACACCAACAATAATAATGTATTTGACATTATTTTGCAGTCCACTAGTTTACTGGTAGCAGTTGATTTTAATTTTCATGCAAATTGAGAACCACTAAAAGGAGCTGAGAGAACCATTAGGTTAGTTTTCCCCTTTATATTAATTATGTGAAAACGTTCAACATTATCTTATAAAGGACCATTCCCACAGTCATGTAAGAAATTAATTGGTCATTTTTAACCACTGGTCAAATGTGTTGATAAAATATGAGAAAACCTCAAATCATCGTGTCTCAACTCAGTACAATCAAACTATGACTTTGGAGCTTGCGCACGAACCATGGGTCCGAGAACGTTTTTCTACATCCTCAATCCCAGTTTTTCTAGGTTCAGGGATGCAAGAAGGGTGGGGGATATGTAGGCCTATACCATTAGCAGCATGATACAGATCTCCTGACAATTGAAATTTTGCTGTTCCTACAATTTCCCACATATAACACTGCATGAAATATGCCCATTTCCTTTAATCTTTTTAATCTATTTATTTTTCAGATATAAAAAAAAATACTCAAAAAGTTCGGCAACATTGTCAGCGGTACCTTTAATGCCACAGAAAACATATACCCAACTTGATAAAACAATCTGGGACAGTCATACCCAGACCCAGCCACTCCAACTAGAATACAAAGGTCCCTTGCTCCCATAAGTCCACCCAAGCTAGAAGATATTGTGAAGAGACAGGCCACCAAATTTTAAGAATACTACAGAATATAATATATTCTGACCAAAATTAAATACACAATATAAAACAGGAATGTGTTTAATAGCATAAATATTTATTAAATATGCATTATGCTATATAAACCAGGAATGTGTTTGATAGCATTAATATTTATTAAATATGCATTATGCAAGAAGTAAATGTGTGTGTGTCTAGTACAGGTCTTTCTATAGGCCTGAAATGTTATATAAACTATTAATTAGACATTTATCATAATCAACTCTTGATGTCATCTTGGTGTCCGATTTTCATTGGATTTGAATGTGATCTGCAGTTTAAAATCTATTGATGATTAAATGCAACAATGGATAATCAAGACTTTGTTAATTATCGTGACAGCGGTAACAATGACAATCAAAGCTGCTGTCATTTTTAAACTGAGGTTTTCTAGGATTAGACTAGCAATTTGACTGAAATTCTCAGCATATTCCATTTACATTATCTACTTTTTAACTATTATAGTGAGAACTGCCAGATCTTTAATCTTCCTATAATGTATCTTTAATTAATAGAATAAATGTTTTATTTGATAATTTGGGTAGGTCTTTTGAACAGTGCTCCTTATTCCCATTTGTCAGCCTTGAAATCTGTATATTGGCCATTTCGGTGAGGATACCTCCTCTTTACTTTTCAGACTATACAGCTTGATATTACTTGTCTGATTATCTCTTCCAAGTTGACTGTGCTGCCAAAGCTGATGGTAAACAGCATGGCGAAACCTTTTCTGTTCGTGGTCATCGGGGCACCCTTACAATACTTATCAATTTTCTGAAAGTAAAATGTTAATAAATATTAATTTTCAGCGATTTCAAATAATTACTTCAAGAGTTATCTCACTTGATCACTTCAAAAAACCTTGTGACACTATAGAGGCCAAACTTATCATCCGATTGACTTCGGATTGATACACAGAGTTTAAGGTGTTGAAACGAATAAGTGTTTTGATTTTCAATGAATTTTGATAACTGAACAGTTAAATCCATGATATTAAATGTTTCGTATACTAATTGTTAGCATGGGGCAAAACTTTATAAAAAGCAAACAAATTCTAATGATTTTCTGATAATTACATAATGATATGAGTTGTTACTCTTAATCAGATTTTAGTGTATTACAAATGTTTCATTTCCGAAAAAAGTAAAAATATGCGACAACCCTTGTTGACTGCCCGGACGATTTAGCTATCTTTATACATATTTGCATGCCATAAAAGATAAATGATATAACTTGTCACTTATCTGTTTGTCATTGTTTGGCACTATAAACAATATCATTCTCGGTTTGTAGCAGGAGCTACACAACCCCGCCATCTACAGTAAGCATAATACAGAATAAGGGTTGTAGTAAAGAAATTAATGCTATTTATATCTTCAATCCATCAATTCCTTGTGATCTCAACCTTGCCGCCCTTTCTTCTGTGTTCTCTGTGACATCTCTGGATGCCTCACAACACGTGTGTGCACAGTTTTGCTATGCTTTGATGGAGAGGAAGATACATTATGTAAGATTTAGATAAAGAACTAGCCATTCTTGTTATAATAGTTCGAAAGTAGATAATGTAAAATGAATAATTTGAAAATTTTATTCAAATTACTCAATTGCAAGCAAAGATATTAGCCTTTGAACGTTTGACAGATGTGTGCAATAATTTCAACCACCGTACTGGTTGATCAAGGCTATGTCTCGGTCCACCATATTTGATTAAATCAAAGGATCGCTGAACCATTCTAATCTGTTTAATATCGGAGAAATCTAATGCCATCGAGAGATGATTAAGGCCTAGATCAGTTAATTAATGTCTAATTAATACTTTAGAAAACATTGCATGCCTAAAGAAAGACCTGCAATAGGCAGATTTAGCTCTTGCATAATGCATGTTTAAATCTTTTAGTTATAAATATTAAATAAGGAAAATGTTGTCAGGAAATAAGAGAATTTTAGGTGAAGAGTCCTGGTTTCAATCACTTTATATCAGTCCCAATTCTAGGGTTTTCAACAGTATTTGACAAAAGTTGCACGGTTCCATGTTTTTGTACATACCAGTATATTTCATAGAAGAAAATTTATTTATATAACATTGTTTCATACTTTTGGGGATTGAATGTATGTATTAACTGTAATTCCTTGCTAGAATGCTTTTCAACAACACCAACTGTTTATTATTATTTTTGAACATTTATTTGGTATTGTTCTTCGTATTTATTGTCTTTTGCATTTTTCGGATAATGTATAATTTTTCACAGCTTAATTAATGCTGATATGTACTGAAATTGATTATTTAAACATACATGTACATTATGCAAGAGCTAAATCTGCCTATTGCAGGTCTTTCTTTAGGCCTTAAATGTTATATAAAACCATAATCAACTCTCGATGGCATCTGGTACTCAAGATTTTTTACTAGGTTAGAATGGTTCGCCATTTAAAAATTTAAGTCATGAATATACCAATGCCCTAGTTACCACTATGCATACATCTTGTCAAAACTACTAACAGTGATAGCTTGGCTCAGAATAAAGTAATTTGAATGAAATTGTCAATATTTTCATTTTACATTATTTATTTTTGAGCTATTATAACAAGAAAGGTCAGCTCTTTATCTGAAAACCTTACATAATGTATCTATAAAAATAGAAATATAAAAGATAGATAATCTTCCAGCTTGGATAAAAAAGGAGATCCATTCAATATACTATATACGGTCTGCAGGGAATGCTAAATGTTCACCAACTTCCAATTCATTATGTTCTAATACTTAATGGAATTGAACCATTTTTGAACTGTCATTACTTTTAGAAATGAAATGAAATGGCATTTTGTGGCACGTCAGCTCCAACTGGGCTCTATGGTGCCAAACATGGTGATTTTGACGAGACAAATTAAATAAATATCACATAAATATATTTATATACATAAATGAAAACAAGCATCACAGACAATAATACAACTAAATAATAAGTCCTTTATGTATATAAATAGTTGAAAACAAAAATACAGGATATATATACAATTAAAATTTGTCATAAAAGTTTGTCTCTTTTAAAAAGTTTAACAATTTTCCATATAGCTCCGGTTGTGCAAACAATTTTAAATAGTGACTGGCAACAGTAATAGTGTGATCTAACATTCTTGAGATGCTGGCACTCAATCAAAATATATGCTTAATTGTCAAAGGAACATGACAGTGAACACATTCTGGTTGAGGCTCTCACTTCAAAGTGAAAATATGAAAGATCCAACTTTCGCAATGTTGTATTCTGCAAGGGATTCAAAATCTCTGAATTGATAATTAGAGATATTGATAAATAGTAGGCCTAACATTTTGCTTGCAAAAATGTCATGGTTATAAGTCGCTTATTTGTAATACCAAATGTAAGGTGGGAGCCAAACCATGACGCTGACAATGACTAAATTTTCATAGCATATCAGATTGTAGGGACTGTAACCCTGTCTAATGACATTAAGAAAATGACTCTCAAGGAAATTGGTTTAAATTACATTAAATGAAAAGTACATGTATTGGACCTGATTGATACAAATTTACTAGAAAAAAAATGAAATTAATTTAATAAAGTGACAAATAAACCAGTTGCTTGGTTAGTGTCAAATGATATTTTTTAATCTAAACATTCATTGGTGGACCCAAGAAGAGCAAAGATCTTGAGAGAGGAACAGCTGTCTGATCTCCATCTAAAACTTGTCATTTTAGTTTGGGACAATCATGTTTTTCTACTCTAAAGTCAACATGAACATCTCCTCTTTATGCATTAATTGTCACGCCTTTTCTAGCTTCTTTAGATACTGTATGGTGAGTCAGGCATCCCAAAAATAAACTTATTTAAACTATTCTGTTATTATACATTATTTTCTCAGTTAATTAAGTGCGTCTACCTACAAATAATTAAGAAAAGTACACTAATCAAGAAACTCCCAGATTATAGATTTATCATAAAAAGTATTAATTAATGCCAGGATATTGACTCTTTACATAGAATAAAATAAGAAGATTTAAAAGACATAGAAATATATGATTTCAAATTGATTATCTAAACATTTTAACCAATAAATAACTGAATTATAATTTTTATCTTCAAAAAACAGGCCTGGAAATAACAGTTTTAGATGTACCTGACAAAATGTCAGGCACTAATGAAATACTACCTGACATTTTCAACTTAGTACCAGACATGTATTAATAATATCAATAAAAAAGACAAATCAGTGCTTGACAAAATGACAGGCACCAGAGATATTGTGCCTGACAAAGCCTTAATCTGTGCCTGACTGACATTGTCAGTGACAGGTGCCTTATTTCCAGGCTTGTCAAAAAAGTGAATTGTTAATTTTTTATATTACTTTATTTTTAATTTTTATTTTTAAATTAATTTTATTAATAATCTTTATTTTTTTTTAACTCTCATTATAAGTGGGTGGGTTCATAAAAGAAATTAGTATCACCAGTATCACCTTTTTTTATTTGGATTGTTTGATATGAACTGTTGAAGATAAATATTATTCTGTTTAATGTGACAATCAGAAATGTCACATGTTTTTACTTGTGGGGTCGCGTTTTGTTTGTCTTATTACATTTAATGCCTTAAATCCCCATGACAAAATGTTACCTCATGGCATTCAATTAGATTATCTGTCCAGTGAGGGTCTAAGACCAGTGGAGGGATCTGTTTTTCTAGAGATTCTGTGCGCGTGTTCTGCCTTATGTCCTACTATCACTAGAGCCATCTGACAGTCAATCAGTCTGATGAATAGACCCCTCCATCTTTTGTCTCAAAGAAGAGACAATCGTTTTCTTAGCAGATGAGTTGATCTGTCTTGGATGGATGGGGTAGTTGAGTCATATCAGGAGACAATAAGGGCGTGATTTGGTTGTCATAGCAACCAACATGTTCCTAGCCTGAGGGTGACAAATTCAGACCCTTTTAATAGGCTTGTTTTAACTAAGCTAATTTTTATATAATTCTCTCAACTAATATCATATAAAAGCAGGATTTGTAGTATGTGAACTCATGCAAACTTGATTTTTCAAGACTTATCTTTCTGTTTTTTTAATTAGGGTTTCACACTGTGTAGTTTGTGTGAACACAATTGTTTTTGTTCGGATTATTATTCTTCTTATTAGGGTTTCACGCTGCGTAGCTTGTGTGAAACACTATTGTTTTTGTTCGGATTATTATTCTTATTAAGCTTTCATATGTATTACATATGAAAGCTTATTGTTTCTGTTAAGATTATTATTAAGCTTTCATGTATTACATATGAAAACTTATTGTTTTTGTTCAGATTATTATTATTATTTTTTTTTGTGTAGTTTCTGCAAATCGGATTTCTCAGAATCTAACCATCGGATCTTTCTGAAATTTTGACCTCTCCCCCCCCTCCCAAAATGGGGTGTGAACGTTGATTAAATATATTTTCAAAACGTTTTACGAATTCCGAATCACCGAATTTTACCAATGACAAAACTGACAACGAATAGTCGTAACTTTGTGGTTTTTTATCCGATTTTGCTAATTCTTTTTTCTTTGAGTACCCTGACAAAAATAATTTTCATTGGCAGTTTCGGATTTTTGAATTTCAAAAATTCGTCGCTGTGATTTCGTACCGAAAGTTGAGACCAACTTGACAACTTCTTTAATAGTTGTATGATTTTCATGAAATTTAGTATGAAAATAGATCTTACCTATGCGACTTAAAAGATGTCCTAAGAAATTTTCTAAATTATCTCCCCTTGATGAAATTAAGGATCAAAGAAATATAGGTCAGAATGACCTGATTTTTTTTTCAGTACTACATAAGTAATTACTGCTTTGTACACAAAATATGGGGTTTTTCGATCGAACCGGAAGTGCCACCATCTTTAAACGTGAAAAATCACTAAGGCTTTTTTGCTATTTTACTTACAGACTCGGGAGTTATATTTTCTGAATCCTTGTAGGATGGCCTAAAAATCTATCTGATCAGAATTTTGATTTCGGTCACGTGATGGTCACCATTTTGAATTGAAAATGAAAAATAGAAGCAATTTGAAGGGCCGGAAATTTGGAACACAATAACTCTCCTTCTAATTAAGCTAGAATGTTCAAACTTGGTGTAAACCTTCACCAGGTCAATGTCATGATTGAGTGCAAAGATGAGCATTTTCTGCCAAGGGTAAGCAGAGATAAGCATGCTGATTTGTTGATTCTTTAGGGCACGATAACTTCGGTTATAATGAAGGGAGGGCAGTGAAACTCTTGTCAAATGAGAGTCTAATAGCTAGCCTGTTGTGTGAAATTATTGTATCATTTTTTTTAAATATCAGGGATAGCAGAAAAAAAGAGATCGAAAATCCAAAAAGTCGTATTTTTACGGTTTGGAGCTTATTTAGAGGTCTTTTTCTCGTAAAGTAAACATGATATATTTTTGGAACTTCTTGTACAAAGAGTATTATCAGTAGTCTTTTATATGAAACCATCGATCAACAGTCCAACATATCAAGAGTAGAAGAACAAAAGGATCGGACATTGAAAACGGCACCCTTTCATTGTTAAGCGAAACATGCAGTGTGGGTGACTAGAATATGCACATTTAGTCATCGTATAGAGCTTATTCAACAGTATCGAATTCCAACTGCACATTTAGTCATCGTATAGAGCTTATTCAACAGTATCGAATTCCAACTGCTTAGGGATATTTTACGTGCAGTCCAATGTGTACACGGGACCTTGGTTTTTCGTCCCATCTGAACGACTAGACAGCTGTCCTTGTCAGGCCCTCCGTTCTGCCTCACTGACGAGGGGGAACCGCGCCGAAAAATCGAGATGAACTTTCTCGGTGCAGAATTTTCAATTCAGGCCAAACGTTTATTGCCTACGATTAAGCTGGTCAGTTGGAGCTTATTTTCAAAAGTTTTGTAATAATCGGTTGGTAATTAAAGTACCGTGCAAATTAAACTGTTAAAACAGAAAGTTTCGCCCGGTTGAAATGTTTCTTGCTATAAATCAGCAATTTCCCGATTTTAGGGAGGCTGAATGGCTGAATGGTTAGCATGTGCGCGCTGTATCGTAACGTCTGTCAACCGGCGTCGTTTCGATTTCCAGGTTGCACGTGACATGGAGTATGGTGTCCAACCTCGTGGGTTTTCTCTGTGTCCTTCGGTTTCCTCCCACGGCTAAAGAAGTTTTTAAATAAAATTAAAAGACATATGTTAGTCCCGAAATGACCTCGTTTGTGTCGAATGGACGTTAAGCCGCATTTCTCTCTTTCTCTTTTATTTTTAAAGTTTTGTAATAATCGGTTGGTAATCAATGGTACTGTAAAAGTGATAAAACAGAAAATTTCGCCCTATTGTAATGTTTCTCACTTTAAATTCAGCAATTTGCCGATTTTAAGGGGCAAACGTTTATTGCGAACAATTAAGCTGGTCAGGGGGGAGCTTATTTTTAAAAGTTTTGTAATATTCGAAAATTCGTCACTGCGATTTCGAACCGGAAGTTGAGACCAACTTGACAACTTCTTTAATAGTTGTACGATTTTCATGAAATTTAGTATGTAAGTAGACATTACTGATGTGACTTGAAAAATGACTTTTAAAAATTTCTAAATTATCTCCCCTTGGTGAAATTATGAATCAAATCTTTAAAAATAAATCGTCGAAATAAAGGTCAGAATGACCTATTTTTTTTTCGATACTAGAGAAGTAATTACTGATTCGTACACAAAACATGGAGTTTGTCGATCGAACCGTAAGTGCCACCATCTTGAAATGTGAAAAAACAATAGAACTTTTGCGATATTGCACTTACAGACATGGGAGTTACATTTTCTGAATCCTTGAAGGAAAACCTAAAAAACGTTCAGAGCAGAATTTTGATTTAGGTCAGATGATGGTCGCCATTTTGAAGTGGATATGAAACATAGTGAAAAATCGACATTTACGGACTTGTAAACAAACACAATAGGGCATAGTATGTTCAATGCGTCTCCTATGTCTAAAATTTAATACATTTCAGGATAGACGAGATACGGGTCGAAGTTTTGGTATTTGAATATTTCAAAAATTCCAACTGCACATTTAGTCATCGTATAGAGCTTATTCAACAGTATCGAATTCCAACTGCTTAGGGATATTTTACGTGCAGTCCAATGTGTACACGGGACCTTGGTTTTTCGTCCCATCTGAACGACTAGACAGCTGTCCTTGTCAGGCCCTCCGTTCTGCCTCACTGACGAGGGGGAACCGCGCCGAAAAATCGAGATGAACTTTCTCGGTGCAGAATTTTCAATTCAGGCCAAACGTTTATTGCCTACGATTAAGCTGGTCAGTTGGAGCTTATTTTCAAAAGTTTTGTAATAATCGGTTGGTAATTAAAGTACCGTGCAAATTAAACTGTTAAAACAGAAAGTTTCGCCCGGTTGAAATGTTTCTTGCTATAAATCAGCAATTTCCCGATTTTAGGGAGGCTGAATGGCTGAATGGTTAGCATGTGCGCGCTGTATCGTAACGTCTGTCAACCGGCGTCGTTTCGATTTCCAGGTTGCACGTGACATGGAGTATGGTGTCCAACCTCGTGGGTTTTCTCTGTGTCCTTCGGTTTCCTCCCACGGCTAAAGAAGTTTTTAAATAAAATTAAAAGACATATGTTAGTCCCGAAATGACCTCGTTTGTGTCGAATGGACGTTAAGCCGCATTTCTCTCTTTCTCTTTTATTTTTAAAGTTTTGTAATAATCGGTTGGTAATCAATGGTACTGGTACGGTTTCGCCCTATTGTAATGTTTCTCACTTTAAATTCAGCAATTTGCCGATTTTAAGGGGCAAACGTTTATTGCGAACAATTAAGCTGGTCAGGGGGGAGCTTATTTTTAAAAGTTTTGTAATATTCGAAAATTCGTCACTGCGATTTCGAACCGGAAGTTGAGACCAACTTGACAACTTCTTTAATAGTTGTACGATTTTCATGAAATTTAGTATGTAAGTAGACATTACTGATGTGACTTGAAAAATGACTTTTAAAAATTTCTAAATTATCTCCCCTTGGTGAAATTATGAATCAAATCTTTAAAAATAAATCGTCGAAATAAAGGTCAGAATGACCTATTTTTTTTTCGATACTAGAGAAGTAATTACTGATTCGTACACAAAACATGGAGTTTGTCGATCGAACCGTAAGTGCCACCATCTTGAAATGTGAAAAAACAATAGAACTTTTGCGATATTGCACTTACAGACATGGGAGTTACATTTTCTGAATCCTTGAAGGAAAACCTAAAAAACGTTCAGAGCAGAATTTTGATTTAGGTCAGATGATGGTCGCCATTTTGAAGTGGATATGAAACATAGTGAAAAATCGACATTTACGGACTTGTAAACAAACACAATAGGGCATAGTATGTTCAATGCGTCTCCTATGTCTAAAATTTAATACATTTCAGGATAGACGAGATACGGGTCGAAGTTTTGGTATTTGAATATTTCAAAAATTCAAATTTCGCTTTTGATGTTTTTCGTGCCGACAAAGTTGTTTACGAGTGAAAAATCACATTAATTTCGCAAGATTGTTACTGATTTTAATAATTTATTTTTTCTTGTTCAGATTATTTATATGACCCATGACATGAAGTGACTGTGAATATGAAAGCTTTCATATCTGCATGGGACAGTAGCAGATCTAGTTATTATTATTATTTTTCCACTTGAGCATATCTCAGAAACTACTTGTCGGATCGGCTATTTTGACAATGCGAAATGCCCGAAATCACTGAAGTTGTCGTTTTTCGAAATTTTGCCGCAATATTAACAATCATTGTTGGGTTGTAATATTTGATACATAGCCGGAGACAAGGCACATAGCTACAGTTCTTTAAAAAAAAAATTTTCGGCGAATCTTCGGAGCATGGGTTCCACGTCGACCGTATATGCCGGTCGGGACCGGGGGCTATATAAAATGACCGTAACTAGATCTGACCCAACGGTCATTTTGCACGCCGGAAAAATAGGCTTTTTTTTTCCAAAACCAAATTTTCAAACATGGCTACGATCGACATCGGCAATAAAATTGTACGGCCAGCGCACGTAAAGATAAGAGAAGCCACATAATCTCATGATTGGTGTTATAAGAGTTGTATACATAGTCGTCAATAGATTATACTGGGCTCTGTATAAGTTCGGAGATATTAGGCGCCAAATTTTGAAAATTTAAATTTTTACGAAAATTTTTTTTATTAATGTATATTTTTATGTGGTATTTTACCCAGGGTTAAAGAGTCATCTGATTTGACCAAAAATGGCAACAAGTTTTGTCACCATATTTTTCCTTGGCCGCCATTGACTATTTCAGTTTTTAAGTCCTGGAATAATTATTTATTGTTCCATTTGTATAAAACAAAGTTCATATGCTCTGTGGTTCAAAATGTCATTTTTATACGCCCACATTGAAATGTCGTTGTATATTGTCATTGCCCCCGTCCGTCGGTCCGTCCGTCCATCCATCCGTCAGTCCGGCGTCCACAATTGCTTGTGGATGCTCTAGAGGCAACAGTTTATACCCGATTGACTTTAAATTTATACACAGTATTTAATGTCTTGAGACGAAGAAGCCTACTGATTTTCAGTAATTTCCAATAATTAGTGCCAGAGTTATGGCCCTTGATCACTTCAAAAAATCTTGTGGAAGCTCTAGAGGCCAAAGTTAATATCCGATTGACTTTAAATTTATACACAGTGTTTAAGGTCATGAGGCGAAGAAGCCTATTGATTTTCAGGGATTTCTGATAATTACTGCCAGATTTATGGCCCTTGATCACTTCAAAAAATCTTGTGACGCTATAGAGGCCAAACTTATCATCCGATTGACTTCAGATTGATACACAGAGTTTAAGGTGTTGAAACGAACAAGTATTTTGATTTTAAATGAATTTTGAAACTGAACAGCTAAATCCATGATATTAAATGTTTCGTATACTAATTGTTAGCATGGGGCAAAACTTCATAAAAAGCAAACAAATTCTAATGATTTTCTGATAATTACATAATGAGTTGTTACTCTTAATCAGATTTTAGTGTATTACAAATGTTTCATTACCGAAAAAAGTAAAAATATGCCACAACCCTTGTTGACTGCCTGGACGATTTAGCTGCTGTGGGGCGTATGTTTCGTTGCCTGGCAACCTATCTTTGATTTCATAAAACTAATTAAACATTTTCATTGTCACCGGAAGTACTGTAATTTTTTCAGGATCAGTTACATATAACACATGTATAAAATGGAATTGATATTGCTCGATTTCGTTGATTCGGAGTCCATTTTAATTGATGTTTGCAATGCTTATGTGGAAACCTGTTTAATGGTTTCATTGGTACCGAAAGTGACATGTTCAAAGGTAATGTGGCACCGGTGAAACCCGTCATAACTGCATCGCAGGTATAGTTATTGTGCCCCGCCTTTCGAAGAAAGTTGGGCGACTATTAAAATGGGTCCGTCCGTCCGTCACACTTTTTGGGACACAATAACTCTCTTCCTAATTGAGCTAGAATGTTCAAACTTGGTGTATATGTTTATTAGGTCAATGCCTTGATGGAGTTCGAAGATGAGCATTTTTCGCTTAGGGTAAGCAGAGATAAGCAATTTGATTGGTTGATGCTTTGGGACACGATAACTTTAGTTCTAATTAAGTGAGAGTGATGAAACTTGGTGTATAGTTTCATTACAATAATACCTTGACTAAGTTCGATAATGAGCATTTTCTGCTCAGGGTAAGCAGAGCGATACGCAATTTGATTGGTCGAGACTTTGGAACACAATAACTCTCCGCCTAATTGAGTTAAAATGTTCAAACTTGGTGTATATGCTTATTAGGTGAATGCCTTGATGGAGTTCGAAGATGAGCTTTTTCCGCTTAGGGTAAGCAGAGATAAGCAATTTGATTGGTTGATGCTTTGAGACATGATAACTTTAATTCTAATTAAGTGAGAGTGATGAAACTTGGTGTATAGTTTCATTACAGTAATACCTTGACTAAGATCGATAATGAGCATTTTCTGCTCAGGGTAAGCAGAGCGATAAGCAATTTGATTTGCCAAGACTTTGGAACACAATAACTCTCCTTCGAATTGAGTTAAAATGTTCAAAATTGGTGTGTATGCTTATTAGGTCAATGCCTTGATGGAGTTCGAAGATAAGCATTTTCTTCTTAGGGTAGGCAGAGATAAGCAATTTGATTGGTTGATACTTTGGGACAAGATAACTTAGGTTCATCTTGATTGGTGATTTTTATGCCAATACAATGACTGCATTCTCATTCAGTAATGGATTCGACAGTAACAGTGTATAGAAATGATTGACTTGGACACAAGGGCCCTTTCCCTTGGCCAGAGGGGCCCTTTTGTCAAGCGTGGGGGCCCTTTTGTCTGCCTTTAGTGTCCCCCTAACTAGAGTACATTTTCATTTTTCTCGTCGGTTTTAGCATTTTTCTTTATAAAACACTTTTGGATGACACTTCGTGTACAGTTTGATTGCTCGATACGTTTGAAAAAAATAAATGTGCGATTAATTAATATGTGTCATCTATTTATTTTGGGATTTTGGCGGGGGACATCTGCCACACTGTTGGCTTGTTATTATTATTATTTTTCCATCAGAGCATATCTCAGAAACTACTTGACGGATCGATTTGATGTCTTCGGTTTTACCGGGAAAGTGGGTTTAACTTAAATTTGAAAGCTATTTCTGACGTTCTGCGACAATGCAAAATGTCTGAAATCACCAACGTTGTCGTTTTTCGAAATTTTGCGCTCAGTTTTTTTAATTTCAATTTCGATTTCGGGTCATTGCGATTTAAAGGTAAAAAAAGGTGTAAAAATGGTCTATTCGCAACCCATTCAGGCTTTTCATATTTTAAAATATTTACTTGCAAAGTTTATAAATTTGTAGCAATAATCCATATGAAGAGAATGTACAAGAAAATTAGTTTGTAATATGAGCAGTTGCCGAGAAAATTAATGGGCTATTTTGCAGAAGTCGCTTTTTATGCTAGTTTGCCTGTAAAAGAGTCAATTATTATTGGATTTCACTGTGTGATACCTTATACCAATTACGATTTCATACAATTAATTTACAATTTTCATTATCACCGGAAGTAACGTCATTTTTCAAAAACTGTATTTTTAGCCTTCAAAACAGATATTTTTTTCAAATGAGTCTGATTTGCCATGTTGTTAAAATTATGATATTTGATTCCAATCAACAAATAGATTGAACTATTATGATCATATAGATACCAAAAAATAGTTTTTAACTTGTGCGTTTGCTGAGAAATAAATGATTTTCCACAAGTCGCTTTTCAAGGTTTTTGGTCTATAAAAGTGGCAGTTATTATTTGATTTGCATAAAAATGTTCACCATATGATGCCTTATGCCATTTCTGATTTCATAAAACTAATTGAACATTTTCATTATCACCGGAAGTACTGTAATTTTTCAGGATCACATGTATAAAATGAATTGATATTGCTGGATTTGGTTGATTCTACTTCCATTTTATTTGATGTGTGCAATGTTTATGTGGATATCTATTTATCGGTTTCATTTGTACTGGAAGTGATATGAGTTCAAGGGTAACGTGGCACCGAAAGTGACATAAGTTCAAAGGTAACATGGCACCAGTGAAACCCGTCATTCCTATAAAGTTTCCAAGAATATTTTTAAAAATATAAGAAATAAATTTGATAAGAATAAACTTTCTGGAACAAGCTGGAGCTTTTTTCTATAAATTAAATTATTAAATGATAGATTTTGAGACAATTGTTCTTCTGGAATGAATAATGGAGTTTGTGACAATCCACTTCTTGGTACATAACTGACGTATTTTTTATGACAATTGGCGTCCTGGAATTACTGATTTAAGACAGCTTCTTGTAATAAGTGATAGGTTTTAAGACAATCTGTGCATTTTTAATGATACAAACTAGATATATTTTGAGTTTGGGGAGCAATAGATATTTGAGTATAAATACATTATTATCCATATATTTTGTCATAGAATGTAAACACCTTTTTTTTCTTCTATTATTCTGTAATACATCATTGTTTATTTCTGGCTTGGGCTTGTCAAACATTTTTTAGTAATCCAAAGAGAGTAAATATTATTAATGTTATTGTTCAGATCTTCTACCCATAACATGAGGCTATTCAAACAATCGAAAGAAGTGACAAATTGCACCAATTTGGGGTTCTCAAAATTTCTTTGTGCTGATTTTTGTATTGTGTGATGAATGGATTTTTAAAGAGTGGTGACATTAATTCAAAATACACTTTTAGGGCATGATATTTTGTCATTTTTTTAAAGTTCATTCTTCTATGATCTTTTTTTAGTTTGGGCATTTCCCTTCAGAAATCTTTCACAATAAAATATCCTCAGAAGCAATAGAAAAATTACCCTAAGTGAACAGATTGCAAACTTTCTTCCAGCTGTGCAGTGATATTGTTAATTTTATTTAAAGGGGCAAATACCAGTATAAATCTGCAAGATCTTTTTTTTTTAAATTATTCTCATAATTAGATGATTAAAATATTATGTTGAAAAGTTAAAAAAGTAAATGTATTAACTAAAATAAAACAAAAGAGCATTAACCATTTCTGTCAACCAATCCATGAATTATCCTAGATCATAGTAGATGTAATAATTGAGATTGTGAACAAAATGATCCATGATAGAATACCGGACTGGATGAGAAAAATGGTGGATGAAGTGATGGACATTGTGATAGAATTCAGTCATCTTGTCCATTATCTCTTATCTTTCTGCCAACTTTTCTGTCACCATTCCATCCACTTTTTCAATCAATTATATATGTCCTTGATCTTTAGCTTTCCTTTGAGTTATTGGTGTGATGTATGGGACACAGGAGAGAATTTGTAACCAATTGAGACTAATTAAAGAGAGCAGATGACATTACTTACAGCATAAAGCAGTCTAGATTTGGGGGAAAATTCAATAAGGGTAAAATGAAAGATAATGTATAAATGGTCAACAGGACGTATGATAATAACAAATATATTTAAAGGAGGTAATGTGATGTGAGTCTAATTACCCACTTATCCTGTTATGACCATTACAGGAAATGTATTATACGTTAATTAGAAGAATTTCAATTTGTCATAGTTTAACGAGACTTAAATAATGAAGTCTTTGCTTTAAAAGAAAATTATTTATGAATAAAACACTGACAGATTTAGCAGGAATAACTCAAATAAGAAGAAATAAATACAACAAAATAGAAACATTCATATGACCACAGCAGAATCTTTGATTATTTTGTAGTATATTTTCTGACCTTGATTAATGTAATAAAAAAGTTGCATATATATAGTAATAACAAACTGATTAAAATAGATTATGCAAGAGCAAAATCTGCTTATTACAATTAAGTCTTTCTTTAAGTCTGAGATGTTATCTAAATAATCAATTAGACATTAATTAACATATCCAGACCATAATTAATAAACTCTTTATGTCAAAGCTAGCCTTCGATGTTAGCGGATTAAGTTCTTATATGCCGCTTAATGGCCGTTGATAATTAAATCAATCAAGTGGATAATCGAGACTATGCTGTTTATATTAATGATTTGAGTAATGATGACCGAGGCTATGTGAATATTTCAAATGCTTTTTTCTCGGCTAATAATGGACCAATTTGACTGAAATTTTCAACAAATTACCTTTATACTATCTAGTTTTTAACTATTATAGTGAGAACTGCCATCTCTTTATCTTATCTCCCATAATGTAACTTTAAAGTAAGCCTTGAGAAATATGTTCTCAATATCTTTTCCTGTCAGTTTGGTCAAACCTCCTTTCTTGAGGCTATATTAAAGCCATAGACACCACACATTGTTATTTCTCTTTCATTGATGACACAGACTGACAGACAATATCTTCCATGAGCACTTGTAACCAGCTCATTTCTATCCTAATATGTTTGACTATTTCCATCAACATAGTAATTGGCAAGTGTTCATTGATTTGTTGAAAATTGAGAGAGATTTGACCCTCATGACCTTGATGACCGATAATACCATGAGTTTGGCCAATCAAGTTTGGTGACTAAATGTGGATAGCGTCCATGAAGTGTCTGTCATGTTTTCCTGTAAATTGTAAGAATCATCGATTTTAATTACCACCCTGATGTCCACACAGTGCCTTCAGGCCTTAATCCTTCTTAATCAACCACCAGACGGTATTGAATCCTGTAAATTGAGTCAAATAAGAATACAGTCTCTACATGCTTTTATACGGGTTTCCATATACTGAAGACTATTAATTGTTAATTGATTTTATAAAGATCTATAATTTTATACATCCATGGGCCAAAGAAATACTTCTGGTTAGCTTGCATTAACTTGGGAGAATCTATTTCTAGTTCAAACCACTAACAGGTAGGCAAAAGGTGTGGGTCAGGGTTTCTTGTCAGAATTTTACCAGTAGGACATTCTTGCATATTATGGTACAATTCTAATAAAATATTTGAAATTTCACGTTGACATGGGTAGATGTTTCAGTTGGATATTTTCTCGACATTGACTGGACAAAAAACTGAGTATGTGGAAAAGGTACTTTTCATTCAAACATTTTTATACAGTTTTGATGTACTTGTATATTTTGGGTAAGCAAATTAATTGGCAAATGGATAGTTTTCTCAGTTTTGATCAGTTGTACCAAACTGATCCCGCAGTGAATATTCGCTTGGCCACTACAATCACTGATAAGCATGACATCGACGAGACTTAAAGGACAATATTGGTGCCAGACATAATCACATATGTGTTAGAGCTGGTTAAACACATTCCAAATATACTTTTAACGCAGAGATCATTGCTAGGATAGCTGAGTAATACGCATTTCCCGAATCAGCAGTGACGTAGCCAAAGGAAAACACGAGTGACCGCTCTATATAACTGACTGAAGCGACGACTGATAATAGATACACGGCCGAATTTCTGCTCACTAATAATTTCTTCGGAGACCAAAAGTTGTTATATGGGACTGTAAAAGGATATCTGATAATTTAATAAAGTAAATGAATGTCATTAGATAAGAGAACACGAGAAAATAGTCCGTACATTCCCTTGTTTATTTTCATTCTATACCTTATAAAAACATGGTAATGCACAGACTTTTTCTGTTTTTCTTTCGTGTTCTCTTATCTAGTGGCAGTCAGTTCTTTTTATGAATTGTCAGATATCCTGCGTTAAAAGTATATTTTGAATGTGTTTAACCAGCTCTATCACATATGTGATAATGACTGGCACCAATATTGTCCTTTAATGAACTCGGCATATTAACTTTTTTACTCCGACAAATTAAATTCTGAAACATTTTTTTGAAGTATAAGAAAAATAAATAAAGACGTTTGAAGTATTTGTAGTTAAAAAATATTTCTTATTTAGTGTAAATGGGTATTAAAATGAGTAAAATGCATCGTTTTGCCCGAAGCAGTTAGGTGTTATGTAAACAATGCACGAGCCGTTGAGCCAATGACTGACGCCTCGAGAAGTCAATACACGTGTTGTGGATAGTCATCTGTTACAGAGATAATTCGTAAGTAATTCTCTGTGAAACAGATTGCAGTTGTACGTGTGGCAAAACAGTGTTTTGTGGATCTGTATTGAGTATACTGTCTGTTAGATGGAACTGTCCAAATATCACAACATAATCTGAAATAATAGCCTTTAGAAGTGGTACAAGCTCCACCATGTACACATCGTCTGTCAAAACTGAAACTTTCAAATTTTGCTGCTGGAACGAAAAAACTTCAGTTTGACCATTTTTTATTTAAGTAAAAATCTTTTTTTTCAAATTGCTATTAACAAATGTTTAGCAAATTATTAGCGGTGTATTGACAGCTGGGATTGTAGAATTAATTGAAATATTTCTCACATAAAACCATTAAATCGTTTTATTTGACCTTTTTTGACATATAAGCTTTCCGGTCAACTTTTAAGGTCAACTACAAGAAACCCTCTAGTTCTCACGAACAAGCAGAACAATTACTGCGAAAATTACATCAGCCTTCACATCACACACCTTCTGATTGATAATTTTACTCGGTAATAGATTTGTTCTGTAATTCTGTCACAAAAAAATTATGTTTGAAGATGGGTTTGTGATATAAGTGATACACGAAACACTGGCATATAAATTACAGTTTTGATGTATTGGTAGCGCTCCCTTTTACCATGTTCTCACCATCACACAACCCCAAAATAAAACATACATTTATGGTTTTAGGTCATGTAATTAGAATCCCCCTAGTCCAGGAGCTAATCACAAAATAATATGGTCTTCAGTTACAAAAGGTTTGACCCCCCAAATTTGTTGGATTCGTATGAGTAAAAATCAATTGTTCAGATCGGGCACTAATGGGGCCTGTTTTCGCAGCAGCACTATGGTGGCCCATGGTTAACATAGAGAATGTGTAAAGAAAAATCCACCCAAAAAATAAAAATTGTAAAAAAAAAATTATAAAAATAAGAATTAACCCAAAAAATAAAATAAAAACTAAATTCAATGAAATAAAAACTAAATTATACAAAAAAAAAATAATTTAATAAAATAAAAACTAAATTAAGTGAAATAACAATTAAATAAAATAACAATTGAATAAAATAGAAAACTCAATTAAATTAAATGAATATCGTTTTTGATATAAAGGTAAATCAAAAAATCAAATGAAAGAAAATTTAAAACTTAAATGAAAAAAAAAAGATTAAAACTTTTTTTTTAAACCGAAAACTAAATTGAAAAGTGAATGAAATGAAAACTAAAAATACACATGTCTTGATGTGGCCCATCGTTATCATTATCACTCCAACGGAACTGATAAAGAATGCGCCTCTAACTTGTTGTGGGCGAATGATTTTAATCATAAGACGATGAATGAAATGGAGTTTAACGTCCTACTCTTCTGCACCTAGCCTGGGCTAATGGAAGACGGGCATACATAATATAGTGTGCTACGAGGGAAATTTTGCACGGGCAGCCGCGCTACAACCTACTCTTATATCGAATTCCAAATGCCATGGGATCTTTTATGTGTACCTCGGTTTTTCGGCCCATCCGAACGACCAGACAGCTGACAATGTCAGGCCCTCCGTTCTGCATCACTGACAAGTGGAAACCACACCGGAAAATCGAGATGAACTTTCTCGGCCAATGCAGGGATCGAACACCCGACCTCCAGGCTAGCGAGCCAGCGCCTTACCCACTTAGCCGCCTGATCCCCTCATAAGGTGATATTTTACATGCAGTGAATAACATGATAGCATGTATATGGAGCTACGGTGGCTCAGTGAGTAAGATGTTGGCTCGCTAACCTGGAGATCCCTTGTTTGTCGCCAACGTTGACCGAGGAAGTTTATCAGGATTCCTACATTGGCCAAGAAAGTTATTCAGGATTTTCCAGGGTGGTTCCTCCTTGTCAGTGGTGCAGGCCATACGGCTTGACAAGAGACAACGCATTGTCATTCAGACGAGACAAAAAACGTGTACACATTGGAAGTTGGTTGGAATTCGATACCGTAGCTTCAATGTCTGGGCAAAATTTCCCCCATAGCACACTGTATGGTGTGTGCCCGTCTTCATTAGTGTAGTCAAACCCCATTTCACTTCATTTTTGGATGTATATGTGTTAAGATGTCTGTGTGACAGGGGGGGGGGGGAGAACAGGAATAGAATGTCAATGAGGAATATCGGAATCCACAAGTCTCAACCCATTTAACTGGATTATAGGCCTACTTTATTTTGCCTACTCTATTTCCACGTATATTATGTAGATTCTGATATTCCTCATTGACATTATATTTCTTTTCCCTTCATCGCACAGACACTAAATATAAAGGAGGCCACGGTGGGTTGACAGGTAAGAAGTTGGGTCGCTAACCGAGAGGTTGCGTGTTCTATCCCTGCACTGGCCGAGAAAGTTTATCAGGATTTTCAAATTGGTGCCACCTTGTCAGTGGTGCAGGTCAGTAAAACTATGCATACTTATTGCTTATACCCTAAGGATGACTGTTATTGTTTATGGTGCATTCCGGGCCCACGGGGGCAGAGCCGCACCAAATTTTTGTGTCCGTATCGCCTACAGGTTGATATTCTTAACAACAAAGGATGACTATTCTGTATTTGGTGCATGTCCTACCCCCAATGGCAGTTTTTTGTGTATAACATGCATGGTACAATGCTGATTGAATTGTCTTTGAACTTGGCATATTTAATCTTTATAACATAATGACGGCAGCTATTGATTTTGGTTCATGCTCCGGGACCCAGGGGCAGAGCCCACCCAATTCTTGTCTTTATTGCCTACAGATCGCAATTTTGAATGGGTCATCTTGGAATTTGGCATGTTTAATCTTTATAACACAGGCCCAGGGAACCATGGTGGCTCAGTGAGTAGGATGTTGTCTCGCTAACTTGCAGGTCCCGTGGTCAATCCATTGGCCAAGAAAGTTCATCGGGATTTTACGGCGTGGTTCCCACTTGTCAGTGGTGTAGGATGGAAGGCCTGACAGTGAGGCTGGCAGGTGACAATGTGTAGTCGTTTAGATGGTACAAAAATGAGATACCATGTACACATTGGCATGTACGTGATAGATCCGACCCATCTGACCTGGGGAAAGCCCCCACATTTATGGATAGATACATTTTTCATGCATGGAACAATATTTCTGGTACGTTTCAGCCATGTAACAGATGACCATATTATAAAAAGTCCCATTTTTAGGGCATGGTCAGGTGGGATTTAGGTCAGGGCGATCTGACTTGAGAAAAGCCAGAATATTTTTGTTTAGAATTTTGAAAAATATGTTTTTCAAGTATGGATCTTTGTTTTTGGTAAGTTTCAGCCATGTAACTGATAACCATATAAAAAGACCCATTTTTATACGTCCACATTCATAATGTAGACGTATTATGCCGTCGCCCCTGTCTGTGTGCGTGTGCATTGACCATCACCAGAGGACCCTCGTTAGAAAACACAGCTTTTACCCGAGGACCAAAAAATCTTCCGAGGACCAAAATCGTGGTCCTCGGAGAAGTGATGTCTATTTCCATGTTTGATAACCTAGTCTACTTTACCTGACAAAATTTCTACGTGGTCCACACTTGGTGCGTAAAACCCGTTATATGTGTGCTCTCTTCACACAGTTTACTCTCGGTCAACAAACACACAAGGTGCCTGGGTAATTTAGCGAATCACGTGATGTCACCCAGCAAACACATGTTCCTCGCAGAGGCTGTTATGTTAGAGGTAAGAACGAAGAATACGTTTCCTTAATTTAAGTGTGAATTACTTGTAGATGAGTTAGTTTATATTTTTGCACAGGACATTTGTTCGTTCAAGGGCATATTGCAGTGAATAACAAGTAAAATTATTTTGGTCTTTGAAGCCAACGAGCGTATTTTGTAAACTTCGTTTCAATTTAACACGTCGTGGTTGAAACAATATGGCGTCGAGTTTAGGCCTAGGTTTTTTTTTTCTGACGCTGTGTTGTCTACTCATAGACAGTAGCTCATATGTTGTCGTTTTAGTTGAAGTGATGTCATTTCTTTAAATAGGCGACTTATATCAATACTGTATGCATTTTAGTTTACCTGCCAATAGATGCTTTTCTTATGACATCACGCTGGTTACCCTCAGTCAGCCAACTTGTATGGCAAGAACTTTGTTTGCATTGTCACAGCTCCTTGCATTTTTATACGCCCACATTTTCATGTGGACGTATATTGTCGTCACCCCTGTCCGTCCGTCCGTCCACAATTGTTTGTGAACAGTCTACAGGTCACAATTCTTATCCGATTTCAATGAAACTTAAAATATAGGTTTATCACCCTAAGATCTTGGTTCCTTTCGATATTGGCATGTATCGGACTTTAACTTCATGGGTTATGGCCCCTGATTGTACGTTTTTTAGCTTGTGAACAGTGTAGAGGTCACAATTTTGAACCGATTTGGATGAAACTTGAAATGCATGTTTATAACCCATAGATCTTGGTTCCTTTCGATATTTGCGCCAATCGGATCGTAACTTCCTGAATTATGGCCCCTGATTGTCCGAAAAATCACCCTTTTTAGCTTGTGGTCCCTCTGGAGGTCAAAATTGTTATCCGATTTAAAAAACCGTTTGATTATATCACCGTTCCATGGTTATGAAGGTTGAGTTCGAATTTCGTGAAAATCGGACCAAAATTGACTGACAAAATGGCCGCCGTTTGTACACGAATAGTGTGAAAATATGTTATATCAAGGTTGTGGACCTTATAGAGGTCACAATTTTGAACCGATTTTGATGAAACTTGACATGCATGTTTATAACCCAAAGATCTTGGTTCCTGTCGATATTTGCGCTCCTTCGGATCATAACTTCCTGAATTATGTCCCCTGATTGTCCGAAAAATCGCTTTTGTTAGCGTGTGGTCCCTCTGGAGGTCAAAATTATTATCCGATTTAAAAAACCGTTTGATTATATCACGGTTTCATGGTGATGAAGAGAGAATTTGAATTTCGTGAAAATCGGACCAGAGTTGACGGATAAAATGAATATGTTATATCAAGGTTGTGGACCCTATAGAGGTCAAAATTTTGAACTGATTTTGATGAAACTTGAAATACATGTTTATAACCTAATGATCTTGGTTCCATTGCATATTTTCCCATATCGGATCGTAACTTCCTGAATTATGGCCCCTGATTGTACGAAAAATCACTCTTTTTAGCTTGTGGTCCCTCTGGAGGTCACAATTATTATCTGATTTAAAAAAACGTTTGATTATATCACAGTTACACCGTAGTTATGGGTGAGTTTGAATTATGATTTTCTGATGATTACTTAAAATGCAACAACTCTTGTTGACTGCCCGGACGATTTGGCTGCTGTGTGGGCGTATGTTTCGTTGCCTGGAAACCTATTTTTATGTTTATTAAGGTTTTAATTAAGTTTAATTTATCGAGCTGTCTGCTCTTTAGCCACGCCCCCTTGGTGGCGCTCTACAATTGTCTTACCCCTCTAGAAGGTAATTTGATTCCTGCAACCCCCGTAGGGAGAATGAGTTCGCGCCTTGGCACAACGCGCTGCAAGCTCAAGCGAGTGCCAGCTCTCACGTAGTCAGCATACTTTCTTTGTTTAACTTCTTTGTCTAAGTTACATGCAGTTATGTCGAAGGACCGACGATCAAAGTGCCGTCGGGCAGTACCTGCACGTTTTACTGATCTGTTAGAAGTTTCTGAACCTGATTCGGACGCCGGTGCAGCGAGAATACTAATAATAATGAAAATGGAGACTTGGCATTCACTCGGCTGGCCACGGAATGTCGGCTCTCACACCACACAATGGCGACTTTGGTCAAAATGGGATTTGATTTTATGGAGGCCCTGGCTCTGTTTGAAGTGGAAGATCTCGCCGACGTTGACATCAATAAAGGCCAAAGAAAACTCTGCTTGTTTGCGGCACGGAAAGCGGCATTGGTTCAGACAGAAGTACAAACCAAATGCCGCGAAAATTCAGCGGGCCCGGAGGTAGCGCGCGCAAATATGGAAGATGAGGTGAACATGCAGAAGTTAATTGAAAAACTGTCTAACAATATGAGAGGTGGGGCGAATGATCCGGTACAGATTACAGGGGACAGCGGCAATCAAGCCCTCCCCCCTCTTGTCAATGATGTTTCATGGAATGACCCACAGATTTTCCTACGAAAGGCCGCCACGCAAGGTAAGATGTTCCTGGACATTTTCGATTTTATCCCCCATGGACCAGTCTCGAATGTCGAGGATGACATTTTCACCTTGAGCCAAACTACAGCGGGAGGCAATGATATCGTTATCAAGAGAGCACACCCAAGGAAACCAAAGCTAGAAACCGTGACGATCGCTCAATGGTGTCTGGCGAACATTGCCATCCTGGTACATTTTATGGATTCGACGTGTGTGAACATTAAAGACTATCTCGCTTACTCTACACGCATTTTGGAACTGTTTGCGCGATTCGACAGAATCTCCGTTCTATTCTACGATAGGGAATACCGGCAGCTCCAGGCTAACCATAACTTCCGATGGGGTGTCGTGGTCACCCACTTACAAACCTTGCACCTCCAACCAAAGGCTACTGGTACTAGTCATGCGACGGGAAAATCGGGGAACGGAAAGCGCCCTATAAATGGACCATCACACAGTGTTTATACCCCTGCAGGAGAGGTAATCTGTAGAAACTACAACTCCTGGCGGGGATGCAGCCTTTCGGAGTGTAGGTTCAGGCATGTGTGTTATACACCCGGGTGTTTTCAGTCTCACTCCGCCGCTACACACGCGCCGGCTCGTCCAGGGGCCGGTAACAATAACGCAGTGTCGTCAAAAAACTACGAATAGGGGCTGTGCGGACTGCATTAAAGGTGTGGGAGGCCTACCTTCAGGACGATGTAGACAAGGACTTTTTACTGTCGGGTATCTCCCACGGCTTTGACATTATTGACAAAGATGCCACTCCACAGCCCGTCGAAAACGACAACCGCAAATATGTCTGGCCCACTGTTTGATTTAGCTACAAAGGCCATAGGAAAAGAAATAGACAATGGAAACTATGTCATAGTCGACACCAAACCCTCCATAGTAAGTCCGATCGGGGTTATCCCCAAATCCGAAGGCGATGTTCGCTTAATACACGACTGCAGCTTCCCGCCAGGCGCAGCGGTCAATGATTATGTGTCTGACTTTGATCACCACCGGTTTCAGACTGTGGACGATGCAGCGGCGCTGGTGCAACAAGGTTTTTATATGGCAAAGTGCGACCTGAAATCTGCGTATCGTTCAGTGCATATTAGCCCTGCTAGTAGAAGGGTCACTGGCTTAAAATGGTGGATAAACGGGCGTTGGTGCTATTTATATGACACTAAGCTTCCTTTTGGGGCCAAACAGAGCCCGGGAATATTTCATCGCCTAACCCAGGCAGTGCGTCGCATAATGTGCCGTCTTGGATATCCAAATATTGTGGTTTACTTAGATGATTTTTTTGTGTGTTCCCCCTCACGGGAATCCTGCGCAGAGGCCCTGGCCGTCCTCATTACCCTACTTCGCTCTCTTGGCTTTGCGATCAATTGGAACAAGGTTGTCGATCCATGCCAGTGTTTACCTTTCCTTGGAATTGAGATAGACTCAGTCGCCATGACCCTGAGGCTACCCCCTCAAAAACTTGAAGACCTAAAATTGGTGCTGGACAAGACTTTGGAAAAGAAACGTATCTCAAAAGCTGAGCTACAATCGCTCGCGGGAAAATTAAATTTTGCAAGCAGTGTTATACGCGGCGGGCGAGTATTTTGCCGGCGTCTCCTGAACTGCCTGAATAGCCTCAAGCTTAAACACCACCGCACGCGCATTACGGGCCAGTTGCTGGCCGATCTACTGTGGTGGAAGCATTGCCTTGTTTCCTTTAATGGCAAAACTCTATTGTTATCGCGGTTTCCAGTGACATCCATCGTGACCGATGCATGTACAGAAGTGGGGGGTGGATTCTATAATGGTGACTGGTTTTTCCTTCATTGGGACAGTGATTTCCCTCAAGTGGCAGATATGCATATCAACTACAAAGAGACAATGACCGTGATTGCTGCCTTGTGTAGATGGGCCCCTCGCCTTTCTAATAAACGGGTCATTATTTATACGGACAATACTTTCACAGTCGCATGTATAAACAAGGGCACTTGTAGATTCAGCCCTCTGGTCATGCATGCTCTTCGCCATCTATCAGCCAACTTGTATGGCAAGAACTTTGTTTGCATGGTCACAGCTCCTTGCATTTTTGTGATTTTATTATTTAAATAACTTCATTTCACTATTCTTTTGTCTTGGCAAATAAGAATTATTTGACTTGAACTTTGGTACTTGCATTAACAGACCCCTAGGCCATGCTTGATATAAAGAAGGATAAACATGTTTTTTAATAATTTTCATATACATTTTTATACGTCCACATTCATAATGTGAACGTATTATGCCGTCGCCCCTGTCTGTGTGTGTATGGGGGTGTGTGTGTGTCTGTGGGTCGCCTACAGGGCGCAATTAATTCTTCATGGATTTTCTTCAAACTTGGTATACTTATTTCTTATACCCCAAGGAAGATCCCTATTGTTTTTGGTGCATGCCCGACCCCCAGGGGCAGAGCCACGCCCATTCCTTGTATATATTTGTCTGTCGTCTACAAGCCACATTTCTTAACGTATCATCTTGAAACTTTGAATGCTTATTCTTTGTACCCTAAGGAACATTCCTATCATTTGGGGTGCATGCCCAACCCCCAGGGGCAGAGCCACGCCCATTTTCTTTTTGTGTGTCGCCTACAGGCCACAATTCTTAATCGGTCATCTTGAAACTTAAAATACTTATTTATTCCTTATACCCTTTGGTTTTGGGTGCATGCCCGACCCCCGTGGGACAGCAACGTCCATTTCTTGTATTTGTTTGTCTGTCGTCTACAGGCTGCATTTCTTAATGTATCATCTTGAAACTTTGAATACTTATTCTTGGTACCTTAAGGAAGATCCCTATTGTTTTTGGTGCATGCCCGACCCCCAGGGACAGTGCCACGCCCATTTTCTTTCTGTGTGTCACCTACAGGCCACAATTCTTAATCGATCGTCTTGAAAACTTTTTTTATACTTATTCCTTATACCCTAAGGCTGACCACTATTATTTTTGGTGCATGCCGGACCCCCTGGGACAGAGCCACGCCCAATGCTTTTGTGTCTTGTGTTCGCCTACAGGATGCAATTCTTAACAGATCCTATTAAAACTTTACATACTTATTCCTTATACCCTAAAGATGACCCCTATTGTTTTTGGTGATTTCCTAACCCCCAGGGCCAGAGCCAAACCCATTTTTACTTCGTGTCTGTGTGTGTTGTCTACAGGCCATGATTCTTAAGGGATCGTCTTTAAACTTGGGATATGTATTCCTTATAGCCTAAGGACGTCAACTGCATGTCCCGACTCCCACAGGCAAGACACGCCCAATTTTTGTGTTTGTCGTTTACACGCTGCAATTCTGAATGAATCAGCTTGGTACTTGGCTTATGTATTCCTTATAGCCTGAGGTCATCCACTATTGATTTTGATGAATGTCCCGACCCCCAGGGGCAGAGCCACGCCCACTTTTTGCCTTTAGCGTTAGGAAGGCACAATTATGAATGGATTATCTTGGTATACTTATTCCTTATACTCTAAGGACGGCAACTATTGATGTTGAGGCACGACCCTCAACGCTAAACAAACCAAACGCCTAGCCTTCTTGACAAAGTACCATATCAATCAAAGCAGGAATGTGGACGTATATTGTAGCGTTAGCGTTATGTTTTTGCATTTATTGAAGGTGTGATCAAACTTCACCACAAGGATGCCATGGAAAATATTTTTAAAAATGTTGGAAAAAATGTTTGAATGGGAGCAGAACAAAAACAAAGGGAAGAGGACGAGAAGAAAGAGAGAGAGAAATGGGGTTTAGCATCCACTCGACACAAACTAGGATATTTCGGGACTAAGAAGGAGACAGCTGCAGAAGAAGGAATGAGGGGAGAATGGATAATTTGTATGCCTGATAACGACCAGTGAATTCTTGTTGAAATGTCATGTGTATATAATACAGTGATTCAAAGTGATTGTTTTCCATAAAACTGTGTTGTGTTATATGGATGAATAAATTTTATAATCGAAACGTCGTCTGTATATAATATAGTGAGTGTTTGTTATCCATAGAACTGTGTTGTGTTATATGGATGAATAAATTTTATAATTGAAGATTTAGCTTTTGTTGTTAATGTATGTAGTTTTTGCTGCATGCAAGATATCCTTTTCTACTATCTAGAGAAAGTCTTGGCTATTTCTGCTGGAGAGACTTTAAGAAGGGGCAATAAGGAGAAAAATGGCATTTTTCACCGTACGTAATTTTCTGACTCATGAAATGTCATCTATGTTAAGCTGTGTGTTGCTTTCTATTAATCCACGTGGACTGTCATTGGTAGAGATACCTCTGCAGGTACTGTTGGAGAACATATATAAATTTCAAGGAGGTTGGGTGAATAGAAGGGACCAAGGCCGTGGTGTTCAGTTCTGCTATCTTGGACAATTTCGTTTTTTTTCGCACTATGCTCATGTACAAGCCCTGCTTTTTTTGGAAATATTGGAGCAATGAAGCTGTCATTTTCAGGGAATCATCCAACATATATTCGGGGGTGGCTCAATTAGAACTGTATATTTTAGGCTGTCATAAGCATAAAATGACATTTTTCAATGGAAAGCTGTACAAAATGTGTTTTTTGGCACAAGTGAATGTGCCGTCATTTAATGTTGGCTCACACTATTAACCTGACATTTGCACAGCACATTGTTATATATTCAGGATGGTGGTGTTAAAATTTCAGCCTGTTTTGTCAAAAATTAAGAGTTAGAGGGCTGGCTCAGTTCGGGGTATTTCGGTCGTTTGGACAATTTTGGGTTTTTTTTCGCACTGTGTTCATGTACAACCCGTTTTTTTTTTTTTGGAAATATTGCAGCAAGTCTAATGAAATTTTCACAGAATCTTCCTACATGTATTCTGGGGTGGCTGTGCAAATGTCAGCTTGATAGCTCAATTAGAACTGTATATTTTAGGCTGTCATAAGCATAAAATGACAATTTTTAATGGAAAGCTGAACAAAATGCGGTTTTTGGCACAAGTGAATGTGCTGTCATTTAATTTTGGCTTAACCTATTGTTGTAGGGGGTCAAATTATGAAGTAAATATAACCACACCAAGGGTTCAGTTTAACAGCAGTTTATTACTATACAATAAAAACCCTGAAATTATACAATTACAGTATAAATAACATAATCAAACATATAAAATCAATTCATTCATATTCATTAAAATAATATATTACATATTAATACTAAAACCTATATTCTAAATACTACTTATATATATACTTAATCTATATAAATACCTTAAAGGGAAACTACCTCCTGCTAACCAGTATGAAATATACAGGCATAATCTAATTAATCTTACTAATAATAAATGATGTTCTTACCCATGAAGGGGTTTTTAATAAAGTAACCAGAGTCTGGAACAAAGTGAAGTACCTTACAGCTCTCTGTAATAAAATATGGGATAATGTAAATTAAATATATTATTAAAGCGAAATGCTTTAAATAGCGTTATTATTAAATGTATGCAATGTATTTGTAGAAAGTAATTTATAAAAACCAGATTAACTTAAACTTATTTGACAACTTTTACTTAAAACCAACATGTCCGCCATTATAACAAAGACAAATGAAATAGATATAAAACTGATAAAACAACTAGCAACACATACCTTTAAACTGTAAATTACAAATCTGTACTCAATAATTCCGCCAATACACACGATTGATGCAAATAAATGAAACTATTATTATAACTATAGAAACTTTAAATATAAAATCACTACCAAGGTTGAATGAAACATTCAACCTTACACCACAAGATTCTATAACTAAGTGACCAAGGAGATAGGAAATACAAATCCAAGAAACCTTTGGGTCAATGGTGAAAATTAAATCCCAGTGAGCAGAAGATGAACTCGAACTCACTGGTTACCTAAGAAGAGTGTACAGAACAGGATAGTTTAAAGATGCATTGATGCGTGACATATTACTTAAAATTACATTAGTATTGTGATCATATTAAAATACCCATAAAATAAATAAAATCACTCTACCACACTATTAACATGAAATTTACACAGCACTTTGGTAATATATTCCGGATGGTAGTGTTAGAATTTCAGCCTGTTTTGACAAACATTAACAGTTTGAGGGCTGGCTCAGTTCGGGGTATTTCGGTCGTTTGGACAATTTTGTTGTGTTTTTTTCGCACTATGCTCATGTACAACCCCTGTATTTTTTTGGAAATATTGCAGCAAGTCTAATAAAATTTTCACAGAATCTTCCTACATGTATTCTAGAGTGACTGTGCAAATGTCAGCTTGATAGCTCAATTAGAACTGTATATTTTAGGCTGTCATAAGCATTAAATGACAATTTTTAATGGAAAGCTGAACAAAATGCGGTGTTTGGCTCAAGTGAATGTGCTGTCATTTAATTTTGGCTAAACCTATTAACATGAAATTTGCACAGCACTTTGGTTATATATTCCGGATGGTGGTGTGAAAATGTCAGCCTGTTTTGTCAAAAATTAAGAGTTTGAAGGCTGGCTCGGTTAGGGGTATTTGGGTCGTTTGTCAGATTTCGTGTTATCACAACAAAAGTAACTGCTTCCAAATCTTTAATATTGCTACGAAAAACCTGCCATTCTCCCACAACCTTTCTAAATACATGACGTGACCAGTATAAAATATTTGAGGTCCATAGCTACAATATTACGCAATCGCAATCCGTTGTACATGCCGAATAGCTGAACGTAGTCAGATATCGGCTGCAAGCAACAGGAATATATGGTCTAAAAACTTTAATATTCATTCAATTAGTCTGCAATTTGGAATGCACTTTGATAATGTATACATAATGGATGTCGAGAAATTAAAATAGACAGAAATGAAAATGAAAACGCTTTTCTTCCAAAAGTTCAATATTTGATACTAACATACAAAATGAATTTGACATCAATATTTTGGAGCAATTAAGCTGAAATTTGCAGAGAATCTCCCCAGATACATTACAAGGTGGCCCCGAAAATCTCAGCTCAATTTATTTAGCCAAAAAGGGTGATATGGACTCTATTAGTGTCACAAAATGTCATTTTCTGACTCATGAAATGTCATTATGTAATGCTGTGTGTTGCTTTGGACTGTAATTTGGAGAGTTACCTCTGCAGGTAATGTTGGAGAACATATATAAATTTCAAGGAGGTTGGGTGACTAGAAGGGACCAAGGCGGTGGTGTTCAGTTCTGTTATCTTGGAAAATTTTGTTTCTTTCGCACTATGCTCATGTGTGTCATTATGGTGTCATTCGTGGTCAAAGGGGAGATAACTCCCCAAGTCCTTTGAGGAATAGCAAAGTTTGTTAAATCTCTAGTGTTAAATCTACATTGTAGTCCTAAAGTATTAAACACTAAAGTCCTCAGAAATAAGGTAAAGTAAGTTGTATTAAGAGGTCCTCTCATGATAATAAATGTAAACTATTATAAACTCAAGTCCCCTCTAGTGCATAAATGTAATTCAATCTTACACAGGTCCTCATGTAGTCCTTAAAGTATAGTATTAAACACTAAAGTCCTCAGAAATAAGGTAAAGTAAATTGTATAAATGTAATTCAATCTTACACGGGTCCTCGGGTAGTCCTTTAAGTAAAGTATTAAACACTAAAGTCCTCAGAAATAAGGTAAAGTAAGTTGTATTGAGAGGTCCTCTCATGGTAACAAATGTAAACTACTATAAACTCAAGTCGCCATTAGTGTATCAATGTAAATCAATCTTACACAGGTCCTCAGATAGTCCTTAGAGTAAAGTATTAAACACTAAAGTCCTCAGAAATAAGGTAAAGTAAGTTGTATTGAGAGGTCCTCTCATGGTAATAAATGTAAACTACTATAAAATCAAGACCTCTCTAGTGTATTACAATCTTACACAGGTCCTCAGGTAGTCCTTAAAGTAAAGTATTAAGTGTCATTCCATGAGAAAATCATGCAGAATCGGGAAGGTGGGGGGTCGGCAGATTGAGTTCATCTTGGGGGGATTTTATGGACTCCTCAAGACTACTTCACACCCAGAAGAACCGATCTCAAAATTTAACCGTTATTGAGATACCGCCTTGGGCTGATTTTTGGCCAATTTTGCCCTTTTTCAGGTCATTTTTGGTCAATTTTCAGCCACTTATTCTGGTGAGTCTAGGGTTTGGATGAAAATAGTGGTGGTTGGTGATGTTAGTGGGGGTCTTTCTGTGCCCCCATGTACAGACCTTAAGGTCATATCTATTCTCTGGGAGTAATGGTCAGCAAAATTGTAACATATGGCAAATAAAGTAGAAAATATATACCTTCAGAGATTAGCACTATTTTCAATGATGCGGGGGTAGGTCAAAATATCGAAATGGTTTTATGCACAGCTTGAACCCCTCTATCGATAATGTGGGAGTTTTCATTTTTTGAAAATCCCTTTATCACAAAACTATAACATGACATGCTTCAAAACTACTTGTAATATATTAAAAACACTCTCTACTTTCGTGTTTAGAGTCACTTACATATAGACCATTTGTTTGTTTACCATATTACGTGAATAATTATTACGTCAATATTCATTATTTACCTGTCAAAAGTCGGCCATGCTTGATTCGCACCTTGAACTTTTGCTACGTGTTCTATGATTGGCTACACGTGACCAATCAAATCAGCGTTTAATTGTCGACGTTCAGCGCTGATCGCACGAGCATTTCGCTGGTAAGAGGGTATATAAGCAGCCGATTTCATCACTTGCATTTGTACCGCAGCCGGCGATGAATATAGGTACGGGAATAGTAACTATTCCGTCTATTAGCCGGGAAAAGTAACTTTTCCGCCATGCTAATAGACTATATTTAATTTTGGGATTTATTTGTCGATGATTTAAGAAGTATTTAAACGTCGTGATTTGGTTAGGTTTAAGTTAGGAATTTTTCACGCTTATATATACGTTTAGCATTTAAAGTGGCTTTCCGCATTTTCTAATATTACTGCGCCTTCGGTTCGAATTGTTCCGTATTTATACTCGTCGATCATTGGCGCGGGATCACACTCGCGAAGTGATTCCGTGGAGCTTTTTTTAATTTTGTGGACTTTTGTCTGCATTTAGCTGATTCGGTCTTGGTTTTTCGGGTCATTAGTTTTTTTTTGCGAAACTTTGTGCAAACCGGTACCTGCATTGTGTCGCGTTTATATGACTTTGCCTGACCGTCTGAATTTTATCTTGCTCAGAGATAATTCTGGCATTTAGGACGTGGTCTAGAACGGGTGGAACCAGTATTAATATAAGCGGAAGACGTGTATGATTTGTACTTGTTGAAAGTTACCGTGACATATTATCATGGAATCTCGAGATTGCATTTAAATTAGTTGTTTTAGTAAAAACGTACCTTGATATTCATCTGGATAAAGCTAAACCCTTATCTTGGAACGTGAGGTCCGTTTTTATTGGTTAGGGATAAACTCCTTCATTCATTCATTCATCTATTTATGTATTTACTTGTTACCCAATTGTCAGGAGTTACAATTGGTATAATAAAACTTTGTAATAATAAATATTGTTGTTTTCTCTGAGTTGATGTTTGGGGCAAACGATGGAGCATCCAGTATACGAATCCCTGTTTCTTCTGAACAAACCCACAGTTGGATGTTTTGTGTCTGGTAAAAGGGGTGGGACTTATTTTGCCTGAATTTAATCTGAGGGTTGGGACGCGATTTGATCCCAGGGTACCTTTGGTTTTTGGCGAGCTTGAACCTACGTTTGTGCTTATAAGTCCCTAGATGCTTCATTTTTGTCACGTTTGTCCTCGTATTACAAATTGGCGAGATTCGTGGAGTACTTTTTGCCAGTCATAAGCCCCTCCTACTACAATATAAGAAATAAAATCTCTGTCACCTCTTTTCATTCAATGTGAAATCATAAGTCAAAGTTGGTGAATTTTCCCGAAATCTCTATGAAATGGCCAACAACTTCATACAGGGTAAGTCAGCTTTCTCCAGTTCTTTGCCAAATCATTCGCCCATGCTCGCTGGTAGCAGCAGTAAACCGGCTCGAGCAAAACTGGTCTCTTTGATGAAGCTTGGTATCCAATCCAAGATGGCCGCGCCCGGGACCGCAGAAAATTGAGGTTTTTCTTCATTTTTGGCCATTGAATGTGGCACACATCCCACACATGAGAACTAAAATGACTTCATACAATTAAAAGAGTGTACTAAAAACATTAAGGTCCACTCTTTAGCACATTAAATAGCAATAAAATATGTGTGAACCGAATGGGAACTGATTTCTTGGCGAAGTGGAAATTTTGATCTTAATGTGCTGCCTATTGCTATGGCCTGGATTTCAAACGCAATATTCCTAAAGGACGTAAACATCCCCTGCATGGTACCACACCTAAGGGAAATACATAGAAAAACCGCGCTGTGTCAATTAGAATCAGCTAATTCCTACTGGATCGGTTAAGTGAAATAAAATACTATTGAAAAAAGGAAGGAATAAATTGTGTCTTTGAAATATCAATAAAAACCTTCTATGTGTGCTTGACCACAACTAATTTATCCGAAAAGAGTTGTGCGGTATACACACAATTAGCCGAAAAGAGTTGTGCGGTGAACCTCGAGTTGACTGGGTAAAGCCATGTGCTTCAGAATTCCCCAAACGTGCTGCCTTGAGTCTGATATAGCTGTAATACCTCTACTGAAGGTGTTGTTTTTTTTATCCTGGCAGCATTAAAAAATTCTTGTTAGTTTTAGAATTTTTTTCTTCTATTCTAGGTACATGCCGGAAATGTTATGCAGCCCATAATGAGGAAATGGGCCGTGAAAAAAACGGGCTAGTTCTTCAAATAAATAATATGGCATGGGGTCCAAAATTCAACTTCATCATATGATCATTTTCAGAGCCCAAAATGGATCTTGCCAGACCTTGTAAAACTAAATGTGTACATGAAAGGGAGTCAAAATGTTGTATCTAGCATATTTTGCAAAGTTCACGTTTTTGCTTCGTCAGAATTAGAATATTCTTGCGCATCTTTTCAACTGGTTGTCGTATTTCTAAGCCAATAAAAAGAAGGTTTATAGATACTGTTTCAAAATGTCGTATATGGGGTGTTCCAAAAAAAAAAATTAAGATTGAAAATGTTGTATTTTCTTGAAAAAATTAACTTTGTGTCTTACCTAAATATTACAATCAAGCGAAATATAGTGTTTCATGATTAAATGCATATTATTGAAATTATTGTTGAGGCTTTACTTTGTGAAATCTATGAAATTGAAGCAGGTAAAGGTGAATATTTTCCGGAGGTACGTCTTTGCTGTATAAAATTGCAAATAATGAGCTTTTACTCATTATTTCTGTACTAGATGTTGAGCTTGATATGTGCAGATAGTTACATACTGTTTAAATGGCTATATACACATACATTTTGTAAATAAATATTTAAGAAAAGCTTCATAAATACAACATTTCATATACAACATTTTGACGTGACGATTTTATAAGACATTTTGATTCTTATGCTTGTTCTGTGCTTGTTTAGGCTCTCCTGGACAATTTCGCAAAATCCAGATATGACCTTTTGACTCCCCATCGACGATATTTCTAAATATCTCAAAATATTCTTTAAATCAACCGCAACGTATATTTGCCATTGTAAATTTTCTATTATCTAGTCTCCGAATGATGGACTCGCTGGTAACGGGGACCAGGCTAGTTGATCAGTTGGACACTTGATTTCTAAAAAAAATGTTTCAAATTTTGATCCATGCAAATACTTAGAAAATAAATTTAGTAAATTACTTTATATGGAATAAGTTTAGAACATTATTTTATGATGACATCCCTCCCCTAGTAGCTGTTACAGGAAGTGGAGGCGGTATGTCAATTCTACCCATAGCTGCAGATGATGTAGTAGCAGTAGATTGATAATGAGTGTAAGAGGAACTACCAGTAGCTGCAGATGATGTAGCAGTGGGATGGATGTCATCAGTTCCCACAGTAATATCAAACCACGTGAAATAATTTACTTTTAAAAGCCCTGTCAAGATCCATTTTGGGCTCGGGAAATAATCACATGATGAAGTTGAATTTTTGACCCTGTACCATATTATTTATTTGAAGAACTAACATGGGTCTTTTTACGGTCCATTTCCTCATTATGGACATTGTAACATTTCCAGCGTATACCTAGAACAGAAATAAAAAATTCTCAAATGAACAAGAGTTTTTTCAATGCTGTCAAAGTTAGCCTTCAGTAAAGGTATTACAGCTATATCAGACTCAATGCAGCTAGTTTGAGGACTTCTGAAGTCCATCGTTTGACTCAGTCAATTGTTTTCGAGCACACATACAAGATTTTTTATCGATATTTCAAAGACACAATTTCTTCCCTCATTATTTTTGAAAAGTATTTGATTTCACTTACCTCATACAATAGGAATAAGCAGATTCTAAGTGACACATCAAGGTCTTTGTATGGATTCCCCTTAGGTGTGGTATCATGCACTGGATGTTTACATCCTCATGGAATATTCCGTTTGAGACCGGGGCGGTAGCGATGGGCAGCACATCACCTTTCCATCTAGAATTGACGAATCAAGATAAGAAAAATACACTTCGTCAAGCAATCGACTCCCATTCGGTTCTCACATCACTTACTGCTATGTAATGTGCTAAAGGGTGGACCTTATTGTGATGTTCTTATATTAGTACACTCTTAGTACACAGCACAGTCTTTGTATGATTTCCCCTTAGGTGTGGTACCATGCGGGGAATGTTTACGTCCTTTTGCATTTGAGATCCAGGCGGGTAGCGACTGGCAGCACAATAAGATCAAAATTTCCACTTCGCCAAGAAATCAGTTCCCATTCGGCTCACACATATTTTATTACTATTTAATGTGCTAAAGAGTCGATCTTAATGTTTTTAGTACACTCTTTCAATTGTATGAAGTCATGTGCCACATTCAATGGTCAAAAATGAAGAAAACCCTCAATTTTCTGCTGTCCCGGGCGCGGTCATCATGGATTGGATACCAAGCTTCACCAAAGAGACCAGTTTTGCGTGTGTTTACTGCTGCTACCAGCGAGCATGGGCGAATGATTTGGCGAAGAATTGGAGAAAGCTGGCTTACCCTGTATGAAAGTAGTTGGTCATTTCATAGAGAATCAGAGATTTATAATATGGAAAATTCACCAACTTTGACTCATGATTTCGCATTGAATGAAACGAGGTGACAGAGATTTTATTTCTTATATCGATAGAGGTGGTCGAGTTGTGCATAAAACCATTTCGATATTTTGACCTACCCCCGCGTCATAGAAATTAGGGCTAATCTTCAAAGGTGTATATTTTGTATTTTTTTCGCCATATGTTACAAATTTGCTGATCATTACTCCTGGAGAATAGATGTGACATTAAGGTCTGTACATGGGGGCACAGGAAGACCCCCCACTAACATCACCAACCACCACTATTTTCATCCAAACCCTAGACTCGCCAGAATAGGTGTCTGAAAATCGACCAAAAATGTCTAAAAATCAGTTTGAGGCTATATCTCAATAACGATTAAATTTTGAGATCGGTTCTTCTGGCTGTGAAGTAGTCTTGAGGAGCCCATAAAATCCTCCCGAGATGAGCTCGATCTGCCGACCCCCACCTTCCCACTTTCTGCATGGTTTTCTCGTGGCATGGCTCTTAAACACCAAAGTCCTCAGAAATAAGGTAAAGTAAGTTGTATTGAGAGGTCCTCTCATGGTAATATATGTAAACTACTATAAACTCAAGTCCTCTCTAGTGTATAAATGTAAATCAATCTTACACAAGTCCTCTGTAGATATTAAATATAAGAAAAGGCCTCATATAGTCTGTAAAACATGTTATATTTTTATGACTGAATCAAATCAATGCAATCTACGTAGCAGACAATGTACATGGTGGCGCTGACAATAACTGTATAAAATCTTAAAGCCATAAGACGACAGGAAACCTGGGTCCTCGGGAGGCTTTCAAAAACCATAGTCCTCACATAATGAGCAATGCAAGTATGGGTGGGTGTGTGTGGGTCGCCCACAGGGCGCAATTCTTCATGGATTTTCTTCAAACTTTGTATACTTATTCCTTATACCCTAAGGAAGATCCCTATTGTTTTTGGTGCATGCCCGACCCCCATTTTCTCTTTGTGTGTCTGTGTGTCGCCTACAGGGGACAATTCTAACTGGATTTTCTTAAAACTTTGTATACTTACTCTTTACACCCTAAGGATGATCCATATTGTTTTTTGGTGCATGCCCGACCCCCAGGGGCAGAGCCACGCCCATTCCTTGTATATATTTGTCTGTCGTCTACAAGCCACATTTCTTAACGTATCATCTTGAAACTTTGAATACTTATTCTTTGAACCCTAAGGAACATCCCTATCATTTGGGGTGCATGCCCAACCCCTAGGGGCAGAGCCACGCCCAGTTTCTTTTTGTGTGTCGCCTACAGGCCACAATACTTAATCGGTCATCTTGAAACTTAAAATACTTATTCCTTATACCCTAAGGATGATCCCTTTTGTTTTGGGTGCATGCCCAACCCCCTGGGATAGCAACGACCATTTCTTGTATTTGTTTGTCTGTCGTCTACAGGCTGCATTTCTTAACGTATCATCTTGAAACTTTGAATACTTATTCTTGGTACCTTAAGGAAGACCCCTATTGTTTTTGGTGCATGCCCGACCCCCAGGAACAGTGCCACGCCCATTTTCTTTCTGTGTGTCACCTACAAGCCACAATTCTTAATCGATCGTCTTGAAAACTTTTTTTTACTTATTCCTTATACCCTAAGGCTGACCACTATTATTTTTGGTGCATGCCGGACCCCCTGGGACAGAGCCACGCCCAATGTTTTTGTGTCTTGTGTTCGCCTACAGGATGCAATTCTTAACAGATCCTTTTAAAACTTTGCATACCTATTCCTTACACCCTAAGGATGACCCCTATTGTTTTTGGTGATTTCCTAACCTCAGGGGCAGAGCCATGCCCATTTCTACTTTGTGTCTGTGTGTGTTGTCTACAGGCCACGATTCTTAATGGATCGTCTTTAAACTTGGGATATGTATTCGTTATAGCCTAAGGACGACAACTGCATGTCCCGACACCCAGAGGCAACCCACGCCCAATTTTTGTGTTTGTCGTTTACAGGCCGCAATTCTGAATGAATCAGCTTGGTACTTGGCATATGTATTCCTTATAGCCTGAGGGCATTAACTATTGATTTTGGTGAATGTCCCGACCCCCAGGGGCAGAGCCACACCCACGTTTTGCCTCTAACGTCTGAAAGCCACAATTGTGAATGGATTATCTTGGTATACTAATTCCTTATACTCTAAGGACGGCAACTATTGATGTTGAGGCACAACCCTCAACGCTAAACAAACCAAACGCCTAGCCTTCTTGACAAAGTACCATATCAATCAAAGCAGGAATGTGGACGTATATTGTAGCGTTAGCGTTATGTTTAAGGGTGTGGTTGGACATACTTTAGAGCAATCTGACTTAGGAAAATTTTGGGTTAGATTTTTGAAAATTATATGTACCAAGTGTGGATTTTTGTTTCTAGAAAGTAGCTTATGACCTAATTTTAGGTCCCCTGGGGGCTAGTTTAAGGTACTGTTGCGGCTATGTGCCAAACCAGTGCCTGATCTGACCAATTGATTTTTACTTGTACTTACACCTGCTAAGAATTTGGGTTGAGTTACCTTTTATAACTGATGACCACATTATATATTTTGTCATTAGCTCCTGGATTGCATTTAATGTGGACCTTTTTTTTTTGTAATCCACATCAATCCATTCTTCCACAATTACGTCTTAATGTCTATAAGTCATTAATAATAGCTGGAACCCTTCTTAGTAATTTTCATAAGAAATTGTATGGAGATTCTGTCATTTATTAGTGAAGTTACCGCCCTTGACATAGTGAAAACAGGGAAAGATCACCCACTTTTTGCAAGAGATGGACAGAGATTCAGCTAGAAATCAGAATCGATTTTTGTATAATCAAGGGCCATAATTCAGGAAATTATGCTCCGATATGTGTGAATTTTTAAAAGGAACCTAGATCGTTGGATTTCAAGTTTCATCAAAATCAGATTAAAATTGTGTCCTCCAGAGGGTCAACAACCTTGATATACCATATTTTTACAATATTACACACGAGGGACAGCCATATTGTCTGGTAGTTTTGGTCCAATTTGTATGAAATTCAGACTCAACCATCATAAGGATGTAAAAGTGAGATATTCAAATGTTTTTAGACATCGGATAAAAATTGTGACCTCTAGAGGGATCACAAGCCCAAAACCTGACTTTGTACAATTAAGGGCCATAATTCAGGAAGCAATGATCTCATATGCACAAATATCAAAAGGAACCAAGATCTTTAGGTTATAAATATGTATTTTAAATTTCATCAAAATCAAATCTAAATTGTAGCCTCTGGAGGATCCACAACAGTTTTGGTCTGATTTGCATGAAATTCAAACTTCGCAATCATTCATGTGTAACAGTGATATATTCAAACGTTTTTAAATCAGATATAAAGTTGTGACCTCTAGAGGGCCATAATTCAGAAAGTTATAATCGGATATGCGTGAATATCGAAAGGAACCAAGATTTGTGGGTAGTAAACATGTATTTCAAGTTTCATCATAATCGGATCAAAATTCTCTAGACAGTCCACAACCTTGATATACCATATTTTTACACTGTTTGCGTAAGACGGGAGGCAGTTTTGTCTGGCAGTTTTAATTTGTTTATTACTTACTGGTGTATTATTCTTGGTCAGATTTTAATAAAACTTTATTAAAATAATTTACATGTAATCTCAAAAGAGTTTTAATTTGATGAGATTCATCAATTATTTGCAGATTTATCACCCTTGAAAAGTCAAATTAGTTCTTGTTTCACGGCTATTATTACCAACACCATCAAGGAGGTGTATCTGCTGTGGTGGCAGCTGCTCATTATTTAATGCAAAATTTAATTTTTTAATTGCAAATGTTTTCTGAGATTATTGAAGTATGTTACCCAAATATAAAAGTAAAATTCATTTCCTTAAAGATTTTACCAAATTTTCTGGATTTATGTTTGGAAATCTGTTATTATGAGTATGATTTGGATAAAATTCATTTAAATCTACTACAAATCATTGTATGGATTTTTTGTTTGTTTCATGTTTTGATTAAAGAATTTTTTTTTCTAGATTGTCCCATTAAGCTATTTAACTTAAAAAAGAAATTTATGCAGCATTTTAACCAATGTGATTTGAAATCTGCTATCATAAACTTGATTTTAATTTCAGCTGGAGGGAGATTTAACCTTGATTAGGAAAGATACTTATCAGATGGAAGTTGACTCTAATTTAATTTGGATCATATATCCACAAGATTTTAGATGAAAGTGGTTAAAGCAGGCTGATATGTTAAATATGAGTAATTGAAATCCGCAAAACCCTTGGTGTTTACAGCATAGATTAGACATGCTCCATCCAATCTTCACAGATATTTGAGATTAAAAATGTTTTCCTAACAGATTTGAAATGTCAACAAGATATCGAAGGAGAGCAGAAAAATGGCAAGTGGGTTAAAATCTGATCCTTGAATAATAGGTTTTTACTTTTTAGGCTATGGTTGTGACTTGCGTGTTAATTTAAAACAGCAGACTGAAAATAATTAGTAAAAAGATGGGCCAAAAATATCCCCCCCCCCTAAATGTGTATAAAAGGGTTGGACTATTTAATATCAATAATCAAATCAGCTTTCTACCATATGTCTTGTTACATTATTTTTCTAAATTATTGGTTGCAAGATGCTATTAATGATTTTTTTACATTTTTGGAGAAAAAATATTTCCTGATGTTTAAGATTTTTATGTTAGTTGATGGGGTTTTTTTTGTGGGGGGGGGGGGGATATATAAAAAAAAGTTGTTTAATTAGAATTTAAATATTAAAGACATAACAAATCAAAAATTATACTGTTTTAGTTAATCAATATTATACAAATTCATAAGTTTGCTTTTTGTCTGAAAAGAAGTTGTTGTCACAGTTTTTTATTGGGTCTCCAAAACTAAAGCCTGTTTGTGCATACAAATCAAAATAATGCCAAATTGTGAAAAATAAACGAAAAGTTTGATTGCCAAAACAGTTTCTAACGTTACTTAAGCAACTCCATTTTGTCATAAAGAGGCCCACCTATTTGATACCTTTAGTAAACTTCGCAAAGAGGTAATTAAAATGCAGAAATGACCTACATGTACAAACTCCAATTACACCATATAGTTTTTTTTTTGGCTTCAGATGTTATAGAAATTATTAATTAGACCTTTATTTACATGACAAGTTCAAAATCAACTCTGTAGACACTCTGATGACTTGGATACTGCTTGGATTTTAACAATCATCCATTTAAAATTAAATCAGTAAATGGCTGACCAGGCTAACGTATACCGCTAGTAATGCCACTACCAGAAACTAGTGATGAAAGGCCTGCCAAGCAAGGGTACCATTGCCATCGAGAATGTTACTTGATAATCGAGAATATGTGGATGGGATTATTATCTGTCAATCAAACAATTGGCTGTAGACGGTGCAGACACAGTTGATGTCTATTTTTTTAGTCCAAACTTCTAACACTTTTCAATATTTTCTTGTTTTATCATCAATTTTTGAATGATTATTTCAAGAATGACCAACTCTTTATTAAACTCTTAACAAATGTATCTTTAAGATATGCTTGGTACTAGAAAAAATGTTTTCTAAGAATCTTCCACACAGAATTAACCAATTTTATTCACTGAAATATAACTGGGATTTCTCCTTGAACTGTCTGACTAATTCCTAATTTTAAACAAATATGCCTCATTTTAAAAAGGAAATCTTAGTTTATGTCATTTAACATTCATATGAGGAACCGTGACAAAAGAATATGTTTTTAGCCAAATAGATGTTATTATAAGTAATGTTTATCTTTTAGTTTACATTCTTAAGAATGACATATGTACAAAGACTAACAGAACAATATAATACATATTACTTGCATTAGTGTTTGTTAGTATTGGCATGAAATAAAAACACACATTTACTCAAATGAAATCCAGCTATTGTTTATTTCAGAAAATTGAATGTACTTTTCTCCCCTCTGTTCCATTAATTTTGTCTATACAGTAGCAAACAAGACTATAAGAAAATAAGGTAAAAGACCACATGTCAAAATGGATTCACATGTTAGCCAGCCATACTATATCCAATGTCGTCTTGCCATAGGGTGAACCACAGAAGAGACCTGGATGTCTGTGTATCTTTCCCTGACTTAAAGAGGGCTAACTGATCTTTTAAATCCATGAACCTCTGAAATATTTTTTCTGGGAAACATATACAGACCTGCCTTTTTACCGGTATCTCTGTCCTACTATCCTAATTAGATCATTCATAGCATTAATTGTGTATTTGCTTCAGTTCTAATTGGAACCTGAGAATATAGTACTTGTGTCCTTCCACTATCCTTATTAAATCATAGCATATTGTGTCTTTGCTTCAGTTCTAATTGTAATTGTGTCTTTGCTTCAGTTCTAATTGGGAAGAATCCAGTACCGGGGGCCTTTTACTCCTACTATCCTTATTAGATCATAGCAGGCCCATAGCCAGCTCATAAAATTTGGTGGGGCTACTGAATTTTTTTGGGAGGAGGAGCTGAGGATGTTGCCAGCTATGCCAGCCACCACCAACTACGAAAGCCGCGAACGGGGGGTGGTGGGGGGATATCTGGGGGTCCTCCCCCCAAAAATTAGTGCTCTCTCCTCGTATCTGAGTTCATTCCTGGACCTTACATTGAAGTGATTCAGGGAGGGTTTTATGGCTGAATTTTTCGCCAGTATCATCTGTTGTAGGGTAGTAGAGAGTGTCTTTTGATTTACACGGAGAACTCTTGGCCGGGCAATACAGCTGTAGTATCAAATTTTAAGTGAACTATAAGTATTCTATTATTCTAGTCATATAATTACAGTATAGGCTGCACAATAGGCACCTACATTTATGGCGCCTGTAGACACCCTACTTCAGTACCATGTATAATGCTCAGTTGATTAATGTTTTTATACGCCCACATTTTTATGTGGACGTATATTGTCGTCGCCCCTGTCTGTCCGTCCGTCCGTCCACAATTGTTTGTGAACAGTCTACAGGTCACAATTCTTATCCGATTTCAATGAAACTTAAAATATAGGTTTATCACCCTAAGATCTCGGTTCCTTTTGATATTGGCATGTATCGGACTGTAACTTCATGGGTTATGGTCCCTGATTGTACGAAAAATCACGTTTTTTAGCTTGTGAACAGTGTAGAGGTCACAATTTTGAACCGATTTGGATGAAACTTGAAATGCATGTTTATAACCCAAAGATCTTGGTTCCTTTTGATATTTGCTCCAATCGGATCGTAACTTCCTGAATTATGGCCCCTGAATGTTCGAAAAATCGCCCTTTTTAGCTTGTGGTCCCTCTGGAGGTCACAATTATTATCCGATTTAAAAAAACGTTTGATTATATCACCGTTACACCCTAAAGAAGGTTGAATTCGAATTTCGGGAAAATCGGATGAAAATTGCCATACAAAATGGCCGCCGTTTGTACGCGAATACGTCTGTCCGTCCACAATTTGTTTGTGGACTCTCTACAGGTCACAATTCTTATCCGATTTTGACGAAACTTGAAATATAGGTTCATCCCCAAAAGATCTCGGCTGCTTTCGATATTGGCTTGTATCGGATGAAAACTTCATGGATTATGGCCCCTGATTGTACGAAAAATCGAGTTTTTAGCTTGTGGACCCTATAGAGGTTACAATTTTGAACCGATTTTGATGAAACTTGACATACATGTTTATAACCCAAAGATCTTGGTTCCTTTCGATATTTGCGCCTATCGGAATGTAATTTCCTGAATTATGGCCCCTGATTGTCCGAAAAATCACCCTTTTTAGCTTGTGGTCCCTCTGGAGGTCACAATTATTATCCGATTTAAAAAAACGTTTGATTATATCACCGTTACACCCTAAAGAAGGTTGAATTCGAATTTCGGGAAAATCGGATGAAAATTGCCATACAAAATGGCCGCCGTTTGTACGCGAATACTGTTAAAAAATGGTATATCAAGGTTGTGGACCCTGTAGAAGTCACATTTTTAATTCGATTTTGATGAAACTTGAAATTCATGGTAATAACCCAAAGATCTTAGTTCCTTTCGATATTTGCTCATATCGGAACGTAATTACTTGAATTATGTCCCCTGATTATACGCAAAATCGCCGTATTTTAGCTTGTGGTCCCTCTGGTGGTCACAGTTATTATCCGATTTAATAAAACGGTTGATAGTATTACCGTTACACCGTAAGGAAGGTTGAGTTCGAATTTCGGGAAAATCGGACCAAAATTGACAGACAAAATGGCCGCCGTTTGTACGCGAATACTGTTAAAAAATTGTATATCATGGTTGTGGACCCATAGAGGTTACAATTTTAATTCGATTTTGATGAAACTTGAAATGCATGGTTATAACCCAAAGATCTTGGTTCCTTTCGTTATTTGCACATATCCGATTGTAACTTCCTGAATTATGGCCTCTGATTGTCCGAAAAATCGCCTATGGTCCCTCTGGAGGTCACAATTATTAACCGATTTAAAAAAACGTTTGACTCTATCACCGTTACACCCTACGGAAGGTTGAGTTCGAATTTCGAGAAAACCGGACCATAATTGCCAGAAAAAATGGCCACCGTTTGTACGCGAACAGTGTAAAAGTATGGTATATCAAAGTTGTGGACCATGTAGAGGTCACAATTTTAATTCGATTTTGATGAAACCTGAAATGCTTGTTTATAACCTAAAGATCTTTATTCTTTTCGATATTTGCGCATATCAAATTGTAACTTAATGAATTATGGCCTTTGATTGAAGGAAAAATCACTTTCGGTATTGCTTGTTCTCTGTCTATCTCTCGAACAATTATTATCCGATTTAAAAAAAAACTCTGATTATATTACTGTTGCACCATAAGGAAGGTTGAGTTCGAATTTTGTGAAAATCGTACCAAAATTGACGGACGAAATGGTCGCCATTTGTACGCGAATAGTGTAAAAATATGGTATATCATGGTTGTGGACTCTCTACAGGTCACAATTCTTATCCAATTTTGACGAAAAGTAACATTTCTAGGTTGTGTACCGTCACACCATAATCATTGTCGGCTTCGAATTTCATTAATATCAGACTGGAACTGACCAACAAAATGGCTGCTCCCAATACAGTATGAAATACAGGACTTAATGAGGAAAAATCACTTTTGGTATTGCTTGTTCTCTATCCATCTCTCAAAAATGTGGGCGTATCCTGCCTGGCAGTGCCAGCCTATCTTTATTTTTAATTTTGTTACAGTCATTTATCTGTTTATAGTCAATAAATGACATTTTACACTACACCCTGATGCGTTTGTTGATTCTTTGATTGAGGCACACAAATACAAATTATGACCATAATAATTTTTGTGTGATTCAGCCAATCAGAATCTTCTTAATCAGTGGGCTCAGTCAAATGACGCTATTAATTAGGTCACGAGATTCACTTACGTAAGACAAAGGGAACCGTGCCATTCTAGCTATTGTTGTACACTTGCTTGTTTGGGGAAGGAATTGTGCTTGTACTAGTGTTGTCTGCAATGCTTACCTCTGCCTCCCCACGCTCCTCCTTATGATATGTTGGTTATGTACGATATGTTGGTTTTATACGTTAGGCATAAATCGGGGCTCTAATTTAGCCCAACAGGATTTATAGGTAGAGGTGGCTGCATGTTAATGATTAAATGCTCAGTTGATTAATGTTTTTATTTTCAATTTTGTTACCATGTATAATGCTCAGTTGATTAATGTTTTTATACGCCCACATTTTCATGTGGACGTATATTGTCGTCGCCCCTGTCTGTCCGTCCGTCCGTCCACAATTGTTTGTGAACAGTCTACAGGTCACAATTCTTATCCGATTTCAATGAAACTTAAAATATAGGTTTATCACCCTAAGATCTCGGTTCCTTTTGATATTGGCATGTATCGGACTGTAACTTCATGGGTTATGGTCCCTGATTGTACGAAAAATCACGTTTTTTAGCTTGTGAACAGTGTAGAGGTCACAATTTTGAACCGATTTGGATGAAACTTGAAATGCATGTTTATAACCCAAAGATCTTGGTTCCTTTTGATATTTGCTCCAATCGGATCGTAACTTCCTGAATTATGGCCCCTGAATGTTCGAAAAATCGCCCTTTTTAGCTTGTGGTCCCTCTGGAGGTCAAAATTGTTATCCGATTTAAAAAAACGTTTGATTATATCACCGTTCCATGGTTATGAAGGTTGAGTTCGAATTTCGTGAAAATCGGGCCAAAATTGACTGACAAAATGGCCGCCGTTTGTACGCGAATAGTGTGAAAATATGTTATATCAAGGTTGTGGACCTTATAGAGGTCACAATTTTGAACCGATTTTGATGAAACTTGACATGTATGTTTATAACCCAAAGATCTTGGTTTCTTTCGATATTTGCGCCCATCGGATCATAACTTCCTGAATTATGTCCCCGGATTTTCCGAAAAATCGCTTTTGTTAGCTTTTGGTCCCTCTGGAGGTCAAAATTATTATCCGATTTAAAAAAACATTTGATCATATCACCGTTACATGGTAATGAAGAGAGAGTTTGAATTTCGTGAAAATCGGACAAGAATTGGCGGACAAAATGGCCGCCGTTTGTACACGAATAGTGTGAAAATATGTTATATCAAGGTTGTGGACCCTATAGAGGTCACAATTTTGAACCGATTTTGATGAAACTTGACATGTATGTTTATAACCCAAAGATCTTGGTTCCTTTTGATATTTGCGCCCATCGGATCATAACTTCCTGATTTATGTCCCCTGATTGTCCGAAAAATCGCTTTTGTTAGCTTGTGGTCCCTCTGGAGGTCAAAATTATTATCCGATTTAAAAAAACATTTGATTGTATCATGGTTTCATGGTAATGAAGAGAGAATTTGAATTTCGTGAAAATCGGACCAGAGTTGACGGGTAAAATGGCCACTGTCTGTACCGGTACGCAAATTGTGTGAAAATATGTTATATCAAGGTTGTAGATCCTATAGAGGTCACAATTTTGAACTGATTTTGATGAAACTTGAAATACATGTTTATAACCTAATGATCTTGGTTCCATTGCATATTTGCCCATATCGGATCGTAACTTCCTGAATTATGGCCCCTGATTGTACGAAAAATCACCCTTTTTAGCTTGTGGTCCCTCTGGAGGTCACAATTATTATCTGATTTTAAAAAACGTTTGATTATATCACAGTTACACCGTAGTTATGGGTGAGTTTGAATTATGATTTTCTGATGATTACTTTAAATGCAACAACTCTTGTTGACTGCCCGGACGATTTGGCTGCTGTCTGGGCGTATGTTTTTGCCTGGCAACCTATTTTTATTTTTAATTTTGTTACAGTCATTTATCTGTTTATAGTCAATAAATGACATTTTACACTACACCCTGATGCGTTTGTTGATTCTTTGATTGAGGCACACAAATGCAAACATTTGAACCAGCGGCGATAGGATTACACGAGAGGAGAGGAGTTGCGAGTATGTGAGTGTGATGAGCGAGCACTTACAATGTATGTACTACGCAGGTATAGTATCAATACAAGATGATCAGGAGGTGATTATGACAGACAGGCCCCAGTGGACCATGCTACGAGCCTATGGGTCACCTACAAATTTGAACACGCCTAAGAAATCATTATTGACGGCAAAATATTTTATGGGGCTAAGCCCCCCATGGCTACAGGCCTGAATCATAGCATCGTGTCTTTGTTCAGTTCTAATTGGGAAATAAAGAATCCAGTCCCCCTAACTGTACTAATAAGTATTCAAGTGCTTTTTTAAATTCACAAATGTTCCAAAATTTTTTGTTTTTACCTGTCTACAATCTTTTACTTGTGATCATCTTTTCAACCGCTCCAAACTACTAACACACTTACACCCAAACTTTTTTGTTTTCATTGGTCATATTGTGGCGAAATGTTAGCAGTGTAAAGAGAAAAAAGTTGAAACAGAAAAAAGTGGACCTGATTGATAAAGAAAACTTATAAAATGAACAAGAGGAAATTTTATTTACATTAAATGGTTTCAGTACTGAGAAAAGTGAAAAAAGAATGGTTACTGTCTCCACTACATGGATTACTAATCACAATACCATTGTTACAACAGACGTGAATGTAAATACAATTCTTTATAAATAGAGATTGTTTGATTTGTTTGTGTTTTGTAATGTGGTGTAGATTAGATACTAACTGAGATGTAGTAACTTAAATATATGGATGATTAGATCCTTTGCTTCCACCGAAGATTACTTTCGACCGATTTTTACATATTTGTTAGAATAGCTGTCTCTGAGATCCTATCTTCATTAGTTTAAACATATTTTATTGCATCGACATGTCATTGTACTATACAAAAGGATTAAACAAAAGTTCTAACAACTTATAAACGTCTTCTCCTTAAAAAATATTAATTGATGAGAATATTTCAAATGATAGATACAAAGTTAAATTCATTTATCTTCATTAGTCCAGTCATTGCAGAAAAGTAGGACGTTAAAGCCCATTTCATTTATGTCTGTCAGATTGTAGAAGTTCAAAGTTGAAGATGGAAGATGTGTCCAGTGTTGTCTCAACTTGTAATTGATGTACATGTGTTCAAAATAAAGTTGCCAGACTCGGGTATGGGTGACATGACAAGTAACGCAACTTTTTTACTGAACAAGTATGAATACAATATTTCTATGTGAACTAGGAACTAACCATGACATCATTGGAATAGGGACATATCAAAACTTAAAGCCTGTCAATCGATGTGTGATTACTGAATGAAAAGCATGGCAAGTTTCATATCGATCGTATTGAAATTGGTGGAGAATTAGACTGTTTATTTTTAAGAGAGTCACCATAAGAAGAATAGCAACTACAAGAAGGAGTGGACAACCATGGAATGGTCAATTCCTGGTAGCATGCCTGAATGGAAGAATATCCACACATTTTACCAGTGAATTTTTTGTTGTTTCAAATGTTGGAGTTTTCATTTTTTTTTAAAAAACTCCCTTTATCACAAAACTATCACACGACATGCTTCAAAACTATTTGTAATATATTAAAAACACTCCATACTTTTGTGTTTAGGACCACTTGCGTATAGAACATTTATTTGTTTACCATATTACATGAATAATTGTCAATATTCATTATTTACCTGTCAAAAGTCGGCCATGCTTGATTCGCACCTTGAACTTTCGCTACGAGTCCTACAAATTGGCGTTTAATTATCTACGTTTAGCGCTGATTGCACAAGTGTTTCGCTGGTAAAAAGGGTATATAAGCAACCGAATTCAACACTTGCATTTGTACCGCGGCCCAGGATGAATATAGGTACGAGAATAGTAACTATTCCATTTATTAGCCGGGAAAAGTAGCTTTTCCGCCATGCTAATAGACTATATTTAATTTTGGGATTTATTTGTCGATGATTTAAGAAGTATTTAAACGTCATGATTTGGTTAGGTTTAAGTTAGGAATTTTTCATTTAAAGTGACTTTCCGCATTTTCTAATATTACTGAGCCTTCGGTTAGAATTGTTTCGTATTTATACTCGTCGATCATTGGCGCGGGTTAACTTTCGCGGGGTGATTCCGTGGAGCTTTTTTTACTTTGCAGACTTTTGTCTGCATTCATGTTGATTCGGTCTTGGTTTTTCGGGTCATTAGTTTTATTGTGCGGACTTTGTGCAAACCGGTACCTGCATGGTGTCGCGTTTAAATGACTGTGCCTGATCGTCTGAATTTTACTTTGCTCAGAGCCCATTCTGGCATTTAGGACGTGGTCTTGAACGGGTGGAACCAGTATTAATTTGTTTATTAAGGTTTTAATTAAGTTTAATTTATCGAGCTGTCTGTCTTTAGCCACGCCCCCTAGGTGGCGCTCTACAATTGTCTTACCCCTCTAGAAGGTAATTTGATTCCTGCAACCCCCATAGGGAGAATGAGTTCGCGCCTTGGCACAACGCGCTGCAAGCTCAAGTGAGTGCCAACTCTCACGTAGTCAGCATACTTTCTTTGTTTAACTTCTTTGTCTAAGTTACATGCAGTTATGTCGAAGGACCGACGATCAAAGCGCCGTCGGGCAGCACCTGCACACTTTACTGATCTATTAGAAGTTTTTGAACCTGATTCGGATGCCGGTGCAGAACAGAGCGAGAATACTAATAATAATGAAAATGGAGACTTGGCATTCACTCGGCTGGCCACGGAATGTCGGCTCTCACACCACACAATGGCGACTTTGGTCAAAATGGGATTTGATTGTATAGAGGCCCTGGCTCTGTTGGAAGTGGAAGATCTCGCCAACTTTGATATCAATAAAGGCCAAAGAAAACTCTGCTTGTTTGCGGCACGGAAAGCGGCATTGGTTCAGACACAACAAACAGAAGTACAAACCGAATGTCGCGAAAATTCAGCGGGCCCGGAGGTAGCGCGCGCAAATATGGCAGATGAGGTGAACATGCAGAAGTTAATTGAAAAACTGTCTAACAATATGAGAGGCGGGGCGAATGATCCGGTACAGATTACAGGAGACAGCGGCAATCAAGCCCTCCCCCCTCTCGTCAACAATGTTTCATGGAATGACCCACAGATTTTCCTACGAAAGGCGGCCACGCAAGGTAAGATGTTCCTGGACATTGTCGATTTTATCCCCCATGGACCAGTCTCGAATGTCGAGGACGACAATTTCACCTTGAGCCAGACGACAGCGGGAGGCAATGATATCGTTATCAAGAGAGCACACCCAAGGAAACCAAAGCTAGAAACCGTGACGATCGCTCAATGGTGTCTGGCGAACATTGCCATCCTGGTACATTTTATGGATTCGACGTGTGTGAACATTAAAGACTATCTCGCTTACTCTACACGCATTTTGGAACTGTTTGCGCGATTTGACAGAATCTCCGTTCTATTCTACGATAGGGAATACCGGCAGCTCCAGGCTAACCATAACTTCCGATGGGGTGTCGTGGTCACCCACTTACAAACCTTGCACCTCCAACCAAAGGCTACTGGTACTAGTCATGCGACTGGAAAATTGGGTAACGGAAAGCGCCCTATAAATGGACCATCACACAGTGTTTATACCCCTGCAGGAGAGGTAATCTGTAGAAACTACAACTCCTGGCGGGGATGCAGCCTTTCGGAGTGTAGGTTCAGGCATGTGTGTTATATACCCGGGTGTTTTCATGCTGCATTACAGGTGTGGGAGGCCTACCTTCAGGACGATGTAGACAAGGACTTTTTACTGTCGGGTATCTCCCACGGCTTTGACATTATTGACAAAGATGCCACTCCACAGCCCGTCGAAAACGACAACCACAAATCCGCAAATATGTCTAGTCCACTGTTTGATTTAGCTACAAAGGCCATAGGAAAAGAAATATACAATGGAAACTATGTCATAGCCGACACCAAACCCTCCATAGTGAGTCCGATCGGGGTTATCCCCAAATCCGAGGGCGATGTTCGCTTAATACACGACTGCAGCTTCCCGCCAGGCGCAGCGGTCAATGATTATGTGTCTGACTTTGATCACCACCGGTTTCAGACTGTTGACGATGCAGCGGCGCTGGTGCAACAAGGTTTTTATATGGCAAAGGACGACCTGAAATCTGCGTATCGTTCGGTGCATATTAGCCCTGCTAGTAGAAGGGTTACTGGCTTAAAATGGTGGATAAACGGGCGTTGGTGCTATTTATATGACACTAAGCTTCCTTTCGGGGCCAAACAGAGCCCGGGAATATTTCATCGCCTAACCCAAGCAGTGCGTCGGATAATGTGCCGTCTTGGATATCCAAATATTGTGGTTTACTTAGATGATTTTTTTGTGTGTTCCCCCTCACGGGAATCCTGCGCAGAGGCCCTGGCCGTCCTCATTACCCTACTTCGCTCTCTTGGCTTTGCGATCAATTGGAACAAGGTTGTCGATCCATGCCAGTGTTTACCATTCCTTGGAATTGAGATAGACTCAGTCTCCATGACCCTGAGGCTACCCCCTCAAAAACTTGAAGACCTAAAATTGGTGCTGGACAAGACTTTGGAAAAGAAACGTATCTCAAAAGCTGAGCTACAATCGCTCGCGGGAAAATTAAATTTTGCAAGCAGTGTTATACGCGGCGGGCGAGTATTTTGCCGGCGTCTCCTGAACTGCCTGAATAGCCTCAAGCTGAAACACCACCGCACGCGCATTATGGGCCAGTTGCTGGCCGATCTACTGTGGTGGAAGCATTGCCTTGTTTCCTTTAATGGCAAAACTCTATTGTTATCGCGGTTTCCAGTGACATCCATCGTGACCGATGCATGTACAGAAGCGGGGGGTGGATTTTATAATGGTGACTGATTTTTCCTTCATTGGGACAGTGATTTCCCTCAAGTGGCAGATATGCATATCAACTACAAAGAGACAATGACCGTGACCGTATAAACAAGGGCACTTGTAGATTCAGCCCTCTGGTCATGCATGCTCTTCGCCATCTATTTTGGCTCTCCTCAATTTGTAATTTTTATGTCACTGCCCGTCATATTCCAGGTGTGAAAAATGGTTTGGCCGACAGCATTTCGCGCATGCACGACCCTCACCATTTTCACCGCCTGTTCCCGGGTGATTTACCCTCCCTGTATAGCCCACTCCAACATATGTCTCCAGCTGCCCTTTGTTTTGTCTTACAGGGTCACAATGTAGGTCCGAATTCCTGAGTCGATTGGATGCCCAAGTCGCCCTTTTCAACACGAAAGCCTTTGCTCCAAATACCCAGAAGACTTATCTCCACCAGCTGCATACTTATTGGAACTTTTGCCGTATAGGGGGCTTCTCCCCGCTAAATATTACCTGTAACAACTTATTGCGGTATATAGCTCACCTTAGCACCACCCTTTGTTTCAATTCAGTTAAAGCTTATCTGAATATTGTCCGTCTAGTCCATCTACAAGCTGGGTTGCCCAACCCCCTAGACTCCTGGCATGTATCGATTTTGCTCCAGGGAGTTCGTAGGCACCTCGGGCAGGCTTCAAAACCCAAACTGCCAATTACCCCTGACATTCTTCGCAAAATATGCAGGTGCCTAAATTTTACGTCCGCCTTGGATCTAACGTTCTGGGCAGCCTGTCTTGTAGCGTTCTTTTCCTTCTTCCGAAAATCCAATTTACTGCCCGATACTTCTACTTACGTTAATTGTTTACGCCGCGCTGATTTCCATTTTTCTCATAATATTTGCTATTTACATGTCCGCTGGTCAAAGGTAATCCAGTTTCAACAGCGAGAACTGAGAGTACCCATCCAGCTATCCCTAGCTCGCTGCTTTGTCCCGTAACCGCGTGTCGCTTAGCTTTCCGCACCAGCCCGGCCCCTTCCCATACCCCAGCTTTCACTTTCCTTGACGGTGGGGCACTTAAACCCCTCACCTACCCCATCTTTGTCGCCAAACTCCGCCACACCCTCGCCTTAGCAGGCATCAACCCTTCCGACTATGCAGGTCACAGCTTTCGTCGGGGTGGGGCCTCTTTCGCCTTGCAGTGTAATATCCCCGCGGATCTGATCCGCATTCAAGGTGACTGGGCCAGTAATTGTTACCAGAGATACTTAGACCCCTCTCCGCAACTCCGTGCGGAAGTGGTCAAAATCATGGCCCAGTCACTATCCTAAATAACAATTTGAAAACCACACTGTATATGTATATTTAAGGTTTGGACACTTTGGGACTTTGTTGTTCAATTGCTTTTATTATAAATGTGAAATATTTCCTTTGGCTGCAGGGAGGTACATGTATCTCCCTTGCATCAATAAAGTTTCTTTGTGCCCAAACCTCTCGTCGTTATTTTTTACAGTTTTTATTAAGTGAGAAAAATTAAATAAGCGGAAAGACGTGTAAGATTTGTACTTGTTGAAAGTTACTGTGAAATATTATCATGGAATTTCGAGATTGCATTTAAATTAGTTGTTTTAGTAAAAACGTACCTTGATATTCATCTGGATAAAGCTAAACCCTTATCTTGGAACTTGAGGTCCGTTTTTATTGGTTAGGGATAAACTCCTCCATATGTATTTACTTATTTGTTACCCAATTGTCAGAAGTTACAATTGGTATAATAAAACTTTGGAATAATAAATATTGTTTTTTTCTCTGAGTTGATGTTTGGGGCAAACCATTTAGCATCCAGTGTACGAATCCCTGTTTCTTCTGAACAAACCCACAGTTGGAGGTTGTCTGGTAAAAGGGGATGGGACTTAATTTGCATCTATTTAAACTACGGGTCGGGACGCGATTGGATCCCAGGTACCTTTGGTTTTGGCGAGCTTGAACCTACATTTGTGCTTATAAGTCCCTAGATGCTTTATTTTTGTCACGTTTGTCCTCGTATTCCAAATTGGCGAGATTCGTGGAGTACTTTTTGCCAGTCATAAGCCCCTCCTACTACACAAACAAAAGTTATGAAAACAAAGTATGTAAAATAATTAAAAGATGAGCTTACCAATTGAAAATTATTCTGTAGTTTTATGATCCAAGAGTTTGATATACCTTGTCAGTATACACCTGCAGTATTATTTTTCATGAAAGGAACAGTGTGTGGTCATATTTGTTTGATATCCTATACTCCAAGTTATGTCTAAGGTGATTGTTGGGATGGCCTTTTAGATGTTTTCATTCAATATTCTCAGAAAGGATGATTCTTTAGTCAACATATTGCTATATACTTCAACCAGTATAGGTACTTACTTGAAGGTCATTGACGCTGCCAACCAATGTTGAATCTCTTTTTTTTTTTGATTTCCCAAGTCTGCATCTGTTAATAGTATAACACAGGTCCTCATTGATCTGATCTGTAAATATTTTGTGATCTGCAGGTATTAAGGTTTTACAAAGAGTGTCTTTATACAATATTGGATATATAGTATCACTTAAACATACATTGTGCAAGAACTAAATCTGATTATTGCAAGTCTTTATTTAGGCTTCAGATGTCATAGAAATTATAAATTAGAACATTTTTTAAACGACAAGCATAAAATCAACTCTGTAGACCCACGTATGGCTTGGATTGAGCTTGGATTTAAACAGGATTTTATTGATTGATTTAATTACAAATGGCGTCATGCTCCTAGATCGAGGCTATTAATGATAGTGTGTACGAAGCGAGGCCGCTGTTGAGCGAGGCAATTAGGTCAACATGCTGTCGCTCTTTTGTTACTTGCGTTTACAGTAAAATTATGGAAATTGATAAACATCGAAGCTAACATCAACCAGCTGAATTGCAGCCCCATCGGATCACTTTTTTTCTGTTCGCCTGCTTCGGGAGTTACGTAGGCCTACCTAAAGTACAAGAATACACGCAGGCAACGGAAGAGGTCTGCTATAGTATAGTATAATTATTTACAATACTACCTCATTGATTTGGTCCATTCCTTTCAACCCTTAAAATTCTGTTGCCAACTTTCTCTTCTTATCTATATATTAAAAGTCTTAATTCTAATTTATAGTAGAAAATAAATGTAAAACAAGATGAATTGCAGCCCAGTCTCAAACCAAATAGGCTAAATGTAGGCCTACCACAGTCATTGAAAACATTACTTGATAATCAAGATTATGTAGGTGGAGTTAACGCCTGTCAATCAAACGATCGGCCATCGGTGAAGTACCATTTCTAGTCAAAAATAACAGTGGTGATAACTATGTTCAGAATAAAGTAATTTGACTGAAATTTTCAATATATTCTTCTTTCATCATCTGTTTTTGAACTGTTATAGCAAGAATAGCTATGTCTTATAAGGATCTCCCATAATGTATCTTTAATAAACACATGTTCACCTGGAATACATTCCTATAGAAAACCCTGCACCATGTTTTATATAGGTTCTGGATTGTTTTGAGCCATGTTTAAGAAAGGAAAAATAAGTTTTTATACGCCCACATTTTCATGTGAACGTATATTGTTTTCGCCCCTGTCCGTCCGTCCTAAATTGTTTGTGAACACTCTACAGGTCACAATTTAAATGAAACTTTAAATATAGGTATATCACCCTAAGATCGCGGTTCCTTTCGATTTATGCAGATTGAAACTTCATGGATTATAGTCCCTGATTATACGAAAAATCATCTTTTTAGCTTGTGAACACTGTAGAGGTCACAATTTTGAACTGATTTTGATGAAACTTGAAATGCATGTTCGTAACCCAAAGATCTTGGTTCATGTCGATATTTGTGCATATCGGATCGTAACTTCCTGAATTATGGCCCCTGATTTTAGGAAAAATCGCCTTTTTTTAGCTTGTTGTTCCTCAGGAGGTCACAATTATTATCTGATTTAAAATACTGTCTGGTTATATCACCGTTACACTGTAATGAAGGTTGAGTTCAAATTTTGTGAAAATCGGTCCAAAACTGACACACTAAATGGCTACCACTTGTATACAAGTCAAACAGTGTAAAAATATGGTATATAATATCAAGGTTGTGGATGCTGTAGAGGTAACAATTTTAATCTGATTTTGATGAAACTTTAAATGCATGTTTATAACCGAAAGATCTTGTTCCATTCGATAATTGTGCATATCGGATTGTATCTTCCTCAATTGTGGCACCTCCTTATACGAATAATGGCCTTTTTAGCTTGTGGTGCCTCTGGAGGTCATAATTAATATCCCGGGGGTGTAAAATTGAACCAAAGCTGCTGGACAAAATGGCCACCGCTTGTATGCGAATAGTGTAAAAATATGGTATATCAAGGTTGTGGACCCTGTAGAGGTCACAATTTTAGTCCATTTTTATACGCCCACATTGAAATGTTGTCGTATATTGTCGTCGCCCCCGTCCATCGGTCCGGCGTCCACAATTGCTTGTGAACGCTCTAGAGGCTAAAGTTAATATCCGATTGACTTTAAATTTATACACAGTGTTAAAGGTTATGAGACGAAGAAGCCTATTGTTTTTCAGCGATTTCCGATAATAACTACCAGAGTTATGGCCCTTGATCACTTCAAAAAATCTTGTGGACGCTCTAAAGGCCAAAGTTAATATCTGATTGACTTTAAATTTATACACAGTGTTTAAGGTCATGAGACAAAGAAGCCTATTGATTTTCAGCGATTTCTGATAATTAGTGCCAGTTTTGTGGCCCTTATTCACTTCAAAAAAACATGTGACACTATAGAGGCCAAACTTATCATCCGATTGACTTCAGATTGATACACAGAGTTTAAGGTGTTGAAACGAATAAGTATTTTGATTTTCAATGAATTTTGATAACTGAACAGCTAAATCCATGATATTAAATGTTTCGTATACTAATTGTTAGCGTGGGGCAAAACTTTATAAAAAGCAAACAAATTCTAATGATTTTCTGATAATTACATAATGAGTTGTTACTCTTAATCAGATTTTAGTGTATTATAAATGTTTCATTACTGAAAAAAGTAAAAATATGCGACAACCGGTTGACTGCCCGGACAATTTAGCTGCTGTGGGCGTATGTTTCTGGCCTGGCAACCTATCTTTGATGAAACTTGGAATGCATGTTTATAACCCCAAAATCTTGGTTATTTTCGATAGTTGCGCATATCGGATCATAGCTTCCTGAATTATGGCCCCTGATTGTACAAAAAATCGCCTTTTTATACGCCCACATTTTAAAAACTGCCCGAAAAAATGGCTGCCCCTAGAATGCAAATAGTGTAAACATCTGGTATATCATGAATTATGGCTCACATTTTTAACTTGTGGCCACTCTAGAGGTCACAATTTTGATCCAATTTTGATGAAACTTGAAATGCAAGTTCATAACCCAAAGATCTAGGTTCCTGTCAATATTCGCGGATATTGGATTGTAACTTCCTGGATTAAGGCCCCTGATTGGTGGAAAAATTGCATTTTTAGCTTGTGGATACTCTAGAGGTCACAATTTTTTTTCCGATTTTAAAAATTGTTTAAGATAAATCACCATTCCACCTTAATAAATATTGAATTGGAATTTCGGTAAAATCAAAATTAAGCTGCCTTACAAAATGGACGCTCTTTGAATGCAAATTTGTAATTCAAAGGTTATGTACGCCCTGGATTATGGCCCCTGATTGGTGGAAAAATTGCATTTTTAGCTTGTGGATACTCTAAGAGGTCACAATTTTTTTGTGATTTTAAAAACTGTTTTAGATATACTCTCACCATTCCACCATAAGGAAGATTGAATTGGAATTTTGGAAAAATCAAAATAAAGCTGCCTTACAAAATGGCCGCTCTTATCCAATTTTGATGAAACTTAAAACATATCTTTATATTCCAAAAATCTCAGTCCCTTATTATATTTGCGCATTTCAGACCATAACTTTTGAGATTGTGGCCCCTGATTGTACAAAATAACGTTTGTGCTCTTAGCAAATGACCCCCCTCCATACAAATTTAAAATGAATAACAAACACAAGTGTTGGTGTGACATGTCATTTATTTTACAAAATGACGAAATGAAAACATGAGATGAGAAAGGAAGTGTATCAAAATTTAAAGTTACTACTTCCCCAATTATTTCCAGGATCGCATGTTTTCTAAATGAGTTGGGCTGAATTAAAATAATAAGCCCGGCCATACACATCACTACATGTGATGATGTGCCCAACTCAAGACACATCACACCAACAACACTTTACTACCTTCTTAAGTACCTGGTGACAATACAATAACACAATCAAAAAGAACCTGTAGTCTACACATGCATATTTCACGGACTAGGCACATCAATAATTACTGTTCACAACTAGCCTACATACGTATTATGCATCATGCACTAGTATGGACAAAGGAAAATAATATCCGAATTAAAAACTGTAATTAAAGGAATGCTGCCTTTGCCTAGTTCAAATAATGTACACATAATATTATTGAGTTTAATCCATGGCCTAAACGAAAAAGTTTTTGCCTACATTAAGATAGGCAACTAATACTTGTCATGCAAAATATTAAAATAATCTTGCCAACTTTGTGCCTCACTGCACAAAAAACGGCACCATGCACAATATTAACAAAAGAATAATCAAAGGAAGGTTCGACATGGCTAGTCAAGAAAGAGCACATATATACGTAATATCAACAGAGAACCATTGAAAGAGAAGCTCGTCTACATTAAGCATTATTCAAAGAATGGGTACAAATTACACAACATAAAGCGATAATAATTAACAGAAAGGGTACATAATAACATTTCAAAAAATGAGAGCATCCTATGCAGAACTACAACACAATCAATTGATAGGGTTTACTACAAGTACACGTAATATGATAGGAAGGAATACAATACATCCCCGTCCCTGCTGGGGATGTAGTAAAATTATGGACTGATACCAGAGATTTAGCAACATCATTTTCCCAGTCGTTCACCTCGTGATACCAATATCTTACATAACTAAGGTGGGGAATTTTATATAGGATCTAACCTCATTGCTCTTCCATCTGCCCAAGATTTTAATAGCATCCTGAGAGTAACCTTTCATGAATGATGTGGTGGCAGCACCAATTCGAAACGAATGTAACTTAATTTTTGAACTATCTAAACCCAAGAAGAACACCAGTCTGCATAAACTAACATTAACGAAGGCATATGGGACAGGGTTTCCATCGATAAATTGAAATAATGGACCTGATGGATGGGGACAACTTTTTAAATAATCAAACAATAAACATACCGGACAAAATTTGGAGTTTACAATATTGCACTGACGGTACAAAATTAATTTAACAGGTGATGACGATGACTTATGTTTAAAATTAACCATGGTTATCTCTATATAAGATAAAACATTATGAGTAGTAAAGAAAAATTTGACGTTAGGAGTTTGGATGACATTAAAAGCACATAATTTATATTTTAAAACCAATTCTCCAATCCTGAAGAAGCCTGCAAATGCCGAAGAAAATATCGCTTTTAAAAGAGAGTGGTGTGATTTAACACAAATTGTCACATGAATAGCCTCAAGCAGTTGGCAAAGGATATTTACTGTTATTGGTAAGCGGGATGGACCCGAGGATCTGGAACGACGCGCACTTTTCACTAAATTCTTAACCAGAAAGGTATTTATGGAATCTGAAAAACCAAACGTTTTTTGCACAAAAGTAATGACTGAAGCATGAGAAGCAACGGAACTGGGCGAGTATCCTAACTCAAACAGATGAGCAAGAAAATTAACGATGAACACATTTGGAAGAGGAAAAGTTGGGGACGAATTATTGCTAATACAGAATGAAATAAACTTTGTCCAGGCCTTGAAATAAAAGTCCTTCGATGAATTTGTCAACGACACATTGAGCAGCTGCACAGCTGATGGAGTTAGATTCTCAAGTACATTTGGTTCACCACCTGAGGGGTTAAATCCAACCATGGTGCCCATTCTCGTGCTTGCTGAAATTTGAAACAGGAAAGACAATCAGCAACCTTGTTAGATTTGCCAGCTATGTGCTTCGCCCTAATAAGCACATTATACTTAATGGAAGCTGTTATCAAACCATGAACCAAGGACATCAAAATAGGACATTTGGACGTGGACTTATTGATAACATAAACAATGGCCTCATATCAGTAAGCAATTAGTCAATAAATGACCCCAGTGCTCCAATGCTAAAACAATGGGAAAAAGTTCCAGGACACTTATATTTAAAAGTTGCATGCCTTGGGGCCAAGACCCAGAAAACCATTTAGATCCAAATACTGCAGCATAACCCAAAGATTAGGCTGCATCTGAAAACAATTTGATAGTATCGGAGCCAACCCAGGCATCATTCAAAAACATGCATCGACCGTTGAACCCCTGCATAAACTGACTCCAGATTTTAAAATCAAGACGTGCGGCATTAGCGATTCTGATCAAGTGATAAGATTTCTTGACACCTATTGTTAGTTCAAATAACCGACATAAAAAAGTTCTCCCTGGTGCTACCACTAGTGTAGCAAAACTAAGTAATCCCAACAATGATTGTAACTCTTTTAACGACAGTTTTATCTTGATCAAGGTATTCTCTAGGACCAAATGAATTCTGGAGAGCTTATCAAAGGGTAAACGGTACACCATGGAAACTGAATCAACTTCTATACCATAAATTGTGATATTTGTAGTTGGATGAACGGTCTTGGATTCTTTAATGGGTACAGACAAGTAATTGGCAAGGTCAAGAAAGGACTGTAATGATGTTGCACACTGAGGTGAATTGGTAGGTCCAATAAAAAAGAAATCGTCTATCATGTGACTAACACTTGTGAAAAATTTATTTTCCATAATCCATTGTAAGGCGGAGCTAAACCGCTCAAAGGTTTGACAGCTCATACTAAGCCCCATCGGTAAACACATATCGACAAAGTAATGTAATGTTCCCTCATAGGAAATAGTGAAACCTAGAAGATTATAATCATCTGGATGGATTGGAAGCAGATGATATGCATTTTTGATGTCGGCCTTTGCTATTAATGCGCCCCTACCCATTTTCTTAACCAAACAAACTACACTATCTATAGAATCATACGAAGCCTGTGTGAAAAACGGACCAATACCGGAATTAATTGAATAACCCTTAGGACATCATGAATGAAACAATAAGACCCCGCCTCACGTTTGGGGATAACACCCAAAAGTGAGCATCTCAAATTTTTTAATGGTGTTGAATGGAAAGGACCCATAAATATCCAAGCATGGATGAAATAAATATCCAAGCGTGGATGAAATTAAATATCAACATAATAACTATCCAAACATGGATGAAAATTTTAATAAAACCAAACATGGAAGCTAACAAATAATGTCCAACATGGATGATTATAATTACCGACATAATAACTATCCAAACATGTATGAAAATTTTTTAAAAAACCAAACATGGAAGCTAACAAATAATATCCAAAATGGATGATTATGTCACCACGTTCTGTCAAGCAAGACCCTTTAATTACCTTACTGTGGTCGAATTAATTATGGGTGACTTTAACAATGATATGATATCTTAGAGCATGGTCCTCTTAATTAGCAGTCTATAAGAATAAGACTTAATGAAATAATGTGTACTAATGGTAAAATTTTAATACATGTATATAATTAATACTATAAGCTTATTTTCTATGTTTCTAATCTTCTTGTATACTTTAATATTTTAATCTGTCTAAATTGTTGTGTTTATGTTAATTGTAATGTATGTATCTAGGGGTTACATCTTCAATAATATAAATATGAAGATGGCCCCATGAAGGACAGGTTAGTTAGGTAGGAAACACAGCTACAGACTACACTCATAGTTATGCCAACTCTTGATTTTATACTTCTTTAGTTGAGCATAATTGTGTAGTTGTTATACCACTCTGTATATATTGTCTGTTATAATTGTTATTGCTGTGTCTACATAAAACTCTACAATTAGCTGAATCAAGTGTTTGTTATAATTTATAACAAGAAGAAACCAGAAGGATGAACAATCAACAGTACTAAGGACCAAGCTGGTTACAATTATAAGGATTGTACATTAAATATCCAAATATGGGAGGAAAATAAATAAGCAAGCGTTGACAATTAACAAAAATCAAAACATGGATAATAATAACAATAGAATCGAACAGTGCTAAACGGAGGTAGGTGAGCGCCCTACGGTAAAAAACGAACCCGTAGGTTGCTGGGTTTTAATCCTGGCAAATGTTCACCATAAAACAATTTCGTATACTCTGCAGATCTTGTCGCCCAATCGTGACGAGATAGATGACTCCATAACCACGTACGATAAAAACGACGGGTCGCCGCATAAAATGGCGACTGGAATGTACATTCCACATTACCGCACGGAGGAACTACCTGAGTACCTCGCAAAGCAATTTCCATGCAAAGGTTATAAACAAATACCACTGTTACTGATGACTCGAGTTAAACCTTCTACCAAATAATGAGTTAACAAAAGCGCTGTAATAGTAGTCAACTGAACTTAACCATTAAATTTTGCGCTCTGGAGAAATTCTCTGCGATTGAATTGGCGAGACAAAGAGGAAGGAAACGGAGGTGCTTTACAATTGGCGGGAAAGGGAGAAAGGAAACGGAAGTGCCTGCAAATGGCAGCCACGATAGAAAGAACAGCCCGATCACAAAAGCTATTACTTCGTAATATTTATTTTTGTTTTTAGCGTGTTCTCTATGCATCTTCTGCAAAATGTTGGCAATATCCTTCCTGGCATCTGCTGGTTTTCTTCACCATACATGCTGTTCTTTTAGACAAAATGAAGAGTTGTAATAATGAAATTCTTTAAAACCATGAGATCACTGTCAGATCTTGGCAAAGCAGTCTGTCATTAAAATTCATATTTAACCCGTCCGTACTCTTATAACCGTTCAACTGTACTGGGCTGGAAAATAGTGGCTGACCGATGCAGACATTTTTTTTATCCTCTTCTAGCTAATAAAAGAATGAGCATCTTTCATTTGTTAAGTTAAACAAACATTGTATAATGTAGAAAAAGGTGTGTATTATACAGTTATTTCCTACTAGCTATAGATATACCGAACATAACATAGATCGTTCCAGAAAGTATGTACCTCTGTTCTTCATAGTTCTTACTGGCAGGAATAAAATAATACTTAATCATTCTGACATTTCAAGAATTCTACGCTTTATTTGAAGATCCTAAAAAGAGCTGATGCACTAGATGTCATTTTCTCTTCAGTATTGGATATAAAAGAGATTTCTATGACTATTACCATGGTTTATTTGTAGAGGTATTCTGTTGGAACTTATCCAAAATGACATTCTGTATTTATTTTGATTTTTTGCCATAGGATTAGTGTTAAACATGTACATAAAATAGATCCTAGATATGAAGTTGCATGGTTTCATTAAGTTACATGAAGTGCTTAATCAAAGATAGAATTTTGTAAATGTCTGTACAAATTTTTACACTTTATAAAAGGGTTATTTAAAAAGGAAACACATATCTTTTTCAAGTTATGGAAAACATTGTCTATTCCTGTCCAAAAATTTAGCATCATATTTCAAATGTTATTGACTAATGTAAATGAATGTTTCACTTGGTTCAAATACGGTTTTTATACCCTCACATTTTCATGTGGATGTATATGGTATATTGTCGTTGATTACACACTAGAGGTCACAATTTTGATGGAACTTAAAATGCATGGTTCTTTTTCGATATATTTGTGCATATTGGGTCATAACTTCCTGAATTATGGCCCCGGATTGTATCCAAAATTGCGTTTTTAGCTTGAGGGCCCTCTAGAGGTCACAATTTTTATCCTATTTAACAGACCGTTTTAGTGTATCACCATTACACCCTAAGGATGGTTGAGTTTGAATTTCCTCAAAATCATACCAAAACTGTCGGACAAAATGGCTGCCCCTTGTATGCAAATAGTATATGTATGGTATATCAAGGTTGTGGACCGCCTAGATGCCCCAATTTGATCTGATATTTATGTGATTTGAAATACATGTTTATAACCCAAAGATCTTGGTTCCTTTTGATATTTACACATATCAGATTGTAATTTTCTGAATTATGGCCCTTGATTGTACGAAAAATTACGTTTTTTTAGCTTGTAGTTCCTCTAGAGGTCACAATTTTTATCAGATTTTAACAAAATAGCATTGAATATTTCACTGTTACACGCTAGTAAGGGCTGAGTTAAAATTTCGTGAAAATCGGACCAAAACTGACGGACAAATTGGCTGTCCCTTGAACGCAGATAGTGTAAATACATGGTATATACAGTTTGTGGACCTTCTAGAAGTCACAATTTTTATCCGATTTCGATGAAACCTTATAACCCAAAGATCTTGGTTCCTGTTGATATTCATGCAGAGATAGCAAGAATCCCTTTGTGTATTTCCATGTGTGATTCAATTTGAATACGAGAAAATTTAAATTATTTAAAATACAGGATTTATTTCTCCAAATTAAAGATGCCTTCCTGTGTACAAACATGGTGATTTGATGATATATTTGGTCTAAAAATATATCTAAACTAATTTATCTATCAAAAATTTGCTTCAAATCCCTCTCAACACATTCTATTTGTGCGGGATATACCCCAAGATATAAATAATCTATTTTAAGAAGCCATGTTGGGCATTCAGAATGCATCGGTCATTACTTACTGTCCATTTGCCATACATATGGAAGCCTAAGTAAATTCGTGGATTATTTTCTGCCAATTTCATTTTTCCACCCTTTAATTACAGTCTTTTGTAAACCACTCAATGTTCCCAAAACCGCTTAATCATTCGATCAAGTACCTCCTAAGTCAAGCTGGCACACAATAAGTCATGTGCTTGTCTTATGCAAAGCCCAGCTTTATCGGACCAGGGCCGTGGGCCAGACTACAATCGCAGGGCCCCTAACACGACGAAAAGGTTATTTCATATTCTTTTGAATGGCACTGCGTAACACACAATTAAACGGTCTATAATATAATATAATCTTTATTTCAGTAATCTAGGCCTCCGGCCCATAGTACATCAAAATACATTTGGTAGATATACAATATCAAATAATTAACCTTGCAATGTGTAGAGTGAACAACATAATAATAAATAGCTAGAAAGGTTATGAAATAAATAGCAGCATCACCATATACATAATCCAATTGATTTATAATTTTTATGGTACAAGTAGACATTGTGAGTAAACATAGCTAAGTTTTTACATATATTCTTTTTTTTTTTTAAACAATATTTTATTCAGAAATTGAAAGGGATTGAGGAACAGGCATAACCTATATGACCTCTCTCTTAAATACAAGAATAAATATATGGATATGTAAAAGAAATAAGGGAGTAAACAACAAAACAATAGAATGAATACTTAATCAACAACATTTCATATATATATACTTGCGGGGGTGTGGGGTTAGTTGAATGGAAACACAAATACATCTTTACATATTGGCTACGTAGTTGTTCATGTTCGCATTTTGGTCGATACAGATGTTATACTGATCTTAAAACCTTCTGCTCATGTCAAAAAACATGTCGACCCTTTCAAAGGTGGCTAACGAAATAGGACTGCTGCTTGCACCGTATAACAGATTTTATGTATTGATAAAATTCGGTGGTAGAAGATTTATAGATATTTTTCGTGCATCAGAATGTAAGGAGCTGTGTAAGAGGAAATGATCTGTATCTTAGAAGGAATGCCCGCAATCACACTCGGGACTGTCCGAAATATGCAAGAGAGACAAAGACGACTATGTAATATTTGATTTTTACGTTTGCCAAAGTTGAAATAAGGGGGTTTATTTTTGTCTTGATCAGTTATTTTGGTTTTAAATTTATTAATAGAGGTCGAATTTTTAATACTTATATCAAGGTTATTCCATTCTTTTATGGTAGAGGGTATAAAGGATTTAAGGAATAAAGTTGTTCGACAAAAGTAATCTATTAAATTATTGCTATTACGAAGATTATACAGAGTATTGGAAAATTGAATTAAATTGTGGAGGTATGGAGGGGTCAGCTGATTAATAATTTTGTACAGATGAGTTTGTGACGCCTTCGCCTCTCTTGCAGCGTGATTAATCCTGTTTCTTCATATAATAACCTATGACTGGTACCCTTCACAGCCCCACATATATAGTGTATCTAGTTATAAGTGTTCTAATTTGTTTTTTAGTTCGTCTGTGCACTTGTTCCATATTACGTCACAATAGTCAAAATGTGGAAGAAAAAAAGAGGTATATATATATATAGTTTTCAAGGTATTTCTTTTAAGGCAGTGTTTTAAAGACCTAAGACAATTAATCATTTTACTCGTTTTAGTCAAAATAATGTTTACATGTTTGTCCCATTTGCAGTTTTTCTGAAAAGTCAATTCCAAATGCTTGTGTTGATAAACTTCTTTAATAGGAATTCCGTCTAAATTTAGTGTAGGTAACAGTGGGTCTCGTTTAGTAGTCAGTGCAGGTGATTTAGTTTCCAGCGGGTTAAAAGAAACCAGGCATGTTTTTGCCCAATTGTTTAACATTTCAAGATCACTATTCAAGACAGTCGTGGATGCGGTTGGGTAATTTATTTTTAGATAGATGCTAGTGTCATCAGCAAAAAGGTGAATATTCAATTTTTTGTTCTTAACGATATCATTGATATATATAACATAGAGAAGGGGACCGAGGACAGAGCCCTATGGTACACCAGCAAGGACGGTCTTAGGATCAGAGGAGACTCCACTTACAACGACGCTTTCTGTTATACAAATAAATTTTGGACCATTGAAGCAAGTATCCTCTCATCCCAGCCGCCCCAAGCTTCCACACAGTGCAGCATGCCACACCCTGTCAAATGCCTTGCTGATGTCACAGAACACTATTCTCGTATACTGACCCTCGTCTAGGCTTGACAAAAGAAGTGTGTAAGATCATTTAGTTGATAGGTAGTTGAGTCACCGTGCTTAAAACCGCTTTGTAAGTTAGTTATGATTGCATTATCCCTCATGAAGTTAAAGACATGCTTGTAAATACATTTTAAGAAAATTTTAACAATGATGCTCAAAAGGGAAACTGGTCTGTCATTGCCGCATTCAGAAGGGTCACCTTTTTGCAGTATTGAAATAACATTAGCTGATTTCCAGATTATCTGTACAGTTTTTGTCGAAAGGGAGAGATTGAATAGATTACATAAGGGGTTACATATTTCAGATGAGATGGAATTTAATAATTTGCCATTTATGTGATCAGGCCCCAAGTTCACAAAGCATTCTCAGACTTAAGTTGAGAATTTACTCAACTTTCATTCACTGTTTATAAGAAATATCTTTCAGCCAGAAATACAAAAGTTTGCACATGGTTTCATACTGATGTATTTAATGCATTAAAACAACAAAATTATTATAAAGGGCTGTGATTTAATTAAAATAAGGCGAACAACTTTGAGTAAATTCTCAACTTAAGTCTGAGAATGCTTTGTGAACTCGGGGCCAGGCCCCATAGCTTTGGAGTCAAGTTAAGACTGGGTTATAAAGAAGTCATTTAAGCAATTTGCCTTATCCAAGAGGGTGGAGAAAAGGACCCCATTTTTGATAAGGGGAGGTAATTCATCACTTATGATACGTTGCCCTATCACATAAGAATTGACAAGACGCCACCAGTCTTTACTACCAAATGTTGTATTATTATTTATTTTTTGGTCTATTTTTTCATAAAATTCCTGTTTACATTTTCTTATAAGATTAACATATTCATTTCTAATTGATCGACAGTTTTGCCAATCATGTCCTGAATTTGTTTTTACAGCTTTTTTGTGCACCTTATTTTTTTGTTGCTTTATTTTCTAATTGTATTATTCATCCATAATAACTTATCCCTCGGCCGAATGGTGACTATCTTGTTTGAAATATTATGTTTTGCTATCCTTGTCAGTTCATATGTGAAAGAGGCACAAGACGTGTCAATCGAACTGTTATCAACAATGGAATCCCATCTAAAATTAAGTATGTCATGTCTATGTCCGTCATAATTAGTTTTATTAAAATCCCAAATGATGCGTTTGAACGAAGGAAACTTTGGACGCTTGAAAGTTAATCGGTAGAACACAGGGCAATGGTCGCTGCAGAAGTTATCTAAACAGTCAGATGCAGATGTTTACAAAAATACACTTACCTGTTTTATACAGTTTCTGATTTTCAACATTTGGAAGTAAAGTCGATCTAACATTGTCGTAAAAAGGGCATTCAACCATAACATGAACTTCATCTTCTATAACAGATATATTGAGATTTACATGACAATATTTACATCTGTGTTCTCTGGCTATGTTCCCCCAATGACGTATCTGGATTTGGGTAAATACAACACATTTAGCCAATATTTGATACAATTACACAGATACATAAAGAGGTTATCGCCCAGTTTCACTGTATACTTCTGCATTACAGACACATGAATTAACACCCAGGAATGTTTTTAGGAATTTTAAATGAAGTTTTTCAATGGAGTCGATTTTTTGATAGCCCCAGATAGCTGAACCATAACTCAAAATCGGTAGTATCATGCGGTCAAATAAAAACAAGGAATGTTTTACACCAAGGTTACATTTAACAATGTAACATAAAAGCATATTCATTGCTTTTCCAGCCTGTTGTACGAGAGTGTTAGTCGCCAGAGTCCAACACAATTTCGGGTGGTAAAGAATATACCCAGTTATTTATAATTATAATTTGTTATATTTGTTTACCTTCGAGGTACCAACGTTCATACGATTTTAAAACTCCACCATGTCAGAACATAATTATTTTAGTTTTATCAGGATTAATTTTCATTCCGTATTCTATACAAAAATTATGCATGCAATCAATTTGATACTGAAGTCTTGCCACAGTATCTGCTACTGCACCGATATCATCAGCATATAATAACGGTATTATATTGTCAATAGATTGGTTTATAAAAACACCTTGACACCCAAACACGTGTAACTTGTCAACTAGACTGATCACCGAGTGTAACTTCAGAAACGTTTGAAGGAAAGCCCAGTCTCCGTCCTTGCGCCGCTAGATCGATTTACTGTGAAACTTTCATCTGGATTTTGATTTTTTTTCTTTTTGCCATGAATCGTAGCTGGTCCTGGTCTAATGGGTACTTTTCAGGGAATCTGGTATTTTTCTATTAAGATTTTGCGTATCTACTTTCCATTGCCGTCGACCCGTCCGTCAGTCTGTCAGTCCGTCCGTCCATCGTCCACAATTTCTTGTGAACGCACTGGAGGCTAAAGTTAATATCCAATTAACTTTAAATTTATACACATTGTTTAAGGTCATGAGATGAAGAAGCCTATTGATTTTCAGGAATATCTGATAATTATTGCCAGAGTTATGACCCTTGATCACTTTGAAAAATCTTGTGAATGCTCTAGAGGCTGAAGTTAATATCTGATTGATTTTATATTTATACACAGTGTTTAAAGTCATGAGACGAAGAAGCCTATTGATTTTCAGCGATTTGCGATAATTACTGCCAGAGTTTTGGCCCTTGATCACTTTGAAAAATCTTGTGGATGGTCTAGAGATCAAAGTTAATATCCGATTGATTTAAATTTATACACAGTGTTTAAGGTCATGAGACGTAGCATCCAATTGATTTTCAGAGATTTCCGATTATTACTCAGAGTTATGGCCCTTGATCACTTTGAAAAATCTTGTGGATATTCCCTAGAGGCCAGAGTTAATATTCGATTGACTTTAAATTTATACACAGCGTTTAAGGTCATGAAGAGAAGAATCCTATTGATTTTCAGAGATTTCTGATAATTACTGCCAGAGTTATGGCCCTTGATCACTTCAAAAAATCTTGTGGACGCGCTACAGGTCAAAGTTAATATCCGATTGACTTTAAATTCATACACAGTATTTAAGGTCATGAGACGAAGAAGCCTATTGATTTTCAGCGATTTCCCATAATAATTGAGAAAGTTATCTCCCTTGATCACTTTGAAAAATCTTGTGACGCTCCAGAGACCAAACTTTTTATCCGATTAATTTTCAATGAATTTTGATAACTGAACAGCTAAATCCATGATATTAGATGTTTTGTATACTGTTCTGAATGTTAGCATGGGCCAGAACTTTATAAAAACCAAACAAATTCTAACGATTTTCTGATAATTACTTTATGAGTTGTTACTCTTAATCAGATTTTAGTGTAATATAAATGTTTCATTATCGAAAAAAAGTAAAAATATGCGACAACTCTTGTTGACTGCCCTGACGATTTAGCTGCTGTGGGCGTATGTTTCGTTGCCTGACAACCTATCTTTACCAAATTTGCCATATTTATTGGCAATAACTACCCTATAAATACTTTCATGAGAATGTATCTTTCAACCGTTAAGTGCGTAGTTCATTATATAACGTCCTGGACAACTGTCACTCACTGTGTGTAGGGCGTGATATAACGCCTTGGGGGTATTTTCCCCAACTTATTCCCCAATCAGGAATAAAAAGGTCCAAAAATGGAGTTTTTCGTCAAATTAAAAACGTTACTCTTAACGGGTTAACTTATAAATTCAAAAACTGTAAGATTTTCAGATTGGATGTTGTAAATGTAATATGCATAAAAATATTGAGCTTGTCCTACCCCTTTTTTATTGTCAAATTCAAGAAATCTTGTGAATGTGTTCTGTGAAAAATATCTTGGCAGATTTTTGAAAGCTTGATGAGATTCTTCATTGTCGTTAACCTCATTGTACTTCAAATTTATAAATAGTACCTACAGAGCACTATTTGCAGTTACTTTTCCATTCACATTTTTACTTAAAGGCTTATAGCACCTTGTTCATAATAAATTAGTTTAAACAAGATCTGTTGTATTTGTTGACAATGATTTTTGTTGCAGGCCTAAATAGAGATAAGTAATTTGATTGGTCAAGACTTTGGAACTTAACAACTTTGCTTTTAATCGAGGTAAAATGTTTAAACTTGATGTAGATGTTCATTAGGTGAATGTCTTGACTGAATTTAATGATTAACATTTCCAGTTGAAGCTATATAAGCAGAGCTAATCAATTTCATTGGTCGATGCTTTGGGATAAGATAATCTTGATTCTGTCTGATAGAGAGTGATGAAACTTAGTGTATAGTTTGATTGCTCTATACATGTGCGATTAATTAATATGTGCCAATGAGCTATAAGCAATTTTATTGGTCAAGACGTTGGAACATAACAACTGTGTTGGCTTGTATTCAATTGTTGCAGTTTCATTAATTTGTGGCAAGTGTAAATTTTTTAATACATATTTTCTAATGTAGGTATTATACCAGATTTTCTCCACTGATATATTACTTTAGAGTTGAGGATGGTCGAGATCACACCTGTGCAACCTGATTTAACATATTCAGACTTGGATTGCTTCCTTTTGTTTTCTAATAGATATCTTAAGTTTGCTGTCTCATTTCTCTTGTAACGTCAGCCACATAGGTGGGTCTTTAGTGCAGCCTACTGGGACTCATTTTCTGGCATTTTACTTTATTTTGGACTGGCATTATCCAGATGCCAAACATATCAATTCTTTTAGGCAGAATAAAGAGCGCCACTTGTAATAACTTTACTCAGTCTGCATGATCACCCCACCATGATATGTACAAGTACAATTAAGTGTTTATAATACATCCCTGGTTTTATATTGGTGTGTTTAGTTTAAGAAAGACAACCGATACAGATACATTTACTTTCCACATGCTAATATGCACGGATTAAAGGACTTTTACTCCATTACCACAAAACAGGGAGCTTCCCACAGTTTTCAACATGTACATCACACATTAAAATTGAAATGTAAAACATGGAATAAATATATTTTACAGATGTTTGTAAACTTAATTTAACTTATAAAATACAGAGTCACATTTATTTACAATAGGAAAGATAGGTTTACATCAATATTTATATAAAACAATGGGTGTACATATATCATCAAAACATTTACAAAACAAGTGTTTCCAACATCAGCTTGAAACATTTTCCCTTGAATTCTGTAGCTGTAGCTGTTTAGGAGATGTTCCCCAAGTAAAAACCTATCCCTCTCCTCATAAAAACTTCATGTCGAGGACCTTAACACCCCCATTTATAAGCACTACTGATCAAAATTGTCTTATATACAATATGCATAATATATTATTGTACATTATGGGGAGGTTTTCCGAGAGTTGGAATATTTCCGTATGTCAGCAATTCTAGGGAATAGCAGATGGTTGTGTGCAATAGCTATACATGATGTCCAATATGTTAAAATATAATTAGCCATAACAATATAATAACAGAAGAAAATGTAATATATATAACAAATTAGTCAATCTGTCATTATGGCATGTGAGGCCCATCACCATTTTCCAGTTGTCAATCAGAAGGATGTTGGCCGGTTAGGGCCTACTTCCACAATTAGCACCTATCATTTATGCCATTTGTGTATTGGTCTACCACTCTCGTTTACAATATCACCCTTGGTGGAAGTGGAGTTAAACTCCAGAAACGAACAAATGATCAATCTTTCATTAGAACTCCAAAGGCCTTTGTTGCACGCCAGTTTACATCTAAACCTTTTTATTCACATGTATAGTTTTATGTGTGAACTGAATTATCACTGAGCATGGAATTACCTACGGGTTTCAATGCATGACCAATTGCCATAGTGAATGATAACATTTATTCATGTTTATCTGAAAATGGTAAAGACGTATAATAGAAACATTCTAACTTTGCTCAGCTCTACATACTATATGTGATCAGTATAAATATAGAGGCAGAAATGAGATTTATAGAAAAACCTGGGAGAACAATAATTCAATGAATCTAGCTGTGATTAACCTTTTCACAGCTTGCTTAATTATCCTTTGATCTGTATTTTTATAAGTGTATGGAAAGGCCAGTGAAGTTGACTAGGTCATTGACAATTATGTGGTGGTAATCTCATGATTAACTGAGGTAATTCTAGTAGGAAGTCAACATTCAGCCTCCACCCAGGGGACTCATTTGTTTGCTGTTGCTTAATTAGCTGCAGACACACTGACCAGACAAAAATGCCCCCAGGACACAAAGAAAAAATAACCAGTGGTCACAATTCACTTTTATCTTGACTGACCCTGTTCTTGTCCATGGAAATCCAATATGTTTTGGTTCCACATCAAACAGATTGATATGTATTTTATGTTTACATGTGAGATCACATGACATAACTATGGAGGTAATATTAGATAGTTGAGGAACTATATAAGTAAAGTGTTATGTTAATGGATCATATTGGAATAAATGAGTTTAGTATTCCCTTGTTAATACCCTTGATACCCAATTAAAATTGATTAACATTTCAAAATTTATCAACATATATGTGTGTAGGGATTACATCTTAAAGTCCAAATTTGTTTAATCTGATAAAAAAAAATTCTTTTTCGAATAACATTCCAAATTAGATTCACAAGTTAATTTTTACTGGATCTAGGAAACAACTGAAGATTTATCTATACTGAGCGCCATAGAAAACGCATCACTTAGTTTTTCGTATAACAAAATGATCCTGTAAACATATCTTATTTATTTTGCTTCTTATTGTGAACAATATTCAAAATGGGAACACATCAATAACAAAACATTTGTACACTTATGGATGATTAATCTGTAATCAACGGTACAAAGTCAGAGGGGTCAAAACCAAAATTAGAAATAAGATGGTTGATTGTCAGTAGCGCGTGTGTCCTCCACTGGCTCTTACGCCATCTTATTCGTACTTTTGGTTTTGACCCCTCTGACTTGATTACAGATTAAACATCCATAAGTGTACAAATGTGTTGTTATTGATGTGTTCCCATTTGAATATTGTTCACAATAAGAAGCAAAATAAATAAGATATGTTTGCAGGATCATTTTGTAATACGAAAAACTAAGTGATGCGTTTTCTATGGCGTTCAGTATATAACAAATCCCTAATAATGTAGGGTTAATCTGCTGGGAAAGTTAGAACAAACCAGGGGTTAGCAAGGATTCCATGACAGAATGGACTCAATGACAGATCTTATGATCTTGAGTCCATCTGAACTCTGTTTTGAAAAATACCATGAGAATAAAATCATGAGTTGAATTGTTTTATTACAGGACAGACAGACAATTCAGCAGCTGGTGGATGTGTGTTAGAATGCCTGGCAAGCTATGTGAAATGAAATGAAATGGGGTTTAACGTCCTACTGTTCTGCTCCTAACCTGGGCTAATGAAGACGGGCATACACCATACAGTGTGCTATGAGGAAATTTTGCCAGGGCAGCGGCGGTACAGTCTACTCTTATAACTGCAAAGTTATCATTTACAGGACCTCGGATTTTCGTTCCATCCAAACGACTAGACAACTGTCCTTGTCAGGCCCTCCGTCCTGCATCACTGACAAGGGGAAATCACGCCGGAAAATCTGGATGAACTTTCTCAGCCAATGCTGGGATTGAACACCTCCAGGCTAGCTAGCCAGTGTTTTACCCACTTAGCCTTGTGATCCTCCCGGCAAGTTATGTTTTAAGATATGTGGAAGTTTAATAGAAAGTACTGTGTAGTTGGCTCTATAAAAACATTAATATTTTATTGTTAATGGGACTTTATGAAAAATAGCAAGTAGTATATGTGTTTTATCTAAGTTTATATTATTTTATAATTAACCTTCACTGTGTAGTAGGTATAGGCTCTTTAAAAACATGAATATTTTATTGTCAATGGGGCTTTATGAAAAACAGCAAGTAGTATATATGTGTTTTATGTAAGTTTATGTTATTTTATAATTAACCTTCACAAAATTAACTTTTTCTCAAACATTTTTCAAGGGAATCAATAATTAAAAATACACTCTAATGTGTTCAGATTAATCTATATGCTTGGCTCTACTTCCTTAACCTGATTCCAAAGTTCATCTTTTAACAATAGTGTATTGAAATAACTACCAATTGTAGGATTCCAGGGTAACACAAGATAGTTATGGGTGAATAATCAAAAGAAAAGGTTTAATTCACATTAAATTATTGTAATCTCCCTGCCTAATAATTAAAACGTTTTGAAACTTGGAAGTGTATTATGTTTTTTTATGGCATGTTACAAATTAAAGAAAAAACTCTTTTTTTAATGATTAATTTGGAGTCTGTGTAATGACAGATTTTTTGGTCTGAGATGTGGAATATAGATTTAAAAGTTTAAAACTGCCAAGTCAAAATGCCATATAATGATACTCTAATCACTTTTCAAATGTTTCTGATGTAAAGCAGACATTAAAAGAGTAACAGGAACCACGACTTTGGTTATGAAAATATCTAAGAAATAATTATAATCAATTGTCTTGTTCACATCAAATTTGAAATGACCTCCTGGGGTGGCCTTTATTGATAAAATAGTTTTTCCACCTCCATGAAGGTTAAAAACTAACCAAAAAATGAAAGAGATTAGTAATATTTTCCCCACTTATTATAGCATGTACACGAGTTGTCAAACTTTAAAAATGAATGGTTTGTACATGTTGCTGGCACATGTGGTAGGTTACATGATGAAGAAAATAAATCTGTCAATAAACTGTCAAACTTCCCTACTGTACTCAAATCAACCATTTTGTTATCACAGGAAAGCATTCTTCCCCATTCATTTATTTTACCAACCCAAAACAATATGGCTGTTTGCTCAAAAGAATTATCTGTAAGTATGTGAACAATAATGTATAAAACAGCATTTTGTATATCTGATAATGTATAGATGAAGCGATGATATATAATAGTTTTAATTTTGTTATTTATTATTGTTTTATTTTTAGCCCATTATTTTAGTCTTTAATTTCTGTGGGAAAAAATTGTTGCAAAATGTGAAATAAATCTGATTTCTACAAGGAATTCAATTGCTAGTAGATGCCTTTGATATTATGCTAGATTGTGTATTTTTTTTTTCAATTCATCTGAAATTCTCTTTATATATCTTTAGGCTATATATCATAAACCATAAATTGTGTTTTCCACCCTAGATTAATACCATTTCTCCAACACAAATGAAAACAAACAAAAGAACAGATAGTGTATGATGTAATTTATAAATGACTGGGTAGATGAATATTATAGCAATATACAAATATATTTAATATAATATATACAGAAATGAAAAATAAACTCATATTTCAGACTTAAAGGGACTAACCCGATTTAAACAGATAAGGGCCTGAGTCCATATGAAATTTAAGCAACAAAATATTGAGGAATGGTGCATTTACCCTGTCTCAAAATTTCAAATCAAAATATTGAGTCGTTTGGACGTGAACTGCTTTTCCGGCACGTAACCTTTTTAAGATTTCGCATCAATGTTTTCATTGTTTGACCTGATAATCAATTCAAATTCCTTTAGAAGTCTATAGAATGAATGACCCATGTGCTGTCTTTGATAACGAAAGGTATATTTCTCCTACACAATATTTTAATAAAATAAAAGTCTGGTTTTATCCAGAACAGCATAATACAGATTGGAACAATGGCCTCCAATATCAGATGAAGACTGACAGGTTTAAGTTGTATGAAAACGTATCACATATATTGAGTTGTTGCTAAGCCCTAAAGTAGAGGATTTTAAAGGGGTTTTAACACAAAAATAAGCAGTTTTATTCTTCAAAATATTTTCAGGATTGGTCCTTTCAAACTTTGGTTGGGCTTAACAAAATAAGCACATCATTTTTTTCTGATAGATCAGCTATAATTGTGGTTGTATCATCAATATGCCCTGATGATACATCAATTATATTTATTCTGAATGTATGAATCATAATATTTATTTCTGGATGTATCAACTATAATTCTGGTTATATCAATTATATCCCTTGGCCTTGATATCAATTGTATTTATTTCTGGTTATATTAGCTATAATATTGCGGTTATATCAACTATGCCCTAGATGTCTTTTATATCAGTATATATCAACTGATAAATATATCAACTGTTATATCTCCAGATGCATCTTCTTATATATATCACCAAATAGTGATACCAATTTTTAGCTCTTTTTCAAATTTTATTTTAAGAATATACATAATTTATGTCTTTACTCTTTATTCACACATATAGACAATATAGCTAACAGTCTGTCTGTCATTACTTTTTAATGCTAATATTTTGATTTAAAGTCCATAAAGTAATGGCCTAAAAGCATGATTGGGTTTGACTGTTTTATAATCTTTGGATGCCAATGCAATAGGCTTATTAAGAGAAACCTTGAGCAAAGATTTATACAGTTAAAACAATGCAGTCAGATCAAGGGTCAATGCTTTTACTTTCTTTATGGCTTAAAAGCTTATTAACTAATTTTATTATGAAATTTCAACCAATGAAATTTACATATTAATTTAACTTCTATTTCATTTGTTTTATCCCTAATTTTATCTTTAATTTGATTTGTTGAAATTGTTTCTTTGTGTGTATGCTAATTAGTGTCTTTAAAAGTCACCTACACAAGCAGATGAAATACACACAGACAGACAAGGAGATCGAATGCCTTGTATATAATTTGTAAATAATGTATTCTTTAACTGTATTTAAAGAAATATTGGAATGGATTTGGAATTGGACTTATAATGAACAGTGACCCCCTTCACTAGAATACTTCTCCACAAATGAGCTATACACCCTCAATCCTAGCTCGTCCATATGTATGAAATATTACATATGTATTACTTGGTTGCATATTCGAACCAAGAATAGCCCCGAACACGTAGGTGATATATCATTACCTTCTGTATTGTAATATGTCAAATATCTTTTGATATAATTTGTATACACTGTTCTATCAACAAGAATTTCTGATGTGTCAACAATATTTCCTGAAATATCAACTCCAATATGAATATTGATAATAAAATCCCTCTATATTCATTAATATAGAAATACATGTTTATTCCCCTTTGATGCTACATGATCATAAACTACTTAATTGTTTGTTTTCCCATGGTTTAAAATAGAGATAACTGCAGTCTGTTTACATTTTGTAGACAAACATATGATGGGGAAAAATATATTTTACAATGATTATAACTGTGAATTTAGTACCATGGAGGATGGAAATATTTATTATTTAACATTCTTCTGGTCATTGAAAAACAATTTTCACCTAATTGTCACCTATTGATGGTCAAGATGATGTATTTAGCTGTTTGTAAAAGATGGTATAGGCTTTAATCTTAGACTATAATATATAGTCCAGGGTATAATCAAGTTATTTGCAGTGCACAACACAGAGTTTGTGGATACAGGTTAAGAACTACTATATTTCAACTGGACATTTTTATCATATTTACTCCATCAGTCATTTAGATCTTGACATAAGAAAAACATAAATCTTGCACTGTATAGGAATCATGGTCAAAATTACGTCAAGTATAGTTTATAGCATCTAGTAGCCCGTTCAGATGCTTATTTTTAAACCAGTTCGCCAGGGATGTTAAGACAGCATCATGTTGCGTTCACACGTACTATAAGCCAAACCAGTTTAACTATTCTGACCTCTTCGGTCGGGGGTTAGAGTTAACTGCGCATGGGTAGCTTATGTTCTTTATTCAGTTCTCGCACGCTTTCGATAACATTGGCACTGTCTGACCCTATATTTTCACAGGAATGTAACTTACTGCGTACTCTGCATGCTCAAAGCAAGCTGGAGCTGGGTTTTTTAAGCCAACCCGTTCAGACGGCTAAGATGAACCAGTTTAAAATAATAAGCCTTCTCAAATTGTCGCGAGCTGGGGTTTTTAAACTGGTTCATTTGCCCCATATGTGCGTTCAGACGCTTAAGTTAAACTGGTTTAACGATCCCTGGGGACTGGGGTGTTAAACCAGTTCAATCTGAACGGGATATTAGTCTTGATAGAAATCATAATTAGGGTTTCAGACTGCGTAGCTTGTGTGAAACACTATTGTTTTTGTTCGGATCATTAAGCTTTCAGATGTATTGATTTTGTCCCGAAAACATTATGATTTTTGACCAAAATACCCTATTTGACAGGCATGTTCAAATATCAAAACATTTAGTATTAATGGTTATGATCAGTGGTCATCTAAAAATAATCGTTGGTCATAGGTGAAAAGGCGATGCTTTGGTTAGATTGTTCTGATATATAAGCTTGCCATGCCAGCCCATAATTTATACACTTCTCTGGTACTAACTACAGAATACAAATCAGAATAACAGTTGTCTGATTCTGCAAATATTGTACACCATTTACGCCCCTTGTTACAAAAACTTTATGACTTTTAACAAAAATAACATATTGGTCACGAGGAACGCTCAAATAACAAAATTTAGTACTAATGTTGATAATCAATGGTCATTGTTACTCTTGAAGATAGTGTTCAGTCATCAGTAAAAGGAAATAAGAATACTGTAACATCTAAGGAGGACTTCGAAAAATTTGGTTCAAAATTTGCCATATTTTGCCCAAATTTCAAAATGCTCCTACTTGAAATGTGACTGTAAAATTTTGATATTGATCAGGTATGATAGGCCAAGTGGTCGACTTAAAATCTTGCAGTCTTTTGGGAATAAATGAATCATGTGGAATTTTCTATGCTGGGTGTGGCTATGGTCAAAGAGCATTCGACCAAGTATATGTCAGAAGAAACAAATTGAGCGGCACTAAACCCACTAGTGTGCTACAATATTCTGAAATGTGTAAAAATCAGTATTTGACATGCGATTTTTCATTTACTGTAATTGCCATGTATACCCTGCTATAAAAATCGATCAAAAGAAGTCATGTTTGCATCAGGGGATTACCCCTCTCGGTACCTATAGCAATGGCGGTGGATAGAGGGCAGAATTCATTGCATCCACAAGATGATGTTGTCTGTAATGGCTGACTATTTATTACAAATATCGAATCCTAATTAAATTCTTGGATTATCCACAGCCCACGTCTTTTTCCGCAATTTTTATCCCAGAAAGTGTTGTACATCTAACTCTTCATAAAGTTTATCATTATGTACACAAAGTGCTCAAGTTTGCGTACAGCCTTCAACGTCTCGCGTGTAGATATTCCTAATAGTCAGACTGTCTATTAAGGGAACCCTTACATTTTTGTCCTGTATATGCTCCATGAGTGTTTTTCAGGGAATCCAGTATTTTTCTAGTAAGATTGGATATCTCTACTTTCCATATATACCAAAATTGTTATACTTTTATAGGCAATAACCACCAGATAAATACTTTTCTGGGAACCCATCTTTAATTGTGCAGAAGTAAAAATTAAAAGAGTGTTTTAGTAGGTTTGTTTTTAACGAAAACTCGACGATGTTTTGGTACATTTACACCCCAATCACCAGTAGTATATCTATGAATAGGTTGAAAAAAAAGAATAGCAAGATTAATAAACCAGCGGCTGCCAGGCAGGATACGCCCACATTTTGCAAGAGATGGATAGAGAACAAGTGCCATAATTCAGGAAGCTACGATCAAATATGTGCAAATATCAACAGGACCAAGATCTTTGGGTTATAAAGATATATTTCAAGTTTCATCAAAATCGGATCCTTCTAGAGTGTCCACAACCTTGATATACCAGATATTTACACTATTTGGGTATGAGGGGCTGCCATTTTGTCTGGCAGTTTTAGTCTTGATTTCATGAAACTTGAACTCAACCAACCTTTCGGTGTAGCAGTCATATTTTCCAACTTTTTTTGAAATCGGATAATAATTGTGACCTCTAGAGGGACCACACGCTAAAATGCTATTTTTCATACAATCAGGGGCCATAACTCAGGAAGTTAAGATCGAAAGCATCCAAGATCTTTGGGTTATAAACATGCATTTCACATTTCATCAAAATCGGATTAACATTGTGACTTCTACAGGGTCCACAACCTTGATGTAACATATTTTTACACTATTCGCGTACAAGCGGCAGCATTTTGTCTGACAGTTTTCGTCCGATTTACACGAAATTTGAACTAAACCTACATTAAGGTGAAAAAGTGATGCAAAAGTGATGCATTCAAACATTTTTTAAAATCGGATAATAATTGTGACCACAGCGATTTTACGTACAATCAGGAGCCATAATTCAGGAAGTTACAATCCGTTATGCACAAATATCGAAAGGAACCAAGATCTGTGGGTTATAAAGATGTATTTCAAGTTTTATCAAAATCGGATTTAAATTGTTAACTCTACAGGGTCCACAACCTTGATATACCATATTTTTTTACAATATTCGATTTAAGCGGCGGCCACTTTGTCTGTCAATTTTGATCCGATTTTCACAAAATTGGAACACAATTGTGGATGGACGGACATGGGCGACGACAATATAAATGTGAAGTAATAAACCGGACATTTTATTACAATTTTTGGTGTTTTTAATTTTTCGACTTTTTTTTATTATGCCTGTGCGGGTCATTTTTATTTTTTTATTTGTTAGTAGGAAGGTTGCTAGTTGTGGGTAACAATCAACTTTGATTTTCATTCAATTCAATTTTAAGAGCCAGTTGAGTATTTGGCAAGTCCCAAGATATCATTGGCAGAAGAAACTTAAAACTGTGTGTAGGAGGAACCCAGGGTGGTCCTACTTATGCCCCAAATTTCGTCTGTCCAAATCAACTATTGTCCGAATAACAGATCATATAAATTTAGTGCCAAATTAGAGCATTTTTGAGTATTTTTCTATGAAAAAAATATTTTTTCAATTTGCCAGGTTGGTATCAACTGAATCAACCTAATATTTTGTGGGAATGTATCAGGGTACTAACCCATCTCACAGAAAAAAATTTGGTCCAAATCCCTGACCCAAGGATTATCACTCTCTGCATGGTGCTCTTGTGGACACGCTCTTAATACAATTAGCTGCTGTTCTATTATTGAATAAAATGTTATTTATATTTTGGACATATTTTGACTGACCAATGGAGATTAATTAAATATAGTTCCTTAAATTTATTGTTATTAGAAAATATGAATAATTATATTTAAAAATGAACATGTGTGAGTGACAGTTGGTCACATTAAATGGGAGTTGTTTATGACAAGGTTTGTTTGAGAGAAAGAATGATCAGCAATCTCGGCTGTCAAATAAAAATGATGTTACAATTCATTAAATGAATATATTAGAATTCTCACGTTTCTCCTCATCTTCCATACATCAAAGTAAAAGAGAAGTATTTAGTTCACATCTTAATGTTCTTGTTAAACACTAGCAGTATTAGGCTTCTCATTAATCTTTTGTTTGAAACAGTCCACCAAGCGATGGTGGTAATTGGTTAATCCGTGTTTCTGATGCTCAATGACTGTTTAACAAAGTGTTCTTCACAGGGTCTGGCCCATCTGTCTATTAATACATAACACTTTAACCAGTGATATGGGAGGTGCAGCAATGTTTTCTTATGCCCAGCACATTCCACTCCCATAAAATGTCACACCTAATTAATCTATTGGGTTTATGGACGTTTAAAATGTTTGAGGAATGTTATTTATCTTTGTTATGATTGTATTTAAACTCGGCAAAAATTACAAAATTAACAGTATTATTACTCAACTCAAATTGTATATATACTACTCAAAAGAAGTTAAGGGTCAAACCTTTTTTTCTACCAGGTAATGGTCAATGCACATATCAGATATATATATAAAATTATTGGCGGAAATCGTGTCAAAATTGGTTTACGATATCCTGACGACAAAACCTGTGTACAAGGCATATGTCATTTTCAAACAAAACGATTTTGACAGTCTCCTTAGAAACCATAAACTGAAGCTCAAAACAAGGCTCCACAAAGCCCAAACGCAGTAGGGTACGACTTTTTGGAGTTCATTATGTCCTTGCACGTGCACATTGCTGTTAATCAACACAAATTTACATCGTTGTTTATCAACACAACTTACGTACTCAGCACAAAATTATGTACGCTCATTTTTATTGTAGAAAAATTTTGACTGTTTCAGGAAAAGTCACTGTGTACCAAGACTTAAAATGTAAGTGGCAATCAGACAGACAGCAGAAAAAAATCAAAAAGTTCTGGTTACTTTTCATTAAACATGCATTATGCAAGAGAAAAATCTGCCTATCGTAGGTCTTTCTTTAGGCCTGAAATGTTATAAAAACTATTAATTAGACATTATTTAACCATATTCAGACCATAATCAACTCTCGATGTTGAGGCTAGCATGAGATTTTTGTTGGATTGTACATTTGATTCGCTGAAATATTTTCCTTTGTGATTTACCACTAAAAATGGATAACCGAGACTACTGGTTTTGTCTTACCGACTTTAGTAATGATGACCGAGGCTAAGTCGAAATTTCAATCGCTTAGTTCTAAGCTAATAGTGAATCAATTTGACTGAATTTTTCAGCAAATTGCCTTTACATTAGCTACTTTATAACTATTGTAGTGAGAACTGCCAACTCGTTATCTAATCTCCCATAATGTATCTTTAATTGCAATTGAATAGTAACTTTTTATTATTGATTTTGATAATAACTCTTTATAAATAAAAGAGTAATTTTATCATCCAAAACATGTCCCACTTATTAGCCATTCAAAATAAGTTATAAATCATAAAGAAAATAAGAAACTATTATAGAACCATTAGAGGTAAACTGTTTTAATAATTCACATTGTGCAATCAGATTATTTATAAAATGTTTCCCAAACTATTTCCTAATATGAACACAACTATAAAGAGCACATATGCTAAAATAGTATGCACTAGACACATTTCACCCAAAACTGACCCGGAGTTCACAAAGCATTCTCAGACTTAATTAAGAATTTATTCAAAATTGTGTGCCTTATTTTAACTGCTATATAGCCCTTTATAAAACTTTGGTTTCAATGTATCAAATACATCAATAAAAAAACTATATGCAATGTTTTGTGTTTCTGGATCAAAGATATTTCACAATAACAGTGATTAAAAGTTGAGTCAATTCTTAACTTAAGTCTGAGAATGCTTTGTGAACTTGGGGCTGGATTGGAATTAACCAATATGTGACAGAAAGAGAGAAATGGGGTTTAACATCCACTCGACACAAACTAGGTCATTTTGGGACAAACGTAAGGGGGTCTTTAGCAGTGGGAGGAAACTGGAGGACCCGGAGAAAACCAACAAAGTTGGACAGGCAACCCTACTCCTTGTCACGTACAACCGGGGATTCGAAACCACGCCAGTTGACTCAATGACAGGCTTTATGATACAGCACGGACGAGCTAACCATTCGGCTGTTTAGTTGTTAAATACACCAAATTACATTTCAATTTTTCAGTTACAATAATATCAGAAGACATGGTTATACTTTGCACTGCACATAACAGCAATCAATACATATGCATCATCTAGCCGATTCAATTTATATGTTGAAAAAGCATTACCTACTCCTAATATAAACGAAAAGTTAATATGGAATGATTTAGATATGACACAGGCTTTCAGTCTCCTGAGTTGATTTTAAAATCTATGTTAGCCAGTCCATACTCAATTTCTAAAGGTTTGTAATGAACACTGCAATCATAATGTATGTGTAAATTGCTTTGAAATCTTCATCAGTTATTTTAGTATCTAGTTAAAATAAGTTAGTAAAAAAAAAAGTTCTTTTTTAATTATTTTGAAATGAGACCAAGCAAAAACAAAAGGGGGTAATATTTTGGATTTGTTCAAACTAGTGTAACTATTAGAAACATTGGAAATATTTCAAATTGTAAATGATGGAAGATATATCAGACTACAGAGTTTACAATATATTAACATTGTCATTTATAGAATTTCACATCTTTAATATATTTCCAATTATTCGAGACTATTACTAGCTTATTCAATTTATTCTGAACAGCAGAAAACAGGGAATAGATAGACCATCACTGATCCTAAAGGGCTTTTAAATTCAGTGTCCATAATTACGAGGTGACAAATAATAGGGTAAAAATACATAAACTTTGACAGAGAAAATGTTCCAAAGTAACTGGTTGTATGGTGTGTTTGGTAAAGTTTTTGCTGTAGCGACTTTAATTGTTTTATTTTATTATGCTTCTGGATTTTGAGTATATCAGAGTATACTTAGACCTTAACGATGAGACATTATCACTGATAAATACATACATCTTATACGTACTGGGGTATTTGGTTGCGTGATGTCATACAGATATTTTAGGTACTGGTAATTGGCAAAATTGGTTACCTTCGTCGCCACCAAATCGTGTAATTTGCTCACCTCAGCGACACGTTAAGCAACAACCAAGGAAATAAATTCACTATTAATCCAATCATTTTTGGTTATTCTTGTCATGTGACATAACCACACACGAGGATTCTAAAAAAAAATTCCTCGTTGTCTGCAGTTCCAAAACGAGGTTTTTTAAATTGCCCTGTTTTTGGAAAGAGGTATTTTGTTCAGAACGAGGCTTGGTAAAAATGCTTCGTTTACTAAACATGTTTTTTTTGTCCCCCACCTTTCGAAGAAAGTTGGGGGACTATTAAAATGGGTTCGTCCGTCTGTCTGTCTGTCCGTCCGTCTGTCTGTCCGTCTGTCTGTCCGTCACACATTTTGGGACACAATAACTCTCTTCCTAATTGAGCTAGAATGTTCAAACTTGGTGTATGTGTTTATTAGGTCAATGCCTTGATGGAGTTCGAAGATGAGCATTTTCCGCTTAGGGTAAGCAGAGATAAAAAATTTGATTGGTTGATGCTTTGGGACACGATAACTTTAGTTCTAATTAAGTGAGATTGATTAAACTTGGTGTATAGTTTCATTATAGTAATACCTTGACTAAGTTCGATAATGAGCACTTTCTGCTCAGGGTAAGCAGAGCGATACGCAATTTGATTGGTCGAGACTTTGGAACACAATAACTCTCCTTCTAATTGAGTTAAAATGTTCAAACTTGGTGTATATGCTTATTAGGTCAATGCCTTGATGGAGTTCGAAGATGAGCATTTTCCGCTTAGGGTAAGCAGAGATAAGCAATTTGATTGGTTGATGCTTTGAGACACGATAACTTTAGTTCTAATTAAGTGAGAGTGATGAAACTTGGTGTATAGTTTCATTACAGTAATACCTTGACTAAGATCGATAATGAGCATTTTCTGCTAAGGGTAAGCAGAGCGATAAGCAATTTGATTTGCCAAGACTTTGGAACACAATAACTCTCCTTCGAATTGAGTTAAAATGTTCAAAATTGGTGTGTATGCTTATTAGGTTAATGCCTTGATGGAGTTCGAAGATGAGCATTTTCTTCTTACAGTAGGCAGAGATAAGCAATTTTTGGATGACACTTCGTGTTCAGTTTGATTGGTCAATACGTTTGAAAAAAATAAATGTGCGATTAATTAATATGTGTCATCTATTTATTTTGGGATTTCGGCGGGGGACATCAGCCTCACTGTTGGCTTGTTCAAGATAGTTATTAGCGGTATTTGCTATCAGCGAATTTGTAAAAATTAAAGTTTATGTTATTTAATACGAAAATAAAACCAGTCGAAACTATGATATTAGGGAATATTTCTGGACTCATCCTCACATAACTTGTTTTCTGTACATTCAAGAGTCGCCCAATTTGACCTCATTACTTAGAATACTTTTAACTCACTGCACTCGACTGGCATTGTACTAAGGTGGCTACCCCACCGCCTGCTCATCATGTACAAAACTTTTATAATTGAAGTATTCAACGCGGTGACGACTAAAATGCATTTAGAGGTGTCACCTGATGAAGCACGTGACATTGGTTTTTATACATGATCGCCTAGGTCATCGTGTAGTGTGCGCACTCTAGGCCTACTTATATTGTGGCGATATTTGTTGCCAAACTCGTCGCTTAAGTTGTGGCATAGTGTGCGCCAGGCTTGAGTGTGATGAAATGTCTGTAAAATATGTGCTAGCAGGAATCTTTTGAAGACATTAATGAATCATGGCATAAAAGGTTTCTATACACAACAACAGCAAAAGTGAATTAAGCAAGGTTTAACCCGTCTTTGTCTGAAAACTTTTGTTTATTTTAATCAAGTTATCAATTTAAGTAGAAGGCAGTAAAGGAATCATAAATGTTTTAAAAACCTAAAGATAATATACGGGAAAAGAACTGATAACTGAACACAAACAAAAATCAAAAACAAGAATGTGCCAAAAAAAAAAATATGTTACATTATAATGATTATTGTCTATGACAGCTTTAAAAGTTGTAATAAATTTTATGAAAAATGTTTAATGTACACAGTGCTTAATTTATCCTCTTGTAAACTTCAAAGGCAAATTTAAAGTTACTCTAAACACAAAAATGAGATAAATTTAAAATTTAATGCTTTTATCTCTAATTTGAGGTCAGAGTTAATTGCAGCTACAGATTTATACTTATCCATTTTACTTATGTCTATTGTACCTTTAACAGAATATTTAATTATGAAGGCATCTTTTTTTTTAACTTTGCACTGATGTCATCTTAGATATTTTTCTGTTTCAATGGTATAATCTTACCTAGTTCTGTCTATATTTGTTTATGCAGTTCTCCTGTATCTTGTAACGTATGTACCTTACACATTTTAATGATATTATTTGGGATCATGGAAGTATGTCGGATTAAAGACCATTTTACTTGTTAAATCTAAATACATTTTAAGATTTATTGATGGAAACCATGATATCTAGATTATTGTAATCAGTCTAAATACATGTACATATATTGGACTTGCTGCTTAAAAATAACAGATTAGGAAAGTATGAAAAGAGGATTAAGGATTAAAGAAATAGGCATGTAAACTGTGGTTATATCTTACCATAATATTGATAACCTTTCCCTGTTGGGTGCATCTTTTCTTTATCTCGAAATTTATGAGATAATGCATCTTCATAATCTCAACTCAAACACAAATATTTTAAAAGATTACAGCAAAAGAATGCTGTCATGACAACAACTATTAATAAGACATCTGCTAGAGATTTATGTTCCTTTTAAACCAGGTGGTAAAATGCTAACCTGGAAGAAATAGAATTTACAAGCGATATTTTAGAAAAAAAAATTGCTGTTAAAATTAGTGATATCTATATGACAAGATGATTGTCGATATTTTTTTACAAAGTGAATATATGTATATTTAATTGATTTTGTACTTTGTATTATAATGTATATGGGTTTATCACAAATGTTTTTATTACTTGATATTTATACCTACTGGTAAAATGTATTCAGTAAAATTTATATAAATTTTAACTTAATCCTTTTATGGAGAGAGAGAGAGAGATAAATGGGTTTAACATCCACTCAAAACAAAACAAACTAGGTCATTTCATTCAATTATATGTTCAATTTTATTTTAATAATTATCTTGCACGTATGGGTCTTCAGTAGTGAGAGGAAACGGTAAGAATGAAAGAAATCCTACAAGGTTAGACATGTACTAGGTGTGGTTTACTGATGGGGTGCAATCAATTACGATGATTTGCTGTACCACTCTGTCCTACTTTGTTTTATCTATTAATGCTCTTGGGTGTAAACGTAAGTGTGTCAGGAACGGTTATGAGGATGAAAGGGTTAATTTTTATACGTCCACATTCATAATGTGAAGGTATTATGCCGTCGCCCATGTCTGTGTGTGTGTATGTATGTATGTGTGTGTGTCTGTGGGTCGCCTACAGGGCGCAATTCTTCATGGATTTTCTTCAAACTTTGTATACTTATTCCTTATACCCTAAGGAAGATCTCTATTGTTTTTGGTGCACCCCGACCCCCAGGGGCAGAGCCACGACCATTTCTAGTTTTTGTTTGTTTGTCGTCTACAGGCCACATTTCTTAACTTATAACCTTGAAACTTTGCATACATATTCTTTGTAACCAAAGGAACATCCATACCGTTTGGGGTGCATGCCCAACCCCCAGGGGCAGAGCCACGCCCATTTTCTTTTTGCGTGTCTTTGTGTCGCCTACAGGGCACAATTCTTACTGAATTTTCTTCAAACTTTGTATATTTACTCTTTGCACCTAAGGATGATCCCTATCATTAGGGGTGCATGCCCAACTCTCAGGTGCAGAGCCACGCCCATTTTCTTTTTGTTTACCCGTGTGTTGCCTACAGGGAGCAATGCTTACTGGATTTTTTTAAAACTTTGTATACTTACTCTTTACACCCTAAGGATGATCCGTATTGATTTTTGGTGCATGCCCTACCCCAGGGGCAGAGCCACGCCCATTCCTTGTATTTGTTTGTCTTCTACAAGCCACATTTCTTAACGTATCATCTTGAAACTTTGAATACTTATTCTTTGTACCATAACGGGGGGTTGGGATGGCCTAGTGGTCTAGAGTGCCGCGCTTCGACCTCTAGCTGGCCGGTCACCTCTGGCTTGCGGCTGTGGTTTCGAGCCCTGGTGTGAGCGTATGTGGCATGGAGATAGGAGCGCCTTCTCAACCTCGTGGGTTTCCTCCGGGCACTCCGGTTTCCTCCCACTGCTAAAGACCCCTACGCGCAAGCGAATTATTGAAACATAATTAAAAACAATATGTTAGTCCCGAAATGACCTAGTTGTGTCGAGTGGACGTTAAACCCCATTTCTCTCTCTCTCTCTCTCTTTGTACCATAAGGAACATCCCTATCATTTGGGGTGCATGCCCAACTACCAGGGGCAGAGCCACGCCCATTTTCTTTTTTTGTGTTGCCAACAGGCCACAATTCTTAATCGATCATATTGAAACTTAAAATACTTATTCCTTATACCCTAATGATGATCCCTTTTGTTTTGGGTGCATGCCCGACCCCCTGGGACAGCAACGCCCACTTCTTGTATTTGTTTGTCTGTCATCTACAGGCTGCATTTCTTAACGTATCATCTTGAAACTTTGCATACTTATTCTTGGTACCTTAAGGAAGATCCCTATTGTTTTTGGTGCATGCCAGACCCCCAGGGACAGTGCCACGCCCATTTTCTTTTTGTGTGTCTGTGTGTCACCTACAGGCCACAATTCTTAATCGATCGTCTTGAAAACTTTTGTATACTTATTCCTTATACCCTAAGGCTCACCACAATTATTTTTGGTGCATGCCGGACCCCCTGGGACTGAACCACGCCCAATGTTTTTGTGTCTTGTGTTCGCCTACAGGATGCAATTCTTAATAGATCCTTTTAAAACTTTGCATACCTATTCCTTATACCCTAAGGATGACCCCTATTGTTTTTGGTGATTTCCTATCCCTCAGGGGCAGAGCCATGTCCATTTTTACTTCGTGTCTGTGTGTGTTATCTACAGGCCATGATTCTAAATGGATCGTCTTTAAACTTGGGATATGTATTCCTTATAGCCTAAGGACGACAACTGCATGTGCCAACTCCCAGAGGCAAGCAACGCCCAATTTTTGTGTTTGTGGTTTACAGGCCGCAATTCTGAATGAATCAGCTTGGTACTTGGTATATGTATTCCTTATAGCCTGAGGGCATCCACTATTGATTTTGGTGAATGTCCCGATCCCAAGGGGCAGAGCCACGCCCACTTTTTGCCTTTAGCGTCTGAAAGCCACAATTCTGAATGGATAATTATCTTGATGTTGAGGCATGACCCTCAACGCTAAACAAACCAAACGCCTAGCCTTCTTGACAAAGTACCATATCAATCAAAGCAGGAATGTTGTAGCGTTAGCGTTATGTTTTAGTAATACAACCGGGACAATCATGATTGTTTCTGAGAATATTTCCAAAAATACCTTTGTTAGTCTCAAAACTATTATAGTATTGCATTGACAAAATGTTAAAACTCTAATCATTATATTTCCATATTTAAAAGATCACTCTCATCTCCACTTAGACAATCAAGACTACCAATATGGTTGAACACTTAACAGTATAGACACGCTCATCCGTGACAATAAAAAGACAACTATTCATTGTTGTGCTTAATAGAGACTATTGTTGCTTCCACATTTAATTGTGTGCATCTTCCTTTGTCAGAATTGTTCACATTACTGGGGAAAGGGGATGATCTGGCAAGTCTTGTGAAAGGTTATGCTTTGATCTGTTGTGAAATGATATCTTGTTATGAATCATCTTATTATAATTCAGTGTTGCATTAAAAATATTTACACTATTACAAGCCTCCTTTTGGCATATTTTAGAAAATTAAATTTGCAATGAAGTGAATAGTTCCTCATTTTAATATCAGTTGTATATTAAAACTGATTAAAGAATAAATGAATGAAATGTGGTTTAATGTTCTACTTTCTGCACTGACTGGGCTAATTAAGATGGTACACAGGACCTCAAACTTTTCACACAAGATGCTTTTCATTGCCAGGCACTCCATCCTTCATCACTGACAAAGGGAACTTTCTCAGCCAAAACCTAGATGGAACCCCTGACCTCCTGGTAAGTGAGCCAGTGAAATGAAAAGAGGTTTAGCGTCCTACTATTCTGCTCCAACTGGACTAACGAAATGGGCAAAACCATGCTAGGAAGAAAATGTTTGCCCGGACAGCAGTGCTATGGCCTACTCTTATATCGGATTATAACTGTAAGGGTTCTTCCACATATGCGTCAATGTGTACAAGGAACCCTGGTTTTTCATCCCACTTGAAAGACTGCACATAAAATTACCCCTTGCAAGGCAATCTGTCCTACACCACTCTTGGTCAACACCAGGATTGAACATGGAACCTCTTACTTACTGAGATACAGTTGCTCCCAAAGAATGGAAATAGCATCTAGATATAATAAAATTGCTTGAAGATGGCATATCTCTATAGTTTGGGTAAATTTGATTAGGTCATTATCACCTAGAGAGTTTAATTTCATTACGGTTACACTTGTTGTTTATATGGCATGAAGAAAAAGATTAAATAATGTTATTTGTGTCACTATGGAAATGAATGACAGCTAGAACAGTAGGTTTAAATATGGTGTTAAATTAAACAGTTGATTGTTAGAAGTAACATGTGCAACTAGTAAAGGTTATATCTTAATGGCATACATTCATTCTGGGACTATATATAGTGGGAGTGGTAGCTGGTTTCTCTTCAGGTTGGTGGCAATGTTATCTCCTCACTGGGCACTGGGCTTCCTTTTTTCATGCCTAATGTAACATTCCATTTTATTTCCAGATTTCAATGGTCTTTTACAGACAATGGTCACCAAGAAAGTGTTCTAACTTGAAGGTAGGCTGATGTTAATTGTCTAGAATGCCTTGGATTCAAAGCCCTGTTTGTTGGGCCAAAATAGACCTTTACTCAGCAAAGTTAACTAGTCATTTGGATGGGACGGAAAACCCACATCCAGCCAAATGGAAGAGATCGCTTGAAGATAAAGAATATCATCCTTGATATTGTACACCTAACCATTGAATAAATATTACTTCATTTTAGTCTCAAATTCACCAACATATTGTGTTAACCAGACATTAAACGCTAATGACGGTCTGAGTTTCAACTCCCATTAACTTGAATCAGTGATGTGAATATTGGTGTTGTATATATATGTGAATGTCTATATTGTTATGTCCTGTTAATTGTGTAAATTAGTCATACAGCATGGATAGAAAACCGAGGTCCACCTGTGTACACATTAGCTTGCATATTAGCTATACAATGTCCCTTTAAAATTGCAAAGTAATTTGTAAAATGGGAGGTAATGTAGTATGATTACAAACTGTATTAAACATTGCTACAAGTTTTGATTGCGAAGGTGGTTGTGTAGTCAGAATACTTGACTCAGAACCAGAATGTTACAGTTCAAATCTCTTTTCTTAATTGTCAGGTGTGGCTTGTCCTTCATTTTGGAACCAAAAAATGAAGTCCTGTCTACAAATTCAGAAAAGATTCCTCAAGCATTGATGATTATATATAAATGAGTATTTATGTTTAATTATTGTTTGTTTTAATTTGTTCTTTACTGCATTGTAGGAGGATGGGGCTCCTAGAATTCTTTCATAATCCCTCACATGAAAAAGAGTGTGTTTAAAAAAAAAAGAATTCTGGATCCTAATGTCAAACTCACAAAGACATATATAACAAAATTTGGGACTATAAAAAAAGAAATGAAATAAGATCTGTGTTTTTTTAATGTTGTAGTTAGACACAGTAAACTAATAATTCGGTAAAATTGAAAGGTTGTTTGTATAATTACCTTGAACTAAGTAAAAAAAAAACTGATTGTAATTACTGGCACCAGAATCCATAATTCCTTCAATGGTATGAGTAGTGCCATGTATATTTAGCAATCAATTCAAAAGAAATTTTTTTCTGGAAAAGCAACTTTAACCTTTAAGAATGATCACCACATACTTGTAATGAGTCTAGGTATACCAAGCGGGATATTGAGAGACCAAGACTTTTTGGGAAAGAAAATCTATTAACCAGCAACCAAATTTGTACTTTCTCCTACGATATGACATCAGTAAGGTGTTGACAGCTCTAAGCCTGTTATATATATCTGAGTTTTAACTGATCTAATTTGCTTCAAGGTGCAAATGAAATTGTCTGGGCAAGCAAGTTTTAATAGGAAATTTAGCACGCTCTTTCTATTGATTAGATTGATTTGGGTCGTACTTGTGATGCCAAAGAGGTACTACATATTCCGCTGAACAAGAATTTACTTCTATTACTTACATATTATTTTCTCTCTTATTGCAAAGTACTGCCATATAAATGGTAATGTAATTTATTTACAATTTAATGATCACTTAGCCACCGATGAGAGAGACAGTAGACGACTGAAAAGGAATTGAAATTAAATAAACTATAGTATCTAACAGTCCAGACTGACAACCATTGAACACGTCTTTTGAATATTTTCTAACTGATATCTTAAAGATAGGCAATTTATATACAAAAGAACAGTCTTGGGTCATCATATTGCTACCTTCATTGAATTTATTTGTGATTGTGTAGAATTGTGGGGTATTCTAGATATCCAATAATGATTTGTTACTAGTGATTGGGTATCAAAAGAAATATAATATCTAGCGATATACAAAGCGACTGTGACTATAAATCACTATTGATAATAGTTTGATAATTATTGTCTATTTCTTGCTAAATTAGAATTCATAGTCTAAAACCTTGTACTTTGTGCTACAGGGGTGGGATGGTGGGTAGTTCAGCTCTGAACGTCGGTCTCATTACACTCATCCTGAACATTCAGAGACTGTCCCATTCAATCAATGTCGAAAATAATTGGAGCCACAGTCAATTTTACTGGGCAACTTTTCACTGCTAAACGAAAGGGTGTCAATCCGTGTGGACGCATGTACAATGTAAACGAACATCTTAGTGAGAAAATAAGACCTTGCTTACTTCGCTAGAGTCAGTATGAGCGACACAACACGCTGTTAAAAATACATCCCCTCCTATCAATTTACATTTTCGCCGCCATGACACTAACTGTAGGTCAACGTCCACATTCAGGAATGTCGGTCATACAAGACGAAACGAAATGTACAGGCTTTACATTGTACAGGCTTTCACATGGATTGACACCCTGTCGTTTAGCAGTGAAAAGTTGTCCAGTAAAATTGACTGTTCTCCAATTTTTTTCGACATTGATTCATGGGACAGTCCATGAACGTTCAGGGTGAGTGTAATGAGACTCCGCCGGGCCTGAGGATGCTATTGGCAGAGCCATGGTTTGTGCTTAATAGGTGTGTCCTGTTAACTTTTCACTTCCTGAATTCAACATGTTGTACACTCTTTGTTGATTTATAGGTGTGGAAAATAAGGACATTCATGGACAAAGATCTGCCTTACGAATTCACAGGCCTAGTGAATGGTAACACAGTTAGGTCAATACATAATAGGTCAATATATAGTCAAAGCATTCAATCTTTGCTATTAACTAGCAAATAAATCAATAAATTTGCAAATTAACATGAATATGGGTGCACATATAAAACGATTATTACATAGTATTGTTTGTAAGCCCCTCACCCCAACCCAAAAGATTTAGTTAGTCCTTTGCCCTTACCCAATATATTTAGATACTGTCATTATAGGAGTTGTCCCAAATATCACTGTGTATATGTTAATAGTGTTAATACACATGAAAATGTGCAAATCAATCTACAGAATGTGAAAATAATTGCCAAGATTTCTTGAACAGTTTATGTGCCTCTGATGAAAAGTCTTCCTTTATTGTGTGGCCTGTAAAAAATAACTATGATGGCAGGTTTTCAAAATCCTTATCAAAAATGATAATTGAAACAAAGGTAGACCTGATAAGATGCCATGTGCACATGATTTATCATAAAAGGAGAACTCTAGTCATTGCAGAGTTATGTTTTGTTAAAGATACATTATGTAAGATTTAGATTAGAACTAGCCGTTCTTGCTATAATATAGTTGGAAAGTAGATAATGTAAAATGAATAATTTGAAAATTTCATTCCAATTACTCTATTGCAAGCGAAGATATTAGCCTTTGAAGGTTTGACAGACGTGTGCAATAATTTCAACCACTGACCTGATTGATCGAAGCTATGTCTCGTTCCTCCATATTTGATTAAATCAAAGTATCTCTGAACCGTTTCAATCTATTTAATATCGGAGAAATCTTATGATTAAGGCCTGGGTCAGCTAACTAATGTCCAATTAATACTTTAGAAAACCTTTCAGGCCTAAAGAAAGACCTGCAATAGGCAGATTTAGCTCTTGCATAATGCATGTTTAATTAAAGACAAAATAATTAGAAAATCTGCAGTGGTTAGAGACAAGTTCAGCTTTAAAAAAGCCTAGAGAATTACTTGCTAAAAAACCTGACTGTTTTTAAAAAGTATTATCAACTTTTTTTTTATTAAATTAAGTTGAAAACTTGTTAACAGCATCTCACACAGAATTACACAGTTTTATTCACTAAAATATATCTGGGATTGTTCCTTTAACTGTACACTATTATTTATGGATCAAGATTCTGTAGTAGCTATAACACAGCTAGAGAAATATTTTGACTTGGGTCGAATCCTTGTACAAAAAATGTATCAGGCTGTCCAACAAATAAGATAAAGAAAAAGTGTTACTGAAATTTACTTGTAGGAATTCTTTGCATATTTTGTCAGTAAGTACATCTGTTTTAAGAAATGGAGTGAGTAAGACAGTCTATTATATAATGCGAAGTTAAATGGGCCACTGACTGGTAAGCCAAATAAATTGATGAAGTGTGAATCCTAACAATCCTTTTCTCCTGTAATAAAGAACTGGATTGATTTAAACAATATAAGTCAGTCAACTTGTTCTTTAAACATTTTCTTAATACCTTGAAAGTTTATATCCATCTCTCAAAATCATAAAATCTCTCATATAACTTAGAATTTAGTCAAGTTTGCTTTTTATGTTTTATTTTTAGTGAGAGATGGAAAGTCAAGAATTAAAGGAGCTAAATCGCTAATATTTGGGACCTAGAAATTGACACAGATGGAATGCAACACATTTAATAATGTAATCTGAATATATATTAACTAATCTGAACATATATAAACTTGATTTACTTTCAATCATTTCCGATTTTACTCTAATTTCAGATTAGTTATGTTCTTCGAAATATGCCAGAAGTCTCAATCAAATGACAATCTCAAGTGTTATTCTAGTCTATTTCGTATGCTCTCCAGATAAGAATATGCCGTCACCATTTGCCATGACTTGTGGACTAGCCTCGTTCTTTGGGTCCCTTGTTACAAATGCCGCTACTTTAAATCCAAGTTGATACTGTCACATCATTCATATAACAGTACTGGCAGATATTGTTTGCAAGATAGAGTATGCTTACTCTTTCTAGAACATCATAATATTCTTTATGATTCTTAGGGTTTTTTTGCATGTTAGTATGATTACAGGAATGTCATATTGGGACTAACATATGGTATACTTTGATTTCAATATTTCATTCAACAATGAGGAAAACAGAGTATCCACAGAAAACCTACAAGAATTGATTGAAATATCATGTATATAAATTATTTTATTTTGGATAAAAAAGTGTCAGAACTATATTTATATTCATATTTATCTCTTTTGGGCCAATTAGTATTCACATTGAAACTAGGAAGCAAAGTTAATATGAGATAGAAAACACATTGGTGTATCAGAATGCTAATTCCTTTTAATAAAAAGTAATAAACGGATTGTTTATTGCACTATTTCTCAAAACATCATCAAAATGACAGAAGTATCATGTTGTTTGTATGGAAGGATTTTAAATCCTGCTGTGGTACCAGGGCCGGTTTAAGTTCCACAGAGGCCATAGGATCTTTCTGAAACTTTGACCTACTTCCCCAAAAATGGGGTGCAAACATTAATTAAATATATTTTCAAAACGTTTTACGAATTCAAAATCAACGAATTTTACGAACGACAAAATTGACAATGCATAGTCGTTTTTTTGAGCAATTTACTCATTTTTTTTCTTTGAGTACCCTGAAAAAAATAATTTTCATCTGCAGCTTCGGATTTTTGAATTCCGAAAATTCGTCGCTGTGATTTTGAACCGGAAGTTGATACCAACTTGGGGGTAATGGCAGTAGACTTTTCAAGAAAATTGTTTGGGTGGGACGAAATACTTTTAGCAATTCATCGGTTTAGGGTTTCTGAATTATATGTCAGGTAGGTAATGGTATGGTTGTGCCATTTGAGAAAATTAGAATTCAATTTGCGTGGAGCCATATATTGGCCTTTTAAAACATCAATTATTTAATATCAAAAATACAGAGAACTGTGTACCGTATATAAAAAAGCAAGACAATACTGTTTGTCAAGTGGTTTATTCTTCAGTCATACAGGTACAATTGGTACAATTAACCTAAGCATTTAACATCTGGGAATCTCAAAGATACTTAATGACATTCTAACCTTGTTTTCTGAAATTCCTTAAAAGACATAGTTGTCATGATGTTATGAAGAGCACCCCCAATTTTCACCTCCATACAGATAATTTGTTACACATGTAGATTCTTTTCAAATAAATTTATGTAAAACTAATGCAGAAAGAGGTCAAATGCGCCGCAATAATCTTTTCTTAACCTAGACAGGCCCATATCCTTTTCTCTGAGTTGTTTGCGGCCATTTTGAAGAGCGCCCTCATCATTTTAGATCTTCATTAAATGTGTGGTACATAATAATGAAGATGCTTTGTGAATAACTCTAATCACAATTAGTGCAAAATGTGACCATTGCGTGGCCTAATAAATGCTTATTAGAAGATAGGTTGCCAGGCAACGAAACATACGCCCACAGCAGCTAAATCGTCCGGGCAGTCAACAAGGGTTGTCGCATATTTTTACTTTTTTCGGTTATGAAACATTTGTAATACACTAAAATCTGATTAGAATTTGTTTGCTTTTTATAAAGTTTTGCCCCACGCTAACAATTGGTATACGAAACATTTAATATCATGGATTACACTAATCAGTTATCAAAATTCATTGAAAATCAAAATACTTGTTCGTTTCAACACCTTAAACTTTGTGTATCAATCTGAAGTCAATCGGATGATAAGTTTGGCCTCTATAGTGTCACAAGATTTTTTGAAGTGATCAAGGGAGATAACTCTGGCAGTCATTATTTGAAATCGCTGAAAATCAATAGGCATCTTCGTCTTATGACCTTAAACACTGTGTATAAATTTAAAGTCAATCGGATATTAACTTTGACCTCTAGAGTGTCCACAAGATTTTTTGAAGTGATCAAGGGCCATAAGTCTGGTAGTTATTATGGGAAATCGCTGAAAAACAATAGGCTTCTTCGTCTCATGACTGTAAACACTGTGTATAAATTTAAAGTCAATCGGATGTTAACTTTGGCCTCTAGAGCGTCCACAAGCAATGACGACGGACGGACAGTGGCAACGACAATATATACAGTTTATCTACGTTTTTTGGTAGCCATGTGAAAAGTGCTCTCACTTTTTATCATTCTGAAGAGTCTGGAATACAATCTAAGCTTCTTTGGGAATAACTCTAATGATAACTAATGCAAAAAGTTATCTAACATGCATCATTGTTACTTACTTAACCCATATAGTCACTATATATATGAGATTTTGGCGGCCATTTTGAAAAAGGTTCAGGATATGGCCTGTTTACCTCATATATTCTTGTTCAGAATAAAAAACTGGTCCAGAAAAACCACATGAGAATTTCTACCTCTCCAAGTGGCACCTCCCTCAATTTTAACCCTGACTATATATACTATTCAAAAAAAGTAGGGGATATTTGATTTTGGGGGCATAATACTAAAATATGCAAATGACTACGAAAAAAGTCACTATAGAACCTAACAGAAGAAACATTTCCAGTTACATGTGACGCCCAAACGCACCAATAGCTACCGCATGGAATGCATGGGATGCTTGGGATCATCATGGGGGTCCAACCCAAGATTTGCACGACTCTGACTTTGAATGTTACAGTCATTGTGGCATTGAATTCCACGGTGGAAACATCAGTTTAATTGTTTTAGTGACCAGAAAACAAATTTTGATATGCGTCGGCTTACCCAAAATGAAAGGTTACGTGCCCTTGGCATGCTACAGATCGGCACAACACAGGCGGTTGTGGCGCGGACGATGAATGTTTCTCAGTCTGTCATAAGCAGGCTATGGTCCAGATACTGTGATACACAATCTGTACAGGACAGACCACGCCCAGGTCGACCAAGGGCGACAACTCAAGCCCAGGATCGATTTATCCGTACCTTGGCCTTGAGAAATCGTGTCATCACAGCAAATCAGATCAGCGCTCTTCTTCAAACAGACACTGGTTTGAGAGTGAGTGGCCAGGCGATTCGGAATTGACTGCATAGGGGTCACCTTCGCGCCCGACGTCCTCGCGTGATCCCTTGTTTGAGAGATCATCACATTCAGGCAAGACATCGTTGGTGTGGGATCGTCAACACTGGGATAATCGACGCTGGAGCAATGTGATGTTTTCAGATGAGTCAAGGTTCACTGTTGATTTTTTGGACAGACGTAGGGGGGTGTGGCGTCGTCGAAACGAGCGCTTCCAAGACGTTAACGTCATCAGACAGGATCGATTTACAGGTGTTTCTGTTATGGTGTGGGGAGGCATCACTGTTGCTGGAAGAACGGCTTTACATGTTGTTGCAGGGCGTGTTATAGGCCAATACTACCGGGACAACATCTTGGCAGTCCATGCTGTGCCGTTCGCATGACGTCATGGCCGCCGTTTCATCTTCCAGGATGACAACGCAAGATGTCACAGGGCCAGGATCGTTACAGGTTACCTCCAACAACAGAACATCATCACATTACCTTGGCCAGCACTGAGTCCCGACCTCTCCCCCATCGAGCATGTCTGGTTACGTCAACGTCAACAACGTCCTGCTGCGTTGCAACAGGAATGCGACAATCTGGACCAAAATGACCTTAGACGTCTCATTAGGTGTATGCCACGTCGGATCAATGCTTGTTTGGCATTGGCAAACAGAGGAGGATTTACCTGTTACCGACTTTGTTGTGATGCTGTGGTAACTTTGCTGTTTGACCCCGGGTATCATTTTACCCTTATAATGGTCAGTCTGTGCCTTACTTAGTCTAACGATCATTTGGAATATATCGATGAATGTGAATTTCATTTCATTTTGTCATTTGTTTCTTCGTCAGTTTCATTAGGTGACTTTAATAACAATTAAAAATCAAATATCCCCTACTTTTTTTGAATAGTTATATTACCCTCAATGGTGAATCTTAATAGAAATGCTTGATATTTACTGTCATCAATTGCTAAGGATTTTTGCTTTGTTTGGATTAGTAATTTTCAATCACTTTTTATACGCCCACATTTTCATGTGGACGTACTATGTCGTCGCCCCTGTCCGTCCGTCCGTCCGTCCGCCCGTCCACAATTTGTTTGTGGACTCTCTACAGGTCACAATTCTTATCTGATTTTGACGAAACTTGAAATATAGGTTTATCCCCATAAGATCTCGGCTGCTTTCGATATTGGCATGTATCGGATCAAAATTTCATGGATTATGGCCCCTGATTGTACGAAAAATCACGTTTTTAGCTTGTGGACCCTATAGAGGTCAGAATTTTGAACCGATTGTGATGAAACTTGACATGCATGTTTATAACCCCAAAATCTTGGTTCCTTTCGATATTTACGCCCATCGGATCGTAACTTCCTGAATTATGGCCCCCGATTGTCCGAAAAATCGCCCTTTTTAGCTTGTGGTCCCTCTGGAGGTCAAAATTATTATCCGATTTAAAAAAACGTTTGGTTATATCACCGTTACATGGTAATGAAGGTTGAGTTCAAATTTCGTGAAAATCGGACCAAAATTGCCATACAAAATGGCCGCCGTTTGTACGCGAATAGTGTGAAAATATGTTATATCAAGGTTGTGGACCCTATAGAGGTCACAATTTTGAACCGATTTTGATGAAACTTGACATGTAGTTTACAACCCAAAGATCTTGGTTCCTTTCGATATTTGCACCCATCGGATCGTAACTTCCTGAATTATGGCCCCTGATTGTCCGAAAAATTGCCCTTTTTAGCTTGTGGTCCCTCTGGAGGTCAAAATTATTATCCGATTTAAAAAAACGTTTGATTATATCACCGTTACATGGTAATGAAGGCTCAGTTTGAATTTCGTGAAAATCGAAACAAAATTGACAGACAAAATGGCCGCCGTTTGTACGCGAATAGTGTGAAAATATGTTATTTCAAGGTTGTGGACCCTATAGAGGTCACAATTTTGAACCGATTTTGATGAAACTTGACACGCATGTTTATAACCCGAAGATCTTGGTTCCTTTCGATATTTGCGCTCTTTGATTCGTAACTTCCTGAATTATGGCCCCGATTGTACGAAAAATCACCCTTTTTAGCTTGTGGTCCCACTTGAGGTCAAAATTATTATCCGATTTAAAAAAACGTTTGATTATATCACCGTTACATGGTAATGAAGATTGAGGTAAAATTTTGTGAAAATTGGACCAAAATTGACAGACAAAATGGCCGCCGTTTGTACGCGATAAGTGTGAAAATACGTTATATTAACATTGTGGACCCTATAGAGGTCACAATTTTGAACCGATTTTGATGAAACTTGACATGCATGTTTATAACCCAAAGATCTTTGTTCTTTTCGATATTTGAGCCCATTGGATCGTAATTTCCAGAATTATGGCCCCTGATTGTCCGAAAAATGACCTTTTTTAGCTTGTGGTCCCTCTGGAGGTCAGAATTATTATTCCATTTAAAAAACCGTTTGATTATATCACTGTTACATCGTAATGAAGGTTGAGGTCGAATTTCGTGAAAATCGGACCAAAATTGACTGAAAAAATGGCTGCTGCTTGTACGCGAACAGTGTAAAAATATGGTATATCAAGGTTGTGAACCCTGTAGAGATCACAATCTTCATTCAATTTTGATGAAACTTGAAACACATGTTTACAACTTAACAATCTTAGTTCCTTTCGATATTTGTGCATATCAGATTGTAACTTCCTGAATTATGGCCCCTGATTGTACGAAAAATGACCTTTTTTTTAACTTGTGGTCCCTCTGGGGTCAGAATTATTATCCCATTTAAAAAAACGTTTGATTATATCACCGTTACATTGTAATGAAGGTTGAGGTTGAATTTCGTGAAAATCGGACCAAAATTGACAGCTGTTCTTGTCAGGCCATCCATCCTTCATCACTAACAAGGGGAAACCACGCCAGAAAATCTAGATGAACTTTGTCACCCAATACAGGGATCAAACACCCAACCTCAAGGCTACTGAGCCAGCATCTTACCCACTTAGCAACATGATCCCCAGTCGAATTTGAAGCCTACTGAAATGAACCTTTATAACCCAAAGATCTTAATTCATTTCGATATTTGCACATATCAAATTCTAACTTAATGATGTAGGAAAAATCACTTTCGGTATTGCTTGTTCTCTAACCATCTCTCGAAAATGTGGGCGTATCCTGCCTGGCAGTGCCAGCCTATCTTTTCTTCAAGTTAATGTTATGGAGCAAACCAACTTCAAAACTCAATATCTCAGCCATTTGAGAAGATAATTGCATATGTCACACACTAATTTTAAACTCTTTGTATACAGAATTAAACTTAAAAGGCTCAATACCACTCTTGCGCCAGTGTACTATATATAGTAACTTTACGTTATGTTATTAGTATGCTCATGCCTGTTTGCCGAAAGCTTCTCTGGCATGCGCACTGAGTATCCCGCCATTGGATAACGCCTTATTGTACACGTCTGTTGAATACAAGTCTAATACTTTCATTTACGAGTTGTGTTGTGTTTGTGGTATTGTGAATGGTCTTTACTGACGTGGTGGCTGTGTCGGGAGACGAAGATACTCAAACCAGTGAGAAATCAACCGTACCTTACATCATAAAAGTAAAACTAACGCTCACAACATCAACCTCAAGCAGACGACAAAATACAGGTCGTGAATAGACACAACTCACCATTTAAGTGATAAGTATTGTCTCGTATTATTTTATAATGAGTGCGACATCAAGAGCCCCAAAACAGTGGTCACTCACAGAGAATGAAACATTTACGTCATTCGAAGCTTGGCAGGCCAATTTATTGTACATATTAGCTCTTGATGAACATTTCACACCATTTCTCTCTCCTAACACCACGTGGTACAAAAAGTCTGCGGCAATCCTAACCGCGGCTTTCAAGATGACGGAGAAAACATTAGAGCCGCCCAACGCAAAACTGCCACACAGAAACTACATAGTTTAGAGCTCCTACTGGGGCAGATTGCCAATTACGCTCCCGTTATTTCACGTAACACAATCATACGTAATTCAACCTCATTACCCAGCATTTGGCAGGTCCTCAGACTCCATTACGGATTCCAGACCACAGGCGCCCACTTTCTGGACTTCAATGATATCCGCCCGAAACCCGAAGAAAGACCTGAAACCCTTTACCAATGCATTATGTCATTTGTAGAAGATAATCTACTCCGTCTGGACTCTGGCCTTAGTCACCATGGTGAAGCGATAACTATAGACGAAGAGCTTACGCCCACCTTAGAAAACTTTGTTGTGCTTATTTGGCTCAAGTTAATACATAACGGCTTACCCCGCTTAGTGAAACAAAAATATGGCACCGAACTCCGCTCACGCACTTTTGCCTAAATTAAACCTGAAATATCCCAGGCCCTAGACTCGTTAATAGATGAACTAACACACAACGATGACGTCCAAATAAACAGAGCACGTCAAAAGATCAGCTACAGACCAATGCGGCCTTCAACCCCAAAAATATGTCCATTATGCAAACAAGCCGGCCGACCTAACTATACTCACAATCTGAGCTTATGTACCTATCTACCTGAAAGTGACCGTAAATTTCTATCCAGAGCTCGCTTAATTGCTGCCGAAGACGAAGAGGTTACACCGGACGTTACCCAGGAACCAGGTAAAATCTTACACACATCTACTACCGATACCATCATTCCACGGGCTACTATTTCCCGTGTTGGTGTTTTAAAGTCGCCTTACTTCACTGCATATTACCACCATTACACAGTTCGTCTAACTCTAGATTCAGGTGCTGAGATCAACATGGTTCGAACATCCTTAGCCAAACACATCCAAGCTTCTATTATTCAAAGTCAACAAAAAGCCCTTCAAGCAGATGGGAAAAGTCCACTCTCCGTTTATGGCGAAACCCATTTAACACTTACCCGAAATGGCATCAATCTTACACTTGATGCTTTAGTTGTTGATGACCTCGAAGTCGATATCCTTGCTGGAACACCATTTCTATCACACAATGATATTGCCCTTCGACCTTCCAAAAACCAGATCGTACTAGGAAATGATATCCTTATTACGTATGAGACCAGTTCTTCAGTGCCATCATCATGCTCAACAAGACAATCAGTAGCCCATATACTCAGAGCCTCATCTAACACCACCATCTGGCCAAACGATTACGTAGAAATAAAGATACCCCCATCTTTAACTGATATACCTTGCCTAGCAGTTGAACCACGCCTAGAGTTCAAACGCCCTCTTAACCCTTGGCCGCAAGCCTGTTTGATTGAACCAGTTGGCGACACAATTCGCTTAGTCAACTCTCATTCTGAGCCTGTCATCATAAAGAAACATGATCACATATGCCAAGTCCTGCCAACAATGTCACCGCCATTATCCGCACCTACCATTGACTCCTTACCTGCCCGTTCTACAACTCCACCTGTGTCTCACGTATACCTTCAAAACATCACCATAGACCCTCACTGTTTGCTCCCCACTACCATACGCCAAGACTTCGTCCAACTACACCAAGACCTCCATAATGTCTTTAATCCTCTTATCGAAACATACTACAATGCTGTTGGACCCATTGAAGCTGTTGTTAATATGGGACCTGTACAACCACCACAGCATAAAGGACGAATGCCCCTGTATCCTAAATCCAAACTAAATGACCTTCAACAAAAGTTCGATGAATTAGAACAACTTCATGTACTAGAAAAACCTGAAGACGTAGGAGTTGTTGTTGAGTACTTAACCCTTGTGGGTGCACGTGGTGAGAATCACATAGCAGGTAACAAGGGGTCCGTATGGACCCCAGTTGTAATTCAAAGTTTTTACGTACAGATGTATTTGAATTTAAAAGCAGCGGTTAAGTTTTTATTTGCATTTATATTTGACAACTGAAAAACAACTAAATTATTATACAAAAACATTTAAGTGATATTTTGAACAGATTTAATAATACTCACAAAATTCCTACTTTGTGTACTATGTTATAACGAGGTTAAATGGCGATTCACGCTTGATACAAAAACCATGGAATTTTTTGAATTCATCATTTAATTTTTGGTATTTGTAACATGCAGATGTTGAAAGAGAGAATAGTCTGGCATACGCAATATGGTATCAGGCAGCAAACACATTAGCAAAATTCCTACTGCGAGTTGTAAGTTTGGGGTCCGATTGGACCCCTTGTGCCCTACAAGCGTTGGGCCTGTTTGGCATGTGACATAACTCTTCATGTGGGAAGCAGATGAATACCGATCTATTCGCTATGTTTAAAAATATATTGGAGACAAAGTCACTAAATTTCAGAAAGCAGTGCCCAGTAGTTATAACAAAACACTATAAAACAAGTGCATGGGGTCCACGGAGACCCCACGTGCACCGACAAGGGTTAAACCCATCATTCCTCATCTCTAAACCAGGAGGTGGCCATCGACTAGTAACCGTGTTTGGTGAAGTGGGTCAATATAGTAAACCTCAACCATCACTTATGCCCAACGTACAATCAGCTCTTCAAGTAATAGGACAGTGGCATTACATTATCGTCTCTGATTTGACCAAAGCCTTCTACCAGATCCCACTATCCAAGCAGTCTATGAAGTATTGCGGCATCGTCACTCCTTATAAAGGTGTTCGCGTATATACCCGCACTGCAATGGGAATGCCTGGATCCGAAACTGCCCTAGAGGAACTTAATTGTCGTGTGTTAGGCCACTTATTAGAAGAGGGTATCGTCACAAAGCTAGCCGACGATCTCTATTGTGGAGGAGACACCCCTGAACAACTTCTAAGTAACTGGGCTCGAACTCTAAAAGCTCTCCACCAGTCTAATCTGCGATTATCAGCCAGTAAAACCATTGTAGCTCCTCAAAAAACAACTATACTCGGGTGGATTTGGAAGATGGGGACCATATCAGCCACACCTCATGTCGTCTCGACCCTTAGTACTGCATCCCGCCCTACCACGGTAAAGGGCTCCGCGTATAAGGTCTTGGCCAGAGTACTACCTGGGTGCTCCAACTTCCTTACTCCCCTTGAGAATGCCATTGCTGGAAAAGAATCTAAGGCAGCAATTCCATGGGATGAACCACTGCAAACTTTCTTTTCTAAGGCACAGACTCACTTAATTTCCCATAAAACTATTCACCTCCCAAGGTACAACGACAGGCTATGGATTGTAACAGATGGGTGCGTCAGGGACCCTGGTATTGGAGCCACACTATATGCTCAACGCCAAACTAAAGAAACACCAAGTCACCTGGTTACCATGTGAGATAGAAGCCCTCTCTATCACAGCTGCCATTCGTCACTATGCGCCTTACATCATCCAATCCATTGCTCGTTCCACAATACTCACTGATAGCAAGCCATGTGTCCAAGCATACCAGAAGTTATGCCGCGGACAGTTCTCTGCCAGCTCTAGAGTGACCACATTCCTTTCAACTGCTAGCCGTTATCAAGTCACCATACTTCACCTTTCTGGCAGTGCTAACACTTCTTCTGACTTCGCCAGCAGAAATGCACCTGAATGCTTAGAACCTTTATGCCAGATACGTAGCTTCATCAACACCATCGACAACTCAGTGGTATGTAATATCTCCGCACAGGATGTCATCAGTGGCCAATGCTCCGTACCATATTCATCTCGGCATGCCTGGTTGTCCCTACAACACGACTGCCCTGATCTGCGACGGGTTCACGCCCATTTAACACAAGGCACTCGTCCATCGAAAAAAGCAACTGACATTAAGGACGTGAAAAGATATCTACGACTAGTAAACATCGCCAAAGATGGTCTACTCATTGTGCCAAAAGAAGAACCATTATCTGCTACAACAGAACGAATCGTTGTTCCTCGATCTATTGTTCATGGGTTATTGACTTCTTTACATCTTAAGTTCGGTCACCCATCCGCACACCAGTTAAAACTTGTCTTCCTTCGTAAATTCTACGCCTTAGATCTAGACTCCGCCATTGACCATATTGCACAAGGTTGTCACCTATGTGCTTCACTTCAAAAGGTACCAACCAATCTGGTCGAACAAAGTTCCTGTCCACCTCCTGGCACAATTGGTGTAAATTTCGCTGCCGATGTCATCAAATGATATCGTCAGTATGTCCTCTTATTACGAGAAACTGTTACATCCAAAACCACAGCATGTCTTGTCGACAATGAACAAAAAGCAACTCTGAAGTCAGCTCTTGTACAGTTATGTCTTAACTTTATACCCCTGAACAACCAGAAAATAACAATCCGTGTTGACCCGGCACCAGGCTTCGTTGGATTAGTAGACGACGCTCTGTTGCAAACATACAACATTCATCTTGATATTGGACGCCATAAAAACATAAACAAGAATCCTGTAGCAGAGAAGGCCATTTCGGAATTTACAGATGAACTACTCAAGTATGATCCACATTGCATGGCACTCACCCCTTTAAAGATAGCCATCGTTTGTTCTCGTTTGAATTCTCGCATACGTCAACGTGGTCTTTCCTCAAGGGAGATGTTATGTTTGCGTGATCAGTTTTCTCATGAACCTATCACAGTTTCTAATCAACAACTTATCCATGACCAATCTCATCTACGCTCTATTAATCACCCTTACAGTTCAAAATCTAAGGCACATGGTAAAGGAACACCTCCGCTCGCTGAACTCAAAGTTGGAGATTTAGTATACCTCTACTCAGATTACAGCAAGAAAGCTGCTCGTGACCGCTACATTGTTGTTTCTATTACCAAAAACTGGTGTAACATTCAAAAGTTCACTAGCACTCAACTACGATCGAAGGTCTACACTGTTAAAGTGTCTGAATGTATTAAGGTTCCAGAACACCAATTTTCGCAAAATCCTCATGACGTTATCTATCCTGATGACGACAATGATAGTTCATGTAATGAGTTCCAGAATATACCTCCTGAAATTTTTGTCCCACCAGAACCGACAGACACACCACTCATAACGCCACCGAATGACACTACCCACAATATACCGAACTCCGGAACTCCAGTCGTACAAGCAGACGATATTTTACGCCGGTCCACACGTCATAAAAACTTACCAGAACATTTAAAAGACTTTGTGGTTGAACTTTAATTTTAACATTTGATTTCATGTCTCAAATTGCCAACCATAATTTTGTATTTCTTATCACTTCCTTACTTAATATAAAAAAAAAGAAGAGAAAAGTGATTACGCCAGTGTACTATATATAGTAACTTTACGTTATGTTATTAGTATGCTCATGCCTGTTTGCCGAAGGCTTCTCTGGCATGCGCACTGAGTATCCCGCCATTGGATAACGCCTTATTGTACACGTCTGTTGAATACAAGTCTAATACTTTCATTTACGAGTTGTGTTGTGTTTGTGGTATTGTGAATGGTCTTTACTGACGTTGTTGTAACTGAATAATATATATCTCACAGTCTTTATTCTGGTCAACAAATTGTATTATTTTACAATATTCCAATTAATTGATGATACAAATTTCATCTTAACACACCTAATTTAAAAAATTGGAAAAATTCAACTAAATGATTTGAAAAACCTAACGTAAACCTTTTCAAATGTAACTTTGTTTTTAACCCTCTGGACAAATAAAATATGATGTAATGGATTATTTGCTCAACAGGTAGGACACTTAAACATCTTGTACTTAGAATAAGGCTATTTTTTATTTTCTGGAGTTGCCAAGCCAGCAAGGGTGTTATTGTCCCTTTAATGCATCGATGTGATCTCAATCTTTTACCCATCTGATTCATTTAGAGAGAGCTGATATGCATACTGCTGGAGATGCATTTAAAACTGAAAATTATGGCATATAAGACTGGATAAGGTACTCCTGTAAAAAATATCAAGTGTAAATGATCCCTGGGCAGTTGAAGAAATGAAGCAGTCTCTGCATGATATTTTTAACCCCTCACATTGCACCTGTAAACATATTGATAGGAAATTACCATATGTTAGTCTAAAAATCATTCCATTCCATTACTAGCTGGGTTTGGTCATTGGTGACCCTTTCGATGATAAGGTCTGTCATGAAGTCGTGTCAAGATTTCATTCCCAGTGGTCAGTCCAACTTTGTGGGGTTTATTCGGGTTGTCTGGTTCCATTAAATTAACTGGTGAAGAATTGAGGACAATTGAATTATTGAAATAAAGATAAATCATGTTAGTTCTGAAATGACTGTTTAAGTATGTATTGAGTGGAGTTCAACCCCATCTCCCCCTCCCAAAAAACATTGTCAACCATGTGAATTCCTTAAACATATCAGGAGTGGCATTAGATGTTCTAGCAAATGTAAGGACAGCCTGTCACCTGTCACTGATTAGAACAAAATTTCTGGTTCTGGAATGTAACCTATGGGAAATAAAATATAGATGCAACATATGTATGCTATGTACAATTTGAATGGAAACAATATCTTCTGGATATTATGATTTATTATTATTGAATACACAAATTATTCTACCACAGCTTTTCAATTTATTGTATAGGAAACATTGACACCTTAAAAATGCTTGAATGAAGATTATTCCATTAGTTGGTCCCCATGGAGTAAAAATAATAGAGGAAAACAGCTCGGTATGACTCCTATATCCATCATCTATGACACCTGGTATTCTCTATGCCATATATCATAATCATAACTATATAAACACTATAGCAGACTATAACATAAATATTATACTACTCTTAAGTCACCTCCCACTGAGCCGTTGTGTTGGCACAAACAACTGTCTTTACAAAACAAGAAATACAGCACAAATAAACCAGGACCAAACAAATACAAGGCTAGTTTAGCTGTGGAAGTAATTCCAAACTTAACTGACCTAATATGTCCTTGACTCCTAAGGGAGCATTTTTTATGCAATGTTAATGTATTCAGTGTATCAAAAGTTTTCTTTCTGTATTCGTTATCTAGTAGCGTTCATGTATTTGTTTACGCAGTTGTTCCAATCACGACAAGAGATCGTCAAATGATCTGTATATCAACTCACTAAAGTAATTTGGGTAATGCAGCCGACATCAGCAATCTGAATCCCATCCACTTTAAATGTATGTTAGATCTTATGTACAGTGTAAAACATCAGAACAAAATAAAGATATAATTCACACTTCTTACTTGTTCTTTTCATCTTCCTAATAAGATTTAAACAAATTTAGGGAAAGTTAATACAACAAAGTTATGTCGATATGACTTGATGTTACCACAATGTAAACATGGTCTAACTAATTTACACATAGCTTTGTGTTCACTTCACATTTTAATAATTTTTTTATAATTTGCCACCATTTAACCTTGTATTATTAAATTCTATTTCTCTTAATGGCCTTTTCTTACTATATAGCACCAAGGAACTATTTCGTTGAATTTATTATACTTGTTATGTATCTAACTCTTGTTTGACCCACATATAGTTGACCTACATGTGTTATGTATCATGGGGGGTCGGGGTGGCCTAGTGGTCTAGAGTGCCGCGCTTCCACCTATAGCTGGCCGGTCACCTCTGGCTTGCGGCAGTGGTTTCGATCCCTGGTGTGAGCGTATGTGGCATGGAGATAGGGGCGCCTTCTCAACCTCGTGGGTTTTCTCCGGGCACTCCGGTTTCCTCCCACTGCTAAAGACCTCTACGCACAAGCGAATTATTGAAATAAAATTGAAACCATATGTTAGTCCAAAAATGACCTAGTTTGTGTCGAGTGGACGTTAAACCCTATCTCTCTCTCTCGAGATCTCTCGTTATGTATCATATTATATTAATAAATATTATTAAAGGTATTATAATAAAATACTATATACTATTCCATTTTTGTCAGGAGTTATTTTTATGTATTTTGTGAGTTTTGAGGCAAGTTGATTGGTTGTTTGACCTATATAATTACCGCCCTTTCTTTTACCAAAACTTTGTGGAATTGCCATGGAATGTATGTAGTTAGCGTCAGTAGAGAAAATTCCTTTGTTCTATAAAGACGCGTTTCATGTCACTCTTATTATACCCATTATTTTAGGGTTTATATACATATCATGTTATAATTACTCTCATTTTGTATATATTAGAAGAGTTTGTATGTATTTGGAACCTTGTTAGGTAATATTTTAAGACCGATATTTCGATTATTCTGTTCTTGTCTGTTCGTTCAACTTACCACAGTTTTCGGATGTAACATACTGTTGACGAAAAAGGGTGTTGAATAACGCCAATGTCTGCTTATATTAGTACAATATTTTCAAATAATGCACCACAGGGTCTCAAAGTACCAGCCAAGAAGTTGTTTGTGAATTGTACAGATTTTGGAATGTTGTATGGCATAGCATCAACAAAAGTTTTCAGTGGATAAATTTCTGTACACAATCAAAAGTTAAAGGTACATTATGTAAGATTTAGAGTTGGCCATTTTTACTATAATATTTCAAATATATATATAGAGAGAAATGGGGTTTAACGTGCACTCGACACAAACTAGGTCATTTCGGGCCTAAATTTCAAATATCGAATATATTAATGAATATATTTAAAAATTTCATTCAAATTACTTTATTCTAAGCCAAATTATCATAATTTGTGGTGTTGACAAGATATGTGCATGGATTGTTTATTATCATAACCACATTACTAGTATATTTGAGACTTGGCCTCGCTTTAGCATTTTTGAATTAAATTATTAAATGACCAACCTTTTGTAATCTACTTTAAGTCAGACCAATCCAATGACCTTGAGAGTTGCCTATGATCTTGACTAATTAATGATTTCTGTAACATTTAAGGCCTAAAGAGAAACCTGTAATAGGCAGATTTAGGTCTTGAATAATATAGCTTTAATAATAGTGACTGGATTCCCGGGAAGGGCCCCTTTAATTCTTAACTTACCCACGGCGACTTTTGTCGACATCTGAATTATGGCCCCTGATTGTACTCAAAATCGCCTTTTTTAGCTTGTGGTCCCTCTGGAGGTCACAATTATTATTCGATTTTAAAAACTGTTTGATTGTATCACCGTTACATCGTAGTGAAGGTTGAGTTCAAATTTCGTGAAAATCAGACCAAAATTGTTGTCCAGACAAAATGGTCGCCACTTGTACGTGAATAGTGTAAAAATATGGTATATCAAGGTTGTGGACCCTGGAGAGGTCACAATTTTAATCCAATTTTGATGAAACTTGAAATGGATGTTAATAACCGAAAAAGATTTTGATATTTTCACATATCGCATTGTAACTTCATGAATTATGGCCCTTGATTGTAAGAAAAATCACTTTCTTTTTAGCTTGTTCTCTATCCATCTCTTGAAAATGTGGGCGTATCCTGCCGGGCAGCTGCTGGTCCCAAATTTTTGCTAAGTATCTGATGAGTTTATAAAGTTTTACAAATGTTTGCTTTTGTATATTATAATACCTTCTCAGCACCAAATGCAATCAACAAAATCATACATCTGCTCTGTTTGACTGCAGGTGTTAAATTATTAAATGTTCTGAATTGGTCTTACTGATCGAGTCAGAGGTGTTGATTGTGGCCCGTGCTATTCTGGTGAATGTGATTTGTTTACTATTTACACTGCAAGCTGGATTTAGCAGACAAATAACAATGAGGATATTTTGAACAAATATATTTACTAAATGGTGAACTTGAGGAAACGAGAAAGATTATTTGGATAGGGTATTTTGTTTTTGAAGGATAGAAGGTGGGAGTTAAGAAAGGTAAGACTATTATTAGAGGTCACACTTAAAAATATAGTAGTTTGTTTGCTTTGGTGTCTGTGGTCAACACATGCCAAATCCAGAAAACATGTGCTGGAAAAGGGAGGCTATTGTTGGTATATTATGATAGGTCACATGTAAAAAGACAGCAAAGCAATCCATTTGTTCCTGTGTCTGCAGTGAACAGATGTCAAATCAACAACACAAAATAGTTCCAGAGGAGACAGATTTGACAAAAGTACAAAATGTGATGAAAAAGAGATACCAGTGACCATCTATCTTAAGTGACCATGCCAAATCCAGATGAGAACAAAAGTGACTTAAGACAAAATGTGGAGGAAAAAGTATGACTGTCGCCAGTACAATTAGAATGAACAAACAATTCACACTTCCCCACCTCCACACCATAACCTTAACATAGTCAAATAAGTGGTGGGATCAGGGACAGATTTAGACAATGACTATTTTTATAGGGGCTGCAGCCCACATGTCTTTGCCAGCTGGGGGAATTTGCGATATTTTGTGAACAGTTGCTATACTTTAATTCAGTTGCTCCACAAATAAAAATAATCTTTAAATATCTTTTTAAAAAGGGTCCAGTTAATATACTGTACATATATATTTATGGTAAATATACTACATAAAAATAAACACATGTTATATACCTACCAAAGGGTAAAAATATCCTAGATTCATAACGAGCAACAGAATCTTAATCTATCTGTGTAAGTGAGAAATTGAATTTATGATGAAAGTCCCATCCTCCATCACTGAGGCATGCATGTCAACACTGACATTTATGTGAGGGTTGGAGCTGAATCAATTCAAATAATTTTAAAAATTGTACTGCCTATCCCCACTCACTTCTATCACCCATCATTATCCACTTCAGAAATTCATGTCAATTTATTGCATCTGGTTTGGAATGTCTTATAAATTAGATTTATATCTAAAAGAGGTCTATTTAGCTAATGATGAAAAATACTAACAATATTCTAAATTGAAAATGTTATCATTAAAAGAATAAGTACATTATTTTCATTTTCTAAAGATTATAAAACAATCTTGGTTCAAAGCATACTTGTTCCAACTTACTTAAATAATGTTACTTATATCATTAAGACTGTTACTAAGTATATAAATTCTGCATTTTAATCCACCTACTGATACATGATATTGACCTTGGAACTCTGATAATCCTTTACACCACGGATGGGATTTTGCCCGTATATTCCGGACTTGTCCGATGCCAATTTCCAAATGCACAAAATTGTCCGACCGGAAATATGCCCAATCGGACATCAAGACGTGAATAATATTCAAAATTCTAAAATTAATATAGTTTACTGAGTGTATAACAACCACTCAACTGAGTCATGCTTCATGCATCTGACATGATAATTCTCATACACAAAGCCTACGTGTTAAAGGAATCATGGGAAGAGTATCTGATGAAATTGTCAAAAGAAAACACTTTTATTGAAATATATCCTGACTTTGTCTGAACAAAAATATTTTAGTGACATCAAGAGTGGTATTTGAATCTTTGTTTTTGACAGTTCTAGGCTATGGGATTGTAAATATATAGCTGCAAAATAACCAGATGATCAGTTACTGAAATCAATAATAACAGGCCTCCCAAGGATTAGATTATCTCAAGGTCACCAGATTTCACAATGCCACAGTAAAAGAGGGTTTAATGTCCACTTGACACAAACTAGGTCATTTCGGGACTAACATATGGTTTAATTTTATTTCAATAATTCAATGCCGCTTAGGGGTCTTTAGCAGTGGGAGGAAACCGAAGTACCCGGAGAAACCCCACGAGTTTGGACAGGACAGGGCACAGCAAAATATGTATCATCAACTTTCATATTTCTGGAATGGGCCTACATTTTCAGATTTCCGTGGCCTAACTGTAAGATCCATATAAATGTAACAACAATATAACATTCATTGAAATGTAACAGTCTTTGAATTTGGAGAAAGTGGGGCAGGGAGGAAGATATTATGACCAGGTAGACTTTGCGCACAGTTAATTTGAAGTCCCATTCATTATAGATTAGCCAGAAGCTTAATCAAGTTCAACTCTTTAATTATATTAGAGACATTGTTTTATAAATTATTATCTATTGTCTAGTTAATCCTGTAGGCATTAATGTATTAAGGATTATAAAGTTTGGGTTACTAGGAAACAAAGCTAAAGGTATAAAAGTCCTGAAATTTGTATATTCAGAAAAAAGGTAGTTGACCACAGGCATGTAATAGGACATACTGAAGGGCAGGTCTCTGATAAAGTTTTTTCTTAGATACTATTAGATTACCTAGCCTGTGGGTCATTATTGTATATATGTTATTATAATTAAGTATTGTTACATAATTAATATAAGATTATACCAAGAAGAAGTGAGTTCAATTATTGTATGTTCAATCTTACACCCCAAGCTAGATGGAACGTACACCCTTCATTCGAAAATTGGACGATAAGCAGGTCTATTAAACCCCGGATGATAATACTATTAATTACATATAAATAAAAGATAATGAAGATAACAATCTGAAGCAAGAAAACACATTTTACACAATAAAGTAACATTTGTAAATTATTGTTATTCTTAAACAATTTAACCTCAGATATGTAGTTTTTAAAGAACTTTTTAGTAACATTTCAGTAATTTTGTCATGTTTTTGAATTGGCACATATACAGTGTTGAGCAGAATTACATTATCGCCTTCTTATCTAAGAGATAATGAACATAACAATCTGAAGCAAGAAAACACATTTTACACAATAAAGTAACATTTGTAAATTATTGTTATTCTTAAACAATTTAACCTCAGATATGTAGTTTTTAAATAACTTTTTAGGAACATTTCAGTAATTTTGTCATGTTTTTGGATTGGCACATATACAGTGTTGAGCAGAATTACATTATCGCCTTCTTATCTTCTGGTTAGAATCAATAAGACAGCCTTCTGCATTATATGCATTTCAATGCGGTAGAAAAATGCCATACACATTTACCATACAGGCAGTGCTGTTTAAAATACGATAGGATATATTTTTCAGCTCAGTGTTATCAATTGACTGAGGCGATGGAAATGACTTGAATTGAAGAAATATTAAAAGAATTATTGCCACACAGAAAATGTCAACAGTTAATGACTTGGGAGTGGTGAAAACAGACACAGAATAACTCTAAATATGAGATGATCATTTGTTCCCACCCTCATTATTTTTTTTAATATCTTGGTTGATGAATTTAACAGATATTTGAGTTGTATGTGTTGTTGAAAGGCTATACTGTATTCTTTTAAGTAAATTTATCCATCTTCTCATTTACTGATATTGATTACGGGAGCAGTTCATTTGTTTTTGCCGGATTTCTCAACAAAAATTGACCAACTACTTTTACCTGAAAAATAACTGATTACTGTCAATATCGTGCTATTTTTTATGTGGACGTATTATGCTGTCGCCCCTGTCCGTCCGGACATCCGTCCACAATTATTTGTGGACTCTCTACAGGTCACAATTCTCATCCAATTTTGACGAAATTTGAAATATAGGTTTATCCCCTTAAGATCTTGGCATGTATCGGATCCATAATTCATGGATTATTGCCCCTGATTGTACAAAAAATCACGTGTTTAGCTTGTGGACCCTATAGAGGTCACAATTTTGAACTGATTTTGATGAAATTTGGCCCCTGATTGTACGAAAAATTGCCTTTTTTAGCTTGTGGTGCCTCTGGAGGTCAAAATTATTATCGGATTTTAAAAAAAAACGTTTGATTATATCACCGTTACACCGTAATGGATTTCATGAAAATCGGACCAAAACTGCCAAACAAAATGGAGGCCGCGTGTATGCGAATACTATAGAAATATAATATATCAAGGTTGTAGACCCTGTAGAGGCCACAATTTTAACCTGACTTTAATGAAACTTTATATGCATGTCTATAACCCAAAGATCCTGGTTCCTTTCGATATTTGCGCATATCAAATTATAACTTCCTGAATTATGGCCCCTGATTGTACGAAAAATCACCTTTTTAGCTTGTGGGTCCCTATGGAGTTCACAATTATTATCTGTTTTAAAGAAAACGTTTGATTATATCACCGTTACACCGTAATGAAGGTTGAGTTCGAATTTCCTGACATTCAAACCAAAACTGCCGAAAAAATGGCCGCCGCTTGAACGCGAATAGTATAAATATATGGTATATCAAGGTTGTGGACCCTGTATACATGTAAGTCATAAGTTTTTATCCGATTTTGATGTAACTTGAAATGCATGTTTATAACCCAAAGATCTTGGTTCCTTACAATATTTGTGCATATCGAATTGTAACTTCATGAATTATGGCCCTTGATTGTAGGAAAAATCACTGTATTTTTAGCTTGTTCTCTATCCTTCTCTCAAAAATGTGGGCGTATCCTGCCTGGCAGCCCAAGTTGTCTCAAAATGTCCTTTTGAGGACGAAACCAAACACGTTGGGCGTCTGCAATGTGCCATTTAATATTATTCAATATATTGGTCTCTCAGAATACATGTCCTGACACTATAGTTTGGGAGCTAGGTAGGTTTTAGTCAACATGGAAGGTGCCGAAGGATTGTGATGCTGGTGGTGTATGGCTTTGTTAGGAGACCCCAGAAACCTAATTCTTAAGTTCCGCCAGCGGTGGGTGTAGTAGGAGGAACCACCAATACTACCCCCCAAAATTGGTTTATTCAGCATGGAAGGTGCAAGTTCCCCTTCAATGGAATTTGATAGAGGAATAAGCCCTGAATTAGGAAATATAACTTAAGAATGGTATTTTTGGTGGAAAGGCCACTTAAGAAGAGGTCAAAGGTGACTAATTGGCAATTTTTCGATCTTTCTCTAAACTATTTTTCCATTATCTCGTGATCTATTCCGGGTATATTACACAAACCTCATGGACATTTTTGATACTGCAAAAATATGAGACATAAAATTAATGAAGTTTTATGACATAATCTCAAAAGTAAGGAAAATATGACTTGACCCCCATGAAAGGTGCAAATGAGAAACCAAGCCTAAATTGTATGGAATGATATCAGAAATCATTGTCGTCAACTTAAGAATGACATTCTTTTGGTTAGTGTACTTAAGAAGAGAATAATGCTGGTTTGAAGCTAATGACCCCTAATTAAAACCTTAATTAATATGAATGGTGCAACATTGGAACATAATAATAATAATAATATAATAATATTTATTGTTTATAGACCGTTACACAAATGTCTCAACAGTCTGTACATAAGTTATAAGAACGAGCATTTTTAATGGTAACTAAAAAAACATAAAATCATGAAAATAATAACATTAAATATAAATATAAAATAGTTTTCAGGAGCAAAATTGTTGTCGAAAGATATGGGTTTTCAGGTTTGATTTGAACAGAGAAAGTTTTGTGATAGCTCTCAGATCTCGTGGAAGACTGTTCCACAGTTTAGGCGCTGCCACACTTAGGGCACGGTCACCGTACTGTTTGGACGTTTTCTTCCCATGATCTTTGAAAGAGAAGGGCAACAGCTTCACCTCAGTGCTACTCCTAGTACAATATGCTGGTTGCCAAAGGTTTATAATATCGGTGAGGTAGTAAGGCGCTGACTCATATGGCGTATAATTTTGAAAATAATGCAGACAATTTTAAAAATAATTTGCTGCTCGACTGGAAGCCAGTGTAGCTCTTTTAAAATAGTCGTCATATCTGCATGACGATCTAGCTTCCATCTGGTGACCAGCTTAGCTGCAGAATTCTGAATATGCTGTATTTTTTTGATTTTGTAGGTTGGAAGACCATAGAACAAACTATTGCAATAATCAAGTTTCGATGTCACAAAAGCATGCACTAATTTCTCAGTGCCGACTTGATCTAAAAGATGTCGGATTTTACCAATGCGCCATAGTGAGTGAGATGCCCTACCACATACATTCTTGATCTGCTCGTCCATAAGTCCCGCTGAGTTCATCATCACCCCCAGATCTTGGACGGTTGCCGACGGAGATATAATTACCTCTCCAAGCACACACCACCCTCGACTACTTGCAGACTTGCGTCTTTGCTGCGTGATGAGAACCGGACTATTTCAGTTTTACTGTCATTCAATGCGAGCAAATTTGCTCGCATCCAGTCGGGGATCTCTTCAAGACAGGCCTCAATTCGTCCTACTGTGACAGAGTCTGTTCGAGAATCGCAGGCGATGTACAGTTGAGAATCGTCCGCATAAATGACAGCATTCAGACCATGGCGGGTGATAATGTCCTCAACAGGAGTCATGTACAGTGCAAACAGAACCGATCCAAGGACCGATCCCTGGGGGACTCCAAATTCAAGGACGTGGTCCTCCGACACCATTGACCGTACTGACACTCTCTGGGTCCTACCTCAAAGGAATGAGTTTATCCAGTTATAAGGAAAGCAACATATGCCGAACCTAGAGCGCAATCTGTCCATGAGTAGGTCATGGTCGATGTTATCAAAAGCCGCAGAAAGATCAAGTAACACTAATATTACATCATGCTGCCTATCTAGAGCAAGCATAACATCATTCAGAACTCTTAAGAGTGCAGTCTCGGTGCTATGCCCCTCTCGATAAGTAGACTGAAATTTGCCATACAATCTGTTAGATGATAAATAAGAATGTAAACGTAAGAAACCACATTTTTCAAGAAATTTGTCAAGGAAACAGCAACTGGAAACTGGTCGATAATTTTTCAATATGTTCGGATCCAGTCAAAGTTTCTTAATGAGGAGGCGGACAATGGCAGCTTTACAGTTGGCTGGGAAAATCCCAGATTCAAACGATGTATTAACGATTCGCAATAATACTGGTGCAACTCCTCAATACAGTCCTTAAGTAATTTTGTAGGCATAGGATCCAATTCACATGATTTTGAAGGCATTTTATGTACAATAGATGTGACCTCATCCAATGACATTTTTTCAAAAACCATGAGCTCACACTGAGGTGAAACTATTTCTTCAACATATGGAACACTATTCACTAAATTGGCTCGAATTTTGACAATTTTCTCACTTACGAAGTTCGCAAAAATATTTGGTAATTCTGAAATTTCTACATTGTTCGGAATAATAATCGCTGAAGATTTCTTGGAACCAGAAATATCATCCACTATTTTGAAAAGTTCCTTTGTATCAGCTGCTTCAATTCTGTCGCGATGAAAAGACGCTTTTGTTGTTTCAAGTTTTCCGTTGTAAACAGTCCGAGCGGTCGTGAACATTTGTCGGTGAACCTCCATTTGAGAACCGATCCATTGACGTTCAAGCTTTCGTAAGACTCTACGCTCAGACAGAAGATCAGCAGAAAACCATTCAGCACGTGGTTTATCAATAACGATTTTCACACGTAAAGGTGCGTGTGTATTCATAACACTTTTTAGTTCAGAATTGTAGACATCCGCAAGCTGATTCACATCACTAATGGATTCCATTTTGACTGAGTGAACTAGTAATAGAGGCTTTCAAGGCAATGGAATCAATGTCATTCAGTACGCGGTGACTTTTTGTAACCTTCGCTGGTCGCGGACGATGAATCATCGAAGTACAGTGAATTGCCGAGTGATCAGAAGGCATGCTAGAATCGATCATGAAATTTCCGAGCCAGGGTTCAGCAGCACGGGTCAGTACCAGGTCCAATGTATGGCCACTTATCTGCGTACTACCAACAACGTGTTGAACGAGACCTAGCGATGTGATCAGATCGATGAATTGTTGAGCCTCTGTACATTTTGGGTCATCCACGTGTAAATTAAAATCACCAACGATCATTAGATAACCAGTAGAAAGAAGGATACTTTCTAATAGTGTACCAAATTCTGATAGGAAAGTCTGTACTGTGACTTTATGTTTTTTAGAGTATGGAGGCCTGTAGATGGTTACGGCGTGTATCATGGTGCTACCAGCGTGAATATTTACATCCATTATTTCAAACGATTTGAATTTATCACAAGTGTTCCGTTTGATCTTCAGATTAGATCTGATCAGGAGGGCAATGCCAGCACCGCTCCGTCTATAGCGCGGCACATGTAGGGTCATGTACCCAGAAATCGAGGAAGATAGGTCTGCATCAACAAGCGTCCCATTCTTCTCAGTAATCCATGACTCGGTCAACATGTAATCATCAGTTTTGTTTGTTAGAATGGAGGCCGTTAGCGCTCCGATCTTTCCGTTCATCAAAGGAGCGTTCCATATAGAAAAATTTAGGCACTCCTTTATATTGTGTAAAGGCTGACAGGAAATTTTAGTAAGTATAGGAATACATGATAATTCAGACTGTTTATTTCGAAGAAAAAAATCGACTATTGAGCATATTGAGCTTTGGTTTCATTTGATCATTAAAATCATTTTCGGTTGTTTTGCAATTTAATTCAACTAAATTGTTGTCACTCACTGTTTTTACTATTTCTGATTGATCTTCTAAAGTTGTATTCCTGAGATTAGTATACAATGAATGGTTATCATCACATTTCACTACCCCTAATTGCTGATCTTGTACTGTTGCATTTGTCAGATTATTATGATTAACACCTCTATTGTATTTATGGAGTGAATCCTGTCTAGTTGATGTTGTGTAAAATATAGGGAATGATTATAGGATTCACAACCACTAACTTAAGAATGAATATTATAGGTGGTAATTTAAGTGAACATAAGAACAGCAGATGTGACCAATAATCTTTACAAATCAGTGACAAGCAGTACAATAATATGCCCACAATGCTAAGTTTGCTCTTGATCTCTGTTGGTAACAGTGACACATTATTTACCGCCCACGTCCATCACACTAAGAATCATTTGAAACAAAGATCTATGTCATGTTATTGCAGATATCTATCAAGATCCAATCAACCCAAACTTAACTTTTATAAATTTGTAGCAATAATCCATATGAAGAGAATGTATGAGAAAATTAGTTTGTAAAATGAGCAGTTGCCGAGAAATGGGCAATTTTGCATGAGTCACTTTTTAAGCTAGTTTGCCTGTAAAAGAGTCAATTGTTATTGGATTTTGATCAAAGATAACACCATTTGATGCGTAATGTCAATTATAACTAGGTCAATTCAATTTAACATTTTCAATGTCACCGGAAATGACATAATTTGGGCAAAAACTGTATTTATAGCCTTTGAAACAAATAATTTATTCAAATGAGTCTTATTTGTTTAAAATTTTGTTTTTGGATTCCAAATAACTAATAGAATGAATCCATACAATCATATAGATATCACAAAATGGTTTCTAAATTGTTCAGTTGCGGCGAAATAGACGATTTTGAACAGGTCACTTTTCAATGTTTTTGGTCCATAAAAATGTCAATTATTATTCGATTTTCATAAAATTTTCACTGTGTGATACCTTATACTAAGTACGATTTCATACAAATAGTTTACGACTTTCATTATCACAGGAAGTTACCTCATTTTTCAAAAACTGTATTTTTAGCCTTCAAACCAGAATTTATTTTCAAATGCGTCTGATTTGTAATGTTTTTAAAATTATGATATTTGATTCCAATCAACAAATAGATTGAACCCATGCAATCATATAGATCCCAAAAAATAGTTTTTAACTTGTACGGTTGCCGAGAAATAGATGATTTTCTAGAAGTCACTTTTCAAGGTTTTTGGTGTATAAAAGTGGCAATTATTATTCGATTTGCCATTTCTGATTTCATAAAACTAATTGAACATTTTCATTATCGCCGGATATACTGTAATTTTGTCAGGATCACGTACATGTAACACGTGTATAAAATGAATTGATATTGCTGGATTTGGTCGATTCTGCTTCCATTTATTCCATTATGTGGAAATCTGTTTATTGGTTTCATTTGTACTGGAAGTGATATGAGTCAAGGGTAACATGGCACCGAAAGTGACATAAGTTCAAAGGTAACATTGCACCAGTGAAACCCGTCATTCCTGCTACGCAGGTCTAGTTTTGTATTGTTATTGTTGAAATCGTATGCATAGTTCACACACATTGAGTACAAAAGTTTGAGGTAATTGTGTGTGAACACCGCTTAAAACAAGCTATATTTGTTGTGATGTAGGTAAACTTCATGAAATGTAATCTGCTGATTGGTGCCACAAAAGGTTATGAAGGCTATTCGGTGGAACATTTTTATACGCCCACATTTTCATGTGGACGTATATTGTCGTCGCCCCTGTTCGTCTGTCCATCCGTCCGTCCGTCCGTCCACAATTGTTTGTGAACAGTCTACAGGTCACAATTTTTATCCGATTTCAATGAAACTTAAAATATAGATTTATCACCCTAAGATTTCGATTCCTTTCGATATTGGCATGTATCGGACTGTAACTTCATGGGTTATGGCCCCTGATTGTACGACAAATCACGTTTTTTAGCTTGTGAACAGTGTAGAGGTCACAATTTTGAACCGATTTGGATGAAACTTGAAATGCATGTTTATAACCCAAAGATCTTGGTTCCTTTCGATATTTGCACCAATCGGATCGTAACTTCCTGAATTATGGCCCCTGATTGTCCGAAAAATCGCCCTTTTAGCTTGTGGTCCCTCTGGAGGTCAAAATTGTTATCTGATTTAAAAAAACGTTTGATTATATCACCGTTACATGGTTATGGAGGTTAAGTTCAAATTTCGTGAAAATCGGACCAAAATTGACGGACAAAATGGCCGCCGTTTGTACATGAATAGTGTGAAAATATGTTATACCAAAGTTGTGGACCTTATAGAGGTCACAATTTTAAACCCATTTTGATGAAACTTGACATGTATGTTTATAACCCAAAGATCTTGGTTCCTTTCGATATTTGCGCCCATCGGATCGTAACTTCCTGAATTATGTCCCCTGATTGTCCGAAAAATCGCTTTTGTTAGCTTGTGGTCCCTCTGGAGGTCAAAATTATTATCCGATTTCAAAAAACGTTTGATATCACCGTTATATGGTAACAAAGAGAGGGTTTGAATTTCGTGAAAATCGGAACAGAATTGACGGACAAAATGGCCGCCGTTTGTACACGAATAGTGTGAAAATATGTTATATCTGTTGTGGACCCTATAGAGGTCACAATTTTGAACCGATTTTGATGAAACTTGACATGTATGTTTATAACACATAGATCTTGGTTCCTTTCGATATTTACACCCATCGGATCGTAACTTCCTGAATTATGTCCCCTGATTGTCCGAAAAATCGCTTTTGTTAGCTTGTGGTCCCTCTGGAGGTCAAAATTATTATCCGATTTAAAAAACCGTTTGATTATATCTCCGTAACATGGTAAGGAAGAGAGAATTTGAATTTCGTGAAAATCGGACCATAATTGACGGACAAAATGGCCGCCGTTTGTACACGAATAGTGTGAAAATATGTTATATCAAGGTTGTGGACCCTATAGAGGTCACAATTTTGAACTGATTTTAATGAAACTTGAAATACATGTTTATAACCTAACGATCTTGGTTCCATTGCATATTTGCGCCTATCGGATCGTAACTTCCTGAATTATGGCCCCTGATTGTACGAAAAATCACCCTTCTTAGCTTGTGGTCCCTCTGGAGGTCACAATTATTATCTGATTTAAAAAAACGTTTGATTATATCACAGTTACACCGTAGTTATGGGTGAGTTTGAATTATGTTTTTCTGATGATTACTTAAAAATGCAACAACTCTTGTCGACTGCCCGGACGAATTAGCTGCTGTGTGGGCGTATGTTTCGTTGCCTGGCAATCTATTTTTACATAATGTGTTAAAATTCCCAAAATTTACTCTAGAAATATCTTTCTTGTCTTTTTTAAGATAAACTTAATTTGAAAAGACAAATATTTTTTTAATTATAGGAACAATTCAATTTACCAACATTATTAGAACACGATTTATTGTTTTTCTGTATTTAACCCATTTAACATTTCATAGTGTTTAAAGAAAGATCATAAAAAGATGATGTGCTCAAATGGATGTAACCATTGGTGTATATCCCTCTCCCCCATCATCCTCTTCAACAAGATTAATACAACAGTATATACCACTATCTGCATCTGAGGCGGATCTAAGAATTTTTGGAGGAGGGTGTTTGCCAGGTTCCTGAGACAATAGTAATCATACAATTGTATTTGACATTTAAACAGCTGTAATTGGTTTACTTTCTAGATTGAGTAGAAATTATACCCCTGGTTGAATTTTTATAACTGACAAAAGACCATCTGATAATAAAGGATAAAGCATGATCGTGACCATGTTTAACAATATTTTTTTCATGTAGCAGAGCTGTGTAGGGTGAGGGATGTTCTGGATCAACCCCTGTGTATATATATATATACAATGATTGTGGTTACTGGATGTATAAAAGAGAACATATAAAAACATTTGTATTTCTAAAAGAATAATTTATAAACCACTTCCTTTCTTGAAAACACATGTACATAACTCTTTGTTTCAGTACAGATTCATGGAGTTAAAGGTGAATTGTCGAAGCAGGTAATGTAGAAATATATAATTCCATTTGTGGCAAATTTACCCATTCAAGACTGAAAATGGCCTCCAATCTACATGAGAACATGGCATATATATAGTAAATGACCCTCCCAAAGTGCAAAAATAGTCCGGTGGCTGAAGGGGGAGAATCGCCACCCGAGCTGTGAATTTATGAGACCAAGTTTTACTAGACCAGTTTTTTGTGTAGATTCCGAATCTGGGTGGTGATCAGGCGTTTGATAGGGCTTTTTTGAGATATAGAGGGTCCAAAGTCTACAATGGCTGTGTGTGTGGGCTAGTGGGGTGGGGAATGTCATTATGTTTACATAATATATTAATAGAACAAATTTCTAGGACTTGCCCATCTATAAATAAGTTTTTATGATGCCCCTGGACAACTGTTTTGATTTGTGGGGAGGTGGGGTGGGGGTAGCGGGTGTGTGGAGGGTGGGGTGGAGTGAGGATAAAATTGGCGGGAAATGAGTTCATGGGATTTAAATGATGATTGTCTAAGAGCTTGACGAGACATCTCTAATTATGTTTATAAGATTCCCATTGTGTGGGGGTGGACGCCCGAGTGGGTGCCTGTGTGTGCGGGGGGGGGGGGGACAACATGTATTTTTGTGGACAGAAATCATTTCGTTCATATTGAGCTTAAAGTAGTATCTTGTTAGCGTTTTCGTTCAAAACATTAAATTCTAATGATACTTTTCAAGAGATCTGGGAATGTAAATCAAAAACACAGTAACTCAGAGATATGTTTAGTTATTAGTCTATGCTTAGTCTTCATTAATATTGAAAGCGTTGAGAATATCTCGGCCTACGGTAATGACTATCTGTCTTTCTTTTTCAAGATAATCCCAACTTTCTAAAAAATTTAAAGAGCTGGGATGCCGTATTGGCTGGTTTAGAAAAAAAATTGTTTATACCTTGTACGGCGAAAACCGACTTACATCAGTAGATGACACTAGAAGAAAGATCTTCTGGAGGAATTTTAATTGTGATGAAAAATAACAAAACTTTATTTCTTTATTACCATCTTGTCCGAGTAGTCTTTTGCTGCACATTAAACACAATAATAAGAATATCTAAAGGATATATGCGAGCTGTTGATCAGCCACCAAGAAGATATATATCCCGCTCATATATTATAAGAATAAACTAATATCTAAACTTGTGTTTTATGTACATTTCCAGATCTCTCGAAAAGTACCATTATAATTTAATATTTTGAGTGATGATATTGCAGGCCCGTGGCCAGCTCATAAAATTGGGAGAGGGGGCTAATTTCGATTTGGGGGGGGGGGGGGGGGCATGCCCGCGATATTGGTACTGAACGAAATGATTTCTGTCCACAAAAACTCATCCCCCCCCCCACACACAGGCACCCACTCGGGCGTCCACCCCCACACAATGGGAATCTTATAAACATAATTAAATATGTCTCCTCAAGCTCTTAGACAATCATCATTTAAATCCAATGAACTCATTTCAGGCCAATTTTATCCCCACTCCACCCCGCCTTCCACACACGTACACCTGCTACCCCCACCCCACCTCCCCACAAATAAAAGCAGTTGTCCAGGGGCATCATAAAAACTTGTTTATAGATCATGGGCAGTCCTAGAAATTTGTTTTATTGATATATTATGTCAACATAATGACATTCCCCACCCCACCCGCCCACACACTCAGCCATTGTAGACTTTGGAACCCCTATATCTTGAAAAAGCCCCCTCAAACGCCTGATCACCACCCAGATTCGGAATCTACACAAAAAACTAGAAAAACTTGGTCTCATAAATTCACAGCCGGGTGGCGATTCCCCCCCTTCAGCCACCGGACTAAAAAGTTATATTCTGCAAGTATGGATCATGTTCTACCAGGAAAAATAGTTCTCAAAAATAGATATACGTTTAATATGATTTGTCAAGGCAACATTTGTTATCATAGTTCCACAGTTTACAAAAAAAAAAATGAAAATTCAATGAACACAATTTTTATACACCCAGTTTCATATGGACATATATTCTCGTCGCCCTTGTCCATTCGGACGTCCACAATTACTTGTGGACCCTCTACAGGTCACAATTCTTATATGATTTTGACAAAAATTTAAATATAGGTTTATCTCCAAAAGATCTTGTTTGCTTTAGAGATTGGCATGTATCAGATCGAAACTTTATGGATGATGGCCCCTGATTGTATGAAAAATCACGTTTTTAGCTTGTGAACCCTATAGAGGTCACAATTTTTATCTGATTTTGTTGAAAGTTGACAACTTTATATCTTGGTTTCGTTTCATTTGCGCATATCAAACTGCAACTTTCTGAATTATGGCCCTTGATTGTACGAAAAATGATGTTTTTAGCTTGTGGACCCTATAGAGATCATAATTGTTATCCAATTTATAAAAACTGTTTTAACATATCACCATTACAGCATAAGGATGGTTAAGTTCGAATTTCATAAATATCATACCAAAACTGACAGAAAAAAATGGCTGACCCTAGTACTCAAATAGCGTAAAAATGTGGTATATCAAGGTTGTGGACCCTATAGAGGTCACAATATTTATCTGATTTTGTTGAAACTTGAAAAGTAAGTTTATAACCCAAAGATTTCTGTTCCTTTCGATATTCACACATATCGGATAGTAACTTCCTGAATTATGGCCCATGATTGTACGTAAAATTGCGGTGTTAGCTTGTGCACCCTTTTGAGGTCATAATTTTTATTCGTTTAAAAAATCGTTTGAATATATCACCGTTACACCATAACGATGGTTGAGTTCGAATTTCATAAAAATAACTGACGAAAACTGTCAGACAAAATGGCCGCTGCTTGTATTCAAATAGCGTAAAAATATGGTATATCACGGTTGTGGACACTCTTGAGGTCACAATTTCCTTCTGATTTTGGTAAAATTGATGAAATGTATGTTTATAACCCAAAGATCTTGGTTTCTTTTGATATTCGCGCATATCCGATCATATCTTTCTGAATTATGGCTCCTGATTGTACAAAAAATTGCGTTTTTAGCTTGATGTCCCTCTAGAGGTTACAATTATTATCCAATTTAAAAAACGTTCTAATATATCATCGTTACACCGTAATTTTGATTTTGTATTGAATTTCGTGAAAATTGAACCCAAACTGACAGACGAAATGGCCGCCTCTTGTACACAATTAGTGTAAACATCTGGTATATCAAAGTTAGTGTAAACATCTGGTATATCAAAGTTGTTGACCCTCTAGATATCACAATTTTAATCCGATTTTGATGAAACATAAAGCGGGAATTTCATATTTTCTATGAAAGTCAAAAGATATTTATTTCTATGTCTTTTGCTTAATAGGTTGTCAACTCACTATTATGCAATCATAGGCATTGTTTTTCACACTTAAAAATCTTTCACATCGTAAATAATAACACCATTGCCTTCCTTGTTTTTCCATTCCCCCTATGTCATCGCTATCTTCAAACGTTTGAATTTGAAGTTGAAAATGATTTTTTTGCCAATTTCTAAACTGGCAGTAGTGAATTATAGGATTATTCTTCATCAAAGTTGGACTGTTTATAGATACCATCTATTTTAAGGCTTTATTTTAATACATTTTAAAAATATAACTTACAAATATGAAATTGCAGCTTTAAAACACAAAGATCTCAGTCCCTTTTGATATTTGCGAATTTCTTACCATAACTTTCTGGATTATTGCCCCTGATTGTACAAAAAATCCTGTTTGGTTTTCCTCTCAACGATATGCCTTAATCCACATTATTCAAGTCCTCATCATCACTCTCAAGTATTCTAGCCAGTATCTGGCCTACTATTATACTTCTGTTTGCCATTCATGATCGTAAAACAATATTTTCAGGAATATTTGCGTTGTGTCTTCGAGTGAAGAGGGGAAAGCCCTCACGGCAGATGACACATTGTAACACATGTTTTGATTGGTCTAGACTTGATGGAATTCCGAGTGAGTCATACCAGAGCATCACCAAGGGAAGCGGGGAAAAGCCCTTGTTACACACAACAATCATTCATAGTCAGGTTCAAAAAGTTAACTATACCACCAGACTTCTTCTCAGTCCATCCGGTTTGGGGCAATGACTTATAACAATGACAGCTTCTGTATCCATGGTAAATTTCATCATTTAGCACAGCTGCAATATCTATTATTATCCGTTAAATTGAGTTAAGTTAAGTTACTGCTTACTCTTTACTACCTGTTGTTTTAATGTTCAGGAGCAGGTCCAGTAATTTCAGAGTTTGAAATCCAAGACCAAACCATTTGCCTGGGGGTTATAATCATTGATCTTTTGATAATAAAGCATTGATTTTTCAGAATAAATTACTGTTATTTTGATAGTAAATCATTGATTTTTCAGGGTGAATAAAGCATTGATCTTTCGGGAAAAAATGATTGATCATTTGGGAAATAAATTATTGATTTTAGGGGGAATAGATTAGTTTTTCTGCGTTTCCCTATTGGCACTAGAAGTCACAACCTTTTGAATCAAATTTAACATACCGGTATATCAGTCAGTCTTTGAAGGGGTTTCCAAGTAGCTTTTGCTTGACAAAAATCTCCAAAACTCAAATAACTCCATTAAAATCAATACATAGCTTACAATTTTGATAGTTTAGTTAATTTGTTTTGTTTTGTTTCTTTTAAGTACCTAAAATATTTCTGATTTCTAAGGGTATTTTCGAGAGTTGTGAACCAACAGATGAGAATGATAACATTTTCAATATGAACTGATGTGGCATTAGAATATACTATTCTGCATTTATTGTCCAACATCTTTTTATTACAAATAATGATATGTTATTTAAAAATTAGAGTGAGTTCAGTAATAAATTACTTAAAACGAACTCTCTAGGATAAGCTTATTTAATTTGGCATTTTCCACTGTCATCAGTTCTGTCATAAACCTGTCACTCCCATTGTTAAACTCATAGGAAGTCCAGTTATGTATAATGAGGTAGAAAATGGTAGTATCATGATTATTATAAATGAGTTGAAGGATTATAAAACTGTTTTACTATATCAAATGTTATCAGTACGGCTTATTTTCTTAATAATGGTGATAATAAATGCACTACATTTGTCTAGATCAAATATTTTACCATCAGTCCTGGAGGATAATCCTATTCTCTTCATGCCTTAGAGATTGTTTTGTTGCAAACTGGCTGGGACTTGAGGGGTTTATTCCCATAACGCCGACTCACCGAGTTTTAGGGGAAAAATTTTGGTCGGTGTTAAGGGGTCGAGTGGCCAAGAACAATAGACCCAAGCTGGGGGATAAAACTAATTAAGCCGATAATTTTGGGAGCATTTATTTTTTTAAAAATTTATAACAACTTTTAACACATAACATTACAAATAATTTTAACTTTTGGCACGCATAAAATGTCCAAGATAGTCCAAAAATTGTAACAAATTCAATCCTCCTTCTTCATATCTATGTTTTGCATCGACGATCTTTCTGTTGATATCTGTGTATTTTTTCCTTTTAGGTGGTTGTCGCTGGCCACTCGAATACTGCAACAACTGAATTTCGATCGTTTTTTGCTTTTCTTTCAAAAATGCCATCACTTCAAAAATATTCGGATGAGTTTTCCAATTAATTTTTTTAGACGCCCGTGCCACCCCTCTAAAGAATTGTTGGTTGTAGTTCCATTGTACTTGAGTAAATTGACCGTCTAACCAATGGGTAACCATATAGTCGGCCAGTTGTTGAAATTTCTCATTATCTGGTACCTCGGCCATTATTTGGATCCATGCGTCATCAATCTTCAAATATAAGAAAGATACATGTAAATTATTTATATTTACAATATAGCTATATTTACAAAATGTAAATATAGATATAATGAATACTTACATCAGTCACGGGCAGTAATGGTATCCCGATACACCGTCTAACGAATTTGCATGTTTCTTCTTCTCGATATGACGTTTGCAGACCCAGTTGTTGGACTTTTCTCCAAATACATTGACCACAGTGAAAATAACACCCTTTCCATTCTACCTCGGGAAAAACTGTCTCACTAGCATTCTTTGCGACCAAATCAAAAGTCCATCTAAAAAATAAGAAACACATTTAGGTCATACTACTATGTTATGGTTATAAATGTAGAATACGATGTAGAATATGATATTAATCGGTGTATTGTGTACATTGATTAAAGATATTCTTACCTGAAAAATGGAAGGTTGAGGGTTGAATCCGTTTTCACTTGCCACAAGAGACCAAAAGCTCTCCGGTATGTCGACTCTCTCTTGTCAGGTAAAGAGAAAAATACCAATGGAACAGAACGATCTTGGATCAGTGCGTGGATGGCGTATAGTTGATAAAAAATTCGTGGGCATGTATAAAATGTTCCATCGCCAAAAAGTACATTCGAGTCACACAAAGATTCAAGATTCTGTCTTGTGGTAAATCCTAAAATTTTCTCATCGTCACCATCATTGATGACTAAAAACTATTCTCCGCTGTCTGTCGAAAAAGGTCGGGCACAACAATGTCACACGATGTTTGATTATTTACGTATTTATACTTATTTTGAGAAATAATCACAATGAACTGAATTTCGATCACTTGTCAGCTTCTTGTTGAACTGTCGTATTTTATTTTATTAATTAATGAGTGAGTTGAATTGAAGTGAACTATATTAATAATTTGAACAAAGTAAAGTAAACTATAGATAAAGAAAACTATAGTTAGTGAGTTGAATTTAAGTGAACTATATTAATAATGACTGGTCCCTACCTCATTAACGCCTTTAATCCGTTCTTAACCCATCAAAGAGTGCCGCGATCGACTTTCCAAACTCTGGTGAGTCGGCGTTATGGGAAGACACCACTTGAGGAACCCTGTCAAAATTAAGAGTTATTGTCCCCAACACCAAAACCTTGAATGGAATCTATAAAGTTTTGGGGATTTTTGTTTGGATAGTCTAATAAGATCATTTGTCAATTTTATACATTGTTATTCATAGGCGTACAGGCTCGATGACAGTTAGGGGGGCAGAACCCGAATTGCCCGAAAAATGTTCGGGTTTACAGACTCCCCCCCCCCCCCACCAAGAAAATTTTGGAATCTTTGACGGCTGCAACTACAAAATGGTCTAATATTATAGCTAGCTTAATTAAGGTGGCTGATTCGAATTTCAATCAATCGTTTACAGTCCATGAAGACGGGAAAATTTGAAAATTTAACTGCTGCAAACGCGTCTTACTGCTATTCCAGCTTGTGAATACATCAACTTTAATTTGGTCCAATACAGCCTACCTGCTGACCGGAATTCCAAACAATCAATCAATCGTCGCGGGGTATGCGGGCCTCACACACACACACACACCCAGAGAAAATTTTGAAAAATTAACCACCGCAAATGCGTTTTCTGCTATTCTAACCTGTGTAAGCAGCTCCAAAAGTATCTGCATTCACAAAAATACTAATCGATGCCCGAAAAATGTCGCACAAAGTAGGGTGGCCCCAGACAAAAATATTTTAATCCATAGTCAAATTCGTGGTATTCAATTAAAAGAAAAGTAAAATTAGTGTTTTATTAGGGCTCAATGACAGTTAGGGTAGCAAAACTAGAAATGCCCGAAAAAATTTCAGGTTTACAGACAGCGGCGCCAGTTTTCTTCGAGAGGCAAAGAAGCGGAGCAGACCTCGTATAGACCCCCTAAGAAAATTTTAAATATTTGACAGGCACAAACACGTAAAATTAGTGTTTTATTAGATTTCGGGCACTTTATTTTGCCAAGTAGATCAAATAATTTTTTTCCTCTCACTTTACCCGTCTGCCCGAAAAGTCAGCTTGCCCGAAAGTTAGGGGGGCAGCTGCCCCCCCTGGCTCGTACGTCTGTGTTGTTATTGCCCTTAAAGGTGCTAAATCTCTATTCTTTGGCACCTAGAAACAGACACAAATGGGTTGCAACGCATATGATAATGTAATATGAATGTATATAAACTGATTTACATTCAATCGATAATGTTTTACCGTAATTTCTAATCAGTTATGAATGGTGAAATACGTGATGAGTCTAAATTGAATGGCAGTCTGTTTATCCCAGGCTACACTGGTAGTATTCTTTCGTGGGTATGTTTACCCTTGTTCATCGAGTCGCTTCATCAGATAAGTACTTTTGTGGGAAAGCATCTTTGAATATGACTTTTACTATTTGTTGGTAGGAGTTGGAAGATAGTAAAATGGATCCTGACCCCCACCCCACCCCACCCCACCTTAAATATGAATGAATATGTCACTGCATGGTCACATATGCATGCTAGCCAGAATGCATACTGAATACCTTCGTATACTAGCTGTTTATGGAATAGTCTTGAACTTTCTATTATGATACAGACACTTCATTCTCTAGTGAATGAATGAATAAAGTGGGGTTTACTATCAACTAAGCTAATAAAGAGGAACACTTAGCCCAGACCCCATTTGAATTCCAACTGTCAAGGGTTATTTTATGTGCATGTCATCTGAATGACTAAATGCTGTACCTTTCTAGGCCCTCTGTCCTGAATAAATGACATGGGGATCGAATAAATGACACTGTGATCGAAGTTCTTTCTAAAATTTCTTGAACTACTATTCTATGACATTTCTTACAGAAAATGCTCTTATTCTTAATATAGTCATTTACAAGACAAGCTTTAAATATTTATTAGAATTTAGCCATGAGGTTAGATTATGTACAACATACAATAAAGTTTATTACCATTTCGATATAAGGCTTATAGATATGGTTATTTTATGTTATTGGAGAATATTTTTAGTATTGAAAGAGAGTGTTTTAAGTAGAATGGGATGCTACTTACAAGACAGATATTGTTATTAGATAATCCATTATAAATATTCTATAAAATCAACAATTCTACTGCTTTATTATTGTTATTTTATAGCTGACTTGTATAGAGATGCAATTTATCTGGTTATATACCAGGAATTTATGTATGTAAAAAAGAAGAAAGTAAGATTATGATTATTATTAAGCCTTGGTGGTGGCTTCAGTCCCCGTTTTTATCTGTTATGAATAAGAGAGATTGTGAAGTCATATTCAAAAGGTTGTTATAAGTGTTAATTAATTTGATGTTTTTATTGTTAAATTGTCTTGCTCATGGATGTACTCTGATATTAAATAGATTAGAACGGTTCAGCGATACTTTGATTTATTCAAATATGGAGGACTGAGACTTAGCTTTGATCAACCAGTACGGTGGTTGAAATTATTGCACACGTCTGTCAAAACTTCAAAGGCTAATATCTTCTCTTGCAATAGGAGGGTTCCTGCCGTACCCCCCTTCAGTCAGCTGAGTAATGTTTTCAAAATGTGTGTTTTGTGTAAGAAACGAGTGTTTAAATGATCTGTTACTTATGAAATATCATATTACTGTAACCAGCTTGGTCCTTAGTACTGTTGATAGCTCATTCTACTGGTTTCTTCTTGTTATAAATTACAACAAACACTTGATTCAGCTAATTGTAGAGTTTTATGTAGACACAGCAATAACAATTATAACAGACAATATATACAGAGTGGTATAATAACTACACAATTATGTTCAACTAAAGAAGTATAAAATCAAGAGTTGGCACAACGATGAGTGTAGTCTGTAGATGTATCTCCTACCGAACTTGTACTTCATGGGTCCATTTTCATATTTACATTCTTGAAGATGTAACCCCTAGATACCTACATTACAATTACCATAAACACAACAATTTAGACAAAGATGAAAATATTAAAAGTATACAAAGAGGATGAGAACATAGAAAATAAGCTTATAATATCAATTATACACATGTATTAAGATATAACAATTAACACACATTATTCCATTCTGTCTCAATCTCATAGACTGATAGTTAAGAGGACTATGCTCTAATTAAAGACGTCATATCATTGTTAGGGTAACCCATAATTAATTCAACCATAGAAAGTTAATTATAGGGTCTAGACAGACCATGGTGACATTACATTGTTAATTCAAGTTATTTAATTCACCGCATCCCAATTCCCAACACCTTTTGCTGACTATAAAGAGTGATTGTGCTATGCGCTGCATCCAGCAATCGCGGGAAACTGTAATCAGAGCTGATTGGTCAATGCCTCACTGTGAACAGAATATCATGTCCAAAGTGTTTGACATGCAAATAGAACCGATCATACTGTTTTTTGATTTAATTTTCTGCCCAAGATAAACATAATTATGTGTTTTGTGTTATTATTTTCAAATGAAAAACACCTGATTAAACGGGTGGGGATGGCAAGGCGAAGCGGCTATATCCTCAATTTTCGGGGGTGGGGGTGGGGTTACCCCCAGACCGCCCAGTAATTCGGCAACCAAATAAATTGTACCCCCTTCAAGATTTTTCTGGCGGAAACCCTGAATAAAGTATTTTGAATGAAATTTTCAAATTATTCATTTTACATTATCTACTTTCAAACTATTATAGCAATAAGAATTGCTAGTTCCGGTTCTTTATCTTAATCTTACATAATGTATCTTTAATGGTATAGATTTTGTCACATTCTTATTTAAATATGGTGGCTGAAAGCGTCAATTTATAGATTGTCGTGTTTCTAGATACCACGCGAGAGTCGCCGTTAAGCCAGTGTCTCAGATGTTTATAGTTAGTTACATGCGCTATGGCTACATGATACTTCTTGCATATAAAATCATAACGGGAGAATCTCCTCCATTCTGATTTTATTTACAAGAGGGAATCGCTCCATGCTATAAATAGCTCAAAAAGAATTATTCTTTTGATGCTATTTATAATGTAGAGCGTCTCTTCCAGAGAATGATGTTGTATGGATTTTGACTTTACTTATTATTATTAATTAATTTAAATGCACAGAAACTGTATATTATATTTGTAAAGATTAAATTAACATCTGAAATAATTATTATATTATAAGTGATTGAAATAAAACGAAAATTTTTGTTTACTGAAACCAAAACAATTATTATAACTTCAAGCTTAACTTGGAGCATTTAAAGGGGCATTATGGGAGATCAGATAAAGAGTTGACAGTTCTCGCTATAATAGTTAAAAATAGATAACATGAGCCGACAATTACACTCAAGTTTTATTGCTCTACTGTGAGTCGTGAAATAAGCTTTTGAATTTTAGGCTAGCCTCGATTATCAATACTAACCTAGGTACAATAAAACACAACGTCTCGATTATCCATTTCTACCTTTATTTTTTTTTCTTTCAAAAAATGTATTTCAATCCACTAAATACCTCAGGCTGGCCATGGCATCGAGTGTTCATTATGGTCTGGATAAAAAAAATGTATTTCAATCCACTAAATATCTCAGGCTGGCCATGGCATAGAGTGTTGATTATGGTCTGGATAAGTTAATTGATGTCTAATTAAAAGTTTATATAAAAACTCAGGCTGGGAGAAAGACCTGCAATAGGCAGATTTAGCTCTTATCCAATTCAACACTTTATATTGTCTTAAATCAAAGTGTCACTCCTTTAAAGATACATTATGTAAGATTTGGATAAATAACTAGCCATTCTTGCTATATTAGTTAGAATGTAGATAATGTACATTGAATAATTTGAAAATTTCATTCACATTACTCTAGTGCATGCAAACATATTAGCCTTTGAAGGTTTGACAGACGTGTGCAATAATTTCAACCACTGTACTGGTTGATCGAAGCTAAGTCTCATTCCTCCATATTTGATTAAATCAAAGTATCGCTGAACTGTTTCCATCTAATTAATATCGGAGAAATCTGATGCAATCGAGAGTTGATTATGGCCTGGATCAGTTAATTAATGTCTAATTAATACTTTAGAAAACATTTCAGGCCTGAAGAAAGACCTGCAATAGGCAGATTTAGCTCTTGCATAATGCATGTTTAATAAATCCTATTCTGTTAAAAACCCTGCACAGTTAGATGAACACCAATATGGCCACCTGTTTAATTTGTGTACTGGTTTTATTGGAAAGGCAAGCCTACTTTTTTTTTTTAATATTCGATTTTATTTATTTTTTAAGAAAATTTATTTCTTTTAATGCACCTGGAGGAATGTATATTTTTTTGTTAAAACCAAATTTCTACCGGCACATGTCAATTAATGGTCTATATAAAGATCTCATTTAAGGTTCTGTTTGCTCTCCACCCACCCTCATATTACATACTAGTGGAAGATTGATTTCGTAACGAGAAAGATTAATTACTATTCGTATATCTATAAAATATGTTATTTTTTATCTAAAGTTTTCTTTAAGAGTCAATTAGGAATTGCTCCAAAACATTGTTCAAACCTTCTATCATAGCTTGTTGACTTGTCAGAACTCCCCCATTTTATTAACTCATGTTTCTTGCATGTCAGTCCTGCAAATTAATTGGCTTCTAAAAAGACCATTCAGTTAGACAAGTGCCAGCTTATTCCACTTTTGTTGTGGTTTAGATTTCTTCATTTAATATGATTTAAGAATGTCACATGTGAAACAGGGAAAGGTAAATAGTCACATTACGAAGAAAAATGTGTATAAAAAGTGTTAACTAGTTACAGATTGGCAACTTCTCTATTTACCTACTGGCAGTTTTAATTGGATGGCCAATTCTCCCAGTTTTTCAACTTCTAACATAATCTGCAATCAGCTGTTATCACATAGGGATTTCATTTTTTGCTCTCGGAAATAAGATGTAATTATTTCCGCAATAACTAGGCTAAAAGCCATGATAGGAAATCATAGCCACAAGACATCTGTAAGACTTTATGTTAGTATATATAAAGAATAGAAGCAAGTGTTATTAAGAAGGTGGGATGCTTATATTATTGTCTTAAAGACAGTGCCAGGCTACATTTTTTGAACATCAGAGGGAATGCTAAAGAATTATTTTTGATTGATTTAATTGATGAAAACTGCTTGATTGAAAATATTTTTTTTAACTTAAAAGTCAACATTTTGTTACCATTTCATATGATACAACATATGACATTAGCATTACAGGGGACAATCTGGGATAAGTATTGAAAATTTAGAAAGGGGATGCAACTGGATAGTGCTGTTTGTGGTCACTTGTTGTGACAATATCCTACTCTTTATACAACTATTGGCCAACTCCTACCGATACAGATGAACTGAGACGTTTCCTCGGCTTTGTAGGATATTACAGGTGGTTCATTAAGGATTTTTCCAAGACAGCAAAACCACTAAACGATTTGCTAGTTGGAGGTCCAACTAAAAAGACGAGGGGGAGATTGGCTAAGGACAAAGAGAACAAATGGAAATGGGCTGAAGAACAACAAAGAGCATTTGACCAACTTAAAAGATCTCTTGTGGAACCACCAGTCTTGGCATATGCAGATTTTTCTCAACCAGTTATTCTTCACACTGATGCAAGTGGACATGGTTTAGGTGCTGTACTTTACCAGAAGAAGGATGGCATGGAGAAAGTGATTGCCTATGCCAGTACGAGTTTATCAAGATCGGAAAAGTATTACCCTGCGCATAAGTTGGAGTTTCTAGCATTAAAGTGGGCAGTAACAGAGAAATTTCATCAGTACCTGTTTAATAACACCTTCACAGTGTACACAAACAACAACCCTCTGACTTATGTTTTAACCACTGCAAAGTTAGATGCCACAGGACACCGTTGGTTAGCTGCCCTCAACAACTACAACTTTACCATTCATTACCGTGCATGCAAGAAGAATACAGATGCTGATGCCCTAAGCAGAACAACACAAGAAGAAGAAATAGACTCTGATGTTATTGGTGCATTGAAGAACATTGATCTAGAAGATGGATTTATACAAACAATCAGCATGTCGCACCAAGCAACACCAACTGCAACTGCATCTACAACACCTATTGTGAGAGATGATGAATGGGAGAAGAAACAGGAGGAAGATCCATTACTAGCACAGTTATGCCATGACATCCAAGAAGGTAGACCAGCTAAGCGACGGAACTATTCACCTGAAGAATCTGCTCTATACAGGGATTTTGAACACTTCGTTCTACAGTCTGGTGTATTGTATAGACGCAGCCATGTATCAGGAGTAGAGACTTTTCAGCTGGTGCTTCCAAAGGCTTACAGGAATTTGGCAATGGTAGGAATCCATGATGACATGGGACACCAAAGCAGGGACAGAACTATTGGTCTAGCTCGAGAACGTTTTTACTGGCCGAAGATGACATCAGACATAGAAACCTACATAAAGAACTGTTCTCGCTGTATCAAGAGGAAAACCGTACCATCAACCTGTCCGCTGATTAATATCACATCGTGTCAACCGCTAGGGCTGGTGTGTATGGATTACATGTGTGTGGAGGAATCTCGTGGAGGCTATGACAGTATTCTCGTCATCACAGATCACTTCACGAAGTACACGCAAGCCGTTCCAGTGAGAAACACTACAGCCAAGACAACATTTTTCAAAAACTTTGTCGTTCACTCTGGAATTCCCCACAGGATACATAGTGACCAGGGTCAGCAGTTTGAGGGACATGCTATAAGAGAGCTGGGTCAACTTACTGGAATGGAGAAATCAAGAACAACACCATATCATCCACAAGGGAACGGTCAATGTGAGCGATTCAATCGGACTTTGCTCAATATGTTAGGTACCCTACATCCTGAGCAGAAGTCTGATTGGAAAACTTACGTTGCACCTATGGTGCATGCGCACAACTGTACCAGGCATTATGTGACAGGGTATTCTCCGTATGAGTTGATGTTTGGTAGGAAACCGACATTAGCTGTAGACGTTATGCTTGGACTCGTGGGACATAAAGAGGCCGTAAAAAGCTACAACGCCTACGTAGAATCCCTGAAGGAGAAACTGGAGTACGCATACCTAACAGCTTCAGCCCTTCTGGATGATACGCAGCAGGAACAACGAAAGCGTTATAATCAAAGAGCCAGAGCTAACACCTTGGAGCCTGGCGATACAGTTTTAGTGAGGAGACTAGCGTTCAAGGAAGGAAGGCATAAAATAGCTAATAAGTAGGAGGACAAGCCATACGAGATCCTCAGAAGACCAAATCAAAGCATTCCGGTGTATGAGTTGCAGGAATTAGGTGGAACCCGAAAGAGAACTCTACACCGTAACCACCTTTTTCCAATCAGCAGTCTTCCAGTCATCGAACCAATCCATCATGGCCCAACACCAAAGCCAAGGAAATTTCAACAACCAAAGGTGACAGAAATCAAAGAACCGGAAGAGACAGAGAGTGACGAGGAGGAGCTTGTGTATCTGGTGGAAAGTGCAGATTTCCTGCACCCAGCTAGCCCAGCAGAAGTACAGGTCACAGAGGATGTGGTGGAATCTGAGCTTGATGACTCTAATCAAGATGATGCAGATAGGCCTGATGCGTCAGCCTCAGATTCAGAGACATCAGAAGAATCACACCTGCCAGAAGATCCTACTCCTAGAAGATCGGGGAGAGAGAGAAGACAACCAGCCCAGTTTACAGACTACATCATGTCTCAGCAACAACCAGTAGCTTCTACTCCACAATTCCGAGCAGATTTGGCGAAGTCTCTCCTACCATCTGATTTCATGAGTTTGTCACCTGATCGTTTACAAATTTGTTTTAACTTCATTACCATCTTTGTGTAAGAGTCTGTTCCCAGATGTGTTTTACTAGATTGATTCGTTTTAGATGTTAGGGACAACATTTTCCCAAAGGGAGGGAGTATGTGGTAGAGTGATTTTATTTAGTTTATGGGTATTTTAATATGATCACAATACTAATGTAATTTTAAGTAATATGTCACGCATCAATGCATCTTTAAACTATCCTGTTCTGTACACTCTTCTTAGGTAACCAGTGAGTTCGAGTTCATCATCTGCTCACTGGGATTTAATTTTCACCTTTGACCCAAAGGTTTCTTGGATTTGTATTTCCTATCTCCTTGGTCACTTTATTATAGAATCTTGTAGTGTAAGGTTGAATGTTTTATTCAACCGTGGTAGTGGTTTTATATTTAAAGTTTCAGTAATAGTTATAATAATAGTTTCATTTATTCGCATCAATTGTGTGTATTGGCAGAATTATTGTCTACAGATTTATTGTTTACAGTTTAAAGGTATGTGTTGCTATTTGTTTTAATAGTTTTATATATCATTTGTCTTTGTTAATGGTGGACATGTTGGTTTTAAGTAAAAGTTGTTAAATAAATTAAAGTTAATCTGGTTTTTATAAATTACTTTCTACAAATACATTGCATACAGTTAATAATAATAATGCTATTTAAAGCATTTCGCTTTAATAATATATTTAATTTACAATATCCCATATTTTATTACAGAGAGCTATAAGGTACTTCACCTTAGTCCAGACTCTGGCTACTTTATTAAAAACCCCTTCATGGGTAAGAACATATTATTATTATTAGTAAGATTATTTAGATTATGTCTGTATATTTCATACTGGTTAGCAGGAGGTAGTTTCCCTTTAAAGTATGTATATAGATTAAGTATATATAAGTAGTATTTAGAATATAGGTTTTGGTATTTATATGTAATATATTATTTTAAAGAATATGAATGAATTGGTTTTATATGTTATGTTTGATTGTAACATTTATACTGTAATTGTATACTTTCAGGGTTTTTTTTTACTTATAGTAATAATTGCTGTTAAACTGAACCCTTGGTGTGGTTATTTTCCTCATAATATGATCCCCTACAACATTTGCATCCCCACCGTTGAATAATTTCTTCTTATACAATTTCAAAATAAAATCACATTGTAATTTCTTTGTATAGTCTCATAAATTTACAGTGTTTTTTTATAACTTGTACTAAAAGTTATTTAATAAGAGGAAATGATGTGAAATAATGTTGGATTTAATGTAATCTAATACAACATCACACCTTTGTATACAGTACCAAAATTCTTTAACTTGAACTTGTGCAAGGGAAGCTGGGAACTATTAAAATGGGTCTGCCCATGCTCTGTCTGTCACACTTTTGGGGACTCAATAACTCTCCTTCTAATTGATCAAACTTCTTTTTGTTGGTATTTATTTTAGTCCGGGTTGAAATTGAGGGAGGTGCCACCTGGAGAGGTAGAAATTCTCATGTGGTTTTTCTAGACCAGATTTTTTTATTAGAGTTATTCCCAAAGAAGTTGCGACTGTATTCCCGACTCTTGAAAATAAAAAAAAGTGAGGGCGCTCTTCATATTCCGCCAAAAACGTAGATAAACTGTATATAATTTAATGAGCATTTATTAGGCCATGCAATGGTCACATTTTGCATTAGGTGTGATTAGAGTTGTTCACAAAGCATCTTCATTATATGTACCACACATTTTATGGAAATATAAAACGATGAGTGCGCTCTTCAAAATGGTCCCTAACATCTCACCAGAAAAAGTATAGGGGCCTCTTAAGGTTAAGAAAAGATTATCGCGGCGAATTTGACATCTTTTTCCCTTAGTTTTACATAAAGTTATTTGAAAAGAATCTACGTGTGACAAATAATCTATATGGAGGTTAAAATTGTGGGTGCTCTTCAAAATGACTGCTAAAATCTGCAATCAGGATGGAACACTGATTACCAATTCCACAGAAGCAGTTGCGAACACTAGATTGCCAACTACCTGATAATTTTTAGTGTTTACAGAATACATATACCGATTTATCTAAACTCACCTACAATCAGTGGTGAGCATTGATTACCAGCTCAAAAACAACCCGTCTTTAATACAAATTATCAACTAAATGATTTTGTTCAATCAATACAATTTATCAACTTTTTAGCAGTTTATATTGTCCCTTATTGGAGTTCCTGACACATAAATAATGATGTGAGGGCATCGTCACATTTAGTAGCTTGCAAATGTATAAATCAAAATAAAGTAAACTAATGTATATGTTAATTCTGGAATAATCTAAAATTTAAAGGCGATGAGCTTATCTTTAGTTCCTATGTCTGTAGTCAGGAAAAGTGACAATAGTGATCAATGGTCATAGGGTCATCAAAAATTCTCACTTTTACCTTTTCAGTGTTTCCTTTTAAATCAATCAGTTGAAACAACTTATTGCTTTGTTATAGGCTTTGAAAATGTGCTTCAGAAATGTCTTGTATTGAGGTCTGAATTTTTATGAAGTAGTGAATTAAAACTGTTTAGATTGACTGATAGTATGGCCTGAATGATCAAAATTCTTTTTGATTTTGTAGGATCCACACAATCCCCTTGTACGTGTATTTCACTTGATTAATGTCACCAGGATTTAGGCTTTAGCTTTCAGATGTTAATGTTATTAATTTTCAATGACTCAGTAATCTGATACAAAACTATTTATACTATACGTAAAGAAGAAATTGACGATGTCAAATACTATTGTATTCCATGATCACACTTTTTACTAATAGAATCAATGATAGCAGAAGATGATCTAATTTATGCCATTATTCTTGCTGCATTTCCATCATTCCCTGCCTGAAAAACAATGAAAAATCCATAATAATTTGTCGCTGGATGATTTTACATTAAGCCGTGTGTAACCTATTTATTTTAAAATGTCGAATAAAGTGGAAGTCTTTTAGTTTCTACCTGGGATTGTCCACCATCTCTCTAAGCATCCATTGTGCAGGTTTGGTTCCACTTGAAATGAAATAATTAATCAGGTGAAAATCCTTTCATTTTCCAGACTTCACTATCAGTTGGAGCAAATTAATACCTTTCCTTCCTTGGCTACTCTGTGACATGGACTGTCTTGTTTCCAGCTTCCTGCATAGCCATGTTGTCATGGCAACGTTAAATCTACTTTGAGGTAAGCTCGCCAACCCTCAATTTCCTGTTGACTTGTAGACTGAAAAAGAATCGAAGCAGAATTGACAATCTGTGGTTGAAATGTTTAATTTTTTTCTCAAGAAAAGTGTAATAATGTAGAATTTATGTGCCAATATGTGTGAGATAATATTATGATATAAAATTCCCTCGAGCGTGCTATTATGTTGACAACGAGAGTTATATGGCAGAGGTAGGTATGTATTGCTATGTCGGATCAATAATATATTATTTTCTGTCTGCTCACTATAGTCTTACATGTAATGTTAAGTCTGGCTTCAATCTCACGTAAAAACTGAAAATGAATAATACATTGATAGGGTGTACTTTAATGGAATATAACTATAACATAATTAGCGCACACTATTTTAATAAACTTATATCATAAAATTTGTCTTTATGTTACCTAATATTATTAGGGGTAAATACCCCTACTGAAATCCAGGCCAAAGTGAACAGGTCCAATTAGTCATAATTAGTGATAGGCATTGTAGTCCTACTCTTCCGGGAATACGTACCTCTTCAGTTATATTTCGAAATGATCTATACTAGCAATTTTTATACGCCCAAATTAAAATGTGGTCACATATTGTCATCACCCCCGTCGGTCCGGCGTCCACAAAAAACCTTGTGGACACTCTAGAGGCCAAAGTTAATATCAGGTTGACCTTAAATTTATACACAGTATTTAAGATCATGAGACGAAGAATCCTATTGATTTTCAGCGAATTCCGATAATTACTGCCAGAGTTATCTCCCTTGATCACTTTGAAAAATCTTTTGTAACGTTCTAGAGGCCAAACTTATCATCCAATTGACTTCAGATTGTTACACAGAGTTTAAGATCTTGAGACGAACAAGTATATTGATTTTCAACGATTTCCCATAATTACTGCCAAAGTTATCTCCCTTGATCACTTTGAAAAATCTTGTGATGCTTTAGGGGCCAAACTTATTATCCAATTGACTTCAAAGTGATACACAGAGTTTAAGGCCTTGAGATGAACAAGTATATTAATTTTCAATGAATTTTGATAACTGAACAGCTAAATACATGATATTAAATGTTTTGTATACCATACTATATGCTAGCATTGGCCAGAACTTTATAAAAACCAAACAAATTCTAATGATTTTCTGAGTTGTTACTCTTAATGAGATTTAAGAGTATTATAAATGTTTCATTATCGAAAAAAGTAAAAATATGCGACAACTCTTGTTGACTGCCCGGTCGATTTAGCTGCTGTGGGCGTATGTTTCGTTGCCTGGCAACCTATCTTTTACTTTAATTCAAGATTTAATTACAAACCAAAATACAAGTTACATTTCATATAGTTATCAAAAGTTGTCTTTGATATAATTTAAACCTAATTTTTATAAAGATACAAATGTTCATATGTTACTCCAGTCCAGCAGTCTCATTAGCCCCAAAATACCCACGTTCTCAATGTCACTAAATATATTCAAGTTGGGATAAAATCCTATATGATTAAAATGATTGATCTGTTTCTTTTGGCCATTAAACAAGTGTTTTCTAAAAGATAAAGTATTATAGTGTTTCAATATTTCTTTATCACCCAATAACACATTTGACAGTAGATATCGCTTGTGTGATAAATTACATAATCTACTGCGATATATCCTTTAGGAGATATCACTTTCCATGAATTTGATTGGTCAATCAAAAAGGAACTACTTTCTTTTTATTTCAAAGAAACCACTTATTCTAAATAAAAAGTAACTTCTATTTTTGTTACAAAGAAACTGTTTTTATTTAATTCATCTTGAAGGTCAATATATATATAGGACTTTTCAATAGGTAGACTGCTGTCAAAAAAAGATGTATCACTACACTCAGTAAAAGTGAAATCTATACAAAAGAATTATATTTATTCATTTGTGCATGTAAGAAAGGATTGGGTGATAAATAAAATCTCCAGCTCGTCTTTTTTGATATCAAAAAATATTTTTTTACTTTATCAACTTGTGTTGATATTTTTTGATATCAAAAAAGACTTGTAGGAGATTCTCTATATAAATCACATTTTTTCTATAATATCTGATAATTACCATCTCAACATGTTGTGTTGTTACATTAGCATCTTTCATTATATACAAGTGAGAAATTTCACTTTTCTATCATTTTCCATTGTAAATACTATACAGAATCCAACATTTTAATACTATAATTGTTTTTTCGTCAACTTTGCAATGTAATTTGGAATTAAATATGACTTGAATGTAGATTTTTTCAAATGCATATAAGGCATAAACTTTGGGATTATTGATTTCGCAGGCATTGTAAATCAACAAAGTTGACAAAACATTTTCAAAGGTTTCATATTTTGACTCAGCAAATGACCCAGGTTTACTTTCCGCCATCATGTTTGTAATTTTCAACTTCTCCTACTGGTTGCAAAAATGATGATTAAAATAAGTAATATTGCTTAAAGTTATATTGAGGGAATTTATTTAACTATCAATGAAAAGACAATAAAATACTGTTAGTAATGACTGATATAATTGTTTTTATTGTGTGTTGTATTGATAAGATTGATAAGAAATATTTATTAATAATATATAAACTATTATATCTCCAACATCTTATATTTATCAATTGTATTTAATAAATAATCTACTAGTAGGCTGCATTTTCGGGTCGAAAAACCTGTCACCTTTGCTCCTGCTAAACCGGTCTGCAAATCGGACTATTAATAATTGTGCAATCAACATGTCAATAAATTTCTCCAATATTATTCGTTAATTTACTAGTTTAAGCATGAAATTGGCCAGAAATTGATGACCTATTTCTTTAAAGTGACGAGCCATATTTGCGTATATGTAGTTGGATGCTGTGCAGCTATTTAAAATTTGACCAATCACAGGTCGCCCTTGACGGGACGCGGTCAAAATTTATGGGGTCAAGTGTCAGGTCATAGCATTTGTAAACAAAGCCATATGCACGATTTACCATGCAAATTGCTCGCAGTTGGTGCGAACAGAGATCCAGTGAACCAAATAAATGTTCCATCCGTGTATAGAAGTGGTGTAAGATATTTTGATCACATTGACACAAAATGTGGTAGTCAACTCATTTTTTTTTTGACACAGACTAAGGATATTGGACCGGTCGATTCCCTCGATCTCACCATTTGCTCTCCGGTCCTGTTTCAGGATTTTACATGGAGGGCAAATGAAGGTCTTTGTGGTAGTGACCACTTTCCTATCTTAATTGATAATAATGGTCCCTCTCCGGTCGAAAGACCCCAGAGGTGGAAGTTGCATAATAATCTTTGTGTCTCTTCTCTTTTGATGCAAGGGAGTTAGACGATGCAGAAGAGCCCATGGCCTTATTCACTTCGATTCTTCAAGATGTAGCTGAGCAGGCGATTCCAAAAACCACGACTGAACCAAAACGTTTCAATAAACCATGGTATAATGACGATTGCAAATCCGCTCTTAAAGAGCGTGATCGTATCCTGACGCGACTAAAGAACCATCCTTCCATGGAGAATATTGCGGCATACCAACTGGTCCGGGCGAAGGCCCGTAGAACCATACGCCAAGCAAAGAAGTCTTCATGGCAAGGATATGTCTCTAGGATCAATTCCCGTACCATATCCAAATCGGTATGGGATAGGATTCGTAGGATTAAAGGTAAAAGTAGTTCTTTATCAATCAATTATCTAAATGTTGATAATTCCACCTTGACAACATTTCCTTATATTGCTAATTCTCTGTCCAGTACATTTTCATTTAATTCATCATCCAATTTCTCCTCCGATGCCTTTCGAAGTATTAAACAACAACAGGAGGAAAGGCGACTTAATTTCAAGTCCCGCAATGATGAATGCTATAATGATCGTTTTTCCATTAATAAATAATAATAATATTTATTTCTTATTATACGCATTACATCATGAAAACAATCTCAATGACATAAAAACATATGATATCACATAGAAACATATGATATGACACTAAAACAAAGTAAAAATAAAAGCAAAAATAAAAGCAATCATTAAATGTAGTGCTGTCGGAAAAGATGTGTTTTAAGGTGTTTTTTGAATGAGTTAAGGGAGGAGTCATTGCGAACAGAAAGAGGGAGTTCCATAATCGAGGAGCATTGTAGCGAAAGCCCGCTTGCCATACGTCACTTGGAGGAACGGTTGTGCTGGCTCAACAAGAAGGGTCTCGGCTGAAGAGCGGGTCCGCCTCTGTGGAACTCTCAGTGTTAAAAGATCAGATAGATAAGATGGTGCTAGCTGATTAAGACATTTATAAGTAAATGTGAGAATTTTGAATTCAGTGCGGCTCTGCATAGGTAACCAGTGGAGATCATGTAGAATTGGGTTGATGTGCTCATTCTTACGAGTGCGTGTTATCAGTCGTGCAGCAGAGTTTTGGATAGAACATTGCAGAACTCCGGGATTCACTTAAGCGAGCTCGGGATACTGCAACTGGTCCAGATGAAATACACTATCAAATTCTAAAACATTTACCTTTTTCAACTCTCTTAATTTTATTGGATCTTTTTAACCGGATTTGGCTTGATGGGAAGTTTCCATCGTGGCATGAAGCCACAATCATTCCCATCCCTAAACCGGGTAAAGATCATACGAATCCTACCAACTATCGTCCGATAGCTTTAACTAGCTGTATTTGCAAAACCATGGAGAGATTGATCAATCGAAGGCTTGTTTGGTACCTTCAGTCCAACAACCTTATTACAGACCTCTAATGTGGATTTCGGTCCCAAAGGAGCACTCTTGATCATCTCGTCAGATTTGAAACGTTCGTCAGAAGCAACATTTAGTTGCAATATTCTTCGATCTGGAGAAAGCATATGATACCACGTGGAAACATGGTATCATGCAAAACCTCCATAACCTCGGCCTACAAGGTCGCTTACCTATCTTCATTAAAAATTTCCTGGAAGATAGGTCATTTAAGGTACGACTGGGATCAATATTCTCTGACCCATTTCCTCGGGAAATGGGGGTTCCACAGGGAAGCATTTTATCTCCTACTCTTTTTGCTATAAAAATTGACACAATCCCAGCGTGCCTTAAACCAGGTACAAACGGCGCTCTTTATGTTGATGACTTTCAGATGTGCTATGGTAGTACAGACATGCGGATAATCGAACATAAGTTGCAGCTTTGTTTGAATTCACTTCAACAATGTCAGAAACGAGGTTTGCATCCTGATCCAGAATTGTTCTTAGATGGCATTCGCCTTCCAATCGTGGATGAAACCAAATTTCTGGGGCTGATATTTGATAAGAAATTATCATTTATCCCCCATATAAAAAGCCTCAAAAAGAAATGTCTGAAAGCCCTCATCATATTGAGAGTCTTATCAAATACTGACTGGGGAGCAGACCGTAAGGTCTTGCTCAGATTATATCGAGCACTCATAAGATCAAAACTCGATTATGGGTGTATTGTGTATGGGTCTGCCCGTGAGTCTTTTCTCAAAGAGCTTGACACCATACACAACCAAGGACTTACAGAATCAGTTTAGGAGCATTTCGTACATCTCCAGTCGACAGTTTATACGTCGAGGTGCACAAGCCCTCTTTGCACAACAGACGTGATAAACTGGCCCTGCAGTATGCTACGAAAATTGCATCACTTCAGAATCACATTTCATTTAACACCATATTTAGACCTCTTCATGAGCATTTGTATCTAGTGAAGACTAATGTAATTCCATCATTCGGTATTCGCATACAACCCCTTTTGTCTGAGGCTGGTATCAGTCTTGACAGTATTGCGAATACCCCGTCTTTAGAACTCCACTGTGGGCTATATCTCCCCCAAAGATCGATTTTGATCTTACACAACATAAAAAGAAAGATACTAGTTACACGGTGTTCCAATCTCTCTTTAGAGAGTTACGGTCTAAGTATGGTGATTATGCTCCTATTTATACAGATGGATCGAAAGATGGTGATCGGGTAGCTTCGGCTACTGTGACACCATCTGGGACGATCTCTTTTCGTCTCCCGTCTGCTGCTTCCATTTTTACAGCTGAGCTCCAAGCTATTCTTCAGGCTTTGGAGTTCATGGAAATATCATCCAATTTAAAATATGTCATTTTTACTGATTCTTTGTCCTCGCTACAAGCAATAAATAATAAACAGCTTGGACACCCATTAATAGCAGACATTTATCGTCTGCTATTATCATACGAGTTCATCAGCAAGGACATTGTCCTTTGCTGGCTCCCCAGTCACATGGATATAAAAGGGAATGATCAAGCAGATTTGGCTGCCAAGTCTGCCTTAGATCTTCCCTTATCCAAATTTTTAACACCATACACAGATTTCAAATCCTGTGTCAATAATTTTATTTATGACCGCTGGCAACGGTCTTGGGATCTTGCAGGCACAAACAAACTTCATCACATAAAGCCTCTCCTTGGAGACTGGCCAAGCTCCTACAGGTCTAACAGGAGAGATGAAGTTGTTTTGTGTTGCTCTCGAATAGGTCATACTTTTTTAACGCATAGCGAGAGCCTCAACCAGAATGTGAACATTGTCATGTTCCTTTGACAGTGAAGCACATTTTGATTGAGTGCAAGCATCTCAAGGACATTAGATCGCATTTTTACCGTTGTCAGTCACTACATGATTTGTTTGCCCAACCTGGGTTATATTGCGAAATGCTAATTTTTTTAAAAAGACAGGATTTTATTATAAATTTTAATGTTTTAGTATTTTAAATTTTTATATGCATAAAAGATTGTTTTTTATTTTTAAATTTGATATACTGTGATATTGTTTTTATTTATGCATATGTAAAATTTTGTGATATCATTTAGCTTGTCTCGTATATTTCATCATATGTTTGGCACAATATAGCCCCGTTGGAGCAGATGTACCATAAAACAACATTTCATTCATTTATTAATGTGAGGTGGGGGGCTGGATGGTTTAACATGTACACATGAAGTCATAAGGTCAAGTGACCTGGTTTTGATTATCTGTTTGTACCTGAAAGGAATAGGGTCACTTGTTCAACCTTTTGGGTTTCCTCTGAGTCCTCCAGTTTCCTGCCTCTGCTAGAGACCATTTTACGCGCAAGCGAATTATTTAGCTAAAAAGGAACAATATGTTGGACCCCAAAACAACCTACTTTGTGTTGAGTGGACATAAATGTTCAGCTCATGTTACCTTATCAGATTAGAGGCACAATGCACCTTTATTACTAGTTGGAATAGAAGTGGTCATATCTTGTTGATTACAGAGTGAATTGTTATTTTTGTTAAACGATTAATATACTGATAGTCAGTTGTTATTTTTATGAAATGTAAATAATGTTTGATAAAATATATTATGACCACATCCCAGTAGTACTCTGTAGTGAAGTATTAGTTGGACTGAATGCAGATGCTGCTTTCTCACTCTCTAGTTTTGCTTTCTTTCTCGCATCTTTTAACTGATTTTAAGAGGTTCATTTTGTCCATAAAACATCTAAACACGTTGGGTGAAATCCAACATCACTGCCGACTGTATCTTCAATATAATATAATATCCTTCGTAATCAATCCATTTGTGTCAACAAATGCTGCAATGGACTGGTCATTTCCATCCAATTTAAACCAGTCTATAGCTATCCCACGACACTTGTCCCACCTTGTCTTTGCAAAGGATTCTGCACCTTCCATCTCAACACTGTCTTAGTGAACAATACAAGTTAATTGGGCCTTTTTCGCCATTTCGTGTAGATTCTATAACTGGAATGTGATCCTCGTTGAGCACGCCATTTTGTGTTTACCAACAACACACACGAATGTAGACAATAAAGTGATTGGTCGATTGTGGAAAAACTGATCACATGACAAATAACTTTGAATTCTGTCCAGTGACCTCGTGCACTATGAATTTTACTATCAATAGACATCCGGAATTCAAAGAAGAATATCATCGAAGAACTACTAAATTTTGGGGCGAACATTTCAACATATGATTTTGCCACTAGAATTTGTGTCCAAGGAATGCGGTCTATAGCTATAAGGTTATTTCACCCATGTCTGGATGGCAAGTGACCATGAATGATCAGGGATGTAATTGGGTTCAGTGTCTCATCAACACAATATGTTTGGTCATTTTGCAAGTAATGTATGATCATTTTTATTGAGAAGAATGTTTCCTTCCAAACAGCAGCATTTCCACTTTTTCTTCAAATTCCAACGTCCAATTTTATGTAGACGCCAATGCATTTTCGATTCTACCACTGACAAGTAAAAGCCAAGATTAAAAGATCATGGACACACTTCGGCATTGAAATCTGGGCATCAAAATTGAGAGGTCAGTACCCTAGCACTCTCATCAATTTAAAATAACTTACAATTCATCTAATGCTTTTATAAAGAAAACAAAGGAAACAGAAAATGAAAGTCAAAAGTCAAGTTAACATTGTGTGTAATATAGATGTCAAAACCTTCATTAAGTTTTAATATGCATTATAATTACAAGCTATATTAGCTTATTGTCACATGATAATAGAAATAATATGGGTTCACTATAATATTTTGTTTTTTAATTATTGTCTTCTGTCCTTACAACTTTCAGGGCAGGGGGCAGTTTCACAAAAGTTCGTAACTTTAAGAAAAAAAACTGCATAAAGAAAAACTTACGAAAAAGATACAAATTATTTACGTCGGTTTCACAAAGGCCGGCGTAAGTTTTTTCTTAACTTTTTCACGTATCTTTTTTCGTAAATACGTCGTGACCATTCATGACGTCATGTTGCGTCACTTCTGTAAACATTCCCACGGTCTAAATGTTGACAATGTCGGCATTATAGCCGCTATGTTTGATTTGATCATTACCTTTTGAAACATAAACAACGAAATGATATATTCTTTATATATACGCTAAGATTTAGCAGTGTATTTATTAATAAACTGAAATTTCCAAGCCTTTTGTTTACCTGTTTTTGTTTGCTACGTCATAGTGCGTGCATGCGCTTCGTCTGTCAGTCTGCCAAAAGCCGAAATGGGGTCTAAAATTGGACCCCTGCAGCTCTCCGCTTTTTGATTGAGGCAGTTGAGCAGAATTGTGGAATTCTAAAAGGAAAATTGAGCAGCAGCCTGACCAAGTCATCGAAAGTCAGAGTTTGGGAGAATATTTGTAAGCTTACTCTTATTTTAAGGCCCTAGTTAGTTATAGGCCTGTACAGGGTCTAGTAGTAGTAATACTAGCCATAATAATAGTAATACCGAGCGTTGGCCATAATCTTGTTTAATGAAAACTACCCTAGTTTTAAGCCTGAGTCTGCCAAGTCTATAAGCTATATATATATATATATAGGCATACCTTTCCGGTACTATAGCAGGTATACCCGATCCTGACCACAAAACTTAAAAGACGATTAGTCTAGTCACTGATGGTACGCTAACCCCTTGTGCCATCAGCAATGAGTTTTTGGAAGCTACCTGTGGCATAGTAGCCTATCGTAATGTATGAAATGAAATGGGGTTTAACGTGCCACTCTTCTGCACCTGACCTGGGCTAATGGAAGACGGGCATACGCCATACAGTGTGATATGAGGGAAATTTTGCCCGGGCAGCGGCACTACGGACTACTCTTTTACAACGAATTCCAACTGCCAAGCGATCTTTTACGTGCACGCCAATGTGTACACAGGAATTCGGTTTTACGTCCAATCCGAACGACTAGACAGCTGTCCTTGTCAGCCCCTCCGTTCTGCATCACTTTCTCAACCGATGCAGGGATCGAACCCGACCTCCAGGCTAGCGAGCCAGCGCCTTAGCCACGTGATCACTCCTATCGTAATGCAATCTGGACTTGTACTGTAGTTTGTACACTACAGATGACAAGGATTTCGATTGGTGAGTTGCGGTTTCGATATCATGATTAATACAGTTAATAACATGTAATATATTGGTCCGATCAAGTCTGTACCGCGAAACTAACTCCTCGTCTGTATGGATGTCGGTAGGGTTTAATCTATCACTGAATATTCTCTCCCAACGAAGTTCCTGAGGGCAGTTTTAAAAAAGTTCGTAAATTTAAGAAAAAACGTTACGTTAAAAAAAACTTACGACAAAGATACAAATTATTTACGCCGGTTTCACAAAGGTCGGCGTAAGTTTTTTCTTAACTTTTTCTCGTATCTTTTTACGTAGATACGCCACGAATGGTAGTGACGTCATTTCATTCAAACAGATTCGGCATTATAACCGTTATGTTGGGTTTTATCCTAACCATTTGAAACATAAACGACGAAATGATATATTCCTTATATATACGCTAAAATGTAGCTGTGTATTTATGAATAAAAAGCTATTTCCATGCCTTTTGTTTACTTGTTTTTCCTTGCTACGTCATAGCGCGTGAGACACAGTAGCATACGTCGTGTGCCAGTCTGTCAAAAGCTGAAATAGAAAGCATGAAAATTAAAATCGAAAACAAATTTGGAACAGTTCTCGGTGTTTCGATTGAGGGCGTCTTTGCCGCGATAGGTGTAGGCCCACTCTTTAGGGGAAATTTATTGATAATTAATCTGTAACACGGGTTGTTATTGCTCGTGAAACACGATAAATTACTCTAGACACTGATGGTACACTAACCCCGTGATCATGTGCATGAGTTTTTGGAAGCTAGGTGTGGCATAGTAGGCCATAGTACAGTAGGATTTCGACCGGCAAGTTGCGGTTTTGATATCATCATTAATACAGTGAACAACTACGGGGCCTACTGGTCCAATCAAGTTTGTTACGTGAAACTAGGGAATCACGGTGGCAAAGTGGGCAAGGCGCTGGCTCGCTAGCCTGGAGGTCGGGTGTTCGATCCCTGCATTGGCTGAGAAGTTCATCTCGATTTTCCGGCGTGGTTTCCCCTTGTCAGTGATGTAGAAGGAGGGTCTGGCAAGGACAGCTGCCTAGTCGTTCGGATGTTACGAAAAACCGAGGTCCCGTGTACACATTGGCGTACACGTAAAAGATCCCTTGGCAGTTGGAATTCGATATAAGAGTAGGCCGTAGCGCCGCTGCCCGGGCAAAATTTCCCTCATAGCACACTGTATGGCATATGCCCGTCTTCCATTAGCCCAAGTCAGGCACAGAAGAGTAGGACGTTAAACCCCATTTCATTTCATTACGTGAAACTAACTCCTCGTCCGTACGGGTGTCACTAAATATTCTCTAAATATTCTCTCTCGCCAAAGTTGCCGATCCGCATAAAGCAATGGTTGCCAACCTTTTTGTGATAGAGTACCATTTTGAGGTCCCGTACAGTCGCCACGTAGGCTACCACCTGGTTCCACAAAAACTCAATTCGATCAAATAAAATAAAACCAAGTACGAACAATCCAAACCATAACACAGAATTCAAAGTCCTAGAAAAACGTAAAAGGCAAAATAGTGTATTCAGAAAATGGACTGCTCCCCGTGTACAAAATACACGACAAACAGTGGTAACAGGTGTCCGGAAGAGTAAGCTTACCCTGTCTGGCGCCACATCCGCCATAGCTGCACTTTATCTGAATACTTTTACAAGTAGAACACACAAAAGAACTAATAAAAAAAAAACAACTCAATGCGAGAGCTGTGGGCTATCTGTTTCTTTCCGAAAAAAAGATTAATCAATCAAAAAATAGATAAAGAAGTATAGAGATAAAATATAAGTAAGTAGGCCTATACAAAATAATAATAAGAATAGTAACATATACAAACTGAGGAAATAATGGGTATTATCTTGTGTTAGGCAGTAAACATTTTTGTGAAGTAAAAAATAACTAAAAAACGTTCATGACCCCGAAAGTGCTCGCGTACCACCTGGAAGGCCCGCTCGTACTTATAGTGGTACGCGTACCACAGGTTGGGAACCACTGGCATAAAGTAACAATGCGGACATTTTGTCCAAGATACGTAAAAAAATCCAACTTACGACAGGGTGAGAGTTGCCGTAGACTTAACGATCAAATTTACGAATTTTGTAAGTTAAGAATTTTAGTGAAACGCAATTTTTTCGTAAGTTTACGTTACGATAAATTTTTCATCGTAAGATGCTTTGTGAAACTACCCCCTGATACGCATAAAGTATAAAGGCGTTTATTTTGTCAAAGATACGAAAAATTTCCAACTTACGACAAGGCTAGAGTTGCCGTAGACTTTACGATAAAAGTTACGAATTTCGTAAGTTAAGAAGTTTAGTGAAACGCGATTTTTACGTAAGTTTACGTTACGATAAACTTATGCAAATTTTTCATCGTAAGTTGCTTTGTGAAACTGGCCCCTGGTCTTGAATAGGGCATAATAGTGTGTGGATTAATGTGAGGCACATATATTATGATGCGTATTAAATGTTAATTTAAACAATGATTTGGCATCATCTTGCTATGGTCTGTTGGAAATAATTATAAATAGCTATGTTGAGACTTTGGCCAGAAGGCATGGACTTGTGACTAAAATCTGAGATTTCAGTCAAAAGGCGTTTTCTTGATTTACTACTTTGTAAAATGTTGTTGGAATTAATGAAGGGGTGCCCAAGTGGGTGGATATGCCCCTGTGAGTAAAATTCTAATGTGTAGCCGCAATTTGATATATACTTTCTCAAATTCTTGTATTTAACTTGTTTGCCAGAGCAATTGTCCCTGTGACCCACCGCATCCAAAATGGAAATCTTAATCACTTATTTTCAGTAACATAGTTATTTATTTCTAAATTAAAAAAAATGTTTTTGTTGCTAACAGCATGATTCACTTTTACATTTTGTGGTTGTCGAATGATCTAACTGGTGCACTTTAGATCATAAGAAATGTCATTGAGTCAACTGGCGTGGTTACAATCCAAGCTTGTACATGGCAAGAAATAGGGACGCTTGCCCAACCTTGTGTATTTTCACCAGATTGCTCGGTATCCTCCACTGCTAAAGACCCCTACACGTAAACAATTGTATCATGTTAGTTTCAAAATGACCTAGTTTGTGTCAAGTGGATGTTAAACCCCCATTTTTCTCTCTTTGACATTTTGGATTGTCTGTGTTACATTCAAATAATGTTTCTTCTATGCTTAGTTGAATAGTTGATGACCTTTCCATTGTAACAGTATATGATGTCATAGATTTGAACCCATGCTTGATGTATTGTCATTAAAGGTGAACATTGATATACTTTGATACCTAGAACCATGGGTCTGATACTATTAATATTATTAAATATTACATAATCAATCGCTACATGCCGAGTGTTTACCCGACGTGATGCTATATATTGATATAATAATTAGATCATGTAACAAGTTATTAGAAAATAATCTACATTGATCTCCAGGTTTTAACACGACTTTTGATTCCCGTATCTCTGCTCTCTGACTATGTAATAACCTCAGCATTTCCCTTTTAGCTAAATCATACGTTTCTCATCTGATTAGCGACATGTGCATCATTTTGTCAGTCGACCGTAAATGTATAATAAGCCGTAATTATTGAGTTTTTATTCCCATGTTCTGTTATAATTAAATTTGAAATCTTCATTATGATCTGAACTATTATATTTCACCAGGGACTATTATATGGTGCAAAAATTAAACCCGACCAATAAGAAATATGCTTTTCTTTGTGATTATATGATAAATTTTCTTCATGTCATTGCAGTGAGAGAATACCAAATTTTAAAATTATTTCAATTTATATTGTAATCCAAAGTGGAAATAATTCTTGGTGGCAATTGAGTATAGAGCATTCCTCTCAAGTCCATGGAACCACCTGTTGCAAAATAATATTTTTTTGGCACAAATATCTAAATGTCAAAACTTCATTCTAGCCATTTGTATGTCATTTACAATGGAATTCAGCCATTTGCATATTGAAAGACACACCTGAAACAAAACAAAAAATAAAAATTCATGAGTATTTGAAAGATAATAATTATGAAGAATTTATTTCAAAGTTATGGAGATTATGAAGATTATGAAGGATTATTCATAAAATAGAGAAGAAAGAAAGATATTGAATGCCCACTCGACACAAACTAGGTCATTTTGGGACTAACATATGGTTCAGTTTTATTTCAATAATTCACTTGCGTGTAGGGGTCTTTAGCAGTGGAAGGAAACCGGAGTACACAGAGAAAACCCACGAGGTTGGACAGCGACCCTAATCCTTGTAATATTCAACTGGGGAATCAAAACCACACCATATAGAATAAAAAAACTGAGTGGTATGACAGAGAAGAAAAAGACAGATTTTCAAAATCAGGTTTTTAACGAATGACAATTTTGACACAATATGCAATTTAGTTCAATTGTAATCATTACTGGAGTTAAAAATCATCTGAAGAGTATATAAAAATGACTGATTTCTGTTTCACATTTCTAAAATTGCAGTGACCTCCCGTTTCAAACATACAAAAATGACCAGTCACTCAATGAATCAAAGCGACTGAGAGTAGCATGTTATCAATCACTGCATGATCACAGCCTCTAATGATGTAATGAGATCAAATTTTAAAAGTAATTAGAGGCATTGAAAACATCCCTGTCTCAACTCCACCCCTCAAAATGTTTTGTAGGATTCAATATACATTTCAATGTGGATTTCAGAAACTGAAGCAACTTGCTAAATTATCTATAATAGCCAGTTTCCTTATGTCTTCCAGCAACAAAGCAAAGACACTTGAAGATATAAAAAGACCATATATGTAATAAAAAAAACTACACAAGACTTTGAATTTGATTCTTTATTACATATACCGTTATGTTAATTCACATTGACTCAGCTGCTAACACTTATATACATGAACATGTGAAAGTTTATCCCTGCCAATCTGCTATTTCCATACTTGACATTTTTTTCCTGGTAGATGAAGATAAAAGGATTTGGTTGAGTTTTTTTTATCCTAAGGCAGTATTTTCTCTTTAAAACAGACAATGACTACAAATTTTGATGTTTCAAAATCAGACGGAAACAATTTTATCCCAGACGTCAAAAATTTGTTATTTTCAAGTTGTATTTCATCCCAAAACTTCCTAAAAGCAATCTACAACTAGACCTGCATGCAGGAATGACAGGTTTCACTGGTGCCACGTTACCCTTGAACATGTCACTTCCGGTGCCACATTACCCTTGAACATATGTCACTTCCGGTACCAATGAAACCATTAAACAGGTTTCCACATAAGCATTGCACACATCAAATAAAATGGACGCAGAATCAACCAAATCCAGAATATCAATTCATTTTATACATTTGTTACTTGTAAGTGAACCTGACAAAATTACATTACTTCCGGTGATAATGAAAAAGTTCAATTACATTTATGAAATCCGAAATGGCATATGATATCATATAGTGAAAATTTTATGTAAATAAAATAATAATTGCCACTTTTATAGACCAAAAACCTTGAAAAAAGACTTGCCACGTCCAGTGCCGACAGGAAACTATACCGGTAACAAAAAAATGTCATTTTGGACAATGTAGCATATAAACCTTGTTTTGAACAAATCCAATAATAAATATTTGATATAGGACTGAAAAACTGAATTAGCCAATGACGGCCAGGGGAATTTACGGAGACAAAAAATGTGGACATTTTTAGTCAAATTAGATAATTTTTTAACTTTTGGTAAAATGTCATATAGAAATATTCATAAATAAAAAAGTTTTTTGTAAAATTTAAAATTTTTGAAATTTGCCGCTTAATATCTTCGAAGATTCGTCAACAATAAAAATGAAAAATAATGCATCTATGTGCCTTGCCTCCGGCTATGTCAAAATGCACCATATGTTAAAATCCGATGATTATTGTAAAGATTACGGCAACATTTAGAAAAATGACAACTTCAGTGATTTCGGACATTTCGCGTTGTCGCAGAATGTTCGAAATAGATTTAAACTCGAAATCATGCCGACTTTCCCGTAAAATCAAAATATCTAATCAATCAGACAAGTAGTTTCTGAGATATGCTCAAGTGGAAAATAAAACGGACAACATGTTGGATGATTGTTTTTTTGGTAAAAACAATCATCACTAGACCTGCGCCGTAGCAGTTATGACGGGTTTCACTGGTGCCAGGTTACTTTTGAATTTATGTCACTTTCGGTGCCACGTTATCACTTACAGTACCAATTGAACCGATAAACAGATTTCCACATAAACATTGCACACATCAAATAAAAATGGAAGCAGAATCAACCAAATCCAGCAATATCAAATCATTTTATACATTTGTTACATGTAAGTGTACTGTACTTCCGGTGATAATGAAAATGTTCAATTATTTTTATGAAATACGAAATGGCATAAGGCATCACGACATGGTGAAAACTTTATGTAAATCGAATAATAATTGCAACTTTTATAAACCAAAAACCTTGAAAAGTGACTTGTAGAAAATCGTCTATTTCTCGGCAACTGTACAAGTTAGAAACTATTTTTGGGTATCTATATGATCGTATGGGTTCAGTCTATTTGTTGATTGGAATCAAATATAATTTTAAAAACATTACAAATCAGACTCATATGAATAAAATATATGTTTTGAAGGCTAAAAATAGAGTTTTTGCCAAAATAACATTATTTCCGGTGATACCAAAAACGTTAAATTAGTTTTATAACACCGACTATGACATTAGGCATCAAAGGGTGAAAATTTTATGAAAATCGAAAAGTAATTGACACTTTTATGGGCCAAAATTTTATGAAAATCGAAAAGTAATTGACACTTTTATGGGCCAAAAACCATCAAAAGTGACTATTAGAAAACTGCCTATATCTCGGCAACCAAACAAGTTGGAAACAATTTTATGATATCTATATGACCTTATGAGTTTTGTTAATATGTGAATTTAATCCAAAAGTTAATTTTATTATTACATATTATATAATTATTGGTTGAAAAAAATATTGATTTTAAAAGTTAAAATGCAGTTTTTGACCAAATGACGTCACTTCCAGTGTCAATTTTAAATTGTAATCGACTTGCTTTTTGAATCAAATGGTGTCACTTTTGTGAATATCCATTAATAATTAACTATTTTACAGGCAAATTACAAAAACAGTGACTCATGCAAAACTGCCCATTTCTCGGCAACTGCTTATATTACAAACTAATTTTCACATACATTCTCTTCATATGGATTATAGCTACAAGTTTATAAAAGTTACATAGAAATATTTTAAAATCTGAAAAGCCTGAACAGGTTGTAAATAGGTCAATTTTACACCTTTTTTCACCTCTTAATCCAATTTGCTCGAAAATGAAATCGGAATTAAAAAAACTAAGCTCACACTTTTTTGCGCCACACTTTTAGTTATATCAGTTTTTAAATAAAATAATATTTTCTTTTGAAAAATGGTACTTATTAACTGTCAAAATTGTAGTTTTTGGTAGTTTTTGGTAAATTTACGCCACTTCCGTTGCCAACAGATAACACTGTTGGTAACAAAAAAGATGACAATTGAGACAACGGAGCTTATGAACTTTGTATTATACAAATCGAACAATAAATAATTAATCTGAAAAACTGAATTAGCCAATGGCGGCCAAGGAAAATTACCATGACAAAAAAAATTCTCATTTTTGCTCAAGTCAGATGTAAAACACGACTAAAAAATATTCATAAATAAAAAAGTTTTTTGGAACAATTTAAATTTTCTAAATTCTGGCGCCTAATATCTTCGAAGATTTGATGAAAATCAAAAGTAGCGAAGCTATGTGCCCTGTCTCCGGCTATGCCAAAATGTATCGAAAGTTAAAATCCAAAGCTTACTGTTAAATTACTGCAATATTTTTAAAAACGATAGCTTCGGTGATTTCGGACATTTTGCATTGTAGCAGAATGTTCAAAATAGCTTTATCCTCTAAGTCACACCCACTTTCCCAGTAAAACCGAAAAAATCGTAACGATGCGACAAGTAGTTGCTGAGATCTACTCAAAGTGGAATTGGAATAATAATAATAGGAATAATAATTTTAACAAAAACAATAGTGTTTCACACAAGCTACGCAGTGTGAAACCCTAACTAGATCTGCTACTGTCCCATGCAGATATGAAAGCTTTCATATTCATCGTCACGTGGCATGGATTATATCAAGTATCTTAAAAGATTGAAGTACAAGAAAAAATAATTATCAAAATCGGTAAAAAAAATCGCGAAGTTATAAGTCTAAATATAGTGAGATACATTGCACCCGGGTATAAAAATAATCTGAAAACTAAAGGGAAATAACTGAGACTTGTGTTGCTGTAATCAGGATGACTTCCCACTTCAAAAGTTTCAGAAAAATGAAATGAAAATTGTAAGAAAACATTGAAAAATTAAATGAGATAACTTTGAACGGAACTAATACTTTTTGAATCAGGTTGACCCCAACTGTTTGAATACTTACGTTAAATATTTAAATTTGGAAATTATAAAGACATAATTATCAAAATCGGTCAAAAACTCACAAAGTTACAAGTTTAAATATAGTGAGAAACATTGCACCCGGGCAAAAAATAATCTTTAAACTACAGGGAAATAACTGAAACTTGTATAGCTGTAATGGTTGAATTTTTTTCAATAATTCGCTTGCGCATAGGGGTCTTTAGCCGTGGGAGGAATACGGAGGACAGGGAGAAAACCCACGAGGTTGGACAGGCGACCATACTCCTTGTCACCTAAAAGCGAGAAATCGAAACCATGCAAGCTGACTCAATGACAGACATTACGATACAGCGCGCACATGCTAACCATTCAGCCATCCAACCTCCCTAAAATCGGCAAATTGCTGACTTATAAGGAGAAACATTTCAACCAGGCGAAATTTTCTGTTTTAATAGTTTAATTTACACGGTACCTTTAATTATCAACCGATTATTACAAAACTGTTAAAAATAAGCCCCCACTGACCAGCTTAATCGTTTACAATAAATGTTTGGCCTGAATTGAAAGTTCTGCACCATTCAACCTCCCTAAAATCGTCAAATTGCTGACTTTAAAGTGAGAAACATTACAACCGGGCGAAATTTTCTGTTTTATCACTTTAATTTTTACAGTACCTTTGATTACCAACCGATTATTACAAAACTTAAAAAAAATAAGCTCCCATTGCCCAGCTTAATCGTTTGCAATAAACGTTTGGCCTGAATTGAAAGTTCTGCACTGAATTGTGCCACTTTAATAAACAAATTAGCCAAAAACTGACTGAGTAATATTTCAACAAGGCATCACCTTGTAGAGAACGTTTCGTTACCAACCGATTTTGATAAAACTTTCAAAATAAGCAACTAACGTCGCGATCAACATTTGACTTGATAGAAATTTCTAAGGTAGTACATAAAAAATCCAAAGAAATCTGACCTATATTTTATCGATGGCAAAAAATGGCACTGGACATCGACAATAGTCCGAAATGGTCGTAATTGAAACGTTTTTCGTAAGTATAAAGCATATAAAGAATGCAATTTTCAAAGTTACAATATTTGAACAACGGGTGTTTTACTATTAACCAAAATATGAAATTGATGATTTTAAAGTGAAAATAACTTATTTTAGGAAATAACATTTAGCCGTAGAATTTATGTGCGAGGTCCTTTGTCTACATGACGTCATCTCTTGATACCATTAAAAACAAAGTGCTCCGAAGCGGCCATTTATAAGGAAATTTCTGCTTTTGTGGCTTATAACAACATATGATTCCTTTTTTTTGTCCCAATGGGGAAACTGTTTGGTTTTTTTTAATCCTTTTTTCCAACTCGTGTAGGTCCTCAATTTCTGCAAGGGGAGATAAATTAGAAAATTTCTAATGATATCGTTAAAGCTAGATCAACAAGATCTACTTACATTCCTGATTTCATGAAAATCGAACTAATATTCAAAAAGTTGCCACGTTGGTTTTACTTCCGGGATAGGATATCAATGACGTAATCTTCGAATTTAAAAAAATCGGAAATAGCAGATTTAAAGTAAATGCTTTAGGGTATTCAAAGAAAAATATTAAGTAAAATAGATCACAAAATCACGTTTTGAAAATAATATTGATTTCAAGGCCACCACCCATTTTTGGAAGGAGGCTAACCAGAAATGTATTGATTTCCCAAATTTGAGACGAAATCGCAAAACTGCGATCTATTTGATTATTTTCAAGTTGTTAATCAGAGTTATTCACGAGAAAACAACTTTGTCGGCACGAAAAACATCGAAGGCGAAATTTGAAATTTTCAAATTTTCAAATACAAAAAATTCGACAATGAGCCAGGCTATCCCCAAATGTATTAATTTCATAAATATGAAACAAATTCAACAAACAACGGTCTATTCTGTTTATTTTTTACTATTTCTCATATTCAATTCAAAATGGTGACTATCAATTGACTTAATCAAAATTCTACTGCCAACGTTTTATAGGCATTCCTTCAAGGATTCAGAAAATATAACTCCCTTGTCTGTAAGTAAAATGGCAAAATAGCCTTTGAGATTTTTCACATTTCAAGATGGTGGCACTTCTGGATTGAGCTACAAGCTCCATTTTTTGTGTACAAATCAGTAGTCTCGTAGCCAGAACCTAAAAAAAAAAATTCAAGGTCATCTGACCTATATTTCGTCGAGTTTTTTGAAAATTTCGATCCTTAATTTCACCAAGGGGAGATAATTTAGAAAATTTCTAAGGGCATCTTTAAAGTTGCATCGGTAAGATCTACTTACATACTAAATTTCATGAAAATCGTAAAACTATTAAAGAAGTTGTCAAGTTGGTCTCAACTTCCGGTTCAATATCACAGCGACGAATTTTCGAAATTTGAAAATCTGAATCCGATTTGCAGGAAACACACACAAAAGAAAAATAATATTAAGTAGATCTGCAAAGCAGATATTAAATCTTTCATATTCACAGTCATTTCCTGTCACATGTCATGGGTCATGTAAATAATCTGATCAAGACAAAAATTCATTAAAATCGGTCAAAATATAGCGAAGTTTTTATGATTTTTCACTCGTAAATAACTTTATCGGCACAAAAAACATCAAAGACAAAATTCGAAAATGTGACATTTTCAAATAACAATATTTCGACCCTGATCCGAGCTATCCAGAAATGTATTCATTTTCACTTTTTCTCAAATTCAGTTCGAAATGGTGACCATCACGTGACTGAAATCAAAATTCTGATCCGTTAGATTTTTAGACATTCCTTCAAGGATTCAGAAAATATAACCCCCATGTTTGTAAGTAAAAAATCGCAAAAGCCCTATTGATTTTTCACATTTCAAGATGGCGGCACTTCCGGTTCTATCGAAAAACTCCATATTTTGTGTACGAATCAGTAATCACTTATCTTGTACCGAAAAAAAAAATCAGGTCATTCAGACCTATATTTCTTCGATTTTTTTGAAAATTTTGATCCTTAATTTAACCAAGGGGAGATAATTTAGAAAATTTCTTAGGACATCTTTGAAGTCGCGTAGGTAAGATCTACTTTCATACTAAATTTCATGAAAATCGTACAACTATTAAAGAAGTTGTCAAATTGGTCTCAACTTCCGGTTCGAAATCACAGCAACGAATTTTTGAAATTCAAAAATCCGAAACTGAGGGTACTCAGAGAAAAAAGAATTAACAAAATCGGACGAAAAACCACAAAGTTACGACTATACGTTACCAGTTTTGCCATTCGTAAAATTCAGTGATTTCGAAATCGTAAAAAGTTTTGAAAATATATTTAATCAACGTTCGCACCCCATTTTTGGGGGTGTACGTCAAAAAATTCAGAAAGATCCAATGGTTAGATTCTGAGAAATCCGTTTTACAGAAACTACACAAAAAGAAAATAATAATAATAATCTTAACAGAAACAATAAGCTTTCATATGTAATGCATATGAAAGCTTAATAATCTTAACAGAAACAATAAGCTTTCATATGAAATATGAAAGCTTAATAATCTAATCAAAAACAATAGTGTTTCACACAAGCTACACAGTGTAAAACCCTAATAATTGTATGATATGTTGTGACTATTTAATTGAGTGGACTATTATATGAAATGAACTTCAGTTTACTAAGGTTATTTTGAGGATAACATCAAAACTTGGGTATACTTTTAAAACTATATTTCATACTAACATATACAAATGTTGTTGGTATACCCTACATAAGATCTTCTTTTCTTATTTGATTTGAGCCGCTGTAATTGGATAAAGTTACGAAGTCATTATGGGCAGTAGTAAGGACAGTTGAACATAAATTTAAAGTTGTTACTTGACCATACTATACTGTAAATATAAATATCATAAACTCATTTAAAAAAAAGAAAAGTACTGTCTATTTTATATTTTCAAGCATTATTCCCTTTTGTCAGAGATAGTCATCCGGATAGCTTAAAAGATTATGTTCCATTGTACAAACTTGCACTTTGTAGGAAAAGTCTCTTGCTAGTTAAAGCATTATATGTAGAAATGCTGTTATTGGGGTACGGTTATGCTTTATTGCTTTATTGCATTCATTGCTTTCTGCTTTCAAATCTTCTTGGACCTTGGGTTGTCACCACATCTTTTTGCCATTTCTGGTATATTTGTGTGCACAGAGAAAGTACCCAGGTTAAATCTCTGTGATACCTAATACTTAATTTAGTCTCCAACTGACCTATTAAAAGTTAAACCCCAAATATCCTTAAACCTCTTTCCATTAAAATATGTCTTTACAATTTTGATGTTGATGAAATCCCAAGACCATGCCAATAACACACCTTACATATCATAAAATAGCCATAGGTATAGTTACGTAAAACTACCACTTGAATGTGGCATGGGTGAATGAGATTGCTTCTTAAGAATGTCATCACTGTTCCCAGTTTGACTTCGATTGTTGGAAAGGAGCCAATCAGGATCTCGAGAGAGAAATCCTTCAGTCCTGGTTTTATTCCACACTTAGATTTCCTCTCCAAGCCTCAAACAAAAGATTCTGCCGTGACCATAAGACGCTAACAGAGGTAAATTCTTGTAGATTTTGAATAATGGTTTTTGTGTGAAAGTATGAATACAGTATTTAGTTGGTCCCGTTCTAGTACACCATATTGTTATTGTTGAATATTTTCTCCTGAGTACTACTTGTGTTTCTGATGAAAATGGTGGCTATTAGTGCTGTATAAAAGGAGGGATAATTGGTGACAATGCTAATGTCTAATACCGTTGGCTTCCCTCTACTTATAAATCTGTATTAAGATAACATTCTTATGTTCTAATGAGCTTTTCTGATGATAATTCTGTGTGTGTTATTAATTCTGGACATTAACAAATTTTCTCCATAACACTGAATTTTCACAATAATTATATCTTAATTATATCTCTAGACCTCAGGCTTATAAGATGGAATGCCTTTCAGAGAGAGAGAGAGAGAAATGGGGTTTAACGTCCACTCGACACAAATCAGGTCATTTTGGGACTAACATATGGTTTAACTTTATTTCAATAATTCGCTTGCGCGTAGGGGTCTTTAGCAGTGGGAGGAAGGAATGCCTTTCAATTTGATGAACAAAAAAGCACTATATAGCAGTTTGCCAATCTTTAGCACATATGCTTAATTAGCACTGTATTAGAATCTGAAAAGGGAAAATTTGTCAAATTAAAAAAAAAAATATTAATTTCATTTTTTGATATATATCAAATATTGCAATGGGCATTTAGAATAAAGAATATTAAACATATATTATGCAAGAGCTAAATCTGATTATTGCAAGTCTTTATTTAGGCTTCAGATGTCATAGAAATTATAAATTAGATCTTTATTTACACAACAAGCACAAAATCAACTCTGTAGACCCACAGATGGCTTGGATTCGGCTTGGATTTAAACAGGTTTTCATTGATGGATTTAATTTTAAATGGCGTCGTGAGCAGAGATTAACCGTTATGTTGACATCATACTCCTGGATATTTTAGATCGAGGCTAAATGATAGAGTGTACGAAGCGATGCCGCTGTTGAGCTAGGCCTAAACAAATGACATCTAAACTTAAGTAACCAAACACAGATAATGACAAATTTTACAATTCCTGGAGACTGTGTGATGACTAAAACAGACGAACAGGTCTTCTGTTATTTTTATTTCCCTGAGCAAACCGAATAGGCTAACAGTATGTAGGTGGAGTTAACGCCCGTCAATCAAACCATCGGCCATATTCAGAAAAGGTGTAGATAACCATCGGCCATATTCAGAAAAGGTGTAGATGGAATTAACCACTACTTCTAGTCAAAAATGACAGTGGTGATAACAATGTTCAGAATAAGGTAATTTGACCATGGAATATGCCTAGTAGTTTCAAAAGCCACCATGGGCGCAGATCCCAGTGGGGACACCGGGACGCATCCCCTCCAATATTTTTAGTGGTGGGGACATGATATACTGTGTCCCCACCACTTATTTCAGATGTTTTGCTTACTGTTTATTTTTGATATTGAAATCATTCCAGCGCTTTTGCCTTTTATTGACATTTCAGAAAGTGTAGAGTTGGTTCAAGGCACTTGAGGCCAGGGTCCTTGAAGTTGTACAGCTGCACCCGGTGTCCAATTTTTATTTAAGAGGGAATAAGTGATAATTCATATTATAACAGTAAATAATTAGAATATTCCATAGGGATTATAATATGTATATCATGTAGGTGTGGATATCTGATACGCTGGGTATTAAAGGTTTAAGGAATAACTGAGATTTTGTTTTTATCTGGTATACTGGATGATAAATCACCTAACTAAAGGATTAAGTTTGTATATCACGGAAACCCTTCATTGCTAGCATTGCTGCCATACTAATAATTAAAGGTATTTTAAAAGACTGGTTTCTATCTCTCTCTGTGCAATATAGGCAATTAAATTTAAAATTTAAGAATCAAACCCTCTATTTTTTGGAGTACAGTAAGCTGAGCCAAGTATTTTTTTTTAACTGTTTTGAAGATGGTTTAGAAATTTAGGAAATTTATCTGAAAAGTCATTTTTTAAAACCTGTCATGGGCCGTCCAGAAAGAAGACAAAGGGAAAAGAAATGGGCAGAGTGGACATAAATGTACTGTTCTTTAGTTTTAAATATATTAAACACTTTATTGAATGATTTTTTTGATTAAATAAATTGCTCTCTGAACTATTTTGTTATTGGTAAAAACTGCTCAGTATCGCTGAGAATGCATATTTAGACAGCATTTTGTAACAAAAATTTTAAAAATTTTAGCATCTCTCGCCAGCGGCGTTCGGTTATATAATCAGTCCTTTTCTTTCACAAACGAACCCGCCCACCTTGCTTCCAGCCTACAGGCCAACTCTGTATGAACATTAATAAATTTCTAAAGAAAATATTCTTTAAATTATTATTAGGATCAGGCGCGGATCCAGAGGGGGGCGCACCCTTCACATGCCCCCTCTATTTTTTGCAGTGGCGAACAATTTTTAGCTCCATGTATTCTCGCGGGAAAGGAGAACAAAAAGAGTTTAGCTTGGAAATCGTAATTGACAGTACTAGTATGAAATTAGTCTTTGTGGGCATTTTTGTCCACTCAAAAATCACGGGCCGGGCTTCGCACTCCCAAGTGGGTGCAGCACGCCCCCCCTTTCTGAAAATCCTGGATCCGCCGCCCCTGGTCGTGGAGGTGTCCCAGAATGAAAAACGAAAGCCTTTAGGCCGGAAGATATACAATATTTTCAAGAAGCGCAAGAATGAGACAGCGCGGCCAACACCTACTTCGGATTCTTCTGTTACATTTATTTCAATTTGGATTGAATATTGATATGTTTAGCTCTGTTGCTTGTTTTAGTTTATATAAATTAAAAGATTTGTAGGCCTGTACATTTGTGTATCCAATTGAATACCCATTTTGCTCAAAGACTTTACGTAGTTTTCCAACACTACTGGGAATATAGTGTACATGAGAGAATTAATCGTGAACGGTACGTGGCTTGAAGATTTTTCTTTAGATTAGATTTCGTATCATTTGCTGCCCCAGCCCAGGGATTAGAATTGTTTGCCAGAAAATGATGCTGAAAATACCCACAGGGTGCGTTTTAGAGCATCTAATTTTCAAAAAAATTTCGGGGAAGGACCCCCGAACTCCCCGCTTTACCAATAGATGCCAGCGCATGGACTGTCCCCAGCACTAATTTTTGGCGATCTGCGCCCCTGAATGAGAATATCTGCTCAGGTTAAGCAGAATCATGAACAATTTGATTGCTAGATCAGCCTCATTGTTGGTTTGTTTCTTTTGTCCACCATTTATGAACAATACTACTGGGTCCGTATTCAAAGGATAACCTCAGTCTAAGATAGTCACTTAACTACTAACTTTCACTTAAATATACGTAACTTCCTGTAAGTTAAGGGCAATTGGTATTCAAAGGCACTGTTTAGTATCAAAAATTCCCTTAAAGTTAAGCTGCCTTAACTTTTAAGTGTTAGTCTTTTAGTGGTATTCAAAGGTCAGGTTAAGTGAGAAATATCCACTTAACTTTAAGTGACCCATGGGAGGTACCTTAAAGTTAAGTGAGATGATAATGACTTTTTTTAACGCTCTAGTAGCAGTCCCGTAATGGCGATTTCAAAAGTTAGGGGATACAGATTGAAACAAAGACAATGTCGCCGAGCGTAGCTGGCCTCAAAGTTTATTTTCGTCGTCAACCTTGATGTTGTAATGGCTATTACCCACTGAGATAGTTAAGGATATCTTTTCCGGTCATTTATCATGCACGTATTGCTAAATCATGTTTCCACGGCTGTCATATAATAAAGTTGAATTCATTTGTGATGACATGGCTTTATAGATTTCAGAAATTATTTATACTACCGCTAGAAGCAAGGCATGATTTATTTTTTACAACTCACATAATAGGTAGTATTTATTTAGGTAAAATATAATGCAACATGAATATTTCGTACACACAATGTACCATCAATGCAAGGCCTTTGAAAATCTTAAATGTAGGTACTTACACAATGCCTATGAATTTCACAAATGGTAGATTTATAAACAAAACTGTATGATTTGTCAAGTCTAACTTACAGAAGGCAAATATGTTGTTTTCTATTCGTGATACATTGTTAAAAAAATTTAAGTTTACGATATCCATCATTTTACCACCACAATTTATTGTAATCTATTGAATTGGATTTTTTTTAAAAAAAAATAGTCTATGAAAACAGCCCTTCCGGCAAAGGATGCACACCTAAATTATAATCATACTATTTTCAAACGTTACAATATAATATTTCGACTAACATTTTCCTAGTAATGTAAACTGAGAAGTTAACAGAGTATATAGTGATGCTCTTAAGGGGGCATAACTTGCGTACAATGTTAGAAATTCGTGATTTTTGGCAGTGTAGGGTATTCCATAAATTGAAAATTCATGCTCTTTGGCGAATGTGAGTATTCCATAATTTAAGTGTGCAGTTAAGTTTTTCACATAGCCAAGTTTTTGTAAAATACAACCTTTGAATGCCGATTCAAGGTAAGACACTTGATTAAGTGGAAAAATTAAGTATTTTTACTTAACTTTTAGAAAACCCTGGACTCACTGGACTATACAATATCAGTTCATCAGGTTAAATATCAGGCATGACAAATATATGATATATGAGAAAGTTAAATGATATTTGAGTTAGATATGAAACAAATAATAATCAATCATACTTGATCCTATACCTACATTTCCTATTTAAAAACGAGATAAGTCAAATACCATTAAGATAGTACTTATTGAATTTGTATTATATATGTATGTAACGTGTGACCCACATTACAATTTTTCACTCTGACAATCCCACAATGCAGTGTATACTTTTTTTAAGAATGTTGGTTGTGTGGTTTGTACACTGGACTCACAACTAGAATGTCATGGGTAGACTGAGACATACCATCATGACAGGATTGACAAGAAAAGCTTGTGTTGGGATGGAAAAACCAAGGTATGAACAAACTGGTAGTGCACGAATTTGAACAGGGAACGCATAGGGGTACGGGGCAGGGGGGCAGCCCCTAACTTTCGGGCAAGCTTACTTTTCGGGCAGACGGGTAAAGGTAGAAAAAAAATTATTATATCTACTTGGCAAAATAAATTGCCCAAAATGTAATAAAACAATAATTTTAAGGGGTGGAATATCAGGAAAATGCGTTTGCGGCCATCAAATATTCCAAAATTTTCTTGGGGGGGGGGGGTCCATACAAGGTTGGCTCTGCTTCTTCGCCTCTCAAAGAAAACTGGCCCTGTTGTCTGTAAACCCAAAATTTTTTCGGTTTTGCTTCCCTAACTGTCATCCAGCCCTAATAAAACAATGATTTTACCTTTCTTTTAATGGAATACCACAAATTTGTACTGAGTTGACTATGGAGTAAAAAAAAATTGTCTGGAGCCACTCTACTTTGTGCGACATTTTTCGGGCATCGATTATTATTTGAGAATGCAGCTGCAACAGTCCGATGGGATGGTTGGAATTCAGAGTGGGATTTCTGTTACAAAACCAATGGATACTTTTGGAGTTGCTTACATGGGCTAGAATAGTAGAAAACGCATTGTGGTGGTTAAATTTTTCAAAATTGTCTCCAGGAGGGTAAGACCCCCAAACCCAGCGACAATTGATTGGTTGCTTGGAATTCAGGTCAGCAAGGTAGGCTAGCCTATATTGGACCAAATTGAAGTTGCTGTATTCACGGTCTGCCAACGGTCACGTCTTCGTGGACTATAAATGATCGATTAGAATCCGAGTCAGCCACCTTAAATAAGCTATATTAGATCACTTTGAAGTTGCTTTGTTCACAGGCTGAAATAGCAGGAAAACATGTTTGCAGTCGTCAAACATTCCACAAATTTCCTTTGAGGGGGGGTCCATAAAGACTGGCGCCGCTCTCAGTAAACTCGAATTTTATGGGGGCATTTCGGGTTCTGCCCCCTAAATGTCATCGAGCCCGTACGCCTATGAGGGAAGGTGTAAAACAGAATTCTCCACTCACATTAAACAACTAACCATAGAAGTAAAAATTACTATTTTATGTCAGTCTTAAATCAAAAGCACATTTCATTTTTCTAGAACACCTGATATCAATTCTCATGTACATGTATTGTCACCTTGTTAAGAATTTAAGTTGTATTTTTTTATAATCAAATCAGGAAGCATAGAAGCTTGATATGACAGGATTCTAGAGTGATACATGATAATACAATTAATCACAGTTACCATGAATTAAGGTGGCACAAAATTTGAAGGCCAAATTTAATGTAGATCATAAAATAAAGAACCAGCTCCTTTATTTACTGTTCTTCAGAGAATTGCAATGAGAGGGGAGGTAATTATGAGAGTGATCAGTGTGTCTGATCTAGATAATTAGACACAAGTAATCAGACAATGAAACTTCTCCTTACAACCTACTGAATTATGTCTTGATTGATATAGCTGTAAATTTATTGGAACTGTCTAAAGAGATGTGGTAATTGCTTGTTTTCAGTACATTTTGGTCGATGTCTGGAATTCTACTAAGATATTTGCCACAAATTTGAATGGCATGGTTGTTAACTATTTCAGAACTGTTGTTAGGATGTTCCTGGGTATAAAATAAATGATTAGTTTTTGCTTCTTTAAGATTTGCTGTCACTTTTTATGCTCCCACATTATAATGCTGCTGTGTAATGTCGTTGTCCTGGCCATCCATTGTTCCATCCATTATCCACAATCCCTTGTGAACAAGCTAGACACTACATTTACCATTCAAACTTGCATTACAGAGATTTTTAATAACTTCTTACCTTTTATCATGTTGTAGAGAGAGAGAGAGAGAAATGGGGTTTAACGTCCACTCGACACAACTAGGTCATTTCGGGACTAACATATGGGGTTTTTTAAAATTTTATTTCAATAATTCGCTTGCGCGTAGGGGTCTTTAGCAGTGGGAGGAAACCGGAGTGCCCTGAGGAAACCCACGAGGTTGAGAAGGCGCCCCTATCTCCATGCCACATACGCTCACACCAGGGCTGGAAACCACAGCCGCAAGCCAGAGGTGACCGGCCAGCTAGAGATCGAAGCGCGGCACTCTAGACCACTAGGCCATCCCAACCCCCCTATCAAAAGTTATTTTCCTATCTTTTTGAACTTTTTATAGGGGATCACGTGGCTAAGTGGGTAAGGCGCTGGCTTGCTAGCATGGAGGTCAGGTGTTTGATCCCTGCATTGGACCGAGAAAGTTCATCTCTATTTTCCGGCGTGGTTTCTCCTTGTCAGTGATGCAGAACACAAGGCCTGACAAGGACAGCTGTCTAGTCTTTCGGATAGGGTGAAAAACCGAGGTCCCATGTACACATTTGCTTGCACGTAAAAGGCCCCTTGGCAGTTGGAATTCGCTGCCCGGGCAAAATTTCCCTCATAGCACACTGTATGGCATATGCCCGTCTTCCATTAGCCCAGGTTAGGTGCAGAGGAGTAGGACGTTAAACCCCTTTTCATTTCATTTCATTTCATTTGAAATTTATACGAATTGTTTAGATTAGAGAGATGTATTGATAAGATTTCCAATTATTAAGACCAGCTTCGAAACTTTGAGCACTGAAAATAATTCTGTGTACTATAAATGTCTGTTTCTAAAAGCAGGCAAATTTTACAAAAGAAATGTGTGACTGTTTGTAAGAAGAGTGTTGACTTTATTGATATTTGTATGTCCAGCAATGCTGGAGTGTTGGCATAGCTTCAACATATACAATACAGATATAATGAATATAGATATGTCTGGGTAACTATACTCAAGAGATCCACTGAATTTTCTCCTACTAGTTGATATTAATGTTGGCATAGTATATAATATCTATGTAGATATGTTCAGTCATTTCTGCACCTGGAGAAACACCTCAAAGTGTCAAATTAACCCATAAGTGATAAAATGAGCTACAAAAGTAATAATTTTCTCTTTTATGTCAATATCATAGTATTTTATTAGGATTTCAAATGAATTAAAGGAATTAAAGGGCCTGATGCCAAACACTACATACCCATGACCTCAAATGTACAGATAATATCTTGCTAAAGGAGTATTATTATTTTCTTACACAAATGAGAATTATTCAAAGAAGATGAAAAATAATAAGGTGAACTGTAATTGAGCAAAGCAATGTCTTTGGTTCGTCTAAGAACATTTTCTCTCACAGACTGTGTGAACCCTTGAAAGCATGATAGCAGACATGTTATTGTTAAATTGTAATTTATCTGAGGTGTTTGTGTATGGTTTTACTTTTAAGAGTGTAAAATGATGATGACCTATCCCCCTAGCTCAAACCAATAAACCAAATGCCAACAGAATTGGAACTGACATGGATGTATTAATATAGAATGACAACATGTCCAGATAATTGTACTGTTTTACACCTATTACCTGTTCACACTTGAATTTTATCAAAAGGACAATATATTATATATGTAAGTACTTTATACCTGAAGAGACATGTCAGATAGACAGTAGTAAGGGTTCAAATCGGGTTCTTTATCTGTGATGACCATGTACAATAGATAGTTCATTTCCATTCTCTAACTCTTAATTTGGATTAGACACTTATGGAAGGTGTGGTTCTTTAAAGTAAGCTTCTCTACAAATCCCATAAAACCTTCTGGTATTACATGCATCCTATAAAATCATTTTGGTATTGTATTCATCCTATAAAACTTTGGGTATTATACACATCCTATAATATCAGGGGCGTACATAACGATTTTGTTTGGGGGGGTGGTTAGCCAAAATGTGACCGAATGATGCACATACTCCCCCACCCCACCCCCAGTACAAGTGACGCAATCAGTAGCCGAGCACCACAGGTGCGAGTTTTCTGGGGGATATATGGGTGGGGAAGGCAAGGTTTCAAATCTAGGCCGTCATCCACAATCCCACCCCACAATGAATGTCAACAAAATACTGGCTCTAACATTAAGCTTCCCGGTAGCTAGAACATAGATAGTATTGTATAGAATAATTATATAGTTGTTCGCCGATCGTTGTCTTGCCGGAAAGCAGTTTTATTTAAGTTCACATATAGTTTATGTCATGATGATTGTGCCTATAACACAAAGTAATTGGAGAAAATTTTGAAAAATTGATTCAATATCCTGGCATTTGAGGTCATTGCTGGGAGAAATTCTTGTGGACGACAGGACCAGAAATGTCAGTCAACGGAACAGAATCTCAAGATCTTTTTTGCAAGAGTTGACATAACATCAGTACAATCTGACGCCCCAGTACCCACACACCAGTGGTACTACAAACTGGGTAGGTCACTATAATTGTGAATATGATAGTGCTGAGACAGTATAAGATAACAGAGGAGTAGAAGTATGATGCGCCGCAGGAGCGAAAAAATTTCAGATATGTAACCGAGTAGAAAAATGATTGAATTGGGCATCGCAGGCGCAAAAAAATTCAGATATGTAACAGAGCTTTTAAATTTTGGGGACTGGGCTTGAAAATTTGAAGTCCTGGAAAATTGAACCAAATTCTCGTTAACGAGAGGATAAGAAATGGACGGAATCTTGAGGCCAATCTGTCAATTTCGCCTGTTTTGTTATTGTTGGTTTACCTCATTAATTCATTTAGTCTGCAGAGACCGACTGCGGTGAGTGCTTTTTTTGAGACCGACTATTTTTTTTTGCCATGGTAGAACAACATACTCACAACAGAATAAGAGCGACAAACATTTTTTCAAACATGACAAGCAGACGGTTATTTTATACTATAGTTTTGTGTGACGTATGCAATTTGCTCACGGATTCAAAACACATAGTATTTGGGATCTATTCTGGCATTGTTCTTGAGACCGACTACAGTGACTGCGCTTATTTTGAGACCGACTATTTTTCTCCCTGGGTGAAATTTTTTTGTTCGACCGACATACTCACAACAGAATAAGAGTGACGTATGTAATTTAAGCTCACATATTCATAGTATTTGGGATCTATATGGCATTGTTTTGAGACCGACTGCAGTGACTGAACTTATTTTGAGACAGACTATTTTTCTCCCTGGGTAAAATTTTGTTGTTAAACCAACATAGTCACAACGGAATATGAGTGAAACACGTTTTAGAGACCGACTGCAGTGATTGAACTTATTTTGAGACCGACTGCACTGATTTTGCGACTGACTATTTTTTTTCCTGTACCACCTCCCCAACACCCCCCCACATTTACGCCCCTGTATAATATGTTCTAGTATTGTTCTTTCGTATTAAACCTTCTGGTATTGTACTTATCTTCTTTAAGTGGCATTTAGTACTTATCTTTTCTGGTATTGCACTCATCCTATAAAACTTTCTACCATTTTACCCATCCTAAGAAAGTTTCTGCCATCATGGACATCCTATTAAACATTCTGATATTGTACTCATTCTATAAAACCTTCTGGTATTGTACTCATTGTATGAAAGCTTCTACCATTCTACACATCCTATAAATCCTTCTGGTATTGTACACATCCTATAAAATCTTATACCACTCTTATACACACCCTTTAAAACCTGCAACCATTCTACACATCCTATAAATGTTTCTGCCATTCTACACCTCCAATAAACGTGCAGGTACTGTACACATCCTATAAATAGTATAAATCCTTTTGGTACTGTACACATCCTATAAATCCTTTTGGTACTGTACACAACCAATAAATCCGAATACTATAAAAGTTCTGATATTATACACATCCTATAAAACATCCTGGTATTGTACTTTTGTGTAAAACCTTCTGGTATTGTACCCATCCTTTCTGACATTGTATTCATCCTCAATCTAATTGAAATTCAGATTTATATTTCGTTTCGGTTTTTATAATTTGGATGGCCTACACTACATGAAGATCTAACAAGATATAGCGGAAGGTCACGTTCAGCCAGTTCAGATGTCAAGTACCCGACATTTGACCGTATAACCTCAGTCATTCGATTAACCAATCAGAATCGTTGTTGCTTTGTTTGGATTTCTATCGCTGATAATGCCTACCCACAATTCTGCGCAAAAAAGGTCAAACCCTCCATTCGACAGACAATTTGATTGGCTGACCCCTCATTTCAAGCAGAACACGAGTTAAATAACAAGTCTTTCAGATCCTAATGTTGTGAAGACAAGTAAAACGAAATTTTGAACTACAAAAACGAAACGAAATAGGATCTGTATTTTAATCAGATTGATTCATCCTATAAATCAATCTGACATTAAACTCGTCTTATAAATCTTTCTGGTACTGTACACATCCTATTAAACCTCCTATTAAACCTTCTGGTATTGTACTCATCCTATAGATCCTTTGGTATTGTGGTTACCTTATAAAACCTTCTACCATTTTACACATCCTATAAAAGTTGCTACCATTCTACATATCCTATTAAACCTTCTGGTATTGTACTCATCCTATAGATCCTTTTGGTATTATAGTTATTGACATTTCAGAAAGTGTACAGTTGTTCCCAGGCACTTGAGGCCTGGGTCCTTCAAGTTGTACAGCTGCACCCGGTGACCGATTTTTATTATACGCCCACATGGAAGTGTGGTCGTATATTGCCGTCGACCCGTCCGTTGGTCCGTCCGTCAGTCTGTCGTCCACAATTTCTTGTGAACGCTCTAGAGGCTAAAGTTAATACTCGATTGACTTTAAATTTGTACACAGTGTATAAAGTCATGAGGCGAAGAAGCCTATTGATTTACAGTGATATCCAATAATTACTGCCAGAGTTATGACCCTTGATCACTTTGAGAAATCTTGTGAACGCTCTAGTGGCTAAAGTTAAAATCTGGTTGACTTTGAATTTATACACAGTGTTTAAGGTTATGAGACGAAGAAGCCTATTGATTTTCAGCGATTTCCGATAATTACTGCCAGAGTTATGGCCCTTGATCACTTCAAATAATCTTATGGACGCTCTCGAGGCCAAAATTAATATCCGATTGACTTTGAATTTATACACAGTGTTTAATTTCATGAGACGATGAAGCCTATTGGTTTTCAGCGATTTCTGATAATTACTGCCAAAATAAACCCCCTTGATCACTTTGAAAAAATCTTGTGACACTCTGGAGGCCAAACTTATCATCCGATTGACTTCATATTGATTCACAGGGTTTAAGATCTTCAGACGAACAAGTACATGTATAGTGATTTTCGATGAATTTTGATAACTGAACAGCTAAATCCATGATATTAAATGTTTTGTATACTTTAGCATTGGGGCAGAACTTTATAAAAACCAAACAAATTCTAATGATTTTCTGATTATTACTTAATGAGTTGTTACTCTAATCAGTATTTAGTGTGTTATAAATGTTTCATTTCTGAAAAAAGTAAAAATATGCGACAAGTCTTGTTGACTGCTGCTGTGGGCATATGTTCTGTTGCCTGGCAACCTATCTTTTAACAGGGAATAAGTGATTTTTCATATTATAACAGTAAATAATTGAAATATTCCATATGGATTATGATAATATATATATCATGTTTATTTACGAAATAAGCCAATAAGGATTGACACTGTAGGTATACATTGCAATGATTGACTCTTTGATGGGTTAATTAATCGACGAGTAATAATTACCTCTTTGTAATCGGCCGAAAATAGATTGATATATGACATCGTAGTGGCTTGTTCATTGTTTTATCAATCGGCATGATAATTAACTTTTTATAAATCGGCAGAAAGTAGATTGATATATGATACCATAATGGCAGATTCATTGTTTAACGAATCGGCTAGATTAAAGATTAATCGGCTAAAGCCGACAAAAAACAGCCGATTAAGATCCCTGGTGTGCATATATGGGAAAATTCCCCCTTGCCATCAGATTTTTAATCACCAATGAATAATACAGTAAAATGTGGCATTTATTTCAATTGGGGTTGAATATTGATATGTTTAGCTGTGTGTGTGGCTTGTTATAGTTTATATAAGTTAAAAGATTTGTAGGCCTGTACATCTGTGTATTCAATTGAATACATATTTTGCTTAAAGACTTCACGTAGTCTTCGAAAAGGAGGCGGAGCTGGAATCTCAGTGGTGTAAATAAAATTCGAATTAGCCCCCCCCCCCCAAAAAAAATTTCGCGACAATAATGATTTCTTAGGAGTGTTCAAATTGGTAGGCGACCTGTAGACTCGTAGCATGGTCCACCAAGGCCTGTCTGTCATCACCTCCTGATCCTCTTGTCTTGATACCATATGTGCGTTGTTGCTGTGGGGCGTGTTGGTCTACTGTCACTGAACACGTGTACTCGCTCATCATACCCACGTACTTGCAGCTCTTCTCGTCTCGCGTAGTCTTATTGGCGCTGGTTCAAATGTTTGCATTTGCGTATACCCTATGTAGGGGGCCAACGGGCGCCTAAAATGAAGGTGCCTATTGTGTCTAACGTAACGTGCCTATATTGTGCAGCCTATACTATAATTATATGACTAGTATAATAGAATACCTATAGTTCACTTAAAATTTGATTGCCCGGCCCACAGTTCTCCACGTAAAACAAAAGACACTCTCTACTACCCTCAAGATGATATTGGCGGGAGGGGCCGGAGAAGAAAATTTCAGAAAATTCAGCCATAAATTCGGCCTGAGGCACTTTAATTTGAGGCCAGGAATGCACTCAGATGCGAGGAGAGAGCACCAAGTTTTCAAACTTTTCTCGGGGAGGACGCCCAGATACCCTCCCCCTTTGGATCGCGGATTCGGCATATCGCAGTGACCGGCCAGCCACATTATTCTCAGCCCCTCCAAAAAATTCTGTAGCCCCACCAAACTTTATGAGCTGGCTACGGGCCTGTCTTGTAGTACATGAGAGAATAAATCGTGAACGGTGGCTTGATGATTTGTCTTTAGATTAGATTTCCTATCATTTGGTGCCTCAGGGATTAGAATTGATTGCCAGAAAATGATGCAGAAAATACCCACAGAGTGCGTTTTAGAGGTCTAATTTTCAAAAAATTTCAAGGGAGGCCAACCGAACCCCCTTCTTTACCAATAGTCGGACGCGCATGGACTGTCCCCACCACTAATTTTTGGCTATCTGCGCCCCTGAAAGCCACAATTACTTTACAAATTTATAGTGCATGTAAGTAGTTGGAATTAAAAGAAAAGTAGCTAAACAGGCAGTAAGTCCTCCCCTAGCATTGCACAAGTAACCAAATTTTATTATGTTGGTCTCTTCACTAACATTGTATTGACAAAACATTAACTCAATTCTCTCTTCCTTTCTAACCTGGTCAGTCTGGGATCATTGACTTTCATTTTTGATGATTTTTGCATTTTTAGCTTAAAATACACATCTTGTGGTAATTTTTTTCCTCTTTCCTCTTTAAAAACACATTCTTGTAAGACGTAATTGTATTGCTGATAGTGATACCAGACTTTTTTTCATTGTTTTAAACTTATGATAATATTGAAATTAAAATACATGAATTAAAATATGGATCTTCTGGAAACAATTTGCCTCACTCTCTTTAAAAACACATTTCTATAGGACATAATTATATTGCTGATACTAGATATCTGATAGTGTGTAAAAATGGACCAACTTTCATCTTATTATTTTAAACTTGTAAAATTTGTAACTGGAAATAGTTACTATTGACTGATTAAACCAGCACCTTATGTTTTTTGTCATTTCAATTATTTAAAAGCTTAGCAATGACCTGCTTGCCATATCGATTGGATATTTGTGCAGAATTAATTCCCTGAGCCAGTTATACAGTGTTGCCCGCAGCGAAGATTTACCACTCTCTGTATCCTAGCATTCTCTAGGGAGATCCATACTCAATCATAGTTGAAATAGAGAAAAAATAGCAGTCTGTGGAGAATATAAACCTCTTACAAGCCAATACCATACAATGTGGTTCATTCTCATTTCAGTATAGAAAATAAATAATGTGGACAAATATTTTTTGGGTGTTCTTTAAATATGACCAACAGAATATATTATCCTGACAGATTTAATGTTTATAAAAAACATATTTTTTGCTCCAGTATATAAGTGTTTTAAGGTGTAAAAAGATTAGATATTTAAACTATCTGCCCCCTGCCCCTGCGTGTTAGTTTTTCGAGGAAATATCATTGAAACTGATGTTGATTAGGCTGAAGAATATTCTTACTTACATAAATAGGCCATCTTCCTGTTTTCTTTACTAGATAACAGTAGTTGCTTTCCATCTGAACAAAGCTTTAAACAGCTGGTTTTCCTAGTTTCTTATGTTTATTCAATCTAAAGTTATACTTATATCTACCCCTCCACACATAGATAAATTAACACCCCCATCTCTTACCTCAACCTGGGTGGTTATATCATGGTGTAATTTTAGGTAGGTCTAATTCATAAAAACGACTATTTCAAGAAATTAACATAGTCTATTTCTCATACCTGGTTTAGACAGATGCCATGGCAGACACACCAAGGCTCTGTTCACATTATCAAATAGTACAGTAAATTAGGACCGGTTTAATTTAATACCATGTTTCTGTCATAAGCCCTTCTTCAGGAGAATGCTGTACCAAGTTCTAATCCCGGTGTGAGCCAAAAAGATAATAAGTCTTTTTCAAGCCAGGCCTTCACTTTTATTGATGGAGCCTTCAGGGCTGAAAAGAGAGAGAGAGAGAAATGGGGTTTAACGTCCACTCGACACAACTAGGTCATTTCGGGACTAACAGATGGTTTTTAATTTTATTTCAATAATCCGCTTGCGCGTAGGGGTCTTTAGCAGTGGGAGGAAACCGGAGTGCCCGGAGGAAACCCACGAGGTTGAGAAGGCGCCCCTATCTCCATGCCACATACATTCACACCAGGGCTCGAAACCACAGCCGCAAGCCAGAGGTGACCGGCCAGCTAGAGGTCGAAGTGCGGCACTCTAGACCACTAGGCCATCCCAACCCCCCCCCCCCCCCCCCCCGGGCTGAAAAGGAAAGTGTGCCTTATTTGTTTGGATGAGATGAAAAATTGAGGTCAAAATGCTCCAACCCAGTATTGCTTGAGTAACCATATGAATAATAATAAACAAATGTGTTGATGAATCATTAAACCCTGGTTAAAACAAGAAAATAGTGACCACAATACTACCGGTCATATATACTGAGCGCCATAGAAAACACATCACTTAGTTTTTCGTATAACAAAATGATCCAGTAAACATATCTTATTTATTTTGCTTCTTATTGTGAACAATATTCAAATGGGAACATCAAGAACAACACATTTGTACACTTATCGATGTTTAATCTGTAATCAACGGTACAAAGTCAGAGGGGTCTAAACCAAAAGTATATTTTGTATTTCTACTTAGTGCAAATTTGGTTTTTTATTGGTTTATGCCCTAAACGTATTAAATTACATTCATTCCAATATTTTTCATATCGTTCAAGTGTGTTTGAATCTTATATGGACACAGCGCACCAAATATTCCTACGCCGTCACAGACAAATGAAGAGCAAAGTTATTATTAGTCTTTCTCTCCCTTTCACTTTTCTCCCTTTTGCATGCAGATTAATTCAGACTTTTTAGTGTAAAATCAAAGAAAAGGGTTTGAAAATACATTTTCTGACAGGTTTTGGTGAATATTCATGATTTTTAGGCGGAAGGATACAGGAGTTGAGAGGATGGTTAGATTGAAAATTGCATGTTTTTTCGTCTTTACATTCAATTTGTCTATCTCAAGTTTTCCATGGTAAACCTCAAACATGCTTTTGAGAAAGAGATTGCCATATGTTGCTCCATCTGCGTCTTCCATCACAACACTCGCATACAAAATACTTTTGTCTTAAACCATCATCTTCAAGGCAAAAAAAGCCAATCAAAAAATTGAAAAACATGTCCAATTTTTCAAGTTATGATTGTTATTATGTACTTATAAACACATCTGAGTATTAAAACCAGCGGCTGCCAGGCAGGATACGCCTACATTTTCAAGAGATGGATAGAGAACAAGCTAAACAGAAATCGATTTTTGGAATAATCAAGGGCCATAATTCAGGAACTTACAATCCGATGTATATCTTTGGATTATAAACATAAATTTCAAGTTTCATCAAAATCGGAATAAAATTGTGACATCCACAAATATATAAATATATCATATTTTTACACTACATGTATTTGCGTACAAGTAGCAACCATTTTGTCCAGTAGTTTTGGTCCGACTTTTACTACCGGTAAATTCGACCTCAACCTTCATTACAGTGTAATGTTGATATAATCAAACATTTTTTAAAATCGGATAATAATTGTGACCTCTAGAGGGACCACAACCTAAAAAGAGTTGATTTTTCGTAAAATCAGGGGCTATAATTCCGAAAGTTATGATCCGATATGCGCAAATATCAAAAGGAACCAAGATCTTTGGATTATAAACATGTATTTCAAGTTTCGTCAAAATCAGATTAAAATTGTGACCTCTACAGGGTCCACAACCTTGATATTTCATATTTTTACATTATTCTCGTACAAGCAGCCGCCATTTTGTCTGGCAGTTTTTGTCTGATTTTTAGGAAGTTCGACCTCAACCTTCTTTACAGTGTAACGGTAATATTTTCAAACAGCATTTTAAATCCGATAATAATTGTGACCTCTAGAGGGACCACAAGCTAAAAAAAAAGGCGATTTTTCATACAATCAGGGGCCATAATTCACAAAGTAACAATCCGATATGCGCAAATATTGAAAGGGACCAAGATCTTTGGATTATAAACATGAATTCAATTTAAGTTTAATCAAAATTGGATTAAAATTGTGACCTCTACAGGGTCCACAACCGTATAAAAATAAATCTTCATAATACATGGGCTGACTGGTTTGAAAAAGTGATAGCAGAGTTAATTATTATCTCTATATTTGTCATACACATAAAGATAGTCGTGGGAAATCAGTAGAAACCAATGTAAACTTTAAATGGCCACACATAATTTATGTCAGGGACAGGGGCGCAGATCGCCAAAAATTAGTGCTGGCGACAGTCCATGCGCAGGCGACTATTGGTAAAGAGGTAGGTTCTGAGTCCTCCCCGGAACTCTTTTGAAAACCATTTAAAATTCTTTTTTTAAATAGATTTATTCTGTGGGGAATATTTTGAAATTGGAAAAAGAGTATCGGTTTAAGGCATGAACATATGGTGCTTGCTGCATTTGACTGCGTGAAGTAAGGTTGTCAATTCTAATTATCAAATTAATAAATTTCAGACAAGCGTATTACAAAGCTATTCATTGATATTTGACAGTTTCGTTTCAAAATTTACAGATTTAAATTAGATATAAGGAGAGGTTCAAACTAATGATAAAACAGTGGCTATATTGATTGTGCCCTTTTATAAAACCAGATAAAAACCAGTGATGTTATAAAATATGTATGTATAAGATGACATCTCTCATGTGGTCATTTAAATTTTATCTCTGATCAAATAAGTTGAATATAATAACATACAGCTGTATAGAAAGTTATCGTCTTTTTTCTCAATAGATCGGATCAATAGGTAATCTAAAATTCTAACCTACAGCACTGTTTTCATCCTTTTTTTAATTCTGGTACGATCAAAACTAAGGCTAAGGTCTTGTATGGAGTTAATGAGACATTTTATTGTCATGCAGGTATTTTTAATGACTAATGGAAAGCTTGACAAGTCTGGAATGGTAACAGCTTTTTTGTTAGTCATAAACCAATAAGATAGAAAACGCTCTTAAGCATTATTGCACAAACAATAGAGTAATGTTGTATATGTGGTTTATGGTAAAGCGACCTCCATTTTCTGTATACTAGTATTTCTACCAACCGTTATAAGTATTTACCATATGAATGGACACTTGTCGTTAATTCTTTTATTCAAACCATTTCGCCATCCATTGTTATTTGACTTACAGACGGTTACATTCAGTGTTTATAAAAAGATAAAATTTATTATGACAGTGCTTTAATAGTTTAGAGGACATTTGAATTAAGGGCTGTTCAGATGTAAATGAAGATTTGTTTTGTAGGAATTTAAAGGGACAATAACACTCTTGCTGGCTTGGCAGCTTCAGAAAATAAATAATAGCCTTATTCTAAGTACTAGATATTTAAGTGTCCTTCCTGTTGTGTAAATTATCCATTACAACCTATGTTACTTGTCCAGAGGGTTCGAAAATATTTTAAATCAAAGTTAGACTTTTCAAATCAATTAGTTGAATTTTTCCAATTTTTTAAATTAGGTGTGTTAAGATGAAATCTATATCATCAATTAATTGGAATATTGTAAAATAATACAATTTGTTGACCAGAATGAAGATTGGTACATATTATTCAGTTACAACAAGAGTATTATTGGGGCTTTAAATTAATACTTATTTATTGTGAAATCTTTTCTCAATTTTGTTGTGATTTTAATTGCAACTAGTCAAATTCGGTGTTTAGGAAAATTCATGAGGACATTGCTTTAATAATTACTTATCTAAAATGATGCATGTATGAGTGTAAATTTAAGCCCACTAAGATCTACTTTGTAAGAATTTAATTTCAGGAAAAGAAATTGAAAACCACATCATCAAGTGTTGAGCACATTTTCTCAATTTATCATGATAAAAACTGACAGGCCATGATCTATTAGGTTGTAAAAGTTGACAATAGGTAGATATTGAAAATGTCAACGCTCTTATCAGACATTGGTAAACTAGGTTTTTCATAAGGCATATTTGAGGACTTGTTGAAGAAGACGATCATTCTTGGATTTAAGAGGCAGATTATTCAAATGGTATAAATTATGTAAATTAATGCATAATATTATATAAATGCTATGACTCTAGTTTGGGATATCTCTGTAAAGAAAACACAAAACACAGGAAAGAAATGAAATGTGGTTTAATGGCACATCCGCTCCAACCGGGCTATATTGCGCCAAACACAGGAAAGAAAAAACAAATAAAGGGAGTTACATCTGTATATCCCTTACAGTAATCTGTATAGGGTGTGTGACAGTGTTCCATTTAGGGTGTGTGAGTGGGGGCACTGGGGGAATGTATGAAGCTGGTATGCCATTCAGAAGCTTTTATTAAGCTGGTTTTAAAATGCTGGTGATCGTTAAACATGCTTAAATCTATTGTCTAAAGGCAAAGCTGAGGCAAATTAACCACAATTAAAAAAAACAGTTCGCTAGCTGTCTTCAAAATGGCTGTGTTTGTAAGCTAGCTTGTCTTAGCCACCAGAATGAACTAGATTCAAATTGCTGACTTCAGCTAGCATAAAGAATATGCATTTCACTACTTTTTGTAGAAATTTGAAGTTTCAAGTAGATATTGGTGTATTTAACATTAAACTCTGACAGGCGTTGTTAAAACATTTAGGAACATTTCGCTTACAGTATGTGATAACGTTACAATAGACAAACCTGGTTTATAAATGCCAGGGAAAAGACTAAGCCTGGCCCCGCAAGAGGCACCCACATTTCCCGTGGGTGCAAGAAAATGTTTGCAAAACTGACTGTAAAGCTTATATAGACAAATTTAGCATGTGGCAATCTTACTAATTCATACAAGATAGTTTGCCACGCAACGAAACATACGCCCACAACAGCTAAAACAACAGCTAAGTCGTCTGGTCAGTCAACAATGGTTGTCACATATTTTTTCATTTGTCAATAAGGAGAACGTTTATAACACATGAAAATCTTATTAAAGATACATTGTCATTATGGGAGATTTTTGTAAGGAGTAAGCCATTCTTGCTATAACAGTTCAAAAATAGATGATGAATTAAGAGGAATATTTTGAAAATTTCAGTCAAATTACTTTATTCTTAACATTGTTATCACCACTGTCATATTTGACTAGAAATAGTGATTAATTCAATCTACACTTTTTCTGAATGTGGCCCATGGTTTGATTGACAGGCATTAACTCCACCTACATACCGTTAGCCTATACGGTTTGGTCAGGGAAATATTTTTATTGATATTATTAAGACAGAAGACTTGTCCGTCTGTTTTAGTCATCACACGGTCTCCAGGAATTGTATAATTGTATAATTATCTGTCTTTAGCTTATTTCACTTTAGTTTAGATGTCATTTGTTATGGCCTCGCCCAACAGCGGCCTTGCTTCGTACACTCTATCATTTAGCCTCAATCTAAAATTTCCAGGAGTATGACGTCAACGTAACAGTTAATCTCCGCTCACGCAATTTAAAATTTAATCAATCAATGAAATCATGTTTGAATCCAAGCCATTCGTGGGTCTACAGAGTTGATTTTGTATAATTTCTATTACATCTGAAGCCTAAATAAAGACTTGCAATAATTAGATTTAGCTCTTGCATAATGTATGTTTAAGAGTAATAGCCTATTAAGTAATTATCAGAAATGGTTAGAATTGTTTTTCTCATGGCCTTCGTCCACAAGATATTTCAAAGTTATCAAGGGCCATAACTCTGACAGTAATAATTGGAAATTGTTGAAAATGATTAGGATCCTTCGTCTTATGACCTTAAACACTATGCATAAATTTAAAGTCAGTCGGAAATAAACTTTAGCCTCTAGAACATCCACAAAATATTTCAAAGGATCAAGGGCAATAACTCTGGCAGAAATTATCAGATATCACTGAAAGTCAAGTGGGTTCTTTGTTTCATGACCTTAACCACTGTGTATAAATTTTAAGTCATTCGCATATTAAGACTAACCTCTAGAGCTTCCACAAGATTTTTCAAGGTGATCAAGGGCTATAACTCTGGCAGTAGACCTAATTATCAGAATTCGCTGAAAATCATGTGGCTTCTTCGTCGCATGACCTCAAAGACTGTATATTAACTTTGGTGTCTAGAGCGTTCACAAGATTTTTTAAAGTGATCAAGGATCATAACTCTGGCAGTGATTATCAGATATCGCGGAAAATCAATAGGCTTCTTCATTTAACACTGTGTATAAATTTATAGTCAATCAGATGTTAACTGTAGCCTTTAGAGCATTCACAAAATTTTTCAAAGTGATCAAGGGTTATAACTCTGGCAGTAATTATCGGATATCGCTGTCTCATGACATTAAACACTGTGTTTGAATTTAAAGTCAATCGGATATTAACGTTAGCCTCTAGTGCATTCACAAGAAATTGTGGACGATGGACCTACCGACGGAATTGGGGGATATATGTCCACATTTCCATATGGGCTTATATAAATGATGTCAATTCATGATTGAATAGGGCACCCAAAACTACTTGTCACTCATCATGTTTTTCAAACAGGAACATGTTTCTGTGTCAACTTTGAACAAGATAAAGCATAATATATTGTTATTATAATCAGGTAAATAATATTAGAATTTCTTCAGCAACTAGTTTGATGGAAATATACAAAAAGTTCCCTGCAAAGGAATTTCTTTCTACAGGCAAAAAATGTTCCTGATAACTGTGACAAAAGTAATGAATTCTCAGCATGTAAGAATTGGTCCATTTTTTCCAAGGTCATCATGTATTAGAATGATTTCTCTGACATAGAGAGACATTAAGTCTGTCTCCATTTTTTCATGCAGAAGGAAGAAAACATAATTATCAATTAGAGCACTAGTCTGAAAAGCTATTTTTTTTAACAAATACAAGACATTTTCGAAAATTTAAATTTCAATCAGATTTTAGTTTGCCTAGGGGTTTTTTGAATAATTTTTTCTTATTTGTCTTCACAGAATATGTGGTGTTGAAATCTTGAAGTCAACATAATTAACAATTACAGTGGTCTATTCTAAAAACTCTATGCACAAGCAAATTATTGAAATACAATTGCACCATGTTAGTCCTGATATGACCTAGTTTGTGTCAAGTGGACATTTGACCCCATTTTTAAAAACATTCCTTTTAAATCAGATATTTTAGAGGTTTTAGTCATTAAGTTCTACTTTTTAGTTCAATTCCAGAAAAAAACAAGGTTGATATTTTGATGGTCTTCGCTGGATACATTTCAAATCGTCTCTGATTGGATGACAACAAATATCAGTCTGGACAAAATAACATGAATTGTCTAACTGTCTGACTGTTCACACAATGACTAGAGTGTTAAATCAACATACGAAGACCAATATAAAAAACATGTATCTCTGAGTCCCTTATAATTGTCCCCCGCCTTTCGAAGAAAGTTGGGGGACTATTAAAATGGGTTCGTCTGTCTGTCTGTCCGTCCGTCCGTCTGTCCGTCACACTTTTTAGGACACAATAACTCTCTTCCTAATTGAGCTAGAATGTTCAAACTTGGTGTATGTGTTTATTAGGTCAATGCCTTGATGGAGTTCGAAGATGAGCATTTTCCGCTTAGGGTAAGCAGAGATAAGCAATTTGATTGGTTGATGCTTTGGGACACGATAACTTTAGTTCTAATTAAGTGAGAGTGATGAAACTTGGTGTATAGTTTCATTACAGTAATACCTTGACTAAGTTCGATAATGAGCATTTTCTGCTCAGGGTAAGCAGAGCGATACGCAATTTGATTGGTCGAGACTTTGGAACACAATAACTCTCCTTCTAATTGAGTTAAAATGTTCAAACTTGGTGTATATGCTTATTAGGTCAATGCCTTGATGGAGTTCGAAGATGAGCATTTTCCACTTAGGGTAAGCAGAGATAAGCAATTTGATTGGTTGATGCTTTGGGACACGATAACTTTAGTTCTAATTAAGTGAAAGTGATGAAACTTGGTGTATAGTTTCATTACAGTAATGCCTTGACTAAGATCGATAATGAGCAATTTCTGCTCAGGGTAAGCAGAGCGATAAGCAATTTGATTTGCCGAGACTTTGGAACACAATACCTTTCCTTCTTATTGAGTTAAAATGTTCAAAATTGGTGTGTATGCTTATTAGGTCAATGCCTTGATGGAGTTTGAAGATGAGCATTTTCTTCTTAGGGTAGGCAGAGATAAGCAATTTGATTGGTTGATACTTTGGGACAAGATAACTTAAGTTCATCTTGATTGATGATTTTTATGCCAATACAATGACTGCATTCTCATTCAGTAATTGATTCGACAGTAACAGTGTATAGAAACGATTGACTCGGACACGAGGGCCCTTTCCCTTGGCCAGAGGGGCCCTTTTGTCAAGCGTGGGGGCCCTTTTGTCTGCCTTTAGGGTCCCCCTAACCAGGGTACATTTTCATTTTTCTCGTCGGTTTTAGCATTTTTCTTTATAAAACACTTTTGGATGACACTTCGTGTACAGTTTGATTGCTCGATACGTTTGAAAAAAGTAAATGTGCGATTAATTAATATGTGTCATCTATTTATTTTGGAATTTCGGCGGGGGACATCAGCCTCACTGTTGGCTTGTTTTGACTAATAAGGGAATACAACAAATGTTTAATTTCCTGGCATTGCTCTATTTCTAGTCTTTTAGTCTACCTTTCTACAATGGAGACATTTCTATATTGCAAAAACACGACCACCTAATATTTCATTAGGTCTATGTTAACACATATAACCACCACATTACAAATTGATGTTGATTTCTTTATCTTTGATTAATTAGCTAGATAATAAACTGAAATCTGAAACCAATTTGGGTCATTAATAAAACATTTTTATATGCTCACAATTGTCTGTGGATGCTCTAGTCCGATTTACTTTAAATTTATACACAGTGTTTAAGATCATAGACAAAGTAGCCTATTGATTTTCAACGATATCCGATAATTATCGCCAAAGTTATGGCCATTGATCCCTTTGAAATATCTTGTTGATGCTCTGGAGGTAAAAGTTAATGTAGCTAAGTCTCTAACTCAATATCATCCAAAGTCTTTGACATAGAAAATACAGACTTCTCATATCCAATATTTAAGACAAAACAAACATTTTACCTTTGGTACACGAATCATGTACCATAATGCGTTTCAGTGCCATTTGTAACAAGCGACTCTAAAAACGAGGCTAGACATATTCCACAAGTCATGTCAAATGGTGACCTCATATTCTGTCAGAATTATAAATACTATTGGTGTAGACTGGAATAACCAGACGCCAGTGACTGCCATTCGATTGAGACCTCTGTTGTATTTAATCGCTGACTATTTATTACAAATATCGAAGCCTAACTAAATTCTTGGAACATCCACTGCTTGCGTTTTTTCTGTGATTTATATCTCAGAAAGTGTTGTGTGTCTAACTCTTCATAAAGTTTATCAAAATGTACATCAAGCGCTCAATCTCTGAATTCAACTTTTGATGTCACGCATGCAGACACTCCTAATCGTCGGTTTGTCCATAAGGGAAACCCTTACATTTTTGTCCTGTATGCGCTCCATGAGTGTTTTTCAGGGAATCCAGTGGATATTTCTACTTTCCATATATACCAAAATTGGCATACTTTTATTGAAAATAACTACCCGATAAATACTTTTCTGGGAAAGTATCTTTAATGAGTTGTTACACATAATAAAATATTAGTGTATTATAAATGTTTCATTACCAACAATAAAAAAAATATGCGACAACTCTTGTTGACTGCTCAAACGACTTAGTTGCTGTGGGGGTATAGGTGCCTGTCAACCTATCTTTGGTTTTTTTGCCAGCCAAACACAATGGACATTTTAATTAGACAAATACTAATATGGTTTTGATTGAAAATATCTGAAAAGCTATAAGCCATAGAAGAAAATAATAGATAAAGCTCAGTCAATTTGTTTTTATACCACTTAAAAACTGGTTTCTAAGGTGTAACCACATAACACGACCATATGATATGATAAATGATAAGTAAACAAACAAGGTCCTTTTTTCCTCTAATTTGAGTAACACCTGTGGCCCACCTTTTGCTTCAAAGACCAAACAAGTCAGGTGTTTGTTGTACCACATTGACCAACTAATTACACCTTACAGAACATACAGTATTTACATCTACATAATCTATACTTTTATGTTTGATTTGATAGATAGGGGGAAAAAATATATATTTATAAAAATGTTGAATTTGTCTAGATTTTTCTGATATTCTTCAGTCACGCAGATCCTTTAGTTGCTATTGAGTGGGGAGACAAAGTAGTCTAACAATTGTGCTTTAGATCATAAGGCCTGTTAGCTGTGCACATCACTGGTTGTATCTCAGACCTTGACAAGGAATAAGGCCAAGTGCCTAACTTTGTGGGTTTTCTACAGGTACTCCTGCTTTCACCATCTAATACCCCTGCTTGATGGTGAATTATTGAAATATAATCTACTCTAGTTTCCCTAAGTGACCTGGGCAGTGTTGAATGGATATCAATAAATGTCTTTCTCTTTGTATACAGTAAGGATTAAACAAGCAGCCATTTGGTTATAGATGTAGCTTGCTAAACTCTGTGCCATTACCCTTCCATCAAATTTTAAAAAATACACCTCCACCCATCAAAAATCATTCAGCAGGCAGAATTCATGACCAACACATATAAAACATTGAATATGCAGGCGTGGATCCAGAGGGGGGTGCACCCAGCACACACCCCCTCAATTTTTTGAGGTGCCAAACAATTTTTGGCGCCACGTATATTCTCGTGGAAAAGGAAAACAAAAATAGTTTAGGTTGGAAATCGTAATTTACAGTACTAGTATGAAATTAGTCCTTGTGGGCATTTTTTCCACTTAAAAATCATGGGCCGGGCTTTGCACTCCCAAGTGGATGCAGCACGCCCCCCCTTTCTGAAAATATTGGATCCGCCCCTGACATGTACATATTATATTAATTTATAAAGGCATTATCTCTTTCACCCAGAAAATAAATTCGACAATAATCTTAGAATCACATTACTTAGAGTATAATCTCTTGCAAGAACATTCATTGAACTCCTTAAAAACCATACAAAAAAGGTTGACTAATTGATAGATTTACAGACTGGTCTAATATTTTGCATAAAGTCAGATTTAGCATCTCCTGTGAAAATGTAGAGTCAATCATTGACCAATTCAATTCTTTTTTAAAAAAAAATTTTATATAGAATTTCCAGATTAAAACATTTTTTGTTGTTTTTCGTTTTTGAGGGGTGGGGTCATTTTATCAGTGTTTTGGTAAATTCTGTTGTTTTCTAACAAGAAAGTCTAAATTATACTAATTACAAATCCGATAAGCTTCAATGCAATCAAAATTATAATATGAAAAGGCCAATGTAGCTTATAGGCCTAACCACTAACAGTCCAAACCCTCTCAATATATTCATATATAAATATTGATATTGCAGTTAATTATAACCATCTCATTTAATTTTGCATGTTAATCCTGGCTCTAGTCACTGTAACTAGTCTAATTAATCAATTAAAACAAATGTTCACATTGAGTTATCTCCCCTTACCTAGACCTGTTACTGTGTACAGATGAAATGATATACAACTATGGAAAACTCTTGGGTTATGTTGCTTTGTAGATAAATAAAACTATTTCTTAAATTTTCCATGAATGATATTTAGAATTTTAAACTAAATTATAATGTTTTGGTATCACAAAAAAATTGTTAATGCATAGATGGCATAGTTAAATGATAGCCCCGGCTGTCTTGAAGGTAAATAATTTATGGTTAGAAAAAAATATTTAACGGTATGGGAGCATTCTTTTTAATCAGATTTTAAGGAAACAAATGTATTTTCAAAAATTAGTTGCTTTAAATGTCAAATTTTGAAAAAATATAATGATGAAAATTTTTTACTGGAAACATTTATAACACTATAGTAATTTTATGTGAAAAAGACTCAAATATTTTTTTTATATAGAAAACTCAGATAAGACTCCAAGTGTAATTAAGTTTAAGAATAACCAAATTACATAACTGTTTGCTTTAATAAAACAATCATCAAAATGTCTTCTTATGAGACATTACACAGTAGATTACATTTTTTTTTTTTTTTTTTGCTTAAACAAACCAAGTTATTTGATGTCTTTTGGGAGGGAGTTGCGAGTTTAATTCAAACTTAATGAGGTTTCTGCACAAGTTCTTTACTGATTTTGTAAGTATTGAAATGTATATTATAAAACATTATCTTTATAAAAGAAATTATTTCTCAAGAATCAAAGAAATGATAAAGTGTTATTTTGTCTAGAAAATTAAATAAATGAGTTATTGAAGCATTGTTCAACTTTAGTAGTGTTTCAGTCCAGTATTTTTTACAAGTATCTTTAAATAGAAGAGGTGAGGGTATTCACAAATATCCTGTATCTGGTGATGATAATATTACATATTTGTTTGGCTTCCTAATTTGAATATTTAATGGTTGAGAAGTTGAATTAAAGACAGATGTTTCTTGACTGTGACATGTTTCCATGGTGTCAGGTCCACAGGACCCCCCTAATATATTTTATAAGGCTGTCTAATTGCTGTGTTTAGTTTACAAGGAGAGGTGTGCTTAATGATTAGAAAAGGAATAATAGTACATGTTTAACCCTAATAAAACCCCTACTGTTATATGTTTTTAGACTTACATTTCATCTTAATCCACTTAAGGGTTACAATGTTGATCTGGTTAACTCACTTCTAATTGATTTATTACCTTTGATCAATTAATGAGCTAATAATTAATTAATTGGTTAAATAAAATTATTAATAATCCATTTATTATTTCTATAAATTTAAAATGATAGTCTTTTATGATATATAACATGATGTATTTTGGATTACGGATTATGCTTTTTGGCATAGAATGGAATTTGAGAATTTTATAGCAAGCCTTGCTTTTACGTTTCAACAAATTCTTAAGTGACTGTCGCTTTCACGTCATTAATCCACAGAGGTGAATAATTTTAAATATAAAGAATTATACAAAAAGAAAATTAATTTGAAGTCTGTCATTACGTTGTTGTAAGAGAAAAAAAATTGAAGCAAATAATTTGTGTAATTTAAAATGACTCATGGTCACAGCCAGTTAAAATATTATAAAGAAATGCTTATTAAGATTCATGAAACGGTGGTGAGAAAAAATTTGCTTATCAATGGTTTTCATGGCCAAGTACTAATTAATTTCCATAGCCATTTGGTATATAGTTGACTACAGACGTATGCACGCTATGTGACAACAAAAAGAAAAGATGAAGTCCCGTTCTGAGAGCCCCAGAGGCAAAGAGCATGTGGGGGATACAAGATTTACAACTACAACTGCTGTGAAAGCTAATACAGTATGCAATAGTGGTGGACTAACCCTTATTTGCTATATTGTCACACAATCTACTGATCTTATCCCAAAGAAGAAAGCAAAGCATCTTTGGCCATTGTTAATCCTTTTCACTGACAAACCATGTGGAAAAGACATTTAGTGGCTCAAACTATTGACACAAGCTACATGGTTGACTGAGCTAGACTACCTGTCCTCCCCTCCTATTAGCAATGGGTCTAACCCATTCTCTATAATGTCTGTATAGTAAAGTGTATTGTTGGTTATTCCACAGAGAACCTATGGGAAGTGGGATGGAGAAAGAGAAGCTGGTGTAGTTAGTTGAACAAGAGTAGTGTGAGGATATCCATTGGAAACAGCATGATTTTAAAACAAGCATCACTTCCATTTTAGAATGTGTTTCTTCTGAGAGAGAGAGAGATAAAAAAAAACTAAAAGGAGAGTGTTGAGGAATTGTGTGGTGTAATTATAGTGCTCCAGACTTATTTATAGTAATTGTACTATATATAGTGTAGTGCAGGTACTAGTGACACTATTGTGTTTTCGTTTGGCATTGTGGATAGTACTGTGCATTTGACAAGATTCCTACTCTTATAAATTCACTGATAATTTGATCAATAGTAAAAACGCAGTTTTATCAGAAAACGAGATAACAATTGTTTTAATATGCTATTTTTGGAATAACATTTTTATTAGTGAATAATGTGAAAAATTGGATTCATAGTTAAGTTTTACTGACAGTGACAATGCCTTATCATCTACATCGATGATTTTATGATTTTGTATACAGGTGAAATGCAATAAGGAGATTACATATTAAAAATGGATATATTTAATTGGAGAACTATACAGCATTTCAACTTTAAAGTGCTATGTGTAACAATTTGGATACTCCTTGGAGCAGGATATGGCTTAGATCTAGGTAAGTACATTGATATACATGTGTGTAAGTTACATTAGATATATCTACATATTACTTACATTCTACAACCACTATACATGTATACTAAAACACTTTTAATTGCAACCAGTCTACACTGATCAGAAAATAACATTAAAATATTATTAAGACACATGTAGATGGAATTGATAGTTTATTACTTTATCGACTTATCAAATGGATTACAAAATGGTACTTTAGTCTCTATCACATGAATTACAAAATGTGATTTAGCTTGTACTCAAAAGCAGTTTTATTTATCGAATTCGATACATTTATATGTGGCCTTTCTGTTTAGCATACTATAATGAAGTACCCATTGGCCTGGAAAAGTTACAATCATATCAGAAACTATTTATCTTTTATAGGCTACTAAATTTAATATCTATTTATTATTTTGAAGAATGTAATCATCTTTTTTATGAATATTTATGTGACTTCTACATGAAAAATTGTCATAATTTTGCAGAAACTTATAAAATGACAGGGAAATGTCATATACCGTACTGAAAGTTTTAAAAAATATTTGTAAAATATTGAATCAGTCCACAGAAAATATTATTTAAACAATTTCACCTCCCATGCATTGTAAATATTAATACCTTTTATAATAAAAAAAAATAAAAAAAATAGAGTGAAATTGAAATTTGTAATCCATATGGTAAAGATATAAAAATTATGCATACTTCTTATCATTCTTATAAAACAAATCAATAATTCTTGCACAATTTTACAATTATATAAATAAATACTGAATGTTAAACAAAGTGTGAATTATTAGTATTATCATCATTATGATGTTCAACCGTTACATGATATACATGTACATGTACAGAATTCTCTGGCTATCCATCCAATATCTAGTATCTATATGTGAATTACTCATTCAGGTATTGTTGTGTATATCATGATGAAGTGTATTCATATAGACCAGTATGTATTAACAAGAAAGTTAACCCATATTATACTATTCCTAATTAAATAGACATGTTATATCATAATCCTTTTATGATTAGTTTCGTTGGTTGATCAGATAACAAAAGTTGAGAATCTATCACCATTTAATGTTTTCATTTAAATATTGTCAAATTTGTATTTTTAAAGCCTTTTTTGAGTGGTGTTGTGGATTTAGATTAAGGGTTTGTGAGAGTGGTGGGCAAAATTATTGTCCCACAGACTCTTACAGACATAATAATTTATTGAGCAAACAGAAAAGACAAATGTGGCTCTGAAATTTATGATTTCAGTTACATGTATGTAGAGAGCACAGACAAGGCAAAATAATTTAGTATGATTCATTGTCTTAAAATATGCAAGAATTCTGCTTTTCCATGATGAAAAAATAAATGTTGTAATAACACTACAATGTCATCTCACGGCTGTTATATCATGAAAATTTTGATTCAACAATTATCTGCTAAATATGTGAAAGTCAATAATGTATCGCTCTGGTAACTACATTGATTTAATTACTAATTATAATTCTAGTGATCCTAACAAATTAACAGTTCATGTGTTACAAATATATTTGGATCAAATTTCAGCAATAAATGGAATCAATCCATAACAATGTAGCAAATGATAGAGATTTATATTAATACAATTTTCTAAATTTAAAAAAAAAGGTTAGAATCATACATTGGTTTATAAATTTCTATATTCCTGTGGATGATTTTTATTTATTTTTGATCCGTTTTGTACACAACAAGATTTCACGGCTAATGTTATCCGCACACGGTCTATGCTGTTGGCCGGGAGAGAAAGCTTAGACATTTTTCACACTAAATCAGTAGCTGAACTGTATGTACACATAGAATCACACTTGAAGAATACTTTCTAAAGAGATGTCATTATTGAGAAGTCTTTGCTAAAGCCACATATAGACTAGCAATATCGAATGTAAATATTTCTTTATCCCAGACATTGAAGCAATTCTGGCACTAATGCAGCATGATTTATCCCATAGCCAGAACCACTTCTTCATTTTGAAACCTTACTTTGAATAAAATTTAACCTCCTTCTTATAGAGTAAATTTCCAGGGCTTTTTGTTAATAATAATTTATAAACTGTTTAGATTTGTGATGACTTAATTTATCACTGTCTTGGAAGCCTCTGTCTTTACCAGGAATGTATGATAAACACATTTCTTTTTTGTTTTTTATTTAAGTAAAGGTTCTTGAAAACAGGTTAATAATTTACCATATGTATTTAGATTGAGTTATTTTAAACATTCTTTTGAAAGTTCATTACGGTACATCACCCTGTGTTTAAAAGTTCTATATTTGTCATATTTTGGTATTTAGCTAATGTAACTTTCCCTTGAGATTATAAAATTTTATACATGTATCTGAAACTTTAGCCTAAAGCCATTTTTAAGTTGAGACATGTGTTAAGAAAAGACTTGCAGAGATAGTGATTTGTTTTGTGATTTGGTGTTGGGTTTTTTTTCACTGTAACAAAATGATAGTACCAGTTGTACTGTAATATTTCTAGGAAACACTAAGGTTCTGTAAACAAATAAACAAAAACTTGAAATAAAAGTCCCAATAATGTAAATGTATACTAAGAATAATTTTATAGGCTGAACATATTATGCTCATATGCACAATTAATAAAATTTACTATTTGAGAATCAAGAAACCTTGTACATTCTTAAGACATACACGTATGTACCAGGAAAGATGATTTTTTTTTTATAAAATCAGAAATTGAATTCTTAGTAGGCCTAAAGATATAACTACCGGTACATGTGTATATACATGTATGTACATGTACATGTGTACAGGGCCGTATCTAGCAGGGGTTCAGGTGGTACATTGCTACCCCAGAAAAATAAGGCGCCCCACCCCATCCAAAAAAATGATAATTTGACAATCTTTCAATTATAAAATAATGTATACACTTGATAATGATCACACAGTGATGCTCTTAAAGTACTGATCAGTCGGCCGGTTTTATGGCGCCCTGATCCAAACTTTCTTATATCACTTACATGTACGTGGAGGGCTGGAGGCTATAGCACCCCACCACTCTGCTGCACCCCCACTTTTAAAATCCTACATACGGCCATGCATGTGTAAGGTTTTCCCCTGTGAGTCACCCACAGTCAAGGAAAGTTTATCAATGGGAACTTTTATCAGGGGGTATAAAAAAAAACCAAACATGCACATTGTCATATAATTTGAAAATATAAAGAACAGTGTAGTATTGTATTCAAAATAGCGTTTTTTTTTCATCGTATTGTTTGCCTATATCCCAGATAGGATAGTTTGATAATCCTTAAGATCTTAAAATCGTAATTTTGATATCTTGTGTTATATTCAGTTCATAGGAAACCGATAATTTTCATGGTGAATACAGTATAGTGTATAATTACTGTATGTGTGTAAATCTAGACACTTAATAATAAGAAACAAAATTATTATGAATAAACCAAAATCTTTTAAAGACCTATCCATTTTAATGTATGTACTAATATTTTAATTATTGCCTGACATCAAAAGAAATGTTTGGAGAGGATAGATGTACATGTGGCATAATATATGTTAGATTTGAAATTGGATTGTCAGGGGAGACCATAAACCTGTTTGGCATGCAGAACAAGCTCAATTGGCACAAGATCTCTTTGCACTAGATACATGTATGCAGCTGCACCGAAATTTTAACCTTTTTTTGTGAATTGAGTGTTATGTCTTGTTTTACCTGTTGAAACATCTTTCGGTTTGCTGCTTTTTGTGTTTATAAATCAATGAAATATTTGTGCAAATCTATTTATATAGATGGGTATATTTTATAGGTACCTCAATGTCTGTTTCTACATATTTTAAAATTAGAGCACAGAGCCTATATTTGCCGTTTCTTAAACCAAATTTTAATATTTGAATATTATGAAATATTTAATCTATCTGTATTTTGCAACAAGAATACATGTATATATAAAAGTCGAAAGCAAACAATCATTTCCTGAAATGTTCAGCAACATGCAGGTCAGTGGGGTTAGCAGGATTTCAGAAGGCAGAGAGGAGCAAAATTAAAAATTTCTTACAACTTATATCAAAAGGGATATATACATGTACATGTACATAAAAAAAATGGTTTTAGTTGATAAATTGTCAGTTATTGAACATGTCCAATAATTTTTTTTCAATCATCCAATGGCCCCCCCCTTCTAAACAAACCACTGATGTAGGTACACAAAGAGGTTAAAGTAGGCTACAAATATCTGGTGACTGATTATTTACTAATACATGTACTATCTATAGAACAGTGCCATAACATCTTACATAGATTTTTCGTGACCAAATTGTGATAAGTTGAACCACGATCAATACCTTATTTTGAAGCCTTACGGCATAGAAAACCAAGATTGTATTGGAATTGTGATTGTAGTAGTCGCTTGTCTGTTATTTAGGTATCAAACTAACGCTGTGTACATGCCGCCTGATGGAGAATAGTACTGATGAACAAGTGATTACAGTCAGAGAACTTTTGCTACATTTATTGAGCCTCCCATTCTCTGTCAATCAGACATTGGTGAAATATTGACCCGCGTATCCGACCAAGCGCTAATGTGTGGTTATTCTTTAGAATTTATTAAGGCTATCCGACTCAACTATTGTTACAAATGTACAGCCTCTAAATCTTTCTCGTGTTTGCGTAAATAGCATCAGAACCAGAACTATAGCAGCAGTAAATTTTTATTGAACGCCATGTCATCATAAGTTCTTTATCGCATTTTGTTGTATAATGGTAAAAAATTTTGCGATTGATTTTCTTTTGTGTTAAAATTATACCACAGGAAAAATTAATTGGGAAGTTCTATCTTAGGGTTGAAATTATTCAAGTCTCAAACATTTTAATAAGTGGATTTCAATTATGTTGAGGGATTGAAATTTTGTTTTTCATGTTGTTATGTCAACAAATACTCCTTACGGAAGTGACCCCATTCGATAGGATTAAAGTATTTCTTTTGCGAATAAGAAGACCTAAGTATATGTACATATACATGTTGTTTAGACAGCGAAATATAGATTTGTTTCAAATTGTAAGGGCTTAATTGGGACTACATGGATAAAGCATACCGGTACTCCAAACTGGCGTGGTTTTCTGACATCAGGTGCAGGAGTTCGTTGATCCAGAATATGCATATCATTACATTAGACTGCCATTTTCATCAGGTGATAAGATGATGATAGCTGTGGTTGTTGAAGTTCAGACGGCAAGGTTAAAACTCCTTAATAGCAAAAAACCTCCTTAAAACAAGTTTATTAACACCACTCTTTAGTTCTGGTGGCAATGTTAAACTAGAATAAAAAATCAATACCATCTTTAAGCTGGTTCAACTGTTTTTATACGACCACATATTGTCGTCGCCATTTCCTTCGGTCGGTCGGTCCGTCCGTCGGTCCGTTGTCCACAATTTCTTGTGAACGCTCTAGAGGCTAAAGTTAACATCCGATTGACTTTAAATTTATACACTGTGTTTAAGGTCATGATACGAAGAAGTCTATTGATTTTCAGCAAATTCCGATGATTACTGCCAGAGTTATGACCCTTGATCACTTTGAAAAATCTTGTGAACGCTCTAGAGGCAATAGTTAATATCCAATCTACTTTATCTTGTGGATGCTCTAGTGGCCAAACTTATCATCCAATTGACTTCAGATTGATACACAGAGTTTAAGGTCTTGATTTTCAATGAATTTTGATAACTGAACAGCTAAATCCATAAATTGAAATGTTTCGTATACGGTACTAAGTGTTAGCATGGAGCAGAGCTTTATAAAAACCAAACAAATTCTAATGATTTTCTGATAAGTACTTTACGAGTTGTTAATCTTAATCAGATTTCAGAGCATTGTATACATGTATGGTTCATTATCGAAAAAATTAAGAATATGCGACAACTCTTGTTGACTGCCCGGTCGATTTAGCTGCTGTGGGCGTATGTTTCGTTGCCCGGCAACCTATCTTATCTAAATGTCTTATAAATCCATGATTGGAACAACATGTACATGTAGTAAACTTCATGTCTACATGTACAATGAATTTGAGAAAGAATATGAATAGAAACTGAAGAGTTAAAACATGTGGAATACAGATTTCAACAAATTTAATGAAAAATGAAAAGATCGGAGCACATCAGAGAAAATATTGTACTTTTATTGGAGAATTGGATGTTAGCTGTTATCATGTAAATATATCAACTCGCTTTTTAGGTGTATCTGTCTGAAGTGTACTGGTTATATAAGGCGAAAATAGTTTCCCGAAAAGAAAACATGATGATCATATTTAATTAGCATATTTCAGAGGGGGCAATTTGTCATTGCCTGTTTTCATGTAACAAAAGATCAAAATGTGCTAGAATTGGTAAACAAATAGGAGTAATTATTTATTTATATCTTCCTTTTTATCACATTATTATAAAAACCATTTTGTCATAGATACATAAACAAAACACAAACAATAACAATCTGTATTCGATTCTCAAGACAAATGAGATTTTTCAAAACTTAATTGCATTTGAAAAAAAAATCGGATTTTGGGCCTTTCCAAGAATTTTAACCAAAGCTATTATTGTGAAACACAATACATGTCTCTATTCCATAGGGAGTTTGAGATAAGGATGTTTGCAGCTGATGCCCCAGGTAAAAAAATGGTTGTTAAATTTGAAAATTGTGGTAAGAATCTCTGCAACTGGATTTTCTCCCTTCAACTTGGAGAAAAATTAGTCACTAAATGTTGTTGCATATGGATGCCAAATGCCATGATAACACACAGAAGATGTAACCCAAGAACATGACTCTTATATGATATGCAATATTTGTTGTATAACGCAAAAAATCCATTTACCTTCTTTTTGTGTGTATTTTTTTAAACTTTTTTTTAACTTGAGCAACAATCCTGACTAAATAATCCAGTGTTTGGATCTGAACATAAGATTTTCTAGTGTCTGAGACTTGTCGACTGACGTAGCATTACATCTGACAACATCAGAAGTACATGTATTTCAAGCAATAAGTAACAGTTATATTTGTATATTTCCAAAGAGAATAAAATAAGATAGATCTCCTGATATACAAATCTGTGTTGGGCATATGGTGTAACAGAACTTCGGAAAATAAAACTCTTACTCCAGATTACTGCGAGTGTGGATAAATGAAGACAGTCTGGTTGGATGAGTATTACAGATCATGATAACCTTGTAAAGGACCAAAAAAGAGCAAGATTCCTCCTGGGATTTGTCTTAAATGTTATTTGTTGAAAAGTATTTGGAAACTAGGAGAAAGTCTTGTATAGTATTTGGTTGACTAGCATGTGCCTACCTTCTGTACTCAATAACATTTATGATATTTACAATAAGTTTGAACTTATATATCGTAAGGTTAACTTTGAATTTTTGGTTTATGAAGAATGATCTCCCAGAAGTCTGGTTTTGTGACATAAATAACAAGTTCTTTTGTGGTTTTCATTAATTTATATAGTTGTCTGCCGAGGTGTAGACCTTCTCTAACCTTTTCATGCCGAGAGCTTATGAAGATCACTTACATGTAAAAGTGAAATTGTGCTTAGGGAATATTTGATAAGCATATTCATTCAGGTCAATACATGTATTTACTTTGAATTGTCAATTCAGATTATTTGAATATTGTTGCGATAAAATGGATTATTAGTCACACATTAGCGACAAGGGAGATGTGCATATCTGAAGGGGGAAAAAAAGAGATTGGAAAGAGACACTGGAATCCAAGAGAAGATATTAATATGCTATATGCCTAATAATGCCATTTTCAATGAAAATGCAGACATAAATCCATCTTTGATACAGTTTTTCTCCAGCTTCATTTGTTATGTGTTTAAAAGCGTGTAATACAAGAGAAATAAATATTGAACAACAAAAGATGTCATGCCTGAGCTTTTCCACAGACAATTTTGAAGCTAGCAGATTACCCTGTAGAAAAAATTGCTGGACCATTTCATTCAGCTTTTAAGGTTCCTGAAAGCCATTTCATTCAGCTTTTAAGGTTCCTGAAAGCTTATGGTTCACCAGCTCTTGCCCTCAATGAAAGCGCCACTTAGGATCTACAAAGATGTACATGTTATCAAAGTTTACACATGCTATCCAAAATTTATCTAACATATCGTATACTTGAGAATGAACAAACTGTTTTGCTGACATATTTACACATAATTTAAAGGAACCAAATCACTAACATTTGGGTCCTAGGTATTGACACAAATGGGTCACAAAGCATATAATAATGTAATATGAATGTACCGTATATAAACTGATTTACATTCAAACATTTCCGTCTTTTCTTTAATTTCAAATCAGTTATGTTCGGCGAAATATGCCTTAACTGAAGTCTCAATGAAAATTCAATATCTAGCGTCTGGTTATTCCTGTCTACATAGTATTTATTGCTTATTTTCTCCAGATAAGAATATGCATCACCGTATAGCCTTGTTCGTTAAGTCCCATGTTAAAAATGGTCCGGAAATGCATTATTTGATATCAGAAGCTCATCTTTTCCCGGTACGATCACAACATCAATGTTGATTTAAATTGACAAATAATTCGTGTTTTCATTGTCGAAGATTTTGGATGATATTGAGTTAGAGACTTAGCTACATCGCCTGTAGTAACACTCATGACATAATCAGTGTATAGTGAGTGACTTTCTTAACATAATATCCAATAACTAATACCATTATCCCTACTTATTCCTGGTATCTAGCTTTCTCTTAATGTGTTTTTTTCTGAAAGAATTGTCTGGTTCATACATTTAGGATAATTAGGCATGATGAATTGTTACAAGTAATTTGAGTGGAAACTTGCAAATAAATTAGTGTGAAAATTAGCATTTTTTGCCAATTCACATGTTAGCTGGCATTGTTGGGTCGTTTCCATAAAAACAAGATGAAACTGTCCCAAAATTGTTCTGTCATTGCTGGATTAAAATTGTTATTTCAACAAGTTGTTTAGAAAATAATTTAGTAATAGAGTATTTAATTTTAAACAGAAGGAAATATAGTATCACAATGTCATAAGTATATGAAATGGATTATTTTCGTTGTCTTTAGAGCATCAGATACGACTTATCACGTGAAGCATTCAAAAAGCTAATAATAAATTGAATGCTTTTATATTAAAATTTAATAATGGTAATAGTCCTGATCTTCTTAGAAACAGCAAAAGATCAAAATTATTTGCCAAAATCTTTAAAACCAAACTGCTAAATGAACAGATGGTCCATCAGTTTGAATTGATGATGAGTCTTAATTAAGTTATATAATCATAAAGGATTCTGGGTTGGAGTAGTCACCAGAAAGGGCAGTGATCCATTTAATGTATCCTAATGTTGTTATTGTTAATGTAATGTTATGACATTTGCCCTACAGGAAGTGTTTAAAAATGTTAGGTAACTCTAACACCTTTACTGTTAACAGTTTTTATAGAGCCAGATAGGTAATGAAAGCAAGCCTATGACATCTCAATATATTGTTCTGATGGGAATATTTCTACTGTCAATGTATACATGGATGTATATCTTTCCTTGTGTGGTCTGCAGCTGGCACTAGATACATAATATCAGCTACAGATCTACAGTATTGTTAATAAGGACATTCTAAAGCTAAATAAAGACACTAGAACAAGAGGACACAATTTAAAACTACAAAAGGCACGTGCAAGGCTAGATGTTAGAAAAAATCATTTCCAATAAGAGTTATAAATGACTGGAATTCACTGCCAGCATTTGTGGTCAATTCAAGTACTCTCAACCAGTTTAAGTCGAACCTAAATATAGCTTGGAAAAATGAAGAAATTGAATTTAACCCAACATGTTATTAAATATTGAAATAATTAAATACTACCTTAAGATTGAAAACCGAACATTAATATAGTCAAAGACTGTGAATTTGTGTAATACAATTGAAATAGTAGTCGTTCGCGATAATTATTACATGCGCAAACCCCACAGAAAGAAGTCAAGACAGTATCAAGGCGATCCAGAAGATATCTATAGCTTAACCAAGATCGAAGAACATATTCAGTATATGTACCCAGTGTCTGCAGTGATTAAAAGCTCCCCCCTATTAGCTGGGTCAGAGTGTTTCACTGACAAAATTGGTGAGCAAGTTGGTTTATGTACCTTTTGGGAACTGTAAATACTTCCCAAATTAGTATGGTAAGTTTCTTGGCGTGAGAATGAATCCAGGTCATAGCTGAATTCAGAATCATCACTAGAAATGGCTCGACCTGACTTCTTTGTTTTAGGCATTTACATGTTGTAGAATTATGATCTGAATACACCGTTATTTGCTGTTGGCACATTTTAAGTCCTACAGATAATCGCTGTTTCACTTACATGTACATGTATATGCACAAACAATGAATAGTATCTGTAAAAACAATCCTTAAAACAATTGACATTATATTGGAGCATGTCACGTTTCTGCATCCATTAAAAATTCATGCTTTGTTAAAACAACAAACATGATATTCGTTTCTTTTTCTTCTTGGATTACATTATTTTGTATTTCATTAATTTCATTGAACCAAATGGTCATATATACATACTAACAATTGCTTCAGGTTAAAATTGATCTTTGGTTTTTTTTCAAAAGATCAATACAGGATATTGTTAGCAATATTATGATGCTTCCTATACATTACTGTATGCAAATGAAGTTTGTTAATGTTTGTGGGTAAATTGCGAGATACCCAAAAAAAATCAGCTATAAACTCACTGATGCATAGACAGCAATTCTGCTTAATACATCTAGATGAATAAGTCATAGCGGATGTTGTAACTGTATTATTTAGTGGCTGGCAGATGTACAACATAAAGAAATACAAAATACAAGGAATTATTTACATCAATAACGGTTCCTTTTGTTACATACACGTACATAGATATATTAATTCCAGTTACCAGTGGTGTTATAAGCTAATGTTACCAAAAGGTTGCTGTTATCCGGAAGCATTGATAGCTGTGTCAATATATTGGTAGCAGACAAAGATTGCTATTAAAATTATCTATTGTTCATTGAATACAAAGAATGAATACGGGAACATCACTGGTGTTTCTACCGTTTTTCTCCATTAGATCTATAAACTAAGGCAAGATGAAAGAAAATTTTGGTTTCAATTGAACAATATCGCTTCATGCATCAACATGTATCTCTTCTCTCTAAGCCCATCAATGTCCCATAAATCCAAACATTCGCCTGTTAAGACGGAGAAGGACACGATAGTGTGAGTCATCTAATTAATCCCTGGTTTGATATAGGTGAAATTGACCTTTTTACTATCAGGCATTCATTTTCCAGGTTTCCAGTGATTGTAATAATAATAATATGTACATACAATAATTGGTTAGGTGAGATGCGTCACGTGTTGCTCTATTGATGTAAAATTCAACAAGAATAATCTATTTTTTTCTGGTAAAAGTATATGCCAAGTGATCCGTAGCTAATGATTTTCGCACAGTTCATATTCTTGCTGGTTTTGTTGACTCACAAGCAGAAAATTGTATTTAATGGCAGATGTACACACATTGCAATATGAAGACTTAAAGATGTGAATGATAAAAAATGTCTTTTGAAATGGTGTCACACTACTTGATCTGATTTTCTTTGTATTAAAGACATCATGTAAATGAGAGCCAACATGCTGGGAGATAAAAAAAAACAAAACCGATTTGTACTTGTCATTTATTATTTTGTTAATGATATATTTCTGTTTATAAATATTTCTGAATTTTAATCTGTCGCGACTCTAATTTTCACTAATGAGGCTTGGGCATTCTGGGTTTCCAAATTAATCATTCATACAGCCTCCTTCTTTTCTTCTAAGTGTCTAAATGTCTCATGTGTTATGAATTAAAATGGATATGCTTGGGTGATTATTTTGGAGAAATAATGTTGTGTGCGGTAAACAAGATTTTAATGGTGGAGATGCCATGCATGGTACTCTTATATATACCAGGTGGTGTCCCATACACTACTAAATTCCAATCACCATTAAGGTGATAATGATAAACACAATTGTAGGAAAATGATGAATTTTATGCCACCAGGGAATATATTATATCGAATCAAAGCGTTTATTGATTATAATGGTTGCAGACGTCTGTCATTCTGTAGTGAGGACAACATCTGAACATTAATCACACATTTTATTTACTTGTTAAATATTACAACACATGGATTCCAATGTTACACATTCTCTTCATTGACTTTAGTTTGCAATTAATATTAAATTTATCATTTAGTCAAGCTTGAATACATATAGTCCTCTGAATGAAAAAACCCCAACAACAGCTGACTTGATCTTAATTTTGAAGAATGTACGATATTTGTAATTAATAACAGATTTTGAAAATATAATTTTTCTTATTTTAATTGCTTGATATTAAGGCATATGGATTCAAATATCACACTCTTTGTTCACTTTGCAATTAATATTAAATTTATCATTTATTCAAGCTTGAATAAATATTATCTGCCACCCAATAAGAACTGAACTGCAGGCATGATGAGAATTTCAAAGAAAATACCCAGTGATGAGAATTTTTTTACTATATGAACAAGTAATAGAAAAGTGGGAAATACTTTTCCAAAGTCCTTGGACATTGAATAGATAATGGTATTCAAATATTTATAATAGTTATGTTATTATTTATGAAAATTTCTGTAAACTATTAACCCAGGATATGAATTAAGTATTTTTATTTGTCTGAGAATATTTTTAAAGATGTCCGCTGGACTCTTGAGACCTCACTGAATATGATGAGATCAAATGTCCACCATACTATGTAAATAATCATAGTTATTTGTTCAGCAAACCCTAAATACTTGTAGAATGGGTCACTTCTGTCCAGATAGGATCAATAAAAATACTTTAGATAATACTGACTTAGTCTTGTGTTGTCCTCTTCCACATCACTTGTCTTAATCTCTATTAGTTTTAAACGGTATTAAAGATGGGTTCCCAGGAAAGGATTTATCGGGTGGTTATTGCCTATAAAAGTATGACAATTTTGGTATACATGTATATGGAAAGTAGAGATATCCAATCTTACTAGAAAAATACTGGATTCCCTGAAAAACACTCATGGGGCGTATACAGGACAAAAATGTAACGGTTCCCTTAATAGTCAACCCAACGATTAAGACTATCCGCATGCATGCATGCGAACTTGAGCGCTTTTTATACGCCCACATTGAAATGTGGTCGTATATTGTCGTCGCCCCCGTCCATAGGGGTCTTTAGCAGTGGGAGGAAACCGGAGTGCCCGGAGGAAACCCACGAGGTTGAGAAGGCGCCCCTATCTCCATGCCACATACGCTCACACCTGGGATCGAAACCACAGCCGCAAGCCAGAGGTGACCGGCCAGCTAGAGGTCGAAGCGCAGCACTCTAGACCACTAGGCCATCCCAACCCCCACATGATATTAAATGTTTATTTTAACAATTGTTAGCGTGGGGCAAAACTTTATAAAAAGCAAACAAATTATAATCAGATTTTAGTGTATTACAAATGTTTCATTACCAAAAAAAGTAAAAATATGCGACAACACTTATTGACTGCCCGGATGATTTAGCTGCTGTTGGCGTATGTTTCGTTGCCTGGCAACCTATCTTTGTACATGTTGATAAACTTTATAAAGAGTTAGACGTACATGTACAGCACTTTCTGGGATAAAAATCACGGAAAAAGACGCGGGCATTGGATAATCCGAGAATTTAATTAGGATTCGATATTTGTAATAAAGTGTCAGCGATTTTTACAGACATCGTCTTTGTTATGCAATGAATTCTACTCTGTCTTCGCCGCCGTTGCTATAGGTACGGAGAGGGATAATCCACTGATGCAATCATGGCCTCTTTTGATCGATTTTTCTAGCAGGCTATACTTGGCAATACTTGGCAATTACAATGTTTTGAGAAGGATTTGAAGCAAAATTATGATAAATTAATTAGTTTGAATATGTATTTAGTCCTAATATACACTGTATCATCAAATCACCCAGTTTGTACCCAGGAATATGGGGGTTGAGTGAGAGTTGCTGCTCATACTAAGATTTTAAACATTTAGAATCCATAACATTTATTTTATAAAGATATCACGAGGAAAACGTATGAAATTGAAACTCAATGATTATATGAATTCTGATAATAATAATTTTCTTAAACTTAACAATAATTCAGATATATGATTTGTTGAGGATAATTCATTTTCTGATACAAAGAAAAATGATAGGATGACTTCTATATATCTTTCTTTTTTCTTAAAATTTTGTTAATATTTGTTGAGAGTAGTATCAACTGTTTTTTTTGATGGATATTTGGTTACATTTCCATTTCTTGAATGGTGAGGACAAAAGAAAGCCATATAGGTGGGAGGAAAGAATTCAATGTAAAAGATTTTACTATACACAAAGACTGGAGAATGAAGATTCAGATTTCTAATGGAGACAATGGAGTTTATAGAGATTGTGATGAATGGAGGTCAGATTGAAGCCCATATTAAGTAAATATTGGATAAATGTTGGTGTCAGAAGAAAGTGAAGCCCATATTACTTGAACTGACAAACTATAATAAAAGTGTTACTCATTCCACAGGGAGTCATGTTGCCTTCTTTGTGAAATATTAAATCTGTTAACTTTAACTGTGTTTTTAAATTCTTACTTGGCTACATAGACATTTCAGTTATCATTCTGGATTATGGTGTACTGCAGATCTTAAATACTATTACTAACAATTCTTAGGATAAGGGTTGCCTGCCTGTCTGCCTGCCCTCTTGGATTTTCTCTGGGTTCTCCAGCTTTATCTCACTGTTAAAAGACTCATTTGTGCAAACAAATTATTGGAATGAAATATATACCATATGTTAGTCCTAGAATGTGTTTAGTGGACCTAAAACCCAATTTCTTTATCTCCAATAAAATTAAGATTTTGAATTATAATGAACTTTAAGAAATTAAAAATCGTTTATTGAATAAGAGGACTTGGTTGAACATTAAAGTTGAAAATGATCATGTACCACATTTGTGTGTCATTGTTTTGTCTATCAATTGTATGATTAATGACACAGATTAGTGACAAAGGCTTTTGGCCTAAATATCACCCCTTCTCCTTTTGCCCTTCTTTTATTGTTTAGGACCACTTCCTTCTAAAACTAATTTATTTACATGTTGTGGACAGTAAGACAGCAGGAGACTGCTCTTGTGTTTCACAACCTGTTACAAAACTATTTAACTCTTTGTTACACCCTAACACCATAGTTCTTGGGGCATTCATTCAAGAAAGAATGAACAGTAGCACACATTCCTACTAAATCATTTAATTAATGTGAACAGGATAAAGTTAAATTTAGGGGTTAGATTTTATTTTTACGAGAAATATGGTGGTACCAATGAGCCATTAATAGCAAGGTGCATGATATCACCAGCCCGTATTTTTAACACAATGGAAATTAACACTCCAAAGTCTCCAAAGTTTTAATTTTAATGTCAGTTGCTGATTAAAATGGAAATAATTAAGAGAGGAGAGGGCAGAATGACTGGCATATAAATTGGAGACTAGCAGACAACCACTCATTGCCAGCTGCTAACAACAGTGAACAATGTGCTGCTTTCACTTACTTGGGAGAATTTCCACCAGACATTTTTTATTCTTAGGAAACACAACTGAATGTTTTTAATAGTGAATAAATGATTAATCAATACTATTGAAATAGAAAATCCTATTCCTTACGGCGGCAAGTCTTAGCTCCTATCGTTAAAAATCAATTTACTGACTTTTCGATCTCAAACAATGACGGCAAATCTGATCTATAGTGAAAATATCTTGATCAAGCCGAGAGCTCAACATATTGACTCTTTTAGCATATTGACCGGAGCAAGGTAGAATAATAAAGAGGGAAATAGACTGACCAAAATCAATAGCCTAATATGAGTATTAGTGAAATGTCAATAACGATATAGTCTTAGACGACATATCTACCATGTCTTACTCCATCAATTCTGACAGACAATGATCTCCAATAATGTCCATCTCACACATTTCATTAATTTTTCTTTATCCTGCATGACTTTGGTCAAAATTGGAATACGGTGAGAGGATTTTCCTGTAGTTAAGAGTTTGTGGAGTAATGAAATTAAGCTTCTCTTCGTATTCAGACAAAAATGTGGGAATTTCATTTCATTTATCCCTCTTCGTTGATATGCCATACTCAGTATAATAAATATATACTTGAAAATATATACTTGAAACTGCAAATAATTGATGTGAATAGACTATTTCACAGGCTATTGATTAAAATATCTTTGCTATTCAAATTGTCATTTCAGATCATTGGGAGTTTCTGCCTGAGTGATAACAGTTATTTATGTGCCATTAAAGTTATAAAACTATTTAATTTGGAATTTATTAAATTAACTACGGTATGTTACCATTGACCAATGATGTTTATTGATTTTTTTATGACCTGAAAATAACAGCTACAATATGATTGTCTATATTTATTGTCAAAAATAATTTCCTATAATGATAAATCTCAGATTACTGAATGCCATGGGTTAATGAGAAAAGGAAGCAGATGAGAAATGGAAAGGAAGTATTTTTTCTATCAGAAAGATTTATCAATTTGTTAAAGTGTTAATGTATGGTCATAATTCACAAGGTGAACATGGTGTCATCTGGCATTTGATGAATGAGAGGCTGTAGCAAGGGATCATTTATTGAATTTTGTATTGACCTACCCTATATACATGTATAGATCTGGCTTCTGACTGTAAAATGTTGTCATTCGGACATTCCAGATTTTAATTAGTTCAAAATAAAATTCCCCAAAAGTATCTGATTTCAAGGCATGTAAATTCTTCAACCGATCATTTGTCAGAACTTGCAGATATGAATGAAGCAAGATTCCTGTTCAATCCATGACTAAATGAATTTTCCAGATTTAATTGGATACTAGTCATGTTAATGAAAGTGATGATTTTGAATTATTCAGCAATTCTGTTTAAAATGTTATTGAATATGCACAAAACCTGTGAAAATTAATGAAAAATTGTTAAAAGTGTTTTGTAAATATTTTCTGTTGCAAATTAATCCAGTCCTAAAATAACAATGTTAAAAGGAGTGTTTTTTCGTGAATATTGAAGAGTGAGAATGGAAGTTGAACAATGATAATCTGTTCAAGGTTGGTCCTTTACTTTGGTAAGTATATACTCAATGTATACAGATTAGCATATGTACATAATTTGTGAACAAAATAAGCTAGTTTTACTTAGATTAAATTTGGTAAGCCAGCTAACTTTATTAACCCAGTGCAAATAAAGTACATCATGATCCAAACCTCTATTCAAATATAAGGACCAGAAGACCAAATACTCCACATTACTATTATCATGTACATTGTATTCAGCAATCTTCATAATGGCTACAAAATTATACATTGAAGGTAACACTGAAATTTGTTTGTTGGTGTGTCCTTGGTTCTTCAAAGAATTTAATATCCACCTCGCCAGTAAATGTTATGAATATACATGCTGACAGTCATTGTGTAAAAGCGAATATTTATTAGTTTTCAATTCATGAGGTTAAGTTAGCTTTGAATTTGGGGTTAAAAAGGACATTTGGGTTTCAACAAAAAAAATGTTTTGGATTAAGACTCTCCGAAGAAAAGTGAGTTGATATTTGTGCATCAGATAGAAGGTTTTCCAGAAGTGTTAAATAAATAGATCAGCTAAAGAATTAAACTCCACACAGGGCAGTTAAACAAGTATTAGTTGTGCAGGTAGAAGAGTTTCAGAATAACAAGTAAACAAAAAACTGTGTAATTAAACATGCTGCAGAAGCATTAATTGATTTTTAGTAGCTTGTAATACTATTGTTAGAATAAATAAGACTTTTCTTTTGCTATATAATGTCAAGAGTGGAATTATAACAATGAAGTAGCTGGGGGAGGGGGGTTTCTAGCTCATACATGTACATTTGTATTGTAGCTTGTTGAAGCCAATTAGAAGACCCAAATATTTCGCAATCCTATCACTGCAAGCAGGTTCTTTAGAGTACTGTACAGGCTCCATTTCCTAGCAGTTCTCTGGGCACATGAAAATGTCATGACTAATAATGAATGTCATTGTAGTTTGCTATAAAACTAAATTATGTGACACATACTTAAAACTTTAATGAGCACAATTATACTCTAGTTCTTTTATCCAAATGGAGAAGTCTGCAAAATCTCCAATACTTTTGTTTAACATTTCACAAATTATAAATTGTCTTTTATGAAGAAATCTGCCATAATTGTATGCAATCGAAATTCCCGGTAATTCACAGTACAAGGAAGCTTATGAATTATTTATGGTTGCAGAAATGAGTTCTTTGAAGTAAGAAAACTGCTATAGTTTGTCTAGTTCTCTTGACTATTTCAATTAGACTATGTTATTGTATGAAAACATCTCATTATTAGAATCAAGTAAAAGGTCGCCATTCTTGTTTGATTTGCTGCAGTCTGTCTCTGTATAGTCGAAAAATTGTGTAATTTTTAGTTTAGTCAAATTAGCGAATAAGACTTATTTCCTCTCTTGTACAACCATGTGAAGCTCTTATTGTCATAGGATGGACGAAGCATGACCGTTTTGGGGAATAAAGAAAACTAAGATACAAAAGAAATCAGTTTATATGGTACAATATAAATATACAAAATAACAATTCTTATACAAGTGCGCGCACTAGATAAATTATGAAGTTACAAATTGTCCACCCTATCGGAGACTATTCCTCGACGATACCATGCACATAAGAAACTGTCCACCCATCGGCAAGACCATACATCGGCGATACCATTTATCGGCGACTATTCATCGACGATTCCATTTACAGAACAAACTGTACACCCATCGGCACGACCATACATCGACGATACCATTTATCAGCGACTATTCATCGAAGATACTATTTACGGAACACTGTCCACCTCTCGGTAGGACCAGACATCGACGATACCATTTATCGGCGATACCAGCAGTGAACAATTAACGTCAGTAGGTACTCAAAGGGGACCTGTAAAATTAGTCAACATATGTACATAAATTTACCCATACTAACTTATTTACTCATACTAACAAAATATACAACGATGAGTAAAATATACGAATCCTGCAAAGAGGAACCCAAGACAATAAAGTTAATAGCATAATCTCACTCACCCAAGTACATGTACCCGGTCGCAGTATCGGGTTCTCCAGTCCAACTGTCATAATTTATCTGCAAACAAGCCAGATTGCCTGGTTTATATACTACCTGTATGCATGTGCATTGCAGGTAGAAAGTTTGGGTGAGCCTTAATATATTACAGGTAAATAGTTTAGGCGAGCCACATAGCAGAGTTTGGGCGACCAATAGTGATACTAATGAAATACGACTGTGACTACACTTATCTAATGAGTGAATAGGTGCTTTACTCTTCAGTAAGAAAGTGTGAAATGATGTGTAGAAGCTGATTAGCTGTATTTGTCCCCATAAGGTTTTGGTGAGATCAAGAATTCTTCTTTCAACATCTCTCATTTGCTACTAGCTGGCTTTTGCAGTTTGGAGGATTATTAATCCAGCTGTATAAAGGGACGTGTTTACTTGGTGATTTGTTAGTTATATCATTGAATAATACTTGACAGTTGTTAGTATTCTTTTGTTTAATCCGTCACAACTAAATACAAATCAAATGGATGTTATTTCGAACACCTCATAGATTTTGATAAGAACACAGATTTAAATAAATTTCCATTTGTTTTCATCAGATTTGATCTCTTCCTTTAAGACTTTTGTGGAAATAAAATACTATATGACAAAGTGTTAAATCATTCATATCAGCTGAAGTACCAGTTTATTTCACAAAAAATTATGTGGCTTATGAGTAACAATAATGTGGGCAATAAAGGTTACCAGGTTGCTTTCAATGAACAGGCTATAGTATTTGTAGCCATGAGGGCGTGAAGACTTGTATTTCATGTCTCTAAACCAAGTGACAAGACAAGTAATAAATATAGCAGGGCATCTGTAGGTGTTATATGTTAAGCTTGAAGTCAGGATTAACGAGAATTGTGAGCTGAGAGTTGTGAAGAATGAAATATTTATTACTGCGTGATTGTACAACATCCTAAATCCTTTAGATTTATTTATTTCTGTATGATAGGTCCGACCAACATTAGATTTATATACAGCATCCTGATTTTATAATTGATCTACATAATTATACATGTGTTGTAGCGTATGATTTAGAAGCTTGTTTTCCGTAGTTTGAACATATATCTTTCACAATCTATGGTCAGTCCAGTCCATAGACCAAAATATATGAAATATAACTGTGTAACTAGATCGCGCAGCCCTAGTAATTAAAGAGATATTCCTCATCAGATAAGCAACATGAAGCCTGGCATCAATTTTCAAAAAATTATGGGTTCAAAAGAAATACAATTTAGCTTTTCAGTTCAGTCAGTAAAACTGTGATATCAAATTTGGCTACCACAGAGAAGATTGGCCACATAACACACCCTTGTCAAATGCAATATTGCATTATTGACTTCAATCAAAATGTCTGTTATATCAGATGTGTCTCTAGTGGCAAGTAAAAACTTGAGTTATCTTTACACATTGAACTTTTTTTCTTTATTTGTTTGAAATAATAGAGAGATTGTGTTGACTTTTTAATGTGAAATCTTGCGTTGAAGGAAAAAAAGAGACTTAAATAATCCTAGCATTGTGTTCCTTATAGATAACAATTCAGTCAGTTGGGAATGTTCTTAGGTTTCTGTCATAATGCCTTTAGATGTATTTTGATCTGTTTGATACTTAAGATACAGGTAATGTTAGACATCAGATATAAGTATCTGGGTGGTTAATCATCTAGATTTCACAGATAGAATAAAAGGGGACCAATTTCAATAATATTGCCTTGTTGGACATGTTGTATAAGATTTATTCTTTATGCTTCACTTTGTATGACTGTATGTAATTTAAGTTGATGGGGGTATAAGCGACTCACTCTTAGGGATGTTTGCCAAAAATATTATTCATTACAATCAAAGTTGTTTGTTTGAATGGGAATTGGACAATACAACTGTCCAAACATTTGTGTAACCATGCCTTTAATTGATGATCTAATGTTGATTTAAACCTAATGTACCGCAAATGAATAGGGCAAATGAGAAAAATGAATGAATCGAAACCCCAAATCTTTAGGTAGTCTGTGAATGTACATGATGGAAGCCATTGACGTCATGTGTGTAGGGCACTGAAACATCAAGGGTTTGTTTTTTTCAGGAATGAAAAAGAATTGTGATTGTTCATTTAGATTGGACAAAATTCTGAAGCATTCAATTCACATTGCTAATTAATGATCTCTTAAACTTATAGTCGTTACCTTGGCAAAAAATCTATTCAATGCATTCTTGTTTTTCTTAAAATGACTTATCTGGTGATATTGGTGAGTTGTTCACTCTGTACATGTTTAATGATACCTTCATTAAATTAATTGCTGACATTGTCATGGTTGAGTTGTAAGTATAGATCATGTTTGTTAGGGTCATGTGTATGAATATAATAGAGGTCCCCACAGTGTAAGTTTTATCCCATAATAAAAACAACAATTACAACCCATATTTCTAGTTAATGTATACTTAACAATAGCAGACCTTGTTTAAATATACCTTTGTTTGATGAGATGAAATGAGAGCTAACATAAATGTATTATAGATGAGACAAACTAGCACCCAGGCATATGATTAATACATCAAATTGTCAGCCTGCTGTCACTCACATAGACATGATTACTTATCATATCATTTATTTAATACACCCATCAATTTATTCAACCAATGTTTACTTATGCAATTAGGGGCTTGCATAGCCATTTGAACATAGACATACATGTAAAGGTTTTTGTGTGACACTTACCTATTCTATTAAGAAAATAAATCTAGCAGAAATATAACCTTTTGTCATGTTCTGGAGGTGTGTACTGATACATGTATCTGTCTTTAATCTATTTCAAAACTATGTAAATATTTCCTTTGATGTTTAATAATATTGATTCAATTGTTCTTATAAAATGTCTACTGTGCGTGAGGAATCTAGTATGGATCAGTAAAAAACGTCAATATTGTGATTGAAGATCCCAGAAAAAAAAAATGAATTTGAGTTTTGAAATTTACTTCATCCAAGAAATAAGTCAGATATTGATATTAAACTGAAAACTCCAACACACACATACCGAAATAGCTAGTCAAAAAAAGGTTGTGCATAGACAAAAAGAAATTATCAAAAAACAACTCCTACTGAGAGAGTAAAATCATGACTATTCGGTTTCACATACATATTTGAAGACATTCAAAAATGAGTAAAAAAAACATTTCAAAATGTGAACTAGACTTTTCTCGAATGTGTGAACTAGCCTATACTGTATAGTATTTATTCTTCTGTTTGTGACGTTAATCTCTGGGGATATTTGTACAAGTCACATGGTCGAATCTAGATTGAATTAATTAATCACAATTTGAATTCATCTTGTGTTGCCTTGTCTATTTTCGGCAGTGCAAATTTGTTAACTGCATTCTTTAGGGCAGGGATAGTGTGACAAATAAGTTCTCGAAAAAGATAAAAATATAGAAACTATGTAGAGAATATTCTTGCGGAATGCTGTATGTCATGCTAAAAACTACAAATCAAGCAAATGGGAGAAAAATCTCTGGTAAAATGACTTTCCAGATGTAGGCAGTCGATGCTGGGGCTACATTTCTTCCTCAACAATCAACAAGGACCCACAAAAAGTTATTTTTTGGTTGTGAAAATATTTTGATTTCTGTACCATTAAAGTTTTCAAGACGAGTGAGGTATTTGTGAACGAATTTATGACTATTAGGTCGGATTTTAGTATCTTATCATAAGGTTTCAAAGAATTTATTAATCATAAATATATACTTTGCCACTAGTAGTTATTAGACCTGAAGAAAAAATAATGCCTGTGTCAGTATCTGCAGAATATTAGTCAGCTGGAATGAGGTTCATCACCTTATTTTCTAAAATTATATTCTGGATATTAGTCTGCTCTTGTTACAAAAATGACAAGTGTAGATCAGATAAAGAAAATAGTCCAAATCTGATGAAAAACATAATTGTTTATCACTCAAGTACAAATTTTGGTTTGCTTTTGAACTTTAAATTCTGTTGACACATGAACAACTTTTTGTAATGCAGTTAGAGCCCCTTGTCTTCTTAATTTGAGCATCAAAAATAGAGTAGCCCACAAAGTTGATTCTAGTTAAAATAATAAGATAATAATACTAGGACTTCCCTGTTAGAATCTGCCAGATTTGTGGAAGAAGCTTACTATGTCTAGAAAAGCTCTCAGTATTTCGTTTTCAAGAAAGTGATAGAAGTTCAATATTAGGTACCTGCAGACCACCATCAAAGGGTTATTTCAGGTTAAGTTTATTGGAATTTGGGTTAATGGTCGACCAATAGACAAATACTGACCATTTGTATAACCTGTATGCTTAGTCTAGTTTTTGTAGACATTGGGCTCCACTTGACTGTCTTATTTGATAAATATTATCATAAGGGCTGATTATGTAAGTCGACAATATGGCCTCTATTTATTGAACAGCCATGTACTTGTTCTACAGGGTGTCAATATGTTCTATCAATGATAACTGAAAGCCAAGTGGATAAGAAAAGTGCCTAAGTAAAGAGTTCATGACAGTTTTGACCTGATAACAGAGATTATACCATTGTCACATTTTAAAGTATGTGTGATGTATCTACAATGTATCTAGAAAGATGCAGGGATTATAATACCTGCTGAACTAAAATAGATAATTAATGTGAGAGAAACAGATGCACTCATGGTTAAAATGTGCTCAATCAAAAATATGAAAGCAATGTTAAAAATAGTTAAATTTTAATGCAGAAGCCTTCTCCATTTAATTAAAAGTAATACCACTTGAAAATCAGACAAACTATACTTCCAATCAGTCAAATAATATCTATCATAAACACATATTCATTTGAAATAGAAATTGGCATCAACCCATTTCCGGATGTTGCATAATTCTTTTTATTTATTTTGAATTTAAAATAATTTTCAAATATTGAGAAAACTATGAAAGAAAATGTTTTGATGAGATAACTAAAATAATAATTTCATTATTGGTAGCTACGCCTTTCTATATATAACAGAAATGACAGTTACATTTTGCTAAGGTATGTTATGTATGTATTTTTTTTATTGTTGTTTTGGGGCTTGTATCTATGTTAGCTCTTCTGTAAAATGTACCAAATCTCCCGTCAATCAAACATTACAAGCATGATAGCAAAACTTATATTTTATGTCAGTGAAATCATCTTGCATTCAAGTTTGAAATGAAGCAGCAGAGTTTTGCTCTGCAAAAAATAATAATACAATAAGTTGAAAAGAAAAAAAAAACTGACAATATGCCTGAGTGATGATGTTACAAATTTGTTAGTATAAAGGATCATCATAACACCAGGGACTCACTAAAGGAAAATTAAATTTGTAAAAACATTCTATAGAAAATGAGAGAAAAATATTAGATTATGTTAAGTTTTCAAATATGATTTAGTTTTCCTTGGAAACTGCCCGTATAAAAAATAATGTTGGAAAACTGCAAAGCAAAACATAATGAGAGCACTGGAAATAACAAACAGGTTTTGTAATCTCAGACAGTTTACATAAAAAACTGGTTAGTATTAGTAGATATAATTTCAAAGCATATATACCAGAGTAGTAGATTACTGAGAACATAATGCCAAATAAAAGTTCTAAATAATGCCATCTTCACAACTTTTACTTGTTAAGTTTAGAGAAGAGAAGTAAACATATTCTTGGAATTGGTACCTAATCCTGATGTACACCAGATGAGGGCTGAAACCCAGCAAAATGTTTGGGTTAATGTTTCCAACAAAATCTCTTAAGATGAGAATAATGCAACTGTATTAAATTTCTAATTTCACATCCATTTCTCAAGGATATTATGATGAATTACTAAATCTCATTTCAAGCTTGCCGACGTCTGTCTGGAGCAGTGAATATCTTACAATCCTCTCGAAATTGAAACTTGATTTCAAAGAATTGATTCATTTTATTCAGATTTAACTGTCTGGATGTTTATAGATAACATAGTAATGGTAAACAATAGTATATATAAAATATAGGTATTACACACAAAAAATACATACTATATAAACATCTAGACTTTATTACATATTATTATAAATACATTTATCACAAAACCACTTGATGCACACTCTTAATATTGCATACACAGAAGAGTGATATATCCTTTCTTTGTACTTATATAAAGTAAAAAAAGGTTATCAGAAGAAAAAAAAAATCAATATTTTGTTACATATTATTAAAAACACATTGATTTGAAACCAATTGATGAATACTGTTACATCACATTCACAGATTGTTCTTTCTTTGTACTAAAAATAGAAAGGTTGTCTGAAAAGGAAGTGTGATGTGGTTATAACTATAAAAAAGACTAGACCTGCACTGGTGCCACGTTAACTTTAAACTTATGTCACTTTCGCTCCCATGTTGCCCTTGAACCAATGACACCGATAAACAGATTTCCACATAAACATTGCACACATCAAATAAAAGGGAAACAGAATCAACAAAAATCCAGCAATATCAATTCATTTTATACATTTGTAACATGTAATTGAGCCTGATAAAATTACAGTACTTCCGGTGATAATGAAAATGTTCAATTAGTTTCATGAAATCAGAAATGGCATAAGCTATCATATAGTAAAAATTTTATGTAAATCGAAAAATAATTGCCACTTTTATTGACCAAAATACTTGAAAAGTGACTTGTAGAAAATCGGCTATTTCTCTGCAACCGTACAAGTTAGAAACCGTTTTGTGGTATCTGTATGATCGTATGGGTTCATTCTATTTGTTGATTGGCATCAAATATCATAATTTGAAAAAGATTTCAAAACAGACTCATTTGAATAAAATATCTGTTTTGAAGGCTAAAAATACAGTTTTTGCCAAAATGACATGATTACTTCCGGTGTTACTAAAATGTTAAATTAAGTTTATAATATCGTCTATGACATTAGGCATCAAATGATGAAACTTTTATGAAAATCGAATAATAATTGACACATTTACGGGCCAAAAACCTTTAAAAGTGACTTGTAGAAAACCGCCTATATCTCGGCAACCGAACAAGTTATAAACAATTTTATGATATCTGTATGAGCATATGAGTTTTTCCAATATGTGAATTTAAACCAAAAGTTAATTTTATTATTACATATGACATAATTTTTGGTTGAAAAAAATATCGATTTTAAAAGTTAAAAATGGAGTTTTTGACTAAATGACGTCAATTCCGGTGTCAATTTTAAATAGTAATCAACATGATATGACGCACACTTGCTTTTTGAATGAAATGATGTCACTTTTGTGAATATCCATTAATAATTGACTATTTTACAGACAAAATTACGAAAACAGTGACTTATGCAAAACTGCCCATTTCTCGGCAACTGCTTATATTAGAAACTAATTTTAACATACATTTTCTGCGTATGGATCAAAGCTACAAGTTTATAAAAGTTACGTAGAAATATTTTAAAGTCTGAAAAGCCTGAATGGGTTGTAACAGGTCAATTTTACACCTATTTTCAACTCTTAATCGAATTTGCTCGAAAATGAAATCGAAATTAAAAAAACTGAGCTCATACTTTTTTGCGCCTTTAAAGGGCACACTCTTTTTGTTATATCAAGTTTTTAAAAAAATAATATTTTCTCTTGAAAAATGGTACCTAACTGTCAAAATTGTAGATTTTGGTAGTTTTTGGTAAACTTATGTCATTTCCGGTGCCGACAGATAAAACTATTGGTAACAAAAAAAATGACAATTGAGACAAGGTGTGAACTGCAAGCGAAGACAACTCTGTCCATAATATTGTGGACTCCGCATCAACAAACTACGCTCACCATTTGAATAAAGACAAACATGTTAATCTGACCCTTCAAAAGTCTGCATTGATTAATACATGAAACAAATATAATATCCCTTCTTTCATTCTTTTCCCCATTTTGGCCAAATGTGAAAAACGTACTAAGGGATACACGACATAATCACTGACGCCGACGGGTAATAAATAACATTAAGATACTAGATCATAGCCCACAAATGGGTCTGGGTTTTTTTTATAAATCTTTCCAACAAATTAACAAACACAATTTGCAAGCGATGGATAGTGAACAAGCTAAACAAAAAGCGATTTTTCATACAATCAAATTTAATTCAGAAAGTTGCGATATGTGCTAATTACCACAGGAACCAATCCATTTTATACATGTGTTAGATGTAAGTGATCCTGACCATATCACAGTACTCCCAGCGATAATGAAAATATTAAATTAGTTTCTTAAAATCAGAAATAATAATCACATGGTGAAAATTTTATGTAAATCGAATAAGAATTGCCACTTTTATAGACCCCAAACCTTGAAAAGTCACTTGTAGGAAATCGTCTATTTCTCTGCAACCATACAAGTGAGAAACCATTTTGTGGTATCTGAATGGTCGCATGGGTTCATTCTATTAGTTGATGCGAACTAAATATCATAATTTTGAATATATTACAAATCAGACTCATTTGAAAAAAATATCTGTTTTGAAGGCTAAAAATACAGTTTTTGCCAAAATATAATTACTTCCGGTGATACTGAAAATGTTCAATTAGTTCTATGAAATCATAAATGACGTAAGATATCATATGGTGAAAATTTTATGAAAATCGAATAATAACTGACACTTTTATAGACCAAAATCCTGGAAAAATGACTTGTGGAAAATCGCCCATTTCTCTGCAACCGTACAAGTTAGAAACCGTTTTGTGATATCTGTATGATCGCATGGGTTCATTCTATTTTATGAATAGAATCAAATATCATAATTTGAAAAAAATAACAAGTACGACCCATTTGAATAAAATATTGTTTTTTAATGCTAAAAATTAAGTTTTGAGCAAATGACGTCATTTCCGGTGGCAGCGTATGCGATACAATGGTTTGACCTTGTCCACTATGGCATTAGGCATCCAATGGTGAAAGAAAATTGAAAATCACATAATAATTGATTCTTATACAGCCAAAATAACGTGAAAAGTGACTCATGCAAAATTGACTTTTTCTCGGCAACTGCGCATATTACAAATTAATTTTCACATACATTCTCTTCGTATGGGTTATTGCTACGAGATTATGAATGTTACGAAGATATATTTTTTAATATGAAGACGCTGGATGGGTTGTAAATAGCTTATTTTGACACCTTTTTTCACCCTTTAATCCAAATTGCCCGAAAACGAAATCGAAATTAAAAAAACTGAGCGCGATGTTTTGTGCGCCTTTACATGGCACATCTTTTCAGTCATATTAGATTTGAAAAAAATAAGTTTTGCTTTCAAAAAGTGGTACCGAACTGTTAAAATTGTAGTTTTTGCTAAATTTACGTCACTTACTGTACCGACAGGAAACTTTGCCGGTAACAAAAAAAATGACATTTTGGACCATGGAGCATATAAACTTTGTTTTATACAAATCGGACAATAAATAATTTATATAGAACCGATAAACTGAATTAGCCAATAGCGACCAAGGAAAATTATCCAGAAAAAAAATGTTCACATTTTTGCCCAAATCAGACGACCCTTTAACCCTGGTAAAAGGTCATTAAAAAATATTCATTAATAAAAAAGTTTTTTGTCAAAATTTAAATTTTCAAAATTTGGCGCCTTATTTTTCCGAAGATTCGGCGAAATTTAAAACTCTAAAGACCCGTAGCTATGTGCCATGTCTCTGGCTATGTCAAAAACTGTCAAACGATAAAATCCAGCAATTGTTGTTAATATTACGGCAATATTTCAAAAAACGACAACTTCGGTGATTTCGGACATTTCGCATTGTCGCAGAATGCCGGAAAAAGCTTTAATCTCTAAGTCACACCCACTTTCGCAGTAAAACTCAAGACATTGCATCGATCCGACAAGTAGTTCCTGAGATATAAGCAAATTGGAAAAAAAAAAATAATAATAATAAGAATAATAATAAGAATAATTTTAACAAAAACAATAGTGTTTCACACAAGCTACGCAGTGTGAAACCCTAATTATACAGAATGAACAACCCACCTCTTGATGCAGTTGATTAGTAAAAATAAATGCAGGTTTAGAAAGGCACCAGGGAATAATGATTGGATTCAAAACTTCATATGTCTGTCACAAGGTGTAGGGTCCCCAGTCTGATCTCATGTGGTATCTTACGTTTCCTTCCACTGCCAAAGACTCCTGCATCATTCAGGCGAATTATTAAAATAAAGATATAACATACCTTAGTCCCGAAATGATCTAGTTTTTGATGAAAGTTAAATCTCTCTCTCTGTCTCTCTCTCTCTCTCTCTCTCGCCCACCATCCCCACGTTCGTTTCTGGGGTTGAACGTCCACTTCCACCTAAGGTGATATCGTAGACAATCCCCATCCCCACCTCTTGGTAGCAAATAAAAAGTATTCACTATGAACTATGAGATGGCCAAGAATGATAAGGTTGATAAAAGGTATACCTGATTTATTGTCATTGTTACAACAGGTACATGTATATATACTAAGATTGATAACACCAGTTTATACCTATTTCCATTTGTGTAATTTCTCTGGCATTCTTCTAATAAGATACAGTTGATTCTCACATTCTGGATGTCACTCGACTATGGAAGGAAAAAAAACATCCTTCACCAACCCACTTTTCCTTTCAAGCTAAATTATGTGGAAGATAGATTATGGGGGAATGTTTGCTGGTTATGAAAACAGTACTTCACAGGTTACCAGTGTTTAAAGTATGGTATATTAAACCACCAAATAAATGTTGTAATATTTCTGACTGATTACCGAAGTACTGGTATAGTCTTACTTTTATAACTTACCAGTTACTGCCTATTCTATTTTTATATCTACTCAAATATATAAACTCAGCAGTTAGAATACCATTTCTTAATACAAAAAGCATAACTTGTGACTGACTATATGGTGTTTTGTTAAAAATGAATGGGCTCTAGTGCTTACTTAGAGACAGGGTAATCCAAACAAGTCAAACAGATGTAAGGCTAGAACAAACTTTGATCGTTCACTAATATGAATATTATTATAATTTACTTGTTAACATGATGAGAATGCCAAATTTTGAACCAGAATTTGAAAAATCATTTTTGTTTGAAAGAACCAAAGACCTTTATAATACAAAAACCAGGTAAAATCAACAAATAATAACAGCTACGTTTATTTGTAACAGCCTGACCTGAATTTTTATACGCCCACATTTTCATGTGGACGTATATTGTCGTCGCCCCTGTCTGTCCGTCCGTCCGTCCACAATTGTTTGTGAACAGTCTACAGGTCACAATTTTTATCCGATTTCAATGAAACTTAAAATATAGGTTTATCACCCTAAGATCTCGGTTCCTTTCGATATTGGCATGTATCGGACCGCAACTTCATGGGTTATGGCCCCTGATTGTACGAAAAATCATGTTTTTTAGCTTGTGAACAGTGAAGAGGTCACAATTTTGAACCGATTTGGATGAAACTGTAAATGCATGTTTATAACCCAAAGATCTTGGTTCCTTTCGATATTTGCGCCAATCGGATCGTAAATTCCTGAATTATGGCCCCTGATTGTCCGAAAAATCTCACTTTTTAGCTTGTGGTCCCTCTGGAGGTCAAAATTGTTATCCGATTTAAAAAAACGTTTGATTATATCACCGTCCCATGGTTATGAAGGTTGAGTTCGAATTTCGTGAAAATCGGACCAAAATTGATGGACAAAATGGCCGCCGTTTGTACGCGAATTGTGTGAAAATATGTTATATCAAAATATGTTATATGTCCGCTGATTGTCCGAAAAATCGCTTTTGTTAGCTTGTGGTCCCTCTGGAGTTCAAAATTATTATCCGATTTAAAAAAACGTTTGATTATATCACGGTTTCATGGTAATGAAGAGAGAATTTGAATTTTGTGAAAATCGGACCAGAGTTGACGGATAAAATGGCCGCCGTCTGTACGCGAATTGTGTAAAAATATGTTATATCAAGGTTGTGGACCCTATAGAGGTCACAATTTTGAACTGATTTTGATGAAACTTGAAATACATGTTTATAACCTAATGATCTTGATTCCATTGCATATTTGCCCATATCGGATTGTAACTTCCTGAATCATGGCCCCTGATTGTACGAAAAATGACCCTTTTTAGCTTGTGGTCCCTCTGGAGGTCACAATTATTATCTGATTTAAAAAAACGTTTGATTATATCACAGTTACACCGTAGTTATGGGTGAGTTTGAATTATGATTTTCTGATGATTACTTAAAATGCAACAACTCTTGTTGACTGCCCGGACGATTTGGCTGCTGTGTGGGCGTATGTTTCGTTGCCTGGCAACCTATTTTTTTTTTTTCATTCGAAACACTTTTGTTTCACATTTTAATGAAAAATTGTTTTGTAATTTATGTTCCAAGTTCAAAGCTTTGTTTATATTTTTTTCGTGCAAGAATTTGATACTTCAAGACGTCTGAAAATATTTTTCCTGTTATATTTTTGCCAAGTCACAAATATTATGTACACCAATTCTAAACTTGCCGAAGGATTAATGAACAGGAACCATTTACTTACTCTTACTGAAATTATTTTCATTTTTTCTCATTTTGGCATTAGATCAGAGGACTTTTGTTAAATGGGATTATTTTTAAACGCCCTGTCTATCCATCCCAAATTTGTTTTTTGACACACTTCAGGTCACATTTTTGTCTGATTTCAACTAAACTTGAAATATAGGTTTATCTCCTGAAGATCTCGGTTCCATTCAATATTGGCATGTATTGGACCATAACTTTATGGATTAGGGCCCCTGATTGTACGAAAAATTACGTTTTTAGCTTATGGACCCTAACGATGTCACAATTTTAATCCGATTTTGTTGAAACTCAAAGATCTCAGGTCCTGTCGATGTTCGCACATAGTGGACTGTAACTTCCTGCATTATTGCCTCTGATGGTACGAAAGATCACTTTTTTAGCTTTTATCCGATTTAAAAATGTTTGAATATATATCACCATTATTACACCATAAGAATGGTTGAGTTTTGAATTTCATAAAAATCAGACAAAAACTGACAAAATGGCCACCCTTCGTACTCAAATAGTGTAAAAATATGGTATATCAAGGTTGTGGATCCTCTAGAGGTCACAATTTTCTTCTGATTTTGATGAAACTTGCAATGAAAGTTTATAACCCAAAGTTCTTGGTTTCTGTTTATATTCGCGCATATCGGATCATAACTTGCTGAATAATGGACCCTGGTTGTATGAAAATTATGTCCCTCTAGAGGTCACTATTGTTATCTAATTTAAAAAAAGGTTTGAATATATCACTGTTACACCGTAATGTTTATTGAGTTTGAATGTCGTGAAAATCGGGCCAAAATTGTCGGACAAAATGGCCACTCCGCAGACGCAAATAGTGTAGTAGTAGTAGTATATCAAGTTTGTGGAACCTCTAGAGGTCAGAATTTTGATCGTTTTTGATGAAACTTGAAATACATGTTTATAACCCAAAGATCTTGGTTCCTTTTGATATTCACACGTATAAGATCGTTGCTTTCTGTATTATGCTCCCTGATTGTATGAGAAATCACGTTTTGAGGTTGTGGTCCTTCCCGAATTCACAATTATTATCTGAATTATGGCCCCTGATTATACAAAAAATTGCCTTTTTATACGCCCACATGGAAATATAGACGTATATTGCCGTCGCCCCCGTCTGTCCGTCCATCGTCTACAATTTCTTGTGAACCCACTATAGGCTCAAGTTAATACCCGAATCACTTTAAATTTATACACAATGTTTTAGGTCATGAGATGAAGATTCCTATTGATTTTCAGCGATATCCGATAATTACTGCCAGAGTTATGACCCTTGATCACTTTGACACAAAGAAGCCTATTGATTGTAAGCGATCACTTTGAAAAATCTTGTGAACGCTCTAGAGACTAAAGTTAATATCCGATTAACTTTCAATTTATACACAGTGTTTAAGGTCATGAGACGAAGAAGCCTATTGATTTTAAGTGATTTCCGATAATAACTGCCAGAGTTACGGCCCTTGGTCACTTCAAAAAATCTTGTGGACGCTCTAGAGGCCAAAGTTAATATCCGATTGACCTTAAATTTATCCGCAGAGTTTAATGTCATGAGATGAAAAAGCCTATTGATTTTCATGATTTCCGATAATAACTGCCAGAGTTATGGCCCTTGATCATTACAAAAAATCTTGTGGACGCTCTAGAGGCCTACATGTAAATTAATATCTGATTGACCTTAAACTTAAACACAGTTTTTAAGGTCATGAGACTATTGATTTTCAGCGATATTTGATAATTTCTGCCAGAGTTATGGCCCTTGATCATTTAGAAATATATTTTGTTGATGCACAATATTCATGCATACCGGTATCTGATTTTAAATACCTGAGTTATGGCCCCTGATTGTACAAAAAAATCATGTTTTAGCTTTTGGTCCTTCTAGAGGTCACAATTATTATCCGATTTAAAAAACGTTCAAATATATCACTGTTACACTGTAAGGTTGGTTGACTAAAACTGACAGATAAAATGGCCGCCCCTCGTTCGCAAATTATGTAAACATCTGGCATATCAAGGTTGTGGATACTACAAGTCACAATTTTGATCTGATTTTGATGATACTTGGTTGACTAACACTGACGGACAAAATGGCTGCCTTTCATTCGCAAATAGTGTAAAATCTGGCATATAGAGGTTGTGGACACTACAAGTCACAATTTTGATCCGATTTTGATGATACTTGAAATATATCTTTATAACCTAAAGTTCTTGGTCCTGTAGATATTAGCACATATCAGATTGTAGCCTCCTGAATTATGGCCCTTGATTGTTAGAAAAATTGCTTTTTGTTTTGCTTGTTCTCTATCCATCTCTTGCAAAATGTGGGCGTATCCTGTCTGGCAGCTGCTGTTTTTTTCCAATGTTAAAAACCGTTAAAATATATCACAATTCCAACTTGATGAAGGCAGAATTCAAATTTCGGGTAAAACGAAATGAAACTGCCGGACAAAGTAGCTCCCCTTAGAACTCAAGTTGTGTAAAAGTATACAATATGAAGGTTGTGGACCTTCTAGATGTCACAATTTTTATCCTATTTTGATGAAACTTTAAACATTATCTTTATATCCCAAAGATCTCAGTACCTTTTGATATTTGCGCATTTCAGACCATAAGTTTCTGGATTATTGCCCCTGACTGTACAAAAAATCCTGTTATTTTTTAGCTGGTTTTCTATCCATTTCTTGCAAAATGTGGGCTTATCCTGCCTGGTAGCCGCTGGTTACAATTTGTTACACTCACTCAACACAAATTGGAGAATAAGACAGTTAGTGGTATACCTATGGCATTTCCAAGACTTCTCTCGCCCGTCTACAGAAATATCACTGTAAAATTCAAGACCAGGAACAGTAATTTCAATTCTTCGTCTTTAAACTGGTGGGAGTAGGGTCGCCTGCCAAACCTCATGGGTTTTCTCCGGGTACTCTGGTTCCCCCCCCCCCCCACTGCTAAACACCCCTATGCGCAAGCGAATTATTAAAAAAAAATTAAATCATATGTAAGTCCCGAAATGACCTAGTTTGTGTCGAGTGGACGTTAAACCCCATTTCTCTCTCTCAAAACTGGTGGGGAATAAAACAAATGGTAAAATGCGAAAAGAGTAAAACTGGTGTAGGTATGTACAAATTAGGCAACAAATTACATTAACAGGAGTATTGTTATGCTGCCTTTACATACTTCAGTTATCTGAAATCATAGAATCTACTGACTGGACATACTTTTGGCACTTTTTATTTTCAATTCTGCCCAGGTTGTTGAACAGGATTGGTTTTGGTATCCTTGTACAGAAATTGGAATCTGATCAGACAAAAGATAATAAATTAATTTATAAATTCAGAAAACAAATATTGAAATAACATTTTTGGTCATGCCATTACATGATATAGACAATATATGTGTTTTTGTTCTGTCGCCACCATTTGATAATGATGTTATTATTGGCCATTTAGATGAAAGATATATTTTGATTTCATTAGTACTAAAATGTTAGATTTTAATAAAAAGTTATAATTAGGTTAAAACCAGATTTCTAGTTATTTTTGACATTCACAATTTTGTTTCCATCAATAATCAATGATATTTTGATAAAAGTGATAACAAAATTGTGATGGGCCAAAATCATCTGTGGAAAGTTAATAAACACACTAATTTCATTTAAAATCTGCTTCTCAGATTGTGTCACTGGTATAAAAAAAAACCAATGTATAGAGATAGAATTTTACTGATTGATATAAAAATCTTCATGTATAAGAGGGTATATTAATCTTATATTTGAATTGAAGGTGATTTATTTTAACGATATAAATGATATACCTTAAGGCATTCTAATCAAAATATTGATCAAATTTTCATTTTTGTCAACATAAGTTGACAAATCAAATGGGACCAAAAATGAGAAGTGCCTTCCCGGAAGTAAAATTGGTTATCTATGTCTTTACATTTTCTTTAATGAAATTCTAGCGAGTGAATTAATTTTCTTTTCAATTTTTAAAAACAAGATTTTAATGCAAAGAAATTCTTGCTTTGTAATTTGAGAAGGCCACAAGTCGGGTGTATGATAAAAAATGGAGAATGGTTAATGATTTGTCAAGTGTGTTACCTAACATTCACAAGTATTAACGGAAAATCAGCATACACACAGATGTGACTCACACAAAAACAATTTGCGGAAAGGTGACTCAAGGACTGAGGTCTCAGGGTGAAATTCTCAACCCATCATGCACATTGAAAGTTAGGAAGTCCCCATAAGCAAGCAGGAGACAGTTGACATAAAAGCAATCCACTTTACAACATCAGCATGTTCAGCTTCTCTCTTGGGTCTTGCACAGAAGTCGAGTGGCATTGATTTTCTTCCAATACAATGACAGAAGTATCATGATAAATATACAGCACAGAGGGCAAATGTCTTTGATTAATTAACACTGCCAGTATGATATAGGTATGAACATTAATGGAAGGCACTATTGTTCATTGGCGCCATTTGAGTTATGATATGTGGAAACCTTTGAGATATGTATCATTTATAATTCATTATTTACAGAAGGTAATAAAACTGATACAAAAACTAGTGGAAATATTTTGTCTATCGGGGCCATTGTAGAGAACATGAAACTGTTGGCTTATCTCCAAAACTGTTGCACAGATTTACAATCGTATTCAAATCACTGCCAAAAGCATGAGACAAAAATAATACATATAGAATAAACAAGAACAATGGTTGTGTATGCAAGGGTTGTGTATGCAACTGTACCCACATACTCTCCCAACAAGAGTTCCATTATATTTTGATTTGTCGACTGACTAAAAAAAAAGAAACATTTTGATGACTTGATGGGATAATTATGAAATACATGCATTATTCAACAGATTTATACTTAGTTACTTATTAAGTATCTGTTAATATACGAAATATATTAATTATGATATGTTAACCTTATTACATACATGATTTACTTGATTGAGTCCATTTACTTATATAAATATATTGGCGATAATATACAGTATATAAACTAATAGTTCAGATATATATATTTTGACATTTAAGTCTGTCTGCTTGTATGTTACTCACAGGGTGATTAGAGTTGTTCGTCCTAATCCTCCGATTTAATGGTATTAACACCTACAGAGGAATTATATCGCATTTCACCAATTTGTGGTGAAGCTGTGGGTTAGGCTGTCATAAATCCTGTATGTAATTCAATTAGCACAGGAAGTCATTGGAACAATCTGGGTAATTGTAGAAGAATGAAAATTGATAGGAAAAAGTATTTTGTGAAATATAACACCCATTTGATAATCTAGCTTTAAACTTCACCTGTCACTTGTAACTACATTAATACCAACTAGTCACTTTTAACAAACACATTCAGTGTTAGCCCTATGCAAGGTTATATATGAATTTTACATTCCTGGCCCTATCATGTCACAAAAAATGCATTATATTTTCCAAGTTTATACAATGCATGTATCTGTGTCTCATTTTGCTATTTTCTGTCACAAATTTGAAGAAAATGTGACCATAACATAGAACAGTGCTGCACCTCACAATTTAGACTCTTAAAGTCAATAAAGATTCCTCATGGATATTTGAATCACACTTTTCCTGTATATCAAACATAGAATATTGATAGTTTGAATCAAAGAAAAGACACATTCCTAGTCTTGGTGTGTTGTAAGTTGTAATAACAAATTTTAACTAGACCTGCAAGCAGCACTGAACCGGCTTTCAGGAATCATACAGGAAGTTTATTATACCATAGCCGATCCATTGAGCTACCAAACTATACTTTAGTTGTTTTGCTTCAGTGATACCCTCTATCATATGTAAAAGTAATATTTGCTGGCGAAAAGACAGGTCAAAATTGTAAATAAACCAGTTTAAAAACCCCAACTTGCACCCTTTTATCGAGCAGACTCTTCTTTGAAACTGGTTCATCTTGGCCGTCTGAACGGATTGGCTTAAAACCCTGGCTCCAGCTTGCTTTGAGCATGCGCAGTACGCAGTAAGTTACATTCCTGGGAAAATATCAAGGTGCCAGCGTTATCGAAAGCGTGCGAGAACCGGATAAAGAATATAAATCTATCCATGCATTGTTAACTCTAACCTCAGGCCGAAGAGGTCAGAATAGTTAAACTAGTTTGGCTCATAGTACATATGAACGCAACACGATGCTGTCATAAGAACCCCGGCGATTTTGAACTGTTTTAAGAATAAGCGTCCGAATGGTATTGAAGAGAGGTAGTGAGCTGTGTTTTTTAAACTGGTTCGGTTGACCCACTTTTGAGTTGAGACAAGCTGGTAATTTTAAACCAGCTCATCCTAATGGGTGTTATCTTTGTGCATCCTATTTTGAGATGTAATTTTGTAGTTTGAAATCTTTTGAGGTATAATTTTGTAGGGTGAAATCTTTTGGATGGGATTTTGTAAAGTAGGATCCTATTAAGATGGGATTTTGTAAAATTTGATCCTATTGAATGGGATTTTGTAAAATAGGAATTTGGGGTTAGATCTGTTTAGATGGAATTGATAGAGTAGGCATTCCTAGTAGCATTGCAATTTCCTATAATGTTATATAATAAAAATCATGTTATCACCCCACTTACATGTGAAGGTTGAAATATTTGAGATTAAGAGTGGCAGGGGAATTGACAATCAAGTCAAGACAGCCTCATCACCTTGTTACTGTAAAGACTGAGGGGCATGTGAAGACAGATAAGATACAGGCTTGTTGGCGACTAAAAACTTGATAAAACTGCCATTTTTGCTCTCTGGATTTAAAAAGTTATTAGCTTAAGTGACAGTTTGTTGGGAGCTTTTGTTCATCATATCACCCGTCAGCATACCAAAAGGAATTACTTTTTTATACGCCCACATTGAAATGTGGTTTTATATTGTCGTCGCCCCCGTCCGGCCGGCGTCCACAAGCTCAGGCTAAAGTTAATATCCGATTGACTTTAAATTTATACACAGTGTTTATGGTCATGAGACGAAGAAGCCTATTGATTTTCAGCGATATCCAATAATTACTGCCAGAGTTATGGCCCTTGATCACTTCAAAAAATCTTGTGGACGCTCTAGAGGCCAAAGTTAGTATCTGATTGATTTTGAATTTATACACAGTGTTTAAGGTAGTGAGACAAAGACACCTATTGATTTTCAGCGATTCCCAATAATTACTGCCAAAGTTATCTCCCTTGATCACTGAAAAATCTTGTGACGCTCTGGAGGCTAAACTTATCGTCCAATTGACTTCATATTGAACCACCGGGTTTAAGGTCTTGAGACAAACAAGTATAGTGATTTTCGATGAATTGTGATAACTGAACAGCTAAATCCATGATTCTAATGATTTTCTGATAATTACTTTATGAGTTGTTAATCTTAATCAGATTTCAGAGTATTATAAATGTTTCATTACCGAAAAAAGTAAGAATATGCGACAACTCTTGTTGACTGCCCGGACAATTTCGCTGCTGTGGGCGTATGTTTCATTGCCTGGCAACCTATCTTTGTTATATATAAAAAATTATTATTCAGTATATTGTCAATAAAATCATTTACATATACAATATTTTTTCTTGCATTTGTATGTCTATTTTCAGTAAGAGTATAATAGCTCCTGCCAAAAATTGTAGCTTGCAAAATAAGCAAGTGGATAAATTGAGCAAAATGGAGCAACCATACATGTAAATAAGTGGACAGTCCAAATAATTCATATGCAGAAAAACAAAGAAAAGCATAAGAATATGAATTGAAGAATATGAAGTAAAAACAAAACATATCGGAGCCATGAATTTTATTGTTATAATTAAATTGATAATAGCGAGCATAGACGTATGAGCCAGAGGGGGGAGGGGGAGCTGCTCCCCTAACTTTTGGGCAATCAGACTTTTTGGCCAGACATGGATAGTGAAAAAAATATTATTTCATCTACATATTTAGCAAAATAAAGTGCCCGAAATCTAATAAAACAATTTGTACTGAAATTTGTACTGAATTGACTATAGATTAAAACATTTTCTCTAGAGGCACTCTGTTTTGTGCGACATTTTTCTGGCATTGATTATTATTTGTGAATGTAGCTGCAACAGTTTGATTGGATGGTTAGAATTCAGGTCGGCCAACTGGGGCGTGGTGAGGGCAATTATTGAGAAGAAATTATGAGTAACAAAAAAGATTTTGGCACAAAAACCCTTTTACTGACCGCGTAGCTGTGGCCGGCAAAGCCGGCCACCGCGAGCGCCGAAGGCGCGATCCCGTGGTGGGGGGTCCGGGGGGCCCTCCCCCGGGAAAATTTCGAAAATTAGAAGCCCAGAAACGCAATCTCCAGCAATCCGAGACAAGAAATACGGTAATAAAATATTGTTATTTTCTCTTGGAGATTCCATTCTTTCCAAGAGAAAATCAAATGAATTTTATCATCCTCACTAAATTGCGGCTGCAGATTCGCTGTCTGCACTCTGCATTGCTGAATCTGCAGTCTGAATTTTCCAGTGTGGTACCATTTTGTGTACTCACTTTATTCTCTAAACTCTAAGCATTTTTCAATTTTAATTTTCTCCATGAACCCCTCAGATTAAATTTTCCAACTTGACTCTTTCAAAATTTTTTTAATTGGGTCAGATGAAACAATTTTTCCACTTACAAATGTTTTTCATTTTTTGAGTAATTTGATTGTGATTTTGGCGCAAAAACTTTTTGGCGCATGAGTATGGCTACTCATGAACTCATTCTCACCACGCCCCTGAATGGGAGATGGATAAAGGATAAGTTCTGCTCCTACGCTCTCGCAGAAGACTGGTGCCACCGTCAGTCTCAAACCAAAAAATTTTTGGGCCTTTCGGATTCTGCCCCCTGACTGTCATTGAGTCTGTACACCTATGACAGCGAGATACACATTATGAAATGAATTGAAATGGGTTTTTTTTGCACAGACTGGCACCAATAAACATGTGCATGCACAATAAGAACAGCATACAATAAATAAATATTGATATTAATAAGAATAGAGTAATAGACAGTAAATGTAAACATGTATATAACACTAATAATATGTTGTCAATCATACTAGAATGCTCTATGCATTATACATGGATTTGTTGAGTTTAATTGATATTTTATGTCTTCTAATTAGCTGATCTAACATTTTAATTACAAGAACATGTATGGCATATCAATATCTAATGGAATCCAGGGTAATATAAAACTCCTTTTACTTACATAAAGATATTGTTATCTTGTACAGTTCACGTGTTTACGGCCACTAATATGGCTATATAACAGCAGTTTTATGAGCAAGTCATGCAGATAGCCATAGATTATGACAAGAATATCATGAAAACACATATTATGAGCCAGGTTTTTTTACTGTAATTTAATGAACTCTCAAACATATTAAAGTCTTTCACACAGATAACCTTACACAATAATCATTATTTCTATCTATTTCATACAAATGTTAAAAAGAGCAGCATAATTTACACCACTGCTTTAAACCATAGAACTACATGTAAATACGTTTAAACTAGACACTTTTAATTGGGCTAATTATATTAATCACAACTTTTCTTTGGCTTTGAATCCTGCTTTGGAGAAATAATTAAATGGATATCTGTTCTTTCCTTAGCATGTAGACGTCCAAAAGATAAAATTCTATTTAATAATCTATGTACATGTACATGTACTTTAATATGCATGATTATTTCTAGATCAACAAATATTAAAATAAACAAATTGTCTGGACTGAAACCTGACTCATCATGCTTCTGGATTTTATAAGTGTAATGATCGCACAACACATGTAATTGAAATTTTTGACAAAGTTTATATTGATTAAAAGGTGGTTATGATGACTCTGAAAAATTGTGCATGAATATCCTTGCTTACTCTTTGCAGAACACATGGTGCCACTTCTCATTCTTTGGTAGATTCACATAGCAATTACTGTTCTTTTAAAATATATTCAGTCATCATGTACATGAAATCTTATGTGTTGAAATCTTATGTGCAGTGGCGGCGCCAGCCGTCGGTGGTTGGAGGGGCAAAGCTGGGGCAAAGTCCAAGGTTAAGGGGGCAAAGGCACGAGTATCAACTAAGGGGGGGGGGTCTCCCCCAGAAAATTTTGAAAAACAGGCTGCCAGAAATGCAGCCTGGCAGTATTTCAGGAAATGACCGTTGAGGTAAAGTCTCAAACGAACGGACTCGACGAATCCTACTCACCAGCGCCAATTTCGGGAGTATTTATGGAGGGTATGGACCTCCCCCAGAAAATTTTGAAAAATAGACTCTCGGAGATGCTCTCTGACAGCGTATTCAGTCAGGCACCGATCGTCGAGATAAATAAATCTGACCACATACTGTCCGTAGCCTGATAACTAGTTTATACGATCAGAGACCAAAATGGCAAACGAACGGACTTGCGAACCTCAACGAAGTACTTTTGTGTGCGCTAAAGTAGCGAGTCCTTGTGGGGGTTTTGGAGACCTCCCCAAGAAAATTTTGAAAAATAGACTGTTGGAAATGCTGCCTTACAGTATTCAGGCACCGATCGAAGAGATAAATAAAGCTGATCGGATGTCACCTCTGGCCTGATCACTAGTCTTTCCAACCCTAGAGAGGAAAGTGTCACATGAAACTCAATGAAGTCCCCAATAATTTGAAAAGTAGACTGCCCGAAATGCAGTCTGGCAGTATTTCAGGCATTGATCGTCGAGATAAAGATACCGCCTGTCGCCAAATTACTAGTTTATCCGACCAGAGAAGAAACTGACAAACGGGCGGAGTGAGTGACTCAAAGTGAATGAATATTTTCGCCACTATATTTTGTGAAATAAACGGACTTGCGAACCTCAACGAAAATTTGAAAAGTAGACGGCCCGAAATGCAGTCTGGCAGTATTTCAGGCATTGATCGTCGAGATAAATAGAGCTTAACAGGTACCGCCTGTCGCCAAATCACTAGTTTATCCTATCAGAGAAGAAAGTGTCGAGCGGGCGGAGTAAGAGTGACTCAAAGTGAATGAATATTTTCGCCACTATATTTTGTAAAATAGAATGCAACCAGGTAGCATTTCAGACATTTTTTTTCCGAAAATTATTGGGGGGGCAAACAGAGGGCAGGCAAGATTTTTGAGGGGGCAAATGCCCCCCCTTGCCCCCCCTTGGCGCCGCCACTGCTTATGTGTTAGAGTACCACGATTGTTAGCTGTGTGAACTTCTCAAACAGAAAGTGGAGATCATATTATTGTTTGTGTGGTCTACTATTGTTAGCCCTGGGAACTTTCTCAAACAGAAAGTAGGGATCATATTATTGTTTGTGTGTTCTGATCTCTGTGTGGAATTTGTATCCATTTTGTATAATGTATTCTGTGTACCATGATTGTGTATAGATACCAAAATATAAGCAATAGATAAAATATAAACAAAAGATAAAATATAAACATAATCTCATGTGTTCTCCAGAAACAAATGATATTAATTATTTCTCTATTCTCTCTATAGGTTTATGTACCAACAGCTGGATGGTTGTCTTTTATCTTTCTACTGTATTCACATCCAAGTCATTTCAATTACACATGCCCCTGTTGGAATTTCATCCATCTTTTTGGATTAAAACTAGTGTGATAAATTAATCTGGCTTCGGTGTTGTCAATAGCTGCATGTTGAATGATGATTCTTTCAATATGTAAGTCTAATTAATTTGTATTTATTGGCGATAGGTAAAGATGAAAACCAACTATTGATACAGGTGTATGTAAATAATATAGGTTGAATATCATATAATAATATATCATACATGTAATAATACATTTACAATAAACATGGTCCTCATCTATTTACCACATGTAGATATGTAATTGAACAGAATAGATACTGGTAATACAATTAATTATCTTGTATGTGAAATGTAAAGTGAAATGTACAAGCTGGAATTTGTACAGAAAGTATTTAAATTGGATAGCTACGTGTACCTGGTGGAATGATTATAAAATGTCTAATTGATAAGCTTGAGATGGAATATTGACAAGACTGGAAACAAAATGGATTACACAGTAGTATGGAATGAATATGAAATTGATTGATGAGATTGAAAGCTGACAATACAAAATGATATGGGATGGATATGAAGGGAAATGTTAATAAAATGGAATAATTTGAGACAAGAAGTTTGCATGGAATTAAGACAAAGAGTTGACAAAATGCAATAACATTAGATTTGAAATTGTGACGTTGGCACTTGGCATGTGCTTAAGATGGAATGTTGACAATATGATATGATGTGGGATGGATATGGGATGTAAATGTTTACCAAAGGGTATAATATGAGATGGAAAGTGTGAGGTTGGTATGAACTTAGAAGTCAGATTGAAAATTGAAAAAAATGGAATAATATGAAATGGAATGTTGATATTATAAAATGATATGGGATGATTAAAGTGAAATGAGCTCTGCATTAATATATTTTAAATCAAGCACTAGAGGGAGTTATGATACCTAAAAATAATCCTGTAGAGCAAAAATTCTGTACCATTATTGTTTGATTTTGTTTTGCTATCTCTCAACTCTTATCAATAGAACTCTTACAGACATACACAGAGAATTGTTTTCGAACATGCATTATCAATTATATTTGAATGAGTCGACTTTCTTGATAATTTCCATGGTGAAATCCTATTAATAGCTAATAGGACAGTTGTAGTACACTCATTGTAGACATCACACTATAAATTGATCTATTGAACACAATCAATATTTGTTTATCATAAAATTCATCAGAATTTACATCATGGCTGGACAAAATTCTTCTTTATGCCATTTGAAACTTGTGTGAAATGTTGACCGACATTAAATAACATTAGGGATTAACTTGTCCTAATCCGTAACTCATGCCTCCTTCACATGTTATCATTGTGTTAAACCATTCCATTTAGACCCATTTACAACTTTCACATGTTCGGTTCCTTGATCTTCAGTGTTTTGACCCTTGTTAATATATAGATTTCTAACATATTTTTATGTTCACAATAAGTAAGGGAATGTCATTTTAAATCCTGCATGATCAATTTTGATGGTCAGAGTAAATTTCATGTTTTATTGCAAGATAGCCAGAAAAGAGAGAAAACTCTTGTAAAAGTAATATGATAAGAGCATGTGCTGGCAGCTATTTACTAGCGCCAAGTATGTCAAAGTTTACAAAAAACAGATCTTGCTTCCAAGTCTAGTGACAAGTAAATTGGATTGATGAGAAGAAACAATATGTAAAAAAGTAGGGTGATCGATTAAGAAAAACTTCATCTTTCCTAACGTTCATCCCCAGTTATTAAATAAAAGCTGATCTGTCTTATGTAACTGACAAACTAAAGGTGAAATGGACAACTCAAATCAATTACACAGTCAGAATGCTCAAAAGGAATAGAATAAATGTATTGATAGAAATCCATATATAACATACAAAAAATAATCTTTGATAACAAAAAAAACCAGATATACAATCAGTATTTTAAAGCTCAATGAACTCTAACTTATTTTGTAGGAAACCGATGGCTTAGAAAAAACTCTATGAATGCATGTTGATTGAATTAAATGCAGCTTAAATGAATAATAGAGGAGAACAATAGTTTAGGGATTATACCGAGAACAAAAGAGATTTAATTTTAAAGAGAGAGAGAAAAGATTTAAGGCTAAAAGTAAGGAAGATGAAAAGTTAAATTAATGGCTAGCGTCTATTAAGTGATGTGTAGAGAGAAAACTCGATAAACAGTGATAAGAAATTGACATACTCAGATATATATTATTTTAAATATTTGGGAGGATTGAAATCATTCTTATCATTTGACTGATTAGTCATCTTACCCCCACCAGTATTATCAGGTGAATTTTATTAAAGATGAAATGTACATTTAGTAAGATATTGAAGAGATAATAAATTTAATTTTATAATTTTTACAGAAGGAAGCAAATTAATATAAGCCTCCTTGGCTAGTTTCTGTTTCCTATTATTTATGTTTTTTATATTATATAATATTCTCAAAAGAAATACTGTTTAAACCAACTTTTACAGCCAGAATGATGGGCAAATGTAAAGTTTCAGACCATATTCAATCAAAAGTACTTTTTATTCATAAATATTTTGGACCAAAAATTATTCATATCATGTACCATTTATAACATAAGTGGTGGCCATTTAAATTTTACATTAGTTTCTGTTCATTTGATACCACCATCTTTATGCTGTCAAATAATGGAAATAAAGTAAAAATAAATTCTATTTCGTACAACAAAGCATATTCCTCATGAAAGTTTTATTTTGTACATGGTTGTGCTCAATTATCGAAAAATAACAGTCTTATAGCCCATTCAGGTGCTTATTTTGAATCCAGTACATAATCACCAGGGTTTTAAAGACAGCATCATGTTGCGTTCACACGTACAATAAGCCAAACCAGTTTAACTATTCTGACTTTTTCGATCAGAGGTTAGATTTAACTATGTATGGGGAGCTTCATATTCTTTATTCGGTTTTCGCACACTTTCGATAACATTGGCACTATCTGACCCTGATATTTTCACAGGAATGTAGCTTACTGTGTACTGCGAATGCTCAAAGCAAACTGGAACCAGGGTTTTTAAGCCAACCCATTCTGACGGCTAAAATGAACCAGTTTAAAATAAAAAGCCTTCTTGAAGACAGATCGTGAGCTGGGACACTATGAAAAGTTGAACATTTCCAATACTTTTGTTTTGGAAGACGAAAGCGAATCCAAGCGAAAATAGTTATAATCTGGCATTAGTTACCCAAGTTGTGCAACCAACTTCATCAAGTTTTTATACGCCCGTCCATCGTCCACAATTTCTTGAGAACGCTCTAGAGGCTAAAGTTAATATCCAATTGACTTTAAATTTATACAGAGTGTTTAAGGTCATGAGATGAAGAAGCCTATTGATTTTCAGCGATGTCTGATAATTACTGCCTTGATTACTTTGAAAAATCTTGTGAACGCTCTAGAGGCTAAAGTTATACAGAGTGTTTTAGGTCATGAGATGAAGAACCCTTATCATTTTCAGCGATGTCCGATAATTACTGCCAGAGTTATGACCCTTGTTTACTTTGAAAAATCTTGAGATCGCTCTAGTGGCTAAAGTTAATATCTGATTGACTTTGAATTTATACACAGTGTTTTAGGTCATGAGACGAAGAAGCCTATTGATTTTCAGCGATATCCGATAATTACTGCCAGAGTTATGACCCTTGATCACTTGAAAAATCTTGTGAACGCTCTAGCAGCTAAAGTTAATATCCGATTGACTTTATATTTATACACAGTGTTTAAGGTCATGAGATGAAGAAGCCTATTGAATATCAGCGATATTTGATAATTGCTGCCAGAGTTTTGTCCCTTGATCACTTCAAAAAATCTTGTGGACGCTCTAGATGCCAAAGTTAATATCTGATTGACTTTAAATTTATACACAGTGTTTACAGTCATGCGACGAAGAGGTATATTCATTTTCAGCCAGAGTTACATGTATGGCCCTTGACCACTTCAAAAAATCCTGTTGGGGCTGTAGAGGCCAAAGTTAATATCCGATTGACTTTAAATTTACACACAATGTTTAAGGTCATGAAATGAAGAAGCCTATTAATTTTCAGCGATTTCAAATAATTACTTCCCAGAGTTATCTCCCTTGATCACTTCAAAAAAACCTTGTGACACTATAGAGGCCAAACTTATCATCCGATTGACTTCAGATTGATACACAGAGTTTAAGGTGTTGAAACGAATAAGTATTTTGGTTTTCAATGAATTTTGATAACTGAACAGCTAAATCCATGATATTAAATGATTCGTATACTAATTGTTAGCGTGGGGCAAAATTTTTAAAAAGCAAGCAAATTCTAATGATTTTCTGATAATTACATAATGAGTTGTTACTCGTAATCAGATTTTAGTGTATTACAAATGTTTCATTCCTGAAAAAAGTAAAATTATGTGACAACCCTTGTTGACTGCCCGGACGATTTAGCTGCTGTGGGCGTATGTTTCGTTGCCTGGCAACCTATCTTATTTGATGTCTTGAACTTGATACTTTAAAAGAGCTAAATCGCTAATATTTGGGACCTAGAAATTGGCACAAGTGGGTTGCAACGCATATAATACTGTAATATGAATTATATAAACTCATTTACATTCAATTGTTTCCGTTTTTACTCTTATTTCAAATCGGTTATGTTCGGCGAAATAAGCCAGCGCTGTCAGTCAAATGCAAATTTTCTAGCATCTGGTTATTCCAGTCTACACACGCCGTTTGATTTGGTGCAATGTTTCAAGCCTCGTTCCTCGAGTCTCTTGCTAGAACTGGGGCTGAAACGCATTATGGTACACGATTCGTGTACCAATGGTAAAATGTTTATTTTGTCTTAAATATTGGATATCAGAAGCCCATCTTTTTCCGGTAAGATCACAGCATCAATATTGATTTAAAGCTACTTTAAAGAAAGAAATTGGTGCTGCCATGGTTACTAGGATTTTGGTTGTCTGCTGACTTTAAACAATGGAGGTTAAAATATGATGTCATTTCATCAGAAGACAAGTCATTACATGGTTGTTTGAGGTTTCAACAGATAGAGTGTTTCACCACTTTCCTTTCACATGTCACTTAAGATTTAGGAAAAAAACTGATGAAAGACAAGAAGACCTGCAACTAAGAAAACAATTGTCTCACTTTTTTCATTACTATTACTCAATAAGGCTGTTGTGTTCTTTTACAAGTTTATAATAGAATCAGTTACACCTGGTTATGATCTTATAAGATAGATTAAATTTCAAATTAAAACTGAATGGAGTGTTGCCTCTAGCATGAATAGACAGTATACAACATTGAGCCCACATCAGGCTAATGGAACTGAATTTTTAATATTCGTTATTCAATGTCAATTAAAAGTAATGGAATTTGGTCTGTTATTTTTTCTTACAAGATCTCTACCAATATTAATTCAATCAAATCAACTAATATCCCAAAATATACAAACAGATGATAGAAAATATATTGATTTCAAAGATTTTTAGTTTCTTGAAATCTGAAAATGCATTAAAAAAGGCCACAGTATTTATTATTCAACTAAGTCAACTATTCAAATAGTATTCAAATGATGACTTAGAATAATATACAAACAACAGAATTTGATGTGAGCTAATATAACAATGTTTGTTGTGTTGATTGCTAGCCCGCAATATCACCCAAGGTGGAAGCAGACATTAACCCCATTTATATTACTACTAAGTTGATTAATATGAGTAATTGTAAATATATATATATGTATATCTAGGATCCATTTTCAGAGTCCCTACCATATGTTTAGTAATCATGTATATATTTACTCTATGGTTGCTTGTGCGATGAAGGGAGTTTTTTCCTCACTTAACAACTGCTGTTTTAAGAACGTGATAATAAGAGAGAGCCAATGTTTGAATTATAAATACAACTCAAGCTGTTTAGGAGGGAAGGTCTTAATTTGTCCTTAGAATATATTGGTGGGGAAAAATTGTACTGATATCAACATCTATTTCTATTGTAATGGTGGTGCCATCTGTTGGTAAGAGACCATCAATTGCACATGACCTCACTGCTAAAAGCTTGGTTCAATACCATATCTCTCCTGTTTGTACCTGAAAATTCTTTTCTTCCTGCCTCTTTGATGTTGCTATGCTGATCAAATTACCAAATGTTTGCCTGAGAACTAATATCTATTGTGGTAAATTCCTATCTTAAGGCTGTTTTGTCAATAAGTACAATGATATGCGAGTATGTAATTAATTATATATTCATTTTTCCCTCAATAATATTTACCTTCATTTACCTACATCACCATCATTAACAAATACCATTATTATTTGTATCTAATGGACTTTAACAAACTTGATAATTAATCTAAATTCTTAATTAATTCATCCTTCTTTCATTCTTATCTACATACTTGGTGCTATAAATAATACTTAAAAATCATTATGTCGTACTCTTACAATCCAAAGCCCTGTTTCTCGAAATCTTAACTTCAGATAAAATTCAAGTTTTAGTAGATACATGTACTTCAATTTTGATTGGCTAAGCACTAAAACCAATCTTATAGTATCCATTCAAATTACTAAAACTTAGTTAAAATTTTGTGAAACAGGTTTATGGATTTCTCAGATCGAGCAACACATACAATATTACAAGTATTAATTTATGAAATTGATATTTTATCATAAATGAATAATATTATCCAGTAGTTTTTAATACCAGAGCCCTCATGTGTATTGCCAAAACTGTTTCTGCTCGGTTTATTTTCTCTTTTTGTAGTTATTAATAACCTGTGGAAGAAAAAAAATAACCAAGAGCTAAAAAAAAGGTGTATCAATTTCTAGGCTAGTCAGTAAAATTTGTACATTTTCCAGACTTGATTTGGTTTAACCTTGCTGGTGTGCAGACAGATGTGTGACTTTTCCACCATAACTTTACCTTAAATTTGTAAAAGCTGGAACAATCATTGTAGTTCTGTACAGATGTTTTAATATAGGTAGAATTATAACACATATTCAGTCACATTTAACTTTACATGAAAATTAGAAAAACACCATCAGGCAGTCTTTTTCAGATGGAAGAATTTGCTTTAGACATGTTTATGTATTATTTTTTTTACCAACACATCATCGAATCCCAGTTCCTTTTGTTTGAAACTCATTTGAAAGAAATGTATTCAGGAGTATGTTGTATTGTTAATGGTTGCTAGGTGAAGATATATAAGTGAAATGACAGGAATTCTGATGTCAAGCCTTTGCTATATTTCTCCTATGATGGCACAATATCTTGATACTTGGTGATGGACGTGAACATACGATCCAGAAAATTACATCACAAAGCCGAATAATCTCACATTTTTCTACAATGTTTGCTACATTTTATTTATTATATTATTTTCTTTTGGTTGGGGAGGGGGGGGGCAGATTAACCCATGTGAAACTGTTTGAACTTCTTTAAGCATCACAATTTGTAATATCATTAAATAGTTGGAATTAGTTATCAAAGGGTAATAAATTGAACTCTCAAGGACCAAATGAATTACAAATGTTGATTTTGCTAGAAATAACTATAAAGTTTAATATATTGGAATTTGAACGGAAAATGGCAACAGAAGATCTTTTCTGGTATTCCTCCATCTCTTCTAGTTTAACTACATGAGATGATAAATGGCAGTAAATGGGACATTAGTCTCATACAGGCTGAACAGAATAGAAATTCTTTTTTGAAAAACCTCCGGGTTTAACAAAGAGCATTAACAGTGTTTAGTTCATTAATGTTAGATTTGATTTGCCCATAAACAAAATGATGTGTCGTTTTTAGATAAAAATTAGGTAATCATGTGAAAATATTGTCCTGTTATGATATTACATGGAGCTTTAACCATCAAATGACGGATATGAGGATATAGTGGCTAATAACCCGCGGTTGTTTCTCAAATGAAATCTTCTTACGAAGGCATAAAAGGGAACATAGTTATATTACCAGAGTATTATAATAAGCATTGACGTAGCATTATATTCAAAAACAAAGATATAAAGATTGATCATAATTAGATTATAAAAAATAGCTTTAATTTGAAAGCAAATGCTGAATTTATGTTTTAACAAACAAAAGAAAAATTATTGCACTTTGATTTTGGGTGGGTGTACATAGAGATAAAAAGATAAATGACAATGATGAATTAATTTATACTAACTTATTTGTATAATATCAGAAATGTCAAAAGGTATATTTGTATTTTTCTATATTATTGATGTATTAAAAACAAATACTGTATCTATCATGTCAAGTAAGTGAAGAGGATGATAAAGATAAAACTATCACAAAAGATAAACACTAATATCAGAGTGAATAATTTTACACCATACAGTGTAAGTACTAACCATAAATAAAATGATTTAAACCGCTACAAATTACTTTAGCCTTAAATTTTTATGTTGACTTCTTTCCATTCATATTTTGTTGACTGGCCACTCCTATTTAAACTGGACAGTTTCTATAATAAAGAGATAGTGAATTTAAATGTTATAAATTATGAATTTCTGGGAGGTACTTAAAATATCAACAGCTTAATGTAGAAAATTAGGAAGAGACAATGACTTGCTCCACTTCTTTCTTCATTCTTACAACGAAAATCTGACATTGATTCATTTTCTTTGTGTTGAAAATTGCATTCTGGTCATCGGAGTGTTTATAATATCAGTGACTCATAAGTGTCTGCATTCAGTAAAAGATGTTACCATCATCTTGTATTCATTCATCAATGTTTTCGTTCAAATTTTGAAAAAAAAGTTGAAATGTAACACCAATGTTATTGATTGAGAGCTGTTGTTGAATTATAGTGAAAACAAGTTTTTGCTCAATAAAGCTCTTTTGCATTCGATGGGGGAAGTCTGTTAAAATCTAAGACTTGACAAACAGATGTAAAATGTAGTACAATGTATTTCAGTTAGAACAATACTCTGCTTTATTGTCCTAAGCTTTGATCCAGCTAGTTCGCCTCTTCTATGGATTAAATGGTGTTCAGTGATAAATTTGTTTTAGAGATAGGTGGACTATGGAGATGATATCAGTATGAAATCAGGCTGAACTGAATGGCATACTGTATGCTCCCAAATTGAGTTCCAAAAGTTAATCATAGCCCTATAGCAACCAACAGGTCATTAAGCTACTTTCTGTAGTTTTTATTTGGCGATCTATAAATATTTACTCTATAGAGAGGGATAATTTGCCATGGTAATGCAGGATGTCCAGTTCATTGATCACATTTCATGGAATGCACGTTGCTGTATCTCTTAGTACTTTGTCACTAAGGTACATCACCTTATTCCATTATCACCCTCATAAATTTTGTTAAATGCTCTCAAGTGTCCAGAAATGGTCTGGCAACTTCTTTGCAGCATAAGAAATGTCCTGACCCTCATGAATTAGACATAACTACTCTAATATCATTACCTTGACTAAGTTCGATGGTGAGAATTTCTGCTTAGGCTGAGGATTGATAAGCAATTTGATTGGTCAAGACTTTGGAACATAACAATTCTGCTTTTAACTGAGGTGAATGTCTTGACCGAGTTCGATGATTAACATTTCGAGCTAAAGCTAAGCAATTTTATTGGTTGATGCATTGGGACAAGATAGCTGATGATCAGTTTGATTGCTTTTGAAAAATCAATGTGTGATTAATTAATATATGCCATCTATTTATTTTGGGATTTTGGCGGGGAACATCAGCTTCACAGTTGGCTTGTCTGCTTAGGGTATGCAGAGATAAGCAATCTGATTGGTTGGTTCTTTGGGGCACGATAACTTTGGTTATAATGAAGTGAGAGCGATGTCTAACCTTGTATGATCTTAAACTGGACATCTGAAGCTGTGATTCAAGTCATAGTTTTGGCACACATCTCTTGGGGTTTTAGAGATATTCAATTTTGAAATCAGCTTAAAAATGATCAATTTTCGTCATACATGTAAATCTCAAAAAGTCTCAGGCTTGCCTGATCCGAATTAACTAATTTTTGGCATGCTAATAGCTAAGCTAGTGCTTAATATAATTACGGGAGTGTTTTTTCATGGCGCCAATAACAATGCCAAAATACCAGAAAATAAAAAAAATTGTAGGTCATTATGTAAACAGGTTTTAAATTAAATTTTATTTCATATACATGTAATCACAATTTGTCCCAAAGAAATGTTTCTTTGAATGTAATTTTCAATTCGACACCAAGTTTGTAATAATCTGTTGAATAGAACTTGTATTTTATTCATGATTTTCATTGGTATACAAAAAGATCACTTCGAAACCTGGCGTATTCATGTAATAAGTTATGCAGTTTTGAACAGATTGGACAAAATATCATGAATTAGCAATGAATAGAATTTTTTGGCTCCTACCAGTGTATTTTATGAAAAATAATTTTAGATCTTCGTCCCACAAAACAAAGAAAACAAATAGCGCCATTTTTTCGTTATCGAAGGAATTCACCCTTGTCCTGTTGCTGTGTACCAGAAATGACGAAAACAAGGCTACCGAAGCATACAGAAATATGGAAGACCAGCTATTATTATTTACTGTGACGTTCAATACAAATTCGGATACAATTTTTAGATCAACCAAGGTCAGGGATTCCTTCCCTTTGACAGACTATCTTGACCTATCCGAATTTTCTGTTGAGGATTTATGTTTTTAGGGGATAAAGAGACAGGTACTTATGTATTACTTAGAAATAGTTTGAAAAGTTAGTGCGAAAATAGACATGGCAACGCCATTATATCATTACCATGACTAAGGTCAATGGTGAGAATTTTCTGCTTAGGCTAAGGAGTGACAAGCAATTGGAACATAACAACTCTGCTTTTAATTGAGGTAGAATGTTTAAACTTAATGTTGATGTTCATTAGCTGAATGTCTTAAAGCGATAATTTCATATTTTCAAAGAAAGTCAAAACATAGTTATTTATATGTCTTCTGCCCAATAGGTTGTCAACTCACTATTATACATCATAAGCATTATTCCCCACACTAATAAATCATTGACATAGGAAATAATAATACAATTACCTCCCTTGTTTTTCCATTTCCCCCCATGGTATAGCTATCTTCAAACGTTTGAATTTGAAGTTGAAAATGATATATTTGCCAATTTCTCAACTGGCAATAGTGAATTATTGGATTAATAAGATTTATTCCTTAACAAGTTAGGACTGTTTATAGATACCATCTATTTTAAGGCTTTATTTTAATACATTTCAAAAATATAACTTAAAAATATGAAATTGCAATGATTAACATTTCGAGCTAAAGCTAAGCAGAGCTAAGCAATTTCATTGATCGATGCTTAGATTCTATCTGAGAGAGAGAGATGAAACTTGATGTATAGTTGATAATCACTTTAATTACTTGATACTTTTGAAAAAAATAAATGTGCTATTAATTAATATGTGTCATCTAGTTTTTTTTGGATTTCGGCAGGGGACATCAGCCTCACTGTTGATTTGTTTTTTTGTAATCATTCATAACTCATTGGAACAAACACATCCTCTTACACTGCATTAAAAACATTGCATTCATTTTAATTTTCTACCCAAACTCCCACATTACTATTAAACAGGAGTAAAATTATAGAAGTATCTGTGTCACATACACTAAATGGCCTGGTATCAAAGGTGTACTGTGAACAGAACGCAGTTTTTATGGGTTACAATCACTAGTTTTATTCTAAAAGCACGACGTTTCGACAAGTATCCTCTTATCGTTATCAAGCACAATGACATTTAGTAAACTTGAGATCAATATATACAAAATTCATAGTGAAACCATGAACATGGATTAAAGTAACGGTACCAAAACGGATCTAAGAAGTAAAGGATATTAACAACAACAACAAACACAACAATGTAATTAACTGAAATAAACTTTAGTGTTGAGTAGGGGGTTATTGTGAACACAGTCAAAGACAGGAAACAAGAAATTGGGATGGGAAGGCTCAAAATGTTTATGAGAGATCATAACGGTTTTAGATGTACTTGACAAAATTTCAGGCATTAATAAACTAGTACCTGAGATTTTCAACTTAGTGCCAGACATGTATTAATAATGTCAATAAAAAAGAAAAATCAGTGCCGGACAAAATGACATGCACCAGAGGTTTTGTGCCTGACAAAGACTGAATCTGTGCCTGATATTGTCTATGACAGGTGCCTTATTTCCAGGCTTGTTTATTTATAGGTGCTGTTAAAATGCTTTAAACTCATAAGGGGTGGCATTGCTGATTGTTTGTATGTCACTTGCTCAACCTTATGGTTTTGCTGTGATTTTGCCAATTTCCTTTTCCTGCTCAAGATATCTGTGCATAAATGCATTATTGCTATAAAAAGGTGTTAACACTTACATGCCTACCAAATTTTTCCCTAAAACAACTGAGGCGGTCCACTATTTTGGGTCAAAAAAATTTGAGTATGTCTGCCATTTGAGTATGTCTGCCATTTTTTTTTTTAAAAAAAAATATGATGATTTAAAATTTTGAAGGCCTGTGACTCTTTTATTTATGGAGATACAGTTGTAGAATAATTGAAACTTATCTAGCGTATTGTTTGAACTATACATTGACAATTGTTAATTTTCAAACGTGAAATGTTTTTGTGAAAAAAGTGTGTTTTTCACGAAAACCACCAGATTTTGACGATTTTTATCCCCTAATCATTTTTTTTTCTGGAAATTTCATGAAATAATGTGAAGTATTTGCAATATTGCATGAAATTGTCTTACTTATAGCTTTCCCAAGATATATTGTCCCTTTATAGTCTATTTTGGAATGATCGATAAACTTCAATTCAAAGCAAGGAATATCGCAAAGCGGGATGTTTGGCCCGCAAGTTTTGAACAGACTCTGGGTCTGTTTTCGGGGCACGTACTTGTTATTTACTCGAAAAGGACAAACTGCACCGTCGGACCTTTGTTCATCTGGTGTCTTCTCCATAAAGTGAGCAAGTCCGTCCATCCTACGTACATTGGCATTGCCATTGTCCTCATGTTTTGACTATCTCTGTAGCTCTCATTTCAGCTGTCCAAAATTGGTTCATAGTCAGAATTCATCATCATTTGTGTCGAGATCTGAGTCCCCTTAACCATTATCTATAAACATTTCCTGATTTCATCTTCAGTTAATGTCTTAGCCATCCTGATATGTAAAAAAGCAGCAAATCGAAAGTGTTTACACGTGTTTACTCATAAATATACTGTAGAAGCACTAGGTTATTTATAGATCATTGGAAAGCGTGTGAACAGACGAAGGCTGTCATAGTGGAGTCAGACTACAATTCGGAACAGCTTTTTTACATGGAACAAAGATCTGAGGCATGTACATCACTCGCCAAAATGTGAGATTGGGAATACTCGGCCATCTTCATTGCTCGCAAAAATGCGAGATCAGGCCCCGAGTTCACAAAACATTCTCAGACTTAAGTTGAGAATTTACTCAAAATTGTTTGCCTTATTTTGACTAAAATATAGACCTTTATAAAACTTTTGTTGTTTCAATGTATCAAATATCCTAATAAGAAACTATATGCAAAGTTTAGTGTTTCTGGATCAAAGATATTTCTTATAAATAGTGATTGAAATTTGAGTAAATTCTCAACTTAAGTCTGAGAATGCTTTGTGAACTTGGGGCCAGGAATTTTCAGCCATTTTTACCTCTCACAAAATTGCGAGATTGGCAATTCTCAATCACTTTGGGCCTCTCGCAAAATTGCGAGACTGGGCACGTGAGGGTTTATAACATCAAACTCCTCATATCTCTCTTCTCTCTTTTAACTTAGCCTAAAGTTACTGTCATTATTGAAATAAAATAATGTGTAAAAGTTGCGCCAAGTGGATGCTAAAACCCACATCTCTTCTCTTTAAGCTTGTAATGAAGTTACCATAATGTCTTAGCTCTGAAGTTGGTTGTAAAAGTAGGAGTAGGATATTTTTCATTAAACCATGGATATTGATTCTCTTTATCACAATCAAGTTTTCATGTCGTCACATCAGCAAACAGCAAATAAAAGATTCGCTTACAGAAATTCTTGTTTACATGATCAATAGCCATTGTCTTGTTTCATTATGCTAGATTTCAACTCCATGCCACATCAAATGCTCAATCCTTCAAGAAAGACAAAAAATCTAATTTAGTTTTAAAGTAAAAGAAGATTTTCTAATAAATGTTTGTACATGTAAACTTGAGTTTGGTAAACTTTTTAAAGAGATTGGAGAAAAGGTCCACTCTGTTCAGTGGTCCCCAAACTGAATTTTTTTTTACTGAATTCCAGGATGCTTTCTTTGATTCAGTTTATGTGACTGGGAAATTGACATGGCTTCAGAAACAAAGGGGTTAAATCAGATAAATAGGCTGAGCATTTTCCTTCAGATTTTATACACCCACAACATTGTCATCTGGAGGTCACAATTATTATCTGATTTAAAAAAACGTTTGATTATCTCACCGTTACACGGTAATGAAGGTTGAGTTAGAATGTCGTGAAAATCAGACCAAAATTGACTGACAAAATGGCGGCTGCTTGTACACGAATAGTGTAAAAATATGGTAACGGTTTTGGATCCTGTAGAGGTCACAATATTAATTTGATTGTGATGAAACTTGAAATACATGTTTATAATCCAAAGATCTTGGTACCTTTTGATATTTGCACATATCGGATCGTAACTTCCTGAATTATGACACTTGATTGTACGAAAAATCGCCTTTATGAGATTGTGGTCCCTCTGAAGGTCAGAATTATTACATGATTTAAAAACACGTTTGATTATATCACCGTTACACCGTAATGAAGGTTGCATGCGAATGTCCTGAAAATCAAACCAAAACTGCTTAACAAAATGGCGGCTGCTTGTACGGGAATAGTTTAAAAATATGGTATATATAGAGAATCTCCTACAAGTGTTTTTTGATGTCAAAAAATATCAACACAAGTTGATAAAGTAAAAAAAACGAGGCTAGCATGAGATTTTTGTTGGATTGTAGTTTGATTCTATGAGATATTTTCCTTCGTGATTTACCAATAAAAATGGATATCCGAGACTACTGGTTTTGTCTTATCGACTTTAGTGATGATGACCGAGGGAAAGCGGAACTTTCAATCGCTTAGTTCTAAGTTAATAGTGGATCAATTTGACTGAAATTTTCAGCAAATTTCCTTTACATTAGCTAGTTTTTAACTACGGTATTGTAGTGAGAACTGCCAACATCATACATTTATAAACTGTGATCAAAAAAAGTTCTTCCAGGCTAACTATTGGATTGCCTGTACACTTTTGAAATCAATATCATAACATTTATTTATATTGGAGTTAATTTGAATATTTAAAATTTTGTGTTTGTCTTTTCTTCGGGCTTTTCTATTACTGGAAGTTGATAATTTTACATAATATGTCTGAATTGAAATGAATTATTAACATGTATTTTATGGAAAGCTGATTATAAGTATAACTTGCTCTACACAGACCTACATTTTAAATTTTGCCTACTAATTTGTTAAAACTAAAGATAGGAGGAGTTTTTAGTCTATTTTTATTGCTTGTTGTTTAACACCAAAAAAGGTATTGGCAATATCTTTTTATCAAAGATGTTAATCAGATGGTGAAAAATCTACAGAATAAAAATAAAACAATCTTTCATCATTTGAGTTCCATGGATTCTACAAACATCAGACTTGACAGATAGAGCAGACTGTTTCTGCATATTTGTTTATTTAGAAATTCTGTGTGTGCTGTAAATCTTTGATTGCTACAATGGACTAATTTGAAGGATTTGAAGAGTTTACATGTTGTTGTACTTATTCTCATTTCTTTTCTTCCTGCAAGCTTTCTCTTCCAATTTAATGGACAAGTTTTTCACAAATAACCAACTTATCTTATCGCTTACTGTCTCATTTGACTCACAAAATGAGTTCTTAGTTGTTGTAAGGTTGCTGAAAGGTGTAGCAATCCAGACGACTTCAAGTGGCCGAAAATTGCCATATGTTTTACCAGGGGAAATTAATGCCCAAAAAATGTTTGATATATATAAAGATTTATTGTTTGATAAAAAAAACCCATCAAGATGATAAAATCTCCACCACGTAAAAAAATAAAGCTTGTGATACAAGTAATCGATGAAGAAAATTAAATGGATGATCCAACAAAAGAAAATTAATCAACTTTATAAAGTCCCGACTCCATTTTGGTGAGAGTGAATAAAATGTGTCATAGTGTATTGAAATTAGATTTTATATACCCAACCACCTCTGATACAATAATTAAGATGTCTATAAGGAGCAGACAATGGTCGCCTAACTTATCAATTATTCATATACTAAGACCATTAACATATTGTATCATGTAACGAAATCTCTTTTCATCAAGCTTTTTACTTATTACTTCTCATAGTCATCTTTTATACTTTCTGTTTGTGTTTGAAAGGCTTTATGAAGGTGTTAGGGTTTAGTGTTGGCTAGACCCAGATCTAAACTCTACCCCCTTCTTGATTCAATCAATGATTGAAGCACGGCTAAAATATAAATATTTTTATTAATCCCTTATCACTACCATCAACATGTGACATACTATGTTATACACATCGTTTAAATTATAAAATCTATATATAATCTATTCTTCATCTTGAATGTAAGATAATAAATTTTAAAAAACACTAATTATATGATTGTTATACCTATTAAGTGTTCTTGAGACTGGTGTGCATCATAATTGTCATTATAAAGGTAGCTGAGCAAATGGGACGAAATTGAGGTCCCAACATGGCCTCACCCACCTCATAGTTGACAAAAATGTTGAAAGTTGAAAATCATAGGAAGTAGGTGGAAATACCACAGTTAAGCCAAAACTTTTCTGTCTTATCTTAAACACCCAACTATAGCAATAAAAATCTCAAAATGACACTAAATAAAAGTTGGTTTAAGCATGTAAATCAAGTCTATATGCCTTGTCTGAAAATATCAAATTTGAAAATATGGAGCTTCATTGTTGCACAGCCCTAGGGTGCAATATCACCATGTTTGTAAGAGTATTTCAAGCCAATATATCTTGAACTGTCCCTTTAAACTCTATCCCATTGCAATCTGTCTTCCTTCTTTCTGTGAAGAGTTTAAGACTTTGAACAAATATTTGTGGAATATTTTTGTTGGGATATGGCTATTTGTGTGGTTTGGTTTGCTTCAGATAATCACACCTACGATTGTGTAAATAATAAAAGCGTTTACCTATAATAGGTAGGTAAAGTTGTGAACATGGTTTGATTACCTTCTAAATACTTGCAAGTCTGTTTAACAGTAAGAAGCAACTTGAAGCCATCGACAGTTTATTTGGTTTTGATATAAGCATTCGGGTTTATATTGCGACCGTGTTAAGCTTTTTGCCAGAACTTGATCAATAAGACAAACACTATATAAAATATCACTCAGTATTAGCGTATCTGTCAAAATGTTGATATTTTTGCACATTTTTTTCTTTTGCTAAAAATCTCAGTAACCAAAAGGCATGCACAATTACATTCTCCTAATTGCTTTATTGGCTCATGATAGTTTCCATTTGTCGTGGTGAGCTTTAAAAATATAAGAATGAAATTCTTGGATGATTGTACTGCTTTAAAAAGTTTGTAGATTTGATTACAGAAATGATCAACCTCTTTTTTCCAATGCTAAATCTAATCATTGAGGAAAAAGATAGGATGATAAAATAGTACTCAATAATATGGTTTATTTTAAATGATTATATTGATTTATCCAACATGGAAGAGATGGTGGTGTCGGATAAGATATCGCGCAGTGCGAGAGGTATAACATTATTATAACTTTATAGTCTCTTTCATTACCTCCAGACAAATTGCATTAGCTCAAAATCTGGCAGGCTGCAAATGGAATTTTGTCCATCTCGAAACTCCATTACATTATATAGTTTTTGTGATTAATTCTAGCAGAAAGCAAGTAGAAGAATGATTATAAAATTGTAGACCTTCCCCTTGTGTCTGCTTGACTAGCAAATCTGCATATATATAGATAGACAGCAGGTGATGCCATTGAGTCTGTATTATGCCAAAATTGAGATAAATATTATTTCATCCCCAAATGTCTCAGAAATCAAACTGATTTAAACTTTGGGAACACTGGGGAGAAATTTTCCAGGAATTTAAGTCTTTTTTCTAACGTCAGTGGTACTATGAAAAAGCTGCTGTAATTTGGAAAGAGAGTTGTTAGGTTGTTGTATGTACTTTGTGCACCAGTAACATTTGTTACATTTGAGTAAGAAAATGCCAACATAATTGATAGAGGTAAGCATGCTGACATTAATGATACCACCTTTGTTTCAGAATTCAGTATGAAACTCTCAATTGTATCAATACATTTACCATGCTACATACACATTACCCATCACTACTTATAGCTGAATAGGGACAGTTGGAGAGAGAAAGGAATGGGGTTTGACATCCATTCAACATTATCCAGGGAGAGGGGTTTTACATAGGCTAAGCCTGTTCCCCAATCCCATTCAGACAACCTGAATAAAATATTGTTTAAAAAAAACCAAAAAAAACAAAACATTATCCAGCTCAATTTCAATAATCACTTGTGTTTATGGAATCTTTAGCAGTAAGAGAAAACGAGAGAACCATGAGATTCAGTGACAGACTTTATAACCTAAACTGCACTCATTATACAACATTCGGTTGCCACACCTCTTGCAGAGTTTTAAGTACAGAAGCCCTATCTATTGAAGATACTGGACAGAAAATAACCTGGTCCAGAAACCACTGTCAGAGTTTTTAGCTCAGTGGTCTAAAACCGAAAGTAACAAGAACACTTAAAAAGTGTTTGAAAAATGTGTCAAAATAATTTGATTAAGAATGTGATTAAATATTATTATTATTAATTATTTATTTTTATTATTATTACAGCATATTTATTGTGCACCCTTTCATATAACATGTTCAGGGGCACTTTACAAAGTGAAAATGTAATCATAAATAAACAACATTAGTATATTTTTGAAGCATTTCATATTTTGATGTCAAGTCCCACATTTTTTCTGTCGTGTCTATTTCTATAGTTACACAATAAATAATTAAAAGACAAATACTAGAATGATTGAATCTGGAGTTCACTTATTTTTATCTTTACATAACAATGCCCTAAAAAAATCTTTTGTTTAACGAACTTTAAGAAGAAGATAACATTTTGAAAATTCCTTTATGTAATTTAATTGCGATTTTCCAAGGAAAGTTTCACATTCCTTTCTTTGAAGACATGAACAAATAATTGATTAATGTTTTAAGTTAAAAAATGATTCAGTACTAATTAAAATGTGGGGAGGTTTATTTTCTATAGATGTGTCACATTCAAAAGTTTATCAAGTTAAACAAACACCTCGAAGTGGTTTATGAACTATCCAAGTGGAGTTGGTCTTTTGCTAAGAGTAATTACATCCATATATGCATGGCTGCCATTTTTCTGCATATTTTTATGTACAGACAAATTTCACTTCAATTGGTTGTTTTATAGTAAAATATCGCAGCATTTTTATACGCCCACATTTTCATGTGGACGTATATTGTTGTCGCCCCTGTCGTCCGTCCGTCCACAATTTGTTTGTGGACTCTCAACAGGTCACAATTCTTATCCGATTTTGACGAAACTTCAAATATAGGTTTATCCCCATAAGATCTCGGCTGCTTTCTATATTGGCATGTAGCGGATCGAAACTTCATGGATTATGGCCTCTGATTGTACGAAAAATCATGTTTTTAGCTTGTGGACCCTATAGAGGTCACAATTTTGAACCGATTTTGATGAAACTTGACATGTATGTTTATAACCCAAAGATCTTGGTTCCTTTCGATATTTGCACCCATCAGATCGTAACTTCCTGAATTATGGCCCCTGATTGTCCGAAAAATCGCCCTTTTTAGCTTGTGGTCCCTCTGGAGGTCAAAATTATTATCCGATTTAAAAAAAAGTTTGATTATATCACAATTACATGGTAATGAAGATTCAGTTCAAATTTCGTGAAAATCGGACCAAAATTGACAGACAAAATGGACGCCGTTTGTACGCGAATAGTGTGAAAATATGTTATATCAAGGTTGTGGACCCTATAGAGGTCACAATTTTGAACCGATTTTGATGAAACTTGACATGCATGTGTATAACCCAAAGATCTTGGTTCCTTTCGATATTTGCACCCATCGGATCATAACCTCCTGAATTATGCCCCTGATTGTCAAAATTAATATCCGATTTAAAAGAACGTTTGATTATATCACCGTTACATGGTAATGAAGGTTGAGTTCAAATTTTGTGAAAATCGGACCAAAATTGACAGACAAAATGGCCGCTGTTTGTACCCGAAAAGTATAAAAATATGGTATATAGGTTGTGGAACCTGTAGAGATCACAATTTTAAATCAATTTTGATGAAACTTGAAATACATGTTTATAACCTAAAGATCTTGGTTCCTTTCGATATTTGCGCATATCGGATCATAGCTTCCTGAATTATGGCCCCTGATTGTATACGAAAAATCACCTTTATTAGATTGTGGTCCCTCTGGAAGTCAAAATTATTACCCGATTTAAAAAACCGTTTGATTATATCACTGTTACAATGTAATAAATGTTGAGTTCGAAATTTGTGAAAATCGGACCAAAAGTGGCAGACAAAATGGCCGCCGCTTGTACACGAATACTATAAAAATATGGTATATCAAGGTTGTGGAGCCTGTAGAGGTCTCAGTTTGCATGTTTATAACCCAAAGATCTTGGTTCTTTTTGATATTCAACGGATAATATCGGATTGTAACTACCTGAATTATAGCCCCTGATTGTACGCAAAATTGACTTTTTTAACTTGTGGTCCTTCTAGAGGTCTCAATTATTATCCAATTTTAGAAATAATATTAAATGTTTCGTATACTAAACGTTAGCATGGGGCAGAATTTTATAAAAACCAAACAAATTCTAATGATTTTCTGATAATTACTTAATATGCGACAACTCTTGTTGACTGCCCGGACGATTTAGCTGCTGTGTGGACGTATGTTTCGTTGCCTGGCAACCTATTTTAAGTACAATTGTTCAGACTTGATCAATTTTTAAAATGAAATGAAATGGGGTTCAACGTCCTACTGTTTGATCTGCTCCGAACTGGACTAATGAAGACGACCATACTTTGTACAGTATACTGTGAGGGAAATTTTGTCCAGACAGCAGCACTACGGCCTACTCTTATATTGAATTCCAACTGCCAAGGGATCTATTATGTGCATGCCAATGGGTTCACGCGATCTTGGATTTTCATTCCATCCAAATGACTAGACAGCTACCCTTGCCACTGACATGAGGGAATCATGCCAGAAAATCTGGATGAACTTTCTCGGCCAATGCAAGGATCGACATCCAACCCTGCGATAAGTTTTTAAAGGCCCAACATTGCAGGTGCAGGTTAAAGGTTAAATATGGATGGAGTTCTAGACCATACACAATCAAAAATGCTTTATTTTAAAAAAGACATTTTGGTTCCAGAATTATTCTTACTGATATTTTTGCCATTAAATGTTTGCATGAATTTATGTTTATTTCACACTTTCATTTTTATGTGCCTTGAATAAACAAAATAATGATTATTCTGATGTGTTTAAAGGGGGCCTTATGTCGGCCTTGCAACTGAAAGCAACTGGCGTTTCGGCAACTGAATGCAACTGAAAAAAGTCGACCTGAGCGCCTCTTACAACTAGTTGCAGTCAGTCGAAGTCAGTTGCACATGTTCAACTTTCCGCAACTCGCGGCAACTACATGTAGTTGCAGTCGACATGAGCATTCTTGCAACAAGAGTCAACTCGTTTACATGGAAATAACATCACGAAATAAGAGATCACTCGTCACTTCAGTCATTCACATAGAGAGATAACTCGTGTTTTCCTTTGGCGTTCATCACTTCCGAATCATGAATCCTTTATTACTCCTCTATGGTAGCGATGATCTCTGTGTTGATAGTATATTTGGAAAGTGTTTAATCAGTTCTATCACATATGTGATAATGACTGGCACCAATATTGTCCTTTAAGTTATTTTCCATTTTGTTGATCATGTGATTAATAAATTAACAGTCACGTGTTAAGTGTGATCGCTATCAGTTCCGAGTCGACATAAGCGCTCCAAATTCAGTTACTCCCAGTTGTCCTCAGTTCCTGATATGGTCGACATAAGCACTCTTGCAACTGACTGCAACTAGTTGCTTTGGGTTGCAAAGTCGACATAAGCCCCCCCCCCCCTTAATGTACTGTTCTGACATTTCTTATGTTAAGTTTATTGTAATGAGATGTTCAAATAACAATAATTAAATACTTGTGAACAATCTGGTATGTTGTGGTTTTATTGGTTCTTTGCATATATATTTATTCCATGAATTCGTGATATTAAGGGGAGATAATTCAATGTTTTATGAATATAAACAGGAGCACAATATGATATATTCAACATGTAAAATATGAAAATTTAAAATAGATTTGTGTGATCTTCCCAAATGGAAAGTGGTATCAAGTGTTTTATAAAGAGTAAACATGCTATTTTCTAACAGTTGTTTTATAATTTAATTGTTACCAGTACACGTTATTTATTTTCCAGTCTGATTTTAATAAGATATATACATATAATAGATTATCACCAGGCATACAGCATGAATGACGAGAACTATCTATTTTCAGATTTTTAATGTTTGTTGGTAAATTAGATTTGAAATGGTCTGACAATAAGACATGTTTTGTTGCCAGTTATATATATTTATATATTTTGGCAGAACTAGTTGGAGGTTTTTCTGTTACTTGACAGCTGGTAAAATATGAGAGTCTTTGCAATAACAAAAGGAATGGAGATGCTGATACTTTTTGTACTGGGTGTGATGTCATGTGTTCAGATATTTGATGAAGATAACAATATTCCACCCATCTACCCAGTTTATTTTAATTGGTGGCATTGCCAGGAATTTTCTTACAATGAGCTCAATCCGCAATATTTACTAGAGGTGATACACAATTTTGGAGCCTAAAAAAAGGCCCTTATTTCCTAGCAGCCCCACTTTTGGATGGCAGGTGCTACAAGATGTTTTTTTCATTGCTACTGGTTTTATAATTGTGTGTTGTAATAGTGTTCACATTTTTTAAAAAAAAAAATGTTTAATACTACCCATGGTCACATTAAATTTTATATAAAAAAAAACAAATCCGTCAATTATTCCCATTAACAAATGAATTTTCGTTTTCCAAATATTTAACATTGTGTGCAGAAAGTCTATCATCTATTCCTCAAATGTATTCAATCAATATTATGTGGCAATTATATGGAATTGTAGACAATATGTCCTTGACCCTGTTCTGTTAAACTCATTGTAAACCGATATCCCAGTAAGTTTTTACTTCTTACCTAGATTGTAGCATTGATAAAACATTTAAATTCTTCTTATTTCTTATATCATCATCTAAAAATGCTAAGCCGTCTGTCAAATTCATGTCTGCAAGTATATGCTGCAAGTAATGACATCATTAAAAGTCTTTATTGTGAACATCCTTTGTCTTGGACACTATGGTATGTAGAATGAGAAAAATTTTGTTTTGAGTAGTTTTAGCAGCCTATGTAAAATAATATGGTCATAATGAAGCTGCAAAAACATCATAAAACTAGACCTGCATAGCAGTTATGACGGGTTTCACTGTTGCCACGATACCTTTCAACTTGTCTCTTTCGGTGCCACATTACCCTTGAACTCATTTCACTTCCAATACAAATTGATTGATTTTCAGCGATTTCTGATAATTACTGCCAGAGTTATGGCCCTTGATCACTTCAAAAAATCTTGTGGATGCCCTAGAGGCCAAAGTTAATATCTGATTGACTTCAATTTATACACAGTGTTTACAGTCATGAGAGGAAGCCTATTGGTTTTCAGCGATTTCCAATAATTACTGTCAGAGTTATGGCCCTTGATCACTTCAAAAAATCTTGTGGATGCTCTAGAGGCCAAAGTTAACATCAGATTGTTTACAGTCATGAGACAGTGTTTACAGTCATGAGACAAAGAAGTCTATTGATTTTCAGCGATTTCCAATAATTACTGCCAGAGTTATGGCACTTGATAACTTCAAAAAATCCTGTGGACTCTCTTAGAGGCCGAAGTTAATATCCGATGGACTTATGACAATTGAGACAACGGAGCATATGAACTTTGTTTTATACAAATCGAACAATAAATAATTAATCCAGGGCTGAAAAACTTAATTAGCCAATGGCGGCCAAGAAAAATTACTGAGACAAAAAAAATTCACATTTTTGCTCAAGTCAGATGACTCTTTAATTCTGTGTAAAAACACGACTAAAAAATATTCATAAATAAAAAAGTTTTTTGTAAAAATTTAAATTTTCTAAATTTGGCGCCTAATATCTTCGAAGCTTTGCCGAAAATCAAAAATCAAAAGTAGCGTAGCTATGTCCCCTGTCTCTGGCTATGCCAAAATGTATCGAAAGTTAAAATCCAATGATTGTTGTTAACATTACTGCAATATTTTTAAAAACGATAGCTTCGGAGATTTTGGGCATTTCGCATTGTCGCAGAACGTTCAAAATAGTTTTATCCTCTAAGTCACACCTACTTTCCCAGTAAAACCGAAGAAATTGTTACGATGCGACAAGCAGTTCCTGAGATCTACTCAAACTGGAATTGGAATAATAATAAGAAGAACTAGATATTAAAGCTTTCATAGTCACAGTCACTTCCTGTCACATGTCATGGGTAAGGCTGTGCAAAAATATGGATATAAACGATAATCGGTAGAAGTTATTTAACGGTACGATAATCGATATTGAAATTCAAATATCGATTATCAGTATATTTACCTTCTGACTGCAAGTTACGGTCAGTTTCACATGATTGAACTTGCCGTAGTCTGGCATTAGCAGACGAATGAATGAATACCGGTACACAACGTCAACACAACAACTATTTTCCCCCTCTGCTTACAAACTGGCACATTTTAAATATATATTATTGTAAAAAACTAAACTTTAAGATTAAATACACTATTTTAATATTTATGTTGTTTTTGTTGTTCTTACTAGTTGAAACTAAAATAGGTCACGCACTTTGTGAACAATGACATTCGCACGTGATATATAGTAAAATTAGAATTATCTCCCTTCTTGCTCTTGATTGATTTGTGGAGAAATCGTCTGCTTTCATGATAAAACTAATGGTATTATTAATGATCAACTCGGCTTTTATTACTAAATCATGTCAGATACAGCCCTTACAAAACACCTTTTGTTGTATCAATATATTTTCGCAATGTGAGATAAGATCGTTGTCCGCTAATGAATATAACAATTATCTACCTTCATGGACTGTAGTAATAAAGATAAATAACTTCAATTTACTTTCATTTGTTTTTTTTATTATAATTGAATATTGACAGATTGTATAATAATATTAATAAATATAATGTGTTTAAATAAACAGTAATAAAGACTGAAGATGCTTTGGAATATTTTTATTATACAATACTATTATTAATCATGACTCTTGAAGAACAAATACAACAAAATAGTGGTAGCCTGTGTCGACCAACACAAATAACAGGTCGGTAAAGTTTGGATTTTTCCAGAAAAATGATAATCGATTATGATTGATAATCGCTGACAAATTCTTGCCGATGATCGATATTGAAATTTCATATCGATTCCCAGCCTTAGTCATGGGTCATATGAATAATCCGAACAAGAAAAAATTAATCATTAAATTCGGTCACAATCTAGTGGAGTTAATGTCATTTTTCACTCGTAAACAACTTAGTTGGGAAAAAAACCATCAAAGGCAAAATTCGAATTTTTGAAATATTCAAATACCAAAAATTTAACCCGTATCCCGGCCATCCTGAAATGTATTGATTTCAGAAAAAGGAGACACAATGAACATACTATGCCCTATTGTGTTTGTTTAGAAGCTCGTAAATGTCAATTTTTCACTATTTGTCATATTCAATTCAAAATGGCGACCATCAGTTGACCTAAATCAAAATTCTGCTCTGAACGTTTTTAAGGCCTTCCTTTAAGGATTCAGAGAATATAACTCCTAAGTTTGTAAGTACAATATTGCAAAAGTTCTATTGATTTTTCACGTTTCCAGATGGTGGCACTTCCGGTTCGATCGATAAACTCCATATTTTGTGTACGAACCAGCAATTACTTGTCTAGTATCTAAAAAAAAAAATAAGGTCACTTTGACCTATATTTTATTGATTTTTTTGAAAATTTTGATCCTTAATTTCATTAAGAGGAGATAAGTTGGAAAATTTCTAATCATATTTTTTGAGTCAAATCGGTAAAATCTAGCTAAATTTCATGAAAATCATACAACTAATAAAGAAGTTGTGAAATTGGTCATAACTTCTGGTTAAAGGGACTATCCCGATAAGAACAGAGTCTCAAAAATTAAAGTCCGAGTATTTATGAAATTTATGGACCAAAATGTAGAGGCATGGTGTATTTACCACGTCTCAAAATTTCAGCACAAAATATTATGTCGTTTGGACGTGAACGTCAACACTGCTCATCCGGACACGTAACCCTTTTAAGATTTCGGGTCAATATTTTCGTTGGGTGACCTGATAATCGTTTCCCGTTTTGTACTTGATAACAAAAGGCAAATTTCACCTGCATATTATTTTTATAGAAAAAAGTCCGGTTTTATCCAGATACTGTATAATACAACGGTCTCCATTTTTAGATGAAGACTGTCAGGTTTATGTTATTTACAAGCTTATCACAAATATCGGGTTAGTTGGTCGGCCTTAGGTAATGGGTTTTAAGGGATTTTAACACAAAATTACGCAGTTTTATTCCCCCAAAAGTTATCGGGATTGGCCCTTTAAAAATCACAGCGACAAATTTTAATTATGGCACCTTTGCACCAATAAGACCGCTTGACAAATGTTTATGTATGTAAAAATTACATGGTTTATCATAATTGATGGTTACCATATATATGCTGGTTAAACTTGTAATGGGCTTACCATTGAAACATGTTTTAATTCTCAATATAGCGTTAATAATATAATATCGTTTATTGCAAGTTAAATAGTGCAACAGACTCTAATACACATATATGTATGTGTCAATTAAATAATATGCTATAAAGAGGGAAATTTGTTTGATTTTCACATCTGATGTTGATTGTAAATAAACATTGTTTTATAAAGTAAGGTGTATCCATTGATGGTATATTTTTATGTGATGTGTATGGGTATGCAACCCCATGTGATATTAAGTGCAACATTAAATTGAAATAATAAATCTTTGATGCATAATGAGTACAACTGCCTGCTCCCAATTGTACCAAGACTTGCAAATAAATGTAGCCAGCCTAGCGAAATTGAGTCAGGAGAAGGATGTACAGACACCAGTCAGGAGAGAGGCAGCTACATGAATATTTGATGAGTTCTTGATGAGTTTTCTCAAATTTATCGGCTTCGATTTAAATATTGATAAGACAAAGAGTTAGGTAATAATAAAAACAGACAGGTTGTTGACACTGTATACAACCAACATGTAACAACACATGTGTTTATGAAAATCATTCAATGTTTCCAAAGAAAATAATAACAAATTTTATGGTCCAATTAGAAATAGATAACAAAATATAATGTATGCTTCATTTATACTTACCGGGTATTTAGTACCACTTTGCATTATGGGATTTTAGGAGATTGTCTTATATAGCTATATAGTTGTCTTTCTTTTGCTCAGTTTTGACAAACTACATTTGTTCTTTGCATTTCGATTACTGCTTAGTATTTTTATGTGAATTTTATTCAGATTTAACCTCATGGAGCACTCTCCATATGAGATTGACCCCCTTTTTTATACGCCAACATGGAAATGTGGTCTATATTGCGGTGGCCCGCGTCCGTCCGTCCGTCTGTCGGTCCGTCCGTCGTCCACATTTTCTTGTGAACGCTCTAGAGGTAAAAGCTAATTTTCAGATTGAATTTAAATTTATACACAGCGTTTAAGGTCATGAGACAAAGAAACCAATTGATTTTCAGCGATATCCGATTATTACTGTCTTGGTCACTTCAAAAAATCTTGTGGACGCTCTAGAGGCTAAAGTTAATATCCAATTGACTTTAAATTTATACACAGTGTTTAAGGTCATGGGGTGAAGAAGCCTATCGATTTTCAGCAAATTCAGATAATTACTGCCAATCTTGTGGATGAGGCCAAAGTTAATATCCGTTTGACTTTGAATTTATACACTGTGTTTAAGGTCATGAGATGAGGAAGCCTATTTATTTTCACTGATTTATGATAATTACTGCCAGAGTTATGGCCCTTGATCACTTCAAAAAATCTTGTGGAAGCTCTAGAGGCTACAGCTAATATCTGATTGACTTTAAATTTATATACAGTTTTTAAGGTCATGAGACGAAGAAACCTATTGATTTTCAGCGATTTCCGATAATTACTGCCAAAGTTATGGCCCTTGATTACTTTGAAAAATCTTATGGACGCTCTCAAGGCCAAAGTTAATATCCGATTGACTTCGGATTTATACACAGGGTTAAAGGTAGTGAGACAAAGAAGCTGATTGATTTCTGATAACTGCGAAGGTTATCTCCATTGATCACTTTGAAAAATCTTGTGATGCTCTGGAGGCCAAACTTATCATCCGATCAACTTCATATTGATACACAGGGTTTAAGGTCTTGACGAACAAGTATAGTGATTTTCAATGAATTTTGATAACTGAACAGCTAAATCCATGATATTAAATGTTTCATATACTAAACGTTAGCATGGGGCAGAACTTTATAAAAACCAAACAAATTCTAATGATTGTCAGATTATTACTTAATGAGTTGTTATTGTTACTATTAATCAGATTTTAGTGTTACTTTTAATCAGATTTTAGTGTTACTCTTAATTAGATTATAGTGTATTATAAATGTTTCATTCCCGGAAAAAGTCAAATATGTGACAACTCTTGTTGGCTGCCCGGACGATTTAGCTGCTGTGGGCTTATTTTTCGTTGCCTGGCAACCTATCTTCTATTGTTTATTTTGGGCCAAATTTGTCCATTGTACTAACTATTTTGGCTATTGCCTAGTTTCAATTGTGCATTAGCACTCTGAATAACAAGCATAGACTAGGTTGTGCATGATATGTTTCATGTTTAAATTGATTAATATTATATGACAGAAATGAGCAGATAAAACTAAATCAATTATATAAATTGTCTAATCTATTTTTGTAATCATCAGAATGATCTACGACACACTTTCATATCACTAATTTCTGATCACTGTACTTACCAAATCATTTACAGTTCACTTGATGGACAAATAACCATAACAAAAACATTAAGCCAATAATTGTAAAAATTGAGATTTCAGTCGTACAGCATTTCGAAATCATCTGGGTACTGAGAATTTGATCGATAAATAATTTGATTTAGCATCTTTTGACTCCATGTATGTGATTGAGGAATTAGTCTAGATCAAGATGATCTTGCCCAATGACTTTTTGTTAATTCTTTTTAGGTGTGTATTAAATACTACCAAAAATATGTATTAACAGTTGTTTGAATAATTATTTGTGTAGAAATATTTCTAACTAGAATTTGATACAGGAAGTTATGAATAAGTCAACATGTTAATTTCAATTTAGTCAGTGGATAATCTCCATCCAGGTTCAGCTTGTATAATTCACCATTTTTTAGTTGTGGTTCAAATGAAGTTAGGACGCCATAAAATGTCTGATATGTTGAGGAAATATGTGATGTTCAACAAACAAGTTTTGTTTGAACATGGTGAAAGACGGAGGAATTATTTTCATTTGAGTAATTTGTTTAAGATAAGGTATACTTGATATGACATCTTTAATTTACATGGAATTGATTCTTGGTCATGAAAATCCGCTAGAATTTCCATTTTTCTTCCTTTAAATCAGACAACAAATGGTTCCTACATTCAGATGTGGCTTAGATTTCAAGATTTGCTAAATCTGGTGTTTGATCTTGGCTGCAGTGTTGCTGATAAAATCAACAAAATTTAGAAGAGGATAAATTTTGGTTAAAATGTGTCGGATGTAGAAGGTGGTAATCAAAATAGGTTTTAGTACGGTATAATGGACCAAAAAAAGTTTTTTTATATATGATTTTGGAATATGCCATATCCTTTATTATGTCATTGGAAGACATCCTTCAAAACATCTTTCATTTGCACGAAGATACTGACTCTATTGGTTGGTTGTCTGTTTTGTCTACAGTAAATTTTATTCTGACATATCCAGTAAATTGTTTTCTATAGAAATTCATAAATTGAATTGTATCAAACTTGAAACGTGACCTGTATGTGTTATGAAACGTTGTTTGAAGACATAGATGCCGCCATGTTTAATCATGTGACGTGAAAGGTGATGCAATCGACTGGTAAATCAGGCGAAGTATTCGGCTAGCGTGTCCACCCATTCGGCCAAATAACGTTTGGTTGGGATTGATTTGGACGAGCGATTCAGACAAATGATTTAGGTAATGTGTCCACTGCTTTTAATATGCGAGAAGAAGTTATAACCAGACCTACTTTATGTATTTGTGTTTTGTTTTGAATGTTTTGTATTGCAATTCTAATATATTTCGTGGTAAGTTAATTTGCTCCCAAGGGTTAGGTCTAAAAAGTAGTCCAACAAAGAGTTATGAATTAAATATAAAGGAGAAGAATCTTTACTGCATGAAATAAAATTATAAGGTTGTGAGAATAAAGACTGGGAAATTATATTAATACTAAATAGAAGGACATTGTAGATATCCATACATACTTTTAGATACATAATGTGTCTTTGTAAAATACAACAAAAGAAAACATTACAAACGAACGTAGTTACAAAAACATTGTCAATATTTTAAATTGTTGGAAATTGTTCCATTGGTTGGAAGTTTGTTCTTGATATAAAATTAATTCTTTTCTTCTTTATGCATGTTTTATGCAGGATGTTTAGAAATGAATTATTGTTTAATAAATCAACCTTTATGCTATCATGACTGCCTTCTGGTTTGAAACCGAGGGTACCTACATTTTCTACAACATGTATCACAGATAATGTCCTGACCCTTCGTTCCTGTACAGGACAAGACAACAAATAATCTGTGTTTTAACGTCTTCACTGTCCTCAGTTGTATGGGCGGAATTTCAACACTTAAAATAGCTAAGTCTCTAAATCAATATCATCCAAAATCTACAACATTGAAAACACAAATTATTTGTCAACTTAAATCAACATTGATGCTGTGATCTTACAGGAAAAAGATGGGCTTCTGATATCCAATATTTGAGACTAAATAAACATTTTACCACTGGTACACGAATCGTGTACCATAATGCGTTTCAGCCCCAGTTCTAGCAAGAGACTAGAGGAACGAGGCTAGAATCATTGCACCACATCAAACAGCGTATGTATACTGGAATAACCAGACCCTAGAAATTTGTTTTCGATTGACACTGCTGGCTTATTTCGCCGAACATAACTGATTTCAAATTAGAGTAAAAACGGAAACCATTGAATGTAAATCAGTTTATATACATTTTATATTACAGTATTATATGCGTTGCGACCCACTTGAGTCAATTTCTAGGTCCCAAATGTTAGCGTTTTAGCTCCTTTAATGTATTGTTTTGACATTAAGCATGTTACTAGCCCACTATGATGGAGTTGAGTGCAGTTGTTATGAAACTAAACTTAATTGATTCAGTATCTGATTAAAAATCGAACTCTGAAATTTTATCTTAGTTAAAGAGAGAGAGAGAAATGGGGTTTAATGTCCACTGGACACAAACTAGGTCATTTCGGGACTAACACATGGTTTTATTTAAACTTTTGACATAGAAAATGTGCAAGAAGAATGTAATTTAGTGTGTACACACTTAAATTAAAAATCCCCATACTTAATTTTTGTCATGAAAATTTGCACGAAGAATTAAATTGAGTGTGTACAAGTTTGAGATTTAATTTAAACATACATTATGGGAGAGCAAAAACTGACTTTTGTCGGTCTTCCTTTGGGCCTCAGAAATCATAGAAATTACAAAAGAGTACACGCAGTACAAAAGAGTACATGCAGGCAACGGAAGAAGTCGGCTATTTATTATAATTTATTTACAATACTGCCTCGTTGATTTGGCCCATTCCTTTCAAACTTTAATATCCTATCGCAGACTTTCTCTTCTTATCTATATATTAAAAGTCTTAATTCTAATTTATAGTAAAAAATAAATGTATACGAATTGAATTGCAGTCCTGTCTCAAACCGAATACGCTATCGGTACCAGTCATTGTAAACATTACTTGACAATCGAGACTATATAGGTGGAGTTAATGCCTGTCAATCAACAATCGGCCATAATGGGAAAACGGTGTCGATGAATTTAACTACTATTTCTAGTAAAAAATTATAGTGGTAACAACTTTGTTCAGGATAAAGTAATTTGACTGAAATTTTCAATATATTCTTGTTTCAGCATCTATTTTTGAACTGTTATAGCAAGAATGGCTAACTCCTTGTAAAAATCTCCCATAATGTATCTTTAAGTAACAGCTTTTTGTGAGAGTTGATTAAATATAAGTAATGACTTCTTGTGAGAGTTGTTATCTGCTTCTTCAAATAAATTAGAAAACGATTGTATTTAGTTTCAGTGAGTGACACTTAAATTAAAAAACTGTGGTTGCCTGCCTCATTTGATGGTACTAAACCAATTTATGAAGGTCTGATGATCTCTAAGAATGGGTTATATGCAGGAAGTTGAAGAGAATTAGAAGTATGCCGAGGTGTGGAGAGGTGTGGATGCGTAGATGTAGAAATAAATAAACTTTAGCCTTCACCTTTCACCAGATGGACACCGATTCTAGTAATTATTGGCATGCAGTTTGCCTATCATGTCTATCCTTAATTTGTAGCATGACTGGTTGTTTATACTACAGGCTTATATCAGGCAGTCTCGAGTCATTCCAGGTAGGGAAGCTAAATAAACAATGCATATTGAATCTGATATATAAAATAAACACTGACTGCTGCTAACTTTATCATAGTTTCTTCATTGGGTTTAGATCAGGCAAATACAGCATTCTCCTTTAAAGCATGTGTCAAATGAGTTAGATGCAATAACAAAACGGTTGTGACAGATCTGTTCAAATATATCAATTGGGTTGCTTTTGAATGTTAGTTCGTGTGTTTATTAATTTTGCAATTTAAAACTTCTCACTAATGATTTAAAGTACATATCACTCAATTGTACAAAATATGCCATTATTTACATTCATTTATTTTTTGTGATGTTACAACTACCCTCAAATGATTTCAAGTATATTATCATTCATTCATGAAGATATGACATTATTTACAATTTATGTTTTTATTAAATAATTGCAAATTGTGTAAGTATATCAAAATCCCTTTCTCCTGTAAAAAAAAATTAAATTGCAGTGGTTGTTCAGAATTCTTTGAAAAGATGATTTAAATTGAATCACATTAAAATGGTAAGAGATTGACAATGATTTCTTGTTCTGAAACTATGCCTAAATGTTTTCAAGTACATTGTATTTATTTGTGAAAATATAATCATCCATGTATTTTATCTAATGATCATAAAAAAATTGTAAATTCCATATACGGCTGTATCATAAAGTTGTACTGGAAGTAAAGAATTTGTTCAGAATTCATGGATAGATAACATTTAAATTGGATCTGAAGAGTGGCTTGATTCTCTTTTTTGCAACTTCAAAGCTAACCTGAGATATTCTAAAGTATATTCAGTATATTTGTAAAATGTTCAGCATTCAAAAAAAATAATATAGTAAATGGTGTATTTAATAGTCTGTGACTTCTGCAGTTGATTGAATTTGTACCAACTGTCTTTGTTAAAAGACAGTAATAACAGTGCACCAATTTACTAGAATGAAAATATACAATCTACACCTGTATGTTAATTATATGTTTTTTTATAGGAAACTATACCTAACACTTACCTGTCAATATCTGCCTTTTTTATGGTTGAATAGTACATCAAATAGAATACAAACTACAGCTATTTGTCGTAGAAGACATTAAAACAGATCAATATGATAGGAAATTATTTTTGTACGAAACAATGGTTTGATCTATTAATGAAAAAGTGTAGATGAAGTGCACCTGACATTAGACAATAAATGAGCTATGTGTGTTGATATAAGTCTTAGTCTCTATTGTTATTGAGGTAGACATGGACCGAATTCTAGCCACATTTTACCTAGAAGGTCAGCAGTTTTTCTCTCAAGTTATCATCAGGCATGCCAGAAATCTATAGACTAAGAGATATCAATCAAGAAATCATACACTGTATGAAAATTGAAGAGTTATGTATGAAGTCTTGTCTTACATACTATACAACAAATATCTTATACATGTACATACCATTGTATATCCCAAACCCCATGAATAATATCTTATCAAGCCAACAGGGTAGCTGTATTTTATTCACTCTTTCTTGCACAACGATCAAACATAATTTCTTGTGCATGAATGGTGTGCATATTTTGAGTTCTCCAGCACATTGTTTCATTCAACACAAGATTTGGATATGAGAAGTGTTAAAACGCAATGGCCTGATCACCTCTTCATCATCTAATTTAGTTGTTGTCTGTCATAGGTGTCTCTGTCCCCCCTGAGTGTAACTGGGATCAAATAGAAATGATTTTTTTATACGCCCACATGGAATAGTGGACGTATATTGCCGTCGCCCCCGTCCGTCCGTCTGTCTGTTGGTCCATCCGTCCGTCCGTCGTCCACAATTTCTTCTGAACGCACTAGAGGCTAAAGTTAATATCCAATTGACTTTAAATTTATACACAGTTTTTAAGGTCATGAGACGAAGAAGCCTATTGATTTTCAGCAATATCTGATAATTATTACCAGAGTTATGACTCTTGATCACTTTGAAAAATCTTGTGAACGCTCTAGAGGCTAAAGTTAATATCTGATTGACTTCATATTTATACACAGTGTTTAAAGTCATGAGACGAAGAGGCCTATTGACTTTCAGCGATTTCCGATTATTACTGCCAGAGTTATGACCCTTGATCTCTTTAAAAAATCTTGTGAACGCTGTAGAGGCTAAAGTTAATATTCGATTGACTTTAAATTTATACACAGTATTTAAGGTCATGAGACGAAGAAGCCTATTGATTTTCAGCAATTTCCCATAATTACTGCCAAAGTTATCTCCTTTGATCACTTTGAAAAATCTTGTGACGCTCTAGAGACCAAACTTATTATCTGATTAATTTTCAATGAATTTTGATACAGCTATTAAATGTTTTGTATACAGTACTAAATGTTCTGATAATTACTTTATGAGTTGTTACTCTTAATCAGATTTTAGTGTAATATAAATGTTTCATTATCGAAAAAAAGTAAAAATATGCAACAACTCTTGTTGACTGCCCGGACGATTTAGCTGCTGTGGGCGAATGTTTCGTTGCTTGGCAACCTATCTTTAAAAAAGAGAATACATGCAGGAATACATCTTCATTTGTTTGAATTATAAATAAAAATGGTTGTCACAAGCCTATAATTTTTATTATATGCTCATTCTTACGTCTAACGTAATTTCATTACTCAGTTGTGATGTTTTATTGTGATCACCTCGCTTTGATCTCAGTGAAATGGCTAAGAATGCCAAGGCTTAATGTAAGAAATTGACCATGTTTTATTACTGTGATTTTTAATGGAGAAACCATTCTTTTTCCCTTTAGTGAAATTGATTTATATGTGTCAATAGACTTTTGCAAGTTCATGATGTAATGATCATGACCTCATAAGAGTTTTAATATCAGAAGCAGGCAATGATGAGATGTTATAAGATTTATGTGTATGATGTTACCAAGTTTGTTGGGTAATGCTGCTTCTCTAGTGGACACACAACTCCACAGTTTTATAACCCTGAAAAATATGCCATGCTTTCTAATTCTTAATAGATTTTAGTCATGGCTGTTGATAATGATTAAAGGACAAAAGTATTGAAAAAATTTGTGAAGCAGACAACAGCAGTTTACATTATTATCCAGATTGCTTGTCCAAATAAACAAATTTTTACCATAAGACATATAAACCACATGTTTTTGAAAAAAACATCATTCAACATGCTTACATTACATGAACATAATGTGTTTTTTTTTAAATGTTGTTTTATTGAACATATTTCAACAGTTTAGTTCAACAACTTGATAGAATATGTGTATTATAATTTACATTAAATAGCCATTAACACTTTGGAATTCTCGGCTGCATGGTTAAAAAAAAATTTTATTTTAAGTGATTCAAATATATATGGTTAAATCATGGATTTTGAAATTAGACTCCAAGCAAAATTTGGAAGATCGAAAGTGGAAAAGTGTGGCAAATATAACAAATGGTAGGGATGAACTCCCTTCTGTTTAACTTTAGGGCCAAAACCTGATGAGATCTATAAGATGACAATATAAATTTATATGATTGTTTATTGTATTTTGTAGATCAATGTGGAAATCCACTTGGTATGCAGTCTGGCTTGTTGAAAGATGAACAGTTGACAGCAAGTTCCTCTTATAATAAAGCTGAGGTTGGCCCTGAAAATGCAAGGTAAGAATACATTAATGGAGATAAAGATATTACCAAGTAAACAGGGGAGTACCTTGGTTTCTGGTAAAAATGTCTGGCCATTACTCCAAAATATCCAGATACCGCGCTCTAATTTTGTTGTCTTTAGGATCAATAGTACTATATTATAATATTAAACCTTTTTCTGCTATTGCAAATCTACATCCCTGAATATGCATGTGTGGATACTTGCCTAAATAGCAAAATATTCCAGTTCAGTTTTAACAAGAAAAAAGTCTCAAATTCTGCAATATTTAAGGGTATGTGTGATTTAGATCATAAGGTCTACCATTGAGTCTAGTGGTTGCTACCCCAGTACATGACAAAGCGTGAGATCTCCTGCCTAATTGGGTCCTTTGGATCTATCTTACTGCTAAAAATACCTCTACACAAGTGGATTATTGAATAAAGATTTATGCTGTTAGTCCCAAAATGACCTGGTGTGTGTTTATCAACTATTTGATTAGTTAATTCAAATTAGTGGTAACAGGTTAATAAAGAATGGTCTTTGTTGGCTTTATAAATTGATATTGAGCCAGCTGTTTTTAACAATAGGTGTGGAAATTGTCACATTGTATTATATACATATCATGAACAGGTATATCTGTTTATCTCAATTTCTTCTTATATCAATATTCATACACATATACCTTCACTGGGTTCACTCCTTGTACTCATTAAACTCTTTACATTTTCACTAAATACTCCTGTAACTCCCTTATCTTTGTATTAATTAAACATTAAATGGGTTTAAAAGGGAGGAAAATTGTCAAATTAGGTATAAAATAGTGTAATTAGCGCACCTGTACTGTCTTATCTGTGTAAGAAATAAACACAGATATTACCTACTATACATATAAAGTCCATGTTACATGTGGTAATAATACATCACGTTCTCCATTTGTATGCACACACAATCTATATAAATCTCAACTAGTTTTACCCATATTGTAGGGAAGGCTCATTTAATTTAGCCAAGGATGGTTTTCTAATTCATCCATAGGATTTGTTTCTTGACTACTGGTTTCATGTGACTGTAATTTTTATATTTTTAAATAATAATCAGTCAATAGCAAGTTTTAAAATCGAAGTTAGTGGTTGCACTGTGAACTAATACATGTATATCATTATTTCTATCCCACATTTTTACATGAGACGAATTTTCTCCTGTTATTAACATGTACATGTACCTTCAATTGATAAAGAGAATTAATGAATAAATAAACATTATTCACAGATTAACAAGAGACCATTTAATAGACCTTAAATCCATTGTTCTAGCTGTTTCTGTTAAAAGATATTTTATGCATGATATTCAAAACCTGCATTTCTGCGCACAATTTCAGTTACAGACAGAGAGAAGTCAAGAAGGCACCATTATCACCTTACAATAAGAACTGGTGCTTATATAAACACCTTTATGGGTTTAAATATTGTTTTCATTTTCAATTGGTGCAATATTCTTGTTATCATTATCTGACACAAAAACTCAAACCAGACTACCAGTAACAATAGATGCAGCCAGTTTTTTTTACAGCTATTAAATTTACTGAAGACAGGCTTGGCATGTTCCCAAAGAATGCTGTCTGCTTCTGGATTCCATGAAAAAAAACACAAGCAATAAAGCCACAAAATACACCCCAAGGGATGGATGACCTTTTGTGACTTGTGGACAGATGGTGACAATACTGACAATCCATTGCTTAGTTATTTCTGGTGACTTGCGTGCAAACTGTTCAAGACATTCAACTGACCATCCTGAACGGTTGATTCTTCCATGTGTAAGATTTATCCCCTTTCTCTGATATGGAAATCAAAACGCAGATTGTCTGAAAATATGGTTTGGAGCTCTTTAGTGGTCAGCAATCACTGTTGAAATCTTGAAAGCTTATTATGGCTATTATTTAGGTCAGGTTTATTGTCCTTTAAATATTTTCAGCTATATTGATTTAAGTATTTAAAGAAATAGAATTGAAAAGGGGTGGATCATGAATTTCCATCACATTTGAGTAACAGTTTTTTTACTCAGATTTTTGCTTTAATGTTACATGTACATCTTTTTACCATCTGTACCAGAATCCCTGAATGGGGGGTGAACTGAAAATATGAAAACATTTGGTTCATTTTGTTTATGAATTTTTTAATTTAAAATACAAAATTCAAAAATAAATTTATTTCTGGTTATCTGAAATGGTTAAATCCCATTAATAATCATAAATCATATTTTCAATAATGCACAGGAGAGGTGAGTAAATGTTCTTATATGGTGAGGTTATTCCTATGGTGTTGAAAGCTGATATCGGTATTGAAGGAATGTAATGCAACAATAACACAACTTATGATAATAAATGAAAGCCAGCATATCTTCCTTCTTATCCATTTCTACTTAATTTATATTGCATTGGTCAACAATGGTATAGGTTAACCATACCACTTACATACATACCACAGATTCATGACACTCTGCAATAATGCCTGTACTATATTATACACATGGACAACAGTTTCACATATAAATATTATTTTTTATACGCCCACATTGAAATGTGGTCTTATATTGTCGTCGCCCTTGTTTTCCCGGCGGTCCGGCGTCCACAATTGCTTGTGGATGCTCTAGAGGCAAAGGTTAATATCCGATTCACTTTAAATTTATACACCGAGTTAAAGGTCACAAGATGAAGAAGCCTATTGATTTTCAGCGATTTCCGATTACTGCCAGAGTTATGGCCCTTGATCACTTTGAAAAATCTTGTAGATGGTCATGAGATCAAGAAGCCTATTGATTTTCAGCGATTATTATTACTTCCAGAGTTATGGCCCATGATACCCGCAAACAATCTTGTGAATGCTCTAGAGGCAAAGGTTAATATCCGATTCACTTTAAATTTATACACTGAGTTAAAGGTCACAAGATGAAGAAGCCTATTGATTTTCAGCGATTTCCGATAGTTACTGCCTGAGTTATGGCCCTTGATCACTTCAAAAAATATTGTGGATGCTCTAGATGCCAAAGTTAATATCCAATTGACTTTAAATTTATACACAGTGTTTAAGGTCATGAGATGAAGAAGCCTATTGATTTTCAACAATTTCTGATTATTACTTCCAGAGTTATGGCCCTTGATCACTTCAAAAATTTTATGGACGTTCTAGAGGCCAAAATTAATATCAGTTTGAGATGAAGACGGCTATTGATTTTCAGGGATTTCCGATAATTACTGCCAGAGTTATGGCCCTTGATGACTTGAAAAATCTTGTGGACAGAGTTAAAGGTCTTGAGACAAACAAGTATATTAAATGTTTCATATACTAAATGTTAGCTTCGGGCAGAATTTTATAAAAACCAAACAAATTCTAATGATTACTTAATATGCAACAACTCTTGTTGACTGCCCGGACAATTTAGCTGCTATGGGTGTATGTTTCGTTGCCTGGCAACCTACCTTTGCAGTTTCTATAGTTATTCTGTATTATTTATTATACTGTAAATTAAGTACAATTCACTTAATTTATAGTAGTAATAATATACTAAGCAGCAAAAGAAACAACAGGTTGGTATGTTATTCTGAATAGACGCAACTGTTTTTATTGTATATTTGTGACCACATCTCCAACTTTACATGAGCAATAAGGCTTCTTCCCAAACACAGAACTGAACCCAGGAAATGTTCTCAAAAACACAACCTAACTTCTGAGATGGTAATGTGTTCTCCATGATTTTTATGTAACTCATGCTGCACGTGCTGTTCACCAAGACCAGCCCAATATATTTCCAGAAGAGTAGCACTTTAAATACGATTTCATTTCATTTCCTATATATTGCATCCTCCACACACATGCCGTACATGTACCTGGTTGAATCATTCACACTACACCATCAGCAGCATACCAGGCGCTTGGAAGACATGACGCTGGCCACACTGCCCAAGCCATTGCCAATCACATCCAGGTCAATGTTCGAACCATCTACAGGTTTCAGTCAGCAACACTATCGGGCACCCAACACCACGGATGATCACCTCCGAACTAGTAGACCAAGGGTTACCACGAGGCGACAAGACCACCATGTTGTGCAACAGTACATGCAGAATATCTTCACACTGGCATTTGGGACAGCACGTCAGACAGTGGGAACATACGGAAGACCAATCAGTACCGATACAGTGCGAGAACATCCATTGCCGTAGACCTTACCATAGACCGCTCATCACCATCAATGTGAACGTTAAAAGTTTGCTCAACAACACCAGAACTGGTAACACAGGCAATGGATAACTATTCTGTTCATAGATGAGTTGGTATTGCGTATCAACTGCAGATGGCAGGACCAGAATATGGTATCGACGTTGTAAGCGTTATTCTTACCAATGTGTCATGAAATGAGACTCATGAGGAGGTCCAAGCGTAATGGTTTGAGGTGGAATCAGCCTGAACCAGAGAGTGGGTCCTGTTGTGTTCCAAAATCTTGGTCCAGGGACTGGAGTAAGCCAGGAAATAAGGCGCATGTCACAGACAATGTCAGGAACATATTCAGGCTTTGTAAGGCACAAAATCTTTGAAAATGTCAGGTACTATTTCATCAGGCCTAGAGAAGAGTCTGCATTGCAGCAGTGCGCTTCATCGATCAAGCTCTATACCACATTTCGCACGTCATCGAAAGAACATTTCCAGCATGACAACGCCCATGCCCACAGAGTTACTCAGGACTTTCTACAGCAGAACGGTGTCAACGTTATGCACTGGCCAGTTCTTAGTCAAGACTTAAACCCTATGGGGATGAAATTCAGAGGAGACTTAATAATGTTGTACCAAGACCAAACACAGCTGATGAATTGCACCAGGCTTTTCTGAGAGATTGGTTCCAGCTGCCAATGGGGTTCATCAAGCGTCTGGGCTACTCCATGTACAGATACTGCGCTGCTGTTATTGACACTCGCACTGGACACACCAGACACTGATGTATAGACTGTGTACAGACCCTAAACCTTCTCGGAATGTCTTGGAATTGTAATAAATTAATCACTAATGTGTCAATGTGCTTATTCACAAAAAAGTTGTTTTCTAGAATGATTTGATTAAAGTGCCTCTTTGATTTTGAAATCATACTGATGTGTTTTTGCTCTTTAGTATATATCTACATACAACATCTTTAATATACAGATATTCCCAATACACAATACATAGTAATATACCCTTTTTAATATCAACAGTGATAGTAATAATACCTTGCGAATGAATACGCACATTTTTAATACAGTCCACATATTTATACATTTATCTAAAAGACTCCAATACCCATTGTAAAATACTACTAGACTAGCTGAATTAATTATTTTCTCAGTTAATATACATCTGACGTCCTCAAAACATCATACGAAGCAAGCGTATTATGAAATGGCAAGGCACTGTAAATGGCACGAACTATTAAGTTACTTGCATGCACAATTAATAGTGAATATGAAATACTGTACTGTTAAATGTATTTTGTATGTGAAGTGTACATATTACACTTATGGCTTGTTTTTAAATCCTTACCTTTTGACAGAGTATGTGTACAATATATATCTTATTTGAATAAAATATTGTTTAAATCAAATCAAATATATAAGCTCATTATGTAGTCTTCAAATATATGATTAATACCAAGATGTATATTTTTAATATTTTGATTAAATGTACAGACTACATCAATGTACAACAACATCCTCATTGATTTGGTCTATTCCTTTCAAACTTTAAAATTCTGTTGCGACTTTCTCTTCTTTTCTATATATTAAACATGCATTATGCAAGAGCAAAATCTGCCTATTGTAGGTCTTTCTTTAGGCCTGAAATGTTATAAAAACTATTAATTAGACATTAATTAACCTTTTCAGACCATAATCAACTCTCAGTGTTGAGGCTAGCATGAGATTTTTGTTGGATTGTAGTTCGATTCGCTGAAGTATTTTCCTTCATGATTTACAATTAAAAATGGATAACCGAGACAACTGGTTTTGTCTTACCGACTTTAGTAATGATGACCAAGGTTAAGCAGAAATTTCAATCGCTTAGTTCTAAGCTAATAGCGGATCAATTTGACTGAAATTTTCAGCAAATTGCCTTTACATAATAAGTTACATTAGTTAGTTTTTAACTATTGTAGTGAGAACTGCCAACTCGTTATCTAATCTCCCATAATATATCTTTAAAAGTCTTAATTCTAATATGTAGTAGAAAATAAATGTAATACGAGTTAAATTGCAGTCCTGTCTCAAACCAAATATGCTAAACGTCGGCCTACCACAGTCATTTAAAACATTACTTGATAATCAAGATTATGTAGGTGGAGTTAACGCCTGTCAATCAAACGATCGGCCATCGGTGAAAATGGAGTTCTATACCATTTCTAGTCAAAATTAACAGTGGTGATAAAGTAATTTTACTGAAATTTTGAATATATTCTTCTTTCATCATCTATTTTTGAACTGTTGTAGCAAGAATAGCTAATTCCTTATAAAAATCTCCCATAATGTATCTTTAACTTAAAATATTATTTTAGTGGATTTTAACTAAAATGCTTAAAATCGTTTTGTGAAACTCATCTATCTTAAGTTAGGATGAAATTTTAGTTAAAGACGATTTTAAGGAGATTTAAGTTTTTGTGAAACAGGGCCCCGTTCACTAGTGTTCAGCGTTAATGAGCTCTTAATCTCTATGAATAAAATTTATTAACCAACTAATTAATGCAGGCGTTATACCTTCCAACATGAATTCAATTCACTATATTAATATAAATAGATGGTCAATCTGTGTCGAAATTATATTTATTTTAAAATGGAAAACGTTAAGGCTAATATTCGCTTTATCTCCAATAATCGAGGTAATGGATTTTTATGTGTAAATTATTTAATAAATGTTAAATTTGTTAAAATCAATACATTTTTATATATGTGTAAATTATTTAATGTTTTTTAATAAAAGTTAAATTTGTTAAAATCAATACAGTTTTATTCTTTAAAAAGAGATGGACTATAGTTTATAACACCATTGTTCTAAGATTAAGTCTGGATTAGTGGCAAAATTTGACATCAAAGCCTGGCAGTTGGAACAACCGGCCATTTTAAGTTGTAGTTGCAGACACTCAACATTGAATGAAATTTTTCTACTGTAAACCAAAAATAAAAAGATATATGTAGATGCATAATTACCCCAATGCTCATTTAACTATCTATTTTTTGTGCAGACATCTTTGATGTAAATTGTTTAAGGAAAGAAGCAAAGTCTTTACTCTTGTCATTTATCAAAGAAAGCAAGATGTTTATTGGCTTGTTAACTGTGTCTAGTTAATCAAGTTTTTTTCTCTTTTAATTTTCTTTAAAACCTGTTTTATGTTTATCACTGATGAGTGCATGAAGATAAAGTGAGAATACATGATAATGTATGCTTGTAAATGGATATGGCAAATTTGAGATAGAAAACTTTTGTGAATTAGCAAAATAAGAAGTGGTAGGCCACTTGTCATGTGCGTTATGCACATTTTTCACCACATAGTTTCAATAAATAAAACAATATTTTGTGAAAGTTTGTAGTAGAAAACAAAGTTTTAAAAAATGTGTCTAGCTTTTAGAAATAGTAAGCATACCTTTCCACATGCATAGAAGCTAAATGGAGTTAAAATTTGAACTTGAATTTCAGGCGCCTTGTTCATGTACATCTTTCCTTGATGACAATTAAGAGGGTCTGGTTGGTTTTATGTTAAGATGCCACTAGGTAGAATAGTGAAGGAAGAATTTAAATATTACCATTCATTCAAACTAATGAACCATCTGAACTTATGTGAAGTAGTTAAATCATCTAGTGCTGGGTTTCTTCTTATGTAACAGAAAGGATGTTTTCATCTATAGGCCAACCTCAAATGATAACTAGACCTGCATGCAGTTATGACGGGTTTCACTGGTGCCATGTTACCTTTGAATTTGTGTCACTTTCGGTGCCACGTTACTCTTGAACATATGTCACTCCCAGTACCAAAAAAAACATTAAACAGGTTTCCATATAAGCATTGCACACATCAAGTGAAATAGACGCAGAATCAACCAAATCAAGCAATATCAATTCATTTTATACATGTGTTAAATGTAAGTGATCCTGACAAAATTACAGTACTTCCGGTGATAATGAAAATTATGAATTAGTTTTATGAAATCAGAAATTGCATAAGGCATCACATGGTGAAACTTTAACGTACGGTAAATCAAATAATAATTGCCACTTTTATAGATCAAAAACCTTGAAAAGTGACCTGTAGAAAATCGCCTATTTCTCGGCAACCGTACAAGTTAGGAACCATTTTGTGGTATCTGTATGATCGTAAGGTTGCAATCTATTTGTTGATTGCTATAAAATATCATAATTTTAAAAATATTACAAATCAGACTCATTTGAATAAAGTATCTGTTTTGAAGGCTAAAAATACAGTTTTTGCAAAAATGATGTTACTTCCGGTGATAATAAAAATCTCAAATTACATGTATGAAATCGTAATAGGCATTAGGTATCACTTGGTGAAAACTTTACGAAAATCGAATAATATTTAACACTTTTAAGGACTAAAAACCTTGAAAAGTGACCTGTTGAAAATCGCCTATTTCTCCGCAACTGAACAAGTTTGAAACCATTTTGTCATATCTATATGATCGCATGGGTTCATTCTATTAGTTAATTAGAATAAAATATCAATATTTTAAACAAATGACCAATACGACTCATTTGAATAAAATATTCCTTTTAAGGGCTATAAATACAGTTTTTGCCAAAATGACGTCATTTCCGGTGACAGCAAAACATTTCAATTGGTTTGACCTAGTCACAAGTGACATTACGCATCAAATGGTGTCACTTTTATGAAAATCCAATAATAATTGACTCATTTACAGGCAAAATAGCGTAAAAAGTGACTCATGCAAACTTGCCTATTTCTCGGCAACTACTCATATTACAAACTAACTTTGACATACATTCTCTTCATATGGATTAATGCTACAAAGATAAGAAAGTTATGAAGGAATATTTTAAAAAATATTGAATAGACCATTTTTACACCTTTTTTCACCTTTAAATTGAAATGGCGCAAAAATGAAATCGAAATTAAAAAAACTCCTTCCAATGATTTTTGTGCCTCTACATGGCACATCTTTTTACTTTTTACTTATTTTAAAAAAATAATATTTGCTTTCGAAAAGACGTTCCTAACCGCTAAAATTGCAGTTTTTGTCAAAATTACATCATTTCCGGTGCCGAGAGAAAACTTTATCAGTAATAAAAAAGTTGAGACTGTGCACCATTGAGTATATGAACTTTGTTTTATACAAATCGAGCAATAAATCGTTAACCCAGAACCCATAACCTGAATTAGCCAAAAACGGGCAAGGTAGATTATTGAGACAAAATTTGTTCATATTTTTGCTCAGATCACATGACCCTTTAATTATGGGTAAAACGGCATAAAAAAATATTCAAAATTTAAATTTTCAAAATTTGGCGCCTAATATCTGCGTAGATTCGTCAAAAATCTAAAGAACCATAGCTTTGTGCCCTGTTTCATTCTGTGTCAAAATGTATCAAATGTTAAAATCCGATGAGTATTATAAATATTACAGCAATATTTCAAAAAACGACAACTTTTGGATTTCGGGCATTTCGCATTGTCACAGAAAGTTCGAAATAGCTTTAAAGTCTAAGACACACCCACTTTCTCAGTAAAACTGAAGAAATCGAATCAATCTGACAAGTAGTTTCTGAGATATGCTCAAGTGGAAAAAAAAAAATAAGAAGAAGAAGAATAATAATCTTAACAAAAACAATAGTGTTTCACATAAGCTACGCAGTGTGAAACCCTAAAAACATCCAACTCTTACTCCATAATTAGAAACTATATCTCGGTAAAGATTTTCTCCATATCTCTAGTTCGACTAGTCAAAGAAAATTATCTGATGATTCAAGGAGACAAATCTGCCAAAATTTTTGCGTATTTAGAGTTTAAATCTTTTTTTTAGCAATGACATGCATGCAAAGAATTACGATATGGTATTCCTTAATTCAACTTAAAGTACATTTGAATTTGATGAGAAATCTTGGATTTTGAGAAAGATTTTTGATTTATAGTCAGAGCAAGACCTGCTTCAGAACTTTTTTTTTCAGAAATGCCATTTTCCAGGACATTTTTTTAGCACCAATATTTGTATCAAGTAATTGGAGATGCTTCTCAAAAGTTTAAAAAACCAAGTCACATCTCATTTCAATGCATGTGAGAAGGATTGAATCCACATCTGCTACATACATTCATTTATTATTAAATGTTGATATATGGATGTTTTGTTCATTTGCAAATTTATTTTTCTATTCAAACCTTAATTTGTTTGTGGACACTGTGCAAGTCACAATTTTTATCTTATTTTGACAAAACTAGAAAACTAGGTCTATCTCCCAAAATGTTGGTTCCATTCGATATTTGCATGTATCGGACCATAACATCATGGATTATGGCCCCTGATTGTACGAAAAATCACGTTGTTAGCTTGCTGACACTGTAGAAGTCTCAATTTTCATCGGATGGTGATGAAACTTGAAATGCATTTTTATAACCCAAAGACCTTCGTTCCGTTCGATAATATATCACTGTTACACCTTAATGATATTTGAGTTCGAATTTCATGTAAATCGGATCAAAACTGCCAGATAAAATGGCCGTCCATTTTATGCAAATAGTCCAAAATATGGCATATCAAAGTTTTGGACCATCTAGAAGTCACAATTTTCATCTGATTGTGATGAAACTTGAAATGCATTTTTATAACCTAAAGATCTTGATTCCTTTCGATATTTGGGCATATTGGATCATAACTTCCTGAATTATGGCCTCTGATTGAACGAAAAATCTTGCTTTTAGCTTGTGGTGCCTCTAGACGTATCAATTCTTTTCCGATTTACAAAATCGTTTTAATATATCACTGTTACACCCTAATGTCAGTTACATTCGCATTTTGTGAAAATCATACCAAAACTGCCCGACAAAATGGCCTCCCCTTGTACGCAAATAGTGTAAACATCTGGTATATCAAGGTTGTGTACCTTCTAAAGGTCACAATCTTGATCTAATTTTGATAAACCTTGAAATGCATGCTTATAACCCCAAGATCTTGGTTCCTTTCAATATTCACGTATATCGGATCGTAACTTCCTGAATTATGACCCTTGATTGTATGATAAATCGCTTTTTTTTTTACCCAATTTGAAAAAAAACGTGTGAATGTATCACAGTTATACACTAATGATGGTTGAGTTCAAATTATGTGGCCACCCCTTGTATGCAAATAGTGTAAATATATGGAAGGTTGTGGACCCTCTAGAGACTACAGTTTTTATCCGATTTTGATGAAACTTTAAATGTATGTTTTTGTCATAAAAATCTTGATTCCTTGTGATAATTACATATATCTGAATGTAACTTCCTGGATTATGAACCTTGATAGGTTGAAAAATTGCATTTTTATACGCCCACATTGAAATGTGGTCATACATTGTCGTGGCCCCCGTCCATCCGTTGGACGCTCTACAGGCTAAAGTTAATATCCGATTGACTTTGAATTTATACACAGTGTTTAAGGTCATGAAACGAAGAAGCCTATTGATTTTCAGTGATTTCCGATAATTACTGCCAGAGTTATGGCCCTTGATCACTTCAAAAAATCTTGTGGATGCTTTAGTGGCCAAAGTTAATATCAGATTGACCTTAGATTTATACACAGTGGATTTATACACAGTGGTTAAGGTCATGAGACGAAGAAGCCTATTGATTTTCAGTGATTTTCGATAATTAGTGCCAGAGTTATGGCCCTTGATCACTTCAAAAAATCTGTTAATATCAGATTGACTTTAGATTTATACACAGTGTTAAAGGTCATGAGACAAAGAAGCCTATTGATTTTCAGCAATTTCTGATAATACTGCCAGAGTTATGGCCCTTGATCACTTCAAAAAATCTTGTGGATGCTCTATAGGCCAAAGTTAATATCCGATTGACTTCAAATTTATATACAGTGTTTACAGTCATGAGACGAAGACGTCTATTGATTTTCAGCGATTTCCAATAATTACTGCCAGAGTTATGGCCCTTGATCACTTCAAAAAATATGTTTGTCTATTGGGCATTTTGTAAAGGCTTCATAGAGTAACGTTTTTAATATATACTCATATAGAGTTTTTCTAAAGAAATAGTATAGTATAAAACTTTTCAACACTATTTATCAGATGTCAGATATATTATGTATTTAAAAAGATATATGGTGATAAAAGTTGACAATGATACACCTATCAACTCCTTTGATCCCCACATAAAGCCACTTCTTTCAGAGAGAGTAACCACTAAGAAAATGTGGTGTACACTTCTCATGGAGAATCACTCATTTGTTTCAATAGCTTTTTAAGGTTGTTGGTTTTCAGTCTTTCCTTTTTCAACCCAAGTTAAAGTATTTGTGGCCGAAATGAGAGACAGCTGAAAAAACATTACTAAATTATTAGAGTAGTGTACTCATATGTTAGTAATAGATGTTTGGTTGGGCAGTAAAAGACTACCAATCTCTGCGATGTTAGTTAAATAGGTTTTAGTAGTTAATTCAACTCTGTATCAACAATAATAGCCCGTTAAGATGCTTATTTTTAAACCAGTTAATAAACGCTGGGGTTTTTAAGACAGCATCGTGAGTTAACTGCGCATGGGTAGCTTCATGTTCTTTTTTCGGTTCTCACACGCTTTCGATAACATTGGCACTATCTGACCCCGATACTTTCACAGGAACGTAACTTACTGTGTATTGTCCATGCTCAAAGCAAACTGGAACCAGGGTTTTTAAGCCAACCCGTTCAGACGACTAAGATGAACCAGTTTAAAATGAAAAGCCTTCTCGAGGACAGGTCGCAAGCTGGCTTTTTTAAACTGGTTTATTTGCCCCACATGTGCGTTCAGACGCTTAAGTTAAACTGGTTTAACGATCCCCGGGGTTTTTAAACCAGTTCAACTTAAGCATCTGAATTGGCTATTACACAGAAGGTTTGCTGGATGAAGGGCTTGTGTTGGGTTGTATTTGTCTGTCTTGCCTGAATGTCAGTTAATTTACATACATTTGTGATCAAGTCGGATGGTTCCGGTTAGGAGTTAAGGGAGAAACTCTCCTGCATGTCTCAAGAGATAGTTGCTACTAAGTCTGGTGGCCTTGTGACTTACATATTGATGTACACATTAACCTTTTTATAGTCTAACTATAGTTGGATAAGCTCAAGTGTTGACATCAAAACATACTGTACAGGATTATCACTTGAGACATTAAAGATACATTAGTTAAGAGTTTAATAAAGAGTTGGCCATTCTTGCGACATGTATAATAATTCAAAAACAGATGATAAAAAAAGAAAATATTGAAAATTTCAGTCAAATTATTTTATTCTGAAGGGAGTTATCAGTGTTGGAAGTTTGCACAAGAAATGGGTACAAACTGCGTCTACACCTTCTGCGAGAATTATCGATCGTTTGATTGACAGACGATTATCCAGTAACATGCTCAATAGCAATAGTACTCTCGCTTGACAGGCCTTTCATCACCAGTTTCCGGTAGCGACGTCATCTTGCTGATTTAATTTTAAATGGACGACTGTTTAAATCCGAGCTGTATCCAAGCCATCCGTGGATCTACAGAGTTGATTTTGTGCTTTTAGTCTAATTAATCATTTCTATAACATCTGAAGCCTAAATAAAGACTTTCAATATGCTGATTTAACTCTTGCATAATGCATGTTTAACATATATAAACAGTCATGGATTAATGCTTAACATATTAATTTCTACCCTGATATTTAAGACTGTCAGGTCATTATGCCTGGTGATATAAGACTTTGGTACCAGTTGAAAGTGCTATATAATTATGATAATTGTTACTACATGCTTTTGATTAAAAAGATAAAAACGAATTGCTTGGTGGGGGAAATTAGGATTTTAAACCCCATTGATTTCATGATAATCTTTATAATCTCAATAAGTTTTTAAAAAGCAAATGCATATGTAATGACTTGTCTCTTGTTATTTGAGGATTTGGTCAAATAGCAAAGAGACCTAAATGTGATGAATCTTAAATTGCTTCATCCATAACCTCTTTCTTTTGATATTTAAATGTCACTCCTAAATGATCAGACTACATCTTCTGGAGTGTCTGGTCAATATGCCTGTATCAGATTCAAAGTCACCATAGTTTGCTATTTAAAAGCTGACCTAACCTTAGGGTCATTGTAACACATTTGGTATCAATATTTGATATCTTGCTGTTGAGAATCATGGGAAAAGTGAATATTTGTTTATGCTAAGAATGAAAATGTACTCTCTAGATAGAAATGTTTTGCTTATGGACTAAGAATAAAAGGTGGTTGAAATTTTATCCTAAACAATTTAAAAACTCCATTTAGATATAGTTGGTTGCAGATGTGTGTCTTCACATTTTAAGGAAAGTAGCTGGAATTTTGAACTTTAAAAATATCAGTTTTAATTTAGGTTTAAATTGCAAGAGAATAACAAGTATTTATATAAGTTGTTTTTAGAAGGAAGTTTGAGTTCAGAGGTAGATTTAATTTCTGTATAAACATAGTCTTTTGTTTATATTTAGTGCTATGCTAACTTAAGGTATCTTTGATCAAGTTTCCAAATGTTCTCCATTCTACTTACAAATATCAAGTAATTTAAAAACATGAACTATCAATCCATGCTCCCAACGGAAGCTTATAAACTTGAAGCTTATAAACATAAAAAGAAACATGAATGAAAACTTGATTGTTATTTCTTAAGGAAAGATGGACGATGTATTAGGGATGACTGGGTGGTAATGCAGATATCAAGTAGCTTAGTTGGGAAAGGTAACAACTGTCTCTCCTAAATCTCTGCATTAATGAAGCAGAATGGGTTTTGATAAAGACCCATCCATCATAGAATTGATTTATTTTCTTTAATAAAATTCTTAGCAGGTTCGGAGAGGAATAGATATTAAGTTGCTAATTAGCCTAACTTTCTTGAAGTATGTCCATAAATTTGAATGGGTTGAAGTCTTTGTATGTGTAAGTTAACTTGTGATAGTATCTCTAATTTACATTAAGTGAGAAAATTTGTTTGAATAATTAGAAATAAATCATTTTACATTCTTGTCAGCTTTTTAAATTGTAAAATTAGTTTGTAATGCTTTTAACAGTAAAAATATGTACATTGAAAGTTTAAAAGATAATTGGAAAAATATGGAATCTGTCTTGTGTCATGTGGCCAAGACTTCATAGTACAGTGTTCATTCGAAATGACAACACCGCACTACATGCAATATTTACTTGCCAAAGCACCATACCAAGCCAAAGATAAATTTCAGAAAGATCAGACAAAAGCCAACACCCCTTGCTAGTCACATGTTAACCCCTTATCACCATTTGTTCACATGTTCACAGCAAGTTACCAAAACTGTTACAAGTAAAAAGTCATGACCTTTTGGGTATTAAATGTTGATGTCATCAAATGTTTTATATGTTTATATATATATGTATTTTAATCATTTATATTTGATAAATAGAAAACTTTTGGGAGGAAGAGATAAAGGGGAGTTATTAAGTCCAAGTTTGTAGTGAGAAGATCCAGAGGTTGAATATTTGTATTTTTCTTGCTATGGGTTTAGTTTGATATGACAGTAACTAGATCTGTGTATTAGCAGTTGTTGTCAAGGATTGAATGTAAAGATACCAGATTGTTTTCTTCACTCGACTTGTGAAAATCTATATAATATATTCTGTAAACATGATGGCTGTGTTATTTCACATGTAGAAGTGTCCTGCCTTTGCCCCTGATTACAATCTACCATGTTGAAAAAACAATCCAATTATGTTTGTGTAAGAAATTATTCCCTGCTCCAGCCAAAAATCTAAGGATTGGTATGTTTTTTGTTCTGATCAGGATGATAAGTTGGCTGTGTAAATGTAGAAATAAAGACAAATTGACGTGTTTAGTGTTCATAAATATTTCTCATATCCTCCACAAATAACATGGGAACATTATATGAGTTTTAAACTTCTTCTCAGAGATAGATTGCCCTGAAGGGAATTTAGTCCATTGAGTACATGCAGGTACCACATTTTAGGAAATCTGTGATTTGTTAAAATTATGTAATATCTGATGGGGGGGGGGGCTTTTATTGTTAGTACTCTATATTAATCTGAAATATTACATTCCTCATCACATTTAGCAATATGTATTGTCTTAACAGGTCCACACTTGTGCTGCTTTCATATTGATCTTACCCAAAGCAAATAGCTTCAGATGAACACTACTTATTGATAGATTCATCTAAGCAGTTGAAACACAATAGTCTGTTAGGTGGTACTGCAATGATTTCCAATAATTACTGTTGGAGTTATTGTTCTTGACATGTTTGAATTAGGAGCCAAAGTGATCACACAACTGAGTTTCAATTTATACAGTATTTGTGTTCAAGACAAAGAATTCTGTTGATTTTCAATGATTTCCATTTATTACTCATGGAGTTTTTGCCCTTGACACATCTTGTGCATGTTAGTATTTACAGCATTTTTAAGGTAGCTTATGGTCGTCTAAATGGCATATTAGTGTGCTGTAACCCACAGGACTTTAGACAGTTCTATTTAGACACATGGGGCGATATGTTATTTAACTATGGGACACAATACGCAGGTTCGACTCCTTACACCAAAATACTTAAATTAAACTAAATATGAATCATATATGTTCTTTCTATTATGCTTAGTTTTGTAGTGTACCAGTACATTAATCAAATCCTTGTTATCTGAATAAGACAAATTATATTTATTAACCTTCTTTCTTAAGTTTGATTTATGATGTAAAAATTAAACATGTTGCTCTTGGGGGTTCCTGGGAGGTACAGATCTCATTATGTAGGAAGATGTCTTGACAGGAAGGTACCAGACATGGACATCTGAAAGAAAATATTATCTTTTATATTTTAAAATAGATGTATTATGGCTAAACTTTAAGATAATATTAACTGAGAAAAAAAGATATAAAATCAGCTTCATATTAAAGTCAGGTAATTAGACAAAGCCTGGGCAATTGGTACATGTGGCCTTTGTCTGCTGTTCAGCATCATGACACCTAATGAATTTGATATGGTAATTAGGGAACCTTTCTTTCTACCTACACAAATTAACCAAACCAACAATCATACCAGCAATATTGATTCATTATTTTTTTTAAAAAAAACCTACATTTTTGTTTTAAGTGTAGAAGACCCATGAAAACATATTTCTATAAAGAAGCTTCACTAATGACATCTGTAACAGATTGCCATTTATTTTTAGGTGAACCTTATATTGGAGGTGATACATGTAGATCATTAGTTGTTAAGTATTGGAATAATTTCAACAGTTAGTAAAAATTCATGGAATACCCTTTAATAAACATATCTTGTAATATAAAAATCGGATAATCTTGAGATGTAGAATACACATATAAATTTTCAAACTATTTGAGAAATTATGTATAACAATTTAAATTCTCTTGAAAAAATAGATTGTGTAATACAAAAATCTGTTATTTTTAAGATAAAGATAATGTTTTCAAACTATTTGAAAAATAATGTATAAATAATTTAATCTGTTGTTAATCGTGTCAAGTCCTTCATTATGTTAGTTTAATCAATTCTTCCTTATTTATTCTTAAAAATATTCATGTGTTTCCTTTGTTTATGCAACATGGACATAGATATTACCTGTCACTCCTTTTCAAGGACCTCTTCATCTTCTTGTGTTTGTTTTAAGTGACAGCCTTGCAAGTTTGAAATCTGTGGTTTCCGTTTCTTGTGATCGAGTTTATAAAATATGACAGGAAATTCTCATGTCATTTGTATGGGTTAACCCCTCATTAACAATTTATGTACAATTAAAACAATACATTAAAGTAGTATTCCACTGACCGTTTTATCTGACTATATGGTGCTAATTCCAAAAATAGTTTAATTGGCTTATAATTTAAGAAATGGAGAAAAATTAGAAAACAGCAATGACTATTATTTTTGAAAAAACAACAACATGTGTCATTATTCAGACTTTTTGCATTCATGAGATTAGTAATGAAGTTTCTTCATGGTTTTATCGGCTTGTAGAAACAGTCAAATCGTGAGAACAATAGCTTGGGAATTGGGTTCTAACCAAGGAGACAATTTTGTTTCCGACTTAAATGACTTTTTAATCCATTTTGTTGATGAACATGGCAGATAGACAATGGTGTGTTATAGTTGACCTGATTACTGGATTAAATATTAAATGTTAGTGTGTGTGCCACACTAACATAGAAACTCTATATTAGGTGGTCAGCCATCTCTTATTTGATTTGTCTTATACCATGAATATGTGAGATTTTTTATCTGATATGTTCATGGTTATATAACAATGTATCTGATCATTTGACATCACAGTTTGCTACCCCTTATGAACCAACAATTGTCTGCTTTCCTTCAATTGTCTAATTATATAGAAATTTGAACATATTATGATGGAAATGTCATTATGTTGACTTTAGTCAAACTTCAGAATGCATAGTACATTGTGTTTATATTATTAATGTATTTTAATTGGAAGAGCTTGCAGCATAGCCAGTCTAAATGTAGCTTTCATATCATAAAACTGTTTATGATATGACTTATCAAGACCTACAACTTCTGGATTATAATGATAAATGACACAAAGTATTTGAAATAGTTTTAACATACTGAGGGCATGACACCGGGTTACAACTTGCACTAAAAAATATCAACCTTTGACGCACATTTCCCATCTGTTCAAACTATTTACTTTTTATATGTATGTTCTTTCATACAGAACTCTGTTTGATAAAATACGAAACTTCATCTTTCAAACGTTGAAGTAAGCTTTTTTCTTACATTTGATTACTTTTAAGTGCTTGCAATCCTACATTCAAAATGACTGTTATCAATATATGCATGATATGGTCATTTAATGGGATTGTTCTCTCAACATTTTCTGAAGAACTAAGCTCACTAGCAGACACATTAAATGGTTTAGAGAGCTGTATAATGTTATCTTCGATGTGTTAGGGTTGGGTTGTTAAAGACACTCTGGCTAACTTTTGTATTAATGGTTTTATGAACTGTTGTGTTGAAAGAAATTTTAATGCTTTTATGTGTTTATTTATTTCTTTAGTCCAGATTTACTATCTTTGAAGTATGATTATAAGATTATCTTTAGCCACTATAATGCAGATGGATACAGGAACTATAAACGTGTAATAGCCTGTATAAAAGCTACAAGCTCAACCTGTATAATAAAAATGTTAACCTACACGTTATGGCAGTGTTATTGTTTTGTATGTAAATACATAAATGAATGAATGAATGAAATGGGGTTTAACGTCCTACTCTTTTGGTAAATACATAAAGCCCTGCAATAAATACAGCTTATATGCCACAGACACCCAGGTCTAAAAAAGATGTGTTGTTCATTGTATGCAATGTAACCAAATATATTTCAGAAGAATAAAGTACAAAATATTGTAAAATTTAGTATTCAAACTTAAAATGCAATAATTTGCAATTGCACCACAAGGGTCTGCATTAGGTCACCCACCAATTCAGCTATTGTGTCAATGACATTAGACAGTTGTTTTTAAAATGGAGCCCTGGCTATACCGTGAAGGTCATAGATTCCTTTGGTATACTGTTTCAGTGATGTTAGATTTTATTTTTATGGACTGAATGAATTTGATTGCCCTTTACGACAGATAATTATAGATATATGCAGAGGGGTTAGATAGGCCATGCCTGTCCTCCAAACCCATTCATTTTAAATTGAAATATTGTTTATAAAAAAAAAAAATTATTTCAATAATAAAAAAAAGCCAATGAAAATTTCAAACCCTAAAAAATCTGTAGGCCTATACAGACATAAACTGAATCAATTTATACTGGTAATGTTTTACATATCAGAAATCAAATATGTGAAACAAAGGAAAACTATAAATACATGCAGATTTCATTAATAAAAAAGGTCCAACAAAATGTAGAATATGTAGTTGGACTAGTCTGTAACAAGCTAGTCTAGAAATATACAAAAGTAGATGTCTCTATTATTGACTGGGATTAAATGTTTACATGACTCCACAAATCCTTCTTTATTCTATCTAATATAAATATTTAGTTAAGGCTACATTTATTGTGAATAAGTGAAAGGAAATATCAGGATGTTCAATGTTATAGGGATTTTGAAATTGGACTCACATTACACTTTGACATTAGTGATTTTTGTTAAGGTAACAGATTGAATGAAATAAAAATAAATCTCAAAAACTGTTTGTGAAATGAAAGAAGGGGTGGTTATGATACCACATCCTGCAATAGACTGTCAAATTTTGGGGAGATCTTTTGTGGTAGGAATCTTATGAAGATCATAACCTTCAGATGCTCGTAATTGGAGATTGCTTGTTAAGTTTACGATATACATAATACAGACCAAACAATGTAAGTGGAGTTGTTATAGGGACAATAGTAGGACCACATTATTATCCTTCCTGTCATCTGAGAAAATAACTTTTCTTTGACTGGGAGTGACCGAATTAAAGATGTTTGTGTCCAGTAAACCATACAAATATTTAATGAGGTTCATGTAAGGTGTATGGATATAATTTACAAATTCTTCTGTGGGGACAAAGTGATTGAAACCTACTAAGTTCCCTTGAAATAGGATGGATGATCAAAAATATATGAGAGAAGAAACAAATTAGAGAAGACCAATGATTGATGTGGCTATTTGACTATAGTGTAAGGCTACACCTGTACTTTACCTCACAGCATGATTTTTACAGGCCAATTGTGTGGTTAAAAGCTTTTTTTTATTTCCACACTCACAGTTTCTTTTCCTTTGTGTCCATACAAAATTTTATTGTAACCATTATCCTCTTGTCAAACGGTAACAGAATTGGCTTATAAGAAATGTTTGACTAAAAAGAAAAGGCACAAAATTGATTTGGTATTAAATTTGTGTGAAACTCATTTTATTTTAGATTAGCTAGATTTAGGAAACCTATGTTACTGTAATTGTGATTAAGTATTTGATATCAACTCATATATTTATTCATTTTATTTGATAGTTTTTGTGTATATCTACTATTGAAATAAAGTCTATTGTTATGACTTATAAACAACATCAGAACATCTGTCAAACCACGCTTATAATTATTATTCCTGTTGCAGTTTATTCATTAATCAATGGGGAAAATCTAACATCATGGTCAATTTCATCATGACGGTAGATCAAAGCTAGAGAAAATAGATTTTGTTTGATAACTAGAATTACTGCCTTCATTTACATCGTAAAACTAACTGAAATGAAACTCAATTTTCCAAATCGGATCCTGTTGTTTACAAGCTTACAAGACCATATGGATGCTTTAAAACCTTTTGATGGACAATACATTTATTAATGCACTCCATTTTTTCATTTGAATTGTACTATCAAGAAAATATAATAGTAAAATCAGTAATCAATAGTTTAGAAAGATAATGTTAAGACACCCTGAAAAGGTAAAACATGAGGCAACAATAAAAACTACTTAAATGTATGTGAGTAATTTAATTCAACATTACAGACAAATATCACGAACAAATTTGGGACTATTCTTCATCACACATTTTAACACACCTTGCACTATATATTTAGTTGTATTTATTGTCTAATGTTGTCTTCTGAAAAAGGTGTTAATATTGATAATAAAAGGAGTATACCTGAATACTTATCCTGTTTCCCAGCTTTGCTGAAAAAGCTTGTTTACATAAAGGGTTCTCAAAATGCACGTGACAGGAATATAAATCTGTTAGTCAGGAGAATAAAATAATGAAGAGGATTTGTTTAAAGATTTAAAATAAAGGTCTTCCACAAACAAATTCTTTTTTTCTCTAAGATGTTGAATCATTTTGACCCTTAATTTCTGCAAGGGGAGATAAGTTAGAAAGTTTCTAATGACATCTTTTAAGTCACATGGATATTATGTACTACTTACATTCCAAATTTATTGAAAAACTTGCAACTATTAAAGAAGTTGTCAAATTAGTCATAACTTCCAGAACAAAATCACAGTGACCAATTTTCGAAATTTGAATATCAGAAACTGCAGATGAAAATAATTTTTTTCAAGATACTCAAAGAAAAAAAAGAATTAGTAAAATTGGTCAAAAAACCACAAAGTTTCGAATATGCATTGTAAGTTTTTTTTTGTTCGTAAAATTCGGTGACTTTAATCCACAGCCACCACCCATTTTTTTGGGGGGGAGGGGGGTCCAAGTTTCAGAAAGATCCCATTGATAGATTCTGAGATATAAGATTTATGGGAAAATAACAAAACAATATGAAAGCTTAAAAATAATCCTAACAAACATTAAGCTTTCATATGAAATATGTGTGCAAGGCCTGTAATTGTAGCTTTAATGAGGCATTTGCGTTATTTGTTGATCTGTAGGCTAAATGACAGGTAGAAATTTGTTGATTGATCCATGTTCACCTAAGTGTATTTGGAGCCAACACTCGTAAAGTCAACAACGTTGACAACAGAGGGTATTGGTATTCAAGGTCTGTTGTTGTCACAATCTTTATGAGCAATAAACCTTGTACAGGGTCATTAATGTTAATCATGTACTATGTCATTCAAGACTTGTACTATGTCTACCTTGATCAAAGACCTGCACAATAAAAGTTTTATATACCCATCTCTTCTCTCAGTAAATATCCATTATTTGGTGTGACCTAACATAATGGAAGCTAAAACTGGCTTGATCTATAAAATATCTAAGATATACAAAACTACTAACTTACTTTATAGTTGGTATACATCTCTTCAATAAAATTTTATAGCTTTGTAAATGTTATCTAAACAATAACATTGTGAATGTTTCAAACAATATCATATATCTTATTTAAGTGTATCTTTATAAAAGTAACTCAAAATATCTTATAACCCAAGAAAAATGTCTTAAATAAATAGAACCGTATACATGTCTCTTAATTACATCTAGAACATCTATACATTTGTTTAATAAATATAACTTTTTACATCTTACAACTTCATGAAATCTTTAATGAATACAACTTTCATCTGATGTAAAATATCTTTGATAAATGCATGTACAACTTATACATTTTATAACCTAGTATGAAATATATTGTATAAATATTGTATGAACTATGAAGCTATCTTAAATGATTAATAACCAGATATTTTTGAGAATACAATATATAACTTTACACTTCTTACAGCCTAGAGTATAATGTCTCTTTAATAATTAATAAATATTAGGCCCAAGTAGCAAGCCAAATCTAGCAATGGTTACTGGATGAGTAAATTCCAGTAATTGATAGTGGCACCAAATGTTCCAGAACCTGATATTTATTATCTTTTATAGCTATGATTTTATACATGTATAAAATATCTATAAAACATAGCCTTCACGTAATAACAGGTAGAAATGATCTATTACTTGTGCTAATCAACTTTACTCCTATTAATGGATATGGAATGGATACAGCTTTCACCCTGTGACCTGTCTCATTTCATTAGCAAGTAATAAGCAGTGTGGTGACTAGATCATAATATCTATGAGATTTTCTCACAGTAGTAAAAGATGGGAAGGAGTCAAGGGTTATGACGTATATTACACGACATCAAATCAACATACCTATGTTGGTGTAAAGTTTTTTTGGAATACAGAAATATCATAGTCCTGTATATAAATTGTTGAACATATTTTTACTCCTTAAGAAGTGGGCTATGCAATATTTCAGAATAGAAAAGTCAAAAATAAAATGGATTTTGTCTTGTGGGATGGCAAAATGTGAAATAAGAAACAAGCTCTCCTCTGTTTAATCTTTGAAAACTAAACTGTATTCATGTAAACCTTAATTAAAAGAACACACCACAGCAATTTAATTCATTACCATATTTTTTAATGTAAATATAAGAGATTTAGCTTGTTCAGATGTATATAAAGGACATCCCTAAAAAAAAAACCTCATTATACTCTAACATTGTTTTTTTTTAAGTCAGCAGATGCTACTGGTAATAAAAACGGGGGTGGGGTTAGGTTAAAGGTCTAAAGTTCTCAAATCCCTAATGCCCTAAATTTGAACTTATCACTGATTCAAACTTAGTGTGATTAGTTAACACATGATGATAAACTCTAGGCTAACCACGCTTACTTGATATGATTCTATTATGGGGGGATGCCATCATAATTATGATAAAAACTAGTCCTGCATAGCAGGAATGACGGGTTTCACTGGTGCCACGTTACCTTTGAACTTATGTCACTTTCGGTGCCATGTTACCCTTGAACTCATATCACTTCCGGTACCAATGGAACTGATAAACGTATTTCCTCATAATCAATGCACACATCATATAAAATGGAAGCAGAATCAACCAAATCAAGCAATATCAATTCATTTCATACACGTGTTACATGCAAACGATCCTGACAAAATTACAGTACTTCCGGTGATAATGAAAATGTTCAATTGGTATTAGAAATCTGAAATGGCGTAAGCCATCACATGGTGAAAATTTTATGTAAATCGAATAATAATTGCCACTTTATAGACCAAAAACCTTGAAAAGTGACTTGTAGAAAATCGTATATTTCTCGGCAACCGTACAAGTTAAAAACTATTTTTTGATGTCTATATGATTGTATGGGTTCAATCTATTTGTTGATTGCAATCAAATATCATAATTTTAATAACATTACAAATCAGACTCATTTGAAAAAAATATATGTTTTGAAGGCTAAAAATACAGTTTTTGAAAAATGATGTGACTTCCGGTGATAATGAAAATCTAAAATTACCTGTATAAAATCGTAAATTGTATAAGGTATCATACAGTGAAAGTTTTATGAAAATCGAATAATAATTGACACTTTTATGGACCAAAAACCTTGAAAAGTGACCTATTTTGTTATATCTATTTGTTTCAATTCTTTAAATGACATCTAGAAGCACGGATCACTATTCATAATAAAACACAACACAAGGTATATATGGATATAACTACTTCTCTATAATTTAATAACGACGTTTCGTAACACATACAGGTGTTACGAAACGTCGTTATTAAATTATAGAGAAGTAGTTATATCCATATATACTTTGTGTTGTGTTTTATTATGAATAGATATCTATTTGATCGTATGGGTTCATTCTATTAGTTGTATGGAATCAAATATCAAAATTGTAAACAAATAACAAATACGACCCATTTGAATAAATTATTTGTTTCGAAGTCTGTAAATACAGTTTTTGCCCAGAATTGTAAACAAATAACAAATACGACCCACTTGAATAAATCATTTGTTTCGAAGGCTGTAAATACAGTTTTTGCCCAAATTACGCCATTTCCGGTGATATTGAAAATGTTAAATTGGTTTGACCTAGTTAAAATTGACATTACACATCAAATGGTGCCTATTTCTCAGCAACTACTCATATTACAAACCAATTTTCACATACATTCTCTTCGTATGGGTTATTGCTACAAGTTTATGAAAGTTGCGAAGAAATATTTTAAAAAATGAAAAGCCTGATTGGGTTGTGAATAGCTCATTTTTTCACCTTTTTTCACCTTGAATCGAAATGACCCGAAAACGAAAACGAAATTAATAAAACTGAGCGCGATGATTTCTGAGCCTTTACAGGGCACATCCTTTCAGTCATACCATTTTTGAAAAAAATAATATTTGCTTTCAAAAATAATATTTGCTTTCAAAAATAATATTTGCTTTCAAAAATTTACGTCACTTCCGTTGCTCAAAAGCAACTTGACCGGGAACCAAAAAAATGACATTTACGACCACGGAGCATATGAACTTTGTTTTATATAAATCGAACAATAAATAATTAATCTAGGACCGAAAAACTGAATTAGTCAATGGGGGGCCAAGGAAAAATACGGTGACAAAAAATGTTGCAATTTTTGGACAAATCATATGACTCTTTAACCCTTGGTAAAATACTACATAAAAATATTTATTAATAAAAAAGTTTTTGTAAAATTTTAAAATTTCAAAATTTGGCGCCTAATATCTCCAAAGATTCGTCGAAAATGAAAAATCTTAAGAACTCTAGCTATGTGCCTTGTCTTAGGCTATGTCAAAATGTATCAAATATTACAATCCGACAATTATTGATAATGTTACGGCAAAATTGCGAAAACGACAACTTCAGTGATTTCGGACATTTCGCATTGTCGCGGAACGTCAGAGATAGCTTTAAAATTTAAGTTAAACTCACTTTCCCAGTAAAACAGAAGACACTGAATAATCCGTCAAGTAGTTTCTGAGATATGCTCTGATGGAAAAATAATAATAAGAATAATAATCTGAACAAAAACAATAGTGTTTCACACAAGCTACGTAGTGTGAAACCCTAATGAGAAATCTAGTTATAGTTTTATCAGTGGGTTTGTCCAGCATCTGACAAACTAACGCAACTGTAGAAAAGTTGGCATGACTATAGAGGCCTAGCTACAATGATGACTTTAATATCTTTTTATGTAGAGATATTTTGTTAAATAATGATTCAACCTCCTGCTAAGATATCATCTAACCTTTCTTTGAAGTCTTTACTAAATATGCAGTTAGACGGGATGTGGATCAGTTTATCTTTTACATACTTTTTAAATACATTGAATGCCTGACCTTTTTTTATGATAAATAATAAAACGGTACTGTTAATTGTACAGAAATATCTAAATACACATAACAGCAAATAATACTACAATAGACATAATCCCCTACTTGCTCATTCTCCCAATGATTCAAATGTTACTATTGAAATAGACTATATATAGCAAATGTGTGATAATCTTGCAGTCAGAAGTAAATATTAGCTACAATAAAATTCAAGAAGATACAGCCTGTAAAATAGCATTATGCAAGAGCAAAATCTGCTTATTACAGGTCTTTCTTTAGGCCTGAAATGTTATTGAAATAATCAATTAGACATTAATTAACATATCCAGACCATAATAAACTCTTGATGTCAAGGCTAGCCTTCGATGTTGGCGGATTAAAATCCTATATGCCGCTTAATGGCCGATGATAATTAAATCAATCAAGTGGATAATCGAGACTACGCTGTTTATATTAATGATTTGAGTAATGATGACGGAGGCTATGTGAATATTTTAAATGTTTAAATGGAATGGCACCTGCGTATTTGTGGGAACTAGTAGAATGGTATTCACCATCATGAAGTCTATGTTCATCAAATGACTATCTCCTCAAACATCGAGCTGTGAGACTATCGACATATGGAGAAAGATCATTCTCGTACCAAGCCCCATTAGACGAGAGGCTCAGTGTGGAGGTGTGTCCATCAAATGGGCACAAAACCAGACCTAACTTTTCTAGACTAAAATTTTGTGTAGAATACGATGCCGAGTGGTAATCAGTCCGCCGTTTTTGACATTCCAAAGTTAAAGTTCGGTGCTAATACCACCTAAAGATAAATTTTAAATGTTACTTTTATCAATTAAAACATGTTTCGCTTTAGTTTTTATATTTCACACTGACATTTTATAGCTTTAAATCTTTCGAGTACTAAAACGGAAATTTTGTCCTTATGACCCTTGGGGTCACAAAGAACAAAGATAAATTTAGCAAGTTTACATTTTTATTGAAAGAGTGATTACTTTCGATTATTTTCAGCATATTTTCATGAAAGAAGAATGGCTGCGCATTCACTTTCAGTGCAAATGAACTCATTTGACCTTTGACCCCGAATATCTCGAAAACGCCCCAACGGCGGGCTGATTACCACTCGGCATCGTATTCTACGCAAAATTTTACTCTAGAAAAGTTGGGTCTGGTTTTGTGCCCATTTGATGGACACCTCCCCGCACCGAGCCTCCAGACTACATTGCTCTGGAATGGACTTCAGATTAATATACGCAGGTGTGAAACCTTACCAACTTTTAAATCACTTCTTAAAACTCACTTATTTGTACAATCTTTTACATAATTTATCAATATTTTATAATTTTATAGAGGTTCCATATTTGTTATAAACAATTTATTTTGGAATAATTTTATCCACTATAGTTTTTATTTATATGATTTTATTTCATTATTGTTAAGCGCATTCGAACACTTTATAATGGAATCTGCGCTATATAAATTAAGAAATAGTAATAATAATAACTTTTTTCAAGCAAATCTTTGTATTCCAGAGAAAGGAGCTGTAACATTGCTAATTGTTTTCTAGAACAATGGAGTTGTTTCCAGATTAAAGTCAACTGTTTTCTATGAATAAATTCAAAGTACTGGCAATCCAAATTGTCATTTAAAAATCCAAAGTGATAGAGTAGTTAATAGTATAGTGTTCCCATAGTTTTACAAGATTCTTTTTATATACCAGGTATGTGTATTATTTTATCCAAATTTTTTACAGTATCTCTTGATTAATTTTCTTTTAATTCTCTAATTTAGAATACGGACAGAGCAGAAAGGAGGAGCTTGGTGTCCTAAAGAAACTATTACCAAAGATACATATGAATATTTACAGATAGATTTAGTCAATTTGACAGTGATCACAAAAGTTGAAACCCAGGGACGATTCGGATATGGACAGGTTAGTTGATTTATTCTTTATTTTATTCCTAAATACAGAACCAACAGATATTCAGTAGTAAAATTACCTGGGTGTAATCAATAATATTATGATAATCTTGTATGCTATGATGGAGTTCACCCTCTTCAATGATGATTATAAAAACTTGAGAATAAAAGTCATGGTCTTGTTCAATAAATTGTAATGATGGAGCTAGGGAAAACAAATGAGCAAGAGTTATTTTCATTATCAACTGATAAATATGAAACTCCTTCTCCCACCTCTTACAAAAACACTCCTCCACCAATTCAAGATTTTGATAAATATCAGCCTTCTATGTAAATTTTGCCTCTTTACACACAAATCACCTTCTCCCCCCCACCACTAATCTTTTGTTTACTATGCCAAGTTTCAAGATTTCTGTGAATGTCGCCTTTTATAAGTTTAGCCTGAATATATAAGGTAATATATTATCCAGTACATAGAAAGACCTGACACTATTCTATAGGTAATATAATCAATATTGTAAGACTGTCACATGAACATCCTGACATTATTGATTTTCAGATGAGAAAATGATTATATATGTTCCATTAGTCTACAACATTATTGCCCCCCTCCCCTTTAATAGAATCAGGCAAATATTCTAACTTAGATACAGGTCTATAAATCTTTAGCTGATATTATTTACGAGAGGAAATTCTTAACCTTGTCTTGTATTGTTGTTGCGTCAGGACTTGTTTCATCATGTTCGTCCACGACGACATATTAATATTCATATCAGATAATACCAAGCTCAGCCAATAGAAATACCACTTTCAACATTTCCAATTGTGCGAGAAGGGTTCTAGTAAATTAGACAGTAATCTGATTTATTGCGAATTTGTCTGCCATAGCAATTATCATTATAAGCTTATAAGCCACTGTCCTAATCTTCCTTTCCTTTGTTGTCTATGCTGTTCTCAGCCTTAAACTCTCTTGCAAGAAGCAGACACTTTCAGCATAAGTAATGTCTGTTCTTTTTGCAAGTGGTCATGGGTTCAGTTCTACTCTTGGCGTAACATGGAGTGAGACTGTCTTCCTTTAGTGGTTTTTATACGCCCACAGGGAAATGTAGATGTATACTGCCATCGCCCCTGTCCGTCCGTCTGTAGGTCCGTCCATCGTCTTCAATTTCTTGTGAACAAAGTTATAATCCGATTGTTACGTTTGGTTTACATTAGTGAGGTGATGAAACCTATTTAATTTCAATAATTTCTGTTTATTAGGTCTTGAGTTATGGCCCTTGTCTCACTTTATTGAACCATGTGAACACCAAATATCACCCGATCTTTGTGAAATTTATATGCATGATTTAAATTAGTGAAACGAAGACACCTATCGAATTTCAGCAATTTCCATCAATTACTTCTAGAGTTATGGCCCTTGTTTCACTTTGTTGCAGATTCTGAACACTCTAACATCACCACAAGTTATGTGTAGATCTGTATGAAATTTAAATGCTTCATTTCAATTAGTAAAGAGAAGAATCCTATTGAATATCAGCAATTTCCGTTTATTACTTCTAGAGTTATGGCCCTTGTTTCACTTTGCACTTTCTAAAGGCTCTAACCTTTTGAAGTTATCTGCCGATCTATATGAAATGTATATGTGCCATTTAAGTTAGAAGAAAGAAGAATCCTGTTGAATTTCAGCAATTTCCGTTTATTAGGTCTAGAATCATGGCTCGTTTCACTTTATTGAACCTTGTGGACGCTCCAACATGGAAAGTTATCATCCGATCTTTGTGAAATTTATATGCTTTATTTAAATTAGTGAAACCTTGAAGCCTATTGAATTTCAGCAATTTGCAATAATTACTTCTACAGTTATGGCCCTTGTTTCACTGTGTTCAACCTTGTTAATGCTCATTGATGAAAGTTATCATCCGATATGTATTGAATTTATATGTAGGCCTATCATTTAAATTTGTGAAACAGATGTTCTATTGACTTTCAGAAATATCTGTCAATAATTTCTAGAGTTATGGCTCTTGTTTTACTTCGTGAACCTTGTGAACATTTGAATGACAAAAGTGGTCATCAGATCTGTATGAAATTTGTATGCATTATTTAAATTAGTAAAGAGAAAAAGCCTGTCAAATTTCAACAATTTCTGTAAACTACATCTAAGGTTGAGGCCCTTGTTTCAGTTTGTTGAACCTTGTGAACCCTCAAATGACAAAACGTATAATCTGATTTGTATGGAACTGTCTTGTAAACAGCCCTCAATTACCTGCAAAGGAATAAATATTTGACAACCATTGTTGACTGCTCGGACGATTTAGCTGCTGTGGGCATATGTATCATTGCCTAGCAACCTATCTTTTTTGGTTGCTCTGAGAAATGAAATGTACCACCATGTGTTAATTGCAAAAGTATCCAGATAAGTAAACATTTTTTTTTTTGCTTTAATGAAAAAAAAGGTTTTATAATAGAGAATTCTGAAACAAAATATGAAAATAAGAATAAAACATTATTAAATCTAAGGCCTGTTCATTTCCAATAAAGATGAATTAGAAAAAAATTGGTTGGAATTGTGATTCATCCGGTAACTAAAATATTAATAAGTATACTAGGAAGCTCGCTTACATTAAATGTTTCGTGTTGATGAACTATCATTGAGTCTACACCATTGGTTAAGTCAATAGTCCTATTCACTCTATATTTCAATAGAGTGATCATATTGATAGAAGGTGAAGTAAATATCTATCAGAAAGTCATTCATATAAGATAAACACTTATTTCCCTCTAGATAGACTAATGCAATATGAGTTACATGTTTCAAAGCATTATTGAACCTTGGCGCACAAAAAAAAAATGTATCAGAACAGAGTTGCTGCCCTTTGTCACTAGGTCAGTTTTTGTAATGTAAAAGATTTTTGTTCGATCGAATATGTACAGGACCAGGCAGATCAATGTTTGCTGCAGGAGATCACTTCAATTCTGCTTAGATGCTTTGCGTCGTCATTAGTAGAAGCAAAGGGTTTTTATTGATTTTATAATGGCTCCTGGATAACCAGCGATAGATTTTTCAAATCGAACGCCAAGCTCGTAAAAAAAAATCTAATTACAGACTTGATGTAATATGAGAATTTATCTTCAGCTTTTTTTTTTATCCTCGAAGCTTAAAAACCCAAGGTTGAAATAATTCTTTTTTGTAATAGATTCAAAATCCTTTGGGCTATTCAACTGAAAAATTGAATTTTACTTTTGGCTGAAAGGTTTGTTATTTGGGAATAAGGTATTTGGCAAGTTAAATTTAGTCAAATATTGTTTGAATTCCCATGTAGAGCTGTAGATGTTCAGTTGATCATCTTCAGACCTCTAACTGGGAATAATTCATTCGAAATTAGTTTCATATTTGCATTGAACAAATCTGGCTTGTTTAAATACCTCTATAGTCTGTTGGCTGTTAGTGCATGTTTGCGATCTATAAACTGAAATGTCACATGTAAAGTACAATCAATCTAGGAAATCGATTAGTGCATTCAATCTGATGGAGGTTAATATAAGGTTAGTCTTGATTGGTCAATAATTGACCAATTAAATGTGTCGGGAGTGAGATGAAATGAAAGGGTTTTTCAGTTATATGAGCTTATTAACAACAATACTTAGAAAAGGTGATTTACATCTCTCTCTTTATATCCTATCCTATCGACTTTGTTGCAATTATCAGTGAGCACAAGGAGAAAATTATTTCCTTTTACAATTTATTGCATTTTGATAGCGATTTATTATTTTTAAGCAATGTATTGAAGAAGAAGTAGGAGAACATTTCATCATTGATAAAGTCATTATGATTTTATACATGTAAAATTGATACAAATGAATGGAATGAAGTGTAATATATCGTCCTACGTTACTGTAGGTCATTTTAAGAAGAGCATACAGTTTTTATGTGGATAACCGGTACTACCTGTGGAATAGTAAAGAAGAAACTTCTGGAAATTTTTATATGGATGTGGAAATATTCCACAGTGAAAGCAACACTAGTTAGCCAATCACATCATTTAAAAATTTGTGTGCATGTCCATACCTTCACATATGATTGTTATAAATAGCAATGTGGACGGCCTGGAGGCCAAAGTAAATATTGACTTTAAATTTATACACAGTGTTTAAGGTCATGAGACAAAGAAGCCTATTGATTTTTAGCAATTTCAGATAATTACTGCCAAAGTTATCTCCTTGACTACTTTGAAAAATCTTGTGACGCTCTGAGGCCAAACTTACCATCCGATTGACTTCAGATGGATACAGAGTTTAAGATCTTGAGACAAACAAGTATTTTGATTTTCAATGAATTTTGATAACTGAACAGCTAAATCCATGATATTACATGTTTCGTATACTAAATGTTAACATGGGGCAGAACTTTATAAAAAACAAACAAATTCTAATGATTTTCTGATAATTAGTGTATTGTAAATGTTTCATTACCGAAAAAATTAAAAATATGCAACAACTCTTGTTGACTGCCCGAACAATTTAGCTGCTATGGGCGTATGTTTAGTTGCCTGGCAACCTATCTTATAATAAGGAAAAACAAATTGTTCCATATGTTAACTAACCACCCAATGAAGTTAAAAAAGATTCTTGTTAGTTTCATATTTCATCCAATTTTCTTCTTGTTTTGATTGACATTCAATGTGTATTGTCTGCGAAGTAAATAATTGTGGCTAAATTGACATATGTCGAGAAAAGGTTACATGATTTACACATCAATTACTCTCAGGTGGTGTTGTAGTAAAAGTCACTTTATTTGCTTATATATTCATATATACTGTAGAATTTTGAATGAGCAGCCACTCCTATTCAGCGACATCTCCTTGTAAGCGGTCACAATAATTCCCTGTGTAAAAATTCTATTGTTTCATCTCTTTATTCAACGGTCACTCCTCTAACGTGGCCAGCGATAACTATTTTGCTAATAAATTTAACAAAACATCGCCTATTCAACGGCTATTGTTGAATGATACCATCTTGTCGTTCTTCGTTACACCCCCGCTAATCCCGTGAGTAGTAGGGTGTTTTTACCCGATCACTGGGATTCCAGTTAATTAATTACTACTCACTACACTGAGAACTGCTAAGGAGTAACTTTGTGCACAGACACCATAGTTTTCTTCATAATCCTCGTTTTTTCTACATGTGTCTGAACATAATTAATTTTCGGACTATTACTCGGTATTACCGGTTTAAAACTGTAAAAAGGTGTGTTAATTAACATGGGTGAAAAACTGTCTGAGAGGTGGGATAATTAACGCTAGGTGCGTTTTCTGTAGAGGTGTGTTAATTAAACGACCGGTAAAAAATGAATGTCAATGTTGTGTATTGTTTAATTGGCGTGTTTTCTCGCTAGTTGCGATAACTGCACCAAAAGGAGTATAATCAAGGACCAACATGCTTTATCTGACACGTACGTGTTAAATCAAAATTTGAGAAGTAAAACTGTTTTACCGTGCGATTAATCATTCGGCCGTGTCCCGTTAAAGGTCAATCGTAAAAATTCCCTTGGGTGGCTGCTTAATGCAGATTCTACTGTACACAAGAATATAATAGTTTTTGAAAAAAAGAACTACATTATATTTTGTTGATTACTAGCACTTTTGCTTATTTTCTTTTGTTTACCTGAAGAGCTTAACAAAATAAGTGAAAGTGCTAGTAATCAACAAATAATGTAGTTCTTTTTTCAAAAACTTTCATATTTTTGTGCATTTATTATCTAAGAGTAGTAATCTTAAACTTTTCATATATTTATATATAAATACATTATTAATATCTGAAGATGCCCATAGAAGGCAGACAGCTAGCTTATATAATTTAAAGTAAAGTGGAGAATTTTTTACATGGATGTATTTTATATTTTTTATTTATTTGTGCATTTATCTACCATAAACAAAGAAGTACTTGTACTTTATCAACTTAAATATACACTTATATATTTCAGACTTACTTATAGAAACATCAAGTACATGTATACTGACTTTCTATTATCTCACATTTTATGTAGGAGTGTGTGGTTGTCAACCTTGTCTTTACTATCTCTAGATCCTCACTTTTTGACAGAACGAAGAACACAGCAGCATAAATTTTCTGAAAGTTTGCAATGAATAATATTTTTTTAAAAATTTGAAATGAATTCTTGAAAACATTATGTTTAATCTTCCAGATCATTTAACCTCACACTCACACACCCCTCCAATTAATTCTCAAAAATCTTATACAGTTCAGAGAAGACAAAAAAATATATAACAGGCTTAATCTTTCTGACTTACTGTTGAATATCAATATAGCCTTCTAAACGACCAAGAAAAGAGTTGGTTATTTCTGTCTAATAACCATCAAAAATGGGTTACCTGAGTTAGGTATACAATTTACAGTGGAACTGTGTAGTTCCATAAGCATTTGTTCCAAAAGAACTCTTTGTAGAGTTACCAAGAAGTTGAATATTTGCTAAAAACCTGATGATGAATATGTTTAAATTAACTGAAAAATAAAAGTTTAAAGAATGGAAGACTGCAGATGACTATCCTGAAGGGTTTCCGTTGATTTTATAAATAAAATCTTCCATGTGCGAAGGTGGGTTTGGTCTTTTGAAAAGAAATTGTGTAAACATAATTTAGAGAATTCAACTGGTTTTCACTGTTCAAATTAAACTTGTATGATTCACAACATAATGGTTATCAATTCCCTATTTCTATTGAAAATAAAAGCCTGTTTTTTGTCTTGGAAGAAAGATGGTTAGAATACAGAAATGTCAGTGTGAAATTTAGCAATGTCTATAATGGTAATGATAAATTGTGTAAAAAGGAAAATTGGAGACTAGGATTTCATTACACTGTTTTCATTAAGATAGATTAATCATTTAAACTTTCATTTTGCTTTTAAATCAAATGAAAAAAAAAACACTGAGTCATCAAACCGTAACTATTTGTCTTTATCAATTACCCATCATGCCTTACTCCTATAATTCTTTCTAATCTCAGGGTTTTGTGAAGGATGCTATTGCGTTGTGTGCCCAGGTGTCCCACAAAATTGCAATCCATCACCATTGTCTAATGAAACATCAGTAAAACTCCTTGGCTTAACTACCTCCAAAGGATTCGCACAGTTAAAATTAGTGCCTTGCCAGTGTTAAGTGAGAACGGTACATCATTCTTTTGAGTATTAAGGGTTGAAACCTTATTCTGGCCTCGCGTTTAATTTGAGCGTCTGTCTAATGTTTTTTGGCAATCTGAATCTGGTATCTAAGATTTGAATATCTCTTATTTCTGACTGTTAGAGTTTATTTGAGAATGGTTCCAAACACCAATTCCAATGGATTCACAGAAATAATATTTTTACTGGCATGTTAAAAGCTCAATTGTTTTTTTGCGTTTGTTATGGGTTTGACTTAACCATTGTGCAATTTTCGCCTATTTGATCAAAATTAACAGTTTTATAGAGTAAGATTTGCCATTAAGTTAAAGCTGGACAAGCTACATTTTCATTATCTAAATGCTGTTTAATCTCACCACATTTGCATGAGGAGTGTAAAACTTGGTTATTAATGATGGTGATGGTGACTTGTTAGATGTTTGGTGAGACCAGATTTGGGCTTTTACTGTAGTTTACACAACTAATTGACAACCATTATGGTGAAAATATAGTAAAATTTCTTGTGATTCATGGGATTGGGACAGACAGATTACTAGAGAGTCTTGGTGGCTGACTAATAAAATAATGTCCAACTTCAATCACCAAATTGTAAAAGATAACAAAAATTGGTGGCACTTTTTACCATTTAATTGCATCGGCAACTTAATTGTTCCTCTATTAAAGCGATTATAGAAGTTTGTGTTGATGGTTAATACACAAGATCAGCTGGATGATGGAGAAAGTAGCCTTAGACGAATGGTAATCTCGTATGTGGTCATTGTTATTGTCTAGTGGCAAGCTGGCTAGAAATTGCAGTATTAACTGGACATCAATAAGCATCTTTTCAAAATGTGCAAGACCCTCCATTAACAATTAATGATTTCATCAAGAAGAGGAAATAGGTCCAATCCATATTGTATTCATCTTGTTGTCTTCTGTCGTTTTGTCAATATTGATAGATTTTAGTTTTCGAACAATGCCATTGATTAAAATATCATAGGTTTCATCAATTTGTTTGCTTTAGTTTTGATATTGGACAAAGATAGAATCTGTAAGCAATGTAATCATGTCAGGGTTAATCTAAGTGTAATATATTTGATTAAATAGCATACTTCTGACAGGGAATTATGTAATCAAATATGAGACTAGGAAGGCTTTAACCTCCATGTAACACAATTAGATAATTTTGGGACTCTTGATTGGATTTTGTTGTTGCATAGGTTGATCGCTTTAGTCAAACTAAAAAAAAACACCCAGGGTGTTCTTACAGTGACCCCACACCATGTCACATTCAGTAATTTGATTGAACTGTCAACCTTGTTGGTGATAGACATATGATCCACACAATAATGCTTTAAAACAACTTTGTGGGCCTTAAAAAGTACACAAAATACAGGTTTTGCTTTAATAGAGTTATATATGAATGGATGTGATCTTGGATGTGGTGATGCTTTGATGAAAGGACCTTTAGCATGTAAAAGTAATTTACATAAAGGATACCAGAGGTAATGGATGTGTACAGTTTAATTTTACCTCGCTAACTTTTCCTTACAACAGTTGTTGGTATCTAGAACACAGGAAATGGACAAATAGCTTTTTGTATCTCAAACTCAATGAATATGGAAATTGGAGAGAATTTGTGATACAGAATTGAATAGGATATTTTATGGTCTGTCAATTTCAACTTCATGTTAGACCTTTTTAGAGACACATTTCTGCATCAGGTTTTGGTATGAAGAGGAATGCATCAAAGGAACCTTCTATTTAGACCAAAGTTATATTATAGATTACATTAAAGAAGTACATTTTCAGTCTTTCAAGTGCTTAAATTGCAAAATATTTGTCTACACCAGATCCAAAGAATTGATTAAAAAATCTGTTCTCTTTGCATATCAAGTAAACAAGATGGTAGCTTATTCTAAATCTGTATATTATTCGGGAGTCTACTCAGAATGTGAGACAAGTTTAATATTTAGTTTACTGCAGGTTCATTAAACAGAAATTTATTGTGGATGGCATTCTGTTGTCCTGGTGGTTAAACCAATCATTCCAATCAAATATGAAGGAAGATTCACAGCTTTATTATTAGACTTATATAACTTGACAGTGGTCATTGGCTTGACTACATTTAGACCTCCATCGTCTCCACAGGTGCCTCTAGTCTGCTTATTGCCGTCTGTCAGTTACTGGTCATGAGGGATTGGTTTGACTATCTGATACTGGACACCATGACCTTGTAACATGGTCTCTAGGGTTTGATAATAGGCAGACAGTTTGATTGTTTTAACACTACAGCAATGAGAATTTCTAATCTAATCATTCTAACAATATCTCCTCTCAAACCACTTTCAATTAGCTCAAAGTGGTGAAAATCATAATGGATGCTGTAATTGTCGCAATTGTCAGGACTATCATTTAGTTTATGTATATGGGACAGGAAGTTGGAACAGTTGAGAGTTTTTAAATTCATTAGTTGAAACATTGCAGACAGATGTAATACTGTAAAAAAAAAAAAAACCTGTTAAATTAATATTATGCTGATTGTCATTTTCCATTTTTTGGACAATTTAAAATTTTTGACAGCTCTAAAATATACTGAAATTTATTACTTAAGATTTAATTAAGAAAACATAATCTCCCTCTTGCATTCAGTCAGATTAATGCCTGTTTTGCATAGACATTCAGAAAAAAAGCATGACATGCACTTTAAAGAACCCTGGAGAATTTGAATTTGAAAACATTTATGAGATGTTAAATTGTTTTTCTCTGTATGTTATTGAAAGTGAAACAAAAAAGTACTCAAGGTCCACTGGACAAATTGAACAATTTTTTATCATAGACTGTAATTTGAAGTATATACATGAATTATTATTATTACCGGGTTTATCACTAAAATTCCTTTTGTTGCCATCTTGAAGTGAATGAAAAACAACGATTGTCTATTATCTTGCATATCACCACTGCATCTTGTAGTGTAACTAGAAACCTGTGTAATCACACTGAGGTGGTCAGCTAGGTTTCAGCTCCACAGAAGCTGGAATTTTTCAATCAGATAATAACCTCATCAAAAAGTAAACTGATGCCTGCCCAGCTTTTGAAAGATTTAACCTGTTGCATGCCAAGAATTTTTAAATCCCTTTCTGTAGAACTGATAAGGCAACCACAGATGGTTCTTTGTAGGATTCTTGTTTATTCTAGCCATCTGCCCATATCTTGACCAACATGCTCTAATCATGCGTTAAGTTTGAAAAAAAAATGGTGAAAATTTGAAATCCCTTGGAGGCTTTTGATTTCCAATTACGATCCAAGATTAAGATATGAATTTCAAATTTTCCAACTGATTAACTCATTGGAATGAAATGAAAGTGGATTAACTTGAATTCTGTTAAAAAAGGACATCAAGAGGATATTTAAAATACAGATACCTTTGACATCCAATGCCAAGAAAAAAAATTCATTAAAATATTATACGATTTAGTTTAATTCATTTGAATTGCTTAATGCTTTCATATTTTCTCACATTCAGGTTTTAAAGCAAACCAAGCGTCTGGGATAAACAAAATATTCTTCCCATTTGATAGTGTAGGGATGTAACAGGAAATGGTCATTTGTCTATGTTTATTTTTCACAGCTGGGTGTAACAGTCCCTCTTATTGGCTACTCATCCAGAAATATTTCCAGCTGAAAGCAAATTAAGATTTGCAATTAGTAACGTGATCTTGATATTCTTGTATGCTGCATTACATTTGTTTGTTGTTCTTTCAATGTGATATTTTTGAGAATGCAAAGCCAATGAAATTATCAACTGTTTTTGTATGGAAACTCAATAAGGATGACTTCCATTTTCTAATTCATAGAGTCCGGTTTCCTCCCATTGCTAAAGACCCTTACGCGAAGTATTGAAATAAAATTAAACCGTATGTTAGTCCCGAAATGACCTTGTTTGTGTCGAGTGGACGTTAAATCCCATTTCTCTTTCTCTCTCTAATTCATACAGACTCTAAATTACTGTGTCCACCATTGTGTAGAAGTTATGAATGAAGTTTTTAATGTTTGTCAACACGATTCTTCTGACATTTTGAGACTAACATATGACCATAAGCACCCACTTCACAGCACATGTAATGTTTAGCTAAATAAATCACTACAGCAGACATTGTTAGCTATGTGACTGTCACACATAAATGAGAATTGGTTTCAGGTGTTTAGAAGAAGTAAGGATACCTTGCATTATGCTTATTGGTATATGGATTGTATATTAGTACTTGGATTAGTAGTGATATTCATGTTTTATTATCAAGATATAAATATTTTTATAAGATGTGGGGTATACAACATCAATAGTATATAGTTACTCTTTTATCTTAGTACTTATAATTTATATCGCAATTCATCATGTGAGGTCCAAGCTTTTTACTTATATATAAAGAAATGTTGAGTGTTTATTTCCTGATAAAACCAATGGACGAAACTGTGAAAGTCATCAGTGGAATAAAAAAGAAAGCATCTTCACTGATCCTCACCGAGTGATAAACATTACTGGACAAATAAGACGTGTTATGCTCCTCTTCAAATAATCACATACAACCCTTTCAATTGTCCAGCAGGATGTTTCTAACATTATGTCTGTTGACCAATAATTTATAAATATAATTTGACATTTTAGTTTATAGAAATGACAGAATGACCTCTTGGTGACTTGGGACCCATTATCATCGAATTGCTGAATTGGAATGTAGCATCGTAGCTTTCATTAATTATATTGCTTTTGAAAACGTGAGCCTACACTTGGTGTCTGTATTAGCAATTTAATCTGCATTATACGATTTTGTGGATTGGCATCCTCCGAAAAAATGGTGTCTTAAGTAATTTGGCTCGAAATTCTATTACGATAACTCGTAAATTCAAATTATGTGATTCTTCCCTTTGCTTTAGAATAACTTGAGCTTTAGAATCTGACATAGCATCTGTAATTACGAGATGAATGTAGTCATTTTCTATCCACGGAACTGCTGTGTATTAATCTGGTAGTGAATACACCTATCAATCAGTATTAGCGATGGACTTAAACCCGCTTTAGTCAATTCATTACTCTTCTATCATTACTAGAATATAAAAGTAGAGAATCTCAGAGAAGACGGCATTAAAACATTACTGTGATACCAGTTATTTCTTGGATTAAATCCATAGCCTATTTTTAAAAAGCTGGTTCTAGAAATCCTGATTTCCACAGAATATTGTGTTATGTTTTAAGAAACTGTCAATACCGATCTCTTTCCTTTAGGTCAAACTATTTATTTTGTTAGTTTCAACTGCTAGCATATAGGTACAAGTAAAAAATCGGGGGAATAAAACGATTAATATATGATACTTTTTGTGATTAATAAAAAATATTTAAAAAAAACTCTTTTAGTGTGGTACTTTTTACAATTGAATTAATAACATTAGGAAAAATGATTATAAGCTCATCTTTCTCCTTTAGTCAACCATAATGTCGTCAGTTTTAACCATTTCTAGCAATATATATGTAAGTATAAAATCCACGAACTTACACTAAAAAAGTAAATATGGTGCTTTCTCGCACTTGAATCAATGATCTAAGAAGAAAGAATATCGAAAATAGTTCATTCCTTGCACCCTTAACTCTTAAATTTGTCAGTTTCCCACCAAACAAACAGTATAATGAAATTTGTCGCTAGAGTTATAAAAATCATATAGACCGCTATGTTTGATTCACGTGTCATATCTTCATGAAAATCTCAGAAATATTTCTTCCTTTATAGCATTCCAGTTCCCTAGATAATAACCACCAATAAGTGTTTTTCTCTTTCGATCAATATACAGAATACAAAAAAATGAAGACAAATGTTTGAAATAATGTTTAAAGTTACGGAAGCGAGACTGTTGGTGCGATATTAATGGTAATAGTTATAATATAGTAATCTATCCATTCACGCTCTTCTCATTAGTTTCAGAAAATGATCTAGATTTAATATCTTTACATCATACACTCACTGGTCAAAGCTTACAATAAAGGTGACGCCAATCAACCAATATAGACGAAGAGAAGAGAATGTAATTAATTCTGTCTGGGCTCATCAAACTATAGGAGAAGAAAGCAAGGAATTGTGAACAAGCACACAGTGTATCAATTAGTGATGCATGTTTCTTCCAATTGATTATTGATATTGTTGGCTAATAATTGCCTCATACATAACTCTTTCTTGATTAAACCGACATAATTCAATTGGCAAATTTATGGACATGATTACCAACTGAAGAAGAAAGGTGCCAAACAATTGCATTATTGAAATTAGTGATGTAGAAATAATAAGCTGGCAAAAGGACAGGTTTATTGTTATAGATTATCTACAATGCCATCTCTATTAATAATATTGACTAATCTAAAGTGTGGTTGAGCTTTGGACATTCACCGGTACTGGTTGGGAGTTTAATTCCATGTGACACAGATTTAATCTTACAACTATAAACTCATTTTATTTTCCTGTGGGTTTTCTACAAGTATTCCAGCTGCTAAAGGCCACTGAGCACAAGCAAGCTGTTAGTCACAAAAAGACATAGTTAAACCCCATATTCTCTATATATTGTAAGTCTGTCAACAAATACTAGTTAGGACAATAGTTTTATCTCACCATTGAATAGAATAGAAACTTTATTGCATATAAAAAACATACAAGGTTATGTGCATATACAGATGATAATAATAGAAGTATGCATTAAACAAAATGGTAACTGTTTTTCAAGATGTTTGCATTGTTCAGTTAATACAGCGACTTTTAGGAAATGTTTTCAAAACCTCAATCATAATGAAAACACATTAGTAGTCAGATGTTTAATTTCATACAAAGGATAAATTTCAGAAAATTAAATATCCCAGTTGATTGGGTGGTGTGGAGTTATGATGATGATATAATCAAGATGATTGTTGTTAACTTAGCTAACATTAGGTAGACAGATGAAAATAATTGGATTTGGGGTATGTACACCTTGTTGAGTGCCAGTGTTGATTTTATCCAATATATAATTGATTTGTGTCGTCTGCTATTGACATTGACCAGAAACCATGAAGCAATCCATCACTGACTGGGGTCTGCCCATGGACAGTCCTGATACTGTTTGATCCAACAATCTTTATAGAACCATTTCCTTTTGTCTCATACCATTCGTCAGTCTCAAAATGTAAATTAGAAAAGGAAATGACCTGTCACTATTTAAACCAGCAGTCACCATCATATAGTGGAACTATTCCAGACAGCCATTTCCTCTTGAGTGTTTTTTGCACGACTTCTGGGAATCCTACTGACTCGTCAGTTCTGAAACTTCCCTGTGGCATGTGTTTAATCAATCAAGTTTAATTTGTCACTATCAGTGCTATAATCAAATATTATATCATTATTAAATTACAAGTAGAGAGGACATGTTATAAGTCAGCACTCTTTTTATCTTCTTTTGATCCAATAAAAGCAATCATGTTCTGTTCATGTAATATACATCAGTATGATCTATGAAAATCTCGATATATATTTAATGGTGGAACCTTTCATCTGAACACACATGGAAATGTATTTTTAGGAGAAAAGAAAAATGATTTAAGTATTAATTTGTTGAAAAGAAGTGCCTGCAGCTAAGGAAAGTAAGATAAAGGCCAATGTGGCTATATAGTACGTACTTAACTGAAATAGGTGCAAACTTTACACTGCTTCTCTCCTTCATTTATCAAAATATAGATCTGCATTCCAGCTGACTGGACTATATAAAAAAAAGAAGATTAAAAGAGATTTGTATGTTGGTGGATCAAGGAAGTAGAGTTCAGTTAATGTTCTCATTTACCACAGACCAAAGGTCTAATTTCTAACTTTATTAAACAACAAGCCTGACATTTCTTAAATACCATTATTCTTTCAATACAGTACACTAGTTTATCTAAGGCTATGCACTTCCATTTTAGGTCATGTCAACAGTGCCATTGTAGGTTTAATTTTATAAATGATTCCTGCCCAATCTTATGCTGTGCCAAAATTACCAAATAGATAGTTTTTTTTAACCACAATTTCTCTCTTATAAAGCAATGGAGTCGGTAGTTGCTTAATAGAAAATCCAACGGCTGTCCATTTAATTGTACAACTAAAATCTGTTGGAAAATATTAAATCTTGCATGGATCGATCTTCCCCCCAAAAAGATATCCGCAATATTAAATTGAATAGAATTCATATTGATAAATTATTTCTGTAGAATATCAACATGCTTTGACCCCTATTAAGATATCTATATTCAGCTTTTATCAACTCCTCAAACAGAGTTTTGACATTGATCAAATAACTCATTTATCAAGGGGCAGGCAATTCAAAAGTCTACTAGTTAGAAGGGGTAACAGAAGAATTGGACATAATTACATGTAGTTTTAATTTTATAACAGTGTTTTCTCTGGACTTGATTATCTTTGATTGGCTACCTGTGGTTACAGAAAGTATTAATCACAGTTGAGGTAATTTGCTCTATGCTGGTCCTTGTTCTAATAGTTTATAATTATGGTGTGGTATGTAAGCAGTGGTTTATGGTCTTCTTTACCTGGTCTATCTGGAATCATAAAAATGTTACTTTTTATGGAGGTCCCTTTTTACCTGAATGCTTAGAATTACATGCTAGAAAGAAAGCTTGCTGTTTATTTTATTTACATACTACTGAGATAAATTTATACATTCATTGAAGTTAATATCCAATTGACTGTAAATTTATACACAGTGTTTAAGGTCATGAGGCAAAGAAGCATATTGATTGTAAGCCTTTTCCAATAATTACTGCCAGAGTTATGACCCTTGATCACTTCAAAAAGTCTTGTGGCAGTTCTCTATAGGCCACAGTAAATATCCGATTGACTTTAAATTTATACACAGTGTTTAAAGTTATGAGACGAAGAAGTCTATTGATTTTCAGCGATTTCCGATAATTACTACCAGAGTTATGGCCCCTGATCACTTCAAAAAATGTTGTGGAAGCTCAAGAGGCTAATTAGTCATTATCAGATTGATTTCAGATTGATAAACAGAGTATAAGGTCTTGAGACGAACAAGTATATTCATTGGTCGTATATTGTAGTCGCCCCCGTCCGTCCATCCGTCCGTCCGGCGTCCACAATTGCTTGTGGACGCTCTAGAGGCTAAAAATAATGTCCGATTGACTTTAAATTTACACACAATGTTTAAGGTCATAAGACGAAGAACCCTATTAATTTTCAGCGACTTCTGATAATTAGTGCCAGAGTTGTTGTCCTTGATCTCTTCAAAAAATCTTGTGGATGCTCTAGAGGCCAAAGTTGATATCCAATTCAAGTGTCATATATAATGCTGTGCACTTATGATCAAACAGTCCACAAAAAGCATCGTATGCCTTTCATCCAATTTTATAAGCCCACATGGAGATGTGGTTGTAATTGTCGTCGCCCCCTTCCATCTGTCTGCCTGCCCGTCGTCCACAATTTATTGTGAAAACTCTAGATGCTAAAGTTAATATCCGATTGACTTTAAATTTACACACAATGTTTAAGGTCATGAGACGAAGAAGACTATTAATTTTCAGCGATTTCAAATAATTACTTCCAGAGTTATCTCCCTTGTGATCACTTCAAAAAACCTTGTGACACTATAGAAACTTATTATCCGATTGACTTCAGATTGATACACAGAGTTTAAGGTGTTGAAACGAATAAGTATTTTGATTTGCAATGAATTTTGATAACTGAACAGCTAAATCCATGATGTTAAATGTTTCGTATATACTAATTGTTAGCGTGGGGCAAACGCAAAACTTTATAAAAAGCAAACAAATTTTAATGATTTTCTGATAATTACATAATGAGTTGTTACTCTTAATCAGATTTAGTGTATTACAAATGTTTCATTACCAAAAAAAGTAAAAATATGCGACAACCTTTGTTGACTGCCTGGACGATTTAGCTGCTGTGGGCATATGTTTGGTTGCCTGCCAACCTATCTTCCCATTTTATATAAATGTTAACACTGAATGTATTGAAAGCTTGTTTATTTCTTTCAATGACACTTTTTACAATATAAACATTAGTTTGGTGTTAATTTATAAAATCTGTGTATATTTGTTCTCATGGGAATTTGCCGCCTCTTCCATGCATGCTAGATATTAGTATTCTACACGTCCTAGCTAAAAATTTAATTTTTTAGAACACGGTAACATTGTCTAGTTGGGGGTGTGGCATTTTGGGTGTATCTGTCTGGCAGTGGTCATTCAGGACTCCTGTGTTGGTACTGAACAACTCCGAAGCTGTTTTATGTGGTACAGATTTCAGCTAATCCAGCCTAGCTGTTGACTTATAATTAGATAACTCTTGTCAGGGATACTCCAACACTGCAAATGTCTGATAATGACATAGGTAGCCCACCACTAGAAATGTCTGTCAGAGTGTTTTTGTGATATCTGAAGTTGTATGGTACACTGCTGTGCAAATTTCATGTGGTACACTTTTGAGCTAATCAAGACTAGTTGGGGGGGGGGGGGTCAATTTGGGTGTGGAACACCACACCCACCTACAGAAATCCGGCGGACTTACATTTTGATGATACCAGATATATATACATGCATTGATACCATAAAGGGGCAAATTGGTAAACTTTTTAGCTTGGTTAACCCCCTGAGCTCCAGCTCTAATGAATCAAGTTGGAGTTTTCTATAGTGGAGGTTGGTATTCAGCAACAACAGCGATGTTTAGTCATGTGATCAGATGAACCTGGTAGAGGTGATTAGATGTTTACGATAAACAGCTGCGCTTACTATTATTATTCAACAAAGAGATTTGATTCCCAAAACAATGTAACATGCTTTCTGTCTGTCAGGAACAATATGCTTCTTTATGTTCTAGTAAAGGTAGTATAAAAGTACTACAAATATTACCTGAAAATAACTAATTGAAATTTCTGATGGACAATAAATTTAGAATCATTGTGTCTGTGGAATGCCTTCTTCTTACAAAGCAAACATATGCTTCATTACAGTGCTAACTCTGGGTTTCATTTTTCTTCCGCCAATTTTTCATTTTAATTTATTTGCCATATATTTTTTCCGCCAAAAACAAAGAATAAATATCTTTTAGATTTTATCAGTAATTTTTATTTACATAAGTACACGCAATATATATATATTACATCACAATTTACAAAATTCATCACTGCTTTGCAGAAGCCCCTTTTTTGAAAACTTTTTCAACATCTGTGGTAACCACTTCTAGTAACATTAAATTGAACAGTGTATTTGTTTTTAATGAATATTTGTTTTATTATAATTAATATTTTGTCAAATAAACACTCTTTCACAGTCTGTGGTTGTCACAGGAATTGTGAGTCCTAAAATTCAAAAGGTAATATCTCAGTTCAGAGTGGAACAATTTGACTGAAATTTTCAGCATATTCTATTTATGTTATATATTTTTTAACTATTATAGTCAGTTCTTTACCAAACCTTCCATAATGCCCCTTTAAGATTTTTATGTTTTTTCGAAATTTTTCTCCGTTGCGAACTTTTGAGGCAGCCTAGTACATGCAGGCTTCACATCGTTTCAACATACAAGGATGTAATTTTATTAGATGGACAATTTGATGATAACTGACTTTCGTCCGTTCATTCGTTTCTGGAGTTTAACGTCAACTTTCACATAAACTGTAACAACAAACCTGGCTTCATTTATAACGATATGGGCAACAGAAGTAACAAAAAGATAAAACAGACGTCATAATCCAATAATCCCAAACAAATCGTACGAGTATTATTCTAGTGTCCGCCATTTTGAATACCGTATATAGATACCGTCAAAAAAGCCAGCGATTCGTATTTGGAGACAAATAATTAAATCTTTTATCTCTTAATTAGTTTATTACTACTCTTACCGTAAATACTAATCAACACTAATCCGAGATTGATCAAGAGACAAAGGATTGGTGCCTAATTGATTGATGACTGACTCAGCCAAGCGTGCACGGTTGGAAATCAAATGAAAGCTTTTTGGCAAGAAATATTTTATAGCCAGGGTTAAAAAAAGAATAGCCATACAGGAAAAAAATATCGCCAAAAATTTCGCCAGATTGAATATTTTATCGCCAAAATTATATTTTTATCGCAATTGGCGGAAATGGCGATCGACAGCGTGAGCGCTGCTTCATTAAGTAACTGACTTTAATGAAAACAAATTCTGTAATTGAAAGTGGACCTTCTAATTCAAAAATTCAATTTAAAAATAGTACCAGGTGTTTTGAAAATGATGAGCATACCCTGCTTCATAGCTAATTGTTTTCAATTCAGCATAGACAAATTAGCACTAGAGGAGCATTCTGTGTTAGGACACTGAACTAGAATTTTCTGAGCTTGAATCATGATATGGGGCAAAAAGAAACTTTGGGATACTTTCAAGTCTGGATCCCACTTGCCATGTCTGAAGCCTTCCGAAAGGAATATCGAGGGCATGATCTGTCATTTTAATGGGACAAAAAAACCAGGCCCATTATACAAATTGGCATTGCATGTAAAAGATTCATTGGCTGTTGGAATTAGAAGAATTCTGTTGACAAGACTTGAAATTCCTGTAAGTACACAAAAGTGGTGCGAGGTTAAGACATCTTAAAATATTGGGTGTAATTTGTTATTGATAGATTGTACTTATTAGTTCATCACCATAGATCTGATATAGATGACACTTTTATAAATAATTTGTATTACCGACTTGCTGGGTGTAAATCAATGTCCAATTTGTATATGTCTTTCTACCACACATGGTAATCTAGATGACACCTGTTTTAAGTGCACTATAAATAAAACAGACTTTATGATTATCTGTAGATATAAATCAGTTTATATCTGGTCCCATCATTACCTACATGCTTAACTTGATTCATTTCTTAATAAGATAAGGAATCCCACAGCAGTGCTACTGTTACTGTATATCCCTATATTGAGTTATAGGAGATACACCATTACTGGTGCTTATTAATGATGTAATAGATATTGAACTTTTCATCTACAGATTGTGTCCAGTATATAGTTACATATATAGATAAAATCCTAGAGACATTTATACAAATTCGGTAGTTTGTATACTATTCCAATATTGTTTCCACATCGGGAAATGCAGTGATATAGGATTATATTATGTGACAATCTTCCCTCCCAGACTGCAAAAGAAATAACTTTTAGTCATGCAACATGCTTGGGAGGAAGGGGAGGGGAGAAATACAGTAAATTAGAAGCACAAGGGGGGGGGGGCATTTGTCATAGATGCTGATTCTCGAGCCCTCTCTTCTATTTGAAAACAAATTTCTTTTCCATCATGTATGGTGAGGTTTCAATACCAAATATTTTTAAAACATTAAAAAGATCTATTGATAGGAATTTGAACAAGTGTGGATGAATGGAGGCACCACTGTCATATTAGAACTATACCTATGTCTTTAATAGAAACTTCAATATTACTTTGAAATTTACCATGCTATGCCATTCATAAAAAGGTTAAACGCTTTTCCAGTCCATTAGTGTATAATAGAAAAAACACAGTGTTTTTATCTTTATGATGAAATGATTTTCAAACATATTTTAAAGTCATGTTTGTCAAATGAGATAAAGACACTGCTGATGTATTGAAGATTCAAGATATTAGTTCCTGATAATATCATTCAACATATATTAAAATTTATCTGAGAAATGCCAAAAGAAGCCATTTTAAGCATCTGTCATAAAAGTGTAATTATGTCTACAAGAAAAAAAGAGTAAGTTCCACTATCTTTGCCATTCTTGTTTATAACTAGCAACAAAAAAAAGAAGATAAAAATAATTCTATTTTACTAGGGGAAGATATTCATAGTTGGTAAATTTGGCTTACTTTATATTTTTTAATCTCCATCGATCTAAAAATATAAAAAAAACACCCTACGTATCACTGTCTAAAACACATAGCATGAAAAAAAAAATGAATTTGATTATTGTATGATAAATAGGAGTAAATCTTTTATCAAATTTAATCCAGAATATACATAGGTGCCTGATAAATATATAAAATCCAAGGTGTTTGTTTTATTTTTTAAAAAGAAAATCTTCATATTTTATGTTCAGTAAAAAAGATTGTATTTTGTATTTTCGAATTTTTCTGAATCACCTTATCTGGTTATTGATAGCTTGCTCTTGTTCTGAGAATTGCATTTTGGTACAACATAATTATAAATACTTGATCTAGTACTATAATGCAGATGAGAATCCCTGACCAAGCGAAAATTGGTTTTCATGTACACCGGAGACACATTATGAAAGATTTTGTGTACATGGTTCAATTTCAGTTGTCTGACTCTATTTTCAAGATTTAAACTATTTAGATCTTTATACAGATTTGGGGTAATTGAATCTCTGGGACCTAAGCCATGTATGAATCGGATAACTTTGTTGTGAATAATTTGCAGTTTGTTCTTCCATTTCTTGTTTAAGCCAGAAAACCAAGCTGAACATGCATGATCTAAGTGGCATTGTATAAGGGTATTTGTTAATAATTTCCTAGTATACTTTGTTAGAGACTTGTTATATCTAAATAAGAATTTCAATCTGGTAATGTTTACATTGCAGGGTTTCAGTCTTGGTAATGCATATGTGTAGGTCACCAAGAATAACAGTTTCATAGTCTGCTTTAAGATTTGAAAGGAGTTCTTTGAAAGAAGTTAGGAAATGATTATGATTTGGAGGTCTGTACACAACACCCACTAGAAGAGGTTTGGATTTCGGCAACAAGAGATCAATAAACACAGATTCTTCATTAGTGTCACCTAGGTCGGTTCTATTAGTTGAAGCAAGGTCAGATCGGACATTTAAACACACACCACCGCCATGACGGTTTCTGTCCTTTCTAATGATGTTGTAATTCTGGATGTAAATTTCTTCATTTGTAATACTATCATCTAACCAAGTTTCACTAACACCTATGACCGCTGCATTAGCTTTCGAAGCAATGAGTCGGAGTTCAGAGAGTTTAGGTAGGAGTGAGCGTGCATTTAAATGTATAAACTACAAACCTTTCTTAGGTAAATCATTGAAGACAGAATGTTCACTCTTTACATCACTACAGGCAGGTCTGGAATTAACTTCTGAAACTGCTGAATTCCAAAAAGGCATAGCTTTTAGTGTGCATAAATTACAAGAGGGGGAGTCATTACTGCATTGACATGATGAAGATAATTGGAGTGTCCCTTTAATTGCAAGTTTACTTGGCTTGATAGCGTTACCGGTACTGAGAGTTTTATCTTGAAAGGGGCCGGGATTTTGCTGAATATCACCACATAGGAGGATGAAACATGTTATTATGGTCCAGTATTGAAAAGAAAGTTTCTTTAATTCTGAATTTGATTTGTAAAGTTTTCTACCTTGCAACCATAGTGTGAATGTAAACAAACGGCCGCCATTGTGGCTCTGCTCAGGCTGGTTTACCGATGAAAAATGAGAGTTAATGAAGTTACCAGACTTAAAACCACAAAAACTGAAGTCCATCCAATTCCCTGCACACCTCCCTGCATCTCCACAATGCCCATAGCGCACACACACTAAACTATTAGTGAAAAATGATGAAATGATGATGAATGAAATGAAGCTGCCTCCTCCCATGACTCTGACCTTCACCTGTACATTCTATGCTAAAATGATAAAAACGTATAATAATGTGTAAAAAAAAAGTGGATGTGAAATGGAATAAAGTATTGAATTGAACTGTCTTTTAGTGAACTGTTTTAATCCTCTGTAGACCCTTAAACATACACTATGCAAGAGCAAAATCTGTCTATTGTAGGTCTTTCTTTAGGCCTGAAATGTTATAAAAACTATAAATTAGACATTAATTAACTTATTCAGACCATAATCAGCTCTCGATGTCAAGGCTAGCTAGCCTGCGATGTTTGTTTGATTGTAGTCCAAATAATAGGGGTGGGTATTGCCAAAAAAATCGTATTGCGATACGATTTGTTGTATTGCAATACATATTGTAATATATTGTGAAAGTGTTAACTCCAGATTTATTGCAAAAAGAAAGCCTTAAATGTATCTCATAGCAACACTGAAACGTGAAGGTCTTTGAACATGCAATTCCTCTGTTGTACAACTAGTCAACTACAAAAACAAGATATCCACAAAACCCATATGTTTATTTCTTTCTTTCAACAATAAGTAGTCTTTGAAAAAATGTCCAATGTGACACTGGGAGTGACAGACTGATAGTACAACAGTACATTGCAGAATAATATTGTGCTTGCTTTAAATTTATACACAGTGTTTAAGGTCATGAGTAGGGCTGGCAATCGATACTGTTTCAAGTATCGATTATCGCCGACCATCTGCCGATCAATTATCGATAATATCGGCAAATTATTTTGACTTACAATTGGTTTGAAAGCAATCATAATTTGTACACGAATAACGAATTATATGCGAGTTTATGTTGTGACATCATTCTGTATCCCAAACATGAAGAATTTTTTTATTTATTTGACAAGAAAATAAAAGCATTCCATAGCAAAATGAAGGTATAAAAAGAAACTCGATCAACTTCGTTGGGAAGACAAAACCGCCATCGCTCGCCATGGTTTTGTCGCTTATGACCTGAATAATAATTAGTAAAACATAGTTATTTCCCTTTGAAAACATCAAACAAATTCTTCATCCATCATGTTCGCCGTAACAGTTTATTTCTTGCAGTGATTTCTCATGCAGCATAGACCTGGTCGCTCTGTGATCCATATCTTGTAATATTCCAGAAATGAAGAGTTTAAATATGGAGCACAACTGAGTGTTACGTGAAACCATTGGCTCTCATCATGACATAAGCGGTCAACAATTCTCACCGGTGGCGCCTCGCATAGCGTGAAAAAACAAAACGTGTGTGTTTTATTATGACTATGCTCTTTATTTACAGTTCTATGCCCAAACACACGTTGCAACAAATACCATGATAAGGATTATTTATATAGACTTCTTCTTACAAGAGAAGTACCTATAAATGCGCGATAACCGATATTTTAAAACTGTATCGATAATTGATTTTCAAAACACTTACCGACGATTATCGGCAATATTGATATTTTCTGCCAGCCATAGTCATGAGACGAAGAAGCCTATTGATTTTCAGCGATCTCTGATAATTATTGCCAGAGTTATGGCCCTTGATCACATTAAAAAATCCTGTGGACACTCTAGAGGCCAAAGTTAATATCCGATTGACTTTAAATTTACACACACTGTTTAAGGTCATGAGACGAAGAAGCCTACTGATTTTCTGCGATTTCAAATAATTACTTCCAGAGTTATCTCCCTTGATCACTTCAAAAAACCTTGTGACGCTATAGATGCCAAACTTATCATCCGATTGACTTCAGATTGATACACAGAGTTTAAGGTGTTGAAACGAACAAGTATTTTGATTTTCAATGAATTTTGATAACTGAACAGCTAAATCCATGATGTTAAATGTTTCCTATACTAATTGTTAGCGTGAGGTAAAACTTTATAAAAAGCAAACAAATTCTAATGATTTTCAGATAATTACATAATGAGTTGTTACTCTTAATCAGATTTTAGTGTATTACAAATGTTTCATTACCAAAAAAAGTAAAAATATGTGACAACCCATGTTGACTGCTGGACGATTTAGCTGCTGTGGGCGTATGTTTCGTTGCCTGGCAACCTATCTTTATCTATTATAGTGAGAACTACCAACTCATTAACTAACCTCCCATAATGTATCTTTAATTAATTCAACTAATCCCCATTGTTGCATATCGTTAATTGTTAATTAATCCGTTAACAAAGGAACTGGCATAGTGGGAACACATAAGTATGACAAAGTCCAGTTCAGATTGTTAATGAAGTTGTTGTGATAAGCTCTACAACCTATAATGAGTTCTGACACCCCACAGACTATCATTGTCAGTATTTGTATCATAGACCAGCCCTTGTCCTAACCACTCATCATAAGTTCATTAAGTTCAGTATCCTGTGGTTTAACACTAACCTGTACTGACCACTCCATTTATCATATGTATACCACTGAAGATATCAAAAACTTTCAGGTGGTCATGGTATAATTTATGAGTTTCTTGGTCACTGGAAACCCCATAATTTACAATACTTCATAGAGTTCAGGTGTAGAAACCCCTCATGGATGTAGATAGTTTGTTCAGGAAATTGCAGTTGTTGAAAAAAAAAACCTGTATCATTTACCATAAATTCATAATGCATTTATTATAATGTCTGTGGTTGAGTGGCCAGAGGAACTAGTGTATCCAGAATGTCCTCGGTTAGGTTAGAATCCCAATGTGGAGTAGCACCTGTGTGCACATTGGCATGCACATAAAAAAAAGCCTTGAGAGTTTGAATTTAAAGAAGAATATTTGGACAAAACACCTCCCTAACAGAAAAACAAGTGATCATGGAAAAAATTAGCCATATGTTAGTCCCATAATGCCTGAAGTATTGTATTGACAAGATGTTAAACTCTTTAAATTAAATAGTAAGCAGAAATTGACATTTGATCAGCCTTTCTAGAACACTTTATTGCATAAAAATCCTTGCAAGGTTATGTGCATATGCAAATAAAAATAGTAGAAATACATATGAAACAACAAAGGATAGATACATGGACATAAATATACAAAGACACACAACTTCATAAAGACACGAACAAATTTTATACAAAAGCTCCCAAACATTTTAAAGTTTCTACAATTTTATTCATCATCAGTATTTTAAATTTTTGTAAATCATTCAGTTTATAAGGATTTGGTTCACGAAAAAAGATTAATCTGAAAAGTTCTTATTTTTGTCGTCATGTCTTTTGCAATTTGTTATCAAATGAATTTCATCTTCTTCCTCCTGACATATATTACACAAATGATCGTTTACGTCTAATTTTAAATATCTTCCTGTTTCAATTTCAATTTATGTGCTCTCATTCCTATTGTTTAAAGTCTGCTTCCACCGAAGGTGATACCGCAGACAAGAACACTTGGTAGCACTCGATTCCATTTATGGTTCCCGGACAGTTGACCACCTTGTGTTTAAATGGATATTGGAGAACTGGCAATGGTCTGTTAAATATGAAATATTTTCATGATTAGAAATCAAACATTTGGTTGAAGGTGTATATTATTTTCTAACCCTAACCCACTACGGAAAAACCTAACCCTAACCCCCACACACTGGATCAGGCTCCGGGTTACCTATTTAGGGTGTTTTCCCTTATTTAGTGTGTTTTCTGGTATTTAGTGTTTTTCCGGTAGTTTTCCGGTGTTTCCAGTGTTTTCCGTATATATTGTTGTCGCTATGGACCAAGGTCTCTTAGGAGGGCATCATGTTACAGTAAGTGATCGTATTTATTAATTTATGAAGGTTTTAGATATTATCTCTGTTATTTATTGAATTGATTTATTGTATACAGTAATTGTTTTTGTAAATGTTGGGGATGATTAGATCTAATTTACATTATTGTAAGGACCAGATATTGAACTCTTCCATCAAGAATGAAATATAACTTTGGTCGCCATCGCAAAAATTGTTTCATTGTCATCAAATTGAAAATGGTGACTTGATTAGATGATTGTTTATTGATGAGCTTTGAGCGTCTTATATATAGATATGTAATTTGTTTTAAAACAATATTTTTATTCAGGTTGTATTTATTTATTTACAGATGGAGATGTATATTATATATGTAGTTTTTTTTTTGTATGGTAACCAATTATGTTCTGTTTTGCATCAGTAAATATGTGATTTCTACTTCGTGGTTGCCAATGGTATTATAACTAATACAATGAAGAACTATGCACATGAAGTCTAGGCATATTGGAATTAAACATTAATAATAATTGATGTGCACTACATGGAATTTATACAGCAGATCAAAACAATTGAGGAAATGGGTATCTTGGGTGTAGTGCCTTTAATTTAAAGGCTTTGATATTTTCTATTTATTGGGTATATATATCTAGTGATATGATAGTAGGTTAGACAGTGAGAACACTTTTTTATCTCTGAAAAACCTTAGAAATCATGCAGGTGCACTATTCAGTCTTTCGTACTCCTTCAATTAATTTTGATAATTATGGGAACGATGAATATTTCACACGTGTTGACAAAAAAAATTGTGGTTGAATTATAAAAAGTACCATGTGAATGAATGTTTGTGCAATTTTCTGTTATCTGTAAAAAATTCAATAAAATTAAATGGAAATTATTATGCAATCAACATTTTGAAATCATTATTAATTTTTGGAATAATGATAGAAGCATTTTGAAATCAAAAAGTGAAGTGTTTTTTTTTTTCTGAATGAGGTGTGAACACAATTGCTTTAATCCAAGGCGTGGAATTGAATAAATAGTTTAATGAATAAACCCAATTTTATACACGGCGAGGTCTATAAATTTGATTTTTATACGCCCACATTGAAATGTGGTCGTATATTGTTGTCGCCTCCCTCCGGCGGTCCGGCGGTCGGTCCGGCATCCACAATTGCTTGTGGACGCTCTAGAGGCTAAAGTTAATATCCGATTGACTTTAAATATATACACAGTGGTCATGAGACGAAGAAGCCTCTTGTTTTTCAGCGATTTCCGATAATAACTACCAGAGTTATGGCCCTTGATCACTTCAAAAAATCTTGTGGATGCTCTAGAGGCCAAAGTTAATATCCGATTGGCTTTAAATTTATACACAGTGTTTAAGGTCATAAGACTAAGAAGCCTATTGATTTTCAGCGATTTCCGATAATTAGTGCCAGAGTTATGGCCCCAGGTCACTTAAAAAAATCTTGTGGACGCTCTAAAGGCCAAAGTTAATATCCGATTGACTTTAAATTTATACACAGTGTTTAAGGTCATAAGACGAAGAAGCCTATTGATTTTTAGCGATTTCCGATAATTAGTGCCGGAGTTATGGCCCTTGATCACTTCAAAAAATCCTGTGGACGCTCTAGAGGCCAAAGTTGATACCCGATTGACTTTAAATACACACACACTGTTTTAAGGTCATGAGACGAAGAAGCCTATTGATTTTGAGTGATTTCAAATAATTACTTCCAGAGTTGAAACAAACAAGTATTTTGATTTTCAATTAATTTTGATAACTGAACAGCTAAATCCATGATATTAAATGTTTCCTATACTAATTGTTAGCGTGGGGCAAAACTTTTATAAAAAGCAAACAAATTCTAATGATTTTCAGATAATTACATAATGAGTTGTTACTCTTAATCAGATTTTAGTGTATTACAAATGTTTCATTACCCAAAAAAGTAAAAATAAAAAATATGCAACACACCCTTGTTGACTGCGTGGACGATTTAGCTGCTGTGGGCGTATGTTTCGTTGCCTGGCAACCTATCTTTTAAAATTGGAGTGATCAGTTATTTGGTCGAAGGGTGGATTAATGAGCTCTGTAGGCCCCCACTTAGCCTGTGCTACAATATCAGATTCATTTTAATTGTCCCTACCATCTGTCTGTCACACTTTTTGTGACACAATAACTCTGCTTTTTATTGATAGAGAGTGTTCAAACTTTATGTTGGTGTCTATCTTTTTATTGAGATAGAATGTTCAAACTTTATGTTGGTGTCTGTTAGGTGAATGGCTTGATAGATTTTGTGTGTGTGTGTGTGTGAAGTAGCTTTATTTTACGTCCGCTTCCACGGAAGTGATATCGCAGACAATAACGTGTTATACTTTTTTTTTTTTATTTCTTTTGACGACTACGTTCCTATGATTTCATAGATACCTGGTGTTGATGGGCACCTAGCTTCTCTTCCTCCATGCCTGATATTTTTGGGTTCTGGATAGACGAATATGTTATCGTTTTAGATTTCAATGATGCCTGGTGTTGACGATATTGATGGAGATCTAGCTTCTCCTTCTCTTCTTCTTTTAAATGCTGGTGCTTGGCATGGAGGAGACTGGTTTACTGGTTTACTGCTTGGGACTGTTGGTTGCTTGCTTTCTAGGACTGTTTTCTTTACTGTGGGCTGTGCTGGTGGGACTGTCGGATTTACTGTTGTCTTTACTGTGGGTGGAACTGCCGGGTTTACTGTTGAAACTGGTTGCTTTTTCTTTTCTTTTTCTGGGGCGCGTGAGTGACCAAACTTCTCACATCTGAAGCATGGAGAAGGTTGGCCTGGCGTGACTACTCTGACTTTTGCATCTCCGTAGTGTGCCTTTAGGACGATTAGTTGGGGTATGTCTTTTAGTTTCTTATTTGGTACTTCCAGTTTTACTTCTCGGATTCTTTTGTGGACATTGGTCATAGGCAGCCGGAGGTCTTTGAAGGATCTTACATAGCTGATGTCTGTCATGATTTCGATGAAGTAGTTATCGGAGTAAGAGACTGGAAAGTCGTAAACTGTGAGGGTGAGGACTTTGGCGAAGCGTTTGTGGAAACGTTAAGTTATCCCCATGTGGGTGTGTTGCTCTGTCTTGAGGATTTTGGTCTTTATTTCTTTCATTCTTACGTGCACATGCCACTCGTCCTCGTCCGAGCAAGTCAATCAGACACTTCAAGATTCCCCTGTCGGTCAATTTTTCCGTGCTGCTGACTGCTACGTGGTACAATACTCAGTTGGTCTCTTCTTCTGGTACTAAATACGTTTTTACTATCGGGTACATGGTGACTTGAAGACTGGATAACTGTATAACTGGAAGACTAAAGACTGGATAACTGGAAGACTGGATCACTGGAGCAGCAGATGTTAACAGGGCGAACGCTAATTAACAACTGAGTGAGTGAGTGAGTGAAGAGATAAAGTTTACTCATGCACATTTTTCACCAAGGCTAAGACGAGATAAACAATTTTTAAAATTGGTTGAGACAACTTTGGTTCTAATTGGTCAATACCTTGACTAGGTTTGATGATGAGAATTTTTTTGCTTAGGCTAAGCCATTTAATTGGTCAAAACTTTGGAACATAACAACTCTGCTTTTAATTGAAGAGGAATGTTTAAAGTTGATGTAGATCTTTATTAGGTGAATGTCTTGACTGAGTTTAATGATTAACACTTTCCGCTAAAGCTAAGCAGGGTTAAGCAATTTCACAGTCTGATTGCCTGTTACTTTTGACAAAGGTAAATGTGCAATTAATTAGTATGTATCATTTTGGGACTTTAGCCTCACTGTTGGCTTGTTTGATCTAACTTGAAACTGGAAGAATATGGTTGTTTATGTTTTGTGGGTTGTTTTGGTCAGATCACACCTCACCTAACCTTATTTACATGTACCTGTCGGTCAAGTTACAGTTTAACAAACCAAAAGTCAACAATGTTTGTCAGGTTAGTCAATACAGGCATGACAATCCACTGGTTCACATGTATTTAATCGTGTTGTTTTGTTGACAAGACCAGATAGTCAATGGCAGTTAATATCTCCTTCAATATTTGCTTTAGTCATTCAGTCTAAATGAGATTATTTTATAATTGAGACAGTTGTAGAAATTGGTTAACCAATTATCATATGCATTCATACCTTGCTATAATTATACGATTTGCAACGACATATTCAAGTGTCATATATAATGCTGTGCACTTATGATAAAACAGTCCACAAAAAGCATTGTATGCCTTTGATCCAATTTTATAAGCCCACATGGAAATGTGGTTGTAATTGTCATCGCCCCCTTCCATATGATAATTACTGCCAGAGTAATGACCCTTGATCACCTTGAAAGATCTTGTGGACGCTTTAGATGCTAAAGTTAATATCTGCTTGACTTTAGATTTATACACAGTGTTTAAGGTCATGAGACAGAGAATCCTGTTGATTTTCAGCAATATCCAATAATTGATGCCAAAGTTATGGCCCTTGATCTTGTGGATGCTCTAGAGCCGCGTTTCTCAACCTGGGGTGAATTCACCCCCAAGGGGGGAATGGCTCGCGTCCAGGGGGTGAATGACCACACTCCCAGTAACTTCAAAAATGGTCATATAAAGGTTGTGCAGTTGAGATTAGAACTCTCAAACACTGTCCCGAGAATAAAAAAAATTGTTTGTGACAATCACCAGGAGCAAATTTCGCACTAAATTGGAAACAACGTATTTTCATTAAAATATAAATTTGGTGATTATTGAATCGTATTCATTCCATATTCAATGTCAATGTTGTCAGAGGGTGCAGGCCCGTGCAAGGATCCGCGGTTCGTGTCGAATGGCTTCTATAGAAAAAGGCCATCTTCATGTTCCTCTAAAACGCCTGGAAGAGTGCCTGAAATGGCTGGAAATCACGTTTCCAATTTCTAAAAATTTCCTAGGGGGGAGACACACCCCTCCCCACCCCGCAGACCCTCCTCGACGGGCTTCGCGCCTGGAAGAGTGTCTGAAATGGCCGGAAATCAAGTTTCCGGGCTCCAATTTCTAAACTTTTCCTAGGGGGGAGAACCCCCGACCCTCAACGACAGGCTTCGCGCCTACGGCGCTCGCGGTGACTAGCTTTACCGGCCACGGCTCCGCGGTCAGTAACTTCCTCAAAACTCTGGGGGTAAATGGGTCGGTTGAGAATTCATTTAGGGGTGAGCGGTGAGAAAAGGTTGAGAAACGTGGCTCTAGAGGCTTAAGTTAATATCCGATAGAATTTAAATTTATATACAGTGTTTAAGGTCATAAGGCAAAGCAGCCTATTGAGTTATGGCCCTTGATCACTTTGAAAAATCTTGTGACGCTCTGGAGGCCAAACTTATCATCCAATTGACTTCAGATTGATACACAGTTTTTAAGGTCTTGAGACAAACAAGTATATTGATTTTCACTGAATTTTGATAACTGAACCGCTAAATCCATGATATTAAATGTTTCGTATACTTAACTGATAATTACTTTATGAGTTGTTTCTCTTAATTAGATTTTAGTGTATTATAAAGGTTTCATTACCGAAAAAAGTGAAAATATGTGACAACTCTTGTTGACTGTCCGGACGACTTAGCTGCTGTGGGCGTATATGTTTCGTTGCCTGGCAACCTAGCTTTTTGATTATAATTTTCAACGAATAAATGTACAATACAGGGAGAATTAAAAGGTTCAGGAAGCAGCACAATGTGAATGCAATGAGTCATTGTTGTATGCTAGAGATAGGCTGCTTCACAGACACAAGAAGAGGGGTTGGATGGCCGAATGGTTAGCGTGCATGCGCTGTATCATACGGCCTGCCATTGAGTCAATTGCCATGGTTTCGAATCCCCGGTTGTACGTGGCAAGGAGTAGGGTCGCCTGTCCAGCCTTGTGGGTTTTCTCTGTGTACTCCGGTTTCCTCCCACGGCTAAAGACCCCTACGCGCAAGCAAATTATTGAAATTAAATTAAACCATATGTTAGTCCCGAAATGACCTAGTTTGTGTCAAGTGGATGCTAAACTCCATTTCTCTCTCTCACAGACACAACATTTCTGCACCATCTTTAATCCATTTCATCTGCTTACACAAATCTTAATCCAGATACAAACCTATTTGGTTCAAGTAATTTTAATGTGAACGCTACCCTAATGGGATATGTGAATTGCTAAACCACATTCTTTAATAAAAAAAACCCACTGTAACATTTGTAGCTTTGTTACAAATACATTGATGGAATCATTTTTTGTTGTTCATGAATTGGAACTGTAAGTAGACAAATTACGTGTTTACAAAATGAAAGTTTTCCTTTATACATGTATGTCTGTAAAAAAAACTATTCTCTTTGGTCTGTTCATTTATTTGGTCTCTGTTGTTATAAATTGTTGAAATTACTTTATTGCATCAGAGAATTTGATATATATATACGCATTGGACTGAAAGGTGAGAACATGGTTATGCTGTATAAGTATGGTTTTTCCGTGTCTATTAAAATATTGTATCTGTTGAGCCCAATTGCTTAAAATCAAATTTTTATTATTTCTAGAAATTTAATGATGTATGAAGCAAGTTTTAATTTATAGAAATGACATTGAACTGTTATTTTGAGAAAATTTTATTAATTATGAATAAATTTGTAAGTAATAGCAATTTTTATACGCCCACATGGATTATGGCCCCTGATTGTACGAAATATCATGTTTTTAGCTTGTGGACCCTATAGAGGTCACAATTTTGAACCGATTGTGATGAAACTTGACATGCATGTTTATAACCCCAAAATCTTGGTTCCTTTCGATATTTGCGGCCATCGTAACTTCCTGAATTATGGCCCCTGATTGTCCGAAAAATCGCCCTTTTTAGCTTGTGGTCCCTCTGGAGGTCAAAATTATTATCCGATTTAAAAAACCGTTCGATTATATCACCGTTAAATGGTAATGAAGGTTGAGTTCAAATTTCGTGAAAATCGGACCAAAATTGACAAACAAAATGGCCGCCGTTTGTACACGAATAGTGTGAAAATATGTTATATCAAGGTTGTGGACCCTATAGAGGTCACAATTTTGAACCGATTTTGATGAAACTTGACATGTATGTTTATAACCCAAAGATCTTGGTTCCTTTCGATATTTGCACCCATCGGATCGTAACTTCCTGAATTATGGCCCCTGATTGTCCGAAAAATCGCCCTTTTTAGCTTGTGGTCCCTCTGGAGGTCAAAATTATTATCCGATTTAAAAAACCGTTCGATTATATCACCGTTAAATGGTAATGAAGGTTGAGTTCAAATTTCGTGAAAATCGGACCAAAATTGACAAACAAAATGGCCACCGTTTGTACGCGAATAGTGTGAAAATATGTTATATCAAGGTTGTGGACCCTATAGAGGTCACAATTTTGAACCGATTTTGATGAAACTTGACATGTATGTTTATAACCCAAAGATCTTGGTTCCTTTCGATATTTGCACCCATCGGATCGTAACTTCCTGAATTATCGCCCCTGATTGTCCGAAAAATTGCCCTTTTTATTCGCCCACATAGAAATGTGGACGTATATTGCCGTCGCCCCCGTCGGTCTGTCTGTCGGTCGGTCGGTCCGTCCGTCCGTCCGTCCGTCCATTGTCCACAATTTCTTGTGAACGCACTAGAGGCCAGGGTTAATATCCTATTGACTTTAAATTTATACACAGTGTTTAAGGTCATGAGACGAAGAAGCCTATTGATTTTCAGCAATATCCGATAATTACTGCCAGAGTTATGACCCTTGATTCCTTTGAAAAATCTTGTGAATGCTCGAGAGGCTAAAGTTAATATCCGATTGACTTAAAATTTATACATAGTGTTTAAGGTCATAAGACGAAGAAGCCTATTGATTTTCACGGATTTCCGATAATTAGTGCCAGAGTTATGGCCCTTGATCACTTCAAAAAATCTTGTGGATGCTCTAGAGGACAAAGATGATGTCCGATTGACTTCAAATTTATACACAGTGTTTAAGGTCATGAGACGAAGAAGCCTATTGATTTTCAGCGATTTCTGATAATTAGTGCCAGAGTTGTGTCCCTTGATCACTTCAAAAATTCTTGTGGATGCTCTAGAGGCCAAAGTTAATATCTGATTGACTTTAAATTTATACACAGTGTTTAAGGTCATGAGACGAAGATGCCTATTGATTTTCAGCGATCTCTGATAATTATTGCCAGAGTTATGGCCCTTGATCACATCAAAAAATCCTGTGGACGCTCTAGAGGCCAAAGTTAATATCTGATTGACTTTAAATTTACACACACTGTTTAAGGTCATGAGACAAAGAAGCCTACTGATTTTCAGCGATTTCAAATAATTACTTCCAGAGTTATCTCCCTTGATCACTTCAAAAAACCTTGGGGATGCTCGATTCACAGTTCCGAAATTAAATTCCAAAACTGGTGTCAATCGAGTGAAAAGTAGAATTTCGGAGTACAGCGCATGAGTCGACTGTATAAAATATATCTCAACCAATCATGACAGCTGAAACATATTTTTTACCTAGGAATACATCATGATTCTGTTCACTCCACCTCAGCTGTCGGGACTGACAGAACTGTGTCAGGACTGAATTCCGCGCCACTCGATTGTAATTCTGCCGATTCCGGACGTTCTGGACTGTGAATCGAGCATCGCCCTTGTGACGCTATAGATGCCAAACTTATCATCCGATTGACTTCAGATTGATACACAGAGTTTAAGGTGTTGAAACGAACAAGTATTTTGATTTTTAATGAATTTTGATAACTGAACAGGTAAATCCATGATGTTAAATGTTTCCTATACTAATTGTTAGCGTGGGGCAAAACTTTATAAAAAGCAAACAAATTCTAATGATTTTCAGATAATTACAAAATGAGTTGTTACTCTTAATCAGATTTTAGTGTATAACAAATGTTTCATTCCCAAAAAAAGTAAAAATATGCGACAACCCTTGTTGACTGCCCGGACGATTTATCTGCTGTGGGCGTATGTTTCGTTGCCTGGCAACCTATCTTTAGCTTGTGGTCCCTCTGGAGGTCAAAATTATTATCCGATTTAAAAAACCGTTTGATTATATCACCGTTACATGGTAATGAAGGCTCTGTTCGAATTTCGTGAAAATCAAACCAAAATTGAAGGACAAAATGGCCGCCGTTTGTACGCGAATAGTGTGAAAATATGTTATATCAAGGTTGTGGACCCTATGGAGGTCACAATTTTGAACCGATTTTGATGAAACTTGACATGCATGTTTATAACCGAAGATCTTGGTTCCTTTCGATATTTGCGCTCATTGATTCGTAACTTCTTGAATTATGGCCCCTGATTGTACGAAAAATCACCCTTTTTAGCTTGTGGTCCCACTGGAGATCAGTATTATTATCCGATTTAAAAAAAACGTTTGATTATATCACCGTTACATGGTAATGAAGATTGAGGTAAAATTTTGTGAAAATCGGACCAAAATTGACAGACAAAATGGCCGCCGTTTGTACGCGATTAGTGTGAAAATACGTTATATTAAGGTTGTGGACCCTATAGAGGTCACAATTTTGAACCGATTTTGATGAAACTTGACATGCATGTTTATAACCCAAAGATCTTGGTTCCTTTCGATATTTGTGCATATCGGATTGTAACTTCCTGAATTATGGCCCCTGATTGTACGAAAAATGACCTTTTTTTTTAGCTTTTGGCTCCGCTGGGGTCAGAATTATTATCCCATTTAAAAAAACGTTTGATTATATCACCGTTACATCGTAATGAAGGTTGAGGTCGAATTTCGTGAAAATCGGACCAAAATTGACAGCTGTTCTTGTCAGGCCATCCATCCTTCATCACTAACAAGGGGAAACCACGCCAGAGAATCTAGATGAACTTTGTCACCCAATGCAGGGATCAAACACCTAACCTCAAGGCTACCGAGCCAGCATCTTACCCACTTAGCAACATGATCCCCAGTCGAATTTGAAGCCTACTGAAATGAACCTTTATAACCCAAAGATCTTTATTCATTTCGATATTTGCACATAGGAAAAATCACTTTCGGTATTGCTTGTTCTCTATCCATCTCTCGAAAATGTGGGCGTATCCTGCCTGACAGTGCCAGCCTATCTTAAAATCATATCATTAAATATAACAACTGAAAATAGACCCTTCATGTAAATGCATGAAATAATCTAAAATGCCATTTGCATAAATATGTTTTATTATAATTTGTCAAGAAGAAACAGTAAGATTTTTAACAGGAAGTAAACAAAGGAGAAAAGGCTGCCTGTTTATATGGGAATTAACTCTCATTGCGCTAGGAACGTAGCATTCGTTTAACTGGTTTTGTCGACAAAAGTCGCCGTGGGTACTTAACAGTAACGTCATAGGTGCATTCTCTTCCTTTACAGTATAGGATTACAAAAAATATCACTGAAACATGCATTTATCAGATTTTGATCTACAAACACAAATGATTTGAGTTCTATTTCAAACATTTAGTTCTGACATTTTGAACAGTTGATGAGATATAAGTGGTAAATTAGAAGAAATTAGTTCGATCTTATTTCCGCTTCACATGATGAATTATACCGTTAGATTAGTTTCAATAGTTCTACTAACTACATGCTTGTATCGCTTCAATTTAAAAGGACATTTAATCAAATTAATTGTAATTTGCTTTTGTCACCCGGAAATGATACAGACATATCATTTCATGTCCAGACAGCTTATAGTGAAATGAATTATAATTGACCAGTTTACATTTGACTATAAAACACATTATTATTTGTTGTCAATTTATCCATTGCAGACTTTGTTATTTAAGGGCATGCCTAGCCACTTAGATTGTATGCAAATTTGAGCAGTGGTGTAGGAAGGTTGTGGCAAGAAAACCCTGCCGAACCACCGAAACTCAGTTACAATTTTAACAAAGACTGGGTAACACTAGAGAAAAGGTCAGAATTCACCAAACAACCTAAGGAAGTTAAAATAACAGTATGTTAGTCTCAACATGACCTAAGCCAAGTGTTGATGAGTTAAACCCTATCTGAATCCTGTATATATATTTATATATATATGTCAATACTAGCATTGCCTGAAAGAAATCCTACAAATTTTCAAAGTTGAGATTCTAACCATTTGCAGTTTCCATAGCTATAAGTAAATTACAACAAATTTAGTATAGGTGTTTTACTTATCAATAGATTATTCCCTAGATGAACAAACTAACACTTCTATATAACGTAAAAAGTCAAGCATCCAGTAGATTTAATTATCACGTTATTAGTGTGGAAGTAATTTGTCTTGGGGATTTGGTCAGTATTTAAGACATCAGTTGAGAAATAAAGTGACAACAATTTCAGAAAATTGAACAACAAAGAAAAGATAAATCTTCTCTCTATTCAAATATGACTTTAATAATAAACAAGATCTGCTAAGCGAGAGAGAGAGAGAAATGGGGTTTAACGTCCACTCAACACAACCAGGTCATTTCGGGACTAACATACGTTTTTTTAATTTTATTTCAATAGTTCGCTTGCGCGTAGGGGTCTTTAGCCATGGGAGGAAACCGGAGGAAACCCACGAGGTTGAGAAGGCGCCCCTATCTCCAAGCCACATACGCTCACACCAGGGCTCGAAACCACAGCCGCAAGCCAGAGGTGACCGGCCAGCTAGAGGTCGAAGCGCGGCACTCTAGACCACTAGGCCATCCCAACCCCCGATCTGCTAAGCAGATATCAAAGCTTTCATAATAATAATAATAATTTTAGTAATCACAATAATAATAACTTTAACAAAAACAATAAGCTTTCATATGTAATACATATGAAAGCTTAATAATTACTAGATCTGCTAAGCAGATATTAAAGCTTTTATATTCACAGTCACTTCCTGTCACATATCATAGGTCATATAAATAATCAGAACAAGAAAAAAAAATCATTAAAATCGGTCACAATCTAGTGAAGTTAATGTGATTTTTCAACCGTAAACAACTTTGTCGGCACGAAAAACGTCAAAGGCAAAAATTCTAATTTTTGAAATAGTCAAAACTTCGAAATAGGCGACATATTGAACATACTATGCCCTATTGTGTTTGTTTAGAAGCCCGTAAATTTCGATTTTTCACTATTTTTCATATTCACTTCAAAATGGCGGCCATCAGTTGACCTAAATCAAAATTCTTTTTTTTTTTTTTTTTCTATTAATTATAATCCTTTATTATAATAAAAAAACATTCTTTATACATAACTTAGTTTGTCTAAAGATACATGTGTAGACATTTATAGAAAGATTCAATTAAATAACATATCTAAATAACATAATATACACTCTAACGGGTTGATCAGTAACTTATATGGAAGACATATCATATAGGAAATCAGTAATATACATATCAGAGTATGCATGTGCTGTACTTTGTTCAGGGGGGTGGGGGTTGTTGTGTCTTTATAAATCAAAATTCTGCTATGAACGTTTTTATACGCCCACATTTTTATGTGGACGTATATTGTCGTCGCCCCTGTCCGTCCGGACGTCCGTCCGTCCGTCCGTCCACAATTTGTTTGTGGACCCTCTACAGGTCACAATTCTTATCTGATTTTGACGAAACTTGAAATATAGGTTTATCCCCAAAAGATCTCGGCTGCTTTCGATATTGGCATGTATCGGATCAAAACTTCATGGATTATGGCCCCTGATAGTACGAAAAATCACGTTTTTAGCTTGTGGACCCTATAGAGGTCACAATTTTGAACCGATTTTAATGAAACTTGACATGCATGTTTATAACCCAAAGATCTTGGTTCCTTTCGATATATGCGACTATCGGAACGTAATTTCCTGAATTATGGCCCCTGATTGTCCGAAAAATCACCTTTTTTAGCTTATGGTCCCTCTGGAGGTCACAATTATTATCCGATTTGAAAAACCGTTCGATTATATCACCGTTACACCCTAAGGAAGGTTGAGTTCGAATTTCGGAAAAATCGGACCAAAATTGCCATACAAAATGGCCGCCAGTTGGTACGCGAAAACTGTTAAAAAATGGTACATCAAGGTTGTGGACCCTGTAGAGGTCACAATTTTAATTCGATTTTGATGAAACTTGAAATTCATGGTTATAACCCAAAGATCTTGGTTCCTTTCGATATTTGCGCGTATCGGATCGTAACTTCCTGAATTAGGGCCCCTGATTATACGCAAAATCGCCTTTTTTTAGCTTGTGGTCCCTCTGGAGGTCACAATTATTATTCGATTTAAAAAAAACGTTTGATTATATCACCGTTACACCTTAAGGAAGGGTGAGTTCGAATTTCGGGAAAATCAGACCAAAATTGCCATACAAAATGGCCGCCGTTTGTACGCGAATACTGTTAAAAAATGGTATATCATGGTTGTGGATCCTGTATAGGTGACAATTTTAATTCGATTTTGATGAAACTTGAAATGCATGGTTATAACCCAAAGGTCTTGGTTCCTTTCGATATTTGCGCATATCGGATCTTAACTTCCTGAATTATGGCCCCTGATTGTCCGAAAAATCGCCTATGGCCCCTCTGGAGGTCACAATTATTATCCGATTTAAAAAAACGTTTGACTCTATCACCGTTACACCCTAAGGAAGGTTGAGTTCGAATTTCGGGAAAATCGGACCAAAATTGCCATACAAAATGGCCGCCGTTTGTACGCAAATACTGTTAAAAAATGGTATATCAAGGTTGTGAACCCTGTAGAGGTCACAATTTTAATTCGATTTTGATGAAACTTGAAATTCATGGTTATAATCCAAAGATCTTGGTTCCTTTCGATATTTGCGCATATCGGATCGTAACTTCCTGAATTATGGCCCCTGATTATACGCAAAATCGCCTTTTCTTAGCTTGTGGTCCCTCTGGAGGTCACAATTATTATCCGATTTAAAAAAACGTTTGATTATATTACCGTTACACCGTAAGGAAGGTTGAATTCGAATTTCGGTTAAATCGGACCAAAATTGCCATACAAAATGGCCGCCGTTTGTACGCGAATACTGTTAAAAAATTGTATATCATGGTTGTGGACCCTGTAGAGGTCACAATTTTAATTCGATTTTGATGAAACTTTAAATGCATGGTTATAACCCAAAGATCTTGGTTCCTTTCGTTATTTGCACAAATCTGATCGTAACTTCCTGAATTATGGCCCCTGATTGTCCGCAAAATCGCCTGTGGTCCCACTGGAAGTCACAATTATTATCCGATTTAAAAAAACGTTTGACTCTATCACCGTTACACCCTACGGAAGGTTGATTATGAATTTCGAGAAAATCGGACCATAATTGCCAGAAAAAATGGCCGCCGTTTGTACGCGAACAGTGTAAAAATATGGTATATCAAAGTTGTGGACCCTGTAGAGGTCGCAATTTTAATTCGATTTTGATGAAACCTGAATTGCTTGTTTATAACCTAAAGATCTTTATTCTTTTTGATATTTGTAACTTAATGAATTATGGCCTTTGATTGTAGGAAAAACCACTTTCGGTATTGCTTGTTCTCTGTCTATCTCTCGAACAATTATTATCTGATTTAATAAAAAACTCTGATTATATTACTGTTGCACCGTAAGGAAGGTTCAGTTCGAATTTCGTGAAAATCGTTACCAAAATTGCCGGACGAAATGTTCGCCGTTTGTACACGAATAGTGTAAAAATATGGTATATCATGGTTGTGGACTCTCTACAGGTCACAATTCTTATCCGATTTTGACAAAAAAGTCATATTTCTAGGTTGTCGGCTTCAAATTTCATGAATATCAGACTGGAACTGACCAACAAAATGGCTGCTCCCAATACAGTATGAAATACAGGACTTAATGACGTAGGAAAAATCACTTTCGGTATTGCTTGTTCTCTATCCATCTCTCAAAAATGTGGGCGTATCCTGCCTGGCAGTGCCAGCCTATCTTTTAGGCATTCCTTCAAGGATTCAGAAAATATAACTCCCGTGTCAATAAGTAAAATATCAAAAAAGCCCAGTGGATTTTTCACATTTCAAGATGGCGGCACTTTCGGATTGAGCTACAAACTCCATTTTTTGTGTACGAATCAGTAGTCTCGTAGCTAGTATAGAAAAAAAAATTCAAGGTGATCTGACCTATATTTCGTTGATTGTTTTGAAAACGTTGATCCTTAATTTCTCCAAGGGGAGATAAGTTAGAAACTTTCTAAAGTCATTTTTCAATTCGCATTAGTAAGGTGTACTTACATACTAAATTTCATGAAAATCGTACAACTATTAAAGAAGTTGTCAAGTCGGTCTAAACTTCCGGTTCGAAATCACAGTGATGAATTTTCGAAATTCGAAAATACGGAATTGCAGATTTGAAGTAAATGTCTCAAAGTACTCAAAGAAAAAAGAATTAGTAAAATAGGTCAAATAGTCACAAAGTTACAGCATTGTTTGTCAAATGCATTCGTTCGTAAAATTCGGTGTTTCGGATTCGTAAAATGTTTTGAAAATAAATATAATCAAGGTTCGCACCCCATTTGGGGGGGGGGGGGTAGGTCAAAATTTCAGAAAGATCCTATGGATTAAATCTGAGAAATCCGATTTGCAGAAAATACACAAAAAAAAGATAATAATAACAACTTTAACAGAAACAATAAGCTTTCATATTTCATATGAAAGTTTAATAATATTAATCTTAACAGAAACATTAAGCTTTCATATGTAATACATATGAAAGCTTAATAAATAAATGAATAAAGGAGCTATATCAAAATTTGTAAACTGTTTGAATTATAAGTAGTGTCAGATTGTTTTTGAAAGAGTAAGCAGCACATGTACTACAGATGCCTCAAGACAAAATCAAATGTCTTCTTTTGTTTTTAATAAAATTTGCTTTTAAGGTCTGAATCATCAATTTACACTTTATTGGTTGCTGTTCTAATGAGAATTTCTTGAAGAAACATTGATTATTATCAAAAAAAATATTAATATCATAGAAGTAGAGAATTTATGTGTCTGCTTAAGACAGCCAGACGGATGGGATCATGCCATCCAATTTTCAGGTTCATTACAATTAATACCAGACAACAATGTCATCCATCCCTAACATTATTAGAAGAGATTCACTTGGAATCTTTAATAAATTTTATGTGAACAACATTTTACAGAATTTGGACTTGTTTTATTCAATAACTTTGGTAAAGTATTGACATTAATAGAACCTAAGATTTTCTTTTTCTTCAATTGATAATGAATTCCGCAACATTTATCTAATAGAGAATGCAAGAAAACTCCACAGCAAAACATAGATGGAGGAACAGTAGAAATAGTACCATAAGGTACTGGGACTCACACCAAGACAAATAAAGAGATTGGTTGAGTTTGTGTTTAAACACAAATTTTTCTGATTCATGTAAAATTTATGCTCTCAGTTTGTTTTTGTTATAGTTATTTTCAATGAAAAAAACCCCAGAATCATATTGAATAGGTTCCTACCAATCAAAGCTAATGATAGCTGCCAAGTTATCAGTGGATTTTATTAGCTGTTACTTTTGTTAACATTCTTTCCAAATCCAGTGCTTGTGGAAACACAGACATCTATTTCAATTTCAAATGAATTACATCAAATGGTTTCAACAAAATCTAAAAGGTTTCCCAGCAATTACCTTGTCAGTCTTAATAATATGATGTATTTAAGATAGACCTCAATAGATTTTATAATTGCTTGACAAATGTTCCATTATAATTGGTGTATGAGAAAATTTCTGTATTCTAATAATGGCATTAGAGAAATTGACCCCAGTCACAAGAAATTGACCTGAGTAATATAAATGTATTGAGTAGTATTATGCATGGTAGTTCAAGAATTTGATGAGATACATCATATGGAATTTATTTGTGACCATATGCTTTCATTTCGATCTGTGGTCAGAGCAACTTTGTCACTCTGCATTTATTTCTATTAGCGCTAATTCTCTCTACCTTCTTTGAAATGCATGCATCATACATATGTAAACATTCTTGGGAGAATGTAGATATCTTGAGGAAGATGTAGGTATGTGACTGTTTTGATATGTGATATAGATTTATAGCTCGATGATATATGCATGTGTGGTACACCTACTTATCACCAAAATCATCAGCAACATAACTCATATGTGTACTAAATATAGATTGATGCATTTGTCTAGTACAGTCACTAAATGATTGTATCACAGGGCTGGGGCACCCTCCCTTAAAAACTAATAATGATATGCCACCTAGGGAATATGTTGAATTTGAGAAATGGGTGATTAGAATAAGTTCATGGACTGCACAAGTCACACCTGAGCAAAATCCCAAGATGTGTCTATGCAGGAGTACCATCGTACATCAGATCAGCTACTACATTTTATAGTATGATTCACCATCTGAAATTAAGATCTGCACTACTGCTCCACTTTGCTTTCTAGAACACCTAGTACTATATCTCAATTATTTGAGGAGTTTGTATAATTTGTAAAAAATCTTTATTTCCTATCTTAACATATTGACATGTCCTACTATAACACAGCTTTTTCAGTATCTATTATAAAAGCAAAATACTACCGACATAATGATCTATGGGTGAAATTAATATTAATGATTGTTTATCAAGAACAACATCGAGTACACAGATTGGCATAAATTTGGCCGTATATTGTCGTCACGTCCGCCTGTCCAGTGTCCACAATTGCCTGTGGACGCTCTAGAGGCTAAAGTTAATATCCGATTTACTTAAAATGTATACACAGTGTTTAAAGTCATGAGATGAAGAAGCCTATATTTGCGACTTTGAGTGACGATATCTGAATTAATTTTCATCAGATTGATGTTCAACTGCGGTAAATGCATGTAGTAACCAATGTCTATAAGTTCAATCAATTTAGTTTTCTCGTTTTATTTGCTCTTTAATGAGTTGTTACTCTTAATCAGATTTTAGTGTATTATAAATGTTTCATTACCGAAAAAAGTAAAATATGAGACAACCCTTATTGACTGCCCGGACAATTTAGCTGCTGTGGGAGTATGTTTCGTTGCCTGGCAACCTATCTTTAAAATTCTTGTCATTTTGTCCATTTATTAGTTAGAGTTTCAAATTAGATCTGATAAAGATGACCAAATGCGTTCTGATGCTGCTGATGAAGTTGGTATTACAAGAACTAATGAAGCTATACTCGAAACAGCTTCTGATGCACACAGTCCCTTCCATCAAGTTGATGCAGAAATATATTTTGATGATGCCCAAATACTTTCTCCTTTCCACAATCCATCTTTTGACCGATATTTAGCTAAACTAGCCATTACTTTGCCTTCAAGCCAAGGGAACTAATAAATCCATATGCTTCACCAATTTTCATATCACCAAGAGGTAAAGCATTTCGGTAACAGTTGGGATCTAGCATATCGGCAGCGTCATGAATAGGTTTAAGGCAAAATTGCTTTCTTGTCTCTAAAAATCCAAGTATGGACTTCTCGTCAGCTTTTGTAAGTGGGGATTGCTGGACATTTTCAGTATGTTTTGTTTCCAATTCATTGCAAATTCTAGACACATCAGATAGAATTGCTTTATCTCCTTCTACTTCAGTTATTGCTTGAGCTATTGGTTCTATCAGCTTTAAAGTGTTAGTTAATCTTGTCCAAAATATATCGTTATCAAGTATTATCTTTTGGATATCAGCTTCAATACTGATGGCTAATTCTTGCAGGGATTATTTTCCATCTAAAATACTTGTATACATTATGACTACTGCTCCCCATCTGGTCTCACATGGTAAATTCCAGTAACTAATTATAATTTTAGTACTTTCCAGTTCTTAAAATAGATTTGAAAATTCCCAACACTGGCATTATTATTTTGTTTACCTTTGAGAGCAGAATTTACATAAATTTATCTCTTTAGTTTTACCATTTGGAACACAACTAACACGGTTAAATAAGTTTTAATAGTTTATAAAAATTAAAGAAAGAAATAAAGGAAATTCCTGTAAATAATTATAATTTTAGTATTTTTCAGCTCTATAAATACATTTATAAATTGCCAACACAGAAAATTCCTGGAAAGTGTCAAGTGAAATGTGACAAGTCTTTCTGCTCTTTCATTTATCCTTTTCTGTGCCTCACATTACATTTCATGGTAGAATGATTTCGCAGTATAGAAACGACCTGAGTAGTATTGCATTTACACATTGCTGCGTTACCCTGAACATAAAACCGTGATTTTTTTGTTTAGACTGCACTCCACATATAGATGATGTGAACAGAGCCAGCCACATCATCAAAACAATTTGTCTCTGGCGTAGAGCACTGTAATTATATTAAACATAATGTAAAGGAAGGTGCAAAACGTGTATCAATCCTGGTGCATCGGCAGACGGTTCGTCCGTCAAAATTTATTTTGTAATAAAACTTATGACTTTCTAGGCGTTTGTTTTCATCCTGCTTATTTTCAATGCTTGTATAAAAGTGTTTGTCGGAAATGAACAGTACTCTTTCTAGAAAGCATACTGTCCATTTCTGATACACAGATACTTTTATACCTGTATTGGAAATAAACAGGACAGTTTTATCTAAGGTTGCCACTGGCAATGAGGTAGAAGTTGGATGTAAATGAAATTTATATGCATCATTTGAATTAGTGAAACAAAGAAGCCTATTGGATTTCACCATTTTCCATTTATTGTGTCTGGAGTTATTGCCCTTTTTATACGCCCACATGGAAATGTGGACGTATATTGCCGTTGCCCCCGTCCGTCCACAATTTGTTGTGAACGCACTAGAGGCTAAAGTTAATATCCGATTGACTTTAAATTTATACACAAGGTTTAAGTTCATGAGACGAAGAAAGAAGCCTATTGATTTTCAGCGATATCCGATAATTATTGCCAGAGTTATGACCCTTGATCACTTCAAAAAATCTTGTGGACGCTGTAGAGGCTAAAGTTAATATCTGTTTGACTTTAAATTGATACACAGTATTAAAGGTCATGAAGCAGAGAAACCTATTGATTTTCAGCGATTTCCCATAATTACTACTAAAGTTATCTCCCTTGATCACTTTGAAAAATCTTGTGATGTTTTAGGAGCCAAACTAATTATCCGATTGACTTCAAAGTGATACAAAGAGTTTAAGGCCTTGAGATGAACAAGTATATTAATTTTCAATGAATTTTGATAACTGAACAGCTAAATCCATGATATTAAATATTTTGTATACCATACTAAATGTTAGCATGGGCCCGAACTTTATAAAAACCAAACAAATTCTAATGATTTTCTGAGTTGTTACTCTTAATCAGATTTTAGTGTAATATAAATGTTTCTTTATCGAAAAAAGTAAAAATATGCGACAACTCTTGTTGACTGCCCAGACGATTTAGCTGCTGTGGGCGTATGTTTCGTTGCCTGGCAACCCATCTTTCACTTTGTCGAACTGTGTGAAGCTCCAACGACAAAGTTTTAATCCGATCTGTATGAAATTTATATGTAACAATTAAATTAGTGACTCGAGAAATCCTATTGACTTTCAGCAATTTCCGTGTATTACATCTAGAGTTATGGCCTGTGTTTCACTTTGTTGAACGTTGTGAACAGTGAACACTCTAACGACACATGTTATCATCCAATCTGTATGAAATTTATATGCAGCATTTAAATTTGTAACACAAAGAAGGCTGTTGAATGTCAGCAATTTCTGTTAATTACGTAGAATTATGACCCTTGCTTCACTTTGGTAAACCTTGTGATCACTCCAGTGACAAAAGTTATCATCTGATCTGTATAAAATTTATATGCATGAATTATATTAGTGGAACAAAGATGCCTATTGAATTTCAGCAATTGTTGGTTACTTCAACAATATCTGCAAATTACTTCCAGAGTTAAGACCCTTGTTCCTTTAGTAGAACCTTGTGAACCATCTGTATGCCCCCAATTATCTACAAAAAAATAAATACCTGGCAACGTATCTTTAATTAAGTAAAGTATTTAATTTGGATATATTAATATTTTTCAGGGTCAAGAATATGCAACAGCCTATCTCTTGGAATATCAGAGAGAAGATGGAGGGAATTGGATCAGGTTTCGTAATAGAAAGGGTATTGAGGTAAGCTTTAATCTTTTTTAATTACTAGTTCATAATAGAAGGATGGTATTGAGTTAAGCTTTTATCTGTTTTAATTACTAGTTGATGTTCCAAAATATACTGCATATTGTTCCAGAAAGAAAAGTGTTTTATTATACACCCACATTGAAATGTGGTCGTATATTGTCGTCGCACCCATCCGTCCGTCTGTCAGTCCACAATTGCTAAGGCTAAAGTTGATATCCGATTAACTTTACATTTATACACAGTGTTTAAGGTCATGAGACAAAGAAGCCTATGGATTTTCAGCGATTTCCGATAATTACTGCCAGAGTAATGGCCCTTGATCACTTCAAAAAATCTTGTGGACGCTCTGGAGGCCAAAGTTAATATCCGATTGACCTTAAATTTATACACTGTTAAAGGCCATGAGACGAAGAATCCTATTGATTTTCAGCGATTTCTGATAATTGCTGCCAGAGTTATGGCCCTTGATCCCCTCAGAAAATCTTATGGATGCTCTAGAGGCCAAAGTTAATATCCGAATGACATTAAATTTATACACAGTGATAATTACTGCCAGAGTTATGGCCCTTGATCACTTTGAAAAATCTTGTGGATGGTCTAGAGGCCAAAGTTAATATCAGAATGACTTTAAATTGATACGCAATGTTTACGGTCATGAGACAAAAAAGCCTATTGATTTTCAGCGATTTCCAATAATTACTGCCAGAGTTATCTCGCTTGATTACTTTGAAAAATCTTGTGACTCTCTTAGAGGCCAAACTTATTATCCGATCGACTTCAGATTGATATACAGAGTTCAAGGTCTTGAGATGAATTTTGATAATTGAACAGCTAAATTCATAATATTAAATGTTTCGTATACTAAACGTTAGCATGAGGCAGAACTTTATAAAAACCAAACAAATTAATATCCGATTCACTTTAAATTTATACACAGTGTTTAAGGTCATGAGAAAAAGAAGCCTATTGATTTTCAGCAATTTCTGATAGATACTGCCAGATTTATGGCCCTTGATCACTTCAAAAAATGTTGTGGATGCTGCAGATGCCAAAGTTAATATCCGATTGACTTTAAATTTATACACAGTGTTTAAGGTCATGAGATGAAGAAGCCTATTGTTTTTTTTAGCTATATCCAATTGACTTTAAATTTATACACAGTGTTTAAGGTCATGAGATGAAGAAGCCAATTGTTATTATACGCCCACATGGAATTGTGGACGTATATTGCCGTCGCCCCCGTCCGTCTGTCGGTCCATCCGTCCATCGTCCACAATTTCTTGTGAACGCACTAGAGGCTAAAGTTAACATCTGATTGACTTTAGATTTATACACATTGTTTAAGTTCATGAAACGAAGAAGCCTATTGATTTTCAGCGATATCCGATAATTATTGCCAGAGTTATGACCCTTGATCACTTTGAAAAATCTTGTAAACGTTGTAGAGGCTAAAGATATCTGTTTGACTTTGAATTTATACACAGTGTTTAAGGTCATTAGAGAAAGATGTCTATTGATTTTCAACAATTTCCAATAATTACTGCCAGAGTTATGACCCTTGATCACTTTGAAAAATCTTGTGAAAGCAGTAAAGGCTAAAGTTAATATTCGATTGACTTTAAATATATACACATTGTATAAGGCCATGAGACGAAGATGCCTATTGATTTTCAGCAATTACCGATAATGACTGCCAGAGTTATGCCCCTTGATCACTTCAAAAAATCTTGTGGATGCCAAACTTAGAGGCCAAACTTATTATCCGATTGACTTTAAATTTATACACAGTGTTTTAGGTCATAAGACGAAGAAGCCCAATGATTTTCGGAGATTTCCTATTATTACTGCCAGAGTTATGGCCCTTGATCACTTTGAAAAATCTTGTGGATGGTCTAGAGGCCAAAGTTAATATCCGATTGACTTTGAATTTATACACAGTGTTTAATGTCATAAGACATTTATATCCGATTGACTTTGAATTTATACACAGTGTTTAAGGTCATAAGACGTAGAATCCTATTGATTTTCAGAGATATGCGATAATTACTGCCAGAGTTATGGCCCTTGATCACTTTGAAAAATATTGTGGGCACTCTAGAGGCCAAAGTTGATATCCGATTGACTTTAAATTGATACACAGTGTTAAAGGTCATGAGGCAGAGAAGTCTATTGATTTTCAGCGATTTCCCATAATTACTGCCAAAGTTATCTCCCTTGATCACTTTGAAAAATCTTGTGATGCTCTAGGGGCCAAACTTATTATCCGGTTGACTTCAATGTGATACACAGAGTTTAACGCCTTGAGATGAACAAGTATATCAATTTTCAATGAATTTTGATAACTGAACAGCTAAATCCATGATATTAAATGTTTTGTATACCATACTAAATGTTAGCATGGGTCAGAACTTTAAAAAAAACAAACAAATTCTGATGATTTTCTGAGTTGTTACTCTTAATCAGAATTGAGTGTAATATAAATGTTTCATTATCGAAAAAAGTAAAAATGTGCGACAACTCTTGTTGACTGCCCGGACGATTTAGCTGCTGTGGGCGTATGTTTCGTTGTCTGGCAACCTATCTTTTTTAGATATTTCCGATAATTACTTCTAGAGTTATGGCCGTTGATCACTTCAAAAATTTTATGTACATTCTATAGGCCAAAGTTAATATCAGATTGACTTTAAATTTATACACAGTGTTTAAGGTCATGAGACGAAGACACCTATTAATTTTCAATGATTGACTTTAAATTTATACACGGTGTTAAAGGTCATGAGATGTGGATTTTCAGTGTTTTCTGATAATTACTGCCAGAGTTATAGCCCTTGATGACTTTGAAAAATCTTGTAGACAGAGTTTAAGGTCTTGAGACAAACAAGTATATTGATTTTCAATGAATTTTGATAATTGAACAGCTAAATCCATAATATTAAATGTTTCGTATACTAAACGTTAAAATGGGGCAGAACTTTATAAAGATAGGCTGGCACTGCCAGGCAGGATACGCCCACATTTTCGAGAGATGGATAGAGAACAAGCAATACCGAAAGTGATTGTTCCTACATCATTAAGTCCTGTATTTCATACTGTATTGGGAGCAGCCATTTTGTTGGTCAGTTCCAGTCTGATATTCATGAAATTCGAAGCCGACAATGATTATGGTGTGATGGTACACAACCTAGAAATTGACTTATCGTCAAAATCGGATAAGAATTGTGACCTGTAGAGAGTCCACAACCATGATATACCATGTTTTTACACTATGGTCCGATTTTCTCGAAATTCGAACTCAACCTTCCGTAGGGTGTAACGGTGATCGAGTCAAACGTTTTTTTAAATCGGATAATAATTGTGACCTCCAGAGGGACCATAGGCGATTTTTCGGACAATCAGGGGCCATAATTCAGGAAGTTACGATCCAATATGCGCAAATAACAAAAGGAACCAAGATCTTTGGGTTATAACCATGTATTTCAAGTTTCATCAAAATCAAATTAAAATTGTGACCTCTACAGGGTCCACAACCTTGATATACCATTTTTTAACAGTATTCGCGTACAAACGGCGGCCATTTTGTATAGCAATTTTGGTCTGATTTTCCCAAAATTCGAACACAAACTTCCTTAGGGTGTAACGGTGATATAATCAAACGTTTTTTTAAATCGAATAATAATTGTGACCTCCAGAGGGACCACAAGCTAAAAAAGGTGATTTTTCGGACAATCAGGGGCCATAATTCAGGAAATTACGTTCCGATAGGTGCAAATATCGGAAGGAACCAAGATCTTTGGGTTATAGACAAGCAAGTCAAGTTTCATCAAAATCGGTTCAAAATTGTGACCTTACAGGGTCCACAAGCTAAAAAAAAGTGATTTTTCGTACAAACAAGGGCCATAATCCATGAAGTTTTGATCCGATACAGCCGAGATCTTATGGGAATAAACCTATATTTCAAGTTTCGTCAAAATCAGATAAGAATTGTGACCTGTAGAGAGTCCACAAACAAATTGTGGACGGACGTCAGGACGGACAGGTGCGACGACGTAATACGTCCACATGAAAATGTGGGCGTATAAAAACAAAACAAATTCTAATGATTTTCTGATAACTACTTAATATGCGACAACACTTGTTGACTGCCCGGGCGTATGTTTTGTTGCCTGGCAACCTGTTTTTTAAAATTTATTATCTATATGGTGATATTAATTGTGATGCGCATCGTATCGTGGCATGGTGTATCGTTGCAGCCCTAATCATAGCCAAGAATTTACCAGATCCAGACAGACTATCATTTCATGGTTTGTTCAACTGCAAATGAAACAATAGATTAATCTTAGTCCTTTTTCCACTCACTAAGGCAATGCCAGAGTCTGTTAAATTTTCAGTTATCTGAAAGATACTAAATTTATACACTGCTTCTGTTTAAGTAAATTGTCACTAATGCAAACATTCAGGTCTCTAGACTTACAGCTATAATGTGCCAGGGTTGAAACTTGGTTCACCTACAGTCATCCGAATGATACAAAAAAACTGAGATTCTAGCATATAGACTTTGGTTTGTACATAAAAGAACCCTTGAAAAAGAGTAAGCAGAAACACATTAACATGCCATAGAAATAGAAATTACCAGATGTTTATCTGAAAAATGATCAAAGTATTGTATCGACCACATATTAAATTCCATTCCATTGCACTCCATTCATGGGCTAGTTTAGTTTTTATTTGTGTACCCTTACAAAACAGATGCTTGTTATTACACATGTAATATTTAAGACTGCTAAACGGTTTGTATAAATAATACATCAATTGCATAATAAAGAAGCGCATTTGAAGCCATTAGAAGAGCTAAAGTTATTCTCTCGAGTCTTAAAGACCAAGAGGTCTAATTAGAATTGGTTCAGACAAATGCTGTGGAAACATATCTGCCTACCAACAGAAATTACAAAATATATCAAAAACGCATTGCGGCTGAGAGTAATGACAAGATAAATTTTGTTTAGAGGCTATTGTTAACCTTTTCATACCTTAAACGAGGCAGATAATCTGGACAGGGACATATATCTAATTCTTGCGTCCTCATGATATACGTCTTACAAAATGTCAGTGAAATGGCCTACTATTGATTTTTCATTAGTTTTCAAGAAGAGTAATGCCAACTGCTTTCCTTCCACCTGACCTCGTATTGGCCTCCATTATTTCTTGTTCTACGAGAATGTGTAAAAAATATCTTGCTCTCCAATAGGATCGCATCTTGCATGGATCAATTTAATATCAACACATTTGTACAGTCTTGTATTTGGCAATAACTGACCGCCGTGCTAGATTAACACATCAAAACTAAATTAAGGGGCTGAATTTAAGATAGATGAAATAGGAAAAAAGCAGTAGGATTTACTTTCACTTACAGAGGAAGGAAAGGTTACTTCTGCCTCTGCCATGAATCTAAATGAAGTCATTCTTTACTGTCAGTGTGATATTGTAGTTATATTACATTTTGCCTTATGGAAATTTGAACAAAAATCATTACTGCTGGTAAGTTATGGATTTCATCAAGAATAGCAAGAGCGTTATGATTTAAGGTATGCTGAATAAACTAGCAAATCAAAGTCTGCTAAATCTCACTATGTAGGTTAGGGTTAAGTTGCCAATCGGACATTTTAATTTTGAAATGAACGTTTTCTTCAAGCTGTCTTGTTAAACAAAAATTGGATAGCATGGTTCCTACCACAACCATATTAACTACCGTTATAAATAGATTGCATAACTTAAGGTAAATATTTCAAAGTCTATTTTAAAAATGGAACAACATACATATTCTTGGCCCCATTTATAAGACTTTTAAAGAATTGTTAAAATTTTCCTTTGACCTTTATTGTAACTTTTTTTGTAAAGTGATACTGAATAATCTTTGTGTAATCTTAACAGAAGAAACTTTCTGTGCTCCAAAATAATGATCAATATAGAAATTGTATATAACATCAATAAAATGACAGAAGAACAATGGGCTGTGTTGAGTTTTTTTTAGATATACTCTCTAAGGCCTTTGTAGTTTATCACTTTCTTCTTGATTTTGAAGATAACAAAAGATTTGAAGCAGGTGACCCTAAATTCCAGAAGAAGAGTATTGATTTTCTTGGCATGCAAATACTTAATGTGGTTTCACAGGAATTCTCCATTATTGATTCTTCTTGGTGCTATAATTCAGGCGATGCTTCAGTGACAAAGAACATTTGCTCGAGTTTTGCATTCTAATCCTGAGGTGATTTTTGTAAGAATAACATAGAATCTGTTGGGTTTTAAGTAGATTGCAGTGGAAGATTTACTTTTTTTTATAAATTTTAACCCATGACAAGAACTTCCCTTTGCTGTAAATTTTAAAATGTCCTTAACCTGGTATTGCTTTGAACATTTATGTATGTTTTTTTTTTAAGTGAACCAACCATCAAGGGCATGTATTTGAAATAAAATGAACCATATTTTTTGATAGGAAACCCAGGATCTCCATGTTAGTGAGACAGTGCCTTACTCACTGTGCCACCATACTACTCCCTTGCATAAATAATGTAGCTTCAATTAAAATACAGTAGTAATTGCCTTGCATAAAACTTTGTGATTAATGTAAAATTAATTATCCAAGTCTACATTAAGGACAGATGGTCATTTTCACTCTTCCTGCTTGTAGTTTGTGCAAGCTCCAACCCTTTTCCCAGCAATTACTTTATGCATTTATCAACATTGTAATTCTAGGATTGGCTAATTTATTTTAAAATCAGAAATTTTGCCGAGAACATTAATTTAGGGGTTCCCTAACTCCCCCCCCCCTCCCCCCCCCCCCCCCCCCCCCCCCCCCCCCCCCGCCAAAAAAAAATAGAAAAAAGATGATTTGTTAATGGAAATTCTCACAATGTCTGATTTAAACTGAAAATTTATAGATAATTTTAAATTTATCAAGTAATACATTATATTAGATGTTTTAAAACAGATTCCTTGTAAGCCAATATTAAGGAATTGGGTTTGATATTAAATCGATAGCAGAGCAGAAGTAGTTTATTCATATCAATATGTGTCATGTCATGTCATCTCTGGTGTAATAACTAATATCATTCAACATAAAGAAGCTTATAGAAATCTTCTCAGGGAGCAAGTAAATCTCCTCGTTTCTATAGAAACCCTGACTAAGGGAGGCTATAATTGTTGAAAATAATTTCACCTTTTGGAGAAAGGAGTTTCGCTGTATTATTATTGTAAGAAATATGACTTGAGCATTAAGTGATGTATTTTTTTCTCCTTATGGTCACAAAAACACATTGATACGAAAACACATATTTATTGTAATTATTCTTAAAGATGGTGTCATTTATGAGGATGTGGACAATAACCCCTTCTTAATGGCGCCATTATTAAAAGAAAGAATTTAGAAATGGCATTAATTCCTACTACAACGCTTATATCCTTCTTTTTTCCAAATAAATCTCTCCTGATCATTGATTGTTATTAAGCTAGGTTATTGTGAGTCTATAATAAATTTGTGCGCTTGATTAGAAATTGAGATGTTGCCGATTGATGTACGATATCGGTAAGGTAATGGCCACTTTCAGCAAAGCCATTGGGTCTAATCTACATGAATTAGAGAGTGAAAATGAGCTGGTTTTAAGATTTACAACAGATTTTGATGGGCTTTGGGGAACAATTTTCCAGTATTTATTTGGGTCTGGTGGAAATGGCTATACTCCGAAAATCAATGACTTCGAACTATAGGTATCAAAAGTCATAATTTGTATTCACTAAATTGGTAGAGAAAAGGAAATTAGACCATGGGTATTTAACACAACTATTATAATGTTTCCTACCTGTGTTTTGACAGTATGTTACCCCATTTTCAATTTAAGGAATGATGCCTAAGGCAGGATATGTTTACTATTTCTATAACACCAGATATAACTTCTCATTTTGGAGTTCAAATAGCTAATAAATATTTTGAGAACTTGTACAGTATGATGTGGCCATGCCTGTTGTTAAATCTAATTAGTGTATTAAATGATATATTGTTTATACTAACCAATCAATTTTGTTCTGCTTTGAATTAAATTTTAAAAAAGACTGTTCCTTGCATCATATGGACAATCGCTTTCATTAGTAAATTTACAAGTTTAGAAGGTGTAGCATGCAATGCAAAATTATTTAACTTCTTTTTGGTAAATTGATGACAACCTAGCTATGAGGTTGGACATACAACTCTAATCCTTGTGCAACAGGGCTGTACAAACTCACAACCACAGTAGCAGCAGGCCAAAAATCTGAAAAACAGTTCTTGTATTATATCTATATAGTAAAAAATTTGTGATTATGATACAAATCTAATTTAACCAAAGGTTTAAAGAAAGTTTATTTTATATACCTAATTGTGAGTCTAAAAATATATCTGTAATAATCAGTGGAACTGCGATAATTATTTGTAACCAAGTTTCTGAGAATATATCTAAAATGGCTTTAAGATGTTTTGTAAGAATAATGACTTTGTATTTTAGTGATTGGAACAAGAAACGCATCTAAAAATAAATATACACTTGAGACTTCTTAAGAGTGTACACAATGGTCTCATAACCTTTTCTCCAGACCTGCTGTCATGTGATGCAAGCACCATTATTGTTTTTTTGTGTAAACAAATGGTTTGAGGACTGGTGAAAGGGACTATTTCAGAGTGGTGACTCAATAACCTCATCAGTGTCATTTACAGTCCCCGAGTTCAAGATTAAAATCTCCACTTCTTAAACAAAGACCAGTTGTGATGACAAATGGTTACATGTCCCCTGTAAGAAAGAGACAGTGCATGAATCACCAGTCAAAATACTTGAAAACTTAATCAACTTTTGGAGGCAGGAAATTAAGCCAGCTGATGAGACTATCTGCTTGTATGACGTCTTGAACTCCCTGGAGAACCCTGTCCAGTCCACTGTAGTTTGCCTTGGGTTCAAATTAACAATGGTATCTAACTTTGCTTTCATAGCTATGTTTTTAGAAATGAAAGCTTTTTGGTCGGAAATAATATGTTTGGTTAAAGAAATGAATGCCTGACATTTTAATTTTTATAGTTTTGAAAGTAAAGGAATGATTTTACTTACACATACTGTATGTTTAAACATGAGTAATGATTTTTATTCTGATATGAATAGATTGAAGGCATCAACTTAACTATATTATTTTGTGATTTTCCTGTTGTTAATAAAGGGTGTGAAATTTTGCCTTGAAATGTGGTCGTATATTGTCGTCGCACGGTCAGGAGGTAATTGGTAGTTGAAATGTTGCTGTTGCTAGCCGGATGTGGACAGTGTGGCTGACAAGAGACACACCGAATGTGGGCGTGGCATGCCACTGTTTTCGTACGCCGTACAGTCACGATACTTCTTCTACAAATTGAAAACAAGTATGGCGATTATGTACGGCGGTAATTTTTTTATTTAATTATTTCTGTAGTTTTGTAATCGGAGTTCAGCTTTAACTACTACAGTCGTAAAAGATAGGCTGGCACTGCCAGGCAGGATACGCCCACATTTTCGAGAGATGGATAGAGAACAAGCAATACCGAAAGCGATTTTTCCTACATCATTAAGTCCTGTATTTCATACTGTATTGGGAGCAGCCATTTTGTTGGTCAGTTCCAGTCTGATATTCATGAAATTCGAAGCTGACAATGATTATGGTGTGACGGTACAAAACCTAGAAATGTGTACAAACGGTGGCCATTTTGTCTGGCAATTATGGTTTGATTTTCTCGAAATTCGAACTCAACCTTCCGTAGGGTGTAACGGTGATAGAGTCAAACGTTTTTTTAAATCGGATAATAACTGTGACCTCCAGAGGGACCATAGGCGATTTTTCGGACAATCAGGGGCCATAATTCAGGAAGATACGATCCGATGTGCGCAAATAACGAAAGGAACCAAGATCTTTGGGTTATAACCATGCATTTCAAGTTTCATCAAAATCGAATTAAAATTGTGACCTATACAGGGTCCACAACCATGATATACCATTTCTTAACAGTATTCGTGTACAAACGGCGGCCATTTTGTATGGCAATTTTGGTCCGATTTTCCCGAAATTCGAACTCAACCTTCCTTACGGTGTAACGGTAATATAATCAAACGTTTTTTTAAATCGGATAATAATTGTGACCTCCAGAGGGACCACAAGCTAAAAAAAGGCGATTTTGCGTATAATCAGGGGCCATAATTCAAGAAGTTACGATCCGATATGCGCAAATATCGAAAGGAACCAAGATCTTTGAGTTATAACCATGAATTTCAAGTTTCATCAAAATCGAATCAAAATTGTGACCTCTACAGGGTCCACAACACTGATATACCATTTTTTAACAGTATTCGCGTACAAACGGCGGCCATTTTGTATGGCAATTTTGGTCCGAGCTAGAAACGTGATTTTTCGTACAATCAGGGGCCATAATCCATGAAGTTTTGATCCGATACATGCCAATATCGAAAGCAGCCGAGATCTTTTGGGGATAAACATATATTTCAAGTTTCGTTAAAATCGGGTAAGAATTGTGACCTGTAGAGAGTCCACAAACAATTGTGGACGGACGGACGTCCGGACGGACGTCCGGACGGACGTCCAGACGGACGGACGGACGGACGTCCGGACGGACAGGGGCGACGACATAATACGTCCACATGAAAATGTGGGCGTATAAAAATCTATTGTTTACGATTCTGAATAGCAATAATATTTAACTTTTTGGTTATTACTGCATCTTTAGAAATTACGCTCGTTTTATTTTTTAAATTGCCTTATAATTAACAGTACTGTTAGATTTAGAAGCTGCATATTTTGGTTTAGTACCAAAAAAATATCATGATACTAGCAGTAGTTTCATTTTACTTTTACAAGGTTCTTAAAAATATTGTTGAGTTGTCTAATGTGTGTGTTTCTAAATTCAATTTCTTGTTCCAGCTTTCTGTTATGTTTCGTAAAAAAGTAGTCTTGATTATCCCGACCTGTCAATTAGACGTAGAATGATCAGTAGACTGGTTAAGCGAGACTAATTTCAAAGCAAAGGCACTTAAGTTAAGTGACCTAACCACACTTTTTACTCAAAAGTGTCTGGATGATATGGATGACACTCCAAACCATTTTTCAGTATTATTTATGTATGGTTAAATGGTCATAGCTTATTAAATACAACATGGTCGTTTATTTAGTGACTATAAATGTGTGAAACAGATTTAAGGCTTGGTAAATATATTAGTATTGTGGTGTAATTGTCGAGATATTTGGAGATATTCATTTAGGGTGGGTCACACAGTGTTTAAGGTTGTAAAACGAAAAAGCCCATACGAAGAAGCCTATTGATTTTCAGTGATTTCCAATAATTACTGCCAGAGTTACGGCCTAACACATATATAACAGCTCTGCTTTTAATTGAAGAGGAATGTTTAAAGTTGATGTAAATCTTTATTAGGTGAATGTCTTGACTGAGTTTAATGATTAACACTTTCCGCTAAAGCTAAGCAGGGTTAAGCAATTTCATTGGTCTACCAGGTACTTTGAAACCTTGTGTTTGTTCATGTATAGATAATCAGTCTGATTGCCTGTTACTTTTGACAAAGGTAAATGTGCAATTAATTAATATGTATCATTTTGGGACATTAGCCTCACTGTTGGCTTGTTTGATCTAACTTGAAACTGGAAGAATATGGTTGTTTATGTTTTGTGGGTTGTTTTGGTCAGATCACACCTCACCTAACCTTATTTACATGTACCTGTCGGTCAAGTTACAGTTTAACAAACCAAAAGTCAACAATGTTTGTCAGGTTAGTCAATACAGGCATGACAATCCACTGGTTCACATGTATTTAATCGTGTTGTTTTGTTGACAAGACCAGATAGTCAATGGCAGTTAATATCTCCTTCAATATTTGCTTTAGTCATTCAGTCTAAATGAGATTATTTTATAATTGAGACAGATGTAGAAATTGGTTAACCAATAATCATATGTATTCATACCTTGCTATAAATATACAATTTGCAACTACATATTCAAATGTCATATATAATGCTGTGCACTTATGATCAAACAGTCCACAAAAAGCATCATATGCCTTTCATCCATTTTTATAAGCCCACATGGAAATGTGGTTGTAAATTGTCGTTGCCCCCTTCCGTCCGTCTGCCTGTCCGTTGTCCACAATTTCTTGTGGACACTCTAGATGCTAAAGTTAATATCCGATTGACTTTAAATTTATACAAAGTGTTTAAGGTCATGAGACAAAAAAGCCTATTGATTTTCAGCAATATCTGATAATTACTGCTAGAGTTATGGCCCTTGATCACTTCAAAAATCTTGTGGAGGCTCTAGAGGCCAAAGTTCATATTCGATTGACTTTAAATTTATACACAGTGTTAAAAGGCATGAGACGAACAAGCCTACCGGTACTTGATTTTCAGCAATACCCAATAATTACCGCCAGAGTTATGGCCTAACACTTCAAAAAATCTTGTGGACGCTCTAGAGGCCAAAGTTAATATCTGATTGACTTTAAATTTATACACAGTGTTTAAGATCCTGAGACGGAGAAGCCTAATGATTTTCAGAGATTTCCTATAATTACTGCCAGAGTTATTGTCCTTGTGGATGGTCTACAAGCCAAAGTTAATATCTGAATAACTTTAGACTGATACGCAGTGTTTAAGTTCATGAGATTTTTCAGTGATTTCCTCTAATTACTGCCAAAGTTATCTCCCTTGATTACTTTGAAAAATCTTGTGACGCTCAAGAGGCCAAACTTATCATTGACATCAGATTGATACACAGAGTTTAAGGTCTTGAGACGAACAAGTATATTGTTTTTTCATTGAATTTTGATAACTGAACAGCCAAATCCATGATATTAAATGATTTCATTAACTAAACGTTAGCATTGGGCAGAACTTTATAAAACCGAACAAATTCTAATGATTTTCTGATAATTACTTAATGAGTTGTTACTCTTAATCAGCTTTTAGTGTATTATAATTGTTTCATTACCGAAAAAAAGTAGAAATATGCAATAACTCTTGTTGACTGCCCGGACGATTTAGCTGCTGTGGGCGTATATTTCATTGCCTGGCAGTCTATCTTTATGTACCTTATTGTTCTCCTGTACATAATATGAAAATAAAATTCTGCTGATTTATTTATTTGTTTGTAACCCAAGCTAGTGATTGTCAATCAGTTACCATAGCAATGATCGGGAATAACTTGACCAGTAGTCAGTGCGTCAATTAATGATTTTTCTTGATCAATGGACAGAAGTCTGGACATGTGGCCACATAGTGACAATAATGACCATTTGATTTCTGTGAGATTGAGATTGGCTGTTAATGTATTTACACCATTCAAAGATTTTCATAAATTCCAGAAGCATTATAGGTTATTGTTCTAATGTTGGGTGGGAGATTACTCGCGGATTATCATTGATCAATGTAAATAGCACAGATACCAAGAAAGGATCATTAAGAAAGGATTCCTTTTTCCTTTGTTGGCATAACCTTCAATTAATTTAAAATCTAATTTCATTCTTTCATTAGACAAAATTAGCATTTTTATAATCCGACAACTACTGAATTCATTGAATTTATCAAAGAATTGAACGCCTGCCTCTTCCTTAAGTGTCTTTTGAGAAAGCAGACTTTCGATCAGTATTTTTTAAGCTGTAAAGCATGGCTGAACACGAACCTCTGTGATCTTTTTCCATATAACACTAAAAATCTTGTGTTGCGAAAAAAGTACTTTGTAAATTCCTTTAGCAAACATCATTTCCCTTTTGGCACCAGGAGATATAAACATCACTTACAACTTCCCCCAAAGAAATGGTTTTGTCTGGCGTGTTTGTTCAAAGACACTTGTAGACTTTCAAATAAACTGTTTTAAGTATCTCCATATTAATCTTATTAATAGAGACACTTCTGAAAAAACTGAAATAGATATTATTATTTTATTATCCATGGTATTTAGAACTCACTTATACTTTACATAATTATATTCTATTCATTTGAATGCATATCAACTGTTTGTTTATGTGGATTTGTGATGCTGGTATATTGAGTGGTGGTGTTGTCGGGTCAGGAGATTTGGGATTTGGTTGTTGATACTGATAGATTAAACCAGACTAAAAATTTTAAAACAGAAACTTGCATGAAAAAATTTAGATAAAAATTAATATAAATGCACTTTTAAAAAAAGGATTAAAAGTTCCAATATTTCTTTGGTTTGTTTTAATACATAAGAATTTAACTATCTTCAGCAGATTTAACATCTGTCATTTAAAAACAGAGATATATGAAACTGTAGCTCTATAATAAAGAAAAATTAACCCATGTGACGATATGTCACGGAGAGAATGTTGTCCATCCTTGATGACACAATGGTCATTTCGTTGGTATGTTTCGGAACCTTGAACCTTGAAACAATCAATTAGATACATATTCCAAGAAAAGATAGAAAATTAACAAACTTCAAAATATTTAGCAAAAACACCTGCAAATTGGAAAATGCAATATCTTTTTTGACAGGGTGCAGTTACAATTAAAAAGAATTAAAAAACCCTGATTCAATTGTCTATTAGTTAAACAAATGTACTGGTTTTACCTACATCTATTGTATTAAATGTAGTTTAGGTCGGGACAGGTGTGATACCATCAGAATAATATACTCGAAAATCTTCAACACTTCAACAATTTGTCCAGATGGGACCATCTTTGACTGTCAGAGATTGAACAAACAACAGTTGAACATGTGGCCAGAAATCTAATATCATTGTACAAAATCTCGATCATAATATTTACTCTTGTGTAAGATTTCCCTGAAAAATAAATTAATTTATATCCCATCTTTACAACACATTTCTTTAGAACTTTTCTTTTATAAAAAAAATAATATGTGAGATTTGGCACAGTCTGTGACCATTTCAATATGGTTGCAGATTAATGTTACATGAGGCTTGTGTGTCTTCTAATTCATGAGTATGAAGAAGATTTATTAGGTGAGTGGGCTTCCTAAAGAAGTGTGGGGATTGGGGTAGGGTGTCATGTATATCTGGTCTTCGGGAAAAAATAAGCATACCCTGCTTTGTATATGCCCCCTTGAATTATTAATATTTAATTGAAGTTGTAAATTTATTAAAAACACCAACAGTATAACAGTAATACTTACAGTAGTAGGAACAGACCAAATAATCATTCGGACCAGAACCCCTTTAACGGCACTACTCTAGATGAATTCCCCCAGCATCATATGAAGAAATTATAAATCTGATTCTAAAATCCTCATCAAAATCCTGTGACTTGTGTCTGTGCTTTCTCATATTGTTTATACATCTCTTAAACTTGGTGATGTGTCATCCATCTTTAAGTCTGCATTAGTCGACCCCCTCCTAAAAAAGTCAAATCTTGATCATAATGTGTTGATGAAAAATTTTAGACCCGTGCCTAACTTATAATTTGTCTCTAAGATTATTGAAAAAGTGATTGCGGCTAACCCAAATGAACACCTATCAATAAATAATTTAGATGAAAAATTACAATCCGCATATAATGCCTTTCATAGTACAAAGACAGCATTGCTCTGTGTCCACAACGACATTCTCACCAACATAGATAATAATCAGTCGACAGTTATAAAAATCCTTGATCTAAGTGAGGCGTTTGATACTATTGACCAGTCCATTCTGATTAACTTTTGGATTTGGAATCCAAGGTATTGCTCTCAAGTGGTTTAGATCTTACCTATCAGGCCGTACGCAATCAGCTAAAATAAATTAGCGTCGATCATCACCAACTTTGCTAAATTATGAGTGACACAGGGTTCTGTTCTTGGACCCATTTTATTCACTCTCTACACTGCACCTATTGGGAATATAATTCATACAAATAATACTAATTATCAATTATACGCAGATGATACACAACTCTATCTGTCATTAAACAAATCCAATGTGGATACTGAAATCGAAAGAATTGAGTCATGTGTTGTGAATATACATCATTGGATGAAATGTAATTTTTTAGGATTGAAACAAAAGTTATACATGTAGGCAACAATAAAATTTTGGAGTCTGTCCACCTTGATCATATTTCTATTGGTGATGTTAAAGTAAAACCAACTGAATCTGTAAAGAATTTTGGAGTCTTATCTGACAATAACTTTCAGTTCATCACTCCTATTAACTTGACATTTAAGAAAATAAATTTCCATTTATATAATATTGGAAAACTACGCCCATTTATTGACATCGACACTGCTAAAATATTGGTTAATGCCTTTGTTTTATCGAACTTGGATTACTGTTGCTCTCTTCTGTTCAATTTACCTGCTTTGCAAGTCAATAAACTACAGAAACTTCAAAACCGAGCAGCTCATATCGTAACTGAAACAAAACCACGTGAACATATTTCTCCTGTGCTTAAACAGCTACACTTGATCCCGGTTAGAGAAAGGATAATATTTAAGATAAATGTAATTGCATATAATACATTGAATAATATCTCCTAAATATCTACAAGAAATTATTACACCCTACACTCCCTCACGTTCCCTTCCCTCACAGAATGAGTACCTTCTTGTATGTCCTCCAGTGAAAACTAAAAGTGGTGAGAGAACTTTCGCCCAACATTAAGGAATAGGCTATTAAGTAAAAGTGGTGAGAGAACTTTCACCCATAGTGGCCCAACATTATGGAATAGGCTATCAAGAAAGACTAAAGACTCTAAAAACATGACATCTTTTAAGAAATCTCTTAAGACCATTTTGTTTATGGTACTTCTTTTACCAGTTCGGACATTTATTCTGTCCATTCCTTCAATGTGTTTAAATGTTTATCATGTCATGTCTTTTAATGACATCTTGTGTAGTAGCGCTCTTGAGCAACCAGTTAGTTGGATATTCAGCGCTTTATAAATAGATTATTATTATTATTATTTCCTTTAAATCAAACAGACAATTATGATATCACTGGGTTTTTTTTTATCTAAATCTGAATAATTGATTAAAAGGTAGTCGTGGTAGTCCATATTCCTAATATCTTGTAACTTTATTGAAATAACCATGCCAGATAAATAGATGAGCAATCACGTTAACAAGCAACCTGCTATTCTACTCACAGCTTGACCAAAACCAGACACAATTTTTTTTTGCACCTAAAATACTAGTTGTAAGTAGAAACGCAGGCGGTAAAGTGAGCTTTATGGGTTGAGCTCTGAAACAAGAGCGATGTTTGTAGCCGTTTGTTGTTGAACAGCGGTTCTAATATCAGTGAGCCCTGTAATCGCAGAAACACATTTTCTCTCAATTGTTATCACTGTCAGGCTAGCAACAGCAAAAAAAGATGGCCAAAAGACCAGCTTGTGAATTTGTTTGGGAGTAAATTTTAACAATTATTTGTTAAGAACTGGCTACTTGAAGCTGAACTCCAGTTACAAAAATACCAAAATAATTTATAAAAAAAAAGTAAAAGCCCCCCAGCCGCCATACTTGGAATAAATATGGCGGACATGGAGGTTTATGACCTGGAACGGTTAGCTGATCTCACTTCCAGTTTGTTTCTTGTCAGCCAGCTGTACGCATCCGGCTTTATTCTCTACACACGCTTCACTGATTGCTCTATTTTTTCCCCAACAGTATACCAAATCATTGAAGATTTCAAAATGTCTGATAAGGTAAGCCTGTAAATAATTATATAAACTGCGTCTACTTAAATATAGCCTAAGCTTTACTCTAAAACAAAAGATGCAAAAAGATGGCTTACCCCAACCAACACAAATCACCTACACAAACTATTGTCTTCTTCATATTATTATTATTGCCACGTCTTCTCGTGAATATCTTACACAAAGATGTAAATCACCAAAAAGGTTATTGCAGCATAATGCCCAGTGTAATTATAACTAATACTATGCAATAAACAGATAGTTTGGATTAGATTTTCACAACTCGATGTTGAATATCCTTCACGAAAACGACATAGGGACATAACTACATTTTGGGGGGTGGCTCTCATTGGGGAGTGTTTGACAGTGCTAAATTTATTGATGTTATGGTTATTTTCTATTTTACCAAGGTGGAATAAATTGATATTGTAGTAGACACAGTTCATATAATCATTTACAGGCTAACCTGATCAGACATTTTGCAATCTTCAATAATTTGGTATACTGTTGGGAAAAAATATAGCAATCAGTGAAGCGTGTGTAAAGAATAAGGACAGATGTGTACAGCTGGCTGACAAGAAACAAACTGGAAGTGAGATCGGCTAACCTTTCCAGGTGTTAACTTTTTTTAATTAAATTATTTCAGTATTTTTGTAACCGGAGTTCAGCTTTAACTATATCACATTCAAGTACTTTAACTAGAGATTAGACATGGAACAGAAAGCTTGAATATAAACCTAGTATTGTTATACACTGATAATAATACTAAAAAAAGAAACCTTTGATTACTTACTGGATTGAGAACTTTGAAATAAATAAGTACTAGTACACTTTAAAAAAAAGAATGGATCATCTGTGAAAATTGGGCTTGTTTATAATCAACAGGATGGACTGATAGTAACTTCTAATGTGGTCCAGATGCTTAAGTTCGTAACATAAAGATTGGTCAGATGCTTAGGTTCCTAACATAAAGATTGGTCAAATAATTTCGTTTTTAAAAAAGGATACCTGTCTTGTAGTAATCCTATTTTAGGCTGTCAGAATGTGTTGGCTTAAAATTGTTGTCTCCTTCTATCTTTGCTTGGGGCATGTGCATTCCATTGATTTTTTATACGCCCACATTGAAATGTGGTCGTATATTGTCGTCGCCCCTGTCCGTCCGTCCGTCCGTCCGTCCGTCCGTCCGTCGGTCCGTCGGTCCGTCGGTCCGGCGTCCACAATTGCTTGTGGACGCTCTAGAGGCTAAAGTTAATATCCGATTGACTTTAAATTTATACACAGTGTTTAAGGTCATGAGACGAAGAAGCCTATTGTTTTTCAGTGATTTCCGATAATAACTACCAGAGTTATGGCCCTTGATCACTTCAAAAAATCTTGTGGACGCTCTGGAGGTCAAAGTTAATATCCGATTGGCTTTAAATTTATACACAGTGTTTAAGGTCATAAGACGAAGAAGCCTATTGATTTTCAGCGATTTCCGATAATTAGTGCCAGAGTTATGGCCCTTGATCACTTCAAGAAATCTTGTGGACGCTCTATAAGCCAAAGTTAATATCCGATTGACTTTAAATTTATACACCGTGTTTAAGGTCATGAGACGAAGAAGCCTATTGATTTTCAGCGATTTACTATAATTAGTGCCAGAGTTATGGCCCTTGATCACTTCAAAAAATCTTGTGGACACTCTAAAAGCCAAAGTTAATATCCGATTGACTTTAAATTTATAGACATAGTTTAAGGTCATGAGACGAAGAAGCCTATTGATTTTCAGCGATTTCTGATAATTAGTGCCAGAGTTATGGCCCTTGATCACTTCAAAAAATCTTGTGGACGCTCTAAAAGCCAAAGTTAATATCCGATTGACTTTAAATTTATAGACATTGTTTAAGGTCATGAGACGAAGAAGCCTATTGATTTTCAGCGATTTCTGATAATTAGTGCCAGAGTTATGGTCCTTGATCACTTCAAAAAATCTTGTGGACGCTCTATAAGCCAAAGTTAATATCCGATTGACTTTAAATTTATAACACAGTGTTTAAGGTCATGAGACGAAGAAGCCTATTGATTTTCAGCGATTTACTATAATTAGTGCCAGAGTTATGGCCCTTGATCACTTCAAAAAATCTTGTGGACACTCTAAAAGCCAAAGTTAATATCCGATTGACTTTAAATTTATAGACATAGTTTAAGGTCATGAGACGAAGAAGCCTATTGATTTTCAGCGATTTCTGATAATTAGTGCCAGAGTTATGGCCCTTGATCACTTCAAAAAATCTTGTGGACGCTCTAAAAGCCAAAGTTAATATCCGATTGACTTTAAATTTATAGACATTGTTTAAGGTCATGAGACGAAGAAGCCTGTTGATTTTCAGCGATTTCTGATAATTAGTGCCAGAGTTATGGTCCTTGATCACTTCAAAAAATCTTGTGGACGCTCTAAAAGCCAAAGTTAATACCCGATTGACTTTAAATTTATAACACAGTGTTTAAGTTCATAAGACGAAGAAGTCTATTGATTTTCAGCGATTTACTATAATTAGTGCCAGAGTTATGGCCCTTGATCACTTCAAAAAATCTTGTGGACACTCTAAAAGCCAAAGTTAATATCCGATTGACTTTAAATTTATAGACATAGTTTAAGGTCATGAGACGAAGAAGCCTATTGATTTTCAGCGATTTCTGATAATTAGTGCCAGAGTTATGGCCCTTGATCACTTCAAAAAATCTTGTGGACGCTCTAAAAGCCAAAGTTAATATCCGATTGACTTTAAATTTATAGACATTGTTTAAGGTCATGAGACGAAGAAGCCTATTGATTTTCAGCGATTTCTGATAATTAGTGCCAGAGTTATGGTCCTTGATCACTTCAAAAAATCTTGTGGACGCTCTAAAAGCCAAAGTTAATACCCGATTGACTTTAAATTTATAACACAGTGTTTAAGTTCATAAGACGAAGAAGTCTATTGATTTTCAGCGATTTACGATAATTAGTGCCAGAGTTATGGCCCTTGATCACTTCAAAAAAACCTTGTGAACGCTCTAGAGGTCTAAGTTAATGTCCGATTGACTTTAAATTTATACACAGTGTTTGAAGTCATGAGACGAAGAAGCCTATTGATTTTCAGCGATTTCCGATAATTAGTGCCAGAGTTATGGCCCTTGATCACTTCAAAAAATCTTATGGATGCTCTAGAGGCCAAAGTTGATATCCGATTGATTTCAAATTTAGACACAGTGTTTAAGGCCATGAGACGAAGAAGCCTATCGATTTTCAGCGATTTATGATAATTAGTGCCAGAGTTGTGGCCCTTGATCACTTCAAAATATCTTATGGATGCTCTAGAGGCCAAAGTTGATATCCGATTGACTTCAAATTTATACACAGTGTTTAAGGTCATGAGACGAAGAAGCCTATCGATTTTCAGCGATTTCTGATAATTAGTGCCAGAGTTGTGGCCCTTGATCACTTCAAAATATCTTGTGGATGCTCTAGAGGCCAAAGTTAACATCCGATTGACTTTAAATTTATACACAGTGTTTAAGGTCATGAGATGAAGAAGCCTATTGATTTTCAGCGATCTCTGATGATTATTGCCAGAGTTGTGGCCCTTGATCACATAAAAAAAATCCTGTGGACGCTCTAGAGGCCAAAGTTAATATCCGATTGACTTTAAATTTACACACACTGTTTAAGGTCATGAGACGAAGAAGCTTACTGATTTTCAGCGATTTCAAATAATTACTTCCAGAGCTATCTCCCTTGATCACTTCAAAAACCCTTGTGACACTATAGATGCCAAACTTATCATCCGATTGACTTCAGATTGATACACAGAGTTTAAGGTGTTGAAACGAACAAGTATTTTGATTTTCAATGAATTTTGATAACTGAACAGCTAAATCCATGATGTTAAATGTTTCCTATACTAATTGTTAGCGTGGGGCAAAACTTTATAAAAAGCAAACAAATTCTAATGATTTTCAGATAATTACATAATGAGTTGTTACTCTTAATCAGATTTTAGTGTATTACAAATGTTTCATTACCAAAAAAAGTAAAAATATGCGACAACCCTTGTTGACTGCCCGGACGATTTAGCTGCTGTGGGCGTATGTTTCGTTGCCTGGCAACCTATCTTTCTGTAAATTTGAGGTGTCCAGTAGGACAGTTAATTAGTACCCATGAGAAAGTGTCATACCAGTTGAGCTGATGTAAATGCTACACTCTTGTGGCTTTCAAGCGCAGACTGTTTGTTCGTTGCTGAAGTTTATGTCCCTTTCCCCCAATTGTTCAAGGGTGATATCGTAGACAAGAAAAAAATACAGGCCATTTTAATCTGGCTTATATAAAGGGCTGTCTGTACACGATGTGGGTGATTTTTAGCTGAAAATTTACTATTTCGATGGTAAAATGATGTGCAGGCTAGTAAACACAGTCTGTACACTATCCATTCCTTTCTGATCCAACAAAATGGCCAGACAGATTTTCTTGGTCAGCTCCTCCTGAAAGTTAAGTTGTATATAAATGTTTAATCTAGATAGCAGTTGTTTGTTACCTGGTATGTTACGGTAATAAAGAGATCTAAAAGGTCTGATTAGTCGACATGTTACAAGTCCATAAATACACCAGCCTGTTATACTCATCAGTTTAGTAATTGAAATACTCTCAATTCTTCTTTATGTCTACCAATAAAATCCAAATAGTCATCTTTGTTAGTTTTTTCATGCCTCACAAAAATTGACCTATGGCTAGTCGACTGGAATAGCTGCTCATTATTACATTTACATAAATATTGGCTTGATGCCTTCCATTTTGGAATTCTTTTCATGTTAATAATTTGATTTTCAATAAATAAACATTTATGCCCTTGGTGGCATTACTCAGATTTAAAATGAACAAACAAAACTGCTTTTATTTTTAAACCAGTTCAAAATCGCCAGGGTTTTTAAGACAGCATCGTGTTGCGTTCACAGGTACTATAAGTCAAACCAGTTTAACTAATCTGAACTATTCGGTGGGTGGTTAGAGTTAACTACACATGGGTAGCTTCATATTCTTTATTTGGTTCTCGCACGCTTTCGATAACATTGGCACTGACTCTAAATTATCACAGGAATATAACCAGTCTCAATGGGCTATTGGTAATTTTGTGTTCTACTGTCATGCAGTCAGCCAAAAATGAAACTAAAATTAGTAATCTAGCTGGTGTTGCTTAATCTATTGAACAAAAAAAATAATCAGAAAGAAGTTGTGGCAACACAAATCAATATAACATACCAGACAATCTAATTCAAAACTTTTGACCTAAATCCGAAAGGTTTAGCTCTTTTAAAATGCAGTCAACATTGACTTACAGGTAGCTGTTCAGTAATAAATTTAGATAAATCTTGGCTTCATGGTTTCCATTTTGGAATTGTTGGGATGTTTTTATTTTGGCTTTCAATAAATAATATAAGAATGAGATCATTTCTTGGTAGTGTCACTCAAATATTAAAAGAGGTCAGCATTGTCTTATTTATAACCAATCATCAATAAATTCACATAAATCTTATGTTTATGCTTTCCATTTTGGCTTTCAATAAATAAAATATTAATGTTCTCTTTTCTGGGTGATGTCACCCAGATATAAAACAAGGTCAGAACCAAAAACTTTATTGGCACATTACAGAAAGTTATCACTTTGAAGATGAAAGACAAGCAAATGGAAGAAAGATCTTAATAGAATTTCTGTCTTAAAAAACGACAGTGGAAAAAGGGACAGTGTTCATGAAATGTAATACAAATCCTTTTCTCAAGTGGTTTATTCCCTTTGGCCAAATTTCAATCAACATAACAGAATGCCAGTCACACCCATGGGGGATGGCCATAGAATTACTTTAGATCTTGCTTCAGTCTTGTCATCACTTAAAACCTCTGTTATTTCCTTGTACAAGGCACTGTGAATAAATTTGCAATGGAAATCTAATAAAGTTTTGAATGTCAGATTAAAACATACACCTTCCATTTGGGTCTTCATTATCTCCAGTGGAAGATAATTTAATTCTTAATTAAAAGGTTAAGTGAGTCAAATTAGATCTGATTAATTGGCTGTTAATAATAATGTATATTTATATATAGCGCCAATTCCATCCAAAATTACATGCTCAAGGCGCAGTCATGACACTCTGTACACTTTACACTATCTACACTAGTAGCTTGATCACTCGTATTCTAGTTTAGATAAGTGAGTTTTCAATTTTGTCTTAAACAATTTGAGAGAACTTGATGTCTTAATGCTGTGTGGTAGGGAATTTGAATTTCGGTATGTGTAAAAGGTGCTGTTCTTGGGAACAAAGATTTCTTACTGGTTCATAAACTTGCAAAAGTTCAGTCAGATATTCTGGGCAGGATCCATGTAAGCATTTAAACACAAGACATAAGATTTTGAACGTTATTCTAGAATGTACTGGCAACCAGTGAAGTTCCTTCAGAATAGATGTTATATGAGAGCGTCTTGATGTTTTACCTATTATTCTCGCTGCAGTGTTTTGAACATCTTGTAATTTTGACGTTAGTAATTGGTTCAGGCCACATAAAACACCATTACAATAGTCTAATCTAGAGAACACTAGAGATCGCACAAGAGTATGGGCAGTTTCGTTTGTCAGAAGATGTTGGATATTTCCAATGGCTCGGAGATGGAAATAACATCCTTTGCAAATGTAGTTTACATGTGTTTCCATGGTCAGGGCTAAATCGAGCATCACTCCTAAGTTTTTAACATTGGTCAGCACTTGAATGTAGACAGTGGTGATACACAGCAAATAAAAAATCACATAAGAAAAGTAGTATCAAATGTACTTGGCTTTTAATATTGGAGGTGGAATTGAGTCAAAGCATTAAAAAAATGACTTTGTAATTAATTGTTTCTGTTAAGTTTATAGAAACAGGTAGATAAACATGAAGTCTCTCAAGGAACGCCTGTTTAATGATTATTAAAAAAGGGTCATTCTAACCTACAATGATAAATTAATGTTTGACAATAGTCTAAACTGTTTGTGAGAAAAAATGTATTTTGAACTTACAACACCTAAATCATAATTATCAGACCTAAACAACCTTTTAATAAAAATTTTGAATGATGCCTGTCCCGAACTCAGATTCTGATACTCTTCAATTTAAAAATCAGTACAACTACAAACACAAATCCTTATCCAAGTCTTATTGATTTCTAAACTCACTCAGATTCTTATTCTTTGGAACTCAAACCCTGATACTTTTTTACTCAAACCCTGATATTCTCTTATTCTTACTCAGACTCTGATACCCTCATACTCAGACCCTGGTACTCTCTTACTCTTACACAGACCCTGATACTCTCTTTCTCTTACTTGATAATCTCTAAAATATATCCCAGATACTGAAATCCTTAAAATATGTAATAGAGATAATACAAATGCCCTTAAAATCTCAAAACTCAGATGAACGAAACTAAAGTTTAAAGGTATCAAGGGGATTATGGTTGAAAATAATAAATTCATTTTCTCCCAGAGGTAATCGGCCTGAATTTCTTATCTAAAAATGGTAGAATGGTTACCACGTATGCGCTGTATCATAAAGCCTGTCATTGAGTCAACTGGCGTGGTTTTGAATCTATGGTTATACGTAACAAGGAGTAGTGTCTCCTGTCCAACCTCGTGGGTTTTCTCCGGGTCCTCTGGTTTCCTCCCACATGCAAGCGAATTATTGGAATAAAATTAAACCAAATGTTAGTCCAAAAATGACCTAGTTTGTGTCGAGTGGACGTTAAACCCCATCTCTCTTTCTCTCTCTCTAAAAAGATGACTTCACCACCAAGGCTTAGACATTAAAAAACAGTTCCATAAAGTATAAACAGTAATTTTGAAGACTAAACATTGAGAGAGGAGATTGGAAGGTAATGTACAGAGAGTTGATATAAAATATAAACATTGAGGGAATATAGCTTTAATTAGACAGGTGTCTATATCTGATAACTATATTAGACTGGTAGACGGTTTGAATGTGGACAAATACAATCATTATAAAGTTTGTTGATATAATGTCCAGTTGTCCATCACAGACCATTCATCTTGTTTATATTCTTTGAGAATATTGTTATTCTTTCTCAACTACTCCAAATTAACTCAGTCTTTCAGGTCACGGAGGTCAATGAGCAGTTTTTGTTGCTTGTAATTAAATTGGTTGTGAAAAATTAACTTCTGTCAAGGTTATGAAGTGAGGTCATTTCTTAAATGATTTCTGTATGCAAAGAATAATTTCCAAATAATACTAGTTGATATTTTAATAAGATTGTTGATGGAATAAAATAATTATGAAAAGCTTGCATGAATGGAGAGAACTGCAGTGACCAATCAGGCACCTAATGCTCCAAAGAATAGATAACTTTTTTGTGGGAAAATTTCTAATACATATGAAAGCTTATTATTTCTATTTCGATTTTTATACGCCCACATTGAAATGTGGTCGTATATTGTCGTCGCCCCCGTCCATCCATCCTATTGATTTTCAGCAATTTCCGATTATTACTGCCAGAGTTATGGTCCTTGATCATTTCAATAAATCTTGTGGACACTCTAGAGGCCAAAGTTAATATCCGATTGATCTCACATTTATACACAGTGTTTAAGGTCATGAGACGAAGAAGCCTATAAATTTTCAGCGATTTCCGATAATAACTGCCAGAGTTATGGCCCTTGATCACTTCAAAAAATCTTGTGGATGCTCTAAAGTCCAAAGTTAATATTCGATTGACTTTAAATTTATACAGTGTTTAAGGTCATGTTTTGTATACTAAGCGTTAGCATAGGGCGGAACTTTATAAAAATCGAACAAATTCTAATGATTTTCTGATAATTACTTAATGAGTTGTTACTCTTAATCAGATTTTAGTCTAGGCTATTATAAATGTTTCATTACCGAAAAAAGTAAGAATATGCGACAACTCTTGTTGACTGCCCGGACGATTTAGCTGCTGTTGGCGTATGTTTTGTTGCCTGGCAACCTATCTTTTTGTTCTTTTCCTGCAAATCTTATATCTCAGAATCTAACCATAGGATCTTTCTAAAACTTTAACCTCGGCGCTGTGATTTTGAACCGGAAGTTGAGACCGTCTTGACAACTTCTTCAATAGTTGCACGATTTTCATAAAATTTAGTATGTAAGAGGATCTTACTGATGCCACTTGAAATCAGCCGCCATTTCATGAAATTGTCTCCTATTTCTCGATGTGGTTAGCCACTTTCCAAGAATGGGTTGTAGTTTTGGAATCAATATATTTTCAAAATGTTTTATGAATCTGAAATCAACAAAATTCACTGATGAAAAAATAGCTGTAACTGTGTGATTTTTTTTATCTATTTTACTAATTCTTTTTTGCTTGTGTACCCTAAAACATTTACTTAAAATCAGCTATTTCTGATTTTCAAAATTCGAATATTTCGTCAGAAGCAAAACGAACATGACAATTTCTTGAAAATTAGTACGATGTAAGTAGATCCATTTTATCCATCTTCAATGATGTCATTAGAATTTTTCTAAGTTATGTCCTCTTGGAGAAAATAGACATCAAAGTTGTCAAAAATATCGATAAAATATAGGTCAGATTGCCTTAAAAAAATTTTGCAATTTCATTGGTCGCTGCTTTGGGACAAGATAATTTTGATTCTATCTGATAGCAGAGAGTGACAAAACTTTGTGTAAAGTTTGATTGCTTGATGCTTGTGAAAAAAGTAAATGTGCGATTAATTGATGTGTGTCATCTATTTATTTTGGGATTTCAGTGGGGGAAATCATCCTCACTGTTGGCTTGTTTTGATTATAAATGGAATCTTTCTACTTTTGTTTTTAAAAAGATTAATTTTCGTTGTTTTGTCTTATTTCAGATATTTAAAGGCAATCTTGATACATACAGAGCTGAACTACGTGAAGTGTCACCACCAATTATAGCTAAACGAATTCGTTTTATTCCTTACAGTCAGCATCCGAGAACTGTTTGTATGAGGGTTGAGATGTATGGGTGCCCATGGGAAGGTAAATAACACTAAAAAGACATTATAGTCCAGTTGCCAAAAACCATTTTAAGCCTTAATGTGGAAATATAGTCCACCTAATGTTTTTTGGTGGATTATATATCTTCACTATTTGTAGATTAAGAATCCGAATGATGCCACCCTGGCACCCTTGGGGAAAATAAAATATTCAAGATGGCCGCCATGGGGCATTTTCTGGTAAATTATATTAGTGGAGTAAAATGTGTGACATTAGAAGATGGGTTTTTATACGCCCACATTGAAATGTGGTTGCATATTGTCGTCGCCCCCTTCATTCTGTTGCTCTATAGGCTAAAGTTAATTTCCGATTGACTTTTAATTTATGCACAGGTCGATTGACTTTAAATTTGTGCAGGCGATTTAGCTGCTGTGGGCGTATGTTTCATTGCCTGGCAACCTATCTTTCATTGGTTTGTTACTGGAGTTTAACTCCCCTTTAGTACAGACGAAGTATGATGCAGGTGGTTGTAGGAATCAAGTAGGGCTGGAATATCTTGATTGATGAGTCTACCTATAGACTTTAAGTACCTTATACCTGATACAAACCTTTGTTTTTCTCCAGTCTTTTGTTGATTTATTTCAAGTAATCTTCATGAGAAAATAATAAGGTTTCTATATGTCAGTCAGCAGGTTAAGTATGGCAGTGATGAAAAGCAAGTTAAATATTGATATAAGTATAAGATAGGAGAAGATGATGGACTAAGATATAACTAGACACTCAACATTTTTTACATCATACACAATTCCCTCATATCTACTCAGGGATGTTAGGTAATGGGGGGGATCTGGGGTTTTTAATCTATTAAACCCTTCATTAAAAATTTTAATCTTTTGAAAGTACAGGAAAAGTGTACAAAAACATACAGACAAAACAAATGATACGGAAACACATCATAAATAAATATGCATCAAGTTACGAAAGGAAAAAAGAAACTTGACAAAGAAAGAAAATTGTGGTCTGAATTTGAGTCATTGTTTCTTCAAAAATTGTGCAACCAAAGAATTCTTAAATGGTCCTGTAGACCTATGCATATGAATCTTCAGAATTGGCACCACAAAAATGAATGTCCCAAATTCTTTTGATCTATTAATATATAAAGGAATTCATGGATTCCAAATGAGCATTACATCTCAATAATATGGTTGTCTTTAAAAAAATATAAAAAGGTTCTGATGAGATTATGATAAAACACACTCATCAGAGTTTTTTTGGTTGATCTGTTTATTTAAAACATTTTTTTTAACATTTTGGAATCAGTAAATCTTAAAAATGTAGACAAAACAAATTCTCTTGTCAAAATTGTGCCTTATCCTCTTATCTGTAGAAATTTTGTCAATGCCAATGTTGAAGAATGTCAAGGATTTTTTTTCTGCCAACAGCTATTTCGATTCTGTCAGCAATATCGGTGGCAAGGGTAGGCCTATTCATGTAGATTTACACTGAGAAGTAGTAACAGTGTTTCTTGTACATTTTGGGCCTAGTTTTCTAGCGATTATGGTAAATTTGTACGATTATCGGTAAAATTCTGTGTTAATTAACAGGGGTGAGAAATTAACTGAAAGGTGATTTAATTATCGCCAGTGGTGAGTTTTCTCGGAAGCATGTTATAACTGAAGCAAAGGTGTTTTATCAAGGACCAACAGGCTTTATCTGACGCGTAGGCGTCAAATCAAATTTATCGTGCAATTTCTTGTTCGACCGTGTGTTTTACGCAGATCTGTCTTTGTTAAGTGTGGGTCTTTATACATGAATTTATATGTGATGTAGTTACATACCAAATAGTCGGACGGCAGTTATTTATATATTTGTCCTTTTTGTGGGTTCAATTTGTTTACATTATTATCGTGCTACCACTGAACTACATAAAAACTGCACGTATCTTACAATTGATCGCGCACAGTGTCGTTATTTACCGATATCCAGACCAACCTCTATCAGATTAACGAATCTGTTACGAAAGCAAATTTATAAATATAAAATGGCGCAATTAATGAAAACCTATTATTGGGGATACTGAGGATGCTTTTTCCGCGACCTGTCCCTTTTTAAACGTGACTTGTATGATTCCCGATTTTTTTATATCTATGATATAATTACCAATTTATTAAAAAAAAAAAAAAATTTTATTGGTTCGAATAGGCATTTTTAAAAAAAACACAATTATCAATTTATTAAAACAACACTTTAATATTGGTTCGAGTAGCTATATTAAAACAAACACAATTATCAATTTATTAAAACAACACTTTATTATTGGTTCCAGTAGTCATATTAAAACAAACGCAATTATCAATTTATTAAAACAACACTGTATTATTGGTTCGAGTATAGTCATATTAAAACAAACACAATTATCAATTCATTAAAACAACACTTTATTTTTGGTCCGAGTGGTCTTTTTGTTTGGTCCGAGTGGACTTTTTGTATTGTCCAAGCAGTCTTTTTGTTTGGGCCGAGTTGTCTATCAGTTGGTCCGACTGGTCTTGGTCCGAGTGGTCTTTGGTCCGAGTGGTCATGGATTCCATAATCAATCATTTCGCCCACACGTGTATAAAATATAGCAGTGACGAAATTAATAGGTTTTCATTAATTGCGCCATTTTATATGTATAAATTTGCTTTCGTAACAGATTCGTTAATCTGATAGAGGATGGTCTGGATATCAGTAAATAACGACACTGTGCGCGATCAATTGTAAGATACGTGCAGTTTTTATGTAGTTCAGTGGTAGCACGATAATAATGTAAACAAATTGAACCCACAAAAAGGACAAATATATAAATAACTGCCGTCCGACTACTTTGGTATGTAACTACTACATCACATATAAATTCATGTATAAAGACATGTTTGACATTTTGGAAAAAATATTATGTCAGTGTAACCGCATGACAACCAAAATATATTTAAAATAAAATAATGAATTTTATTAAGGGAGACATTGAATGACATTTTAAGATTTAATAATAACAAAAATGCCTGTCTTTATTGATTATATTGTGAGACAATTAACTTTTGTGCCATCTGATTTAAAGTTTTCACAAAATGTTGTCTCCCATGCGATGGTCTCCTCACTTCTCACTTGATTCAAGATAGCCAGAGTTTGTAAAAGACAATGCTGGAAGAAAAGATTCCAGTAATTTCTCAAGATTTTATGATGGCATGTCTTTGTTCTTGTTAGATATTCTCCTTGAGCTTTTTTTGATAAATAAATTTCAAGTTAGAAATGAAATAGTGCAAAAACAGAAAACTTGACCTTTTGATCTCCGCGGTCACAAATAACAAAGGTGAATTTGCCAAGTTTACACATTTTTATACGCCACATTGGGGGCAAGACTTTATAAAAAGCAAACAAATTCTAATGATTTTCTGATAATTACACAATGAGTTGTTACTCTTAATCAGATTTTAGTGTATTACAAATGTTTCATTACCGAAAAAAGTAAAAATATGCGACAACCCTTGTTGACTGCCCGGACGATTAAGCTGCTGTGGGCGTATGTTTCGTTGCCTGGCAACCTATCTTTCATTCCATTGGAAAGACTACACTTAGCCCCTTCTCAAGGCCCAATGAACTTCCTCGGCCAATGCAGGGATCGTACACCCAGCCTCCAGATTAGCGAACTAAGTTCTTACTAGTCCAACCACCATGGCTCCCCCCATTTGTCTGGGGTAGTGCCTGCATGGCTGACAAGTAGAGTGTTGCCTGGTCATTTGGATGGAACAAAAAAGCAACCACAGTCAACCAGATTACACATTGATTTACACATGAGAAAATGTCTGAGCGTTGGAATTCAATGAAGAGTAGCCAAAAACTGCACCACCTGACTATAGAAATAAATATAACTGCGATAGCTGCCATTACATAGTTCTCTACTAGGTGATAAATGGACAATCTGCATTGATTGATAGTCTTTATTAATTAACTGGTTTTTATACGCCGACATTTTCATGTGGAGGTATATTGTCGTCGCCCCAGTCCTTTGATCTGTCGGTCCGTCCACAATTTATTTGTGGACACTCTACAGGTCACAATTGTTATCCGATTTTGACAAAACTTGAAATATAGGTTTATCTCCAGAAGATCTCTGTTCATTTCGATATTTGCATGTATCGGATCAAAACTTTCATGGATTATGGTCTCTGATTGTACGAAAAATCATGTTTTTAGCTTGTGGAAACTCTGGAGGTCACAATTTTCAACTGATTTTGATGAATCTTGAAATGCATGTTTATAACCCAAAGATCTTTGTTCCTTTCGATATTTGTGCTTATCGAATCATAACTTCCTGAATTATGACCATTGATTGTATTAAAAGTCGCGTTTTTAGCTTGTGGTCCCTCTAGAGGTAACCAATTTTATCTGAATAAAAAAACGTTCGACTATATCACCGTTACACCCTAATGGTGAATCAGTTCAAATTTCGTGTAAAACGAACCAAAACTGCCGGATACAATGGCTGCCCTCGTATGCAGATGTTGTAAATATATGGTATATCAAGGTTGGGGAGCCTCTAGAGGACACAATTTTTATCCTGGTTTGATGCAACTGGAAATATATGTATGGTTATATATATGGTTCCTGTCGATATTCGCGCATATTGGATTGTAACTTCCTGAATTATGGCCCTTGATTGTGCGAAAAATGGCTTCGTTTTATAAACTTCTTCTGTGTCCTTCTTTTGCAAAATGTGGATGTATCTTGCATGACAACTGCTTGTATTGTAGTAAAATTCAATTTGATTTTTCCTTGACATTATTATTATCATTATTGAGTGATTTCGAGAAAAGGCATTTTGAAGTTAAAAAAACAAATTTTAACTCTAGAATATATCTTTAAGTGAAAGAAACAAATTTTAACTCTAAACATATCTGTAAGTGAAAGGAACAAAGTTTGATGTTTATAAGGCAAAAAATGAGATAAATATGTATTAGGATAAAATACATGTAAATCAATTTAATATCCAGTAAAATATTGATTTGTTTAAGTACATACATGAATTACAACCTTGGTTAAATGCACAGACAAATAACTTAAATTACTTATCAGATGTCATTAAGTTCATTAAAGATTTGAACAAATAACAGGCTTTGCTAACACAGAAATCGACTAATGGGGCAGAAACACTGAAGTTACTCAATTGTACCGCTTAACTTAAAAAAGAAATTTTGATTCAAACGGGTTTAATATCATCAAAGCAAAAAATGTGAACTATAAAATGTATTTTAGTTATATTTCAGCCTCAATATGTCATTCAAAACTTTATAAAATTTTCTCTAGAGTACAGTGTTACAGACGTTCTTGGAAAACATGGATTGTACTGATTTTTTTTTTAAATGTACATGTACATAAGTATTCCTGTGCATCTGGATAGTTTCTGGGTAAATCTGATGTAAAAAGCCTGTTTATGCAACAAAGTCACTATAAATATTAATTATCAATGATACATTTTTATACGCCCACATTTTCATGTGGACGTATGTTGCCGTCGCCCCTGTTCGTCCGTCCGTCCGTCCACAATTGTTTGTGAACAGTCTACAGGTCACAATTTTTATTCGATTTTAATGAAACTTAAAATATAGGTTTATCACCCTAAGATCTCGGTTCCTTTCGATATTGGCATGTATCGGACTGTAACTTCATGGGTTATGGCCCCTGATTGTCCGAAAAATCACGTTTTTAGCTTGTGGACAGTGTAGAGGTCACAATTTTGAACCGATTTGGATGAAACTTGAAATGCATGTTTATATTTATAACCCAAAGATCTTGGTTCCTTTCGATATTTGCACCCATCGGATCGCAACTTCCTGAATTATGGCCCCTGATTGTCAAAAAAATCGCCCTTTTTAGCTTGTGGTCCCTCTGGAGGTCAAAATTGTTATCCGATTTAAAAAAAACGTTTGATGATATCACCGTTACATGGTTATGGAGCTTGAGTTTTTGATGAAACTTGACATGTATGTTTATAACCCAAAGATCTTGGTTCCTTTCGATATTTGCGCCCATCGGATCTTAACGTCCTGTTTATGACCTAAAGATCTTGGTTCCATTGCATATTTGGCCATATCTGATTGTAACTTCCTGAATTATGGCCCCTGATTGTACGAAAATCACCCCATTTTTTAGCTTGTGGTTCCTTTGGAGGTCACAATTATTAACGGATTTAAAATAACGTTTGATTATATCACTGTTTCACCATAATGAAGGGTGAGTAAGAATTTCGTGAAAATCGGACCAAAACTGATGGACAAAATGGCTGCCGCTTGTACACGAATACTATAAGAATATGGTATATATCAAGGTTGTAGACCCTGTAGAGGTCACAATTTTAATCTGATTTTGATGAAACTTTAAATGCATGTTTATAATCCAAAGATCTTGCTTCCTTTTGATATTTGCAGATATTGAAGTGTAACTTCCTGAATTATGGCCCCTGATTGTACTAAAAATCGCCTTTTTAGCTTGTGGTGCCTCTGTCGGTCACAACTATTATCCAATTTTAAAAAATGTTTGATTATATCACCATTTCACTGTAATGAAGGTTGAGGTCGAATTTAGTAAAAATCGGACCAAAACTGCCGGACAAAATGGCTACCGCTAATACGTGAATAGTGTAAAAATATGATATATCAAGGTTGTGGACCCTGTAGAGGTCACAATTTGAATCTGATTTTGATGAAATTTGAAATGTAAGTTTATAACCCAAAGATCGCACATTCAGGCACATTGGACCATAACTTCCTGAATTATGGCCCCTGATTGTACGAAAAATCTTCTTTTTTTTTTAACTTTGTGGACCCTATAATGGAGGTCACAATTTTATTCCGAATTAAAAAAACGTTTGACTATATCCCTGTTACACATTAATGATGGTTGAGTGTGAATTTCTTGAAAATCGATAATTGAACAGCTAAATCCATAATATTAAATGTTTTGTATACTTAATGTTAGCATGGGGCAGATATTTATAAAAACCAAACAAATTCTAATGATTTTCTGATAATTACTTAATATGCGATAACTCTTGTTGACTGCCCGGATGATTTAGCTGCTGTGTGGGCGTATGTTTCGTTGCCTGGCAACCTATTTTTCTGTTTTTGGAAATCCACCAGTTTTGCTTTAATTATGATAATACTACAGATGAGACCTCCTTAATAGTATTACAGGAGAATCTATTTATTCTGCTAAGATATATGAGAAACTCATTACTTTCTTTTAATTCTCTATATCTAGCTGAAAGACAGTTCTCTTTGAAAATAATGTGTCTTAAATCTGTTTTTTGTTAGAAATAATTCTTAATATTGCGATATAATAGACTACACATAATAACAATGATAATCCGTTGTCGTTCCCAACATCAGCGAATTGAGTGTTCTAGTGAGCCCCAGTATATGATTTTGTTTGTATATTTAAACTAATATGAATTATTTTTGTGTATTTGTAGATGGTTTGGTGTCGTATGATATGCCACAAGGCAGCAAACGGGGTAATGAAGTCGACTTGTACGATTTTACTTACGATGGAATGATCAATGAGCAGTTATCATCAGGCTTAGGTCAGCTTACAGATGGAGAAATGGGTGACACCAACTTCCGACTGGATTCTTTAGGTCTTGGTATGAAAGGCTATGAATGGGTCGGCTGGAAAAATGAATCTGGAAAAACAAAACCAATACAGATTATTTTTAAATTTGACACAGTCCGTAACTTTAGTGGATTAAGTCTCCATTGTAACAACCATTACAGTAAAGATGTTTGGGTATTCCGTAAAGCCGAAATCTTTTTTAGTATTGGAGGGAAATATTACAACACAACCCCAATTGTGTTTGAATTTGTTCGAGATGAGTACTTTGAAAATGCCCGACCTGTACTGATCCGATTAAATCATCATGTTGGAAAATTTATCAAATTGAACTTATATTTTGAATCACGATGGATAATGATCAGTGAGGTGCAGTTTACATCCCGTAAGTTCTGATTTTTTATCATGTTTTCTAGCTGTTTTATTCTGAACAGAGCCACAGGTTCAATCAGTAAATTGTGACTTTCACATGCACAAATATTATGTTTGTTTGTAAATTCTGAATTCTTTATTTGACTGATAAAGGTAAATGTATATTTATGTGCTTAGAAATGCATTTTAATTTAGAAAATATCCTGATAGTGCACATTCCTCTTGTGCCTATGCATTTGCAGATGTTGTTAATGACCAAAAAATTATGTATAAAGGGGAATAACTCTGTTTAGAGAATATGGATGCAGACTACCATTAAATTTCACCATCTCGGTACCAGTGATCTATATAGATCAGTGCTCGGTACCCACAAATTTATAGCAGTTCTCTCTCTGTCTCTTTTCTCCTCTTTTGCATGCCCATTTTTGTTGATTTTTTGGTCTAGAATGGACAAAGAGGTTTGACTTAATATTTTCTGCCAGGTTTTGGTAAATATTCATGATTTTTAGGCGGTAGGATAATACAGTTATGAGGTTGGCTATGGTGATATGTACGGCAGCTAGATGTTTTGAGTATGCTTCTTCAAGTTCGTGTATCTCAAAATTTTAGTGGTCAACCTCATACAAATTTTAGTGCAAAGACATGACCATTTGTTCCTCTGTCTGTATTGAAAAGCATTTCGCCCAACGAAAATTTGGGGAAAAGTTGGAGGTGGGCAAAGAGTCCAGAATTAACATTGAAGTCAATGGGGAAATTAATGGTGGTCTGCCTCCATATCAATGTGGTAATTAATCTGTTGAGTGGAATAGTCCTACTCCATATAACAATATTGCTCTACTCAAAATCTCAAATGTTGATATTTACTAAGAGATTAGTCTATGTAAGGCCACACTAAACTCTGGTTTTATATTGCTATCCATCGTCCATAATTTCATGTGACTACTCTACAGCCTATAGTTATGATTGGTTCTATTTTAAATGCTTTGATTATATTTGTGGAATGAAAAAGTCTATTGCATTTCAACAATGTTGGCTCATCACTTACAGAGTAAGGTTATTTGTTGACTTTATGAAATATTGTGATTGCTTTTGTGACAAAAGTTAGCATTCAATCTGCTTGAAATTTATATGCATTGTTCTAATTAGCGACTCAAACAATCCCATCAAATTGCAACAGTTGCTTTTCTTGCAGTTACTGACTGATTTATTGCCCTTGATTATGTTATAAAACCATGTCAAGGTACCAATGATATTTATTTTTTATTTTTCTACAAATTCACAGTGCTTTAACCTTTGTGGACTGATTGGACCACTAATCTGCTGTGGGCATGTTTTGTTGCAAGGCCACCTATCTTTAGATAAATTGTGATAATTTTTTTACTGTTTTCTAGAAATTGCCCATGGTAATTTTACACCTGAATTGGCTCCATTGACGACACTTCCACCAACCTCTGACCCAGGTGAAAAATCAGAGAATAATATAAATGAGGATTTTGACAAGTTATCAATAGAACCTGATGGTTAGTAACCTAGATATATTATTTATTTGTCTTGCACGTTATTTACATGGAAACCCGAAAATCTGTGATATACCTAAGTATCTTGCCCAACCAAACAATTATCTGATTAAAACATCCATCATGTGATATGAGTCTATGAATGAGTAGAAACTCTGTCTGGAAACTCAAATATGTAAAAACATATATCTAAAATTATTGGCCCATGAAATGCATTTCATTTAATCTGAGTGACAATTTTTGGAAATGGCAAAATGAATTAGTCAAGAAGGGGGGCGCTTGATTGTTATTATGGAATTTCCAAATTGACAGAACTGAGGTAGTGTGTGTAAAATTGTGATGTAATTAAACACAATAAACATATTCTTTAAGAGGCATTTAGTAACTGGGCAGATAAATAAACTAAAAACATACTTATGGAAAATCAGTAGCTGTTTTTCCATAAGTATGTTTTTAGTTTATTCACAATAAACATGTTTCAGCGTTATTTCCCTTTCACACAATTGCCAAAATTAGATTGAGTTTGAGAGAATTCAAAGTGTTTTTCTTTGTGTATTTATTTAGGTCATTTAAAAAATTCTGTAAAATAATTCAAGGATGAATGTTAACACAGAGAATTCTATATTTTCAGGGAGTACAGAAACAGAAGATATACAGAAAGAGAAAGAAGAGAAGGAATATGATGATAGTTATATTGGTGTTATTATTGGTGCTTTAGCGGCTCTTATACTCATCCTTATAATTGTCATCTGTATCTTCTTCTATCGACATAAACGTAACAAAAACAATAATAATCGACGAGCTCTGAAACCAGTCGTAGATAGACACGTCACCATCAATCTCAATGATCTCCGTGGCAGTACTAACGGTAAAGTTTCAAATGGTAATATGTACAACAGTATAGCAACCGAGGACATGGACTCAGATAAGGAGCTGACGTGTAATGGCAGAGACAAAAATGGCAAGAGCCCCGCGTACTTGGAACCAAAAGATACCATCCAGACTAGATCATTGCCAGATGTCCCTGCGAGCCGTGATTCGGGTGGTTCGTACCTTTACCCCTCACTCATAATAAATTCTCAGTGGGCAGACTTGACCTTGCCCTTCCTCTAAGTGCATGTCGTCAGGTCTATACTGATCTTTACTTCAAGAAATGTTTGCTTTGGTTACCATGGTGGTACAAAACATTTTTTTTAATGTTAATAATAAATTTTAAGCTACTTATAAGTTGTTTGGATCAATATATAATTTTGGAAAAAGAAAACGTGAAAAAACACCTAATGGCAACTAAGTAAAGAATTTCTTGGGAAACTTATTCTATCTTCTCGCAAAATTAGAACCAGAAATGTGCATTGATGATTCTAATTTATTAGGAATATGTTGTCCACTAACTTATAATTGCTTGATGAGATGTAATGTACATGTACTTTAAACTTATTATGGTCTATAGGTGAAGTTATCTGTCATATTGTTTTTGTATGCAATGCTATGTAGTGTAATAATCAAGTTAATCTGAATATTACAGCAAATTTACTACGTTAGAAAAGTTCTGTATGGTATTATTTTTTTGTTGAATGCTGCTTAAATATTTGTAAAATTTTTCCAAAAAAAATAAAACTATGCCTTCTTATGATTTTATTAGTAGCATTCAAGTTATTGTTTACAAACTGTTACCTTTATCAAATTTGGATTTTATTAGGACACATTAAGATTGAAAAGTGTCTATTTCAATAAGAAAACTACCCAAAAGCTTGATTTGAACTGTTCTGTTATTCGTTTATTTAATTATTTATACTTTTAGTTTGCATGATAGTGTAATAATAAACTATAAATTGGGCACATGAATCTATTCTTCATTTGCTGTGGTATATATCGAGCAGTTAATAGTCTTTATTTATACAATTAAAAATAGCAATGATTATTTTTCATTGTATTGTAATATTTAAGATATTTGTTGGGTTTTTTTTTCAGAATCTCAAGATTACGCTGTTCCTGATATTACCAAGTCGGCTCTTATAGTAAATCTACCCCCTCGCCCACCCCAGTCCTTACCAAATGTAGAACCTGTTATGATGAATGGTCCGCCACCAAATTATGATGCTCTGTACGCAGCTGCTGATGTGGTTAACGTTCAGAATGTGTCCAGTTTACAGGGTGTGAGTGGTAATAATGTCTACGCTGTACCTAACGCAGACCTTCTGTTAACTATTGACTATTCTGTGATGGAGTTCCCGCGTGAAAATCTACGTTTCTTAGAAGTACTTGGTGAAGGGCAGTTTGGTGAGGTAAGACAAGTTGTCATTATGTTAAGGAAGTCATTTCTAATAGTTCAGCAAAACATAGATGAAACAGTAACAGAATAACTCACAGATAATCCAATATTTCAATGTGAATTGATTGCAAATCCTGAGCATTGCTTGGCAGATCTTTTCTTTGTCGTCAGTGAGTTAGATGGTAGTAACATGTCGTAGATTCTATTGTTGAACCATGTGTCTCCACTATAAAAGATCACAACACACAAGTGAAATATATCAGACAAATGCTCGTCACTATTGATCGTTTTCTTCAAGTCCTTTCGTTTGTTCATACCCCTAGACGCAGGAGAATTATTGAAATAGCTAGTACCAGTGTATTATGGACCAGGAACTTAGGATTAAGTCATTGCAGCCAGTCGCTGCTGCAACCTTAGCTTGATCCTTTGTCCTGTCCAGAATAGACTATTGTAATTCAATACTAACTGGTATTACAAACGAACAGATTTCAAAACTCCAAAGCTTACAAAACCGCGCTGCTTACATTGTCGCAAAAACTAAATCAAGATCACACATCACACCATTCTTGAACAAATTACATTGGCTCCGTGTTCGAGAAAGGATCAACTTTAAAGTCTAACCTATCAATCAATAAACAAATCTGCACCAGGTTACCTTCAAAATCTAGTATCACTGTATCAACCTAAACGATCATTAAGATCAGAAGGGAAACTATTATTGGATGTACCTGCCTATAATTTGAAATCGTTTGGATCTAGAACTTTTCGACACAGCGCATCAATTGTTTGGAATACACTTCCAGAAAATATCCAACAGTGTGAATCTGTCAGTTTTTAAATCCAAAGTGAAAACTTAGTTATTTAGTCATTATCATCAACACTCCAAAGTGAGAACATTTTTTAGCTCCTAGTGCATTCCCTAGTGGATTGAATAGTTGCGCGATACAAATATCATTATTATTATTATCTTGGAATTATCACGTCATATCATAAGTCTGTCAATCAATGCAAAATCGTCCAAGACAGAAGCATGCTAAGTTTCATGTCAATCGTACATTTATTGGCAGAGCCTCAGGCTTTTATCAAGGAGGATTGCCCACAAGAACAACGAGATAAGTAGCAGGTGAGGCCCAATTCCTACACCAGAAGTGTACCATATTATTATTTTAAACCCTGAAATGAACTAACTTGTGTTACCTGGATGTTAAATCCCATTTCTCTATCTGTGTATGTTTATGTACTCTGTATTATAATAAGAATATGATATTTTCACTTCAGGTACATTTATGTGAAGCTGTTAGAATCAATGAACTACTCAATGATGACTACTTGACGAATCGAACACTCTCTCGATCTATGCTAGTAGCAGTTAAAATGTTAAGACCCAATGCAGATGATCGAGCAAGGTTAGCTATAGGGTCTTTGTTTTTATACACCCACATGGAAATGTGGACGTATATTGCCGTCGCCCCCGTCTGTCCGTCTGTCGGTCCGTCCATCCATCGTCCACAATTTCTTGTGAACGCACTAGAGGCTAAAGTTAATATTCGATTGACTTTAAATTAATACACAGTGTTTAAGGACATGAGACGAAGAAGCCTATTGATTTTCAGCAATATCTGATAATTATTGCCAGAGTTATGACCCTTGATCACTTTGAAAAATCTTGTGAACGCTCTAGAGGCTACAGTTAATATCCGATTGACTTTAAATTTATACACAGTGTTTAAGGTCATGAGACGAAGAAGCCTATTGATTTTCAGCAATATCTGATAATTATTGCCAGAGTTATGACCCTTGATCACTTTGAAAAATCTTGTGAACGCTCTAGAGGCTAAAGTTAATATCTGATTGACTTCATATTTATACACAGTGTTTAAAGTCATGAGACGAAGAGGCCTATTGATTATCAGCGATTTCCGATTATTACTGCCAGAGTTATGACTCTTGATCACTTTGAAAAATCTTGTGAACGCTGTAGAGGCTAAAGTTAATATCCGATTGACTTTAAATTTATACACAGTATTTAAAGGCATGAGATGAAGAATCCTATTGATTTTCAGCGATTTCTGATAATTACTGATTCAAAGCCAAGTTATTTGGATGTCAAGCAATGAAATCAAGCACGCTGCACTGCCTTGTGTCAGGTAGTGAATTATTGGTGTTTGTTATGTAGAATTTCTACAGATATTTGTTATCAAAAATTTACAGATATATTTGCTTTCCTAAGATATTAGTAATTTAGGAAATCCATCCGACTTTAAAATATGAAACTTTGTTCCAATTTTGTACTGCTGCCCTTCTCTTGTCTGGTAATCTGTTGGGCATGCTCTTCTGTGTGTCCATCAAACTTATTTGTGGATGTTGGCAATCAAATCATGGGAGAAGGATAAAAGCTTAAAGTAGCTAAGTCTCTAACTCAATATCATCCAAAATCTTCGACAATGAAAACACGAATTATTTGTCAATTTAATTCAACATTGATGTTGTGATCTTACCGGGAAAAGATGGGCTTCTGATATCCAATATTTAAGACATTAAGACAAAATAAAAAAATTATCGGTGGTACACGAATCGTGTACCATAATCTGTTTCAAGGGACTTGGAGAAGGATGCTAGACGGTGGTGCATGGAGAGCATACGCAATAATGTGGACTAGAATAACCAAACGCTAGAGATTGGCATGCTATTGAGACTTTAGGCATATTTCGCCGAACATAAGTGATTTGAAATTAGAGTAAAGACGGAAATGAATGAATGTAAATCAGTTTATATACATTTCTAGGCCCCAAATATTAGCGATTAAGCTCCTTTAACAGATATCAATATTTGATACTTTGGCATCCATGATAATTGTTTTTTTTAAATTAATGGTGTTTTTCAGATCAGACTTCCATAAAGAAATCAAGATAATGTCTCAATTGAAAGATCCTAATATTGTACGGGTATTAGGTGTGTGTACTAGAGAAGAGCCGTTATGTATGATTGTGGAATATATGAAATATGGTGATTTGAATCAGTTCCTATTGGAACATGTAGCTGAATCACCAGTTGCAGAAGCTACCAATGCTAAAACCCTTAGGTAATATTTAAAAATGTTATCATTAATCATGTGTTATATTGATATTGATAAGCAGGATCTAATTGATTAAGATTGACTTCAAAAAATTTATCAGAGATCAGCAGGGTATATTGTTGTTGTCCCCCTCCACCTGTCCATCAGTCCGCCATCCACAATTTCTTGTGAACGCTCTAGAGGCTAAAGTTATTATCCGATTGACTTTAAATTTATACATTGTTTAAGGTCATGAGACAAAGAAGCCTATTAATTTTCAGTGATATCTGATAATCACTGCCAGAGTAATAGCCCTTGATCACTTTGAAAAATCTTGTGAACGCTCTAGAGGCTAAAGTTATTATTCAATTGACTTTAAATTTCTACACAGTGTTTAAGGTCATAAGACGAAGGATCCTACTCATTATCAGTGATTTCCAATAATTACTGACAAAAGAAATAGATATGTGACAACCCTTGTTGACTGCCCGGGTGACTTAGCTGTTGTGGTCATATGTTTCATTGCCTGGCAACATATCTTTGGAAACAGTGGACAGTACAACAGAAAATCTATTGCATTTATATAAAATTTTATAACTTGTAAAATGTATATAAATTACAATGTATTTGTATAAGGTACTTAATGTGTATTTTATTTTGTAGTTATGGCTGCTTGATATATATAGCCACACAAATTGCTTCCGGAATGAAATACTTGGAATCGTTGAACATGGTACATCGTGATCTTGCTACTAGAAATTGTTTAGTTGGACATAATTTCTGTATTAAGATCTCAGATTTTGGAATGAGTCGAAGTTTGTATAGTGCTGATTACTATAGGATAGAAGGACGAGCTGTTCTACCTATTAGATGGATGGCCTGGGAAAGCATACTTTTGGTATGTTGACTTTTTATATGCCCACATTGAAATGTGGTCGTATATTGTCGTCGCCGCTGTCCGTCCGTCCGTCCGTCCACAATTGCTTGTGGACGCTCTAGAGGCTAAGTTAATATCCGATTGACTTTAAATTTAAACACAGTGTTTACAGTTATGAGACAAAGACGTCTATAGATTTTCAGCGATTTCCAATAATTACTACCAGAGTTATGGCCCTTGATCACTTCAAAAAAATCCTGTGGACGCTCTAGAGGCCAAAGTTAATATCCGATTGACTTTAAATTTACACACAGTATTTAAGGTCATGAGACGAAGAAGCCTATTGATTTTCAGCGATTTCAAATAATTATTGCCAGAGTTATCTCCCATGATCACTTCAAAAAATTTTGTGAGGCTATAGAGGCCAAACGTATCATCTGATTGACTTCAGATTGATACACAGAGTTTAAGGTGTTGAAAGGTACAAGTATTTTGATTTTCAATGAATTTTGATAACTGAACAGCTAAATCCATGATATTAAATGTTTCGTATACTAATTGTTAGCGTGGGGCAAAACTTTATAAAAAGCAAACAAATTCTAATGATTTTCTGAAAATTACATAATGAGTTGTTACAAATGTTTCATTACCGAAAAAAGTAAAAATATGCGACAACCCTTGTTGACTGCCCGGACGATTTAGCTGCTGTGGGCGTATGTTTCGTTGCCTGGCAACCTATCTTTTCAGTTTATTACAGCACTATGATAGGATATGTCCAATTCAATGTCTAAAGCAATGTGACCGTGAGATCCGTCAGATATTACAAGAGTCTCAAATGACTCTTCAAATCTTTAATACTGGAAACTTATAGTGATAATTATGTACATACACTTAAGCGGACAACCGACTAGTACCATGTGCTACTAAGTTGGATAGACCTAAATGACTGACATATCGAAATAGCTTTATTTAACGTCCGCTTCCACCGAGGTGATATCGCAGACAAGACAATGTAGTGGTGGTTGGTGGTTACTGGGAGTTTAACGTCCACTTCCACCAGAGGTGATATCGTAGACTAAGACAATTTAGTCTCTATCTATCTTCTTGGTGACATATCAAGTGAAATTACATATTTATATAGAGTTACTTCTAATCACTTGGCTATATTAAGTGTTGCCATAAATAAGCATTGATGTAATAATGTACAATATAAGAAATAAAACAATGGTAAATAAAACAATTAATAGATTAATCATACGATTGGCATGTTCACCACATAGGCCATATTGTCATTTACTTTCTATCTATAACAGTTTTATGAACAATAAGTGATTATAATTAATTAACATGTCATTAGAATTATGTAACATTTCACCCTTGGCTATAGTTACCTTTCAATATCACATACACATGTTATGAAGAAATAGAATAATTATTTTCCTTAGAGTTTACATGAAAAGAGAATTTAATTTGATGACTTTCTTTTTTATACGCCCACATCGAAATAAGGACGTATATTGCCGTCGCCCCCGTCCGTCCGTCTGACGGTCCGTCCGTCCGTCCACAATTTCTTGTGAACGCCCTAGAGGCTAAAGTTGATATCCGATTGACTTTAGATTTATACACATTGTTTAAGTTCATGCGACGAAGAAGCCTATTGATTTTCAGCGATATCCGATAATTATTGCCAGAGTTATGACCCTTGATCACTTTGAAAAATCTGTAGAGGCTAAAGTTAATATCCGTTTGACTTTAAATTTATACACAGTGTTTTTAAGGTCATGAGACGAAAGACGTCTTAACGATTTTCATCGATTTCCGATAATTACTGCCAGAGTTATGACCCTTGATCACTTTGAAAAATCTTGTGAATGCTGTAAAGGCTAAAGTTAATATCCGATTGACTTTCAATTTATACACATTGTTTAAGGTCATGAGACAAAGATGCCTATTGATTTTCAGCAATTTCCCATAATTACTGCCAAAGTTATCTCCCTTAATAACTTTGAAAAATCTTGTGATACTTTATTAGGGGCCAAACTTATTATCCGATTCACTTCAAAGTGATACACAGAGTTTAAGGCCTTGAGATGAACAAGTATATTAATTTTCAATGAATTTTGATAACTGAACAGCTAAATCCATGATATTAAATGTTTTGTATACCATACTAAATGTTAGCATGGGCCAGAACTTTATAAAAACCAAACAAATTCTAATGATTTTCTGAGGTGTTACTCTTAATCAGATTTGAGTGTAATATAAATGTTTCATTATCGAAAAAAGTAAAAATATGCGTCAACTCTTGTTGACTGCTCGGACGATTTAGCTGCTGTGGGCGTATGTTGCGTTGCCTGGCAACCTATCTTTAAATTTAAAGTCTTATCTGAAATATTCTAGATTTAAATTGTAACATAGAACTACTATAACCAGCACAGTTATAGCAATGTCAAGTGCAAAAGTATAATGTAGCAATAATTTTATGCCATTTGGAAAAATTTGGTGTCTTTAATCAGCCTTTAATCATACTTATTGCTAATTGACTTAGAAACTCTAGCAGTTTAATACTAAATATGAGAATTTTGCTCACTTAGTGCCATTTCCGCCTACTCTTTATTCAATTCCAGCAGTCAAGTGTTATTTGCACCATCAATATATTTTCTTTCATTTTAAACAATAATTTTATTTAGAATATCTGAATTGGATTGGTTAACAGACTTAGCCTATTTAAAACCCTTCTCAATATTTAGTCAACATATAATACAATTTTGCTTACAATATTTGACATATGTGTCAAGTTGATTTCCTGCTATAAAGGTAATGAGATTGTTGTCAACCCACCCTTATACGAAGTCACACATGGTCATGACTTTGACATGGTCACAGATTTGTCATTCTTGTAAACAAAGGTTGGAGAAATGATATTATTGCAGATAACATTTTTTTTACAGTAATTGCTGATAATGGTTAAAAATTAACACCAGATAGACCTTTTCTGACAGGATTTTGCCTGAAATCGTGGTGTGTACCAAATTGATTTTTACTGACACTTTTTTTTTTTTTTTTTTCAGGGAAAATTCACAACGAAGAGTGATGTATGGTCTTTTGCTGTAACTCTGTGGGAAGTTCTTACTTTTGCCAAGGAGCAGCCATATGAATCATTAACAGATGAACAAGTTATTGAAAACGCTGGACATTATTATCGTAATGATGGACTTCAAATAGTTCTACCTCGACCCTCAAATTGTCCAAAGGAAATATTCGATTTGATGCGGGAATGCTGGAATCGACAAGAGAGTGAGCGTCCCTCGTTCCGTGAAATCCACATGTTTCTTCAACGGAAAAATATGGGATACAATCCAAAAGACGAAAAAATGAACCAAATAAAAGTTCCTATTTGTTAAAAAAAAAAAAAAAGTCCCAGTGTGAACTTTTATTGGAAGGAGACAAAGCTAGTCAAGAAAGCACATATCAGCTATTTAGGAGATGATATGTGTTTTAATATATTGGTTGCCATTTTTCATGGTTGTGCACTTGTCTCCCTTCATTAATGAAGATTTCTTTGAAGGGAGATAAAGAGATTTTAGGGTGCTATCATATTTTTATCTCTTGTGTGGATTCATTGATACCAAAGTTCTATTAAAAAAAACTTATTTACCATAATAAAAATAATGATAACAAGACTTAACTTGCATTCTATAAGCTAAAAAAAAATTCAAAGATATAGAAATAGAAGTTGAGTGGCACAAAATAAAACAACAGAGAGAGAAAAGATATTAGGATGTGCTGTATCTAGATTCCTGTCATTAATCTGTGATTGTCTTGCTCAACTTGTGCAAGGGATATTGTTTCCATAGTAACAAAGTGATAAATATGAACAACAATATTTCTCACAGATGCTGATGACGACGATTTTGTGTTTTTAATTTGATTTTAATTATATTATATCGCTACAAGTGAGCGAATATAATTTGAGAGATTATAAGATCTATATTTCTGAGATTATTATTCCAATTTGATAATTTTTATATTGGCTGATAGTAAGAACCTTGATTTATAGTATATTTAGCTTCATCATGTGAATAAGATTATTAAATATTATTTAAACATGTTGCTAGTACTTAACTGCATGTCAAAATGTGGTCCTATCCATAGAACTATTAATATAGTTAAATATCATTAGCTTTTGAATATAGCGCTGAATGCATTTGTATGATGAAAGACATATTTTATGCTTCGACTTGTGCTCAAGTTCAATTATTTAAAGTTATTAATCACAAAAAATAAAATTGTTTACACTATTTTAAAAACATCATGATATATCCACATTATGGAAACAGTTTTACAAAGTAGAAATTGATCAATCATTTCTTACAGTACCGGTATATAAAATCATTGTCAATTTTGATCAAAACTTAATTGTTTAAAACTGTTTAACATGCCTACTGCCAGTCAGAACCTTATTCACCATCATGTATCATTGTACTTGAGATATAACAAACACGAAGCAGAGTTGTCAAAATTTTCCAGTTTGGATAGATTATGTACACTACAATATTGAGTGCCAGAAAAATCAGTAATCTGGCTGAGATCTTTGAGATACATTTGGATTTTTCCAGAAAAGCGAGTTTTATGTTGGACAACCCTACAGTTCAGATCATATCTGTAGTATAGTAATACACAGCATTATTGTATTGACCTTTGCCATCTATTTGTTATTAGCCAGAATTAATTCATCAATAGCAAATGATTTTAAAATTATCCATATGCTAAGGACAGTTTTATAAAAGGACCTTTCTTTTGTCATTTGTGAGCTTCTTGTTTGTGATCACCAAAATTCTATCTGTGTTCAATAGAAATCAACAGTTTGGTAAACCGTTTAACCTGTGCTCTAGTAGACAAAAAGAGATTGAATAATCGAAAATTGTGACTGGCAGTCAATATGTTCAAAGAGCAATGATGTGTATGAAGACTGAAAATATTCATGACTAAAGCCAAATAATAGCGATTTACTAGTATTATTAATTTCAAAATATTTTTGCATGTATATATGGCTGTAATAAATTTGTCCTCTTTTAGTTGTGAAAATTATCACCAAAATATGTAAATATAAGTCACCATCAATCCTAAATATGTTGATGTTATTCTGAATAGTTCACATCAATTTTTCATATTCTATGCCAAATATTTCAGACCAATTCAGGGTTGTTCACTAATATAGAAGATAAATTAACAGATATACGAAACCACTGCACTTATTATGTAGGTATACCATGGCTTCAAAAATAATAGACCATATAGAGCAAATTTGATTGAGATATAATCTGGATTTACAATCTTGAATTTGTTGATGTATTTACAATCTTGAATTTGTTGATGTATTTACAATCTGTAATTTCATAATATATTTACAATCTGTAATTTCATAATGTATTTACAATCTAGAATTTTATGATGTATTTACAATCTAGAATTTTATGATGTATTTACAATCTAGAATGTAATGATGTATTTACAATCTGGAATCACAGGCAGTTGAAGGGATTGAAATAAAACTTCTTAATACTTCTTGACTACATATATTACATTATTAACAATGTGTATTAGCTGCCATCTTGTTATAACTTGGTGATGACATTTCGTCTGCTATCATCTCACAATACTCACTAGTTCTAACACTTCCTGTCGTTTTTATTGCTAATGAGACTTTATTTGATTATTACACACCTTCCAATGTAAGTAATTAAATCGGTCATTTTACAGCGTTATTAATTAGAAATCAAACTTGGCTATTTCTATCTTCGACGGACCGAAAGTACTAGAACTAGTGAGTATTGTGAGATGATAGCAGATGAAATGTTGTCACCAAGTTTAAACAAGATGGCAGCTGATACACATTGTTAATAATGTAATATGTAGTCAAACAGTAGTAAGAAGTTTTATTTTAATCCCTTCAAGTGCCTGTGTCTGATATGTAATTATGAATTTTCAATCTAGAATTTAGTATATTTACAATTTTGATTTTGATGATGTATTTATTATCTACAAATCAAGAGTTTAAATTTAAACTAATTGTGATTCGGATTTAGCACAAGTCAAATGCCTCTTCTATAGTTTCAAAGTAGACAAAATGGTTACCATCTTTAGGTGTGACCTAAATAATTCGTGATTATGTTATAGTAATTGTCACATTTATGTTCCAAAAGTGTCAAGCCTCTGCACATCTGTATTGTAAAGTTCTTTAGCATAATTCACTTAAGACGTGGATATAGTTTTAGAAATGTAAAAACATCATTGATTTTTGTTTTATTAATTTAAATTCCTTCCTGGAGTTTGAGGAATTAAAAAAAAACATATAAATGGTTGTGAGGTACGTGTGTGTGTAGGATATTAACTATAGAAACAAGAGTGGTTTTTTTACAAGCTTGATAATAAACTATACTAAATTTGATAGTATAAATGAAAGTATTAGATACTCAGATATTCTCTTGATTATGATTTTTGGGATACTCTAAAGGGTATGTTTTAAACATACACGATTTAGAACTCCCATAAAGGCCACAAAATGCAGATCAAGAAAGATCAAAGAATTATACAGCAGCTTCTACTCCCGTTATTTATTTGCTCAGAATTTACTATGATTGATGATGTGACAATATTAATGGTGGTATTGTAATCAGCTACCAGGCTACTCTTGCTGTTAAGATATGTAGAAGAAAAACATTCAATTAAAAAAAAACTCTGCATAATGTTCATGTTTCTTGGGGTATATTTTTATATGTGAAAATTAGCTGTGTACAAAATGTGATCTAAACCTTTTACAATATTCTACTGTTAAATATAAATGTTATAATACAGAATTTTAAGCACACCTATGTAAGTGACTGTAGATTTTGTAATATAGATGTTAATTAATTAAGATATTATCAAATTTCTAATAATAAATAAATAATGCTTTCTACGGTAGTCTTAATTATGTGGTATATATGTTCTCTTCCTATCTTTTTTCATTTGAAATTCCACAATAAGTATATTATGTGTTATATCCTCATCTAACTAATACTGAATTATCATGGATTTTGGTATTTTAGGAATTTAATATGCAAGTCTTAATGATTTTGATGTAGATGTATTCAATCAAATTTTAAAACTTGATTAAAATAGGTGATAATTAAGTGGAGTATTCAGGCCCTTATAATGTGATTATATATAGAACCATATGTAAATGTATTGCCATGTGAATTTGTACATGTGAATTTGAATCTCCTAATTTAAGTCTTAACAGTATTTATAAAAATTGATATAATACTAAACTGTTGTATTTCACGATCATTGTTGGTTTATACTGTGTTTCAATCTGCTCCTAAATTGGATTCTAAAATTTGACTTTAGTTATTTAATCAGTTTGATTTTGGCTTAGAGCCCCAATAACACTCTTGTTGTAACTAATAATATGTCCCAATCTTCATTCTGGTCAACAAATTGTATTATTTTACAATATTCCAATTAATTGATGATATAAATTTCTATTCATAATAAAACACAACACAAGGTATATATGGATATAACTACTTCTCTATAATTTAATAACGACGTTTCGTAACACATACAGGTCACGTTTTCAAGTTTGAAAACGTGACCTGCATGTGTTACGAAACGTCGTTATTAAATTATAGAGAAGTAGTTGAAAACGTGACCTGAATGTGTTACGAAACGTCGTTATTAAATTATAGAGAAGTAGTTATATCCATATTCTTGAAAACGTGACCTGTATGTGTTACGAAACGTCGTTATTAAATTATAGAGAAGTAGTTATATCCATATATACCTTGTGTTGTGTTTTATTATGAATAGTGAAAGTGCTTCTAGATGTCATTTAAAGAATTGATATAAATTTCATCTTAACACACCTAATTTAAAAAATTGGAAAAATTCAACTAATTGATATGAAAAGTCTAACGTAAACCTTTTCAAATGTGACTTTGATTTAAAATATTTTCGAACTCTCTGGACAAGTAAAATAGGTTGTAATGGATAATTTACACAACAGGTAGGACACTTAAACATCTAGTACTTAGAATAAGGCTATTATTTATTTTCTGGGACTGCCAAGCCAGCAAGAGTGTTATTGTCCCTTTAAGGAATAGGGGCACATATGACCTATACAATGATTACTGTTTTTAATTTAAAATCTTTCACATTGTAATGTCCCAACCAAAATAATAGTTTAGCATTAGAGGGTAGATCAGGAAAAGCTATAACTTCTCAAATAAAACCCTGTGATTTTTATACCCCCTCATTGAAATGTGGTTGTATATTGTCGTTGCCAGTGTCCACAATTGCTTGTAGACAATCTAGAGGCTAAAGTTAATAACCGATTGACTTTAAAATTTCTACAAAGTGTTTAAGTTATGAGAAGAAGATGCCTATTTATTTTCAGCAATTTTTCGATTGTTACTGCAAGAGTTGTTGCCCTTGATAACTTCAGAATATCTTGTGTATGCTCTGGAGGCAAAATATAATATCCGATTGACTTTAAATTTATACACAGTGTTCATGGTCATGAGACAAAGTATCCTATTAATTTTCAGCGATTTCTGATAATTACTGTCAGAGTTATGGCCCCTGATCACTTTGAAATATCTTGTGGACGAAGGCCAGGAAACAAACAATAGAAACAATTCTAACCATTTCTGATAATTACTTAATGGGCTATTAATCGTAATAAGATATTCATGTGTTGTAAACGTTCTTCTTACTGACAAAAGAAAATTTATGCGACAACCCTTGTTGACTGCCCGGACGACTAAGCTGTTGTGGGCGCATGTTTCGTTGCCTGGCAACCCATCTTTAAGATTTCGGGTCAATTATTTGTTTGTGTGACCTGATAATAAATTCCCGTTCCTTGAGAGGTTTACCTATGTTCTGTACTTGATAAGGTAAATTTCACCTACACTTTATTTTTATTAAAAGAAAATGAAAATGTAAGGTTTTATCCTGACACCGCATAATACAGCTTGGGACACTAGTCCCAGATGAAGACTGGTGGGTTGAAGTTGTATGAAAACATATTATAAATATTAAGTTAGTAGCACAGTCCTTAGGTAGAGGCTTTTATGTGATTTTCACACAAAATTAAACAGTTTTATTCTCAATAAAATTATCTGGATTAGCCCTTTAAATCTTGGTTCATAGTAGATCAATTTTTAATGAAATTTTCAGCAAATTGCCTTTACATTATCTAGTTTTTATCTATTATAGTGAGAACTGCCAACTGGTTATCTAATCTCCCACAATGTATGTTTTATGAGTTGTAACTCTTAATGAGATTTTAGTGTATTATAAATGTTTCATTACTGAAAAAAGTAAAAATGTGCGACTGCCCGGGCATATGTTTCATTGCCTTGCAACCTATCTTTTAGGTTACACAAGATTATTCTTATTATGAGTACATGTATATTGCAGCTGAACATTAATCGATCACTTAAAATAATTTTTGCTAAGAAAAATATCTGTCACAAACAGATCTAAGTCATCCTTTAATTTATAATTTATACTAGTCAGTTGAATTGTTAGTCAGATGGTAGTCATTAAGAAGGTGTTTAGAGGGTGACAATTATAAATGACATACACTACTATTGGTTGCATTTGTGTATTCAATATTAAAATGACTGTCACACTTAGTGGTGGCATCTTTTACAGCTAGTTATACACACCTGTTACTTAATGACTACTGTATAATTTCCAATCACTTTCTATACATACTTAACGTTCATTTAGAATTAGGATGACTTGTTTAATTTAATTGCAAAATTGTTATTTGTTAGGATCAGTTTCACAGTGTTAAACAACTTTATTTATTGCCAGGTTTTGTTTAGTATGTTTATTGCTAAGATTCTATCAATATATTTAGTTTGTTTTAAAACTTATTTCATCATGCCTTTGACGTTTTAAGATTAAACTAATTATCTGGCTAAAAAGATATTTATCAACTATTCATCATCAATGATTTTAGAATCTTGCCAGTATTAGCTTTGTATATCCCACTTCTTTCATGGCTAATAACATTCATAAAAAAATAATTCTGATCTATTTCTATTTAAACATCATATGTTCTTAACCACAAGTTCTTATATCAGTTCTACTATCTTAATGTTTTAATTTATCTTACATAAATAGTTACCGTATTTTACCATATTTACCTGCATGACTATTTTTTTTTTAAAATTATTTTAATCTTCTGTATTTGAAGTCTGTGCAAATTTCAAGTTGTAATTTTTGAATCTGTGTTTTATTTGCCAAGACTGAATTATGGTGAGCTTCGTTCTTAACTGTAAATAAAAGCATTGTATAATGAATATATTGTATTTGTTATATTTAATTAGTGTCTATGCAAGAAAAGACAACTCAGCTTAAGAGAAAGATATTTAATGTATGTGTAGGTACCAGATTATTCACAGAAAAAAATCAAAATAGCGTGCAATGGGCGCGATCAACTGAGCCCCTAGGCAAAACTGATTATCTCTAGTTAGCCTAAGGCTTCAATTATGGAGACCAAAAATGTTAATAGAGAGACCATATGAATAAACAGAACAATATATAAGTAGACCTGCGAAGCAGGAATGACGGGTTTCACCAGTGCCACGTTACCCTTGAACTTACTTCACTTCCGGTGCCACGTTACCCTTGAACTTCGGTACCTATGAAACTGTTAAACAGGTTTCCACATAAGCATTGCACACATGAAATAAAATGAACGCAGAATCAAACAAATCCAGCAATCAATTCATTTTATACATTTGTTACATGTAACTGTTCCTGACACAATTACTTCCGGTGATAATGAAATGTCAAATAGTGAAAGTTTTATCAAAATCGAATAATAATTGACACTTTCATTGACCAAAAACCTTGAAAAATGACTTGTAGAAAATCGTCTATTTCTCTGCAACCCTACAAGTTAGAAACCATTTTGTGGTATCTGGACACAGATCACTAAATATTTCTACGCCTTTCCCCCGTTTGCATGGTGATTTTTGTTTACTTTTTGGTGAAGAATCGAAGAAAAGGGTTTGAAAATACATTTTCTGCTGGGTTTTGGTGAATATTCATGATTTTGAGGCGGAAGGATACAAGAGTTGTGAGGTTGGTTACGTTGAAAGGGGGGGCCGAAAATTGCCTGGTTAGCTGTCTCTACTACCAGCTTGTGTATCTCAAGTTTTTCATGAAGAACCTCATACATGCTTTTGGGCAAGAGTTTGCCACATGTTGCTCCATCTGTGGCAGAAAGCGTTCTACCCAACGAATATTTGGGAAAAAGTTACAGCCGGTCTAAGAGACGAGAATTAACATTGAAGTCAATGGGGAAATAATTAGTGATCTGTGGCCTGTCTGTGTATGACAAGGCTGTAACTGATAGGCCTTAGTTTTGAAAATATGATGACTAATTTGTCAGAAAATATGTATAAAGTATTTTGACTACAGAAAAACTAAAAAAAAGGTTAAATTTAAAAAAAAAAATCAAAGTTTGGAGAAAAATTGTGATTTCACTGCAAATTTCTCAATTTTCAGTTTTTATTTAATTTTTAACAGTAAGAAAAATATTTCTATGTCCAATTTTGGTGTATTCAGCCTCAGAAAGCATAAAGTGAACAACATTGTAATTTCACCTAATTTTGTCTAAAAATCAGGAATATTCACAAAAAATCTGCAAATTCACCCATTTCGCTGTAGAAATTAATGCCTTCATGCCTACTCAAATTAGTCAAAATTTCTAAAAATGCCCATTATTTTCATTGCTATTGTAAGTTAGATGGGATCTATAAGTTTGTCAGGTTTAGAAATAGCTGCAGTTTTCCTACAGAAAATTGAAAATTGGCAACACTGAGTTAATAATATACAGCAGATGGGTTTATACAAAATGTTCAAAACAGGGGTTGGCTCAATTTAGCGAAAAAAAGCATTTTTTTCTTCTTTGTAATATTAAATTCTTGCATTTCCTTCGTGAAGGAAGCAATATGCCAGTATTTATAGACATTTTTCACCCCACCATTCTGTTTACAGAGGCTATAAATGCCCCACGCCACCCTTTTTTATTAATGTGTTTTGAGAGTTTTAATTGCACCTGTGTTGACAATTAAATGATAATAATTGGAATTTGTTGTTGAATTACAGTTGGGAATGTTATTTTACACCAATAAATGGTTATTTTGTACATTTCAAGGATTTCTAATCTTTTTTGTTTAAAGGCAAACCTAGAACCCTGAGACATGTCAGGACAATAAGACCATACCCTGATACAAAACTGGTGTAGATGTGTAAATGTCAGCTTAATGGTCAATATTTTCTTATTGAAATCTAGGATTTGTGGTGTTTGTTGCATTTATGTTACTTATAGAACAGTAAAATGTTAATTTTGATCCTTTTCAAGCCTCTTTTATGATGTCAACTCTGTTATAACTACCATTTTGACTTCATTTTTTCAGGCAATTGATGTAAAGGTCCAGACATCTTGATTCAGCATCAGAATTGCAATAAAGATTTGTATGGTGCCTCTGATCTTTGAAACATTCATAACATTGAACTATTTCCAAATTTGTAAAAATTGTGTATTCTGTGACCCTTTTTTTAGAGAGGGTGTACATTGGCCAATTATGGCATTTTTTTCTTTCAGCAAGGCCTATTTTAACCATAATTCACATTTATTGCACCTATTTTAGTTTTTATGTTCATATATTAGCCAGGGATGGTAAATCATATCTGTTAGACAGATTCCTTTGGTAATGTTAGCTTTGCAACCAAAGATAAGATCGATTCAGTCATTGACATTTTTAGGGGGTGGGGTTACATGTTTCAGTACAGACCTTTATAATTTTAATCAATGCAACAGTTTTGTGATTTTTCTGTTTGCATATTGTCTAGGGTTTCCAAAAATTTATTACTTGCCAGTCTGGCTATCTAAAAAAGTGGAAAATTATTGGTTTTTTGAAAGATGCTACATGTAAATTCTGTACATTTTTCATGACATGACAGTAAAAAAATATATTTTTGAAAAAAATTCCAGATTATGAGTGTTTTCTGTGTAATTTGTTTGTAACTTGTAGTATTTTTTCACAAAACTCAAATACTGCCTTTAATAAGAAAGATTTTTAAATTTTAGCACAAAAGGCCAAGGGACCTGAGATGCACTGCTGTACATAAAGCAGCTTGTATACTTAAAGGGCCATCATTTTTGCAGTTATTCTTTGATTTTGATTTTCTTTCACCGGTGCGTTGCCAGAACATATGGGAAGCAGATAAAAAGGGCATTTTGGTGATACCTGACGTTTCACCCCTATATAGGACACAGATCACTAAATATTTCTACGCCGGTACCCACAAATTGTAGGGCCAAGTTATTTTTAGTCTTTCTCTCCCTTTCCCTTTTTCCCCCGTTTGCATGGTGATTTTTGTTTACTTTTTATTGAAGAATCGAAGAAAAGCGTTTGAAAATACATTTTCTGCCAGGTTTTGGTGAATATTCATGATTTTGAGGCGGAAGGATACAAGAGTTTTGAGGTTGGTTACATTGAAAGGGGGGGCCGAAAATTGCCTGGTTAGCTGTCTCTACTTCCAGCTTGTGTATCTCAAGTTTTTCATGAAGAACCTCATACATGCTTTTGGGCAAGAGTTTGCCACATGTTGCTCCATCTGTGGCAGAAAGCGTTCTACCCAGCGAATATTTGGGAAAAAGTTACAGCCGGTCTAAGAGACGAGAATTAACATTGAAGTCAATGGGGAAATAATTAGTGATCTGTGGCCGTATGATGAATTCCGCCATATTGGAACTACTTTAAAGGTCCCGGATGAAACATGGCTGCGCCCATTCCGAACACAAGTTGGCGTCCTATTTGGCTAGCGACCTATTCGACCGATCCAGCTGTAAGATAATGACGAAATTACACTTCTATTCTGAGCTAAATAGGTTTCCAACGAACAGGTTGCAGCTCGATCGGTCGAATAGGTCGCTAGCCGAATAGGTTCCCAATTTGTGTAATGGCGTCAAGTTTTCCTGTTAAAGTAAACCGGTAGCTGCATCGCAAATGTATGGGTGTAAGTACATATCACTTACTGTCATACAGCCAAGGCTAGATGTAGTTTACGGAATCTGCCGAGATTTGCCGAGTGGTGGACATAGTGTTGTCGGGATACCACCTATTGGAACTGTCACAAGGGGCGTGACGTAAATTTAAGGGTTCAATATGTTTGGTTTTCAAGGTCGGAGAATGTAATAGGTAAACCAAGATACTGGACATAGTCCGCAGCAGGTCGACAAACCTGGAATTTAAATATAGTCCACCTAATGTTTTTCGATGGATTATATGTCTTCAGTATGTGCAGATTCAGAATCCGGATGATGCCACACTGGCACCCTTGGGGAAATTTAAATATTGAAAATGGCCGCCATGAGGCATTTTCTGCTTATTTAGTGGAGTAAAATATGTGATAGATTCTTTCGGACCTCGATTTGAAGGTGGTTTCTATAAGAATTCAAACCACATAATCCAATGAGCATGGTAATTCCTCCTAAAAATGACGGCTAATTCTGCTAGGTAGCTACATTAAAAAATGGTGGCTTATATATATAATTTGGCAGGAAACTTATAAAGTTCCCTAAAAGATAGGATTCCAGGCAACGAAACATACGCCCACAGCAGCTAAACCGTCCGGGCAGTCAACAAGGGTTGTCGCATATTTTTACTTTTTTTGGTAATGAAACATTTGTAATACACTAAAATCTGATTATGTAATTATCTGAAAATCATTAGAATTTGTTTGCTTTTTATAAAGTTTTGCCCCACGCTAACAATTAGTATAGGAAACATTTAACATCATGGATTTAGCTGTTCAGTTATCAAAATTCATTGAAAATCAAAATACTTGTTCGTTTCAACACCTTAAACTCTGTTTATCAATCTGAAGTCAATCGGATGATATGTTTGGCATTTATAGCGTCACAAGATTTTTTGAAGTGATCAAGGGCCATAACTCTGGCACTAATTATCGGAAATCGCTGAAAATCAATAGGCTTCTTTGTCTTGTGACCTTAAACACTGTGTATAAATTTAAAGCCAATCGGATATTAACTTTGGCCTCTAGAGCGTCCACAAGATTTTTTAAAGTGATCAAGGGCCATAACTCTGGTAGTTATCATCGGAAATCGCTGAAAAACAATAGGCTTCTTCGTATCATGACCTTAAACACTGTGTATAAATTTAAAGTCAATCGGATATTAACTTTAGCCTCTAAAGCGTCCACAAGCAATTGTGGACGCCGGACCGACGGACGGGGGTGACGACAATATACGACCACATTTCAATGTTGGCGTATAAAAAGGTGTGTAATATATAGAAATATAGGTTTTCGGTGTATTATATATCTTCAATATGTTTAGTTTCAGAATCCGAATGATGCCACCTTGGCATCCTTGGGGAAATGAAAAAATTCAAGATGGCCGTCATAAGGAATTTTCTGGTTGTTCACTTTAATTTCGTGGGGTACAGTTCACGACAGTGGTTATATAAGTGTGATTTAAATTGACTTTTTAATATACAATACCTTTTTTATTATGACAAAGGGAGAAGATGACCCACCCTCTCTTCTCGCGATAGCGGTTTTAAAAGTAAGATTTAAATTGACTTTTTAATGTACAAGGACTTTTTTATCAGTATGCAGAAAAGTAGTCAACAGAACAGATAAATGATGTGTGATTTAAATTACAAGGACTTTTTATTTTGTGTGTTAAACAATTTTAAGGAGACTCTAGCCAGTGGTTCTCAACCATTGTGCCGCGGCAATCAGGTGTGCCGCAAAAACTTCCCAAATGTGCCGCGAAAATTTGAACGGCACACTCAGAAAATGCGAAAAAACAGATGATCCTAATTGAGTATTCACTGGTGTCCATTGGTAAGTTCATAGCTGTGTTTTTCTTTATTTAGTTTTTGTCACTCGATGTGCCTAAAGCTAGTCTGTATCTACGATTGTATGTCGTCTATGACTTGCTATGTTTTTATTTTGCAAAATTCAAATATTTTTCCTATATATTTAGCCACGTGTGCCGCTATTTTTTTTTTATGTGTCCCAGGGTGTGCCGTCCGCAAAAAAAAGGTTGAGAGCCACTGCTCTAGACATACACGGACATCTGAATTGTATGTTTTTACCAACTTTCAACCCATAAAGTGAAAATAATAGGTTAAATCAAAAAGAAAGAAATATTGTAATATCTAAAAAAAAAAATGTTTTATAGAGAAATTTTTTTTTTCATGTTCCGTGCTTTGCCACAGTCCATGCTTTTATATAGTGCTGCGGTTATCCATATTGGAAACAAGTGGCTATGATATCGTTTTGTGGGAAGTATTTATGCCAATCAAAACGGCTAGATTGAAGAAAAAACATACCTGAGGGAATTGGCAGAGGTTAGATTACCTGACATGACGAATTGTTGAAAAAAACCGATCCGAAGCGAGAGCAGGTAAAATCGAGGCCTCAACAGGCATTGCATTCCTGTTTTTTTTTTTTATTATATATTGTTTAGTTCGGTATGGTGTATGCATATATATACGGATAGAAGGTCAGGTTCCTGTGGTTAAAGTAACAAGTCTTGCTGCAGTATTCTGTACTTTTTGTAAGTTATCTAAAAACTTTAACAGTAAACCAACTAAAAAGTGAATTAAAGTTATCTAATCGAGAAGTAACAAGAGAATTAACAAGTAGCTTTAGTGGCCTCCACAGTTACAAATTTACGTATTTTACCTATATTTCTAATATTAAAATAGCACAATTTACAAATATTATTTAGTTGAGCTCCCATAAGCATAAAACTATCAAAGATTGCGCCAATATTACGAGCAGAATCAGATGAAAATACACCAAACAAACTTGTAACGATTAGGCAAAACGACAAAATTTGGATGAATAATAGCATTAGAAGAATGAAGAAGAAGAAAACAGATTACATAAGAGAGCAGTAAAACGAAATTTGGAAACTGATTGGCAAACTTTTCGCAAAATAAGAAATGACTATATAACCTTGATAAGGAAATGTAAAAAAGAATACTTTGAGAAAACTGACGCAAAAATTAATGATAGAGAAATCTTTGGCACAAAAATATGGTGGAATCTAATAAACGCTTATACCAAGACACATTCTGCATCTTCAAAAGAGCCCCCTCCACTAATAGTTGAAAATGATACATTGTTGACGCTCACCGACAAAGCCAATGCCCTAAATAATTATTTCATACAGCAAACTGAATTACCAAGTACTAATAAATCTCTTCCACCCCTCAAAATGAATTATACCAACACCAAGAGAAATTAAAGACGTAATTAACAGTCTAGACACAACTAAAGCCTCCGGACCGGACGGAGTAAGTTCGAAAATTTTAAAATTTATTGTAAATGAAATTAGTGATCCCCTGTGCCGACTCTTTCGTTTTTCACTTGAAACTCACACCGTCCCAAATTTATGGAAATTTGCAAATGTTATGGCTATCTTCAAAAAAGGTCACCCGAATGAATGCAGCAATTACAGACCCATCTCTCTCCTTAGTATTATTGTAAAAATATTTGAGAAAATAATATATAAACACGTCTTTAATTTCTTCAAGGACAACTCTATACTAACAACACTGCAAAGTGGTTTCCTACCAGGTGATTCTACTATCTTCCAATTAATAGATCTAAATCACTATTTTTGTCAAGCCAGCGATCATAATAAATATACCAGGATCATCTTCTGCGACATAAACAAGCTGGATGCTACTGGGGTCCGAGGGGGGTTATTATTATGGTTCAAGAATTATGCGTCGTAATACATGGAACCTCCTCGGACTCCAGGGGCATCCCCGCTTGTGTCCCACAGGGCAGTGTACTGGGACCACTATTATTTTTATTATATATCAATGATATTGTTGATGGTATACAATCAAAGATTAGACTATTAGCAGATGACACTTCTCTTTATTTAAAAATAGACGATCCAGAGGCATGCGCAGTTACCCTAAACAAAGATCTACAAGAAATCAATGCGTGGGCGGAAGCGTGGCTAGTGACTTTTAATCCCCTAAAGACAGAAACCCTAACCATCACAACTAAACGCAACACTGTGAAACCACCCCTATTAATGAAATCAATAAGAATAAAGGCAGTAACTGAACACAAACATCTTGGACTTATTTTTCAAACCAATTGTAAATGGAACAGTCACATTGATAGTATAATTAGTAAAGTGTCAAAATTAGTAAACTGTCTACGCTCCTATCGCTTAAACAGAAAATCGCTAAATACCTTATATTCTTCATTTATTCTGCCACACTTTGACTATGCCGATGTAATCTGGGACGGGTGCACCGACTACTTATCTAAAAATCTTGAATCCCTTCAGCTTGATGCACTACGCACTATATGTGGGGCAGTTAAAGGTACTAGTCACGCTTCCCTCTTCGCGGAAACTGGGTTTATTCCACTCAAAGAACGATGCAATCGGCACAAATTAAAATTACTATACAAAATTATAAACAACCTAACATCACCCTATCTCAAGAATCTCATAAATCTGGAACCAACAAATACATATGCATTTTGAAACGAAGATAAAATTTAAGAATTTCGATGTCGTACTGAAATATTTTCTAAATCATTTATCCCATCCAGTATAAAGGAGTGGAATAAACTCAGTCCCCCTGTAAGAAATTCAAGAACTCTTAAAATATTTTCCGATCATCTCTCCAAATCAGATATAAAAATTCCATCTTTTTACTACAACGGTCAGCTGAAATTCCAAATAATCCATAGTAAACTCAGACTCCGATGTTCTGATATACAGGGTCACAAGTACCTAAGACATGTTGCTGACAGTCCCGCATGCCTCTGTGGTCACTTCTTTGAAGATCCTGATCACTACCTTTTTTGCAATGCTCTTTACATTCAAATGCACGTAAAGAAACCATAGACAAATTACAATACAATCATAAAAACATAAACTGTCTCTTGTTCGGATCCACAAATTACTGTACCGATGTAAACAACAATATTTTTAATCAAGTCCACAAGTTTATTGACATGTCAAATACTAGTAGATTTAATCTAGCTCATTAGCAGTTTTATTTTACAGTATTGGTTTTAATTAACGTGATGATTTAACCCATACTATATATTGTACATTGTCATCTTTCTTATTGTCCCCCGCGTGTCCCAAAGCATCAACCAATCAAATTGCTTATCTCTGCTTACCCTAAGCGGAAAATGCTCATCTTCGAACTCCATCAAGGCATTGACCTAATAAACACATACACTAAGTTTGAACATTCTAGCTCAATTAGGAAGAGAGTTATTGTATCCCAAAAAGTGTGACGGACAATCAGATAGACGGACGGACAGACAGACGGGCGAACCCATTTTAACAATCTGTTTCACAGAGAATTACTTACGAATTAACTCTGTAACAGATAGGTGTCCACAACACGTGCGTTGAATGCAGACGCCGCCAGTCATTGGCTCAACGGCTCGTGCAATGTTTACTTAACACCTAACTGCTTCGGGCAAAATGATGCATTTTACTCATTTTAATACCCATTTACACTAAATAGGAAATATTTTTTAACTTCAAATACTTCAAACGTCTTTATTTATTTTTCTTTTACCTCAAAAAAATGTTTGAGAATTTAATTTGTCGGAGTAAAAAAGTTAATATGCCGTACTTATTAAGCCTCGTCGATGTCATGCTTATCAGTGATTGTAGCGGCCAAGCGAATATTCACTGCGGGATCAGTTTGCCATTTTAATAGTCCCCCACCTTCTTCAAAAGGCAGGAGACAAAAAAATCAGAGGATAAGTTTATCTACCTCAAGTATACACTACACAAATAACACATTGTCAGCCTCTAACAGATATATAATCGTTTTTTTACTGTTTCGGTGCAAAGGGCAGTAACTTTGTAAATGATAAAATATGATTGATTCTAATAAACTTTATTTTTATTTTTTTGTAAATTGAAAACTACATGGACCAATTGGTTTAGTTGACAATTACATGACAATACACATTTTAAGGACAAATAAAAATAGCTGTATTGTCTTTTTAAAAAAATGTAATGACACATCTAAATACATTACATGATATATCCTTAGTTTTTCATCAAAGACAATATAATAAATCGTATATCATCTTAAAGTATATGGTGTATATTAAGTTTATCTACATTCAATACAATGTAAATCATACAGTGGTACAGTATATTGTGCATCTTTAATTTATCATCACATGCCTTACACTTTATTTAGTATCTTTAGTTTATCTTTGATACAGTACTTTGCGTATTTTCAGTTTATATCTTGTATATCTTTGTTTATTCATGTATATAACACAATATGCCGTATATCTTTAATACAGTACATTATATATATCTGGCTTATCTTCATATAAAATATATTGTATATCTTCATATACATTTATAATGTGTATATACTGTATTTAGTTATCTTTAAACCCGTTACTATACATTTTATGATCTTAAAATGGCATTTAGTAACTGGATAGAGTAACAACAAAACACATACCTATGGAAAACACATACTTATGGAAAACAGCTACTAGTGTATTTTAGGCGTGATAATGTTGAGAGAATACTCAAGGAAACGTCGCCTAAAATACACTAGTAGCTTTTTTCCACAAGTATGTGTTTCGTTGTTAATACATTTTATATTTTCATCCATATGTACATTCTGGTACATGGTATATCTTCATATAAATTACAGTACATTGTATATCATCAGTTTAGGGATACATTTTATTTTATCATTCTGAACAATAACAATCTGGCTCAACAAAACATTACTTAATAAATAATAAACTAAACATGCTTCTCAGCATACAAACTGGGAAAACTTTATCCTATAGCTCATCCCATTGTATCGAGACAAACGTTAGCTTATCGAGACAAATGTTAGCTACTCATTATAGATCTCAACAAACCAACAATGAGGCTGATGTCCCCCGCCGAAATACCAGAATAAATAGATGACACATATTAATTAATTGCACATTTATTTTTTCAAAAGAATCGAGGAATCAAACTGATTATCAACTATACACTAAGTTTAATCATTCTCTATCAGATAGAATCAACATAATGAACATCATGATCAACTTTAAACATTCTACCTCAATTAAAAGCAGAGTTGGTATGTTCCAAAGTCTTGACCAATCAAATTGTTTATTGCTCTGCTTACCTTCTGGCGATAATGTTCATTATCAAATTTAGACAATGATATGATGAATCTTTCTAAATATCAAGTTTCATCATTTTCACTGAATTAGAACTTAAGTTCTGGTGTTCCAAAGCATCAACCAATCAAATTGATTATCTCTGCTTACCCTAAGCAGAAAATGCTTATCTTTGAACTCCATCCAGGTATCAACCTAATAAACACCTAGGCCAAGTTTGAAAATTCTAGCTCAATTATAAGTAGAGTCTTTTAACCAATCAAATTGCTTATCGCTCTGCTTACCCTGTGCAGAAAATATTCATTATCGAACTTAGTCAAGGTATTGATGTAATGAAACTATACACCAAGTTTCATCACGCTCACTTAATTAAAACTGAAATTATCGTGTCCCAAAGCACCAACCAATCAAATTGCTTATCTCTGCTTACTCTAAGAAGAAAATGCTCATCTTCAAACTCCATCAAGGTATCAACCTAATAAACACCTACACCAATTTTGAAGATTCTAGCTCAATTAGGAGAACAGTTATTGTACAAAGTGATCTCCTGCCCAAAATAAGGCATTTCAGTCAATAATTAGTGATTTTTGGAAAAGATTGCAATATGTAGAAGGCAGAAGCCTCCCAACCCGAAAGAGTGTCTACAAAAAGTAGCCATTCTTAATTTCATTCCTTGATAAAAACTATTCCATATTTATTTGGTTTTATTCTTGCTGTTTAAAGATATGTACAAACTGGGTGATTTAATGGTGTATATGGACTAAAACATATTCAAACTAATTAATTTGTAATAATTTTGCTTCAAATCCTTCTCAAACATTGTAATTGCCAAGGAATGCCCTGCTATAAGAAATTCGATCAAAAGAGGTCATGTGACTTACCTCTCTCGGAAGTTGTCTTTAATCGCTTACTATTTATTACAAATATCGAATCCTAATAATATGCTCAGATTATCCACTGCCCACGTCTTTTTCTTTGATTTTTATCTTAGAAAGTGTTGTACGTCTAACTCTTCATAAAGTTTATCAACTTGTACATCAAGCGCTCAAACTTCATGTGCAACCTTTGACATCACACATGCAGATATTCCTAATCGTCTGGATGTCTATTAGGGGAACGCTTACATTTTTGCTCCATGAGTGTTTTTCAGGGAATCCAGTACTTTTCTAGTAAGATTGGGTATTTCTACTTTCCATATATATACCAAAATTGCAATACTTATATAGGAAATAACCCACCGATAAATACTTTTTTGGGAACCTATCTTTAAAGGCACAATAACATTCTTGCTGGCTTGACAGCTCCAGAAAATAAATAATAGCCTTATTCTAAGTACTAGATGTGTAAGTGTCTTACCTGATGTGTTTTATTTATCCATTACATCCTATTTTACTTGTCCAGAGGGTTCAAACCAATTTTTAAATCTAAGTCATATTTGAAAAGGTTTATGTTAGGCTTTTCAAATCATTTAGTTGAATTTTTTAAATTAGGTGTGTTAAGATGAAATTTGTATCATGAATTAATTGGAATATTGTAAAATAGTGCAATTTGTTGACCAGAATAAAGATTGGGACATATTATTCAGCTACAACAAGAGTGGTATTGAGCCTTTAAGCTTTATGTTTGAAATTGATTCTTGTACAAATTCATAATCTTTAAAGTAAATTGATTCTTATACAAATTCATTTAAGTATTTAATGAAAATATCAACATTTTAAATCTACATCAACAAATATTTCATAAAATTTACATCTCAAACCAAATTTACATCTCAAAATTAAATCGATTCTTGTACAAATTTATTTGAATATTAAATATATATAATATATTAAATTTATAAATTGATTCTTGTACAAATGTTTTAATAAAATTACCAAGATCTTCAATACAAATTGATTCTTGAACAAATTCATTTAAATATTTAATAAAAACACCAAATTCGCATATCTCAGTCCAGGAGTCTATAATCATTAACATACAGTACATGTCCATAGATGTCCATTACGTTGTAACAAGTAATAAGAAGTTCACTGTTAGGACACTCCAATTAAATCAGCTGTTCAAATGGTTTGGCCCCAGTAAGGGCAATTTAAATATTTATAATTACAGCTGTGTTTTGTACAACTGTAATACATGGCAATAATTCAAGATTCTAATCTATGCTGAAAGTGAGACTAGATGTAAACAAAATAGAAAGATGAAGTAAAAACAAATTAAAAGGTCACGTTGGACCAATAACAACTGTCATGGTAGGTTCATCCAGATAATCAATTCCTGTACAAATTCCTGAAATCCATCAGAATCGATCCAAGTCAAAGACACAAGATTTGAGTGGATGAAATAAATACATACAAATCGAAATGCTTGTCTATGGTTTATTTTCACTTAATTCTGGGATGTTCGAATTTGCATACAGTCACAGTTCTCTCAGATGTAGTGTGAGGAGGATTTGACATAATCAAACTCAGTGTACCGTATATGTTGGATTATTTTGTTGGCACATGCTTTACTGTAACAAATTCTCATGTTCAATTGTCACTGATCATGGGATTTAGAGACTTTCATTTCATAACATACAATTGTGTATCACCAATTTGACAAGTATAGTAAGAATGAATGAACTATGTGTAATTCTGACAACCATTGCTTCAAGAATAAGACTATTGACATCTTACAACACACAAAAAAAACAAGCTACCAATTAGAAGGTATAATATCACCATGACATAAATAAATATACCTTTAACTTTGGCAACAAACTGATGTTTCAAATATCAAATATACAGTAGACTTGTTTTTTATCGTGTTCAAAATGAAATCACTTAAACATACGTCATTCATAAATAAAAGAAGATCTGAGTACTCAATGTTCTTAAAATCTCATATCAGCTTCACCATACTCCCAACACACCCGCAGTTCACCACAAAACCTTAAACTCAAGTTATAACAAATTTTCTTTCTTAAAGAGTTCTGGGTGATAACATACACTCCTTTTGATGATATTAAACAGCATCTTTCTTGATGTGGTTATTTTAGTATTTTATATAGAAGATCTTTATATCTATATATAATAATGTGGTGTGTATATATAATATTGATGTTCCATATGAAATTCTTACTACTATTTTTCTTGTTCCACAGATCTCATCCTGTAATATAACGTCAACAAAGTTAAAATCACAAATATCTAATAACTTAGCTACAAAGACTTAACCCTATTGACACCTATTTCAAGTGTGTTCAACAAAGAACAAATGGACAGCAAAAGGTGCAATGTTTTAAGAAAAGATGCAATACCTTTTGCACAATTACAGCCGACGTGATTCATGATGGCCGTGCCAGGACCTTCTAACAGTCCAATATAACTACCTGTCCATCAAACGGTAAAAGGGTAGTTGTAATGTTTCCACTAATAGCTTAAAGGGGAAATACAACATTTCAAAAGAAACAATAAATATAAGTTTCTATGTGACGTATTTACCTAACATAAATTCAAATAGTTAATAGTCATTTAATTCTCTAATCCTACATAACTTGCATTGGTAACTGTGACAATCATTTCAAACAGATTTTGCTGTAGGTTTGTGCGCTATATGTATGGCTACTGATGAAAGGTAATCTATTTCCAATGAACAATCTTAGATATTGTTCCATCCAGGTAAGTGGGTACAATTAAATAAACAAGGCTATAACAATTATGCGATAAAGAATTCTTGCGAAAAAATAAGAAATTGCTAATAGAACATCCGTGTGAGTAGGCTTATAAAGTGTGTAATACTGGATAACTAGTCAATGGATACTAACCATATATAATATTTAAGATAGAAATATGTTATCAGGATGTAATACCATGTGTACTCTTTCCAGTTCTTTGTAATGTTTCAGCATACCATGCCGCTACATTTACATGCTGTTTAGTGTATCTTTTGATAAACTGGTGATCCTTCAAATAAAAACATAAATAGTATAACTTTTGATCATAAGGTCTGTCAACGAGTCAAGAGGGGTGGTTTCCATTCCCAACTTGTATGTGACAAGGCGTAGGATCACCTGTCAAACATTTGGTTTTACACCTGGTCCTCTGGGTTTCCTCCCACTGCAAAAGATCCCAATGTGCAAGCAAATTAAATTGAACATTTTTTAGAACTGTATGTTAGTCCCGAAATGACATAGTTTGTGCCAAAGGGGCATTAAACCCCAGTTTTCTCTCTCCTCACAATTTTTGAAGCTAAAATTCATCACAAGTATATTAGTGACACTTTGTTTCATTCTTTCTAAATAAGCTCTTTCTTTTCTACACATTTTTGCCAGAGGGCAGATAGATTTAACATTGAATACTGTACATGTATTATCTAGGAATCTCTTCTTATTTTTTCCAATCAAACACAACAACTTACCAGTAATTTTTTGTACTTAGGTCTTTTTTTGTAATCTTTTGTCAAACTGAAAAAAGAATTCCAACATACTACATGTACTCTGGTACTTGAAATATCTGATTCATCAGAAGCATATAGGAATGGTAAATATGAATGGAAATTCATTTCGTACCCAATATTAACAAGAGGACTATTAATCCCTTTTATATAAAACAATTTGTTTTTGTTTGGGAGATATGCTTTGTCATATCTACAAATTGTACCATAATAACTGTACAATCAATAACCATTAAATAAGTTTACTGTGCTTATAAAACTAAAGACAATAAATGGCAATTTTTAAAGAAATCTTTTGATCTTTAAGTCTTGCATGCAGCCTTAATCATAATCTTGAAATTCCAGCTATATCTCAGACTTTGCACATTATGTGTCACTTATTCTTGAAAATAACACCCTTAAATATTCCAACTGCACAGTTTATGCATGAAGGGAGATAACTCTAATTTTACCAAGAAAAGCTGTATATATAGGCCAACCATAATTAACTGATCCAGGCCATAATCAACTCTTGATGGCATTGGGTTCAGCCATATGTTGATTAATTTAACTAGCAGCTGCCAGACAGGATATGCTCACATTTCGCAGGAGATGGATAGAGAACAAGCTAAATAAAAAGTGATTTTCCGAACAACCAAGGACTATAATTCGGGAAGCTACATTCAAATATGCCCGAATATCGACAGGACCAAGATATTTGGGTTATAAAGATTTATTTCAAGTTTCATCAAAATGGGATCAAAATTGTGACTTCTAGAGTGTCCACAACCTTGATAAGCCAGATGTTTACACTATTTTGTCAGGCAGTTTTAGTCTGATTTTCACGAAATTCTAACTCAACCAACCTTACGGTGTAACAGTCATATATTCAAACATTTTTTTAAATTGGATAATAATTGGGACCTCTGGAAGTATCACAAGCTAAAACATAATTTTGCGTACAATCAGGGGCCATAACTTATGAAGTTACAGTCCAATATGCATGAATATTGACAGCAACCAAGATCTTTGGGTTATAATCATGTATTTCAAGTTTTATCAAAACTGCAGGGTCCACAACCTTGATATACCATAATTTTACACTATTTGCATACAAGGGGCAACCATTTTATCTGGCAGTTTTGGGTCAATTTTCACGAAATTCACACTACACCTTCATTATGGTGCAACGGTGATATATTCAAACATTATTTTAAATCGGATAATAATTGTGACCTCTAGTGGGACCACAAGCTACAAAGATAGGCTGGCACTGCCAGGCAGGATACGCCCACATTTTCGAGAGATGGATAGAGAACAAGCAATACCGAAAGTGATTTTTCCTATGTGCAAATATCGAAATGAATTAAGATCTTTGGGTTATAAAGGTTCATGTCAGTAGGCTTCAAATTCGACTGGGGATCCTGTTGCTAAGTGGGTAAGATGCTGGCTCGGTAGCCTTGAGGTTAGGTGTTTGATCCCTGCATTGGGTGACAAAGTTCATCTAGATTTTCTGGCATGGTTTCCCCTTGTTAGTGATGAAGGATGGATGGCCTGACAAGAACAGCTGTCAATTTTGGTCCGATTTTCACGAAATTCGACCTCAACCTTCATTACGATGTAACGGTGATATAATCAAACGGTTTTTTAAATGGGATAATAATTCTGACCCCAGAGGGGCCAAAAGCTAAAAAAAAGGTCATTTTTCGTACAATCAGGGGCCATAATTCAGGAAGTTACAATCCCATATGCACAAATATCGAAAGGAACCAAGATCTTTGAGTTATAAACATGCATGTCAAGTTTCATCAAAATCGGTTCAAAATTGTGACCTCTATAGGGTCCACAACCTTAATATAACGTATTTTCACACTAATCGAGTACAAACGGCGGCCATTTTGTCTGTCAATTTTGGTCCGATTTTCACAAAATTTTACCTCAATCTTCTTTACCATGTAACGGTGATATAATCAAACGTTTTTTTAAATCTGATAATAATTTTGACCTCCAGTGGGACCACAAGCTAAAAGGGGTGATTTTTCGTACAATCAGGGGCCATAATTCAGGAAGTTACGAATCAATGAGCGCAAATATCGAAAGGAACCAAGATCTTCGGGTTATAAACATGCATGTCAAGTTTCATCAAAATTGGTTCAAAATTGTGACCTCTATAGGGTCCACAACCTTGATATAACATATTTTCACACTATTCGCGTACAAACGGCAGCCATTTTGTCCGTCAATTTTGGTTTGATTTTCACGAAATTCGAACAGAGCCTTCATTACCATGTAACGGTGATATAATCAAACGTTTTTTTTAAATCGGATAATAATTTTGACCTCCAGAGGGACCACAAGCTAAAAAGGGCAATTTTTCGGACAATCAGGGGCCATAATTCAGGAAGTTACGATACGATGGGTGCAAATATCGAAAGGAACCAAGATCTTTGGGTTATAAACATACATGTCAAGTTTCATCAAAATCGGTTCAAAATTGTGACCTCTATAGGGTCCACAACCTTGATATAACATATTTTCACACTATTCGCGTACAAACGGCGGCCATTTTGTTTGTCAATTTTGGTCCGATTTTCACGAAATTTGAACTCAGCCTTGATTACCATGTAACGGTGATATAATCGAACGGTTTTTTAAATCGGATAATAATTTTGACCTCCAGAGGGACCACCAGCTAAAAAGGGCGATTTTTTCGGACAATCAGGGGCCATAATTCAGGAAGTTACGATCCGATGGCCGCAAATATCGAAAGGAACCAAGATTTTGGGGTTATAAACATGCATGTCAAGTTTCATCACAATCGGTTCAAAATTGTGACCTCTATAGGGTCCACAAGCTAAAAACATGATATTTCGTACAATCAGGGGCCATAATCCATGAAGTTCCGATCCGATACATGCCAATATCGAAAGGAACCGAGATCTTATGGGGATAAACCTATATTTCAAGTTTCGTCAAAATCAGATAAGAATTGTGACCTGTAGAGAGTCCACAAACAAATTGTGGACGGACGGACGTCCGGACGGACAGGGGCGACAACATAATGCGTCCACATGAAAATGTGGGCGTATAAAAAACGATTTTTCGTACAATCGGGGGCCATAATACAGGAAGTTACGATCCGATATGCGCAAATATCAAAAACAAAAACACCATTTTTGGATAATAATCATGCATGTCAAGTTTCATCAAAATCGGATAAAAATTGTGACCTCTTCAGTGTTCACAAGCCAGAAATGTGATTTTTCGTACAATCAGGGGTCATAATCCATGAAGTTTCATAAGGACGTATAAAAATGTTGGCGTATAAAAATGTGAAGTGAGACTTAGCTTAGAACAACCAGTAAGGTAATTAATATTATCGCACACGTCTTGTTAAACATTCTAAGGCAAATATCTTCGCTCACAATAGAGTACTTCGCTTACAATAGAGTAATTTAAATGAAATTTTCAAATTATTCATTTTACATTATCTATCTTTGAACTATTATAACAAGAATGACCATTCTTTATTAAAAGTATCTTTAAATGTTTGGCCAATTATCAGCCAATTATCAATAATACAAAATATAGTATAATAGTTATTTGGCACATTACACCCCCTCCATTCTGCATTCTGCATTATAGACAAATGCATAATAGAACTTCGCATATTAAAACCTATACCTTATACGGAATCTCATTCGCACACAGAAAAAATAGGTTGCCAGGCAAGGAAACATATGTCCACACAGCAGCTAAATCGTCCGGGCAGTCAACAAGAGTTGTCGCATATTAAGTAATTATCAGAAAATCATTAGAATTTTTTGGTTTTTATAAAGTTATGCCCATGCTAACGTTTAGTATACGAAACATTTAATATTATGGATTTAGCTGTTCAATTATCGATTTTCATGAAATTCGAACTCAACCATCATTACAGTGTAACGGTGATATAATCAAACATTTTTTTAAATCCTGAGGGAGGACAAGCTAAAATCGGCGATTTTTCAGACAATCAGGGGCCATAACTCAGGAAGTTATGATCCGATATGTGTAAATATCGAAAGGAATCAAGATCTTTGAGTTATAAATATGTATTACAAGTTTCATCAAAATCAGTTTAAAATTGTGACCTCTACAGTGTTCACAACAGGGATCTTAATCGGCTGTTTTTTGTCGGCTTCTCATACACTGTACCAAATCTATGGAATTCATTACCCTTAACCTTAAAGAATTCTCAATCCCCTAGCTGTTTTAAGAAGCAATTAAAGACTCATCTTTTTTCGACTGCTTGTTAGTTATTAACATCTTGTGATAAGTGGAGAGCTAAATGTGCCTTGAGCATTAACTTTAATGGATCTGTGCGCTATATAAGAACTCACTATTATTATTATTATTATAAATCTAGCCGATTCGTTAAACAATGAATTGGCCACTATATCAATCTACTTTGTCATATATCAATCTATTTTCATCCGATTACAAGGAGGTAATTATTACTTGTTGATTAATTAACCCATCAAAGAGTCAATCAATGAAATGAATACCTTCAGTGTCAATACTTATCGGCTTATTTAGTAAATAAACAACTTCGTTGAGTTAATTCATGCCAAGTACGGTAAAAGAATAGCCGAAAATAGTGATGGCGGCGTTGACCTTCAAGCATGCATGTAGGCATTGTATTTGGAAGTTCCAAAAGCTGGAGATCCTCCCACGTCCAATATAGGTCACCCAAAGTTCGAGACTGGCAGATATTTTAGATCCGAATAGTTAACTACTTTCAAACAGCTTTCGTTTGATAAAAATTCACAGAAAATGTTTTGTCTCATAACTTATTGAAGTCTACTTTTTACAAGTACCGGTAACACTAAAAATAAACTAATCTGAATCACAATTAGCCACGTGACCTTTCGCCTATACGTGACCTTTTGCCTATACGGCATCAATCTGAACGACAGACTCACCCTACCTGCAGAGAAGTGACTCTCACACAATGAATAGCCATGATATCCATATGACGTTATCTAAACGTTACAGGTCATGAGGTAACATCAACAAACAAATGTCAACACCGACATTATTTTCATTATTAACATTACAAGACACAATGTTAAAATGTAATCAATAGCCTTCTTGCAGCCTTTACGACTGTATAATCCGTACAGCCATAACGTCTTATTGCCTCACAAAAATAACATCTACAACTCTAGATTTGACGTCGGCATATTGGCACTATTTTGTGCTTAGGTCGTCTCTATTTCAGATATACACAATCAATTCTGTTAATGTTTTTAGCGTGGGGATTGACTAATAGTTAATTTATTTCAGTTCTAAACAAAAATTTAAAACTTCAATGCAATTTTAAAAAAATAGCCAAATTCTGGCTGGAATTACTGAGCAAAATGGCCATTCACTGTATACATGCGAAAAAATAAGCCGACTACCATTTAATTTTCGCGCATTAGTTACGTACGATACGGCATATTTCCGAGTTCCGACTATTCACGAAAAATAATTTGTTCTACATTGTTTTATTGACATGTGCTTACAAATATATTTTGTTATTTTTATATATTGACAAGTGTAGTTTTTCTTTTTACTAAATCAATTATAACTACTTCCGTTTGGTTGGATGAAAGCAAAAGTAGATTATGCATTATGCAAGTTGTCAAAATTTGACCATAAATTTAGATATTGTATCGATATATGAATACTAGTATGGAATAACAACACAGGTTTTGTTTATTAGAAGTTTCAGCTATTATTGTAATAATTATACGGAATACGTTATGCAATTATTGATGTGAATAAAGTTTGCATAAACCAACATGTCTGTTGTTGAAAAGACGACTATCCGTTAGGGATACCTGTGACCGGTTCATTTCAAAATGGATTAAAAACCCTGGTTCACAACCTTGACATACCATATTTTTACACTTTTTGCGTACAAGCGGCAGCCTTTTCGTCCGTCATATTTGGTCAGAATATGACCTTCTTTATGGTGTAACAGTGATATAATCCGACGGTTTTTTAAATCGGATAATAATTTTGACCTCCAGAGGGACCACAAGCTAAAAAAGGGGATTTTACGTACAATCACGGGCCACACTTCTGGAAGTTGCGATACGATACGCACAAATATCGAAAGGAACCAAGATCTTTGAGTTGTAAACATTCATTTCAAGTTTCATCAAAATCGGATCAAAATTGTGACCTTCACAGTGTTCGTTCACAAGCTAAAAACATGATTTTTCGTACAATCAGGGGCCATAATACATGAAGTTACAGTCCGATACATGCCAATATCGAAAAGAACCGAGATCTTAGGGTGATAAACCTATATTTCAAGTTTCATAGAAATTGCAAAAAACTGTGACCTGTAGATTGTTCACATACAATTGTGGATGGACAGGGGTGACGACAACATACGTCCACATGAAAATGTGGGCGCATAAAAATAATAATAAATTAATAATTAAAAATAAAATATATTAATTGAATGAACAGAAAATCATGAAAGATATAGAAAACTTGCATGATAAAGACAAGAGTATCCTCGTCGAAATGTTGCTTAGTATCAAACTCAGTAATTGTGTATCCATAAAATTGTACCTTATGTTACTATTTTTCATCACTGCTCACAGCAGTTAACAAGAACCAACCAAATAACCTATGGGTAACCATGTACTCTGTTACAATTTTTCAGTTAAAGTTCTTCAAAAGCTGTCGACATGTTTTTTTCTTTCAGATTCACATGGGTGTGTCCGAAGTATACATTTACACCCCAATCACCAGTAATCTATCTATGTATGGGTTGAAAAGTAAGAGTCGCAAGCTTAATAAAAATTTTATGAATTGATTTCTGTTTCTTTGCTTTTCAACTTAATAAAGTGGACTCTGTCACATCCGAACTCTTATCACTCCGGCACTCCGTCACATAAGACATGATTATCTTGTCCCGATATATTTTCATTATTACTTCAGCCATAAAATCTCTGGTAAATCCGGACTCTGTACGTTCCGGATTACGACATCAATCAGCCATCCCGTCACATGATTTCCATTGAATCGACACCGTATAATCCAGTCTTAAATCGATAGGTGTGAAGCAAGCAATTATTACCAATCAATTATCGGTGAGATTAAAACTTGACGGGTGTGAAGCCACAAAAGATTAAAAAGCAAACACCAATCAATTATCGGTGAGATTAACACTCGCTACCGTGCGTAGGTCTTTGTTGATTACTTTGATAATTTTATAATCTCTTGTAAAACAGTTGTGACAAATACTCAAGCATATCCACGAATTTCTCAACAAATTCAGTCATAAAAATATTCTTTGCACCTGTTAGAAACACTCGTTGCGCATGCCGATTGAACCCGAATAACGTAAGTTTGCACTCCACAAATCTCGGCAGATTCCGGTACAATCTAAGTGATGACAATTTTGACATAGAACCTTGACACAGATAATCAATGATTAACACTCGATAGCAAACATAAGTGTGCGATCAACTGAAGACAACGAAGAAGATAAATTATCGACAGACATGACCTATTCAAAATGTCTACGCATTAATGTAAGTCAATTTTGAATTTACGGAAAAGTTTATCATTTTTAAAGGGAATAATGCTCTGGTGATTCGAAGCTACATTATAATAATACTTCCGGTTTTCGAAGTAACAATATTTCCAGTTTGACAAAAACAGGTATTCCGACATATTGTAACGATCCCGTATGATGTCGGATCTGACAGGGTCCACTGTACTGGTAATTGCGTGAGTGGAGGTAATTTTATATTAGTCACTATTGTCAAGTCTGCTTTTTGGATGTTGCCTGTCCATCTATAGGCGGTCCATAGTAGTACTAGAAATCAAATCTATAATTAAGATCATGTTAATATTATTACTGAACTTTTAAAACCTACCATTCTGTCACAAAAGATTGGAACTCAAAAGAAAAGTCATCTGCAGCTGGCAATAGAGGAGGATCTTCTTCTAAGACTTTTGTTAAAACTTCAAAATCAGTTTTACAGTTTCTATATGGAAATTCACCAGTAGCCAGTTCAACCTAGTATTGTATAATATAAAGTTTAAAGCTTAAAATATTAATGACCTCGTTCTTCCATTCATATACCCATCTTACTTCCTGTTTGGCACACAGGGTTCATTATAGACCTATTATAATACTAAAACTGGTTAACAAATTAAGGAAAGTTGGGACCATAAACATATATGGAAATTTTGAGGTACCCAATCTTCTAGTCATCACACACCAGTTGTACCACTTAGTTTCTAGATGACAATGACCAGGCAGTTTTGAATTAACTATTGTAGAACCTAGCGGTTATATGGCCGCACCACTAAGTCCAATTTCTTAAAATAAAATTAGATATAGTATTAACAAAAGCGTTATAAATCAAGGGAGATTTATTGCAAGTCTAGATTGATTTTAATTTTTTAAGATAAATAACATCTGAAAAAGCATCTGCAATATGCAATCTACATTTTCTTTATGCGCCAGAATGTAAAAGTTCTCACTTCTTATAGTTTTAATTAACCCATTGTATCTGAAAAACTATCTTGCACCTCACATTAGCTTATACAAAATAACAGCGCTGGCTAATCCATTGTCGGCATTGGCATTAGCCAAGTACCATGCAAGATCAAATAATTGTTTTAGATTGTATTTATTTCTTAAATCAATGCTGATTGGGTGATAAAAATAAATCATCCAATGAAAAGAATTCAGTGATGTAGAGGAATATCAAAATGTTGAAGATTTGAACAATATTTTTTTATATTCAATGTCATGAAGCAAATACCCACAAAATATCCGAAAGCAGAAATGTCGGTGACGATGAATAAATACCTTGAACTCGTCCAATTAAACTGCATATCGCTCAGCTTATCCTGAGCAGTAAACGCTCATTATCGAACTTTGTCAAGGTATTGATGTAATAAAACTATACACTAAATTTCATCACTCTCACTTAATTAGAACTAAAGTTATCGTGTCCCAAAGCATCAACTAATCAAATTACCCTAAGCAGAAAATGCTCATCTTTAAACTCCATCAATGCATTCAACTAATTAGAATGAGAGTTATCATGTCCCAAACTGTGTGACGGACAAACAGACAGGCGAAACCCATTTTAATAGTCCCCTGCTTTCTTCGAAAATTGGCCCTAGGGTATCATGGGTTAATTGGCCCTTGGGTGTCATGGGCTAAAATCAAAAAAAAAAAAACCTCAAAGCCTTACTAAAGAGATGCCAAGACTCCAAACATCAGCTCTTATATCATAATCTGGCTTTGTAGGATCTGGTGGATCTATTCTTTCAGGCTGTAAAATAATATATCATATGTTAACATAGATTTCTAGGATTCCATGCCACACATACACGTCATTATAATACAGAACTGTTAATCTCGTGATGATAAATGGAAGAACATCAGATGGCTTGTTAAAAGACTATAGCAGCAAAATTAATCATTTATTCAGATGTTGTTTTTATCGTGAGGCACCCTAATTACAGTTTTGTTTCTGAATTGTATCAATTTCATGATTTTTAACTACAGATTGGAGAATGTTCAAAATAACATTTATAGTCACAAATAGGCAGTGGAGCAAGGGTTCGACGTTGTCCGTATATGCCGGTCGGGATATGGAAAATGACCTTAACCACACAATGTAAACGTGATTATTATGGTTTTCAAAAAGGGCAATAAATATGAAGTACTGCTCTTCGAATCCAACCAACTGTCATATTAAATATAGCAACAAATATACAAGACATTTTTGGAACACATGGAATTATCAATAATTCATTTTTCTCTAAACACGTATGTTGTTGAGAAATTACATAAATCCTCGACAACATATGTGTTGGGAATTGTAGGAATAAATCAGGTTATAATTTTGACCTCCAGAGGGACCACAAGCTAATAAAGGAGATTTTTCGTATAATCAGGGGCCATAATTCAGTAAGTTACGATCTGATGTGCGCAAATATCAAAAGGAACCAAGATCTTTGGATTATAAACATGCATTTTAAAGTTTCATCAAAATCGGATTTAAATTGTGACCTCCACAAGCTAAAACATGATTTTTCGTACAATCAGGGGCCATAATCCATGAAGTCTCGATCCGATACATGCCAATATCGAAAGCAGTCGAGATCTTATAGGGATAAACCTATATTTCAAGTTTCGTCAAAATCAGATAAGAATTGTGACCTATAGAGAGTCCACAAACAAATTGTGGACGGACAGACGGACGTCCAGACAAACAGGGGCGAAGGCATAATATATATGCGTATAAATATAAAAATATTAAATTACTTTGCAAAGTTTTTGAGAGTTATCAAAGATAGGTTGCCAGGCAACGAAACATACACCCACAGCAGGCAAATTGTCCGGGCAGTCAACAAGAGTTGTCACATATTTTTACTTTTTTCGGTAATGAAACATTTATAATACACTAATTATCAGAAAAACATTAGAATTTGTTTGGTTTTTATGAAGTTTTGCCCCATGCTAACGTTTAGTATACAAAACATATAATATCATGGATTTAGCTGTTCCTTGTCAAAATTCTTTGAAAATCAATATACTTGTTCGTCTCAAAACCTTAAACTCTGTGTATCAATCTGAAGTCAATCGCATGATAAGTTTGGCCTCTAGAGCGTCACAAGATTATCAAAGTGATCAAGGGAGATAACTTTGACAGTAATTATCAAAAATAGCTGAAAATCAATAGACTTCTTTGTGTCATGATCTTAAACACTGTGTATCTATTTAAATTCATTCGGATATTAACTTTGACGTCTAGAGGGGTGGGTATTGCCAAAAAAATCGTATTGCAATATACGATTTGTCGTATTGCAATACATATTGCAATATATTGTGAAAGTGTTAACTCCAGATTTATTGCAAAAGTACAGCCTTAAATGTATCTCATAGCAACACTGAAACTCATGTGAAGGTCTTTGAACATGTAATTCCTCTATTGTACAACTAGTCAACTACAAGAACAAGATATCCACAAAACCCATGTGTTTATTTCTTTCTTTCAACAATAAGTAATCTTTGAAAAAATGTCCAATATGACACTGGGAGTGACAGTCTGACAGACTGATAGTACAACAAGAACATTGCAGAATAATATCTATGAATGATTAAATGTCATTCAATGATCAATTCAAAATAGTTTTGAAATGATTGTCTTGTCACTCACAACTTCCCAAGTCAAAACAAAGTCTTAACTGAGGACTGAGGAGTGACTAGAATTAGGCGCCTGGAAATCTCAACCCTTCAAACTTGAATAACATTGTTAACAATGAGATAGTGTAAACGAATGGTGTCTGCTTCGACGCCCGCCATTTTGGTTTGTTTACGGGACAACGAAAGATGAACGAGACTATCTTTTTTAATTTACATGGTTTAGCCATAAATAAAGCGTAGTTTTATTTCTTAAATGACCAAATGACATTCTCGCAGCTATTATTAAGGAAATTCTCAAGTTTTCAATAAAATTGACAATCTCACGGAATATTCCGATGATTATTACGGAAGTTGCCGATCGTATTGACGGAACCGGTTCTTGGACGTGTATCACGATATGATGAATCGGCAAGTTTGAATCGCAATACACCGGTATACCGGTTATATCGCCCACCTCTAGTCTAGACCATCAACAAAATTTTTCAAAGTGATCAAGAGCCATAACTCTGGCAGTAATTATCGTAAATCGCTGAAAATCAATATAATGCTTCTTCGTTCTATGACCTTAAACACTGTGTATAAATTGGATATTAACTTTAGCCTCTAGAGCGTCCACATGCAATTGTTGAAGCCGTACAAACGAGGGCGACGACAATATATGATCACATTTCAATATGGGCAAATAAAAATGACCGGTTGTGAAAATTTTGAAGAGGAAGCCCTGCAGTGGAGTATGAGAAAAGTGGTCCTTTCACACATTATTTGAATACTTACAGCCATATATGCTGCACAACCTGCACTTCTAGTTTTTGCTTTAGAATCGACTAGACGACCACTGATGCCGAAATCACAGAGTTTGACTGTACCTTTCTCATCTAACAGAATGTTGGAAGGTTTTACATCTGTAAATATAAAAATAGGTTGCCAGGCAACGAAACATGCGCCCACGGCAGCTAAATCGTCCGGGCAGTCAACAAGAGTTGTCGCATATTAAGTAATTATCAGAAAATCATTAGAATTTGTTTGGTTTTTATAAAGTTCTGCCCCATGCTAACGTTAAGTATACGAAACATTTAATATTATTGATTTAGCTGTTCAATTATCGATTTTCAACAAATTCAAACTCAACCATCATTAATGTGTAACGGGGATATGGTCAAACGTTTTTTTAATTTGGAATAAAATTGTGATCTCCATAGGGTTCACAAGGTAAAAACATGATTTTTCGTACGATCAGAGGCCATAATTCAGGAAGTTATGGTCCAATATGCCTGAATATCGAAAGGAACCGCGATCTTTGGGTTATAAAGTTACATTTGAAAATTTCATCAAAATCGGCATAAAATTGTGACCTCTACAGGGTCCACAACCTTGATATACCATATTATTACACCATTCGCGTAAAAGTGGTGGCCATTTTGTTCAGCAATTTTGGTCCAGTGTTCATGAAATTCGAACCGAACATCCATTACAGTGTAACAGTGATATATTCAAACATTTTTTTAAATCAGATAATAATTGTGACCTCCAGACGAACCACAAGATAATAAAGGCAATTTGTCGTACAATCAGAGGCCATAATTCAGGAAGTTACAATCCGATATGCGCAAATATCGAAAGGAACCAAGATCTTTAGGTTATAAACATGTATTTCAAGTTTCATCAAAATAGAATTAAAATTGTGACCTCTATAGGGTCCACAACCTTGTTATACCATATTTTTACACTATTCACGTACAAACGGCAGCCATTTTGTTTGTCAATTTTGGTCTTATTTTCACAAAATTCAAACTCAACCTAGTTTATCCTGTAACAGTGATATAATCAAACGGTTTTTTAAACCGGATAATAATTTTGACCTCCAGAGGGACCACAAGCTAAAAAGGGCGATTTTTCGGACAATCAGGACCATAAGGTAATAAAGGCGATTTTTCGTACGATCAAGGGCCATAATTCTGGAAGTTAAGATCCGATGTGCCTGAATATCGAAAGGAACCAAGATCTTTGGTTTATAAACATACGTTTCAAGTTTCATCAAAATCAGATCATAATTGTGACCTCTATAGGGTCCACAACCTTGATATAACATATTTTCACACTATTCGCTTACAAACGGCGGCCATTTTGTCTGTTAATCTTGGTCCGATCTTCACGAAATTCAAACACAACCTTCATTACCATGAACGGTGATATATTCAAACGTTTTTTTAAACCCGATAATAATTTTGACCTCCAGAGGGACCACAAGCTAAAAAGGGGCGATTTTTTGGACAATCAGGGGCCATAATTCAGGAAGTTACGATCCGATGGGCGCAAATATCGAAAGGAACCAAGATTTTGGGGTAATAAACATGCATGTGAAGTTTCATCACAATCGGTTCAAAATTGTGACCTCTATAGGGTCCACAAGCTAAAAACATGATATTTCGTACAATCAGGGGCCATAATCCATGAAGTTCCGATCCGATACATGCCAATATCGAAAGGAGCCGAGATCTTATGGGGATAAACCTATATTTCAAGTTTCGTCAAAATCGGATAAGAATTGTGACTTGTAGAGAGTCCACAAACAAATTGTGGACGGACGGACATCCGGACGGACAGGGGCGACGACATAATACGTCCACATGAAAATGTGGGCGTATAAAAAGGTCATTTTTCGGACAATCAGGGGCCATAATTCAGGAAGTTACGATCCAATAGGCGCAAATATCGAAAGGAACCAAGATCTTTGGGTTATAAACATGCATGTCAAGTTTCATCGATATCGGTTCAAAATTGTGACCTCTATAGGGTCCACAACCTTGATATAACATATTTTCACACTAATCGCGTACAAACGGCGGCCATTTTGTCCGTCAATTCTAGTCCGATTTTCACGAAATTCATTACCATGTAACGGTGATATAATCAAACGTTTTTTAAAATCGGATAATAATTTTGACCTCTAGGGCGACCTTCGGTTATATTTTTTTCACGACAGGTGGTCGGAACTAAAAACCGAACGCGGATGGTCCGGACAACGTCTGTTCAAAGATGGCTGCCCCCATTGACTTTAATTTTTGCATAGCACAAATATTGAAATAATGCGTATATTTTAGACTCACATAGATTCAGACATAACATACGAGACAAAAATAGCTGCTGATAGCATTAGCAACCATTTAAAATTAATTCAAACTTTCCTAATACAATATGCTAAACAAAAATAGATTCTTTCTAAATATTCTACACTTACGTTTCATCCACACCCGCCATCTTTGAACTACTACGACCATGCCTCAATAGCATGGTTCAGTATTTCCGGACTATGGTCCCGACTAAATGAAATTCGGATTCATTTAGTTCGACCATAGTCAAGAAATCACGATAAGCGAAGGTTGCCCAGAGGGACCACAAGCTAAAAAGGGTGATTTTTCGTACAATCAGGGGCCATAATTCAGGAAGTTACGAATCAAATATTGAAAGGAACCAAGATTTTCGGGTTATAAACATGTATGTCAAGTTTCATTAAAATTGGTTCAAAGTTGTGACCTCTCTATCGTTCGTTCGTTACTGGGAGTTTAACGTCCACTTCCACCAGAGGTGATATCGTAGACTATAGGGTCCACAACCTTGATATAACATATTTTAACACGTACAAACGGGGGCCATTTTGTGCGTCAATTTTGGTCCGATTTTCACAAAATTCGAACTCAACCTTCATAACCATGGAACGGTGATATCATCAAACGGTTTTTATTCGCCCACATTTTCATGTATATTGTCGTCTCCCCTGTCCGTCCACAATTTGTTTGTGGACTCTCTACAGGTCACAATTCTTATCTGATTTTGACGAAACTTGAAATATAGGTTTATCCCCATAAGATCTCGGCTGCTTTCGATATTGGCACATATCGGATCAAAACTTCATGGATTATGGCCCCTGATTGTACGAAAAATCACGTTTTTAGCTTGTGGACCCTATAGAGTACACAATTTTGAACCGATTTTGATGAAACTTGACATGCATGTTTATAACCCAAAGGTCTTGGTTCCTTATTTGCGCATATCCGATCGTAACTTCCTGAATTATGGCCCCTGATTGTACGCAAAATTGCCTATGGTCCCTCTGGAGTTCACAATTATTATTTGATTTAAAAAGACGTTTGACTTAATCACCGTTACACCCTACGGAAGGTTGAGTTCGAATTTCGAGAAAATCGGACCATAATTGCCATAAATGGCCGCTGTTTTACGTGAATAGTGTAAAAATATGGTATATCAAAGTTGTGGACACTGTAGAGGTCACAATTTTAATTCGATTTTGATGAAACCTGAAATGCATGTTTATAACCTAAAGATCTTTATTCTTTTCGATATTTGCGCATATCAAATTGTAACTTAATGAATTTTGGCCTTTGATTGTAGGAAAAATCACTTTCGGTATTGCTTGTTCTCTATCTATCTCTCGAACAATTATTATCCGATTTAAAAAAAAAACTCTGATTATATTACTGTTGCACCGTAAGGAAGGTTGAGTTTGAATTTCGTGAAAATCGTACCAAAATTGCCAGACGAAATGGTCGCCGTTTGTACGCGAATAGTGTAAAAATATGGTATATCATGGTTGTGGACTCTCTACATGTCACAATTCTTATCCGATTTTGACGAAAAGTCACATTTCTAGGTTGTGTACCGTCACACCATAATCATTGTCGGCTTCGAATTTCATGAATATCAGACTGGAACTGACCAACAAAATGGCTGCTCTCAATACAGTATGAAATACAGGACTTAATGATGTAGGAAAAATCACTTTTGGTATTGCTTGTTCTCTATCCATCTCTCGAAAATGTGGGCGTATCCTGCCTGGCAGTGCCAACCTATCTTTTAAATAGGATAACAATTTTGACCTCCAGAGGGACCACAACTAAAAAGGGCGATTTTTCGGACAATGAGGGGCCATAATTCAGGAAGTTACGATCCTATTGGCGCAAATATCGAAAGGAACCAAGATCTTTGGGTTAAAAACATAACCACAACCTTGATATAACATATTTTCACACTATTTGCGTACAAACGGCCGACATTTTGTCCGTCAATTTTGGTCCGATTTTCACAAAATTCGAAATCAACCTTCATAACCATGGAACGGTGATATAATCAAACGTTTTTTTAAATCGGATGACAATTTTGACCTCCAGAGAGACCACAAGCTAAAAAGGGCGATTTTTCTGACAATCAGGGGCCATAATTCAGGAAGTTACGATCCGATTGGCGCAAATATCAAAAGGAACCAAGATCTTTGGGATATAAACATGCATTTCAAGTTTCATCCAAATCGGTTCAAAATTGTGACCTCTACAGTGTTCACAAGCTAAAAAACGTGATTTTTCGTACAATCAGGGGCCATAACCCATGAAGTTACAGTCCGATACATGCCAATATCGAAAGAAACCGAAATCTTAGGGTGATAAACCTATATTTTAAGTTTCATTGAAAACAGCTAAAAATTGTGACCTGTAGACTGTTCAAAAATAATTGTGGACAGACGGACAGACGTCCGGATGTACAAACAGGGGCAACGACAAAATACGTCCACATGAAAATGTGGGCGTATAAAAACGAACTTATTTGAATTTGCTTGTAGTTTTTCTTTTTACTAAATTAATTCTAACTTCCGTTTGTTTGGATGAAAGCAAAAGTAGATTATGCATTATGCAAGTTGCCAAAATTTGACTATAAATTTCGATAATGTATGGATATATGAATACTAGTATGGAATAACAACACAGGCTTTGTTTATTAGAAGTTATTATTATAATATCATACGGAATACCGTAACGTTATGCAATTAATGACGTGAATAAAGTATGCATAAACCAACATGTCTGTTGGTTGTTCAAAAGACGACTATTCGTTAGGGGTGCCCGTGGCAGGTTCATTTCAAAATGGATTAAGAACCCTGGTCATAACTCTGGCAGTAATTATCTGAAATCACTGAAAATCAATAGGCTTCTTCGTCTCATGACCTTAAACACTGTGTATGAATTTAAAGTCAATCAGATACTAACTTTGGCCTGTACAGCGTCCACAACATTTTTTGAAGTGATCAAGGGCCATAACTCTGGCAATAATTATCGGAAATCGTTGAAAATCAATAGGCGTCTTCGTCAAATGACCTTAAACACTGTGTATAAATTTAAAGTCAATCGGATATCAACTTTAGCCTCTAGAGCGTTCACAAGATTTTTCAACGTGATCCAGGGCCATTACTCTGGCAGTAAGCTTAATTATCGGAAATCACTGAAAATCAATAGGCGTCTTCGTCTCATGACCTTTAACACTGTGTATAAATTTAAAGTCAATCGGATATCAACTTTAGCCTCTAGAGCGTTCACAAGATTTTTCAAAGTGATCAAGGGCCATTACTCTGGCAGTAAGCTTAATTATCGGAAATCACTGAAAATCAATTGGCTTCTTCGTCTCATAACCTTAAACAATGTGCATAAATTTAAAGTCAATCGGATATCAACTTTAGCCTCTACTGCGTTCAAAAGAAATTGTGGACGATGGACGGACGGACGGACAGACGAACAGGGGCGAAGGCAACATACATCCACATTTCCATGTGGGCGTATAAAAAGTTATTACAGATCAGATGTCCCCAATAGGCTATAGTTATTGTCAACTATTTTGTTTTATTTAAAAATTAACGAAATTGCATATATTTATTCCAAGTGTTTAATATTCGAGTATATTCCACCTTACTTAAAGCCCCAATAACACTCTTGTTGTAATTGAATAATATGTCCCAATCTTTATTCTGGTCAACAAAATGTATTATTTTACAATATTCAAATAAATTGATTATACAAATTTCATCGTAACACACCTAATTTAAAAAATTGGAAAAATTCAACTACATGATTTGAAAAGGTTAACGTAAACCTTTTTAAATGTAACTTGGATTTTAAAATATTTTCGAACCCTCTGGACAAGTAAAATATGTTGTAATGGATAATTTACACAACATGTAGGACACATAAACATCTGGTACTAAGAATAAGACTATTATTTATTTTCTAGAGCTGCCAAGCCAGCAAGAGTGTTATTGTCCCTTTAACAATTAATCAACAAGATTAAAATAAGATTGTTGATTGGGTAATCAGGTTTGGTTTGGTTTGATCATCAATTAAACCGACAGAGCTGTAAGTGTTTAAGTAGATTGGTGAAATTAATACTTTACTTCAAATTTGTTTATATTTACTAAATATTTTTTTTAAAAGGACGAGTCCTTCAAATGGCAATGCATTTTTAAATCTTATAATGACTTCTAAATAGGCTATGTATTTAATTTTTGTTAATGTTATATAAACATATGAATGGCTTGACGATACCCTTGGAGAGGTTAAAATAGTTATTTATATATCCATCTTATATAATAATACAGTATTAATATTACAGCATATTTATGGTGCACCCTTTCATATAACATGTTCAGGGGCACATTACAAAGTGACAATGTAATCATAAATAAACAACAAGATTATGGACGGGGGATTGGGGGGGGTGGTATATGGCCTAGTGGTCTAGAGTGCCGCGCTTCGACCTCTAGCTGGCCGGTCACCTCTGGCTTGCATCTGTGGTTTAGAACCTGGCGTGAGCGTATGTGGCATGGAGATAGGGGCGCCTTCTCAACCTCGTGGGTTTCCTCTGGGCACTCCGGTTTCCTCACACTGCTATACATAACTATTATAACACAATAAATAAATAAAGATATTACCTCGATGTATAACACCATGTGATTCTTTTAAATAATTCAGAGCATTCACAACCTAATAAAATAAATAATATTATTATTAATAAATAATTCATAGCATTTACAACCCAATACAAGAGCATAGCTAACGCTGCAATATGGTACTTTTTAAAATGAAGAGAATGGAATATGAAATGGCTGTAATATGACAAGAGGCTAAGAAGGCTAGGCATTTGGTTTGTTTTGCCAAATTTACTGATAAAATATTAACAAAAAATAGGTTGCCAGGCAACGAAACATACGCCCACACACTAGCTAAATCGTCCGGGCAGTCAACAAGAGTTGTCGCATATTAATTAATTATCAGAAAATCATTAGAATTTGTTCGGTTCTGCCCCATGCTAACGTTAAGTATACGAAACATTTAATATTATGGATTTTGTTGTTCAAATATCGATTTTCAAGAAATTCACACTCAACCATCATTAATGTGTAACGGGGATATAGTCAAACGGTTTTTTAATTCAGAATAAAATTGTGACCTCCATATATAATTCACACTTAAATTAAGGAAACGTATTCTTCGTTCTTACCTCTAACATAACAGTCTCTCCGAGGAACATGTGTTTGCTGGGTGACGTCATGTGATTTGCTAAATTACCCAGGAACCTCGAGTGTTTGTTGACCGAGAGTAAACTGTGTGAAGAGAGCACACACATAACGGGTTTTACACCACATAGAAATTTTGTCAGGTGAAGTAGACTAGGTTATCCAACATGGAAATAGACTTCACTTTTTTGGTCCTCGGGTAAAAGCTGTTTTTAAACACGCAAAACAAATTGTCAGAACAAAAGAATATATATATAGATATGCGGTAAATTTAGCTTATCGCTATGTACCCGGATATATTCAAATTGTGGTCTGACTGCTAGATACGTATAAATGACGACATTGTTTTCGCCATTTTACGACAGATGAAGGTCCATATTAGTCCAGAAACTAATACACGTATCCAGTCAATAGATTGCCGTCTAGAATGTGTTAAATGCCGTCAAGATTCATCAAAAACCTCCCAGTTTGTGCTACCGTGAAGATTTCAAAACGCTGTACAGTTTTGACCTTGATCGTCTAGTTTCTCGGGATGTTTTTAGAAATGAACACTACTGTAAATTTACCCGCGTTTAGACGGTCCTAACCAATGAAAATTTATCGTTGTTTGTTGCACGTAGTAACACTTCAGCCATTTTTATAAAATTTCCTCTTGATTGAATATGAATAACAGAAATAATAAAACGATGACCAAGTTGAATCAGTGAATATTTTTAAAATCTTTTTTCTATAAATTGTAACCACATAGAATAGAAGTCTCTCGGTAAAGTGATAATTTGGCGTAAAATCTGAACGCCTTGTGTTATCAAACACTGGGTTCATTTCTCGACAACGCCCGGGAAAATAAATGGCGTGTCTAAAAACTAAACCCCTTTTAAATATAAATGGTAGTGTTCATTTCTAAAAACATCCTGAGAAACTGAACAGTCGTAAACTAGACGATCAAATTACAGGGTTTCAAAATCTACACGGTAGCACAAACTGGGCGGTTTTTGGTGAATCTTGACGGCATTTAACACATTCTAGACGGCAATCTATTGACTGGATACGTGTATTAGATTCTAGATGGTAAGGGTAGTTTCTTTCCTTTTTTTCGTAAAATCTGGACGATACCCGGTCCCCAGTGCAAGCTGGTGTGTATTTATGCAATATATAAGAACCAATGACGTGGAAGGTTGGCACAACGATCTCAACACCCAAGCAGGTATTGCCAATCCTCCATTCTAGTTGCTCTGTAGATTGCTGCACAAGGAATTGTCGATATTACCGTTACAGATAAAGCTTGTATCAGTGGGGGAATTAAAACCATATCAACATATTCGCACCTGTTTTACGCATGGGCATATTTTTACTTTAGTCTGTGGGTGGAATACGCCCGGAACCAGATTTCAGCCAGCACCCTGTTAAGACGATGTGCATTTGTATACTGACCAACTGCCGCTCCTTTGCCTGCTAATAAATCTGCCCATCGAGCACAATAGAATAGAAGCACAGCACGATAGAATAGAAGCACGATAGAATAGAAGAAAATAATTTCAAAAACCCCAACTTTAAATCTGCCAACGCCGGTCCCAAGCCCGGATGCAAAAGGAGGAGGGTTAAGCTTAAGAGCATTGTAAAAGTAGAAATTAACGAAGGTATGAACAACTCAACGATGAGGGTTAAGTTTAAGTGCATGTAAAAGTTGAAATTTACGAAGGTACAAAACAGCTCACGTGAGGTACAAATGAACTAAGTACGAAACAGCCAGGGTACGAAACAACTGACATCCATTTTTATGTGCTTCACGCCTCATTTACACACCTCTCTGCACATAGTCTCCGTAGATTTTGATATTACCTCTTATTTCATTCTTAAGTTCCAGCAGTGAAAGAATGAAATGACTGTGCCGTCAACCATACATCTAATATATGGCTATGCAATTAACCTCCAGTCGTCATTAGAATAAATACAGTAGGCCTATCAATGAAATGAGAACGCTTAAAATAGGTGTGTTCACAAAACGATTTGAATTGCTTCTATTGAGTATTTTGAGAGTCCACAGATGAAGACGGCAAAAACGTGAAACTTTGGAATGTTTCGTATTTTAACGCAACTTGAAATTGATCCACTGTGGCCTCTTGGTGTAATGGTGATATATAGATGAATGTTTTGTTAAATCAGCTGGACAAGAAGCTAAAAACGTGAATTTTCGTACAATCAGGGGTGATAATTCAGGAAGTTATGATCTGATATGTCGAATATCGAAAGAAGAGAGAGAGAGAAGTGGGGCTTAATGTCCACTCAACACAAACTAGGCCATTTCGGGACTAACATATGGTTAAATTTATTTCAATAATTCGCTTGCGCATAGGAGTCTTTAGCAGTGAGGGGAAACCGGAGGACCCGGAGAAAAACCATGAGATTGGACCGGCGACCCTTCTTCTTTGGTTTGTACAACTGGGGATTTGAAACCACACCAGTTGACTCAATGACAGGCTTTATGATACTGCACTCACATGCTAACCATTCAGCCATCCAACCCCCCCATATCAAAAGGAAACAAGGCTTTTGGGTTATAAACATTTCAAGTTTCATCAAAATCGGATCAAAATTGTGAGCTCTAGAGTGTTCACAAGTTAAAAACAAGATTTTTAGTACAATCAGGGGCCATAATCCATGAAGTTAAGGTCAGATACACTCGATTTTTCGGATAATCAGGAGCAGGGCTTCCACAACCGTTCATTTTTGATAACGCACGAAATTTTGAAGAGTAAATTCATATTTCATGTTTTTTATTCATGGTAGGGTATTGTGAATTCACGTGTCTATACCACATTGTCAGCATGGGGTACACAAAAAATTATATATTGGACTTAAAAATGAAATATTAGTAAGGCTTATGATGATTATTTATTTATTAAATGTTCCCTCTTTGCTAGTTAAATAATCGACATAGCTGAATTGGCGGTTAAAAAAACATTCCAGTGTCTGACACATAATTACCACGTACTCTATAGAAAACACACTGACATGGATAATTATGAGTTGTAATACAATAACTTCGATATGAAGATAAATAATTATCCACGGCATATTTCTTACATTTATTGGTTTTAGATCATCTCGTACTGCATTACGGGCCACAGAATTGTGACGTAAATCCTTAAAATGAAGGACAAAATATCTAACACTTAACGGACAGCTGTCTTCACTGTTGGCGACAATAGCGCCCCCTTGACTATCGTCGTGTGTAGGAGTTTCCATACATGTGTATATATATATACACGACATCTTTGTAGCACATGGAATTATCAATAATGCTACATGTACACAATAGTACTGGAATACGTATATTAATTTTTCGGTAAGCAAGTTAACTAATCTCTAGATTTTATTTCTACAATTCCCACAAGGTCGTAATATCACTATAAAAAATTATAATGCAATTTTCTCCCAACACGTACGTAATCTCGTTTACATCGTGCGTAACTGTAATAGCGGTAAACGGCTTTGTTCTAGAAAATTCTTATGGCAATATGTGATTGACTAAGAATGGACTATTTCACGCCTTTGATAAGATTCCCGAATATCACTTAAAGTTAAACTTAAAGGGCTAATCCCGATAATTTTTTTTGAGAATAAAAGTGCTTAATTTTGTGTTAAAATCGCTTAATATCCTCTACCTAAGAGCAGAGAAACTAACTCAGTATTTGTGATACGTTTTGAAATAACTTAAACCAGTCAATCAGCATCTGGAAAGGAAACAAGTGTCCCAAGCAGTACTGTGCGGTGTCTACGTAAAACCAGGCTTCTTTTATAAAAAATAATGTGTAGGTGAAATTTACCTTTCGATATCAATATTACATAGACCTCTCAATAAACAGGAGTCGATTATCAGGTCATCAACAAAAAAATAGACCTGAATTCTTAAAAGGGTTACGTGTCCGGATAAGCATTTTTGACGTTCACGCCAAAACGTCTCAATATTTTGAGCTGAAATTTTGAGACAAGGTAAATACACCAGTCTTCGATATTTTGGCGTTTAAATTTCATACGTACTCAGACTTTTATTTTTGAGACTCCGTTTAAAACGGGATAGTCCCTTTAACTCGATTACATCTTGCGTAACTGTAATAGCGGTAAACGGCTTTGTTCTAGAAAATTCATATGACACGTGGACATTACGTGATTGACTAAGAATGGACTGTTTCACGCCTTTGATAAGATTCACGAATATCAATTAACTTTTATTGTTCTACTATACGACAATCATCATTAATTATCAAAACAATGCCCAGTTTAATCTATTCACGGCTTCTTTTCTCTACATACGCATTATTCTGCACTGGCCGTACGATGTTATAGTTCCATAGTGGATGTCGATCGTTGCCATTTTTGAAAATTGGGTTTTGAAAAAAAAGGCTTTTTTTCCGGCGTGCAAAATGACTGCTGGGTCACATTTAGTTGATTTAGTTACGGTTATTTTCCATAGCCCTCGGACCCGACCGGCATATACGGCCGATGTGGAACCCATGATCAGGAGCCATTACTCAGGAAGTTAAGATCCAATATGCGCAAATATCGAAAGGAACACGTGGTTGCCCCTTGTCAGTGATGCAGAAGGAGGGCCTGACAAGGACAGCTGCCTAGTCATTCGGATGGGACGAAAAACCGAGGTCCTGTGTACACATTGTCATGCACGTAAAAGATCCCTCGGCAGTTGGAATTCGACATAAGAGTAGGCCATAGCGCCGCTGCCCGGGCAAAAATTTAACTCATAGCACACTGTATGGCGTATGCCCGTTTTCCATTAGCCCAGGTCAGGTGCAGAAGAGTAGGACGTTAAACCCCATTTCATTTCATTTCATTTATTTCGAAAGGAACAAGATCTTTGGGTTATAAACACGCATTTCAAGTTTCATTAAAATCGGATCAAAATTGTGAGCTAATTTTGTTTAGAAGAGAAGTGACAAATGTGATTTTTCATACAATCAAGGGCCATAAATTGCTATAATTCATGAAGTTATGGTCCAATACATGCCACAATCGAAAGTAACTGAGATCTTAGGGAGATAAATCTATATTTGAAGTTTTGTTGAAATCAGATAAAAATTGCCACCACGTACACTGTCCAAAAACAATTTTGGGATGGACATCCGCGTGGACAAACAGGGGTGACGGCATAATACGTCCACATGAAAATGTGGGCTTAAAAAAATCTGTCACCCACAATGTGTCGATCCAAGCAAGGTTCTCTCGCAAACACATTCTTAAATCTACCTACCGCTATAGCTGTTTTACCAAGAATGTTTTCTGGTATTGGTTGACAGGATGATTTGAGTAATTTATCAAAACAAGTAGCCATTATCTCCATACAGATCCATACTTCGCTCTACAATCATAAATACAAAATAACAATCAAGACAAATCTCATTAACAATACAAATAAAATTAGATTACATTTTTGTTTTTATTGGAATCAGAAATATTTTCTATCACCACCATTTTCAGTAAGAGTTATTTTATCAATCCATGATCATATTTCTAAACCAAAAAAAGTTGCTTCTCTGCAAAATACACTACAAGCATGCTTATTCCATCCTACGCAAAGGGATTTTATTGTTTTTAACTAAACTAGTGTTTAAATAAAAAGATAGGCTGGCACTGCCAGGCAGGATACGCCCACATTTTCGAGAGATGGATAGAGAACAAGCAATACCGAAAGTGATTTTTCCTACATCATTAAGTTAGAATATGATATGTGCAAATATCGAAATGAATTAAGATCTTTGGGTTATAAAGGTGCATTTCAGTAGGCTTCAAATTCGACTGGGAATCATGTTGCTAAGTGGGTAAGATGCTGGCTCGGTAGCCTTGAGGTTGGGTGTTTGATCCCTGCATTGGGTGACAAAGTTCATCTAGATTTTCTGGCGTGGTTTCCCCTTGTTAGTGATGAAGGATGGATGGCCTGAAAAGAACAGCTGTCAATTTTGGTTCGATTTTCACGAAATTCGACCTCAACCTTCATTACGATGTAACGGTGATACAATCAAACGTTTTTTTAAATGGGATAATAATTCTGACCGCAGAGGGACCACAAGCTAAAAAAAAGGTCATTTTTCGGACAATCAGGGGCCATAATTCAGGAAGTTACGATCCAATGGACGCAAATATCGAAAGGAACCAAGATCTTTGGGTTATAAACATGCATGTCAAGTTTCATCAAAATCGGTTCAATATTGTGACCTCTATAGGGTCCACAATCTTGATATAACATATTTTCACACTAATCGCGTTCAAACGGCGGCCATTTTGTCTGTCAATTTTGGTCCGATTTTCACAAAATTTTACCTCAATCTTCATTACCATGTAACGGTGATATACTCAAACGTTTTTTAAAATCAGATAATAATTTTGACCTCCAGTGGGACCACAAGCTAAAAAGGGTGATTTTTCGTACAATCAGGGGCCATAATTCAGGAAGTTACGAACCAATGGGCGCAAATATCGAAAGGAACCAAGATCTTCGGGTTATAAACATGCATGTCAAGTTTCATCAAAATCGGTTAAAAATTGTGACCTCTATGGGGTCCACAACCTTGATATAACATATTTTCACACTGATCGTGTACAAACAGGGGCCATTTTGTCTGTCCATTTGGGTCCGATTTACACAAAATTTGAACTCAACCTTCATTACCATGTAACGGTGATATAATAAAACGAATTTGTAAATCGGATGATAATTTTGACCTCCAGATCGACCACAAGCTAAAAAGGGCGATTTTTCGGACAATCAGGGGCCATAATTCAGGAAGTTACAATCCGATGGCCGCAAATATAGAAAGGAACCAAGATCTTTAGCTTATAAACATACATGGCAAGTTTCATCACAATCGGTTCAAAATTGTGACCTCTATAGGGTCCACAACCTTGAAATAACATATTTTCACACTATTCGCGTATAAACGGCGGCCATTTTGTATGTCAATTTTGGTTCGATTTTCACGAAATTCGAACTCAACCTTCATTACCATGTAACGGTGATATTATCAAACGGTTTTTTAAATCGGATAATAATTTTGACCTCCAGAGGGACCTCAAGCTAAAAAGGGCGATTTTTCGGACAATCGGGCCATAATTCAGGAAGTTACGATCCGATGGCCGCAAATATAGAAAGGAACCAAGATCTTTAGCTTATAAACATACATGGCAAGTTTCATCACAATCGGTTCAAAATTGTGACCTCTATAGGGTCCACAACCTTGAAATAACATATTTTCACACTATTCGCGTATAAACGGCGGCCATTTTGTATGTCAATTTTGGTCCGATTTTCACGAAATTCGAACTCAACCTTCATTACCATGTAACGGTGATATTATCAAACGGTTTTTTAAATCGGATAATAATTTTGACCTCCAGAGGGACCTCAAGCTAAAAAGGGCGATTTTTCGGACAATCAGGGGCCATAATTCAGGAAGTTACGATCCGATGGCCGCAAATATCGAAAGAAACCAAGATCTTGGGGTTATAAACATGCATGTCAAGTTTCATCACAATCGGTTCAAAATTGTGACCTCTATAGGGTCCACAACCTTGAAATAACATATTTTCACACTATTCGCGTACGAACGACGGCCATTTTGTATGTCAATTTTGGTCCGATTTTCACGAAATTTGAACTCAACCTTCATTACCATGTAATGGTGATATACTCGAACGGTTTTTTAAATCGGATAATAATTTTGACCTCCAGACGGACCACAAGCTAAAAAGGGCGATTTTTCGGACAATCAGGGGCCATAATTCAGGAAGTTACGATCCGATGGGCGCAAATATCGAAAGGAACCAAGATCTTGGGGTTATATACATGCATGTCAGGTTTCATCAAAATCGGTTCAAAATTGTGACCTCTATAGGGTCCACAAGCTAAAAACATGATATTTCGTACAATCAGGGGCCATAATCCATGAAGTTTCCATCCGATACATGCCAATATCGAAAGCAGCCGAGATCTTATGGGGATAAACCTATATTTCAAGTTTCGTCAAAATCGGATAAGAATTGTGACCTCTAGAGAGTCCACAAACAAATTGTGGACGGACGGACAGACAGACAGACGGACGGACGGACGGACGGACGGACGGACAGGGGCGACGACATAATACGTCCACATGAAAATGTGGGCGTATAAAAATGTTATTGTGTTTTAATGAGGTTAGTGTATAAATGAAGGGTTTTGAATGTGTTTTAACGAAGGGATTTTATGGTGTTGTAAGGTAGTTGACTATATAAGATTTAAGGGTCTAGATAATCGGGATAGTATATAACGACACCTGAGGTTGCACGGGTGGATGTACCAGGGATCTTAATCGACTGTTTTTTGTCGGCTTTAGCCGATTGATCTTTAATCTAGCCGATTCGTTAAACAATGAATCGGCCACTATGGTATTCATATATCAATCTAGTTTTGGCCGATTTACAAAGAGTTAATTATCATGCTGATTGATATAACAATGAACCAGCCACTACGATGTCATATACAACTGGGTGTGGTTTTCTTCTTTGATGTCCATAGCAGTTATATCTCATGACGTCATCATAGGTTGATATTCGGTTCATATCAACCGCTGATGACGTCATCCCAGGTCGATATATTTGGCTCATATCAACCGCTGATGATCGAAATAATACAAAAGAACACAGAAATAAAATTTTATTCTTTTGACAATAAAAAAAACCATTGTTATAGCAGTTTGTAGCATTCAGTAACGAAATAAACAGCGTACTTATCGGCATATTCAAATCGGTTATCTATACTCCATCTAAGATATCTTTCAGAATTTTCTTTTCTTTCCGACTAAAATGGATTGATTATTCGTCTGGCCTCGTTTTACTATCCCTTTTGTTTTTGCTTTCTCCAAAATGGCGACGTTTAAATAAACATCTGTACGTGACAGCTTCGGTAATTTTCGCTTTTTGGCAGAAACTGTCGAGCAATTATCCAATCACTGTTGCCTTTTTTAGAAGAGCCCATTAAATTTAAAGGTGAACCCGTTGTATATGTCAGATATAAACCTACTCTCCCTCAGATTGATATGATAGAGAACACTTGGGCTGCGCCCGCGTGTTCTCTTATCATATCAACCGTGGGTAGGTTAATATCCTATACATATATCGATCTATTTTCGGCCGATTACAAAGAGGTAATTATTACTCGTCGATTAATTGACCCATCAAAGAGTCAATCAATGCAATGAATACCTTCAGTGTCAATCATTATCGGCTTATTTCGGAAATAAACAACTTCGTTGAGTTAATTCATGCCAAGTACGGTAAAAGAGTAGCCGAAAATAGTGATGGCGGCATTGACCTTGAACTTCAAGCATGCACGTAGGCATTGTTTTTGGAAAGAGAGAGAGAAATGGGGTTTAACGTCCACTTGACACAAAATAGGTCATTTTGGGACTAACATATGGTTTCAATTTTATTTCAATATATTTCACTTGTGCGTAGGGGTGTTTAGCAGTGGGAGGAAACCGGTGTCATCCTTATCGGCTTATTTCGGAAATAAACAACTTCGTTGAGTTAATTCATGCCAAGTACGGTAAAAGAGTAGCCGAACATAGTGATGGCGGCGTTGACCTTGAACTTCAAGCATGCACGTAGGCATTGTATTTGGAAAGAGAGAGAGAACGTCCACTCGACACAAACTAGGTCATTTTGGGACTAACATATGGTTTCAATTTTATTTCAATATATTTCGACTTGTGCGTAGGGGTCTTTAGCAGTGGGAGGAAACCGGAGTGCCCGGAGGAAACCCATGAGGTTGAGAAGGCGCCCCTACCTCCATGCCACATACGCTCACACCTGGGATCGAAACCACAGCCGCAAGCTTGTATTTGGAAGTTCCAAAAGCTGGAGATCCTCCCACGTCCAATATATATAGGTCACCCAAAGTTCGAGACTGGCAGATATTTTAGATCCGAATAGTTAACTACTTTCAAACGACTTTCGTTAGATAAATATTCACAGAAAATGTTTTGTCTCATAAGTTATTGAAGTCTACTTTTTACGAGTACCGGTAACACTAAAAATAAACTAATCTGAATCACAATTAGCCACGTGACCTTTCGCCTATACGGCATATTTCCGAGTTCCGACTATTCACGGAAAATAATTTGTTCTACATTGTTTTATTATTGACATACACAAATATATTTTGTTATTTTTATATATTGACAAGTGTTTACGTATAAAATAATCAAAAACGAACTTATTTGTATTTGCTTGCAGTTTTTCATTTTACTAAATTAATTATAACTACTTCCGTTTGGTTGAATGAAACCAAAAGTAGATTATGCATTATGCAAGTTGCCAAAATATAAATTTTGATATTGTATCGATATATGAATACTAGTATGGAATAACAACAGAGGCTTTGTTTATTAGAAGTTTAAGCTATTATTACGATATTATACGGAATACGTTATGCAATTATTGACGTGAATAAAGTTTGCATAAACCAACATGTCTGTTGTTGAAAAGATGACTGTCCGTTAGGGATACCTGTGACCAGTTCATTTCAAAATGGATTAAGAACTCTGGGATGCACCTGGTTGAATAAAAGATCTTCAAAGCACATGGTTGTTGGTTTGGTCATTTATAGAATGATAGATACATATTACACCTCATAAAACAGAATTTTTTGGAGGGGCTGAAGATGTGGTCGCCCAAGCCGGCCACTGCCAAGCGCTCTCTCCTCGCATCTGAGTGCATTCTTGGGCCTCAAATTGAAGTGCCTTAGACTTTGACAGATTTTTTATGGCTGAATTTTCTGAAATTTCCTTCTTCAACTCCTCCCGCCAACATCATCTTGAGGGTAATTGAGAGTGTCTTTTGATTTACGCGGAGAACTCTAGGCCTGGCAATACAGCTGTAGTATCAAATTTCAAGTGAACTCTAGGTATTCTATTATTCTAGTCATATAATTACCGTATGGGCCGGGCCGCACAATAGGAACCTTATGTTAGACACAATAGGCACTTACATTTGAACCGATGCTGATAGGACTACGCGAGGCGAGAGGAGCCGGGAGTATGTAAGTGTGATGAGTGAGTACACGTGTTTAGTGACAGTAGACCAACACGCCCCACAGCAGGTATGTACAACGCACGTATGGTATCAGGACAAGAGGATCAGGAGGTGATGATTGACCAGTGCTCACTCTGGGTTTCATTTTTCTTCCGACAATTTTTCATTTTAATTTATTTTTTCCGCCAAAAACAAACAATAAACATCTTTTAGATTTTATCAGTAATTTTTTTTTTACATAAGTACACGCAATATATATATTACATCACAATTTACAAAATTCGTCACTGCTTTGCAGAAGCCTATTTTTTGAAAGCTTTTTCAACATCTGTGGTGCAGGGGTCGAAATAACGCTTGTCTACTTGTCGAATCCAAGTAACATTTTCAATGGACAAGTAGAAAAAATATCTACTTGTCGCCGGCGACAACTACAATAATATCAATAAATATTCAGGCTAATAATGTCTCTGTCTAATTTATCCATTCCAATAAAATTGGAAGAGGGGAACCTTTCATTTTAAAACAAATTAGACGTTATTTAACAGCACGCAACAAAGCTGTCCGTTTGTCTCCATAGTAGCGTGGTGGCTAATTTCTCCCCGATTAACAAGACTGAAACTTATATGGTCCTTTTAATTTCGTCCTATACGTCTGGAAAAGGTTTCTTTGCATTAAAATAGTAACACTACCGATTCTGTGAAAGCCGTAATGCCATTGGCTATTCCTTTTAAATCCCCCAATCACAGTCAATATTGCATAACTCTATGGCAATCAGGGCTCAGCTGGAGGTCGTCAAATTTGCGGTAATAAAATGGAAGTTGTGATTAAAATATAATTTTAGCGATAATGTTTTGGGGTACATGGTGGTAAAAAAATCTTAAAATTTTAATTGTATATATATATATATATATGTGTGTCCTTGCTTGACGCCTAATTTAATTACATTGAAATTTGAATGCCAATCACAACCACGTGGCGAACAGGTGGCGGCATTAAAATGCCTGTCATTTGAATTTGATGTTTCGTTTTGTCTTAAAAAATAAAGTAAAATATATCCGACAATTCTTTCCGAAGAGAATTAAATATTTTGATTGTTGAATTCCGTTTACTGTGGTTCATTTGGAATGTAAAATATACAAGCATGCCTGATTGGATACCGTATTATTTCAAATTATATTATGCCATGGCATTGGTCGGCTTTGCAGACAACGAACGAGTCGGAATAGCGAAGATTCTCGATTGGCAAAACGGTCGTCATTTGTTTCATTACTTCCGCCAAAATGTGCTAAGGTGAACGCGGATTCTGATTGTAAGCATCTCTTACAAATGAAATTGAAATAGGCCTACAATAAGTTTATTTATATTTTTATTTTATTAAAATTAAAAAACAAAAATCAATGAAGACAACTTGAAATGACCAAGTGACAAGTAAAAAATATTTTTACTTGTCACCTGAGACAAGTAAAATTTTACAAACATTTCAACCCCTGGTGGTAACCAATTTTAGTAACATTAAATTACACAGTGTATTTGTTTTTAATGAATATTTGTTTTTTTTATATAATTAATATTTTGTCAACTAAACACTCTTTCATAGTCTGTAGTTGTCACAGGAATTGTGAGTCCTAAAATTCAAAAGGTAATATCTCAGTTCAGAGTGGAGCAATTTGACTGAAATTTTCAGCATATTCTATTTACGTTATATTTTTTTTTTATCTATTACAGTCAGTTCTTTATCAAGCCGTCCTTAATGCCCCTTTATGATTTTATGTTTTTTCAAGCGATTTTTAAAATCGCCGCGATTGGGCGAAAAAATACCCTCGTCTGTCCCCAACTTAATGTCAACTTCCACATAAACTGTAACAACAAACCTGGCTTCATTTATACAATACGGGTAACAGAAGTAAGAAAAAGATAAAACAGATGTCATACTCCAATACTCCCAAACAAATCGTATGAGTATTATTCTAGTGTTCGCCATTTTGAATACCGTATATAGACACCCTCAAAAAAACCACCGATTCGCATTTGGAGACGAATTAATTAAATCTATTATCTCTTAATTAGTTTATTACTACTCTTACTATAAATGCTAATCAACACTAATCCGAGATTGATTAAGAGACAAAGGATTGGTGCCTAATTGATTGATGACTGAGTCAGCCAAGCGCGATAGACTGCAACGTGTGTCAGTGTGCACGGGTGGAAATCAAATCAAAGCTTTTTGGCAAGAAAAAGTTTATAGCCAGGGTTAAAAAAGAATCGCCATACAGGAAAAAAATATTGCCAAAAATGTCGCCAGATGGCGATCGACAGCATGAGCGCTGATGATGACAGACAGGCCTTGGGACAAATCATTATTGTCGGCGAAATATTTGGGCTGTGTAATTCGATTTTTGTCCCCCCTCCCCATGGCTACAGACCCAAAGGTAGTTAGTGCTTAAACAAATAGATTTGTGTTGTAAAGTGGTCCGTGTTTAAATAGATATTAATCTGTTTTAATGAGGTTAGTGTTTAAATAAATTAAATGGATTTTGTTGTGTTTTAATGAAATAAGTATTTAAATTTCATACTTACATTTGTAATAAATGTTCCTATACATTGAACTATGAATGGACAATCATGAGACTTTAAAACAACATCCAAATCCATAATGATTCGTTTATTTTCTTCTCTGTTTCCTGATCGACGCATTTGCTAAAATCCACAAAGATAGTATACCAGGCAACGAAACATACGCCCACAGCTGCTAAGATTCCAGTAATGAAAACATTTACATCACACTAAAATCTGATTAAGAGTAAAAACCTACAGTAGAAATTGTTTGGCTTCTATTTCTGCCACATGCTAACATTTAGTTTACAAAAATTCAATATCAAGAATTTAGCTAAAAAATCAATAAGGTTTAGCGTCTTAGTACCATAAATTACAATGTATGTATAAATTGAAAGTCAATCGGATAATAACTTTGGTATGTAGAGCGGAAACAAGATAGGTTGCCAGGCAACGAAACATATACCCACAGCAGCTACATCACTCGGGCAGTCAACAAGAGATGTTGCATATTTTTACTTTTTTTCGGTAATGAAACATTTATAATGCACAAAAATCTGATTTAGAGTAACAACTCATTAAGTAATTATCAGAAAATCATTAGACTTTGTTTGGTTTTTATAAAGTTCTGCCACATGATAAAGTTTAGGATACCAGGCCCGTAGCTAGCCCAAAATTGTTAGAGGGCAAAGGCTTCTAGGGGCGCCGTTGAGGCTTCTGTGGGTGCCAATGTACCTACACTTGACGGTCCACGACGAACGGTACCGTGAAGGGTCTATAATAAGGTGCTCTCCACAGGATTACGGGCTTGATGAATGTTTGGTGGTCTGATATATTAGGTAGCTGAGTCGAATTCCAATCGATCGTTTATATTCCACGGAGTCGGGGCCATCGGGAGCAAATTTTGACTGCTGCAAACGTGTTTTCCTGCTACTCTAGTCTGTGAATACAGCAACTTAATATAAACTGTTTCAATGGCATTTAGTAATTGAACTAGAGTATACAGGTCACAATTCTATGGAATACAATTACTGCTTATTACTGAGCGACGTTTCGACTAGGCTTCTCTAGTCGTTATCAAGTCAATATATACACGTACATAACAATACATTCCTAATGCTGACAAAACAGGGATCTCCCTTAATTTGCACGTACAGAGCTAATCCCACTAAACACTGTTATATAGAAACAAATTTCTGTTCCAAATTATGATTAGATAGTCCGATTAACAACCAATAGCTAACTGTCATTACGCTTTAAATAGAGTTCCAAATTGAACCAAACATTTTTATATAACGTTACGTCATGTCTCACGATTTTATTTTACTCATTTAACCAGTGTATAGCACAATGTTGCAAAAAAAGTAATTGCGTGACAAACGAGGCTATCTAAACGGATACAATACCTTAAACTACTGTCCAAAGTTTTAGGAAAGATCCTAGATAAAATGAACGGCTGTCATGTTGCTGGCCAGCAATGGCAAGCGAGGGATTTCTTGGGCCATTTCTTCAGGAATATGGTGGTGTACCTGAATCTGAAACAACCGCCGCATATGCAATTTCCTGCTACTCTAACCCAAGCGTAAGGCAACTTCCAATTTTCCAATCATTTTGTAACCAAAATCCCACTCTATTTCGACCTTAATTCCAACCACCCGATCGAACTGTTGCAGCTGCATTCGCATATCATAATCGATGCCCGAAATGTGTGACACAAAGAAAAGTGGCTCCAGACAAAATGTTTTAATCTATAGTCAATTTAGTACAAATTCGCGGTATTTAATTAAAAGAAAGGTAAAATTCGTGTTTTATTAGATTTTGAACCCTTTATTTTGCCAACCAGATGAAATAACATTTTTTTGTTTTCAAAATTTTTTTTGAAAATAGAGTTTGTACCTGAATGACGGATAATTTCAATTTTGAAGCTGAAATTGCGATATTGGCGTATTATGATATTTGGATATGAACATTTTAAACATTTGAAGGGAGGAAAACGACTTTAACATACCTATAATAATTTATAAGAAAGATAGGTTGCCAGGCAACGAAACATAAGCCCCACAGCAGCTAAATTGTCCGGGCAGTCAACAAGAGTTGTCGCATATTTTTACTTTTTTCGATAATGAAACATTTATATTACACTCAAATCTGATTAAGAGTAACAACTCAGAAAATCATTAGAATTTGTTTGGTTTTTATAACGTTCTGACCCATGCTAACATTTAGTATGGTATACAAAACATATAATATCATGGATTTAGCTGTTCAGTTATCAAAATTCATTGAAAATTAATATACTTGTTCATCTCAAGGCGTTAAACTCTGTGTATCACATTGAAGTCAATCAGATAATAAGTTTGGCCCCTAAGCCATCACCAAATTTTTCAAAGTGATCAAGGGAGATAACTTTGGCAGTAATAATGGGAAATCGCTGAAAATCAATAGACTTCTCTGCCTCATGACCTTTAACACTGTGTATCAATTTAAAGTCAATCGGATATCAACTTTGGCCTCTAGAGCACCCACAATATTTTTTGAAGTGATCAAGGGCCATAAGTCTGGCAGTAATTATCGCAAATCTCTGAAAATCAATAGGATTCTTCGCCTCAAGACCTTAAACACTTTGAATAAATTTAAAGTCAACTGGATATTAACTTTGGCCTCTAGACCATTCACAAGATTTTTCAAAGTGAGCAAGGGCCATAACTCTGGCAGTAATTATCGCATATCTCTGAAAATCAATAGGATTCTACGTCTTATGACCTTAAACACAGTGTATAAATTCAAAGTCAATCGGATATTAACTTTGGCCTCTAGACCACCCACAAGATTTTTCAAAGTGATCAAGGGCCATAACTCTGGCAGTAATAATAGGAAATCTCCGAAAATCATTGGGCTTCTTCGTTTTAAGACCTAAAACACTTTGTATAAATTTAAAGTCAATCGGATAATAAGTTTGGCCTCTAAGTTTGGCATCCACAAGATTTTTTGAAGTGATCAAGGGCCATAACTCTGGCAGTAATTATCGGAAATTGCTGAAAATCAATAGGCTTCTTCGCCTCATGGCCTTATACAGTGTGTATAAATTTAAAGTCAATCAGATATTAACTTTAGCCATTACAGCGTTCACAAGATTTTTCAAAGTGATCAAGGGTCATAACTCTGGCAGTAATTATCGGAAATCGCTGAAAATCAATAGACGTCTTTTTCTAATGACCTTAAACACTGTGTATAAATTTAAAGTCAAACGGATATTATCTTTAGCCTCTACAGCGTTCACAAGATTTTTCAAAGTGATCAAGGGTCATAACTCTGGCAATAATTATCGGATATTGCTGAAAATCAATAGGCTTCTTCGTTTCATGAACTTAAACAATGTGTATAAATCTAAAGTCAATCGGATGTTAACTTTAGCCTCTAGTGCGTTCACAAGAAATTGTGTAAGATGGACGGACGGACGGACAGACGGACGGACGGACGTCCGGACGGAGAGGGGCGACGACAATATACCTCCACATGAAAATGTGGGCGTATAAAAAGATCATTTTTCGGACAATCAGGGGCCATAATTCAGGAAATTACGATCCAATGGGCTCAAATATCGAAAAGAACCAAGATCTTTGGGTTATAAACATGCATGTCAAGTTTCATCAAAATCGGTTCAAAATTGTGACCTCTATAGGGTCCACAACCTTAATATAACGTATTTTCACACTAATCGTTGACAAACGGCGGCCATTTTGTCTGTCAATTTTGGTCCGATTTTCACGAAATTTAACCTCAATCTTCATTACCATGTAACGGTGATATAATCAAACGTTTTTTTAAATCGGATAATAATTTTGACCTCCAGTGGGACCACAAGCTAAAAAGGGTGATTTTTCGTACAATCAGGGGCCATAATTCAGGAAGTTACGAATCAATGAACGCAAATATCGAAAGGAACCAAGATCTTCGGGTTATAAACATGCATGTCAAGTTTCATCAAAATCGGTTCAAAATTGTGACCTCTATAGGGTCCACAACCTTGATATAACATATTTTCACACTATTCAAGTACAAACGGCGGCCATTTTGTCCGTCAATTTTGGTTCGATTTTCATGAAATTCGATCTGAGCCTTCATTACCATGTAACGGTGATATAATCAAACGTTTTTTTAAATCGGATAATAATTTTGACCTCCAGAGGGACCACAAGCTAAAAAGGGCAATTTTTCAGACAATCAGGGGCCATAATTCAGGAAGTTACGATCTGATGGGTGCAAATATTGAAAGGAACCAAGATCTTTGGGTTATAAACATACATGTAAAGTTTCATCAAAATCGGTTCAAAATTGTGACCTCTATAGGGTCCACAACCTTGATGTAACATATTTTCACACTATTCGCGTACAAACGGCGGCCATTTTGTTTGTCAATTTTGGTCCGATTTTCATGAAATTCGAACTGAGCCTTCATTACCATGTAACGGTGATATGATCAAACGGTTTTTTAAATCGGATAATAATTTTGACCTCCAGAGGGACCACAAGCTAAAAAGGGCGATTTTTCGGACAATCAGGGGCCATAATTCAGGAAGTTACGATCTGATGGGCGCAAATATCAAAAGGAACCAAGATCTTGGGGTTATAAACATGCATGTCAAGTTTCATCACAATCGGTTCAAAATTGTGACCTCTATAGGGTCCACAAGCTAAAAACATGATATTTCGTACAATCAGGGGCCATAATCCATGAAGTTTCCATCCGATACATGCCAATATCGAAAGCAGCCAAGATCTTATGGAGATAAACCTACATTTCAATTTTCGTCAAAATCGGATAAAAATTGTGACCTGTAGAGAGTCCACAAACAAATTGTGGACGGACGGACAGACGGACGGACAGAAGCGACGACATATACGTCCACATGAAAATGTGGGCGTATAAAAACACTATGTACCAATCATTTGGGGGGCCGACACTTTATGATAGTGTGTATGACCAGATAAGTATGAACCTATAAATCGAGGACTCAAACACGCGACTAATAATATACTTTATTTTGTACAGGTGAAGGGACATTAAATAACTATTTATATGAAAATCAATAAATGTTAACAACTGTTGATATATGTCTAAAATCAAACATCTGTATGAGTGAAATGACCTCAATTGATAGGTGTATGGTTATATGATAGACCTTGATCACACACATGCATTAGGAGTCGGCCCCCATTATCGAGGACCTTTGAATTTAGGTACGTAATTTAAAACCGCTGATTATACGCCGCTGTCCTTAATAAAAACGGATTTTCAAAAATGGTAATAAGAAACACCTTGTTTCAATCATTTATAATGGAACATGGAATATACTTTACAGTAACTGTCCTCGATTATGGGGACCGAAACATGATGCAAATGTGTTTGGCCATTTAAGACTGAACCTATGAATCGAGGACCTAGACAAATGTCTAATAATAGATTTTATTTTGGACATGTGAACGGAGAGTTATCGTATGTTGTTCAAATAGAGGACGTGTAAATGTATAATAGTATGTAATCAATGACTTCAAAATTCTTTCAAAGAGGGGAATACCTAGGCTTACTGTGCATCTGTTTAAAAATATGATGTTCGAAACATGTCTGAATCTGCTATTGACTGTAACTGTGACATGACATGTAACTGTTAAGAATTCTAAGATACTCTTGGCAGCCGTTACTGACTGTAAGACTCGTATCTACTTTTGTAACAATTATGCCTTATAAAATAACACGTACCAAAAGTTATACATGTCATAGTATTACTGATTGTGTGATAACACATGTATATGATATGTTCCTGTAAGACATCACCACGTGTATGTGTTCCTTTACATCTGTTACACAACGTGTATCTATGAATTGATGCCCTATGTATCCTTTACTGTAAGCCATCATGTTTATATGATACTGACTTCAAGACACGGCATGTATATATTTATAAGACACATTGTGTACCTGTTACCTGAAGACATGTGTATCTGTTACTGACAGCTATACACGACATGCATCTGATTTATGACGCAACTTGTATATACTGTTCCTTCTATTGCCAAAACTCAAAACATTTTTATGTTACTGAATGTAAGATACCCCTGTGTATCTGTTATTGACCGCGAAAGACTATGTCTATCTATTACTAGCAGCTATACACAAGGTGTACATGTATCTATTACTGATCAAATATATCCTGTGTATCTGTTACTGACAGCTATCTATACACGAGATGTATCTATTACTGATTAAAGAATTTCCGGAGTATCTGTTATCTATGACTGATGAAAGATAACCCGTGTATCTGTTACTGACAGTCATCTATACACAATGTGAATAAATTACTGATTAAAGATTCCAAGTGCATTTGTTACTGGAGTAGACCGTGTGTAACTGTTACTGACTGTAAGACAAACCGTATAATATTATGTATTGATAAGACATCATGTGAACCTGTTACACTATGTTTACTTGTCACTGACGGCATGACATGACATATACTGGAGTAGACCGTGTGTAACTGTTACTGACTGTAAGACAAACCGTATAATATTATGTATTGATAAGACATCATGTGAACCTGTTACACTATGTTTACTTGTCACTGACGGCATGACATGACATATACTTGTTACCAATACTTGTAAGATTGTACTTGAGTTATGATGAGACACCCGTGACATATACTTGTTACCAATACTTGTAAGATTGTACTTGAGTTATGATGAGACACCCGTGTACCTGTATCTGTTACTATCTGTACAACACAACATGTATCTGTTAATAACAATACGACACAATATGTATCTATTACTAAATGTATAACACGATATGTGTCCATTATTAAATGTACAGCACGGCATGACTCAAATCTAAATGCACGACACAACATGTATCTATAGCTAAATGTATGACACGACATGTATCTATTACTAGATGTACAACATTGTATGTATCTATTACTAAATGTAAAACATGATATGTATCTATTACTAAATGTGTAACACGATATGTATCTATTACTAGATGTACAACACAGTATGTATCTATTACTAAGTGTATGACATGAAATGTATCTATTACTAAATGTACGACATGAAATGTATCTATTACTAAATGTACGACACGACATGTATCTATTATTAAATGTACGACAATAAATATATCTATTAATAAATGTACGAAACATGTATCCATTACTACATGTATGACACAAACTTTATCTATCAAGTATATTGGAATGTGACATCATGTCCTCGATTATGGGGACCAACACATAATGCAAATGTGAATGACCTGATAAGCATGAACCTGTGAATTAGGGACTCAAACACGCGACTAATGATATATTTTATCTTCGACAGGTGGAGGGAGATTAAATAACGTGGTTATGTGAAAATCAATAAATGTTAACAATTGTTCATATATGTCTAAAATCAAACATCTGTATGAGTGAAATGTCCTCAATTGATAGGTGTATGGTTATATGATAGACCTTGATCACACACATGCATTAGGAGTCGGACCCATTATCGAGGACCTATCATGTTGAGTCAGATCCATTTCCAGACTACTTTGATTGGTTGTTTTTTTACCTTGACAGCCATGATGTGTTTGCTACACTTATGTCTCATTTTGTTCACCTGACCACAAGTACCATGTCCAAGTTCACCTAAACTATCTAAATCATTAATATCTGTCTGCACCTTCTACAATAATGCAACATTTAATAATAAATATAACACATTTAAATCAACAGAGGTTGTCAAGTAATGAAACATATGTCCTGCAGCAGCTAAGTTGTCTGAGCAGTTATGAACTGAAACTAGACCTGCGTAGCAGTTATGACCGGTTTCAACAGTGTCATGTTACCTTTGAACTTACGTCACTTTTGGGGCCATGTTACCCATGAACTCATATCACTTCCAGTCAATGGAGCCGATAAACAGATTTCCACATAAACATTGCACACATCAAATAAAATCGAAGCACAATCAACCAAATCCAGCAATATCAATTCATTTCATACATGTGTTACATGTAAAGGATCCTGAGAAAATTACAGTACTTCCGGTGATAAAGAAAATGTTAAATTAGTTTTACAAAATCAGAAATGGCATAAGGCATCACATGGTGAAAACTTTATGTAAAGCGAATAATATTTGCCACTTTTATAGACCAAAAATCTTGAAAAGTGACTTGTAGAAAATCATTCATTTCTCGGCAACCAACCATACAAGTTAAAAGATATTTTTCAGTATCTATATGATCATATGGGTTCAATCTATTTGTTGATTGGAATCGAATATCATAATTTTGAAAACATTACAAATTAGACTCATTTGAATAAAATATCTGATTTGAAGGCTAAAAATATAGTTTTTGAAAAAAGACGTTACTTCCGGTGATAACGAAAATCTTATATCATTGTATGAAATTGTAAATGGCATTAGGTATCACATAGTCTGGCCCAGTCTCTTCTATTTATTTTACATTTCGATTTATATAAAAGTATTAATTTTTAGTAAACCAACACTTTCGTTTCCATTTGTATAAAAAAAAAATTTGAGTAAACCTGTAACCAGCACCAGAGACTGGACAGTTTGCGAGCTTCACAATAAAATGGGCGTTCCTGTCCTGTTTTTCGTTGTTCCTTATTTGGAATGATTGACAGTTATCAAGCAAGCCCCGAGTCACGTGACACGAATTTGTAATGATTGACAGTTGTTATAATGATGTCGTGTGTAATTATTTATGTTCATTCACCTCATCCCATACGTTGTATCCGTTCATTCGACAGATATTGTCCGTCAACAAAATTCTTAGATCGTTAAAGTATCACTAAATAACAATAACTGTTATCCACAACAAACATCTCGCACCTACACCAGTTTGCCAGTTAGTCGACAGCCATGTTTATTATCATGTGATGTTAGATATGTCGTGATCACGTGCACGACGTCACACGACCTACATAATGCAGATTGACCTACTAGATGAGAACGAAGCTCTATTTGCCCAATCTCTAGAGATTACGTTTTTTTTTCGTTTTTTTTTTGAGAGGACTGGCCAATTTTTGGTGTGTGGAGAAGACTGGCCACCAGTCTAGGTATCACACAGTGAAAATTTTATGAAAATCGAATAATAATTGACACTTTCAAGGACCAAAAACCTTGAAAAGTTACCTGTTGAAAATCGTCAATCTAATTGAAATTCAGATCTATATTTCGTTTCAGTTTTTATAATTTCGATGGCCTACACTACATGTAGATTTAACAAGTTATAGCGGGAGGTCACGTTCAGCCAGATCAGATGTCAGGCATGTGACATTTGACCTTATAACCTCAGTCATTCAATTAACCAATCTGAATCGTTGTTGCTTTCTTTTGATTTCTATTGTTGATAATGCCTACCCATAATTCCGCTCAAAAAAGGTCAAACCCTCGATTCGACAGACAATTTTATTGGCTGACCCCTCATTTCAAGCAGAACACGAGTTAAATAACAAGTCTTTCAGATCCTAATGTAGTAAAGACAAGTAAAACAAAATTTTGAACTATAAAACTAGGTTGCCAGGCACCGAAACATACGCCCACACAGCACCTAAATCGTCCGGGCAGTCAACAAGAGTTGTCGCACATTAAGTAATTATCAGAAAATCATTAGAATTTGTTTGGTTTTATAAAGTTCTGCCCCATGCTAAGGTTAAAGGACAATATTGGTGCCAGTCATTATCACATATGTGATAGAGCTGGTTAAACATATTCCAAATATACTTTTAACAGAGAGATCAATGCTACGATAGCTGAGTAATACATGTTTCCCGAATCGGAAGTGACGAACGCCAAAGGAAAACACGAGTCACCGCTTTACATAACTGACTAAACCGACGAGTGATAACAGATACACGGCCGAATATCTGCTCACTAATAATTCCTTCGAAGACCAAAAGTTGTTATATGGGACTGTAAGAGGATATCTGACAATTCAATAAAGTAATTGAAGATCATTAGATAAAAAAAACACGAGAAAAATAGAAATAGTCCGTACATTCCCTTGTTTATATTCATCCTATACCTTATAAAAACATGGTAATGCACATTCTTTTTTTGTTTTTCTTTTGTGTTTTCTTATCTAGTGACAGTCAATTCTTTTTATGAATTGTCAGATATCCTCTCACAGTCTCACACAACAACTTTTGGTCTTCGAATGAATTATTTGTGAGTAGAAATTCGGCCGTGTATCTGTTATCACTCGTCGCTTCAGTCAGTTAAATAGACCGGTGACTCGTGTTTTCCTTTGGCGTTCGTCACTTCCGATTTGGGAAACCTGTATTACTCAGCTATCGTAGCATTGATCTCTCTGTTAAAAGTATATTTGGAATGTGTTTAACCAGCTCTATCATACATGTGATAATGACTGGTACCAATATTGTCCTTTAAGTATACGAAACATTTAATATTATGGATTTAGCTGTTCAATTATCGATTTTCAAGAAATTCACACTCAACCATCATTAATGTGTAACAGGGATATAATCAAACGTTTTTTTAAATCGGATTAAAATTGTGACCTCTACAGGGTCCACAACCTTGATATGTCATATTTTTACACTATTCGCGTATTAGCGGCAGCCATTTTGTCGGGAAGTTTTGGTCCGATTTTAACGAAATTCGACCTCAACCTTCATTACAGTGAAACGGTGATATATTCAAACGTTTTTTAAAATCGAATAATGGTTGTGACCTCCAAAGGGACCACAAGCTAAAAAGGCGATTTTTAGTACAATCTGGGGCCATAATTCAGGAAGTTACAATTCCAGGAACCAAGATCTTTGGATTATAAACATGCATTTAAAGTTTCATCAAAATCATATTCTTATAGTATTCGCGTACAAGCCGCGGCCATTTTGTCCATCAGTTTTGGTACGATTTCCACTAAATTCAAACTCACCCTTCATTACGGTGAAGCAGTGATATAATCAAAAGATATTTTAAATCCAGTAATAAATGTGACCTCCAAAGGAACCACAAGATAAAAAAGGGCGATTTTCTTACAATCAGGGGCCATAATTCAGGAAGTTACGATCAGATATGTGCAAATATGCAATGGAACCAAGATCTTTAGGTTATAAACATATTTCAAGTTTCATCAAAATTGGTTCAAAATTGTGACCTCTATAGGGTCCACAACCTTGAAATAACATATTTTCACACTATTCATGTACAAACGGCGACTATTTTGTCCCTCAATTTTGGTCCGATTTTCACCAATCTGATTAAAACACAGATCCAATTTCGTTTCGTTTTTTATAGTTCAAAATTTCATTTTTACTTGTCTTTACTACTCTTGGATCTGGAGGACTTGTTATTTAATTCGTGTTCTGGCTGAAATGAGGGGTCAGCCAATCAAATGGTCTGTCGAATCGACCGTTTGACCTTTTCATGCGTGGAACTGTGGGTAGATATTACCAGCCAACGACGTCTATACTATAAACACCAGCGGATAGAAATCATAACAAAACAAAAGTGGATTTTGAAAAGCGTGGCGGTCGCAAATTGGTTAATCGAATGACTGACGTTATCGGGTCAAATGTCCCGTGCTTGATACCTGACGTCATAGAACGTGAGCTTCCACTATAACTAGTTAGATCTACATGAGTGTAGGCCATCGAAAGTATAAAAGATAGGCTGGCACTGCCAGGCAGGATACGCCCACATTTTCGAGAGAACAAGCAATACCGAAAGTGATTTTTCCTATGTGCAAATATCGAAATGAATTAAGATCTTTGGGTTATAAAGGTTCATTTCAGTAGGCTTCAAATTCGACTGGGGATCATGTTGCTAAGTGGGTAAATGGGATAATAATTCTGACCCCAGAGGGGCCAAAAGCTAAAAAAAAAGGTCATTTTTCGTACAATCAGGGGCCATAATTCAGGAAGTTACAATCCGATATGCACAAATATCGAAAGGAACCAAGATCTTTGGGTTATAAACATGCATGTCAAGTTTCATCAAAATCGGTTCAAAATTGTGACCTGTATAGGGTCCACAACCTTAATATAACGTATTTTCACACTAATCGCGTACAAACGGCGGCCATTTTGTCTGTCAATTTTGGTCCGATTTTCACAAAATTTTACCTCAATCTTTATTACCATGTAACGGTGATATAATCAAACGTTTTTTTAAATCGGATAATAATTTTGACCTCCAGAGGGACCACAAGCTAAAAAGGGTGATTTTTCGTACAATCAGGGGCCATAATTCAGGAAGTTACGAATCAATGAGCGCAAATATCGAAAGGAACCAAGATCTTCGGGTTATAAACATGCATGTCAAGTTTCATCAAAATCGGTTCAAAATTGTAACCTCTATAGGGTCCACAACCTTAATATAACGTATTTTCACACTAATCGCGTACAAAGGGCGGCCATTTTGTCTGTCAATTTTGGTCCGATTTTCACAAAATTTTATCTCAATCTTTATTACCATGTAACGGTGATATAATCAAACGGTTTTTTAAATCGGATAATAATTTTGACCTCCAGAGGGACCACAAGCTAAAAAGGGCAATTTTTCGGACAATCAGGGGCCATAATTCAGGAAGTTACAATCCGATGGGTGCAAATATCGAAAGGAACCAAGATCTTTGGGTTATAAACATACATGTCAAGTTTCATCAAAATCGGTTCAAAATTGTGACCTCTATAGGGTCCACAACCTTGATATAACATATTTTCACACTATTCGCGTACAAACGGCGGCCATTTTGTTTGTCAATTTTGGTCCGATTTTCACGAAATTTGAACTCCACCTCCATAACCATGTAATGGTGATATAATCAATCAAACAATTTTGACCTACAGAGGGACCACGTGCTAAAAAGGGCTATTTTTCGGACAATCAGGGGACATAATTCAGGAAGTTACGATCTGAAGGGCGCAAATATCGAAAGGAACCAAGATCTTTGGGTTATAAACATACATGTCAAGTTTCATCAAAAACGGTTCAAAATTGTGACCTCTATAGGGTCGACAACCTTGATATAACATATTTTCACACTATTCGTGTACAAACAGCGGTCATATTGTCCGTCAATTCTGGTCCGATTTCCACGAAATTCAAACTCTCTCTTCATTACCCTGTAACGGTGATATAATCAAACATTTTTTTAAATCGGATAATAATTTTGACCTCCAGAGGGACCACAAGCTAAAAAAAAGCGATTTTTCGGACAATCAGGGGACATAATTCAGGAAGTTACGATCCGATGGGCGCAAATATCGAAAGAAACCAAGATCTTTGGGTTATAAACATACATGTCAAGTTTCATCAAAATCGGTTCAAAATTGTGACCTCTATATAAGGTCCACAACTTTGATATAACATATTTTCACACTAATTGAGTACAAACGGCGGCCATTTTGTCCGTCAATTTTGATCCGATTTTCACGAAATTTGAACTCAACCTACATTACCCTGTAATGGTGATATAATCAAACTGTTTTTTAAATCAGATAACAATTTTGACCTCCAGAGGGACCACAAGCTAAAAAGGGCGATTTTTCAGACAATCAGGGGCCATAATTCAGGAAGTTACGATCCGATTGTTGCAAATATCGAAAGGAACCAAGATCTTTGGGTTATAAACATGCATTTCAAGTTTCATCCAAATCGGTTCAAAATTGTGACCTCTACACTGTTCACAAGCTAAAAAGATAGGCTGGCACTGCCAGGCAGGATACGCCCACATTTTCGAGAGATGGATAGAGAACAAGCAATAACGAAAGTGATTTTTCCTACATCATTAAGTCCTGTATTTCATACTGTATTGAGAGCAAACATTTTGTTGGTCAGTTCCAGTCTGATATTCATGAAATTCGAAGCCGACAATGATTATGGTGTGACGGTACACAACCTAGAAATGTGACTTTTTCGTCAAAATCGGATAAGAACTTGTAGAGAGTCCACAACCATGATATACCATATTTTTACACTATTCACGTACAAACGGCAACCATTTCGTCCAGCAATTTTGGTACGATTTTTACGAAATTCAAACTCAACCTTCCTTACGGTGCAACAGTAATATAATCAGAGTTTTTTTTTAAATCGGATAATAATTGTTCGAGAGATAGATAGAGAACAAGCAATACCGAAAGTGATTTTTCCTACAATTAAAGGCCATAATTCATTAAGTTACAATTTGATATGCGCAAATATCGAAAAGAATAAAGATCTTTAGGTTATAAACATGCATTTCAGGTTTCATCAAAATCGAATTAAAATTGTGACCTCTACAGTGTCCACAACTTTGATATACCATAATTTTACACTATTCACGTACAAACGGCGGCCAGTTTCTATGGCAATTATGGTCTGATTTTCTCGAAATTCGAACTCAACCTTCCGTAGGCTGTAACGGTGATAGAGTCAAACATCTTTTTAAATCAGATAATAATTGTGACCTCCAGAGGGACCATAGGCAATTTTGCGTACAATCAGGGGCCATAATTCAGGAAGTTACGATCTGATATGCGTACAAACGGCGCCCATTTTGTCTGTCAATTTTGGTCCGATTTTCACAAAATTTCAACTCAATCTTCATTACCATGTAATGGTGATATAATAATCAAACGGTTTTTTAAATCGGATAATAAATTTGACCTCCAGTGGTTCAAAATTGTGACCTCTATAGGGTCCACAACCTTGATATAACATATTTTCACACTATTCGTGTACAAACGGCAGCCATTTTGTTTGTCAATTTTGGTCTGATTTTCACGAAATTTGAACTCAATCTTCATTACCATGTAACGATGATATAATCAAACGGTTTATTAAATGGGATAATAATTCTGACCTCCAGAGGGACCACGAGCTAAAAAGGGCGATTTTTCAGACAATCAGGGGCCATAATTCAGGAAGTTAAGAACCGATGGGCGCAAATATCGAAAGGAACCAAGATCTTTGGGTTTTAAACATACATGTCAAGTTTCATCAAAATCGGTTCAAAATTGTGACCTCTATAGGGTCCACAACCTTGAAATAACATATTTTCACACTATTCGCGTAAAACGGTGGCCATTTTGTTTGTCAATTTTGGTCCGATTTTCACGAAATTTGAACTCAACCTTCATTACCATGTAACGGTGATATAATCAAACGTTTTTTTAAATCGGATAATAATTTTGACCTCCAGTGGCACAACAAGCTAAAAAGGGCGATTTTTCGGACAATCAGGGGCCATAATTCAGGAAGTTACTATCCGATGGGCGCAAATATCGAAAGGAACCAAGATTTTGGGGTTATAAACATGCATGTCAAGTTTCATCACAATTGGTTCAAAATTGTGACCTCTATAGGGTCCACAAGCTAAAAACATGATATTTCGTACAATCAGGGGCCATAATCCATGAAGTTCCGATCCGATACATGCCAATATCGAAAGGAACCAAGATCTTATGGGGATAAACCTATATTTCAAGTTTCGTCAAAATCGGATAAGAATTGTGACCTGTAGAGAGTCCACAAACAAATTGTGGACGGACGGACGGACGTCCAGACGGACAGGGGCGACGACATAATACGTCCACATGAAAATGTGACTTTTGGGACAATTAGGGGCCATAATTCAGGAAATTACCGTCCGATAGGCACAAATATCGAAAGGAACCAAGATCTTTGGGTTATAAACACGCATGTCAAGTTTCATCAAAATCGGTTCAAAATTGTGACCTCTATAGGGTCCACAAGCTAAAAACGTCATTTTTCGTACAATCAGGGGCCATAATCCATGAAGTTTTGATCCGATACATGCCAATATCGAAAGCAGCCGAGATCTTATGGGGATAAACCTATATTTCAAGTTTCGTCAAAATCAGATAAGAATTGTGACCTGTAGAGAGTCCACAAACAAATTGTGGACGGACAGGGGCGACGACAATATACGTCCACATGAAAATGTGGGCGTATGAAAAGGCAATTTTGCGTACAATCAGGGGCCATAATTCAGGAAGTTATGATCCGATATGTGCAAATATCGAAAGGAACCCAAGATCTTTAGGATATAACCATGAATTTCAAGTTTCATCAAAATCGAATTAAAATTGTGCCCTCTACAGGGTCCACAACGTTGATATACCATTTTTTAACAGTATTCGCGTACAAACGGCGGCCATTTTGTATGATTCGAAATCAACCTTCCTTAGGGTGTAACGGTGATATAATCAAATGCTTTTTTAAATCGGATAATAATTGTGACCTCCAGAGGGACCACAAGCTAAAACATAACGCTAACGCTACAATATACGTCCACATTCCTGCTTTGATTGATATGGTACTTTGTCAAGAAGGCTAGGCGTTTGGTTTGTTTAGCGTTGAGGGTCGTGCCTCAACATCAATAGTTGCCGTCCTTAGAGTATAAGGAGTAAGTATACCAAGATAATCCATTCAGAATTGTGCCTTCCTAACGCTAAAGGCAAAAAGTGGGCGTGGCCCTACCCCTGGGGGTCGGGACATTCATCAAAATCAATAGTGGACACCCTCAGGCTATAAGGAATACATAAGCCAAGTATCAAGCTGCTTCATTCAGAATTGCGGCTTGTAAACGAAACACAAAAATTGGGCGTGTCTTGTCTGTGGGAGTCGTGACATGCAGTTGACGTCCTTAGGCTATAAGGAATACATATCCCAAGTTTAAAGACGATCCATTAAGAATCGTGGCCTGTAGACAACACACACAGACACGAAGTAAAAATGGGCATGGCTCTGACCCTGGGGGTTAGGAAATCACCCAAAACAATAGGGATCATCTTTAGGGTATAAGGAATAGGTATGTAAAGTTTTAAAAGGATCTGTTAAGAATTGCATCCTGTAGGCGAACACAAGACACAAAAGCATTGGGCATGGCTCTGTCCCAGGGGGTCCGGCATGCACCAAAAATAATAGTGGCCAGCCTTAGGGTATAAGGAATAAGTATAAAAAAAGTTTTCAAGACGATCGATTAAGAATTGTGGCCTGTAGGTGACACACAGACAGACAAAAAGAAAATGGGCGTGGCACTGTCCCTGGGGGTCGGGCATGCACCAAAAACAATAGGGATCTTCCTTAAAGTACCAAGAATAAGTATTCAAAGTTTCAAGATGATACATTAAGAAATGCAGCCTGTAGACGACAGACAAACAAATACAAGAAATGGGTGTTGCTGTCCCACGGGGGTCGGGCATGCACCCAAAACAAAAGGGATCATCCTTAGGGTATAAGGAATAAGTATTTTAAGTTTCAAGATGACCGATTAAGAATTATGGCCTGTAGGCGACACACAAAAAGAAAATGAGCGTGGCTCTGCCCCTGGGGGTTGGGCATGCACCCCAAATGATAGGGATCATCCTTAGAGTATAAAGAGTAAGTATACAAAGTTTGAAGAAAATCCCATAAGAATTGCGCCCTGTAGGCGACAAGATGACCGATTAAGAATTGTGGCCTGTAGGCGACTAACAAAAAGAAAATGGGCGTGGCTGTGCCCCTGGGGGTTGAGCATGCACCCCAAATGATAGGAATGTTCCTTAGGGTACAAAGAATAAGCATTCAACGTTTCAAGATGATACGTTAAGAAATGTGGCATGTAGACGACAATCAAATAAATACAAGGAATGGGCGTGGTTCTGCCATTGGGGGTCGGGCATGCACCAAAAAACAATACGGATCATCCTTAGGGTGCAAAGAGTAAGTATACAAAGTTTTAAGAAAATCCAGTTAGAATTGCGGCCTGTAGGCGACACACAGACACACAAAAAGAAAATGGGCGTGGCTCTGCCCCTGGGGGTTGGGCATGCACCCCAAACGATAGGGATCATCCTTAGAGTATAAAGAGTAAGTATACAAAGTTTGAAGAAAATTCAGTAAGAATTGCGCCCTTTTGGCGACACAAGGACACACGAAAAGAAAATGGGCGTGGCTCTGCCCCTGGGGGTTGGGCATGCACCCAAAACGATAGGGATGTTCCTTAGGGTACAAAGAATGTGTATGCAAAGTTTCAAGATTATAAGATAAGAAATGTGGCCTGTAGACGACAAACAAACAAATACTAGAAATGGGCGTGGCTCAGTCCCTGGGGGTCGGGCATGCACCTAAAACAATAGGGATCTTCCTTGGGGTATAAGGAATAAGTATACCAAGTTTGAAGAAAATCCAGTAAGAATTGCACCCTGTAGGCGACACAAAGACACACGAAAAGAAAATGGGCGTGGCTCTGCCCCTGGGGGTTGGGCATGCACCCAAACAATAGGGATGTTCCTTAGGGTACAAAGAATGTGTATGCAAAGTTTTAAGATTATAAGTTAAGAAATGTGGCCTGTAGACGACAAACAAATACTAGAAATGGGCGTGGCTCTGCCCCTGGGGGTCGGGCATGCACCAAAAACAGTAGGGATCTTCCTTGGGGTATAAGGAATAAGTATACCAAGTTTGAAGAAAATTCATGAAGAATTGCGCCCTGTAGGCGAACCACAGGCACGCACACACACACACACACACAGAGAGGGGCGACGGCATAATACGTTCACATTATGAATGTGGACTATAAAGATACGCCCACATTTTCGAGAGATGGATAGAGAACAAGTAATACTGAAAGTGATTTTTCCTACATCATTAAGTCCTGTATTTCATACTGTATTGGGAGCAGCCATTTTGTTGGTCAGTTCCAGTCTGATATTCATGAAATTCGAAGCTGACAATGATTATGGTGTGACGGTACACAACCTAGAAATGTGTACAAACGGCGGCCATTTTGTCTGGCAATTATGGTCCGATTTTCTCAAAATTCAAACTCAACCTTCCGTAGGGTGTAACGGTGATAGAGTCAAACCTTTTTTTAAATCGGATCATAATTGTGACCTCCAGGGGGACCATAGGCGATTTTTCGGACAATCAGGGGCCATAATTCAGGAAAATACGATCCGATATGCGCAAGTAACGAAAGGAACCAAGATCTTTGGGTTATAACCATGCATTTCAAGTTTCATCAAAATCGAATTAAAATTGTGACCTATACTGGGTCCACAACCATGATATACAATTTTTTAACAGTATTCGCGTACAAACGGCGGCCATTTTGTATGGCAATTTTGGTCCGATTTTCCTGAAATTCGAACTCAACCTTCCTTACGGTGTAATGGTAATATAATCAACCGTTTTTTTCAATCGGATAATAATTGTGACCTCCAGGGGGACCATAGACGATTTTTCGGACAATCAGGGGCCATAATTCAGGAAGTTTCGATCTGATATGCGTAAATAACGAAAGGAACCAAGATCTTTGGGTTATAACCATGCATTTCAAGTTTCATCAAAATCGAATTAAAATTGTGACCTATACAGGGTCCACAACCATGATATACCATTTTTTAACAGTATTCGCGTACAAACGGCGGCCATTTTGTATGGCAATTTTGGTCCGATTTTCCCGAAATTCGAACTCAACCTTCCTTACGGTGTAACGGTAATATAATCAAACGTTTTTTTAAATCGGATAATAATTGTGACCTCCAGAGGGACCACAAACTAAAAAAAAGGCGATTTTGCGTATAATCAGCGGCCATAATTCAGGAAGTTACGATCCGATATGCACAAATATCGAAATGAACCAAGATCTTTGGGTTATAACCATAAATTTCAAGTTTCATCAAAATCGAATTAAAATTGTGACCTCTACAGGGCCCACAACATTGATATACCATTTGTTAACAGTATTCGCGTACAAACGGCGGCCATTTTGTATGGCAATTTTGGTCCGATTTTCCCGAAATTCGAACTCAACCTTCCTTAGGGTGTAACGGTGATATAATCGAACGTTTTTTTTAAATCGGATAATAATTGTGACCTCCAGAGGTACCACAAGCTAAAAGGTTATCCTGGCACTGCCAGGCAGGATACGCCCACATTTTCGAGAGATGGATAGAGAACAAGCAATACCGAAAGTGATTTTTCCTACATCATTAAGTTAGAATTTGATATGTGCAAATATCGAAATGAATCAAGATCTTTGGGTTATAAAGGTTCATTTCAGTAGGCTTCAAATTCGACTGGGGATCATGTTGCTAAGTGGGTAAGATGCTGGCTCGGTAGCCTTGAGGTTGGGTGTTTGATCCCTGCATTGGGTGACAAAGTTCATCTAGATTTTCTGGCGTGGTTTCCCCTTGTTAGTGATGAAGGATGGATGACCTGACAAGAACAGCTGTCAATTTTGGTCCAATTTTCACGAAATTCGACCTCAACCTTCATTACGATGTAACGGTGATATAATCAAACGTTTTTTTAAATGGGATAATAATTCTGACCCCAGAGGGACCACAAGTTAAAAAAAAAGGTCATTTTTCGTACAATCAGGGGCCATAATTCAGGAAGTTACAATCCGATATGCACAAATATCGAAAGGAACTAAGATTGTTAAGTTGTAAACATGTGTTTCAAGTTTCATCAAAATTGAATGAAGATTGTGACCTCTACAGGGTTCACAACCTTGATATACCATATTTTTACACTCTTCGCGTACGTGCGGCAGCCATTTTTTCAGTCAATTTTGGTCCGATTTTCACGAAATTTGACCTCAACCTTCATTACGATGTAACAGTGATATAATCAAAGGTTTTTTTAAATGGGATAATAATTCTGATCTCCAGAGGGACCACAAGCTAAAAGATAGGCTGGCACTGCCAGGCAGGATACGCCCACATTTTTGAGAGATGGATAGAGAACAAGCAATACCGAAAGTGATTTTTCCTACATCATTAAGTCCTGTATTTCATACTGTATTGGGAGCAGCCATTTTGTTGGTCAGTTCCAGTCTGATATTCATGAAATTCGAAGCCGACAATGATTATGTTGTGACGGTACACAACCTAGAAATGTTACTTTTCGTCAAAATCGGATAAGAATTGTGACCTGTAGAGAGTCCACAACCATGATATACATGTACCATATTTTTACACTATCCGCGTACAAACGGCGACCATTACGTCCAGCAATTTTGGTACGATTTTCTGAAATTCGAACTCAACCTTCCTTACGATAATAATTATTCCTACAATCAAAGGCCATAATTCATTAAGTTACAATTTGATATGCGCAAATATCGAAAAGAATAAAGATCTTTAGGTTATAAACAAGCATTTCAGGTTTCATCAAAATCGAATTAAAATTGTGACCTCTACAGGGTCCACAACTTTGATATACCATATTTTTACACTGTTCGCGTATAAACGGCCGCCATTTTTTCTGGCAATTATGGTCCGATTTTCTCGAAATTCGAACTCAACCTTCCGTAGGGTGTAACCTGATAGAGTCAAAGGTTTTTTTTAAATCGGATAATAATTGTGACCTCCAGAGGGACCATAGGCGATTTTTCGGACAATCAGGGGCCATAATTCAGGAAAATAACGGTGATAGAGTCAAACGTTTTTTTTAAATCGGATAATAATTGTGACCTCCAGAGGGACCATAGCCGATTTTTCGGACAATCAGGGGCCATAATTCAGGAAAATACGATCCGATATGCGCAAGTAACGAAAGGAACCAAGATCTTTGGGTTATAACCATGCATTTCAAGTTTCATCAAAATCGAATTAAAATTGTGACCTATACTGGGTCCACAACCATGATATACAATTTTTTAACAGTATTCGCGTACAAACGGCGGCCATTTTGTATGGCAATTTTGGTCCGATTTTCCTGAAATTCGAACTCAACCTTCCTTACGGTGTAATGGTAATATAATCAACCGTTTTTTTCAATCGGATAATAATTGTGACCTCCAGAGGGGCCACAAGCTAAAAAAAATGCGATTTTGCGTATAATCAGGGGCCATAATTCAGGAAGCTACGATCCGATATGCGCAAATATCGAAAGGAACCAAGATCTTTGGGTTATAACCATGAATTTTTAAGTTTCATCAAAATCGAATTAAAATTGTGACCTCTACAGGGTCCACAACCTTGATATACCTTTTTTTAACAGTATTTGCGTACGAACGGCGGCCATTTTGTATGGCAATTTTGGTCCGATTTTCCCGAAATTCGAACTCAACTTTCCTTACGGTGTAACGGTGATATAATCAAACGGTTTTTTAAATCGGATAATAATTGTGACCTCCAGAGGGACCACGAGCTAAAAAAGGTGATTTTTCGGACAATCAGGGGCCATAATTCAGGAAATTACGTTCCGATAGGCGCAAATATCGGAAGGAACCAAGATATTTGGGTTATAAACATGTATGTCAAGTTTCATCAAAATCGGTTCAAAATTGTGACCTCTATAGGGTCCACAAGCTAAAAACGTGATTTTTCGTACAATCAGGGGCCATCATCCATGAAGTTTTGATCCGATACATGCCAATATCGAAAGCAGCCGAGATCTTTTGGGGATAAACCTATATTTCAAGTTTCGTCAAAATCAGATAAGAATTGTGACCTGTAGAGAGTCCACAAACAAATTGTGGACGGACGGACAGGGGCGACGACAATATACGTCCACATAAAAATGTGGGCGTATAAAAAGGTCATTTTTCGGACAATCAGGGGCCATAATTCAGGAAGTTACGATCCAATGGGCGCAAATATCGAAAAGAACCAAGATCTTTGGGTTATAAACATGCATGTCAAGTTTCATCAAAATCGGTTCAAAATTGTAACCTCTGTAGGGTCCACAACCTTAATATAACATATTTTAACACTAATCGCGTACAAACGGCGGCCATTTTGTCTGTCAATTTTGGTTCGATTTTCACGAAATTTTACCTCAATCTTCATTACCATGTAACGGTAATATAATCAAACGTTTTTTTTTAAATCGTATAATAATTTTGACCTCCAGTGGGACCACAAGCTAAAAAGGGTGATTTTTCGTACAATCAGGGGCCTTAATTCAGGAAGTTACGAATCAATGAGCGCAAATATCGAAAGGAACCAAGATCTTCGGGTTATAAACATGCATGTCAAGTTTCATCAAAATCGGTTCAAAATTGTGACCTCTATAGGGTCCACAACCTTGATATAACATATTTTCACACTATTCGCGTACAAACGGCGGCCATTTTGTCCGTCAATTTTGGTTCGATTTTCACGAAATTCGAACTCTGCCTTCATTACCATGTAACGGTGATATAATCAATCGGTTTTTTAAATCGGATAATAATTTTGACCTCCAGAGGGACCACAAGCTAAAAAGGGCAATTTTTCGGACAATCAGGGGCCATAATTCAGGAAGTTACGATTCGATATGCGCAAATATCGAAAGGAACCAAGATCTTTGGGTTATAACCATGAATTTCAAGTTTCATCAAAATCGAATTAAAATTGTGACCTCTACAGGGTCCACAACACTGATATACCATTTTGGGTTATAACCATGAATTTCAAGTTTCATCAAAATCGAATTAAAATTGTGACCTCTACAGGGTCCACAACACTGATATACCATTTTTTAACAGTATTCGCGTACAAACGGCAGCCATTTTGTATGGCAATTTTGGTCCGATTTTCCCGAAATTCGAACTCAGCCTTCCTTAGGGTGTAACGGTGATATAATCGAACGTTTTTTTAAATCGGATAATAATTGTGACCTCCAGAGGTACCAAAAGCTAAAAAAGGTGATTTTTCGGACAATCAGGGGCCATAATTCAGGAAATAACGGTCCGATAGGCGCAAATATCGAAAGGAACCAAGATCTTTGGGTTATAAACATGCATGTCAAGTTTCATCAAAATCGGTTCAAAATTGTGATCTCTATAGGGTCCACAACCTAGAAACATGATTTTTCGTACAATCAGGGGCCATAATCCATGAAGTTTTGATCCGATACATGCCACTATCGAAAGCAGCCGAGATTTTTTGGGGATAAACCTATATTTCAAGTTTCGTCAAAATCAGATAAGAATTGTGACCTGTAGAGAGTCCACAAACAAATTGTGGACGGACGGACGTCCGGACGGACAGGGGCGACGACAATATACGTCCACATGAAAATGTGGGCGTATAAAAACGTGATTTTTCGTACAATCAGGGGCCATAACCCATGAAGTTACAATCCGATACATGCCAATATCGAAAGGAACCAAGATCTTCGGGTGATAAATCTATATTTTAAGTTTCATTGAAATTGGATAAAAATTGTGACCTCTAGACTGTTCACAAACAATTGTGGACTGACGGACGGACGTCCAGATGGACGTCCGGACGGACGAACAGGGGCGACGACAATATACGTCCACATGAAAATGTGGGCGTACAAAAAGTTCAGACTTTGCACCACTGATGATATGAGCTTTGTTTTATACAAATCGAGCAATAAATAATCAACCTGGAACTGTTAAAGGACAATATTGGTGCCAGTCATTATCACATATGTGATAGGACAGGTTAACCACATTCCAAATATAATTTCAACACAGAGATCATTGCAACGATAGAGGAGTAATAAAGGATTCACGAATCGGAAGTGACAAACGCCAAAGGAAAACACGAATTATCCCTCTATGTATTTGACTGACTGACTATTGATAACAGATACATGGGCGGATTTCTGCTCACTAATAATTCCTTCGAAGACAAAAAGTTGTTATATGGGATTGGGACCGCAAGAGGATATCTGACGATTCAATAAAGTAATTAAGTGTCATAAGATAAAAGAACACGAGAAAAATTGAAATTGTCCGTACAATCCCGTGTTTTTATTCTTTCTATAGGGGAGACCGGGGCACATTGAACCATTTTGTTCACATACATGTTTGTCCTCATTTCATGTCAAATTTTTTTATTAGCAGATGTCTTTACTTTATTGTATTGTTTGACGACATATCATAGTTGCTATCGTGTATCAGATTCAATTAAATATACTTTAACTTTTTAAAAAAAAACAAAACAATCCACTTGGCTGTAATGGTTCAGTGTATCCCTCTTTACAAAATAGTCGGGGTAGGTTAACCAAATAATGGGGCACATTGAACAGTGGTAAAAATTCCATGTTAACATAGATTTGGATTTAGATCTCAAACCTAGTCACTTATTTCGTAGTGATCTAATAAATCTGCAAACCATCAGTGTTTAGTTAAGAACAAATATCCACAGATTTGACATCCATGCAACGATCGAAACAAACAGAAGTCTGGATATCCTATAGGCTCCTACAAATTGCCGTAAAGTACACATAAGTTGGCAGTTTGGTGGGATCAAATTCAACTTTTTGTAGTAAATCAAACAAAAATTTGTCCAATATTCTGTCTAAATTCGCACAGCCTGATTTGCTGACGAACTACTCTAGTCCGGGAGACCCATTGCGCCCCTGCATGGCACAGCCAAGTTTCGAACAAGTTTAATTCCTTTTATACGATTGGATCAACTGATATTCTAAATTAGATTAGACATACAAGAATTTCCTAGGCTAAACAAATTATTAAATGGTATATAGTCTATAATTCACCTGGGTACATTGAACCATATGGTTCAAAGTACCCCGCTGACAGTGGTTCAGTCTGCCCCATCACAGTTTCATGATCAAAATTTAAAAAAAAATCAATAGGCCCTCTTATTTGGATCAAGCCCCTGTTTATCTGAATTGTAGATTAGACATGAACTAATTATAAGTTAACAAGTATGGATTATTTTTTTTACTTTTAAGCGCTCTTTCGAAAAATTCATTGCATAAAAAAATAATTGACAGTACGTGGCTACTGCTTATTGATGGAGAAATTGGTCTAAGAAGTTATCTCATTTCTGTATAGCCTTGGGTTGTCTGTTATTATTTATAAAGGATATATCAATGGTGGTTCAATGCACCCCGGTCTCCCCTACCTTATAAAAACATGGTAATGCACTGACTTTTCATCTGTTTTTCTTTCGTGTTCTCTTATCTAGTGGCAGTCAATTCTTTTTAAGAATTGTCAGATATCCTCTCACAGTGTCACACAACAAATTTCGGTCTTCGAAGGAATTATTAGTGAGCAGAAATTCGCCCATGTATCTGTTATCACTAGTCACTTCAGTCAATTATATAGAGGAATGCCTAGTGTTTTCCTTTGGCGTTCGTCACTTCCGATTCATGACTCCTTTATTACTCCACTATCGTAGCAATGATCTCTGTATTAAAATTATATTTGGAATGCGTTTGATCAGTTCTATCACATATGTGATAATGACTGACACCAATATTGTCCTTTAAACTGCATTAGACAATAGCGGCCAAGGTAAATTTGCGGGACAAAATTTGTTCATATTTTTGATCAAATCACACAACCCTTTAATTATGGGTAAAACGGCATAAAAAATTATTCGTAAATAAAAAAGATTTTTGTCAAAATTTCAATTTTCCAAATTAGGCGCCAAATATATCCGAAGATTAATTGAAAATCAAAAATCTAAAGAATTGTATCTTCTTACCTTTTTTCAGGCTATGTCAAAATGTATCAAATGTTAAAATCTGACAATTATTGTTAATATTACGGCAATATTTCAAAAAACCACAACTTTGGTTATTTCGAACATTTCGCATTGTCGCAGAAATTTCGAAATAGCTTTAATCTCTAAGTCACACCCAGTTTCCAAGGAAAATTCAAGACATCGAGTTGATCCGACAAATAGTTCCTGAGATATGCTCAGGTGGAAAAAAAAAGATAATAATAAGAAGAAGAACTAAATCTGTGAAGTAGATATTAAAGCTTTCATATTCACAGTCACTTCCTGTCACATGTCATGGGAGATATAAATAATCCGAAATTCATTCGTTTGTAAATTTCGGATTCGTAAAACGTTCTGAAAATATAATTAATCAAGGTTAGCACCCCAAGTTTCAGAAAGATCCTATGGTTAGATTCTGAGAAATCTGATTTGCAGAAAATACACAAAAAAAAAATAATAATAACTAGATCTGCTAAGCAGATATTAAAGCTTTCATATTCACATTCACTTCCTGTCACATGTCATGGGTCATATAAATAATCCGAACAAGAAAAAATAAATCATTAAAATCGGTCACAATCTAGTGAAATTAATGTGATTTTTCACTCGTAAACAACTTTGTCGGCACGAAAAACATCAAAGGCAAAATTCGAATTTTTGAAATATTCAAATACCAAAAATTCGACCCGTATACCGGCTATCCTGAAATGTATTAATTTCAGACATAGGAGACGCATTGAACATACTATGCCCTATTGTGTTTGTTTATAAGTCTGTAATTGTCGATTTTTCACTATGTTTCATATTCACTTCAAAATGGCGACCATCAGTTGACCTAAATCAAAATTCTGCTCTGAACGTTTTTTAGGCTTTCCTTCAAGGATTCAGAAAATGTAACTCCCATGTCTGTAAGTGCAATATCGCAAAAGTTCTATTGTTTTTTTCACGTTTCAAGATGGTGGCACTTCCGGTTCGCTCGACAAACTCCATAATTTGTGTACGAATCAGTAATAACATGTCTAGTATCGAAAAAAAAAATTAGGTCATTCTGACCCATATTTCGACGATATTTTTGAAAACCTTGATCCTTAATTTCACCAAGGGGAGATAATTTAGAAAATTTTAAAAGTCATTTTTCAAGTCGCATCAGTAAGGTCTACTTACATACTAAATTTCATGAAAATCGTACAACTATTAAAGAAGTTGTCAAATTGGTCTAAACTTCTGGTTCGATATCACAGCGACGAATTTTCGAAATTCGAAAATGTGAAACTGCAGATGAAAATGATTTTTTTCAAAGTATTCAAAGAAAAAAGAATTAGTAAAATCGGTCAAAAAATAACAAAGTTACGACTATGCATTGTCAGTTTTTTCGTTCGTAAAATTCGGTGATTTCGGATTCGTAAAACGTTTTGAAAATAAATTTAAACAACTTTCGCACCCCATTTTTGTGGGGGGGGGGGGGGGAATAGGTCAAAGTTTCAGAAAGATCCCATGGTTAGATTCTGAGAAATCCGATTTGCAGAAAATACACAAAAAAATAATAATTCTTAACTGTAAAGCTTTCATATTGACAGTCACTTCCTGTCACATGTCATGGGCCATATAAATAATCTGAACAAGAAAAAAAAAATCATTAAAATCGGTCACAATCTAATCATATTTTTGAAGTCGCATCCGTAAGATCTACTTCTGTACTAAATTTCATGAAAATCGTACAACTATTAAAGAAGTTGTCAAATTGGTCATAACTTCCGGTTCGAAATCACAGCGACGAATTTTCGAAAATTTGAAACTGCAGATAAACAGGATTTTTTTTACAAGTCACTCAAAATAAAAGAATAAGTAAAATAGGTCAATAAATAACAAAGTTACGACTATGCATTGTCAGTTTTGTCGTTAGGCGTTTGGTTTGTTTAGTGTTGAGGGTCAAGCCTCAACATCAATAGTTGACGTCCTTAGAGTATAAGGAAAAAGTATACCAAGATAATCCATTCAGACTTGTGGCTTTCAGACACTAAGGGCAAAAAATGGGCGTGGCTCTGCCCCTGGGGGTCGGGTCATTCACCAAAGTCAATAGTGGACGCCCTCAGGCTATAAGGAATACATATGTCAAGTACCAAGCTGATTCATTCAGAATTGCGGCCTGTAAACAACAAACACAAAAAATGGGCATGGCTTGCCTCTGGGAGTCGGAACATGCAGTTGTCATCTTTAGACTATAAGGAATACATATCCCAAGTTTAAAGACAACCATTAAAAATCATGGCCTGTAGACAACACACACAGACATGAAGTAAAAATGCGCATGGCCCTGCCCCTGGGGGTTAGGAAATCACAAAAAACAATAGGGGTCATCCTTAGGGTATAAGGAATAGGTATGCAAAGTTTTAAAAGGATCTGTTAAGAATTGCATCCTGTAGGCGAACACAAGACACAAAAACATTGGGCGTGGCTCTGTCTCAGGGGGTCCGGCATGCACCAAAAATAATAGTGGTCAGCCTTAGGGTATAAGGAATACATATAAAGATAGGCTGGCACTGCCAGGCAGGATACGCCCACATTTTCGAGAGAAGGATAGAGAACAAGCAATACCGAAAGTGATTTTTCCTACATCATTAAGTCCTGTATTTCATACTGTATTGGGAGCAGCCATTTTGTTGGTCAGTTCCAGTCTGATATTCATGAAATTCGAAGCCGACAATGATGATGGTATGACGGTACACAACCTAGAAATGTGACTTTTCGTCAAAATCGGATAGGAATTGCGACCTGTAGAGAGTCCACAACCATGATATACCATATTTTTACACTATGGTCCGATTTTCTCGAAATTCGAACTCAACCTTCCGTAGGGTGTAACGGTGATAGAGTCAAACTTTTTTTTAAATCGGATAATCTACAGGGTCCACAACCTTGATATACCATGTTTTAGCAGTATTCGCATACATACGGCGGCCATTTTGTATGGCAATTTTGGTCCGATTTTCCCAAAATTCGAATTCAACCTTCCTTAGGGTGTAACGGTGATATAATCGAACGGTTTTTTAAATCAGATAATAATTGTGACCTTCAGAGGGACCATAAGCTAAAAGATAGGCTGGCACTGCCAGGCAGGATACGCCCACATTTTCGAGAGATGGATAGAGTACAAGCAATACCGAAAGTGATTTTTCCTACATCATTAAGTTAGAATATGATATGTGCAAATATCGAAATGAATTATGATCTTTGGGTTATAAAGGTGCATTTCAGTAGGTTTCAAATTCGACTGGGAATAATGTTGCTAAGTGGGTAAGATGCTGGCTCGGTAGCCTTGAGGTTGGGTGTTTGATCCCTGCATTGGGTGACAAAATTCATCTAGATTTTCTGGCGTGGTTTCCCCTTGTTAGTGATGAAGGATGGATGGCCTGACAAGACAGCTGTCAATTTTGGTTCTATTTTCACGAAATTCGACCTCAACCTTCATTACGATGTAACGGTGATATAATCAAACGTTTTTTCAAATGGGATAATAATTCTGACCGCAGAGGGACCACAAGCTAAAAAAAAGGTCATTTTTCGGACAATCAGGGGCCATAATTCAGGAAGTTACAATCCAATGGGCGCAAATATCGAAAGGAACCAAGATCTTTGGGTTATAAACATGCATGTCAAGTTTCATCAAAATCGGTTCAAAATTGTGACCTCTATAGGGTCCACAAGCTAAAATCGTGATTTTTCGTACAATCAGGGGCTATAATCCATGAAGTTTTGATCCGATACATGCCAATATCGAAAGCAGCCGAGATCTTATGGGGATAAACCTATATTTCAAGTTTCGTCAAAATCAGATAAGAATTGTGACCTGTAGAGAGTCCACAAACAAATTGTGGACGGACGGACGGACGGACGGACAGGGGCGACGACAATATGCGTCCACATGAAAATTTGGGCGTATAAAAAGGTGATTTTTCGGACAATCCGGGTCCATAATTCAGGAAATTACGTTCCCATAGGCGCAAATATCGAAAGGAACCAAGATCTTTGGGTTTTAAACATGCATGTCAAGTTTCATCAAAATTGGTTCAAAATTGTGACCCCTATAGGGTCCACAAGCTAAAAACGTGATTTTTCGTACAATCAGGGGCCATAATCCATGAAGTTTTGATCAGATGCATGCCAATATCGAAAGCAGCCGAGATCTTTTGGGGATAAACCTATATTTCAAGTTTCGTCAAAATCAGATAAGAATTGTGACCTGTAGAGAGTCCACAAACAAATTGTGGACGGACGGACGACGACATAATACGTCCACATGAAAATGTGGGCGTATAAAAAGGTGATTTTTCAGACAATCAGGGGCCATAATTCAGGAAATTACGTTCCGATAGGCGCAAATATCGAAAGGAACCAAGATCTTTGGGTTATAAACATGCATGTCAAGTTTCATCAAAATCGGTTCAAAATTGTGACCTTTATAGGGTCCACAAGCTAAAAACATGATTTTTCGTAGAATCAAGGGCCATAATCCATGAAGTTTAGATCCGATACATGCCAATATCGAAAGCAGCCGAGATCTTATGGGGATAAACCTATATTTCAAGTTTCGTCAAAATCAGATAAGAATTGTGACCTGTAGGGAGTCCACAAACAAATTGTGGACGGACGGACGGACAGGGGCGACGACATAATACGTCCACATGAAAATGTGGGCGTATGAAAAGTTTTCAAGACGATCGATTAAGAATTGTGGCCTGTAGGTGACACACAGACACACAAAAAAAAAATGGGCGTGGGACTGTCCCTGCGGGTCGGGCATGCACCAAAAACAATGGGGATCTTCCTTAAGGTACCAAGAATAAGTATGCAAAGTTTCAAGATGATGCGTTAAGAAATGCAGCCTGTAGACGACAGACAAACAAATACAAGAAATGGGCGTTGCTGTCCCAGGGGGTCGGGCATGCACCCAAAACAAAAGGGATCATCCTTAGGGTATATGGAATAAGTATTTTAAGTTTCAAGATGATCGATTAAGAATTGTGGCCTGTAGGCAACACACAAAAAGAAGATAGGTTGCCAGGCAACAAAACATACACCCACAGCAGAGAGAGAGAGAGAAATGGGGTTTAACATCCACTCGACACAACTAGGTCATTTCGGGACTAACACATGGTTTTTAATTTTATTTCAATAATTCGCTTGCGCGTAGGGGTCTTTAGCAGTGGGAGGAAACCGGAGTGCCCGGAGGAAACCCACGAGGTTGAGAAGGCGCCCCTATCTCCATGCCACATACGCTCACACCAGGGCTCGAAACCACAGCCGCAAGCCAGAGGTGACCGGCCAGCTAGAGGTCGAAGCGCGGCACTCTAGACCACTAGGCCATCCCAACCCCCCACCCACAGCAGCTAAATCGTCCGGGCAGTCAACAAGAGTTGTCGCATATTTTTACTTTTTTCGATAATGAAACATTTATATTACACTCAAATCTGATTAAGAGTAACAACTCAGAAAATCATTAGAATTTGTTTGGTTTTTATAAAGTTCTGGCCCATGCTAACATTTAGTATGGTATACAAAACATTTAATATTAATATCATGGATTTAGCTGTTCAGTTATCAAAATTCATTGAAGTGAATCGGATAATAAGTTTGGCCCCTAATAAAGTATCACAAGATTTTTCAAAGTGATCAAGGGAGATAACTTTGGCAGTAATTATGGGAAATTGCTGAAAATCAATAGGCGTCGGATAGTAACTTTAGCCTTTACAGCGTTCACAAGATTTTTCAAATTGATCAAGGGTCATAACTCTGGCAGTAATTATCAGAAATTGCTGAAAATCAAAAGGCTTCTTCGTCTCATGAACTTAAACAATGTGTATAAATTTAAAGTCAACCGGATATCAACTTTAGCCTCTAGGGACGGACCGACAGACGGACGGACGGGGGCGACGGCAATATACGTCCACATTTCCAATGAAAAATTATCGCTGTGTTGACACGCGTTGAGTAATACATCAGCCATTTTTATAAAGAATAAAACGATGACAAAGCTGAATCAGTGAATATTTTCTAAATCTTTTTTTCCATTAATTGTAACCACATAAATCAAAAACTCGGGGTACATTTCTCGACAACGTCTAAAGATAGGTTGCCAGGCAACGAAACATACGCCCACAGCAGCTAAATCGTCCGGGCAGTCAACAAGGGTTGTCGCATATTTTTACTTTTTTGGGTAATGAAACATTTGTAATACACTAAAATCTGATTAAGAGTAACAACTCATTATGTAATTATCTGAAAATCATTAGAATTTGTTTGCTTTTTATAAAGTTTTGCCCCCCACTAACAATTAGTATAGGAAACATTTAACATCATGGATTTAGCTGTTCAGTTATCAAAATTCATTATTGACAATCAAAATACTTGTTCGTTTCAACACCTTAAACTTCAATCTGAAGTCAATCGGATGATAAGTTTGGCATCTATAGCGTCACAAGGTTTTTTGAAGTGATCAAGGGAGATAACTCTGGGAGCAATTATTTGAAATCGCTGAAAATCAGTAGGCTTCTTCGTCTCATGACCTAAAACAGTGTGTGTAAATTTAAAGTCAATCGGATATCAACTTCGGCCTCTAGAGCATCCACAAGATTTTTTGAAGTGATCAAGGGCCATAACCCTGGCACTAATTATCGGAAGCTTCTTCGTCTTATGACCTTAAACACTGTGTATAAATTTAAAGTCAATCGGATATTAACTATGGCTTTTAGAGTGTCCACAAGATTTTTTGAAGTGATCAAGGTCTATAACTCTGGCACTAATTATCGGAAATCGCTGAAAATCAATAGGATTAATCGTCTTATAACCTTAAACACCGTTTATAAATCTAAAGTCAATCGGATATTAACTTTGGCTTTTAGAGCATCCACAAGATTTTTTGAAGTGATCAAGGGCTATAACTCTGGCACTAATTATCGGAAATCGCTGAAAATCAATAGGCTTCTTCGTCTTATGACCTTAAACACTGTGTATAAATTTAAAGCCAATCAGATATTAACTTTGGCCTCTAGAGCATGCACAAGATTTTTTGAAGTGATCAAGGGCCATAACTCTGGTAGTTATCGGAAATCGCTGAAAAACAATAGGCTTCTTCGTCTCATGACCTTAAACACTGTGTATAAATTTAAAGTCAATCGGATATTAACTTTAGCCTCTAAAGCATCCACAAGCAATTGTGGACGCCCGACCGCCAGACGGCCGGACGGGGGCAACGACAATATACGACCACATTTCAATGTGGACGTATAAAAACTAAACCCCTTAGTGGTAGTGTTCATTTTTAAAAACATCCCGAGAAACTGGACGGTCGTAAAGTAGACGATCGAGGTCAAAACATAACGTCGTTTCTAAATCTACACGGTAGCACAAACTGAGCGGTTTTTGATGAATCTTGACGGCATTTAACACATTTTAAACGGCAATCTATTTACTGGATACGTGTGTTAGATTCTAAACGGTAAACGTAGTTTCTTTCCTCGTAAAATCTGGACGATACCCGGTCCCTAGTGAGAGCGTCCACAAGATATTTTGAAGTGAATAAGGGCCACAACTCTAGCACTAATTATCAGAAAATGCTGAAAATCAATAGGCTTCTTTGTCTCGTGACCTTAAACACTGTGTATAAATTTAAAGTCAATCGGATATTAACTTTGGCCTCTAGAGCGTCCACAAGATTTTTTGAAGTGATCAAGGGCCATAACTCTGGTAGTTATTATCGGAAATTGCTGAAAATCAATAGGCTTCTTCGTCTTATGACCATAAACACTGTGTATAAACTTAAAGTCAATCGGATATTAACTTTGGCCTCTAGGGCGTTCACAAGATTTTTCGAAGTGATCAAGGGCCACAACACTGGCACTAATTATCAGAAATCACTGAAAATCAATAGGATTCTTCGTCTCACGACCTTAAACACTGTGTATAAATTTATAGTCAATCAGATATTAACTTTCGCCTCTAGAGCATCCACAAGATTTTTTGAAGTGATCAAGGGCCACAACACTGGTACTAATTATCAGAAATCGCTGAAAAACAATAGGCTTCCTCGTCTCATGACCTCAAACACTGTGTGTAAATTTAAAGTCAATCGGATATTAACTTTGACCTCTAAAGCGTCCACAAGATTTTTTGAAGTGATCAAGGGCCATAACTCTGGCAGTAATTATCGGAAATCGTTGAAAATCAATAGGTTTCTTTGTCTCATGACCTTAAACACTGTGTATAAACTTAAGGTCAATCGGATATTAACTTTGGCCTCTAGAGTGTCAACAAGATTTTTTAAAGTGATCAAGGGCCATAACTCTGGCAGTAATTATCGGAAATTGCAGAAAATCAATAGGCTTCTTCGTCTCATGACCTTAAACAACACTGAGAACTGTAAAGGAGCGACTTTGTGCACAGCCCTCATATAAAATCCTCCTGTTATCTGACAATGAGTGTGTTGTTTTTGTTATAAACAAAGCCACTTCAAAGTGTCCACATTTAATAAAATTGCTCCGTCGATTAATATTCGCTGCCATTAGTTGCAATATATTTGTCAGATCAAAACATATTCCAGGGAAATCTAATCTTGTTGCTGATTGCTTGTCTCGTTTTAAATTTCAGCAAGCCAGGCACTGGGCTCCATGGTTGGATGCCAATCCTCAGGTTTTGGATCTAGATCTCTTGAAAATCTAACACCATCTGCACTTAATTCAATTGGCGCAGCTTTAGCTCCATCTTCAAAAGCAACTTATTTCCGGGCATGGATAAGATTTGTATCGTTTTGTAAAGACAGCCACCTGTCTCCGTGTTTCCCTCTGTCTAATCCATTTGTGGTTAATTACTTTGCTAATGTTTTATTCTGGTTTCTCACCAAGTACAATCACATCCCATGCATCTGTTCTAGCGTTCGTCCAAAAGCTGTTAGGATATCCGGATACTATTAATTCTTTTTTGTTAAACAATCTCTTAAAAGGCGCTCGAAAAATGCACATACCTTCACAATCACGCTTGCCGATTACTTCTGAACTACTGACGCGCATTATTTGCACTATTCCAACAGTGATTTCCCTGAAATACCATTGCGTTTTGTTGCGAGCAATTTTTTCGCTGGCGTTTGCAGGATTTTTACGATTAGGTGAATTGTTTTTTTAAGTCTAGATCATCAGTTGCAAATATAATTCTAACTCAAAATGTTCAGTTTTCCTTTCATCACACTAAATTGGCCTTTGTCAGACATTCCATGGATAACTTTAAACACAAAACCACTTCATCCCCAATGCATCTCTTTATTTCTTGTAAATGTCTGGAAGGTACACACTTCTCGACATGTGCCCCATATCTGCTGTTACAGTACATGAAACTTTCCCCCCATGCCTCTGGTCCTTTATTCCAGTTTGCTGATGCAGCATATGTTACATATAATTTTGTCAATGTGTTGTTACAAAAAATTTTGACGTTTATTGGTTTGCCGAAACCAGTACAAGTTACATTCGTTTAGAATTGGCGCAGCAACAACAGCATTTATCCAGGGGCATTCGGAAGAATCAATTCGATCTATGGGTCGCTGGAAAAGTTCCCCAGTTAAATCATACATCCGACTACCCGTTTTGCTGACATAGATCCCCCCAAAATTTACCCGATATTCCGGTTCACAATAATTAAGTCGGATCATCAGTGTAGACTGATACTGATAGGTATGGTTTAGTTAGCTGCACAGTTATTTGCCTTTTACTTCAATTATATTAGCAAGTGTGTTGCTGTGCCTCTATATTTTATCATGCTGATAAGATGTGATTTTTATAATATAAACTTGTACATAAAGTTGTCCCTAAATGCCAAAAATTATATATGTATGTCACGATTGTTTTCCAGTAGTTTTTAGCTTTTTTAGTGTTTCCTGTATATTCTTATAGGCTAATTGACTCCGGTGCAGTTAGCATTAGTTATTGATTGTAAGTGGGTGTGTAACTTGCCCCTGTTTTGACGGTACAGTGTAGGCTGTCTTGACACTTGTTTATTTAGTACCCAATTTGATTTTCTTTAGTTCTCACATTTGTTACAGTAATTTGCATGTAGTGACTTTAGCCAGTAAGCTTAGGTATGTCAATCACTGTTCCTTATTTGTTGTAATATTTTTGGTTATCATACGGATGGTGTCGTTAGGTTTGGGCACGACATCACAAGTTGTGATGGCGGCCATTTTGATTTCTACTTTCTCACTGAAAGTAACGCAAAAATGAATTTTTCTCCAAGAAATACTTCTAGGATACTGTTTTTTTCAGTGGATTGTAAATATAAAATGAACAAAAATATCAATAGCAGCCATGAGCAATACCACCACGAACACGCGCACCACGTCTCCCGCTGCTATGATTGCAATACCTTGTTTTCATTTTCATTCCTAAGTCCCACATCATGATAATATAGTCAGTCAATAGATATACATGTTCGGGGCCCAGGAATTGCCTACGTCTTTTACGATCCAGCAAGCCAGCATTACTATCAACATAAGAATTATCGTCAGAATCTACTGCACATACCCCATAGGGCTATAGTGTCCATCATGCACGGGAGACATAGCTATACACGGAACATCGCGCAACAAATCACGCACTTCACACTACCAATTACTGCCACGGCTACTATCATTATCGCTACTAATAATTAGCAAATATGTGAAAACGAATTATGTGTATCAGTACCCGCCCCGAAATTGTCCACACTGTCTTAGTCAGCGAAGATGTCATTCACGACTTTGCCGAGATTGCATCGTCTACGTTGTCACTATGGACTCCGCCATTTTACGGTTTGTTGCTTTGAAACACGTGGGAATATGTTCTAGTGTATAGAAAATACAATAGATGGCACCTGCAGCCACGGTGTTAATTTTAACAAGGGTTATACTGTGTACCCAGTAATACCGGGTATACGCATTTTAACAACATTTTATAATACTCGGTACCACCGGGTAGACGCAATGAAAGGGTTAAGTGTCTATAAACCGCATCTGTTACGCAACACCTATATAGGTCAACGTTTTCTGATCTATATAGGTCAATATTCTGATCAATCAACCAAAACAAAAAGACGGCAATACCTTCCTCCAGTTTGACTGTATATACAAGATACCAGAGCTTTAGTATTGTATTTTAGAAAACGGTAAGAAATATAGACGGTGTTATTGATGAACTATTTAAATGTCCGCAACACATCCCAAGTATTAATATCATATAGTTCTATTGGGAGCAGATCTATCGTTCAGTATCATAAGTTTTATAATTTTTGCTGGATCCATGGGACAGATACAATACCATGCTGATTTCTAATTTTTCATTTTGGCCCCAATGGCTCGGCCTTCAATGCACACTATCAATCACAAGTCAATATGTGAACTTATGGGAACAAGTTGTTTCGACATCGAGTTGGTTTGACACCCGTTACTGGAGTTTTTTCGACACCATCTATTTGGGTCAGTTTGACTAGGATTTGATTCGGTTGATTATATAAGATTTGTGCATGGTTAATAATTCTAGCGGCAGTCTTTTCTTTCATAAACATCAAACATCTGTTTTACGCAGATCAGTCTTTGTTAAGTGTAGGTCTTTATATGGATTTATACCTGGTGTAGGCCTACATGTAGTTACATATATTCGTTCTTATACGTATTTCATTTCTTGATGAATACAACGTATTTTATACTTCGTTCCAATTTGATTATCTGATATATTCTAATCTCCATTGTCAAATCTCAGGGCCTGCTAAAAAAACCACAGGTTTCTGTGATTGTGAATCCAGCCTTTCTTTTACAATACTGTCGATTCATGTACGCTTTTCACACAGAATAGCCCTTTGATGTTGTCAGGCGACACACAGTTAGCTCTGCTCTTTGATGTTGACAGGCAAGGCACAGTTAAGGCCCGGTCCCACCGCACTTACGGATGCAAAGAGGATGTAAAACGGGGAAAAAATGTCCCGACCGTTTGAAAACGCCAGGCATCCGTTATGTACTCATTGCATACGTGTTTCATACCCTCTATCCATCGAGCGTAAGTTCACTTTGATTTCATCGAGCAAAAATTTTGAAGCTGCACAAAACTTTTATAACGGATGAACTTTCTGCCGTGTACAATGTAAATGCGCGACATATACGAGCAAGAAACGTTCCATGTCCATTATCATCCGTTAAACGTCCACTGTATCCTCTCTGCATCCTCGCAACTCACATCCGCTCCAGCTGAAAACGGAAAGAGGGAGGAAAGATAAAGAACATGGAACGTCTATACATCGTTAGTAGCAAAGAAATAGAAAGGATGTAAGCGTATGCATCTCGTACATAAAGTTTTCAAAACGGACAAAGCGTTTGTATCTGGGATGTATCTGGTATATTGAAGGATGTCGGAACTGTCATCCACTTCCATCCGCTTTCATCCACTAGGCTTCCAATGAACATCCATTTAACATCCCCGCTACATACTTTCCACGTTCGTTCTTTTCCGTTCTTTTTTCGTCAATTTCTGGAGCGAATGAAAACGGATGAAGCCACCCCGAAAGTTTGCTCGTCCGCTGTGTCCTTTTTGCATACATTTTCTGTCCATTGGCCACTGGGACCAGGCCTTTAACTCGTGTTCTAATGGATTAGCTGATATAGTTTGTTGGAATTTGGCAATTGTTACACTTTATTCCAATAAGTCTGGGGTTGAAATGTTTGTAAACTTTTAGAAATATTTTTTTTACTTGTCACTTGGTCATTTCAAGTTGTCACCTTTGATTTTTGTTTTTAATTTTAATAATAAAAAAAATAATAAGGTCAGTGTTCACCTTAGCACATTTTGGAGGAAGTAATGAAACAAATGACCACCATTTTCTCACTCGAGAATCTTCGCTATTCCGACTAGTTCGTCATACGCACGTTTCTGTCCCATTCCATGGTCATGCTGATTATATCTAATTTCAATTAATATCGTTATTGGTTGTATATTTTACATTCCAAATGAACCACAGTAGACAGGAATTCAACAATCAAAATATTTAATTCTCTTGCATTTCGTGCGATAGATTATTTTATTAAATGCAACTTTATCTATAAGTAGCGTGACTTACTTCATTGGGTCTTTGAAAAATTCTATAGATTCAAATCCAACATACCAAAAAAGCGGACGACAGGTTTATATGTTAAAAAAAAAGGTGATATTTTGGTAAAATATCCATCAAATTCTATCTGTTTATGACATATGCTTTGGTAGACCAAATAAGGTAATGTTCTCCCCCTGGTCCTGGAGGTTTATTCCATATTTGCCCTGGAAATGAAAGTCAAGGTCAGTCTATAGGCCGTGCACAAATAAGGGGGTTATAAAAGAGGGTGTTGAGCGAGACAGATAAGAGCTCACCAGGTATTCGGATCAGTTATTATTTATTGAGAACGAGGGACCTTCAAATCCAATCTAGCTTAATAAAAAAGTTGTAGAAACAAACTGGCCTGTAGTTCACGATCACGAAGTCTCGAAAAATGATTATGTGTCAACTAGGGCGTATGTGCTTCTTCTGTAATTGCATAAAAACGGCTATTGAAAGTTACAAGTTCTGGAATGAGGATCGTTGGAGTTTATGCCATGTAAATTTAGTGAAAACCTAAAGTAATTTTAGTTCAAATAATTGTGTGGGAATTAGCACTGCTGGGTTGGTTGTTGTGTCGTATTATTTATCAACAAGGAGATTTCTGTTTTATGGGTATTGCTATTGAAGGTAAGATGCACAATTTACGCACTGTGGCCCGTTTTTGCTGGATTTACTCTCTATATACTCATGTTGATATTCAATTTGGGCGCTGACTGCTTGGTATTTATAAATGACAACATTGCATTCGCCTTTCCATATACGAGAGATTAATCCATATTTTTATTTCATAAAATGCAACTTTATATATATGGTACGTAATAAGCCTACAATAGACATAAGAGAAACGTAGATCACAGCAAGCACACAAGCCTATCTAAAGACCTCTCTTTATTTTACAAAGACCTGCATAAAACACACGGCCGAATGATTAATCGCACGGTAAAACATTTTTTACCGGTCGGTTAATTAACACACCTCTACAGAAAACGCACCTAGCATTAATTAACCCACCTCTCAGACAGTTTTTCACCCTCGTTATTTAACACACCTTTTTACAGTTTTATACCGGTAATACCTAGTAATAGTCCGAAAATTAATTATCTTCCGACACATGTACAAATGACAACGATGATCAAGAATTCTATGAGGGCTGTGCACAAAGTCACTCCTTAGCAGTTCTCAGTGGAATGTGTATAAATTTAAAGTCAATCGGATATTAACTTTAGCCTGTAGAGCGTCCACAAGCAATTGTGGACGCCGGCTGGACAGACGAACGGGGGCGATGACAATCTATAACCACATTTCAATGTGGTTAAAAACAAAGTCAAAGGTATCACAAAACCATCTTTTAAAAGATGGTTTTGTGATACCTTTGACTTTGTTTTTAACCACTCCTACTACTGGTGTCACTGTATCAAGTTTATTATGACTTTGATCCCGTCTATGTTTATGTTATTTAAATGGTTTTGGATTCCTCTCACTTTATCATTCGGATTCACATTTCAATGTGGGCGTATAAGAATACATTACTCAGCATCCCTTTGGGCCGTTGGACAAGTGTCCCAGCTATTCTGAACAACACGCAAATTGAGTATGAACTAAAATGTTTGTGTAGGTGTTTCCATTGTGGTGACAGAATAATCAAAATCATTTTATATTTTAGTGCTGGGTTCATGAAAAGAATACAAAAGAACCCTCAACACTCCTTGGATTTTGGTTTGTGTTAAAGTACAGTACATGTATTAGAAAATCTTGCTCTATTATTTTGAGATTCAAATATTTTGTTATGGTTTTTCGTTTTTTATTTGTTTTAATTTTTTATCAAATGACACTCACTTATGGTTTAATTTAATTTCAATAATTTGCTTGTGCTCAGGGGTTTGAGGTCTTTAGCAGTGAGTGAAAACCAGAGGACCAGGAGAAAACCCATAAGACTGGACAGGCGACCCTTCTCCTTGTCATCTACAATTTAACTCAACGACAGACCTTATGATACAACGTGCATGTGCTAACTTCTAACCATTCGCCATCCAACCCCTTCGTTATCTGATTCAACAGCTGGGATATTAATGAAGTGTTTCAATTGAATGTAGAGTTAAGTAAGCACATGACCACTCGATTATTCTTGAAATTAAATTAGTTTCTAATTTTGAAAAAGTTTACTCGCATCTTTTCAGAAATTTTTATTCTAAAAATTATTTTGGGCTAAACAGAATTGGGTGTGGCCAAGATAACTTGGTTTTGCATCATCTGAGGTTTGACCTACATTTTGTCTGTGGGATAATATTATTGTAAATTACCTTTCCATCCAATGTGAGTATTCCGGACTGTTTCATGATTTCATCATATTTCTGATCAATTTCAGCACTAAAATGAAAATATTTCTTTCATTAGGTTTTCATTATGACTACATTAAAAAGAAATATACTTGCCATAATTCAACTGGACAACATATCCAAAACTACATTTAAGGAGGTAGAGGGGGTTTAACCTCCAGTCCACTTCACACAAACTAGGTCATTTTGGGACTAACATATGGTTCAATCAATATTATTTCCATAATTAGCTTGCTTGTAGTGATCTTTAGCAGTGGGAGCAAACTAAAGGACCCGAAGAAAACCAACCAGGTTGGACAGGCAACCCTACTCCTGGTCACTACAACCGGGGTATCGAAACAATGCACTTGACTAAATGACAGACCTTATGATACAGCGTGCACATGTTAACCATTTGGTCATTCAAACTCCCACATTTAAGGAGACTCTCTGCGATGAAAACACACACAAAACAGTGGAGTTTAAATAAACGAGTGACTATGATTACTGGCTACTGATTCCAAAGGGTGACATGCAGCAGCACTGAAGTTTTTATCATCCAAGTGTTTAGTTTTGTATTACGAACAATGTGTTTTTATTTACACATTTACAAAACAATGAATGGACAGGTAATGGCCCAAATTTATTGTGGATGTATTACTTAATTTCAATCAGTACTTAAATTTGATTAAACCAAGTCATGGTAAACATAGTTGCCAGTGCATTACGGATCTAGAAATCTTCTGAATGGCAGGATTTGATTAGACAGGTGATGATCTGGAGTTCACCATTGACAATCTGCTCAGTTGGTAAACTACTAAAAGGAAATAAATTAATATGACTGGATCACATTATTCACATCTGGATGTATACAAAACGATTAGCTGAAAAATATTCACTAGGAAAGAAAGATGGCCACTAAATACCTATCGTGGTGCGGTCGTGAATAACCTTTTGTTGGACCATCAATATCCACCGGGCGACGGGTACGATTACCACCAGTTTCTAAGTTCATCGTTCTTTTTCGACTATTTCCTTCCAATACATTAGGTGTGAAGTCAAGACGTGGGCGACTAGGAGATGGTGCTGAACTTGAACGAGCAGCCTCACTGGGACTTGTTGTAACTAGAAAAAATATATTATCCAATGTAAAATATTACCTACTGACTGTCGCTGGCAAAAAAGACATATGTAAAAAATAAAACACAGCTACAGGTATGGAGTCGATCTTCACAATATCAATCATTTTGCCACCCAAATTTTCTGCAAGTCTGATAAATGCTTACCTGTTTTGGCATTGGGGAAATAAAAAGATAGGTTGCCTGGCAACGAAACATACGCCCACAGTAGCTAAATCGTCCGGGCAGTCAACAAGAGTTGTCGCATATTCTTTCTTTTTTTGGTAATGAAACATTTATAATAGCCTACACTATAATCTGATTAAGAGTAACAACTCATTAAGTAATTATCAGAAAATCATTAGAATTTGTTTGGTTTTTATAAAGTTCTGCCCCATGTGCAGTTATCAAAATTCATTGAAAATCAAAATACTTGTTCGTCTCAAGTCCTTAAACTCTGTGTATCAATCTGAAGTCAATTGGTAGGGTGACCCATCCCCTGTCGATAGACTGGTTAAGCGAGATTATTTTCAAAACAAGGGCACGTAACCTATCTTTTACTCAAAAATGTCTGGATGTTATGGACAACACACAGAACCATGTTTCAGTCTATTATTTTTAGATGGTTAAATGGTCATAGCTTATTAAGTACAACGTGATCATTTATTTAGTGACTATAAATGTGTGAATATATTATAAGTATTGTGGTGTAATTGTCGAGATATTTGGAAATATTCATTTTTGGTGGGTCACCCTACAATTCGTTGCCTGAAAACCATATTGTTCTATCTCCCATTACCTGTAATGGGAGATAGAACAATATGGTTTTCAGGCAACGAATTGGATGATAAATTTGGCCTCTAGAGAGTTATAAAAGATTTTTCAAAGTGATCAAGGGAGATAACTCTGTCAGTAATTATCAGAATTTGATGAAAATCAATAGGGTACACCAGTCAAGTTCCATCCATTACTGCACATCACCAACTCTCTCACCACTCATTGCCAAATCAACACACTAACGCATTCTAGGTGACATCATCATGTACACAGGAAATTAAGTCTTGGATGACGTCAAGCATGTTAAAATTAAATGACGACAAGACTGAAATTATGCTTGTCGGAACAAAGAACAACCTACAGAAAATTGATACACCTACAGTGACCATTGCAGACGCCGATATTCAAACATAAGATATTGTAAAAAATCTTGGTGTATTCCTCGATTCCAATCTAACAATGGAAAAACACGTTAATCATCTGTGCAAGATATGTTACTTTCATTTGAGAGCTATTGACAATATCCTACATCTCCTAACAAAAGACCCGGATCACTCACTTGTTAGATCATTAGTCTTTTCTAGACTGGATTACTGCAACAGCATTCTCACTGGTCTAAATCGCAACCTAATTGTAAAACTACAAACTATTCAAATACAGCTGCAAGGATAGTCAGTTGCACTTCGAAATGCGTTCACACCTAACCGCTATTAAAAGATCTTCACTGGCTGCCTGTCCATTCAAGAATACATTACAAAATCCTCTGCCATGTGTATAGATGTCTGAATGGAACTAGCCCAACATATCTGTCTGATCTAATTCGAGTGTATACTCCTCAACGTAATTTAAGATCCCAAGACCAACATTTACTTGAAGTTCCAAAATTTAACCTTCAAACTTTCGGATACAAATCTTTCCGGTTCACAGCTCCAAACTTATGGAATTCATTACCATTAAGTGTAAAATGTGCCCCTTCATTGGAATCATTTAAATCCAGATTAAAGACTCTTCTGTTTAATTGTGAATACAGTTGTATTTGACCGAATATACTGTTGTGTAAATAGTGAATGATACATTATTAGTGTTTGGCGCTTTGAGCATGCATACCTGTATGGAAATTTGAGCATTATAAATATACACTATTATTATTATTATTAAAACGCCTCCTTTCAGAGACATTATACATTTATATTATAATAAAAATGAATTTATATAGCGCCTCTCATCTAGAACTGTTCTACTTGATGGCGCTGAGCCGCACTGTCACGTTTGGTATTCACAGTTGAATAGGTGAGTCTTAAGAGATGTTTTAAAGGACTCTAATGTTCTGGCTTCCTTTAATGTTGCTGGGAGTTTATTCCATTGGGTGGGTGCTGCCACTGAAAATGCCCTATCACCACACGACACTTTAAAACTTTTTGGAACAACAGGGTCGTGTTTTGATGTTGATCGAGTTGTTCACTTTTGATTTTTATAAGAACACTCAGGTAATTGGGAGCTGAACCATGGATACACTTGTAAGTTAGAAGGATTATCTTGTACTGAATACGTCTGTTAATTGGGAGCCAGTGGAGGGATTTGAGCACAGGTGTAATGTGGTCACGTAGTCTTGTTCTGGTGATCAGACGTGCGGCAGTGTTTTCTATTTTTTGTAGGGAGCGAAGAGAAGAAGCTGGAAGACCATAAAGTAACGAATTACAATAGTCCAGTCTAGATGCGATTAATGAGTTCACTAACAGTTTAGTTGAATCTGTGTTTAAGTATTTCGTACGCAATCAGTGTTGTACAGTTGGAAGTTACATGCCTTTGATACTGCGGCAATTTGTTTGGACATATCCATGGTAGAGTTAAATATAACACCCAAATTTCGGGCAGATTGAACAGGGCTGATGTGATCAATTCCAACTTGAATGGGGTGACTATCTAATGATGAAACATGATTTTGAGCCAATGGTCATGTTCTCTGTTTTATCAGAGTTCAGTTTAAGAAAGTTTGCAGTCATCCATACTCTGATGCTCTCAATGCAGTGTTCCAATTGCTGTTGTTTGTCTGGAATATCGCATGGTGGTCCTATTAGATAGAGTTGAGTGTCATCTGCAAAAAGATGGTAGTCTACCAAGTGTTTGCGGATGATTTCGCCAAGGGGAGAGGTATAGATGGTAAATAGAATTGGTCCCAAGACAGATCCTTGGGGAACACCGAATTTTACTTGGGCTGGTTTTGATTTAGCATTGTCTACACATACAATCTGATTACGATTAGATAAGTATGACTGAATAAGCTTTATGACAGAGTCAGATAATTTTAACCTATATTTGAGTCTGTGAAGTAAAATATGATGGTCAATACTGTCGAATGCTGCAGATAGATAAGCAAAACAAACAATATGACACACTTTTTGTCCATACCACGCAATAAATCATTACTCACTCTGACTAGTGCAGTTTCACAACTATGATTGTCTCGATATGCGGACTGAAATGGTTCTGAGAGATTCTCATGAGTTAGATGTTCTTTGAGTTGTTCAGCAATAACTTTCTCAATGACTTTCGAGACAAACGATAAATTTGATACTGGTCGGTAGTTTCTAAGACAGTCTGGATCAAGGTTAACTTCTTTAGTAATGGTATGACATGGGCCGTTTTGAATGCAGTCGGAAACTGGCTGCTAGAGATGCAATCAAAGTGAATCATAGTTGTAGCAGGTGTGGTAAACATATCTTTAAGAGCCATGTTGGTATTGCGTCCAGATCGCATGATTTTGTGGGAGCATTTCAAATAATTTTCTCAAGATTTACCAAAGGAACTGGATTAAATGTTAACCGGTTTGAATCATCCCCACTGTCAAGTAAGGATATATGTTGTTCGGTCTCAGTCACATAGGGAAAGTGATCACGGATTTTGTTTATCTTACTTATGAAAAAGTCTGAGAAAACCTCTGGTAGAGTATCTTTGTCAAAACATGATGGGTACTTATCCCCAGAAACGTCTTTTGTAAGGTTGTTGAAAGTTTGAAACAGCGTTTAAGAGTTATTAGACGTGGTTATGAGATCTTGAAGATATTTAATTTTGGTTGATCTTAACTCAGATGAGTACTGGTTACGTTTACATTTGTATATTTGACAGTGCACTTCTAGACCTGACCTTCGCCAGTTGGTTTCGGCACTTCGGCACTGGTGTTTTAATGTTAAAAGGGAATCATTGAACCATTTACTGTGGGGTCTGATGGTAACAATGCGCTTCTTGAGGGGAGCATGTCTGTCTAAAGTACCATAAAGGGCTTGATTAAAAACTGACCACTTATCATCAACAGAGTCTAATACTGATATATTTTGTAAAACAGTTTCAATATTGATGTCCTCTATGAACTGACCGATGTTGGCGGATAAAATCGGAAATGTGGTTACAGGCCGTTTAGCGAGAGTAAAGATCTAAGCCATATAATCATGCCCAGTCCACGGCCTAAAATATAGGAATTGTACTGACCCAAGCATTTTATGGCCATATTCTATACCCCATGTATGGGTCTAGGACAACAGCCGGTGGGATAACTGCCGGCAGGACAACTGCCGGTGGACAACTGCCAGTTGGACAATTGCCGGTTGGACAATTAGCCGGCGAGGACAACTGTCGACGATTTAAGTATTTTCTATTGTAGTTTATAACTGTTGATTTTACTGCGAGTGATTTTATTTGTTATTTTTAGTATAGTTTATTAAATGATAATTGAGGCAACAGTTATGAACTATACTTAAAAGATAGGTTGCCAGGCAACGAAACATACGCCCACAGCAGCTAAATCGTCCGGGCAGTCAACAAGGGTTGTCGCATATTTTTACTTTTTTGGTAATGAAACATTTGTAATACACTAAAATCTGATTAAGAGTAACAACTCATTATGTAATTATCTGAAAATCATTAGAATTTGTTTGCTTTTTATAAAGTTTTGCCCCACGCTAACAATTAGAAAAGGAAACATTTAACATCATGGATTTAGCTGTTCAGTTATCCAAATTCATCAAAAATCAAAATATTTTTTCGTTTCAACACCTTAAACTCTGTGTATCAATCTGAAGTCAATCGGATGATAAGTTTGGCATCTATAGCGTCACAAGGTTTTTTGAAGTGATCAAGGGAGATAACTCTGGAAGTAATTATTTGAAATCGCTGAAAATCAGTAGGCTTCTTCGTCTTATGACTTTAAACACTGTGTATAAATTTAAAGTCAATCAGATATCAACTTTGGCATCCACAAGATTTTTTGAAGAGATCAAGGGCCACAACTCTGGCATTAATTATCAGAAATCGCTGAAAATCAATAGGCTTCTTCGTCTCATGACCTTAAACACTGTGTATAAATTTGAAGTCAATCGGATATCAAGTTTGGCCTCTAGAGCATCCACAAGATTTTTTGAAGTGATCAAGGGCCATAACTCTGGCACTAATTATCGGAAATCGCTGAAAATCAATAGGCTTCTTCGTCTTATGACCTTAAACACTGTGTATGAATTTAAAGTCAATCGGATATTAACTTTGGCTTTTAGAGCGTCCACAAGATTTTTTGAAGTGATCAAGGGCCATAACTCTGGCACTAATTATCGGAAATCACTGAAAATCAATAGGCTTCTCCGTCTTATGACTTTAAACACTGTGTATAAATTTAAAGTCAATCGGATATTAACTTTGGCTTTTAGAGCATCCACAAGATTTTTTGAAGTGATCAAGGGTCATAACTCAGGCACTAATTATCGGAAATCGCTGAAAATCAATAGGCTTCTTTGTCTTATGACCTTAAACACTGTGTATAAATTTAAAGTCAATCGGATATTAACTTTGGCTTTTAGAGCGTCCACAAGATTTTTTGAAGTGATCAAGGGTCATAACTCAGGCACTAATTATCGGAAATCGCTGAAAATCAATAGGCTTCTTTGTCTTATGACCTTAAACACTGTGTATAAATTTAAAGTCAATCTGATATTAACTTTGGCTTTTAGAGCGTCCACAAGATTTTTTGAAGTGATCAAGGGCCATAACTCTGGCACTAATTATCGGAAATCGCTGAAAATCAATAGGCTTCTACGTCTTATGACCTTAAACACTGTGTATAAATTTAAAGTCAATCGGATATTAACTTTGGCTTTTACATCGTCTACAAGATTTTTTAAAGTGATCAAGGGCCATAACTCTGGCACTAATTATCGGAAATCGCTGAAAATCAATAGGCTTCTTTGTCTTATGACCTTAAACACTGTGTATAAATTTAAAGCCAATCGGATATTAACTTTGGCATCTAGAGCGTCCACAAGATTTTTTGAAGTGATCAAGGGCCATAACTCTGGTAGTTATTATCGGAAATCGCTGAAAAACAATAGGCTTCTTCGTCTCATGACCTTAAACACTGTGTATAAATTTAAAGTCAATCGGATATTAACTTTAGCCTCTAGAGCGTCCACAAGCAATTGTGGACGCCGGACCGACGGACCGACGGACGGACGGACGGACGGGGGCGACGACAATATACGACCACATTTCAATGTGGGCGTATAAAAATGTATTTATGTAATCATTATAAAAACATAACTATTGATCTTATTGCCAATGATGTTATTGGTATTTTTATTAGTATATGATATAGTTTATTAATTGATAGATGTGCAGAGTGTGTACATTGCCTGTAAGATCAACAGTCGTCATGTATTGTTCAATTCGTATTTCACATAATATTCATCCCTGATAACTTTGTATGAGTGAGTGAGTACAGTTATAGATTGTCAGTCAGTCACTTAGTGAGTGCTACCATAGACAATGTGTTAAATAAACTGAACCTGAATGATAATAACAAAAAGGACATAAATACAGAAAAAAACAAATGATATCGCCGACAGCTGTCCTCACCGGCAGCTGTCCTCGCCGGCAATTGTCCTGCGGCAGTTGTCCTGCCGGCAATTGTCCCGCCCGCAAATGTCCTGCTCCCCCCATGTCTGTACCATAAATTCCTGTGTTTTCACATACCTATCCTTTGAATTCATTTCCTTGTGGTGTGTTTGTGTGATTGTATAAACACCATTCTCACCTGTTATCTTCGTGATGTGATGTTGCAAGAAATAAGTGTACATCTCTCAAATAACATAAATCAGTCATTTATCAAAAAGCTGTGCTTTCATGCAGTCTCGTATATTATTCAAATTCTTGATGATATATAACAATTGGTTCGCCTCAATAAATGCGATAGAATATATATTTCATAAATATTAATTAAATTTTATGATAGCATGCTTTTAATGTTAATGTAATGAAGCCAATGGTTTATGTTCAAGCTTTGAAAATATGATAAAATATATTCTATTGTTGTTTTCCATTTATTATTTAAATGGCCTATAGAATACAATTTGTTCAAAATACTTTCCAGGTCTTTTTGAAATTTCGATTTTTGTATAGAACGTTTTTTATTTTGAAAATTATGGTCAAGTTTTTTGTAACAATTTCTAGTAATCAAAGTGTTTTCATCACAGTTGTTATAATCGATATTTTTAAATCTATCGTTAAGGCCATAAGGGAAAATGGTCTGTAGTGTTTAGCCAAGTCAGTTCTTTTTTGTGCAACAGCAGGATCAATTTTGCCATTAGTGAGATATCCTGAACCGGGAAGTTTTTCAATTATTTGTATTTGATATTCAAAATACTTACAGGGATTTTGTTTAAAATGTTGATATAATAGTTTGTGTGTATTTTCAGAATTTCCTGCAGATCTATGATTATTAAATATAGTTTTACAAGATTTACTTGTTTCCGATTTTATGAAATTATTTTTTGGAGAAAAAACTGAAATAAATTTGTTGTCATGTCAAACAAATTGTTGTTTACCGAGTTACATCATCGGATCTTTAGCACTTGGGACCGGGTATCGTCCAAATTTTACGAAAAAAGGAAAGAAACTACGCTTACCGTCTAGAATCTAATACAAGTATTCAGTCAATAGATTGCCGTTCAGGTTCTCGGGATGTTTTTAAAAATGAACACTACCATTTAGATTTGAAAGGGGTTTAGTTTTTAGACACAGCATTTATTTTCCCGGACGTTGTCGAGAAATGAACCGAGTGTTTAATAACACAAGGCGTTTAGATTTAATGCCAAATTACCACTTTACCGAGAGCCGTCTATGTGGTTACAATTAATGTGGTTACCATTTATATGGTTACAATTAATAGAAAAATAGGTTGCCAGACAACGAAACATACGCCCACACAGCAGCCAAATCCTCCGGGCAGTCAACAAGAGTTGTTGCATTTAAAAAAATCAGAAAATCATAATTCAAACTCACCCATAACTACGGTGTAACTGTGATATAATCAAACGTTTTTTTTAATCAGATAATAATTGTGACCTCCAGAGGGACCACAAGCTAAAAAGGGTGATTTTTCGTACAATCAGGGGCCATAATTCAGGAAGTTACGATCCGATATGGGCAAATATGCAATGGAACCAAGATCATTAGGTTATAAACATGTATTTCAAGTTTCATCAAAATCAGTTCAAAATTTTGACCTCTGTAGGGTCCACAACCTTGATATAACATATTTTCACACAATTCGCGTACAGACAGTGGCCATTTTATCCGTCAACTCTGGTCCGATTTTCACGAAATTCAAATTCTCTCTTCATTACCATGAAACCGTGATATAATCAAACGGTCTTTTAAATCGGATAATAATTTTGACCTCCAGAGGGACCACAAGCTAACAAAAGCGATTTTTCGGACAATCAGGGGACATAATTCAGGAAGTTATGATCCGATGGGCGCAAATATCGAAAGGAACCAAGATCTTTGGGTTATAAACATGCATGTCAAGTTTCATCAAAATTGGTTCAAAATTGTGACCTCTATAGGGTCCAAAACCTTGATATAACATATTTTCACACTAATCGCGTACAAACGGCGCCCATTTTGTCTGTCAATTTTGGTCCGATTTTCACAAAATTTCAACTCAATCTTCATTACCATGTAACGGTGATAAACGGTTTTTTAAAACGGATAATAAATTTGACCTCCAGTGGGACCACAAGCTAAAAAGGGTGATTTTTCGTACAATCAGGGGCCATAATTCAGGAAGTTACGAATCAATGGGCGCAAATATCGAAAGGAACCAAGATCTTCGGGTTATAAACATGCATGTCAAGTTTCATCAAAATCGGTTCAAAATCGTGACCTCTACAGGGTCCACAACCTTGATATAACATATTTTCACACTAATCGCGTACAAACGGGGGCCATTTTGTCTGTCAATTTGGGTCTGATTTTCACGACATTCATATTCAGCCTTCATTACCATGTAACGGTGATATAATCAAACGATTTTTTAAATCGGATAATAATATTGACCTCCAGAGGAACCACAAGCTAAAAAGGGCAATTTTTCGGACAATCAGGGGCCATAATTCAGGAAGTTACGATCCGATGGGTGCAAATATCGAAAGGAACTAAGATCTTTGGGTTATAAACATACATGTCAAGTTTCATCAAAATCGGTTCAAAATTGTGACCTCTATAGGGTCCACAACCTTGATATAACATATTTTCACACTATTCGTGTACAAACGGCAGCCATTTTGTTTGTCAATTTTGGTCCGATTTTCACGAAATTTGAACTCAATCTTCATTACCATGTAACGATGATATAATCAAACGGTTTTTTAAATGGGATAATAATTCTGACCTCCAGAGGGACCACAAGCTAAAAAGGGCGATTTTTCGGACAATCAGGGGCCATAATTCAGGAAGTTACGAACCGATGGGCGCAAATATCGAAAGGAACCAAGATCTTTGGGTTATAAACATACATGTCAAGTTTCATCAAAATCGTTTCAAAATTGTGACCTCTTTAGGGTCCACAACCTTGATATAACATATTTTCACACTATTCGCGTACAAACGGCGGCCATTTCGTTTGTCAATTTCGGTCCGATTTTCACGAAATTTGAACTCAACCTTCATTACCATGTAACGGTGATATAATCAAACGTTTTTTTAAATCGGATAATAATTTTGACCTCCAGTGGCATAACAAGCTAAAAAGGGCGATTTTTCGGACAATCAGGGGCCATAATTCAGGAAGTTACGATCCGATGGGCGCAAATATCGAGAGGAACCAAGATTTTGGGGTTATAAACATGCATGTCAAGTTTCATCACAATTGGTTCAAAATTGTGACCTCTATAGGCTCCACAAGCTAAAAACATGATATTTCGTACAATCAGGGGTCATAATCCATGAAGTTCGGATCCGATACATGCCAATATCGAAAGGAACCGAGATCTTAGGGTGATAAACCTATATTTTAAGTTTCATTGAAATCGGATAAGAATTGTGACCTGTAGACTGTTCACAAACAATTGTGGATGGACGGACGGACAAGGGCGACGACAATAGGTTCCAACAGGATCCTCGACACCCTTCCTACTGCGGAAGGTATTCAACTTTAGAGGAGTTTCTTTATCAGAACGCTTCTTGACTTTGTTGGCTTTGGGTGGATTTCCACCATTTGGTTGACCAGTGAGAGGCACAAACTCCTCGATTTTATTGTTAGTCTTATTTATAATTGGTTTGGGTGGAATAATAGGGTTATCTTGTGACAAGGAATCTTCTGTCTCGGCTGGAAATTCAGCAGAAGTTTGGCAAGCAATAGAAGTGGTCTTTGGCTTGATTGCATTTGCAAAAGGGCTTGTAGCCTCAACCAACTTCCTTTCTTCCGGATATGATATGTTTTTCCCGGTTTTTACCTGTTGAACTTGTTTTTCCTTTTTTCCATATTGGGCACTCTCTGGAATAAGCAAAATGAGGCCCTCTGCAGGTAATGCAATGATGATCGAGCTGACAAGATGTATTTTCATGACCATCTTGTCCACATCAAGCAGACATCACTTTGCCCTTACATACATTTTTGCTATGACCAAAGCGTTGACAATGAAAACAACGTAATGGATTTTGGGTGTAAGGGGTAACTGCTGATAAGTTTAAGATATCGTTGTTTACTGTTATTTAAATATACACAGTTTATATCTACATGCCTAGTTGCACATGCGTATTGTTCTGTTCTATATCTACATGTATAGTTAGGCATGCGCATTGTGTTTTGTGTAGGTTGTGCTAAAGTAATGGCGGTTTGTTAATAAAGCGTAATCTAAGACTGTAATTATATGTGTAGAATTTGAGTTTAACAATCGTACCAGAGCGTGGCGACAATCCAAGTGTAGCGTTTATCGTATAGAGACTGTTTTTTGGTCCAATTACGGTGTTTTAGAAGTTTTCTGTGGATTGAAATGTTGAAGATCGGCAACGGAGATTTAAACGGAATTTGATAATATTTCGTCGAACTGCGCATGTCAGCAAACAAATAGACGAAATTAGAAATAGTGGTTTACGACAATGAGTATGAAATTGAACCCACCCGAACTGTCAAAAGACAAAAACTATGAGCGCTACAAACAGGAATTATTAGCCTGGCGAGAGATAACAAATTTGGATAAAGGTAAACAAGGCATTGCCGTAGCACTTTCACTTCCGGAAACAGAAAAGTTTAAAATTCGCGAGCGTGTTTTTGATGAATTGACGGCCGACGAACTAAAAGCTGATGATGGATTCACAAAATTGTTAACTTTTTTGGACAAGCATCTTGGGAAAGATGATTTAGTGGACAGTCTGGAAAAATACGAGGATTTTGAAGATTTTAAACGAACTGAGGGTCAATCTATTGCAGAATATATATCCGAATTTGACTCGAAATATGCCAAAATTGTAAAAAAACATATGATTTTTACATGTATAGTTAGGCATGCGCATTGTGTTTTGTGTAGGTTGTGCTAAAGTAATGGCGGTTTGTTAATAAAGGGTATTCTAAGACTGTAATTATATTGTGTAGAATTTGAGTTTAACAATGGTACCAGAGCGTGGCGACAATCCAAGTGTAGCGTTTATCGTATAGAGACTGTTTTTTGGTCCAATTACGGTGTTTTAGAAGTTTTCTGTGGATTGAAATGTTGAAGATCGGCAACGGAGATTTAAACGGAAGTTGATAATATTTCGTCGAACTGCGCATGTCAGCAAACAAATAGACGAAATTAGAAATAGTGTTTTACGACAATGAGTATGAAATTGAACCCACCCGAACTGTCAAAAGACAAAAACTATGAGCGCTACAAACAGGAATTATTAGCCTGGCGAGAGATAACAAATTTGGATAAAGGTAAACAAGGCATTGCCGTAGCACTTTCACTTCCGGAAACAGAAAAGTTTAAAATTCACGAGCGTGTTTTTGATGAATTGACGGCCGACGAACTAAAAGCTGATGATGGATTCACAAAATTGTTAACTTTTTTGGACAAGCATCTTGGGAAAGATGATTTAGTGGACAGTCTGGAAAAATACGAGGATTTTGAAGATTTTAAACGAACTGAGGGTCAATCTATTGCAGAATATATATCCGAATTTGACTCGAAATATGCCAAAATTGTAAAAAAACATATGACTTTATTGCCTGAAATTTTGGCCTTTAAATTGTTAAAGTATGCTAATATTAGCAAAGATGAGAGGATGCTTGTACTTACAGGAATGGATTATGAACAGAAAGCCACACTTTATGAGCAAGCAAAGGTTTCTCTTAAGAAGTTCAAGGGGACCCTTACCAGTGACCTTCAATCAGGATCTGTAGGTACCAGTCCTTTCAAATTAGAGCCTACATTTCTTGCCGAGAATGAAGACGTTCTTGCCACTGCTGGTTACTTTCGTTATAATCGTGGTGGTTATCGTGGCAGTACTAGTAGAGGTCAGAATAGTGTATCAAATTTTTCTTATCGACCTGCTTTTCGGGGTCCAGTCAGCAGTACTTTTAGAGGAAAATCAGACAGATATATTAATCCAAAAACTTTTTCTGGGCAAACTCTCACATGTTATGCATGTGGATCTTATAGACACTTAATCAAAGATTGTGTTCATAGTTATGAACACATGCAGAGTAGAGGTCGTGGAGCAAGGAACACTGAGGATGTATATTGTGCAGAAAACGTCATCATGTACACTGGCCATGATCATTCCGAAATTGATAGATTAACTAGAGAATCACAACATAGTGCTGTTCTCGATACCGCATGTACCAGTACTGTGTGTGGCAGCAAGTGGTTGGATACATTTCTTGGTACTTTTTCTTCCAGTAATCAGGATGACCTTAAAGAGTTCACTGGTACAAAAATCTTTAAGTTTGGCGGTGGTGAATGTTTAAAATCTGTGAAATGTGTACATATTCCTTGCATAATTGCTGGTCAGAAAATAATGATTGAAACAGATGTGGTTGAATCAAATATTCCTTTGTTGTTGAGTTTGAAAACTTTAAAAAATGCAGATGTTAAATTAGATTTAGAAGATGATGAAGCGGAAATATTTGGACATAAATGTGCTTTAGATTTTACCTCCAGTGGCCACTATTGCATTCCAATCATCGGTGATACACGCGTAGAGGAAGTGTTTCGGGTAAATCTTGAATTTTTAAACACTTCTGAAAGATTTAAAGCACTTGAAAAACTTCATCGCCAATTTGCTCACCCATCCCAACAGAGATTAGTTGCTCTGCTTACTGATGCTGGAATATGGAATTCAGAGTTTTCAGCAGACTTAAATCGTATATATCATAATTGTAAAACCTGTAAAATCTATGCCAAAACTCCTGCTCGTCCTGTTGTTAGTCTTCCAATGGCTAGGGACTTTAATGAATGTATTGCCTTGGATCTAAAAATTCGATGCGATGGACGATACATTCTTCATATGGTTGACATGTTCTCTAGGCTAACTGTGTCTATTTTTGTTAAAACTAAACAAGCCCGTGAGATTGTAGACAAAGTAATAAAACATTGGGTTTCAATTTGGGGATTAATGCACACACTCATGTTTGACAATGGGGGTGAATTTAGCAATGACTTGATGCGAGAAGTTGCCAGTATTTTAGGCGTTATTGTTTGTACTACCCCGGCAGAAAGTCCTTGGTCCAATGGTATATGTGAGCGAAATCATCAAATTACTGACCGTATGTTAGAAATTTTAATTGAGGAAAATCCTTCTGTTGAGTTTGACACCCTTTTAGCCTGGGCCAATATGGCTAAAAACTCTTTGCAAATGTGGAATGGTTTTAGTAGTTTCCAGATAGTTTTAGGAAAAAATCCACATTTGCCGAACATAATGACTGGGAAATTACCGTATCTTCATGGCTATACGTCAAGTGAGGTCCTTTTAAAGCATTTAAATGCGTTACATTCTGCTCGACAAGCATTTATACAATGCGAGTCGGATGAGAAAATCCGCCTGGCTTTACGGCATCAAGTGAGAGCTGTCGAGGAACATTTTATGCCAGGCGATATTGTGTTTTATAAACGTGAAGGACATGAAAAGTGGTTAGGCCCTGCAAAAGTCATTTTCCAGGATGGTAGACTTGTGTTCGTTCGCCATGGTGGGGTTTATGTACGCGTATCTACCAACAGATTAATAAAAGATGCTAAAGATCCAATTGCTGGCACTACATGTTTATTGCCAAGCTCGAGTGACACTTCTGATCACATTGAGAAAGATATGAGTCGGCCCTATGAAATCCTCGGCAAAACACTGATTGACACCAGACATGTAGATCCGGAGCCAATTCACGAGTCCATTAACATTCCCCACAATGATTTCATTCAAGAAAATGCTCAAGTTTTCTTGCTATTGCTGCAAGTCATCATTGGACAGTAAAAACTACTGATATTAAATCAGCTTTTCTCCAAGGAAAAATCTTGGAAATAGATGTGTTTTTATCACCCCCTATTGAGGCAAATGTGCCAAATGGCAAAATTTGGAAACTAAAACATTGTTTGTATGGACTACATGATGCAACTAGACAGTTTTATCAGAGTGTTTATGATGAACTTCTCAAATTAAAGTGCAAGCAGTCTTCTCTTGATCCAGCATTATTTATTTTAAAGGAGGACACAAAACTTGTTGGTTTAATTGTCAGCCATATTGATGATTTTCTCCATGCTGGTTACCCTTCGTTTGATAGGTTAGTCATGGCACCCCTCCGTATGAGATTTCTTGCTGGGAAAATTGCAGAAAATCATTTTATGTATATTGGCTTCAATTTAGTGCAGCAAAAACGTCAGATTATTCTTGATCAATCGTCTTACTTTGAAGAGTTAGAAACAATTAAATTGCCAATAGATCGAGATTCCAGTAACCTTTTGTCTGCTAAGGAGCTTACATCCCTTCGCAGTCTTGTTGGTCGTATAAATTGGGCTGTGCAAGGTTCTCGTCCAGATTTAGCTTTTGAAATGGTTGATTTAAGTACAAAATTGCGTAATGGTAACATTGAAGATCTAAAGAGAGCAAATAAAGCCATTCTGAAACTAAAAGAACTTAATACTAGCATTCTCTATCCTGATTTAGGAACTCCACAATTCTGGAAATTGATTGTGTTTTCGGATGCTTCACTTGGAAATATATGTAATGGTGTAGGGAGTGTTGGAGCCCATTTGATTTTTCTTTGTGCGCAAAATAATTTGTGTTGTCCTATCACTTGGCAAGCAAACAAGATCAAACGCGTTGTCCGTTCAACCATTGCATCAGAAGCTCTTAGTTTACAAGAGGCATTAGAAGACGCTTCTTATATCAAATTTCTCATCGAAGAATTAATTTCTTCACCTTCTAGTCCAATTAATATTCCTGTTGAAGCCTATGTTGACAATAAAAGCGTTGTTGAAGCTGTGTATTCTACAAAAATGGTGGACGATAAAAGACTCCGTTTAGATATTTCAGCCATAAAGGAATCTTTGGCTGTAAAACACGTAACATCCATCCGGTGGTGTCCAAGTCAACTGCAACTTGCTAACTGTATGACAAAGAAAGGCGCTCCTGGAATGGACCTTTTAAGCGTTTTTCGTACAGGAACATTAGACATTTTGCCTTAACAACAAACTTTTCAATGAAAAAACAAACAACAAATCAGAGTGAACTGAAAGTGAACTGAATTACCTGATTTAATTCTAAACTAGTTATTATATGTGTATACCTATGTTTGTGCCGAGGGACACTTACAACACAAAAAGAAATTATTCAAATTAGTGTTTATAGACTTTTTTGTATTGTTGTTAGTTTGTTGACTATTGCATTTATTTTTAATATCAGATCACTTACCGGTACCTTTTAGAAAAAAAAGAAAAAGTATAATTAATGATAAGTTTAAGATATCATTGTTTACTGTTATTTAAATATACACAGTTTATATCTACATGCCTAGTTGCGCATGCATATTGTTCTGTTCTATATCTACATGTCTAGTTAGGCATGCGCATTGTGTTTTGTGTAGGTTGTGCTAAAGTAATGGCGGTTTGTTAATAAAGCGTATTCTAAGACTGTAATTATATTGTGTAGAATTTGAGTTTAACAACTGCAATGGCAAGAAAACCAGCCTTGATCATCCTAGGGAGATCCATATTCCTGAAGCAATGGCCCGAGAAATCTCTCTCTGACCATTGCTGGATTGACTTCTGATTCTTGAACTTTTGCGGGAGTGCGTCTATTCTCCCCGTTCAATGAAAGCTATCACTTAAGTACAGCAACATGACAGTCCTTCGTTTAATCTAAGTCTTCCCTAAAACTTTGGACAGTGATTTAAGGTATTAAAAAAGGTATAAGTATGTTCGTTTCCAAAGAGTATTGTTTACATTTCATTCGACTTGATAGCCTCGTTTGTCACACAATTAGTTTTACTGCAGTATTCTCCTATGCACGGGTTAATTAGGCATAATAAAAGCGTGAGCCATGACGTAACGTTATGTAAACATATTTGGTCCAATACTGGCACTCGTTTTAAATGTAAAGCGTTTGTATGGTAGGTAGTGATAGGTTGGTAGTCGGACTACTGACTAATCAAAATTTAACACAACAATATCCACTCAGAAGAGCAGTGTGTAGTGAGATTACCTATAATCAAACGAAACGCTGCGCGGAGTATGAGGGAGATCTGGTTTAACAAAGGTCAGGATGTAGGTGTTCGTTTGGATAATATTACCGTTACGTCTGATGGAAATACGTTTGACGTAAGTAACACCTTGTGAGGCGAGATTTTAAGCATCTCTTCCTCACAGCTGCCATCCAAATCCTGAGACCGAATAACACCTCTTGAAGAATTAAGAGAGTTATGCGGTGCAACTTTGATCGGAATTTTCGCTAAACAGGCCCGGATCCAGGATTTTGTCGAGGGGGGGGGGGGGGGTCATACATTGGAGCAAAGGGTAATACGTTGCAATCTTGGATTGCTTGGGCGGGGACAATGCGAAAAGCATGTTTATATCATCTATTAAAGAGCAGATATGTGAACTACAACAGTAACAAAGTAAATGAAAATAAAAATCAACTATGTCACTGGGGCTGAAGGGGGGGCCACGGCCCCCTGCCCCTGGATCCGCGCCTGCTAAAGTCGTTGACTTTAATAAAGATGAAGCTTGTGATTCTTTAGCACATTCCACTAACAGAGTACCATTTCTCATTTTCGTTATGCTTTTGGGTTCGCCAGCCAAGCCAGCAAGACTTTAAGCAATTAAGAAAGGAGAGGTTTTTGCTAAATTAGTATCATTTGTACTCTTGTATGACCAGAAATCTAAGCCAGGTATATTTGGTATATTATTGGGTTCCAGTTCCTCGGTCGACGTACGTTTCAATGAACGAGTCTTCTTCGAATGGGAAGCCATGAGTGTAATTTTAAAGAATCATCCCTGCCTGCTCTCCATACCACCAACGGGTTGTGATTTCCATGCAGGCTACTGTGCCGCTATCCAGCGCATGCGCCTTAAGAGGACAGACACGGATATACCTAGACAAAGAAAAGATTTAGTATTTTTACTTTACCCTGTTGACCCAAGCCGTTGCTTCAGAGTAGGCACTCAGGACACAAAGGTAGAACCGCAACATATACATTACAGATTTGGGGGAAAAAATGTGCCTACTTATCAGCTGAAGACGATCGAAGCCGATTGATCAGAGAGGGCCACTCTGACCTTCCGTCTACGTGAACCATGGGCCAAAGTAATGTGTTGCAGAGAAAGGGCTCACAAGCCAAATCCCCACTCAATTACCAGGGTTCCAATTTCCACCGACACAGGTCGCAACGCACGACAAACACATTGCCCCATTACAGGGATCCTTTTAGTCGTCTTTTACGACACGCAGGACATACAAGGGGTATATTCTTATCACCCCCTACACCCCAGGTGGGCTCAAGGTGAGAAAACTAAATACAAAATGACTGGAAGTCCGTTATGACATCATAGGCAGTTAGAACATCGTGGGAATGATGACGTCATACTTAGATACATAACATGAAAGGTTAGCTTAACTAAAACTTAGGTAAAATTTTACAACTAAGGAAGAATTATGCATGATTATTAAGAGTCATTCCACGAGAAAACCATGCATAAAGGTGTGAAGGTGGGGGTCAGCAGATCGAGTTCATCTCGGGGGGGGATTTTATCGACTCCTCTGGACTACTTCACAGTCAGAACAGCTGATCTCAAAATTTAATCGTTATTGAAATATAGCCTTAGATTGATTTTTTCACGTCAATTTTGGCCAATTTTCAGTCACTTATTCTGGCGAGTCTAGGGTTTGGATGAAAATAGTGGTGGTTGGTGATGTTAGTGGGTGTCTTCCTGTGCCCAAATGTAAAGAACTTATGGTCGTATCTATTCTCTGGGAGTAATGGTCAACAAAATTGTAACATATGGCCAATTAAGTAGAAAATATACACCTTCGAAGATTAGCCCTATTTTCTATGATGCGGGGGTAAGTCAAAATATCGAAATGGTTTTATGCACAGCTTGACATCCTCTATCGATATAAGAAATAATATCTGTTACCACTTTTCATTCAATGCGAAATCATAAGTCAAAGTTGGTGAATTTTCCATATTGTAAATCTCTGATTCTCTATGAAATGACCAACTACTTTCATACAGGGTAAGCCAGCTTTCTCCAATTTTTCGCCTAATCATTCGCCCATGCTCGCTGGTAGCAACAGTAAACTGGCTCGAGTAAAACTGGTCTCTTTGATGAAGCTTCGTATCCAATCCAAGATGGCCACGCCTGGGACTGCAGAAAATTAAGGTTTTTTCTTCATTTTTGGCCATTGAATGTGGCACATATCCCACATATAAGAACTAAAATGACTTCATACAATTGAAAGAGTGTACTAAAAACATTAAGGTCCACATGAGATGTGAAAAGCGAATGGGAACTGATTTCTTGACGAAGTGGAAATTTTGATCTTATTGTGCTGCCAGTCGCTAGCGCCTGGATCTCAAATGCAAAAGGACGTAAACATTCCCTGCATGGTACCACACCTAAGGGGAATCCATACAAAGACTGTGATGTGTACTAAGAGTGTACTAATATAAGAACATCACATTAAGGTCCACCCTTTAGCACATTACATAGCATTAAGTTATGTGAGAACCGAATGGGAGCTGATTTCTTGACGAAGTGTATTTTTCTTATATTGATTCGTCGATTCTAAATAGAAAGGAGATATATGCTGCCCATCGCTTTTGCCTCGGTCTCAAACGGAATATTCCATAAGGATGTAAACGCCCAGTGCATGATACCCACACCTACGGGGATTCCATTCAAAGACACTGATGTGTCACTTAGAATCTGTTTATTCCTATTGCATGGGGTAAGTGAAATCGATTACTTTTAAAAAATAATGAGGGATAAAAATTGGGTCTTTGAAATATCGATAAAAAATCTTGTATGTTTGCTCGACAACAATCAATTTAGTAAACAAGAGTTGTGCGATATACTTGAGTTGACTGAGTTAAATGATGGACTTCAGAAGTCCTCAAACTAGCTGCATTGAGTCCGATATAGCTGTAATACCTTTACTGAAGGCTAGCTCTATGGGTTTTTTTTTTTTAACTTTGACAGCACTAAAAAAATTCTTGTTAATTTTAGAATTTTTTTCTTCTGTTCTAGGTATATGCTGGAAATGTTGCAATGTCCATAATGAGGAAAAGAGCCAGGTTAGTTCTTCAAATAAATAATGATATATGGTATAGGGTCAAAAATTCAATTTCATCATGTGATCATTTCCAGAGCCCAAAATGGATCTTGATAGGGCTTTTAAAAATAAATTATTTCACGTGGTTTGATATTACTGTGGGAACAGATGACATCCATCCCACTGCTACATCATCTGCAGCTACTGGTAGTGCCTTTAACACCCATTATCAATCTTCTGCTACTACATCATCATCTGCAGCTATGGGTAGTAGAATTGACATACCGTCTCCACTTCCTGTAACAGCTACTAATAATACTTAGAACTGCCAAAAGTGGGAGGGATGTCATCAGTTCCCACAGTAACTTCAAACCACATAAAATAATTTTCTAAACTTATTCCATATAAAATAATTTACTAAACTTATTTTCTAAGTATTTGCATGGATCAAAATTTGAAAAATTTTCTTTAGAAATCAAGTGTCCAACTGATCAACTAGCCTGGTCCCTGGTCCATCATTCGGAGACTAGATAGAAGAAAATTTTCAACGGCAAATATACGTTGCAGTTGATATTAAGAATATTTTGAGAGGTGGCACCTGATAGAAATATCGTCGGTGGGGAGTCAAAAGGTCGTATCTCGATTTTGCGAAATTGTCCAGGAGAGCCAAAACAAGCACAGAACAAGCATAAGAATCAAAATGTCTTATAAAACCGTCACGTCAAAAATGTCATATGTAAAATGTTGTATTTCTGAAGCTTTTCTCAAACATTTATTTACAAAATGTATGTGTAGCCATTTAAACAGTATGTAACTATCTGCACATATCAAGCTCAACATCTAGACCTGCATGCAGGAATTACAGGTTTCACTGGTGCCACTTTACCCTTGAACGTGTCACTTCCGGTGCCAAGTTACCCTTGAACATATGTCACTTCCGGTACCAACGAAACCACTAAACAGGTTTCCAAATAAACATTGCTCACATCAAATAAAATGGACGCAGAATCAACCAAATCCAGCAATATCAATTCATTTTATAAATTTGTTACTTGTAAATGATCTTGACAAAATTACATTACTTCCGGTGTTAATGAAAATGTTCAATTAGTTTTATGAAATCAGAAATGGCATAGATATATAGTGAAAATTTTATGTAAATCGAATAATAATTGCCACTTTTAAAGACAAAAAAACTTGAAAAGTGACTTATAGAAAATCGGCTATTTCTCTGCAACCGTACAAGTTAGAAACCATTTTGTGGTATCTGTATGATCATATGGGTTCATTCTATTTGTTGATTGGCATCAAATATCATAATTTGAAAAAGATTTCAAAACAGACTCATTTGAATAAAATATCTGTTTTGAAGGCTAAAAATACAGTTTTTGCCAATATGACATTACTTCCGGTGATAATGAAAATCTTAAATTACTTGTATGAAATCCTAAATGGCATTAGGTATAACATGGTGTAAAGTTTATGAAAATCGAATAATAATTGATACTTTTATGGCCCCCAAACCTTCAAAAGTGACCTGTAGAAAACGGTCTATTTCTCGGCAACCGAACAAGTTAGAAACAATTTTATGCTATGTATATGACCATATGAGTTGTGTTTTTATGTGAATTTAAACCAAAAGTCAAAATTATTAATACATATTAAATAATTCTTGGTTGAATAAAACATTGATTTAAAAAGTTAAAAATGCAGTTTTTGACAAAATGACGTCACTTCCGATGTCAATTACAAACTAATTTTAACATACATTTTCTTCGTATGGATTATAGCTACAAGTTTATAAAAGTTACAAAGAAATTTTTAATATTTGAAAAGCCTGAATGGGTTGTAAATAGGTCAATTTTACGCCCTTTTTCACCTCTTAATCCAATTTGCTAGAAAATGAAATTGAAATTAAAAAAACTGCTTCCGACATTTTTTGCGCCTTTAAAGGACACACTCTTTGAGTCATATAATTTTTCAAAAAAATAATATTTGTTTTCGCAAAATGGTACCTAACTGTCAAAATTGTAGTTTTTGGTAAAATTATGCCACTTCCGGTGCCGACAGATAACACTTTCGGTAATAAAAAAAATGACAATTGAGACAACGAAGCATATGAACTTTGTTTTATACAAATCGAACAATAAAAAATTAATCTAGGACTGAAAAACTGAATTAGCCAATGGCGGCCAAGGAAAATTACTGAGACAAATTTTTTTTACCATTTTTGCGCTAGTCAGATGACTCTTTACTTCTGTGCACAACACGACTAAAAAATATTCATAAATAAAAAAGTTATTTGTAAAATTTTAAATTTTCGAAATTTGGCACCTAATATCTTCGAAGATTTGCCGAAAAAATCGAAAGTAGCGTAGCTATGTGCCCTGTCTCCGGCTATGCCAAAATGTATCGAAAGTTAAAATCAAATGATTATTGTTAAAATTACTGCAATATTTTTAAAAATGATAACTTCGGTGATTTCGGACATTTCGCATTGTCGCAAAACGTTCAAAATAGCTTTATCCTCTAAGTCACACCCACTTTCCCAGTAAAACCGAAGAAATCGTAGCGATGCGACAAGCAATTGCTGAGATCTACTCAAAACAAAAGAATAATAATAAGAATAATAATTTTAACAAAAACAATAGTGTTTCACACAAGCTTCGCAGTGTGAAACCCTAATGAGAGAGAGAAATGGGGTTTAACGTCCACTCGAAACAAACTAGGTCATTTCGGGACTAACAGAAATAATGAGTGAAAGCTCGTTTTTTGTAATTTTACACAGCAAAGACGTATCTCCGGAAAATATTCACCTATATCCGATTCAATTTTATAGATCTCACACTAAAGAATCAACAATAATTTCAATAATATGTATTTAATCATAAATAAAACAGTACTAGCTATACTTCGTTTGATTGTAATGCTTAGGTTAGACACAAAGTTGATTTTTTCAAGAAAATAAGACATTTTTGCTCTTAATATTTATTTTTGTTTTGGAACACCCCATATACAACATTTTAAAACAGTATCTATGAACCCTCTTTTTATTGGCTTAAAAATACGACAACCAGATGAAAAGATGTGCAAGAAAATTCTCATTCTGACGAAGCAAAAAAGTGAATTTCGCAAAATATGCCAGATACAACCTTTTGACTCCCCTTCATGTACACATTTAGTTTTACAAGGTCTGGCAAGATCCATTTTGGGCTCTGAAAATGATCATATGATGAAGTTGAAGTTTGGAACCCATGCCATATTATTTATTTGAAGAACTAGCCTGTTTTTTTTTCACGGTCCATTTCCTCATTATGGGCAGCATAACATTTCCTGCATGTACCTAGAATAGAAGAAAAAAGTTCTAAAATTAACAAGAATTTTTTGATGCTGCCAGGTTAAAAGAAAAACACCTTCAGTAAAGGTATTACAGCCATATCAGACTCAAGGCAGCACGTTTGGGGACTTCTGAAGCCCATGGCTTTACCCAGTCAACTCGAGCTTCACTGCACAATTCTTTTCGGCTAATTGTGTGTATACCGCACAACTCTTTTCTGCTAAATTAGTTGTGGTCAAGTACACATAGGTTTATATTGATATTATTTCACTTAACCGATCCAGTAGGAATTAGCTGATTCTAAGTGACACAGCATGGTCTTTCTATGTATTTCCCTTAGGTGTGGTACCATGCGGGGGATGTTTACGTCCTTTTGGAATATTGCGTTTGAAATCCAGGCAGTATTTATAGGCAGACATTAAAATCAAAATTTCCACTTCGTCAAAAAATCAGTTCCCATTTGGTTCTCACATCACTTATTGCTATGTAATGTGCTAAAGAGTGGGGGGGGGATGGCCTAGCGGTCTAGAGTGTCGCGCTTCGACCTCTAGTTGGCCAGTCAGCTCTGGTATGCGGCTGTGGTTTCGATCCCTGATGTGAGCGTATGTGGCATGGAGATAGGGGCGCCTTCTCAACCGGGCACTCCGGTTTCCTCCAACTGCTAAAGACCCCTACACGCAAGCGAATCATTGAAATAAAATTAAACCAAAAATGACCTAGTTTGTGTCGAGTGGACGTTAAACCCCATTTCTCTCTCTCTCTCTCGTTAAAGAGTGGCCTTAATGTTTTTAGTACACTCTTTCAATTGAATGAAATCATTTTAGTTCTCATGTGTGGGATATGTGCCACATTCAATGGCCAAAAATGAAAGAAAAACCTCAATTTTCTGCAGTCCAGGGCGCAGCAATCATGGATTGGATACGAAGCTTCATCAAAGAGACCAGTTTTGCTCGAGCCGGTTTACTGCTGCTACCAGCGAGCATGTGCGAATGATTAGGCGAAAAATTGGAGAAGAGCTGGCTTACCCTGTATGAAAGTAGTTGGTCATCAGAGATTTACAATATGGAAAATTCACCAACTTTGACTTATGATTTTGCATTGAATGAAAAGAGGTGACAGAGATTTTATTTCTTATATCGATAGAGGGTGTCGAGCTGCGCATAAAATGATTTCGATATTTTGACCTACCCCCGCATCATAGAAAATAGGGCTAATCTTCGAAGGTGTATATTTTCTACAGAATTCGCCATATGTTACAATTTTCCTGACCATTCTCCCAGAGAATAGATGTGACCTTAAGGTCTTTACATTGAGACACAGGAAGGCCCCCACTATTTTCATCCAAACCCTAGGCTCACCAGAATAAGTGGCTGAAAATTGGCCAATAATGACCCGAAAAAGGGCAAAATTGGCCAAAAATCAGCCTGAGGCTGTATCTCAATAACGGTTAAATTTTGAGATCAGTTCTTCTGGCTGTGAAGTAGTCTTGAGGAGTCCATAAAATCCCCCCCCCCCCCCGAGAGGAACTCGATCTGCCGACCCCCCATCTTCCCAATTCTGCATGATTTTGCATGGTTTTCTCATGGAATGACACTTAATGATTTTGAAACCTCCTGGAGTTAACTCATTTAAACCGTTAAGCCAAACTGAATTAAGTATATGAATCCACAGACTTTCTGCTGTGTTCAATTTTTTCTAATCTTTATCAGGAATTTTTTGTACTATGGTACACACGAAATCATGACCAGGTATATTAAAAAGGGGGGAATGGCCAGGTTTTTTAAGCTTTATATTACTTCTGTGAAGTCGAGTGCTGAAAGGAGTAATGGTTTGGCCTACATATTGCATATTACAGGTTTTACATGTTAAATAATATACAACATAAGAACTGGCACAGTTGACATAGTCTCTAATCTTGAATGATTTCATGTCTTTACTGGTTACTTCTTGATTATTTGCATGATTTTCCTAAACAAGGTTGACATCCATTTGAAATTTTGTCCTTAATATGGTTATTAATATGACATCATAGTGGCTTGTTCATTGTTTCATCAATCGGCATGATAATAATAATTAACTCTTTGTAAATCGGCCGAAAGTAGATTGATATATGATACCATAGTGGCCGATTCGTTGTTTAACGAATCGGCTAGATTAAATATCAATCGCCTAAAGCCGACAAAAAACAGCCGATTAAGATCCATGGTCCAGTCCTTCCACCCCAACAAAAAGGGTGTGTCCCCAAGTATGCTAAAGACAAACTAGATGAACGACAATCAAAATTCAATGAGCTTGAGATCATCAGAGTCTTCCGGAAACCCGAGGACCTGGATATGGTAGTCGAATACTTAAATACTTCATTTTTGATCAAAAAGCCCAATGGGACATACAGACTGGTGACTGCGTTTGGCGAAGTCTGCAAGTATGCTTAACCACAACCATCCCTGATGCCAAATATTGATTCAACCTTACGGTCAATTGCCAGCTGGAATTACATAATTGCTACAGACTTGTCAAATGCCTTTTACCAAATTCCCATATCCTCAGATTCTATGAAGTTTTGGGGTGTCGCTACCCCATTTAAGGGTATCCGGGTATATACTAGGTGTGCCATGGGTATGCCGGGCTGGTTATCACCTTTTGGGTTATTGTAAATAGTTTTGAAAATGGAAAAAAATTGCTTTTTTTCCATTTTGGTTGCTATGTAATTTTAAAAATTCAAAAACTTTTTGACTTTTTTTCCCATAATTTCACTTCCTTATCTCCACCGACAATTGTTCAAAAATGAACATATATATGGAGCACTTGAGAAAACGCATATAGATATTTTTACTATTTTTTTTCTGTTAATCTTACTTGATAGTTTCTGATTTTAAAATACATAACAACCAGGTTCAATATTTCTGATATATCTTGGATAAGACCACTTTTGATGAAAAAATTGACCAAAATCACTCTGACAAAAATGGAATTTTAGAGAAAACCTATGTATTTTGCATTTGCTGAGGAAACCGGAGTAATTGCTACACAAATGTGAAAATTGAAAACTCATTAGCCTTAATGTTGTATTTCATGAATATACATCTACATTTTTGATAGTTTCAATATGAAATGAAATATGGCATCACAAAAAACACCAAAAATGACCTTTTCAAAGTGCTGAAAAACCTTTCTTACGCGAAAAGTCAACAATCGCAACTTTGAACCTCAATAAAATAAAAAAATTTTCATCCGATTTTGAATCTGTAAAAAGTTTTATGAGAAGAATGATGAGATATATTTAAAGATAGGTTGCCAGGCAACGAAACATACGCCCACAGCAGCTAAATTGCCCGGGCAGTCAACAAGAGTTGTCGCATATTCTTACTTTTTTCGGTAAAGAAACATTTATAATAGCCTACACTAAAATCTGATTAAGAGTAACAACTCTTTAAGTAATTATGAGAAAATCATTAGAATTTGTTTGATTTTATAAAGTTTTGCCCCATGCTAACGCTTAGTATACGAAACATTTAAAATCATGGATTTAGCTGTTCAGTTATCAAAATTCATTGAAAATCAATATACTTGTTCGTCTCAAGACCTTAAACTCTGTGTATCGATCTGAAGTCATTTGGATGATAAGTTTGGCCTCTGGAGCATTCCAAAAGATTTTTCAAAGTGATCAAGGGAGATAACTCTGTCAGTAATAATCGGAATTCGCTGAAAATCAATAGGATTCTTCATCTCATGACCTTAAACACTGTGTATAAATTTAAAGTCAATCGGACTCTAGAGAGTGATCAAGGGCCATAACTCTGGTAGTAATTATCGGATATCGCTGAAAATCAATAGGCTTCTTCGTCTCTTGACCTTAAACACTGTGTCAATCACATATTAACTTTAGTCTGTAGAGCCTCCACAAGCAATTGTGGACGCCGGACAGAGGCGACGACAATATACGACCACATTTCAATGTGGGCGTATAAAAAACTAATATGATCAAATGTATAATCATAATCTCATGAGATGTATAATCATGAGATGGTTTATTACAATACAAATGTCGTTCAAATAGGCATTAATATAAAAATTCCTGTATGAACAATTTCAATAATCTGAGATAAAGCAGGTTTTACGGTTTCATTGATAATATAATATGCATACAAACATAAAAGAATTTATTCATAACACACCATAAAAGTTTATATAAAATTAGAATAAAAGTATTAAGAGATAAACGTTATCATATTTTTATTTAAATAAATTATAATTAATAGCTAACACTAAAACATAGATAAAACAAAACCATACTCACGCATGATCTACACGCTTAGTATTTGGCAATATGCTGAGGATCAAATTAAATCAAAAGACTACCGAAGCACAAAATGCCACTTATCAAATATTATATAATTTGAGAAAAATAACTTTGTTTAACATTTGCCTGGAATCAGGTTAACTCTATATCTATATTTGTAGTCTAGTTTCATTTGTATAAACTAACTGGTTTTGTATACCATTGAATGATTGTAGACAAAGCTCAAATCGATATGATAATTGTAGTAGGGGGCAGGGGATGGGCAATCGACAAATCATCTGGCAATCTCCAATTTTAGATTACCAACATCTTTTCCAAAACCATTGCATAATAAAAATTAATATATCCACATAAAAATGTGGGCATATAGAAACAACAAGAAATTCATGCTGTGGTATACTGGATTACGGTAGCATTTTTTCTGACATTTAGGGCTGGTATTTTTATATAATGAATTATAATATTATCTCAATATCCATTCATGAGATACAAACAATATAGAGTGAAAGGGATTAATAGACAACAGCAGAATAATTAATATCAACATACATGAAGATATTTATGCAAATATATTTAAATAAATTTACTACGTCTAGATTAGTTTTCAACAAATCCAAATGTATTCATGAACAATTTGAACACACCTACACAAAACACAGCTTTTGTTTTGACCAATCACAGAACTATTATCTGATTTGACATCAATCATGTAAAGAAGTTATATCCTTCAAATGTGACATAAAATCCAGCAAAGTGGCAGTCATACCCACAGAGAACATATTACAAGGTAGGTAATAATTAAGAGCGTGTCCGCGAGCACACCATGCAGAGAGTGATAAACCTTGGGTCAAGGATTTGGACCAAATTTTTTCTGTGAGGTGGGTTAGTACTTAGATACATTCCCACAAAATATTAGATTGATTCAGTTGATACCAACCTGGGAAATTGGAAAAATATTTTTTTAATAGAAAAATACTCAAAAATGCTCTAATTTGGAACTAAATTTGTATGATCTGTTATTCTGACAATAATTGATTTGGACAGACAAAATTTTGGGCATTAGTAGAACCACCCCGGCTCCTCTTACACACATAGTTTTAAGTTTCTACTGCCAATGATATCTTGGTACTAGCCAGATACTCAACTCGCTCTGAAAGTAGAATTTAACGAAAACCAAAGTTTGAGACGCTATAGTTCGTTCTTGGCAGGGACTAGGATCAAATTTTAATGTTACCCACAACTAGCAACCCTCCTAATTACAAATTAAAAAATACAAATGGCCGGCACAGGCATAATTAAAAAAGTAGAAATAAATTAAAAACACCAAAAATTGGGAAAAAATGTCCCGTTTATCAATACACTGGATGAAGAATATGTATGGACATCTTTACAATACAAATGTAATATATTCCATTTAATCATTAGCAAGAAAGATTTAGACTTGAGTGGGAGAAGAAAAATGGGTTTAACGTCCACTGGACACAAACTAGGTCGTTTTGGGACGAATATATGGTGATGCACATGTTTGGTCATCTTTACAAATTTTATATAATCCATTCAGTCGTCCTCAACAGGGTGTTTCATATTTTAACTTTTTTTCGCAATCAAACTCTACCATGTGCCATATGTTTACACTTGGGTCCAAACTCACCACCAGCTAATATTAGAATTTTCCCGTCATAAATGGCGAGCCGCCACCATTTTGAATTTTTAAGCCAAACATGACCAAAAAAAAAGTAATCAAATAAATACTTCCCGTTACAGTAGAAAGATAAAACTTGACACAATGCATAAGGAAGGCACATAGATGATCTGCGATTTATTTCAGAATTTTAGCGCAAAAATTGAGGAGGGTTGCCATTTGTGTTTTTTTAAAAAAAAAAGTCTTTTACAGTCGAATTTATTTTTAAAAAAGTCTTTTACAGTCGAATTTATTTAAATCACCCTGACCAAACGCTGCCAAAATGTCATAAACAACCCAATCAACACAAACAGAGAGTAATAAAGAACTACACTGGTAATACAGGTTGCACTCATCACACAAGAGAGACAGAAACCATTTGAACAGCCAAAAAAGTCATTCAACAATCAAGATGAGCCAAAGTACTTTTCGTATAGTCAGGAAATTTTATGCGATGCATTTCAACTGATTGTAACAAGGCCTGTTATTGTTCCTCATCGTCAGTCTTGTCAATGAAATCTTGAATCATCTTGATACCCCGTTCTTCAAGATCGTTTATCACAGGGGTGTTCTCTACAAAACTCTGAAATTTCCTAAAGTCAGAAAATTTCTCCCTTTCGACCCATATCTTTTTGAGCGCTCTAAGATATGATTTTCCCCCCGGGGAGATTATAGAGAACCTCTCGAACTAATGATAATCTGGCTGAGAGGTCATGTTCCTAAATTCACCTTCAAGTTCCCTGGAGCAGATCATCATGCTAGGTAGTTATCAATAAGCTATCTATTTTCTCAAGTTGTGCTTACTACAGAATATCTTTGAGATGTCCGACCTCGAAAAGATATGGGCTTATGATATGGCCGAGTTTATTTGTCTGGTATACGGACAGTACTGGTTTAAAGCTCCACTGAGTGCTTGTGCTCCATGTCAGACAAAGAGTTTGTAGCAGTCGTGTACAAGTACCGAAACTATAAATCTGCCATGGCTGATACTTGTCTGGACTCAATTAGAAGACACCTGTGGTACCTCACGCCTCAACTGGTCGTTTTTTCCTTATGCAACAAAAAACTGACTGATACAACCCGTGAAGCCATGGCTGTAAAACTCTTTTTTTTTTAATACCTAAACACACGCTCACTGCAGGACGACCCAAATTTCCAGAAATAGACAATTATACAGATTTTACCGAACTTATATCTAAGGACTTATGGCTTGTCTTTAACCTTCTTGGCCTCACTGAATCACAAGAATGGATGCAAGTACCATGCGTCGAAAGGGAGAAATTTTCTGACTTTAGGAAATTTCAGAGTTTTGTAGAGAACACCCCTGTGATAAACGATCTTGTAGAACGGGGTATCAAGATGATTCAAGATTTCATTGACAACACTGACGATGAGGAACAATTACAGGCCTTGTTACAGGCCTTGTTACAATCAGTTGAAATGCATCACACAAAATTTCCTGACTATACGAAAAGTACTTTGGCTCATCTTGATTGTTGAATGACTTTTTGGCTGTTTAAATGGTTTCTGTCTCTCTTGTGTGATGAGTGCAACCTGTATTACCAGTGCAGTTCTTTATTACTCTCTGTTTGTGTTGATTGGGTTGTTTATGACATTTTGGCAGAGTTTGGTCATGGTGATTTAAATAAATTTGACTGTAAAAGACTTTTTAAAAAAAAAAAAAACAAATGGCAACCCTCCTCAATTTTTTAGCTAAAATTCAGCAATAAATCGCAGATCATAGTTTTATCTTTCTACTGTAGGAAGTATTTATTTGATTACTTTATTTTTGTCATATTTGGCTGAAAAATACAAAATGGTGGCGGCTCGCCATTTTTGGCGGGAAAATTCTAATATTCGCTGGTGGTAAGTTTGGACCCAAGTGTTAACATATGGCACATGGTAGAGTTCGATTGCGGAAAAAAGTTAAAATATGAAACACCCTAGTCCTCAAGGATGCTTTTGACTTGAGAGAGAAATGGGGTTTAAGGTAAACTTGACACAAATTTGATAATTTTGGGACTAACATATGATACAGTTTTTTTTCAATAATTCATGTGCGCGAAAAGAGAGAATCTGTGAGATTGGATAGAAAACACATACAAGCTTGTAATGGAAACCATGCCACTTAACTCTATGACATACCTTATGATCTGAAGCGAATGTTTTAGACCACTTTTGACTTAACCAAGGGACAAGTTTCACGAATGTCCAATAAAATTTACACAGGATAAATCTTCTTATATGAATATGATATAGTAATGAAATGAAACATAATCTAAGTAAGTGAACACTTCTGCTCAAACATAGGTATATGCCGGAGGTTGGCATATGTAGTCAGAATTATCCTTGATTGTCTGGAGTGCCATGAAACCTGTTGTGATCTATGTCATCTTCCCCTTGCAGGATTTTAATATGGAAACCATGACGATCACCTAAACAAGAACACCACCAGATATTAAGTGCCTCTCCATGCATGAAAACTTGAAAATATTTTTTCTTGTGGTTCTTCTCACGTGAGAATGTGGATGATAGATATATGAGGTTTATGATGATAGTCATGGCAGCCCTTAAATCTATACATTGATCTTACCATGGACCCTGTATAGATGGACAAGCAACGACGACAAAGCATTTAGAATTCTGTGCCGCGCCAAAAAGTAGACCTGACAATCGTGACTAAAATAAAATCCCCCCTCGCGCAATTACCAGTAATAAGCTTAAAAGCAAAGAAACAGAAATCAATTCATAATATTTTTATTAATTTGCTACTCTTTTTTTTCAACCTATACATAGATTGGTGATTGAGGTGTAAATGTACCAAAACACCGTCTTGTGTACTCCTGACTTCGGACACGCTGATGTGAATCCGAAAAAAAAAAACATGTCAAGTTTTCGTTAAAAGCAAACCTACTAAAACACTCTTTTAATTTTTACTTCTGCACAATTAATCATCATTCCGGACATTATTATACCGGAACTGTATTTTCATAACTTTAAAATCATTCATACTTACCGTAATTTGGATTATTAGGCAATACCAAGAGGTTTACAAAAACTACGAAAATATTGAAATCAATCATTTCACAATTTTCAACTTCGTTGTGTGTCTCACCAGAGCGGCAGAGAATTCAACCAAAGGGACTTGTTGCCTGTCCATCTATATACGGTCCATGATCTTACTAACCAGTGAAACGTTGTGATTTTTGACCAAAATAACCCATTTGACAGGCATGTTCAAATAACAAAACATACAGTATTAATGGTTATGATCAGTGGTCATTTAAAAATAATCATTGGTCATTGGTGAAAAAGCGTCGCTTTCGTTAGATTGTGCTGATATAAGAGCTTGCCATGCGAGCCCATACATAATGCTATGGACAGACGAGCGTATTTTTTCGCCCGATCGCAGCGATTGAGATTCGCCGGCGATTTATTACGGCCGATAACGAACGGGCACACGTAGCGATCGTCTCGAAAGCGTACGAGAAATTACGCCGATCACGTGACTTGTCGATCACGTGATTTGTAAAAAACGGCAGCCATTTTGAGATCATGTGATATCAACTATGTCGATGATTGGCTTATAAAAATGAATCGCCCGACAATATACGCTTGACACGGACACACGAGCGAATTTAATCGCCGGCGAAAAATAGTCGGCCGAAAATATCTAACATGCTAGATACGAGCGATTGATCGGGCGAATGGTTCGCCGATCAGAATCGTCGTCGCCCTGAAGGGGCACACGGGCGTATTTTTTGATCGATTTTAAAAATCGCCGCGATCGGGCGAAAAAATACGCTCGTCTGTCCCCCACTTTAGAAGAACATTGACATCAACCATGTGACTATTGGAAGCACAGCAATAACCCCAACCAACCGTGTCAGGAATCTTGGTGTGTTCTTTGACTCTTCCTTCGATATGAAAACCCATGTATCCATGGCAGTGTTTAAAATTCGGTAAGAAAAGTTGTAGGCCAACAGGACCCGCTGGTTGATGTCATTCATGAAAGTTGTGGGTCCGAACATTAACTTGTGGGCCCAATAAATATGATAAAACACATGTACACTACCCCACCCCAAATACATTGAATTTTTTATTCCCGTAGGTGTTAGTTCTACAGACATTTAGGAGGTTTAAAATTATTGATTGACTGTTCACATTACAATTTTAACTTTTGGAGGATTTATACTTCATGTATAGAAAGAAAAAAATCATTCCACTCCAGTCTTGATATTTATTTTTTCTGTAATAATAATAAATATTCACTTGTAATAATCTTAGTGATTATATGTAACTTGTAAGTCTACTATATAGTACTGACCAGGGCTTCCACTTCAAAATTTTCACAACCGGCCATTTTTATACAGCACGAAAACTTTGCAAAGTAAATTCATATTTCATGTTTTTTTATTCACGGTAGGGTATTGCGAATTCACGTGTCTGAACCATTTTGTCAGAATGAGGTACACAAAAAATTAAATATTGGACTTTAAAATGAAATATTATCAGTAAGGCATTTATTAATTAAATATTCCCTATTGGCTTGTTAAATAATCGACATCGCTGAATTAGTCGTAAAAAAATCACTCCAGTGGGCTGTAACTTACACGTAATTACCACGTGCTCTATAGAAAATATACTGACCTGGATAATTGTGAGTTGTAAATATAATACAATAACTTCGATATGAAGATAAATATATAATTATCCACGGCATATTTCTTACATTTATTGGTTTTAGATGATCTCGTACCGTCGTACGGCATTACGGGCCGCAGAATTGTGACGTAAATTCTAATAATGAAGAACTAAATATCTAACGCCACTTCAATGTTACCGACACTAGCGCCCCCTAGATTATCGTCGTGTATATACACGACATCTTTGCAGCACGTGGAATTTTCAATATTACAATGGCCGTTCATATTCTCCGAAAATTAACAGAAAATATTTTGTATATAAATGAAATGAAACTGGCAGCCAAAGGATTTATATCATGTGAATATGTATTCTTGGATTGATGACAATAGGCATACAATAGATGGACTGACCTAGTTTAGTAACATACGTGTTTGGTTCACTCCATTGATTGAAGGAATATAATATGCCCGATTATGCATGTGTATTCAATATCGGATAAAAACAAATAAGACAGTAAGTAAGACATACATCGGAACACACACTCATCTATTCCACACTTGATCAAAATGGTGAAATAATATTTTGGGAGCGTGCTGATATTTACAAGTGCGGCTTCACTTTTACGTCGATAATTTCGTTCGGTGGACAATTTTATTTTCATTTCCGGTAATGAAATACTGTTAAATATCTGGATAAAATATATTTCTAATATAAATCGGGGCAATATAAATATTTTCAAAGGAGAATTTGATACTGATAGAACCATGATTCGCCATGAAAAAAATATCCCTGACAAAAACAGTCGGCTCACAGGGCCGACCCTCCATCTTCAAAATAAAAAGATGTCGGCCCAACCAGATATTTATTGGCGCAGGGCCGACCGACCGACGTAAATTTTAAACACTGATCCATGGTGTGCAAAAAGGCGAACTTTCACTTGTATAACATTGGCAAAATTCGATCCTATATTGACCTTGATACCACTAAAATGTTAATAAATGCTTTTGTTATGTCATCCTTAGATTATTAGGGTTTCACACTGCGTAGCTTGTGTGAAACACTATTGTTTTTGTTAAAATTCTTATTCTTATTATTATTATTATTATTCAGATTCCAATTTGAATAGATCTCAGCAACTAATTGTCGCATCGTTACGATTTCTTCGGTTTTACTGGGAAAGTGGGTGTTACTTAGAGGATAAAGCTATTTTGAAGGTTCTGCGACAATGCAAAATGTCCGAAATCACCGAAGTTAGCATTTTTAAAAATATTGCAATAATTTTAACAACAATCATGGGATTTTAACTTTCGATACATTTTGGCATAAAAAAGTGCCCGGAGACAGGGCACATAGCAACGCTATTTTTGATTTTCGGCAAATCTTCGAAGATATTAGGCGCCAAATTTCGAAAATTTAAATTTTTACAAAAAACTTTTTTATTTATGAAATTTTTTTAGTCGTGTTTTACACAGAATTAAAGAGTCATATGACTTGAGCAAAAATGTGAATTTTTTTGTCTCAGTAATTTTTCTTGCCATTGGCTAATTCAGTTTTTCAGCCCTAGGTTAATTATTTATTGTTCGATTTGTATAAAACAAAGTTCATATGCTCAGTTGTCTCAAATCTCATTTTTTTTGTTACCAATAATGTTATCTGTCGGCAACGAAAGTGGCGTAAATTTACCAAAAACTACAAAAAACTACAATTTTGACAGTTAGGTACCATTTTTCTAAAGGAAATATTTTTTTTTTTAAAAACTTATATAACTAAAAGAGAGTGTCCTTTAAAGGCGCAAAAAATGTCGGAAGCAGTTTTTGTAATTTCTATTTCATTTTCTAGCAAATTGGATTAAGAGTATTAAGAGGTGAAAAAAGGCGTAAAATTGACCTATTTACAACCCATTCAGGCTTTTCAGATTTTAAAATATTTTTATTTAACTTTTATAAACCTGTAACTATAATCCATACGAAGAGAATGTATGTGAAAATTAGTTTGTAATATAAACAGTTGCCGAGAAAAGGGCAGTTTTGCACAAGTCACTGTTTTCGTAATTTTGCCTGTAAAATAGTCAATTATTAATGGATATTCGCAAAAGTGACATCATTTGATTCAAAAAGCAAGTATGGGTCATAACAAGTTGATTATAATTCAAAATTGACACCGAAAGTGACGCCATTTGGTCAAAATCTGCATTTTTAACTTTTAAAATCGATATTTTTTTCAACCAAGAATAATCTAATATGCAAAAATAATATTAACTTTTGGTTTAAATTCACATACTAACAAAACTCATACGGTCAAATAGATATCATAAAACTGTTTCTAACTTGTTCGGTTGCCAAGATATAGGCGATTTTCTAAAAGTCACTTTTGAAGTTTTTTGGCCCATAAAAGTGTCAATTATTATTCGATTTTCATAAAATTTTCACCCTTTAAAGCCTAATTTCATAGACGATGTTATAAAACCAATTTAACGTTTTCATTATCACCGGAAGTAACGTCATTTCGGCAAAAACTGTATTTTAAGCCTTCAAAACAGATATTTTATTCAAATGAGTCTGATTTGTAATGTTTATACAATTATGATATTTGATTCCAATCAACAAATAGATTAAACCCATACGGTCATATAAATACCAAAAAATGGTTTCTAACTTGTACGGTTGCCGAGAATAGACGATTTTCTACACGTCACTTTTCAAGGTTTTTGGTCTATAAAAGTGGCAATTATTATTTGATTTACATAAAATTTTCACCATGTGATGCCTTATGCCATTTCTGATTTCATAAAACTAATGGAACATTTACATTATCACCGGAAGTACTGTAATTTTGTCAGGATCAATTACTTACATGTAACAAATGTATAAAATGAAATGATATTGCTGGATTTGTTTGATTCTGTTTCCATTTTATTTGATGTGTGCAATGCTTATGTGGAAACCTGTATATTGGTTTCATTGGTACCGGAAGTGACATATATTCAAGGGTAACGTGTCACCGAAAGTGACACAAGTTCAAGTGTAACATGGCACCAGTGAAACCTGTCATTCCTGCATGCAGGTCTAGTTGTAATTCATTATTGTATTCTCTTCCTAAAACTCCTGTATGTCAGCTACAGAAAATCCAGAATAAAGCAGCTCGAATTGTGTCTCTCACCAAATCATCTGACCATATTACACCTGTTCTAAAACAGTTACATTGGCTACCGGTTAATCAACGCATTATGTTCAAAATTAACACAATCACTTTTAATTGTTTAAATGATCCTTTGGCACCATCCTATTTATCCGATTTGATTAAGCAATATGTACCTTCTCGTTCCTTACGTTCATCTCATAAAAACCAGCTTGTATGTCCAGTACAAAAGTCAAAATTTGGTGAGAGAGCTTTTGTGTACGCAGCACCAAAAGAATGGAACAAATTGCCCCCGGAAGTCCAAAATAGTCCAAACTTGGCTGTATTCAAACAACGTCTAAAAACCCTGTTTTTTACCCAAACTTTTGAACAATAATTTAAATGCTTCACTTTTTATCTGTATATTGTAACTTAACTATTCCTTTGTATTACTTTGTTTATTTGTATATACATGTATGTTTTGTTTTGTTTTTCTTATTTTATAACATATCTACATGTACATTGTAAAGTGCCACAGAGCAGTCAGACTGACTGAATGTTCAGCGCTATAGAAAACGATTATTATTATTATTACTTATTATTATACACTTTCCTGCTACTGACTACAGAATACAAATGAGAATAATAGTTGTCTGACTCCGCAAATATTGTACACCAGTTACATCCCTTCCATACGATGATCGTGAAAGTCCAATTTTGTTACAATAACATATTTGGCACGAGGAACGCTCAAATAACAAAATATTTGATAATCGATGGTCATAGTTAGTCCTTAAGATAATCGTCGGTCATCAGTAAAAGACAATTCTAGGTCAGACCCGCTGCTACATGTGTTTTAGGATGACACAGTTTTCAACTCACGTAAAATGACCACTTCAAGATATCTTTACAGAAAATTCCACGCAATCCATTTACTCTCAAATGACTGCAATATCATACTTGACCAATATCAAATTTTTACAGTTACAACATTTTGAGTAGGAGCGTTTTCAAATTTGGGCAGAAAAATGGTCAAAATATGGCAAATTTTGACCCAAAACAACAATTTCCAGCTATACTGGAAGTTGTCATCTAATTTTTTTTTCACTGCATCCCGTGACTTCTGTCGCCTAGGGCTCCCCATAGACGAAGTATGATTGAAAATTGCTGACCCCCACGGTTAGCGTTTTTTCAATTTTTGCATGGTCCTCTCGCGGACACATTCTTAAAGGGACAGTCCCGATTTGAACAGAGTCTCAAAAATAAAAGTCCGAGTACCTACGAAATCTAAACGCCAAAATGTAGGAGAATGGTGTATTGACCTTGTCTCAAAATTTAAGCTCAAAATATTGAGTCGTTTGGACGTGAACGTCAAAACTGCTTATCCGGACACATAACCCTTTTAAGATTTTGGGTCAATTTATTCGTTGGTGACCTGATAATCGATTTTAGTTCCTTGAGAGGTCTATATAGTGAATGGCCCATGTGCTGTACTTGATAGCGAAAGGCAAATATCACCTACACATTATTTTTATTTAAAAGAAAGCCTTGTTTTACGTAGACACTGCATAATACAACTTGGGACACCGGTACCAATTTCCAGAAGACGACTGACGTGTTTAAGTTATTTGAAAACATATCACAAATACTGAGTTAGTTGCTCGGCTCTTTGGTAGGGGATATTAACACCAAATTAAGCAGTTATATTCTTCAAAAAAATATCGGGATTAGCCCTTTAAAGAAATCAAATATTTTCGCTTAACCCTTAAGCTAGATTTAGACAGGTGGGATGTGAATACTTCTATTAGCCAAAGAAATTTAGGGAAGCTACATACATATAAATGGTCCCAATCTTCAGTCAACCTTTTATGCCTTCTCCTGTTTTTCCTTTCATTTCTTTTATCCAAACTATACAAATAAGCCATCATTTTGTCATAAATACTAAAAACAAATGATTCTATGTTTGAAATTTGTTTCTTTTCAGAAATAAATAAGAATATCCATTATGTTCCAGTCTGATATAGATCAGAAATATGATGTAAGTAAATCATTTTATAAAAGGACTTCTAAACTGAAACAGGCAAATAAAAAAAACAACATCTATGTTAATTCCATTTCTACTCCAAAACTGAAGCCGTACAACTTGACAGTCATACAATGTCCACAGAGTAAAAATAACCAGAGTGGCAACTTCTTCAATTGCATACAGAGGAAGTCATGCATTGCATCTTGGGGATAGTCTGTAATGTCAGTAAACAACATCACACCGTAAGATTAACCAAATCTCTTTAATTTCATAGTGTTATAGTATTTTCGGTAGCAAAACTACCCTGAATTGTCACGTTCAATAATATGTTAGTTGTGTGTGTGTGTGTGTTTTGGGAATTTATAAAACCTGATTCATATTTTTAAAACATGCATAAATGGGGCGCAGCGCGGTACAACCCGGATTGATGTGAAAGTAGATGGCAATTATAATTGTGACGGTTTTCGAATTGATCTAGGCTGTAAATTATTGTCAATTTTAAAAAGATTTTATTAACTTTAAAACTAATCCTCATAAATATTTGTTGTTTTGATTTCTAGATTTGAAATGTAATTTCCATACACCTTAAAATGGGCCATTTGAAAATGTTATGTGTCATTCCATGAGAAAACCATGCAAAATCATGCAGAATCGGGAAGGTGGGGGTCGGCAGATCGAGTTCATCTTAGGGGGATTTTATGGACTCCTCAAGACTACTTCACAGCCAGAAGAACCGATCTCAAAATTTAACCGTTATTGAGATACAGCCTCGGGCTGATTTATGGCCAATTTTGCCCTTTTTCAGGTCATTTTTGGTCAATTTTCAGCCACCTATTCTGGCAAGTCTAGGGTTTGGATGAAAATAGTGGTGGTTGGTGATATTAGTGGGGGTCTTCCTGTGCCCCCATGTATAGACCTTAAGGTCACATCTATTCTCTGGGAGTAATGGTCGGCAAAATTGTATCATCCGGGGTTTAATGGTCCTGCTTATAGTCCAACCTTCGACGATGGGTTGTACGTTCAATCTAGCTGGGGGTGTAAGATTGAACATACAATAATTCAACAACTCACTTGTTCTTGGTATAACTTATATTCTGTAACACTATTAAACAATAATAATATATACACACTATTGACCCACAGGCTAGGTGACTTAATAAGGAACAGCATCTAAGAAATAACTTATCAGAGACCTGCCCTTCAGTATATCCTACTGCCTGCCTGTGGTCAACTGCCTTTTTTTTGAATATACAAATTTCATAGCTTTCATACTTTAGCTTTGTTTGTTAGTAACCCTAACTTATAATCCTTAATACATGAATACCTACTGGATTAACTGTACAATAGATAATAGTTTATAAAACAATGTCTCTAATATAATTAAAGAGTTAAACTTGATTAGGCTTCTGGCTAATCTATAATGGCTGGGACCTAAAATTAACTATGCCCTAATTCTACCTGGTCATACTGCTCCAAAGTAATTTAGCGAGTCAAATTATTATTTTACCAGTTTTGCCCGTTTTTGACGTAATTTTGCAAAACGCTGTTTACCTATGCATATAAAACCAGCTATAAAAATAAAAGTTCTGAGCCGATTTTTAAAATTTAAACAGATTATTGATTCTCAGGTTTTTTTTCTAACTGTATGCAAAGTTTTAGGTCCCTAGTTCAAAAATTGGTACATATGCCAACTTAAAGCCCCAATGCCACTCTTGTTGTAACTGAATAATATGTCCCAATCTTTATTCTGGTCAACAAATTGTATTATTTTACAATATTCCAATTAATTGATGATGCAAATTTCATCTCAACACACCTAATTTAAAAAAATTGGAAAAATTCAGCTTAATGATTTGAAAAGCCTAACGTAAACCTTTTCAAACGTGACTTGGATTTTAAAATATTTTCGAACCCTCGGGGCATGTAAAATATGATGTAATGGATAATTTACACAACAGGTAGGACATTTAAACATCTAGTACTTAGAATAAGACTATTATTTATTTTCTGGAGCTGCCAAGCCAGCAAGAGTGTTATTGTCCCTTTAAGATTTAAATTTCATTACGATCCGCTTCATTTCATTTTGCTTCGTTTCGTGATTAGAAATAAGTAAGGGAACATGATACATAAAACGTTTTAGAGACCGTGACAGACAGACACGAGAATTTACAGATATTGAGATAATGAAATAGATTCTAATTAGATATTCAGATTTCACTTTCAGTGAAATTGAGTGATCAGTCAGGTAATCGGCTGATTGGGACCATGGGTGATTAGGACCATGCTGATTCAGACCAGATTCATGGCTGATTGGGACCAGATTCTTGGCTGACTGAGACCAGATTTTTGGTTGATTTGGACCATGATAAGGCTGATTCGGACCATTATTTGAATGACGAGAGTATTTAAAATATGTTTGTGTATAGTTGCATATAGTTGATAATGAGACAAAAATGACAATAAATAGTATAATTTTTTCAATACCAATGAGCTAAATCATGGAGAAGATGCTTCACATTCTTGGCTGATTGGGACCAGATTGTTCTTTGTATAATATTTTAATCAGTAAATATCATTCAAGGTATCTTGAACCAAGTTTCAAGGAGCAATGGTGTGAGCACATTTTCCATCATATTTATATATTCTGATAAATGTAATCTTACCAACTGGCCGAGACAGAGACCTTCCTAATCTAGAAAGGTGTTGAATGCAATACACCATGGTTGAGAAATGTGTTCAATTTTCTTAGCAATATACACAAATACACATGAAACAAAGTTAATTAAATTCAGGTAGCACATTTTCCATGATGCTACCTTCCTGTTTACTTGTGTTAGAATTGAGTATAAATCTATTATGTGTATTTTCTGAACAAGAGTAGGAATATAAACATTTTGACTGCTTTTATATACATCATATTCGAAATAACCGATTTCTGTTATGCTACTTATTGTATTGCTGGTATGAGTTTTCACGTTTGTATGACTTATTAAAATTAACATAAATTGGTATACATTTTAAATAGTATTTCTATAAATAACATATAATTACACACAAATAATGGATTCGGACTTCCGTTATGCCACTCTATTGCTAGTATTTGTTTGACTTATTGAAATTAACATAAATTGGTTTAAACAGTATTTCTACAATAAAAATGGCATGTTGAAATTGCATAAAACGTATAATAATTTACATTAGATTAATAAGATAAATCTGTGTTAATACAGTCACCGTGACATAACAAAATGCAATATGAATATATAAAACATAAATTGACGTACATAAAAGCACATATTATAGTCAGGCTAATAGTAATGCTATAGCCTAGATAAAATCCCTTTAAAAATTAAACTGCATTCAATATCAAAATCTTAGTTTCTAGTATTTTGGGGTTTTTTATTGTGTGGTCCGAATCAGCCTAGAGGTGGTCCGAATAAGCCTGGAATGTGGTCCCAATCAGCCATGGTCCGAATCAGCTTGGTTTCATCAGTTAGACTCGGATTCCTCCTCAGACTCACGACTCAGAGCTGTCTAAATTAATTTTTTATCCAAGTAAATAATACAAGAATTTACTCACAATTTCGCGGTCTTCTTGGTCCGTGATTGGGCGTACTCCCTTCTCTACCCCGTCTATCATTGTCGTGCAATATATTTTCCTTGGCGAGCCGTTTTTGTATGCTTTCTAATCTGTTATGAAAAGATGCAGAAGACATCTTTATTTCCGACATTTTCCGGAGAACAAATTCTCACGTGACTTTAACGGTTTCGTACAATGTTGGGACGTGGATCAGCATCTTTAAGGGCTTCGGCGTGCTCCGTATTTGAACATATCACCCAAAGTAAACCGAACACGTTAGACGTTTGCGAGCTCCCAAGATACAAGTAAATGATATACTGAGGGGAATCTCTCACCCGGATTCGAAATAAAAACCTAGTTCAGCTCTGAACGTAGGTCTCATTACATTCGCCATGTACGTTCAGGGACCGTGCTATTGACTCCTTAAGGCGCCAATTAGCGCAAAAGTTTGACTTCACTTCTGCTTAGGTGGCAATTCCAAGCACCCGGATTCGGGCGGCGTTGGGTTCAATAAACAAGGCCAACAAAGGGTGCGCCGCCCACGCTGCATCAAAAAGCACCCAAACCAGCTTAGATGGCAAAATGTTTTTTTTTTTTTTTTTTGTTTGGGTTTTTTTTTCCACGGAATCAAGGGATGATTAAACTACTAGACTATAAAATTGCAGAAGCTAGTGTGGTATGACATGTCATAAAAACGGTTTACCCCCACTTAGTTCAGCTCTGAACGTCGGTCTCATTACACTCACCCTGACCGTTCAGGGACTGGCCTATTCAATCAATGTCGAAAATAATTTGAACCCCAGTCAATTTTACTGGGCAACTTTTCACTGCGAAACATCGGAGTGTCAATCCGTTTTAACGTCTGTACAATGAAAAGGAACGTCTTAGTGACAAAATAACACCTTGCTTACCTCGCTAGACTCAGTATGAGCGAAACAACACGCTGTTTAAAACACGTCCCCTCCTATCAATCTATCCTTTCGCCACCATGACACAGCGTGTTGTGATGCTCATACTGACTCTAGCGAAATGAGCAAGGTCTTATTTTCTCACTGAGATGTTCCTTTACACTGTACACGCGTCCACACGGAGTGACACCCATCGTTTAGCAGTGACAAGTTGCCCAGTAAAATTGGGGGTCAAATTATTTTCGACATTGATTGAATGGGCCAGTCCCTGAACGTTCAGGGTGAGTGTAATGAGACCGACGTTCAGAGCTGAACTAACCCCCACTATGCCAATTCCTTTGTTAAGGGATTAATTAACAATGCAACAATGGGGATTAATTCGGATTAATTAAGGGTCTACATGGGGATTAAAACAGTTCACTGAAAGACAGTCCAATTCAATACTTTATTCCATTTCACATCCACTATTTTACATAATATTATACATTTTAGCATATAGGCCTAATGTACAAGTTATTATTTAAAGATGCCCTTTAATCATTTTCCATTTACTTACAAACATTTTCCTATAAAGTATACATTTTCAATCTTTACAAGATCCTTCAAGTTTGCCAGGAACTTGTCCACCGCAATCGTATCGTTGTTGGCTGGATGTTTGTGGCTATCTCCGTATGTGGTGATGAGGTTGTTGAGGTTGGTTGATGGAGAACTAGTCTCCATTCTCGTTCGAATTCTAAACTTATGTCCGGGTCATGTTCCCCCTTTGTCATAATAAAAACATGTTAAAACAGTAGGTCAAGCTGACAGATCTAGATGTTTGGCGCCATCAGTGCGGATTGAAAAAAATCCGTGGGGAAAAAGAATCCGCTTGCGAAAAGCGAAGTGCTCGCAGTAAAAACCACATAGCTGGACCGTTGATTATTTACATATTAAAAACTGTTCGTCCAATATGGTTAAAAGTTAAAAGTCCTGTAATACGGTTCACAGGGTCGTTCGTTCGTTTCTAGAGTTTAGCGTCCACTTCCACCGGGGATGATATCCATTAGAAAATAAAGGCATTCCATTTGGGTTTTCCTTGCGCTTGACTCTCCCCAAATAAACGTTACCCGAAAAGAGGAAGAAGATCCAGCAGCAACACAGAACAAAACAATTAAAACAAATTAGACCATTTCTAGAAGACAAAGTAGCCTACGTGGCATTTAATATTTAGATATAAATTAAAATGATTGGTATGCACTGTCATTGTAGTAATGGTTGTGTAGGTCCCTATTCTTTTATTTGTCATTATTTTCCCTTGTATAATATTATATTAAATCGTACAGCAGGCTGATCCGCCATACTGTCCCACAACAATACTTCCTTCATTTGTAACTAGATATGTTGTTCCCTATCTTAACGGTAATTTTTCTGATATTATTAAAGTATCTAGATGGCTTAGGGGCCAAATTGGTCTACACAACCAGTTATCTTTCTTTGACTAGTGCTCTTTTAGAGCAGCTAAATTAACATTAATTGGCAAACTCAGTTTTCCATTCAGATTTAATCTTAGTTGAACGCTGTATTTTAAGTCTTCGGTATCGCAGAGACTGAGTCCTTTGCGATCCAGATTGTCTGCAGACTCATTGCATACTATGCCAACATGGGATAGTGTCCATGTAAATTTTACGGTTTTATTTTACTTTCGGAGGGAACAAACACTCGCTCGAATATTCTGAACAATTTCTGATTTGGATGTTGTTTTATCATGTATTATTGAAATGAAATGGGGTTTAACGTCCTACTCTTCTGCACCTGACCTGGGCTAATGGAAGACGGGCATACGCCATACAGTGTGCTATGAGGGAAATTTTGCCCGGGCAGCGGCGCTACGGCCTACTCTTATATCGAATTCCAACTGCCAAGGGATCTTTTACGTGCACTCCAATGTGTACACGGGGCCTCGTTTTTTCGTCCCACCCGAACTACTAGGCAGCTGTCCTTGTCAGGCCCTCCTTCTGCATCACTGACAAGGGGAAACCACGCCATGTATTATTGACTTTATGCTGCTAAGGGCGTCTGACACAATGACTGCTCATTGAATGTTGGGTGACATAAACCACTCAAGAGCTGTGGATATTGCCTTTAATTCTGCGGTATGGATAACAACCCTATGAGAAATTTTGTCCCTCTACACGGAACACCTTACGTGACTCCGCATGTCAACCTCACCAATAAGAATCTAGCAGGTAGTTCTGATGAATTGGCTGCGGGGGGAGGAATTTCGAATAATGTAATTAATAATCTTACCCATACGGGTAGTCAATGTAGTCAAACTAATAATTCAATATGTTCAAGTATAAATTGTGAATTTTGTAGTCTGTCTTTCGGTGCTTGTGGCTATAGACAGTGTAAATTATGTACTGATTACAATGAAGCCCACACATTTAGTAGCTCCGTTACTGGTAGATGCTACCATGTTTCTACAGATCAAAACCTTAATTGTAATACACAAAATATAGTATATTTATTAACCTGCAATTACTGCAAACTACAGTATGTTGGGGAAACTAGTAAATCATGTAAAACTAGATTTAATAATCATAGATCTGCAGGAAATTCTGAAAATGCACACAAACTGTTATATCTACATTTCAAACAAAATCCCTGTAAAGAATTTGGATATAGTATACTTGAAAAACTTCCCGGTTCTGGACACCATACTAATGGTAAAATTGATCCTGCTAATACACAAATTAGAACGCACGCAGAAGAAACTTGGATTATCAAACTACAGACCATTTTCCCTTATGGTCTTAATGATAGATTTAAAAATATCGATTATAACAACCGGAATGAAAACACTTTGATCACCAGAAATTGTTACAAAAAACTTGACCATAAATTTCAAAATAAAAATCGTTCCATTAAAAAATCGAAATTTCAAAAAGATCCGGAAAGTATTTTGAACGAATTGTATTCTGCATGCCAATGCCATACTTCCGACAAATTATCTTGTGCAGCTTGTGTACTTAATCTAGCTCGACAAGTTGTACATACCTTGAAAAAATCAACAGCTAAGAAACTTGGTGTCCTCATACAGGATATTATCTATTCTAATCAACTTAATGAAAGCTTTCTTCCTCAATATTACGATGTTATTACGGATTTGATAAATAGTAAATTTTCACCTAAACATTCAGCACAGCAAAATAAAGTACATAAGAAAAAACCCGAGATTTTATGTAAAATACTTTTTACAGATAAACATATACAAGATATTGGACTGAATAGAATTTTCCGAGATAGATCTGTAATCAAATCTATACCAGATACTATTCCTAAAATTTCACCTACAGTCGTATACAAATTTTTACCTCCAATTCGTAATAAAATATTTAACTACCATGAAACTATAGCAAACCTAAACGTTCACGAATTTATCAACAGTTACGACGATACAACATGTCAATGTCATAACTCTCCTTTTAAAGATAAATTCCACGACCATGTACTGACTGGAAACTTCGATATTGTTGAAGACAATAATCTTAAAAAAACTATTTCGCTTTGGACCACAATTTCGAGAACAACCTAATAAAACTAACTTCAAAAAATTACATAATAATCTAAAATCAGAAATCAGAAAATGCATAGTAGCTTGGTCAGATAAATTTCGTGCACCAATAGAATCGTTTGGAGAATGGAGAAACACTGTTTTTGACCTATTATCAAAGAGAATCAAACATATTAAAAACAACCCAAGACATCCACCACCCGAAGTCCTAAAAAATGCATCTGCAGCCGAATGCCTTTCTGCTCTTCAAGAGAAATTTGTTCTAACACCCGTCGATAAGGCCAGCAATAACATTGCCTTTATCTGTAAAAAGTACTATATTAAAAATATCCTTACCGAAGTTGGACTTTGGCCTAACACCAATAATAACACTTATAAATGTATTACGGAATTATCTAAACTAGATATTTTACAAAATCAATATTCGTTTAACAGGAGTAATAATATAAAAGACAATGTAAAAGTAGATGCCCTTCCATATATTTATTCTATACCGAAATTTCATAAAAATCCAGTAAAATTCAGATACATAATTTCCTCCAGCATCTGCCAGACAAAACCTCTAGCAGTGACTATTACGAAAGGACTTAAATTATGCCAGGCCCAACATGCCATCTGGTGCAAAACACTTCGCAATTATACTGGAATTAATAGCTTTTTCATAATTGATAAAAATAAACCAATAGTAGACACTTTAGATAAAATCAATCAAAAAGACAATGCAAAATCTATAGAAACTTTCGACTTTTCTACTTTATATACTATGCTACAACATGCAGACCTTAAAAAGAATTTGGATTGGTTCGTGGATAAGGCCTTTAATGGTGCTTTTGGAAAAGGCAGAAATCTGATGGCCATCTACTCACAAGATGCAAGATGGATCATAAAACGGCGCAATGCCAATACTGTAGTTTTCGATAAAGAAAAATTTCAAAATATTATACATTTTCTCATTGACAATGCCATATTTGAGGTTGGGGATCAGATAATACAACAAACTATTGGTTTACCAATGGGAACTGACCCCGCCCCATTTATGGCAAATGCACATTTATATAAATACGAATTCGACTTTCAAGACCATAAAAGAAAAACAGATTACAAGGTAGCAAAAAGTCTAAATTATACCTTCCGTTACATTGATGACATAACACCAGTCAATGATAATGGTAATTTCAATAAATACAAAGATGAAATATATCCTCCTGAACTTATATTAAATAAAGAAAATTCGGGCACTATAAATGCATCTGTCCTTGACTTGGACATCAATATAATTAATAACAAATTTAATGTTGGTATATTCGATAAAACGGACAAATTTGGTTTTGAAGTAGTAAAATACCCGTCAGCTCATAGTAACATACCAGATACGACACTATAGGCCTACAATGTTTTCTATTCACAGGCATTACGATTTTTAAAAATATGCAACAATAAAGAACTATTTCTTTCCCGAATAAAAACTCTTAATTTTAAGTGCACGGCCAAAGGTGGTACACAATTACGCATTTTGAAAGAAATTTCAAAACTTCCATTTCTTCAACATAATAAGTTTTACATTTCTTATAACGATATTACTGACTACATATTGGATAATGATTCTATATAAATTGCTTCTAGATGTCTAGTCCTCTTTTGGATTATCGCCCTTATTTTTAGGCCTTTATTAATACACTAATAACTTACGATTTCTTCAGCATTCCTGTTTTGCATTTCTTTACGTGGGACATTATATAATAATTATACTATGGTTTGTACAATTACATGGTCTTTAAAGCTAATAGTTTTTTATATTTTAACGTAATTTTATCTAGATTATCGCCCTTTTATCGGGAAATTGCACCTTCTAAACCACGACGTCATAACAACTATTACGGCAGATTCACGTCACACCACTCAGTCAGCAGACGGCTGTCTCCCTAGATAGTCTATTCCTTTGCTTCTTTGTATTCAGTTGTGTTTTTGTTTCTGTGACGGTTGCAATGTTTGTCCTAAATGCATTTATATACTTCAATCCTTTTATTGATTTAGTTTTGAACTAGGCCTACTTCTGATACATTTAACTATGTGGTTACTTGTGTAACGGAATTTATACAACAATATGCTTGCATTCGTAATTCTTGCAACATATAATAGAACATGACTCATGCTGACACTATATAATTATTTCTTTGGGTTGCATTCCCAGTTGTTTTCAAATATGAGTGAAGTCTGTGTCACCACAGGCCCGGGACTGTACAGCGCAGTGGACGCTTACGGCTAGCCCCCGGATCCATTCACTCTCTTTGATTTGTTTATGTTTGTGGTCTTTGAGTATGATGTCTTGTCCATATATTTGTTTTGTGTAGAATTGTGTGTGGTGCAGCCCTCCTGCACTTACTATTAGAGTAGAGTTTTTAGCCCTTCGTACTGTAGAATGTTCTCGTTGTCGGGTTTTGCTCCTGTTTGCTCACTGCACATTTTTTCATTTTCATCATCATTATCATCTTTATTTATTTATTTATTTAAATATATCCGATTTCAATTAAATGGTTTTAACAAAAATAAATGTAAGCACCAGTGGGCAGCCCCCACCTGGTGTAGCCTGCCATAGGGCTAACAACCCTATGAGAAATTTTGTCCCTCTACACGGAACACCTTACGTGACTCCGCATGTCAACCTCACCAATAAGAATCTAGCAGGTAGTTCTGATGAATTGGCTGCGGGGGGAGGAATTTCGAATAATGTAATTAATAATCTTACCCATACGGGTAGTCAATGTAGTCAAACTAATAATTCAATATGTTCAAGTATAAATTGTGAATTTTGTAGTCTGTCTTTCGGTGCTTGTGGCTATAGACAGTGTAAATTATGTACTGATTACAATGAAGCCCACACATTTAGTAGCTCCGTTACTGGTAGATGCTACCATGTTTCTACAGATCAAAACCTTAATTGTAATACACAAAATATAGTATATTTATTAACCTGCAATTACTGCAAACTACAGTATGTTGGGGAAACTAGTAAATCATGTAAAACTAGATTTAATAATCATAGATCTGCAGGAAATTCTGAAAATGCACACAAACTATTATATCTACATTTCAAACAAAATCCCTGTAAAGAATTTGGATATAGTATACAAATAATTGAAAAACTTCCCGGTTCTGGACACCATACTAATGGTAAAATTGATCCTGCTAATACACAAATTAGAACGCACGCAGAAGAAACTTGGATTATCAAACTACAGACCATTTTCCCTTATGGTCTTAATGATAGATTTAAAAATATCGATTATAACAACCGGAATGAAAACACTTTGATCACCAGAAATTGTTACAAAAAACTTGACCATAAATTTCAAAATAAAAATCGTTCCATTAAAAAATCGAAATTTCAAAAAGATCCGGAAAGTATTTTGAACGAATTGTATTCTGCATGCCAATGCCATACTTCCGACAAATTATCTTGTGCAGCTTGTGTACTTAATCTAGCTCGACAAGTTGTACATACCTTGAAAAAATCAACAGCTAAGAAACTTGGTGTCCTCATACAGGATATTATCTATTCTAATCAACTTAATGAAAGCTTTCTTCCTCAATATTACGATGTTATTACGGATTTGATAAATAGTAAATTTTCACCTAAACATTCAGCACAGCAAAATAAAGTACATAAGAAAAAACCCGAGATTTTATGTAAAATACTTTTTACAGATAAACATATACAAGATATTGGACTGAATAGAATTTTCCGAGATAGATCTGTAATCAAATCTATACCAGATACTATTCCTAAAATTTCACCTACAGTCGTATACAAATTTTTACCTCCAATTCGTAATAAAATATTTAACTACCATGAAACTATAGCAAACCTAAACGTTCACGAATTTATCAACAGTTACGACAATACAACATGTCAATGTCATAACTCTCCTTTTAAAGATAAATTCCACGACCATGTACTGACTGGAAACTTCGATATTGTTGAAGACAATAATCTTAAAAAACTATGTCGCTTTGGACCACAATTTCGAGAACAACCTAATAAAACTAACTTCAAAAAATTACATAATAATCTAAAATCAGAAATCAGAAAATGCATAGTAGCTTGGTCAGATAAATTTCGTGCACCAATAGAATCGTTTGGAGAATGGAGAAACACTGTTTTTGACCTATTATCAAAGAGAATCAAACATATTAAAAACAACCCAAGACATCCACCACCCGAAGTCCTAAAAAATGCATCTGCAGCCGAATGCCTTTCTGCTCTTCAAGAGAAATTTGTTCTAACACCCGTCGATAAGGCCAGCAATAACATTGCCTTTATCTGTAAAAAGTACTATATTAAAAATATCCTTACCGAAGTTGGACTTTGGCCTAACACCAATAATAACACTTATAAATGTATTACGGAATTATCTAAACTAGATATTTTACAAAATCAATATTCGTTTAACAGGAGTAATAATATAAAAGACAATGTAAAAGTAGATGCCCTTCCATATATTTATTCTATACCGAAATTTCATAAAAATCCAGTAAAATTCAGATACATAATTTCCTCCAGCATCTGCCAGACAAAACCTCTAGCAGTGACTATTACGAAAGGACTTAAATTATGCCAGGCCCAACATGCCATCTGGTGCAAAACACTTCGCAATTATACTGGAATTAATAGCTTTTTCATAATTGATAAAAATAAACCAATAGTAGACACTTTAGATAAAATCAATCAAAAAGACAATGCAAAATCTATAGAAACTTTCGACTTTTCTACTTTATATACTATGCTACAACATGCAGACCTTAAAAAGAATTTGGATTGGTTCGTGGATAAGGCCTTTAATGGTGCTTTTGGAAAAGGCAGAAATCTGATGGCCATCTACTCACAAGATGCAAGATGGATCATAAAACGGCGCAATGCCAATACTGTAGTTTTCGATAAAGAAAAATTTCAAAATATTATACATTTTCTCATTCTCGACTTTCAAGACCATAAAAGAAAAACAGATTACAAGGTAGCAAAAAGTCTAAATTATACCTTCCGTTACATTGATGACATAACACCAATCAATGATAATGGTAATTTCAATAAATACAAAGATGAAATATATCCTCCTGAACTTATATTAAATAAAGAAAATTCGGGCACTATAAATGCATCTGTCCTTGACTTGGACATCAATATAATTAATAACAAATTTAATGTTGGTATATTCGATAAAACGGACAAATTTGGTTTTGAAGTAGTAAAATACCCGTCAGCTCATAGTAACATACCAGATACGACACTATACAATGTTTTCTATTCACAGGCATTACGATTTTTAAAAATATGCAACAATAAAGAACTATTTCTTTCCCGAATAAAAACTCTTAATTTTAAGTGCACGGCCAAAGGTGGTACACAATTACGCATTTTGAAAGAAATTTCAAAACTTCCATTTCTTCAACATAATAAGTTTTACATTTCTTATAACGATATTACTGACTACATATTGGATAATGATTCTATATAAATTGCTTCTAGATGTCTAGTCCTCTTTTGGATTATCGCCCTTATTTTTAGGCCTTTATTAATACACTAATAACTTACGATTTCTTCAGCATTCCTGTTTTGCATTTCTTACGTGGGACATTATATAATAATTATACTATGGTTTGTACAATTACATGGTCTTTAAAGCTAATAGTTTTTTATATTTTAACGTAATTTTATCTAGATTATCGCCCTTTTATCGGGAAATTGCACCTTCTAAACCACGACGTCATAACAACTATTACGGCAGATTCACGTCACACCACTCAGTCAGCAGACGGCTGTCTCCCTAGATAGTCTATTCCTTTGCTTCTTTGTATTCAGTTGTGTTTTTGTTTCTGTGACGGTTGCAATGTTTGTCCTAAATGCATTTATATACTTCAATCCTTTTATTGATTTAGTTTTGAACTAGGCCTACTTCTGATACATTTAACTATGTGGTTACTTGTGTAACGGAATTTATACAACAATATGCTTGCATTCGTAATTCTTGCAACATATAATAGAACATGACTCATGCTGACACTATATAATTATTTCTTTGGGTTGCATTCCCAGTTGTTTTCAAATATGAGTGAAGTCTGTGTCACCACAGGCCCGGGACTGTACAGCGCAGTGGACGCTTACGGCTAGCCCCCGGATCCATTCACTCTCTTTGATTTGTTTATGTTTGTGGTCTTTGAGTATGATGTCTTGTCCATATATTTGTTTTGTGTAGAATTGTGTGTGGTGCAGCCCTCCTGCACTTACTATTAGATAACATTTGAGCGTGTTGTGAATTTTCTTTCTTATTAACAACATTGCTTAGGCTTATGTCATAGTGTGAGTTTAGTAGCCTACAGTCCACGGGGCTTGATACGAAAATGCCATGTTAGTAATCTGATAGTGATCTAATCTAAGGTCTTTTAATAGATCATTTGCTCTGTGACCGAACGGTCGAGTGTCTGATTTAGCATTTCTTTTGAATTTTTTCCTTGATGTTTTTGTACACCTAAATGTTGGACAGCTGTCGCCAAGATATTGCCGCTTAGCCCAGTATCTCAACATCAATTCGAAGGACATTTCACCTACTTCTTGCAATAGACTTTCCCTTTCTGTGCCAAATGAAGTTTATCAAACATGCAGCCTATTTTTTTATCTGATTCATTAACCTATATTTATAATTTGTGTATTGATAAAAATATATTTCCTTCTTCTCTCAAACATGCTAAAATTTTACCATTCTACAAATCTGGTGCTAAAAATGATCCTAGTAATTATAGGCCAATATCTATTTTACCTACATTATCTAAACCATTAGAAAACATATTTCTCAATCCATTAATTCTTTCCTTGAGAAATATAATTTGCTTTATTCAAATCAATCAGGATTTAGATCCAATAGCTCTTGTCAAACGGCATTAACTAATATTTCTGATAACATTTATCATGCTTTTAATAATAATAATAATAATAATGGACATTTATAGAGCGCCAACATCCAGCTAGATTAGCTGCTCTGGTGTGCTGTTACAACAACAACAACAACAACAAAAACAAAAAAAAAAAAAAAAAAAAGGTTTAAAGATCGCACCGGGGAACCACAAAAGCTTTGTAAAACAAATGAGTTTTTAGTTTCTTTTTGAACAAGTTTATGTTGTCTACACTTTTCAGTCCAAGTGGAAGCTGATTCCATAGTGTTGGGGCAGTCGCTTTGAAGCTTCGGAGACCAAGAGTACTTTTTACTTTTAGTACAACTAATAGGTTCTGATTCTCTGAGCGAAGGCTTCTGGTCGGTTGGTATTGTTGTAGCAGTGTGGATATGTATTCAGAGAATTCAGCAGAGTAGATGGAGCAGTATGTGAAACATAAGATTTTGAATTTAATGCGATACTTTAAAGGGCAACCAGTGCAGTTCTTGGAGTAGAGGTGTAATACTAGTGAAAGGGAAACAATTCTTGCTGCTTTGTGCTGAATAAGTTTTAATGGTCGAAGAGATTTTGCCGGAAGATTGATCAGAAGTGAGTTACAGTAATCTAATTTTGAGGTGATCAGTGCATTTACTAACAGTTTCGTTGTTTCAAGGTTTAGGTATTTTCTGATTTTGCCGATTTGGTAGATATGAAAGTTACAGGATTTGGTTACGGCTAATATATGATCTTGCATTGAAAGAGTGCTGTCAAATGTGACTCCAAGGTTTTAACAGTTTTACTGGCGGGTATAGCACAATCTCCAATATTAATACCATCATCGCCGATTTGATTTAAAATATGTCTGGTACCAAGTTTTATAAGTTCAGTCTTATCGTCATTTAGTTTTAAGAGGTTTGATTTCATCCAGTAACGAATTTCAGCTACACAGTTTTCCAGTTTGGCCTTTTCAAATGTTTCGGTAGATGGTTTAAGTGCGATGTACAGCTGCGTGTCATCAGCATACAGATGGAAGTCAAGTCCATGATTTGAAATAATGTCGCTTAAGGGAGAAGTATATGTGGTGAACGGAGCCTTGTGGCACTCCATATTTTAGGATAGTGGCGTTTGATTGAATTCCGTTGACAGATATAGTTTGTGTTCGTGGGGTCAAGTAAGATCTGAACCAGCGCAGCGCTGTGTCTGAGACTCCGAAGCGGAGCTGGAGTCGCTCCAATAGGATTTCGTGATCAACCGTGTCAAATACCGCGCTCAAGTCAAGTAAGAGAAGATATACGCTGTTTTTATTGTCTATATGACACAAGACGTCATTGTATACTCGAAGTAAAGCTGTTTCTGTACTATGGTATGACTTGTAGGCAGATTGGAATTTGTTGTCGATGCTTTGAGATTTGATGTGTTCTTTCAATCTATATGAGACTATCTTCTCAATGAGATTTGATAAAAATGATAAGTTGGAAATGGGAGATCTCGCTTGTTTTGTCGTTTAAGCAATTTATTCACAATATTAAATGTTTCTTTAGTATTACCAGCACTGTTCTGTATAGATTCCCGAATGAAATTATATTTAGCAGTTTTTATAAGTTTATTTGTTTGATTCCTAAGATTCTGAAAAATTTGTCTATGGGCTTCTAGTCTTGACTTTCGCCATCTTTTTTCAGCTTTCTGACGTTGTTGTTTTGATTGGGAAATATCCTCAGTGAACCATCTAGAGTTTGGTCGAATAACTACTGACTTTATTTTTTGAGGGGCGTGTTTACTCAATAGATCTTCTAGTGCTTGGTTGTATAGATTCACTTGAGCATTAACACCTGTTTCATGTTCTATTTTGTTCAGTTTTTCAGATTGTCGGTATTGCACAGTTTCCTGTAAAGGTTCTGGCTTTTGAAGAGTAAGGTTAGCACTAATACAGTAATGATCAGAGATGCAATAATTAAAAACATCAATGGATTTGATTATATTATCGGATTCTCTGGTAATGAGAAAGTCAAGTGTATGTCCCTTTTCATGGGTAGAGACAGAAACATGCTGTGTTAGGTTAAAGGAGTCTAGTAGATTTTTGAAAAGCACTGTTTGTGGGTTTAAATTGTTTTCAAAGTGTATGTTAAAATCGCCAGAGATAACCAGTCTGCATGTTGATGGGCTCAGGTTATGTAGGAGGTCACTGAAATCATTTATAAACATTTCGAAAGAGAGTTTGTTGACAGTTGATGGTGGAGGAAGATAAATGGTAATAAAACGGACAGATTCACTATTCCCCTTTAAAAGAGTTGCAAGCATTTCAAAACTATTGTATTGTTCACATTTAACATTTTGTATGTCAAGTGATTTTTTGTGGATAAGAGAAATCCCTCCCCCTGTCCTATCAAGTCTAGTAAGATTTATGGACGAATATGTACAGGGGATTAATTCATTAAGAACGAAATCATCATTCGATTTAAGCCATGTTTCGGTCACAGCGAATATGTCAAGATCGTTATCGAGTATGAATTCATTTAATTCGAATTGTTTATTTCGCACAGATCGGACATTAGTCAAACAGAAAGTGAAACATTCATTTTCAACATTTATCTCAGCAGATTTGGGTTTTGGGTAAACTTGAATTAAGTTAGATTTAGATATACCTCTATTGTGGTTACAGGCATTTTTATTGAATATATTTTCAATCACATTTATCGACTTCGGTTTTCTGGATCCACCCTTTTTACCCCTTTTAGTTTTACTATGAGCACTAATACACAAATTATTCAATTTGTTGAAAAGGCTTTGATGTAGAAGCTGAGTTGAGTTGAAACCTAATAACTGATCTCGGTATATGACATTAACATAGTCACTTGTAGTCATATTCCTGAAGCAATGGCCCGAGAAATCTCTCTCTGGCCATTGCTGGAATAGTGTCTGTTTCTTGAACTTTTGCGGGAGTGTGTCTATTCTCCCCGTTCAATGAAAGCTATCACTTCAGTACAGCAACATGACAGTCCTTCGTTTAATCTGAGTCTTCCCTAAAACTTTGGACAGTGATTTAAGGTATTAAAAACGCTGAAAGTATGTTCGTTTCCAAACAGTATTGTTTACATTTCATTCGACTTGATAGCCTCGTTTGTCACACAATTAGTTTTACTGCAGTATTCTCCTATGCACGGGTTAATTAGGCATAATAAAAGCGTGAGCCATGACGTAACGTTATGTAAACATATTTGGTCCAATACTGGCACTCGTTTTAAATGTAAAGCTTTTGTATGGTAGGTAGTGATTGGTTGGTAGTCGGACTACTGACCAATCAAAATTTAACACAACAATATCCACTCATAAGAGCAGTGTGTAGTGAGATTACCTGTAATCAAACGAAACGCTGCGCGGAGTATGCCTGTAGTAAACTAGATGTCCCTTGTCTGAGGCAATGTTGATGAGCAGAATTCACCAGTATTAAATTAGATGACCCTTGTGTAACACAGCGTTGATGAACAGAATTCACCACTATAAACAATAGAAATTCAGAAAAACACAGCATATGCATAATAATAATAATCTGTATACAGGTATGGTATTTATTGATTTCCGCAAAGCCTTTGATTTAGTAAATCATAATCTTCTACTTTAAAAACTGAAATTATATAATTTATCTTACACTCTTATTAAATTGTTAACTTCCTATTTATATAATAGACAACAATGTACCAGAATTGGACAAACTTATTCTGCCCCTGCTATGATAACTCAAGGTGTTCCCCAAGGTTCAATCCTTGGTCCTTTGTTATTTAATTTATTTTTTAATGATCTACCTTTACATTTACATGTTAATAGTGATTTATTTGCTGTCTATTCCTCATCTTCTGATGTTACTTCATTAATTACCACACTGCAAAATGAAATTTCTATTATTCAAAATTGGTGTTCCACAAATGACATGGTAATTAATGAAATCAAAACTAAAACAATGATTATTACACCTTCTTCAAGGCGTAAATTACTTACAACAAAATTTCAAATTCACATAAATAATTCACCTTTAGAAAATGTCTCTACATTTAAACTTTTAGGCATCATTTTTGATGAAAATTTCACTTGGTCTCCTCATGTTGATCATTTATCTAAGCTTCTTCGACAGAAAAATTTTCAATTACGCAAATTAAAACAGTTGCTTCCTACTGAAGTACTTAAATTGCTCTATTTTGCTCATATTCAATCTCATATTAATTATTGCTCCACTATTTGGGACTCTTGTTCGATTACATCTATATCTAAACTTGAGAGAGTTCAAAAATTATCCTTTAAATTAATTTACAATAGACCTATCCCTGAGCATTCCTTTTCATCTAATTATCAATTTTTATCTTCATCTTTAAATATTCAAACTATTTATCAAAGACTTTTAATTAACAAATATATTTTTGTCTATAAAATTATCCATAAACTCTGTCCATCATATTTACATAATATTTTTCATTATAGCACCACTCCATATTCATCTCTCAATAATAGACTTTGTATCTGTAGACCTAATAATGAAATATTTAAATGTAGTTTACAATGTAGAGGCACAATCCTTTGGAATTCTCTCCCATTTTCACTTAGAAATATTAAAAATCTTCATTTATTTAAGAAAAATATCACTAAGCATGTTATTTCTTCCTCTTAACCTGTAGCCTATATTTAATATATCAACTACTTACTAGTTACTACATATTATCCATCATATTACTTTTAGTTTTGAAGCCTATCATATTATCATATATATTTGAATGTTTTGTTTGTGAGTATTTGTTAAGTGTCTTGTTCTATTACTGTCTTTTTCATTTCTTTGTTATAAAGGGCAAATTGTAAACAGGCTTTAAGCCTAATTTTTCACCTTTGAAAATAAAGATATTATTATTATTATTATTATTATAAGCCTTTGTGGCTATCTTTATTGCCTGATATTGTAAACTGTCTAGTTAAGCAAGAGCCGTTTTATTTGCATTCGCAAACGCAACACAGCCATATTATTATTATTATTATTTCATAATTTATATAGCGCAGATTCCACTATAAAGTGTTCGAATGCGCTTAACAATTGTTCTATATAGGAATAACAAACTACTTCAGTGTTCATTCATGTTTGTTTTTAATTACCAGAAGTAAGGGAGAGGCTCATTGCTACAATGCCATCAGGGAGCATTTATTGTAACAAACATTACAATTCTTCCCGCACAATTTAAAATGTCTTTTAAATGTTCATAATTAAATTTTTTCTATTAGTCTTTCTGGTTTCTTTCTAACTCGTTCAGTAATACGTGTTTGTATTGCTGCTTTAGGTGACAGTGTTGGAAGAGGTGCTGGATTTTCTGTAGGCAGTACAGGATTATTATTGTCATTGTACTGTTCATTTATAATTGGTTGTGATACAATTGGTACATGTGGCTTTGTAGTTAACTCATCTGGAACATGTTCTGGGTCAGATTGTTGAAACAAATTTGGATTTGTACTTTGAAGTGAAATGTCTATTAACTGATCTTTATGGCGTTTCCAAATAAGATTATCAACTTCTACAGTGTAAGTTACTGGTCCAAGTTTCTCAACAATTACACCTCGTTTCCATTTAAGCTCTTGATTTTTGTAATCTTTAACCAATACAACAGAACCGACTTCAAGACTTTTGTTTTTGTCTGTTTTAGGCGATGTTCGTTTCATCATTGAAGAAGTAAGACTTGGCTTTAATAAGTCTAACCTAGTTCTAAGTTGTCGACCAATAAACAGTTCTGCGGGAGTTAACTTTGTAACACAGTGTGGTGTGGTTCTGTAGGACAATAAAAATCTATAGAGTTTTTGTTGAATTGTTCCTCTGTCGTGTCGTTGTGTTTTCATTGCTGTTTTAAAAGTTCTAACAAAACGCTCAGCTTCACCATTTGAGCTGGGATGATACGGTGCTGACTTTATATGTTTAATACCATTCTGTTTAGTAAACTCAGCGGAAATAAATTGTGGTCCGTTGTCTGATACTATCTGTTCAGGAATACCATAAGATGCAAATAATTGCCGCAAGATATCAATAGTAGCTTTAGTTGTAGTAGATGACATCATGTATACTTCTGGCCACTTTGATCTAGCATCAACCACAATTAAAAAAAATTTGTTGAAATACGGTCCTGCAAAATCAATATGTATTCTTTCAAAATTTCGACTAGGCCAAATCCATGGATTAGATCGTACCATTGGTGTAGATTTAACATCTTGATACGGAATACAATCTCTAACTAGCTGTTCAATATCATCGTCTAAGCTTGGCCACCATACGTGCATTCTGGCGATAGACTTCATTTTAACTATTTCGACATGGACATCGTATAATGTTTCCAATAGTTGTGATCTCAGTTTTTCTGGAACGATGACCCTTATACCCCATAACAAACATCCTTCCTCGCTTGTTATTTCTTCTTTTTTTCTGTAATAAGGCAGTAATTCGTCAGGTATCTCTTTTTGATCTGGCCAACCATGTCCAGTAAAATAAAGAATTCGGGAAAACAATTTATCATGGGCGGTCTCTTGACTTAGTTGATTTGCTGTTACAGGTAAGGTGTTAATTTGAACACAATGTAAATTATAAGCTTCTCGACTCCATTGGTCGTTGTGATCTTCAAAATTTTCTGTCAATGGCAATCTTGATAATCCGTCAGCATTACCACTTTTCTTCGCAGTTCTGTACTTTATATCATACTGATACGCTGATAACTTAATAGCCCACCTCTCTGGATACGTGATGTAGCTAGAGCTGATATACCCTTTTTAGAATTTAATAACATTGAGAGTGGTTTATTATCTATTAATAATGTAAATCGTAAACCATACAAATATTGATGGAATCTCTGTATACCAAAAATTATAGATAAAGCCTCCCTTTCAATTTGAGAATAATTTCTTTCGGCTGCTGTAATTGAAGGTGACGCAAAAGCGACTGGGTTTTCTACACCATCAACTTCATGCGAAATTACTGCTCCAATTCCATATGGAGAAGCGTCTGTTGCTAAAATTATTCTTTTTATACGCCCACATTTTCATGTGGACGTATTATGTCGTCGCCCCTGTCCGTCCAGACGCCAGTCCGTCCACAATTTGTTTGTGGACTCTCTACAGGTCACAATTCTTATCTGATTTTGACGAAACTTGAAATATAGGTTTATCCCCAAAAGATCTCGGCTGCTTTCGATATTGGCATGTATTGGATCAAAACGTCATGGATTATGGCCCCTGATTGTACGAAAAATCACGTTTATAGCTTGTGGACCCTATAGAGGTCACAATTTTGAACCGATTTTGATGAAACTTGACATGCATGTTTATAACCCAAAAATCTTGGTTCCTTTCGATATTTGCGCCTATCGGAACGTTATTTCCTGAATTATGGCCCCTGATTGTCCGAAAAATCACCGTTTTTAGCTTGTGGTCCCTCTGGAGGTCACAATTATTATCCGATTTAAAAAACCGTTTGATTGTATCACCGTTACACCCTAAGGGAGGTTGAGTTCGAATTTCGGCAAAATCGGACCAAAATTGCCATACAAAATGGCCGCCGTTTGTACGCGAATACTGTTAAAAAATGGTATATGAAGGTTGTGGACCCTATGTAGAGGTCACAATTTTGATTCGATTTTGATGAAACTTGAAATTCATGGTTATAATCCAAAGATCTTGGTTCCTTTCGATATTTGCGCATATCGGATCGCAACTTCCTGAATTATGGCCCCTGATTATACGCAAAATCGCCTTTTTTTTAGCTTGTGGTCCCTCTGGAGATCACAATTATTATCCGATTTAAAAAAAAATACGTTTGATTATATTACCGTTACACCGTAAGGAAGGTTGAGTTCGAATTTCGGGAAAATCGGACCAAAATTGCCGCCGTTTGTACGTGAATACTGTTAAAAAGTGGTATATCATGGTTGTGGACCCTGTAGAGGTCACAATTTTAATTCGATTTTGATGAAACTTGAAATGCATGGTTATAACCCAAAGGTCACTTCCTGAATTATGGCCCCTGATTATACGCAAAATCGCCTTTTTTTAGCTTGTGGTCCCTCTGGAGGTCACAATTATTATCCGATTTAGAAAAAACGTTTGATTATATTACCGTTACACCGTAAGGAAGGTTGAGTTCCAATTTCGGGAAAATCGGACCAAAATTGCCATACAAAATGGCCGCCGTTTGTACGCGAATACTGTTAAAAAATGGTATATCATGGTTGTGGACCCTGTAGAGGTCACAATTTTAATTCGATTTTGATGAAACTTGAAATGCATGGTTATAACCCAAAGTTCTTGGTTCCTTTCGATATTTGCGCATATCGGATCTTAACTTCCCGAATTATGGCCCCTGATTGTACGCAAAATTGCCTTTTTTTTAGCTTGTGGTCCCTCTGGAGGTCGCAATTATTTTCCGATTTAAAAAAAACGTTTGATTATATCACCGTTACACCTTAAGGAAGGTTTGAGTTCGAATTTCGGGAAAATCGGACCAAAATTGACAGACAAAATGGGCGCCGTTTGTACGCGATTAGTGTGAAAATATGTTATATCAAGGTTTTGGACCCTATAGAGGTCACAATTTTGAACCGATTTTGATGAAACTTGACATGCATGTTTATAACCCATAGATTTTGGTTCCTTTCGTTATTTGCGCATATCGGATCGTAACTTCCTGAATTATGGCCCCTGATTGTCCGAAAAATCGCCTATGGTCCCTCTGGAGGTCACAATTATTATCCGATTTAAAAACGTTTGACTCTATCACCGTTACACCCTACGGAAGGTTGAGTTTGAATTTCGAGAAAATCGGTCCATAATTGCCAGACAAAATGGCCGCCGTTTGTACGCGAATAGTGTAAAAATATGGTATATCAAAGTTGTGGACCCTGTAAAGGTCACAGTTTTAATTCGATTTTGATGAAACCTGAAATGCATGTTTATAACCTAAAGATCTTTATTCTTTTCGATATTTGCGCATATCAAATTGTAACTTAATGAATTATGGCCTTTGATTGTAGGAAAAATCACTTTCGGTATTGCTTGTTCTCTATCTATCTCTCGAACAATTATTATCCGATTTAAAAAAGAAACTCTGATTATATTACTGTTTCACCGTAAGGAAGATTGAGTTTGAATTTCGTGAAAATCGTACCAAAATTGCCGGACGAAATGGTCGCTGTTTGTACGCGAATAGTGTAAAAATATGGTATATCATGTTTGTGGACTATCTACAGGTCACCATTCTTATCCGATTTTGACAAAAAGTCACATTTCTAGGTTGTGTACCGTCACACCATAATCATTGTCGGCTTCGAATTTCATGAATATCAGACTGGAACTGACCAACAAAATGGCTGCTCCCAATACAGTATGAAATACAGGACTTAATGATGTAGGAAAAATCACTTTCGGTATTGCTTGTTCTCTATTCATCTCTCGAAAATGTGGGCGTATCCTGCCTGGCAGTGCCAGCCTATCTTTTCAGGATCAAAGTGAACTAATAAATTGTCTGACACAATATTGTTTTTTAAAGCTTCAAATGCTTTGGCACAATCTTCATTCCACACAAACTGTACATTTTTAGTTAAAAGTTTATTAAGTGGAGCTGCAATCGTACTCATATTAGGTAAATATTTCCGATAATAGTTTATTAAACCTAAACACGACTGTAATTCCGCAACGTTTTTCGGTTCAGTAGCATTCATAATTGCCTTTACTTTATCTGTAGATGGTATTATACCATTAGCGTCAATTTTAAAACATCAATATTTAATGGAATGTTTCAATCCATATTCATCTAAGCGTTTTAAAACTTGTCGTAGATTTTCTATATGTTCTTGATCATTTCGTCCTGTAATAGTAATATCATCCATATAACAAATTGTACCGGGTAGACCTTGCAGTATCTTATCCATTACCTCTTGGAATATTACTGGCGAAGATGACACTCCAAATGGTAGACATGTATATTCGTATAGCCCTTTATGTGTACTTATAGTTACCAATTTTCTAGCCTCATCATTTGTTGATATGCCTGTGAGAGATCCAATTTTGTGAACTTTTCTCTACCATTTAACTGTGTAAACAAGTCTTCAGGTTGTGACGTTACATACTCAGGTATTCTAACTTCAGGATTTATGGTAACTTTGAAATCACCGCAAATTCTGACAGTATTATTGGGTTTCAAAACTGGGACTATGGATGCTTCGTAATCTGAATACTTAACTCTTTGTAATACACCAATCTCCTCAAGTCGATCTAATTCGTCACTAAGCATCTCTTTTATAGCATAAGCTACTGGTCTAGGTTTAAAATAGGTTGGTCGTGAGTCTTTCATTTCAATATGAGCTTTTAAACCTTTAACAGTACCTAATTTACTTTTAAATAAAGAACTAAATTCGTCTAAAATTGGTGTTATCAAATCTTCAGTATTTACATGTTTGATGGACTTCCAATTTATCATAATATCAACCATCCAATTTCTTCCAAACAATACAGGTCCATTTCCAGGAACAACGTATAAAATTAGACTGTTCTGTTGATTTTCGTACTGGACATTTACATAAATTTCACCAAGAACTTTCAATCTTTCATTTGTATAAGTTTTTAACACAACCGTAGAAGGCTTTAACGATAAATCTTTAAAATGTTTTAGATACACAGTTTCAGGAAGTAATGAAACTGATGCTCCTGTATCTAACTCCATAATAATACCCTTTCCATCTATCTTTACAGATATATTTATTTCTTCTACTGTGTCATTTCTTACAGACTTTATACTAAATAATGGAAAATCTTCTCTTTCTTCTATTTCTAAGTCAGATTCTTCCATATACCTTTATTTTGGAATTCTTCTTTTTTACTGGTATCGATTCTTCCTACTTCTTTTTTTAGAATATGTACACATTCTACTTAAATGACCCAACCTTCTACAATTATGACATCGCTGATTTCGGTAATGACATACATTAGCGCTGTGCTTTGGTTTACCACATCTCCAACATTCAACTTGACTGTTTTCCATCTCTTGTGGTTTCTTTTCGACCTCATGTAAATTTCTCTGTCTAAAAACCTTGTGAATTTCTGGTGTACTTTTGGAGCTGGATGATCCAGAAAATAATTCGTCAGCTTGTTTTTCAGCAGTTTCCATACCAATAGAAATTTCTAAGGCTCTCTTTAAAGTTAAATCTACTTCTGTCAACAATTTTCTCTGTACGACCTTTGACCTCAAACCACAAACAAAAATAGGTTGCCAGGCAACGAAACATACGCCCACACAGCAGCTAAATCGTCCAGGCAGTCAACAAGAGTTAAGTAATTATCAGAAAATCATTAGAATTTTTTTGGTTTTTATAAAGTTCTGCTCCATGCTACCGTTAAGTATAAGAAACATTTAATATTATGGATTTAGCTGTTCAATTATCGATTTTCAAGAAATTCACACTCAACCATCATTAATGTGTAACGGGAATATAGTCAAACGGTTTTATAATTCAGAATAAATTGATTTTTCGTACAAACAGGGGCCATAATTCAGGAAATTATGGTCCAATGTGCCCGGATATCGCAAAAATCCGCGATCTTTGGGTTATAAACTTACATTTCAAATTTCATCAAAATCGGATTAAAATTGTGACCTCTACAGGGTCTACAACCTTGATATATCATATTTTTACAATATTCGCGTATTAGCGGCAGCCATTTTGTCCGGAAGTATTGGTCCGATTTTTACGAAATTCGACCTCAACCTTCATTACAGTGAAACGGTGATAAAATCAAACGTTTCTAAAATCGGATAATAGTTGTGACCTCCAGAGGGACCACAAGCTAAAAAGGCGATTTTTAGTACAATCAGGGGCCATAATTCAGAAAGTCACAATTCGATATGCGCAAATATCGAAAGGAACCAAGACCTTTGGATTTTAAACATGCAGTTAAAGTTTCATCAAAATCAGATTAAAATTGTGACCTCTACAGGGTCTACAACCTCGATATACCATATTCTTATAGTATTCGCGTACAAGTCAGGGGCCATAATTCAGGAAGTTACGATCAGATATGTGCAAATATGCAATGGAACCAAGATCTTTCGGTTTTAAACATGTATTTCAGGTTTCATCAAAATCGGTTCAAAATTGTGACCTCTATAGGGTCCACAAGATAAAAACGTGATTTTTCGTACAATCAATTTTGGTCCGATTTTCACGAAATTCGAACTCAACCTCCATAACCATGTAACGGTGATATAATCAAACGGTTTTTTTTTTAAATCGGATAACAATTTTGACCTACAGGGGGACCACAAGCTAAAAAGGGCGATTTTTCGGACAATCAGGAAGTTACGATCCGATGGGCGCAAAAATCGAAAGGAACCAAGATCTTTGGGTTATAAACATGCATTTCAAGTTACATCCAAATAGGTTCAAAATTGTGACCTCTACACTGTTCACAAGCTAAAAACGTGATTTTTCGGACAAATGAAGTGATAGTCTGATACATGCAACCTGAGATCTTGGGGTGATAAACCTATATTTTAAATTTCATTGAAATCGGATAAAAATTGTGACCTGTAGCCTGTTCACAAACAATTGTGGACGGACGTCCAGACGGACGGACGGACGGACGGACGGACGAACAGGGGCGACGACAATACACGTCCACATGAACACGTGGGCGTATAAAAATATCTCTTAGAGCTTGTGTCAGGAAATTTCCAAATTCACAAAATTCTGACAGTTTTCGTAGTTCAGCAATAAAATCGTTGATATTTTCACCCTCTTTTTGTTTTCTATTGTAGAACTTAAATCTCTCTGCTGTGACTAATGGTGTTGGATTGAGATGTCTCCTAACTAGGTCAAATAATTGTACTAAAGTTTTCTCACTGGGCATTTCTGGGGCAGATACTTTGCGAATTAAGCTGTATGTTTGTGTTCCACATACACTTAAAAATATAGATTTCTTCTTCCTGTTATCTGTTATGTCGTTAGCAGCAAAGTAATGTTCCAATTTTTCAGTGTACTCACACTAGTTATTTTCATAACTGTGTTTTAATGAGAGAGCTACCTCTGCTCTCCACAGTTACCGGTTGCCCCTATTAGGAAGTAGTATGAAAATAACGCTTTTTCACATCTCGGTTCTAAGGCTATTTTAGAATCCCAACCGTCTATTTTTCACGGAGATTCCTCTTTTATCACCAAAAGGAATCATTTCCTGTCACATCTAACACAAATTTATAATAATCCAACACTATTTGCATCTAGAATTGTCCTCTAAAAAACGTACACAACTTTCATTCAAAACTGGGCGCCATTTTTAACTGACGTCTGCGCAGATCGGTTCATAGTCGCACTCAGCCAGTATTCCAAATTTAGGAATAGAATTTTTACCGTATGGATATTTGTTTCATATAAGAAACGGAGAGAGAAGAAATGCTAGACAAAAAACGAATGGTGGTTAGGGTTAGATTTAGGGGTTAGGGTCATGGGTTAGGGTTAGGCCTGGTATCATTGCCAAAGCGAAAACTGCTGAAAGTCCTGAAATCAGAGAACTGCGCATGTCGAACGGGAGGTGACGTGTAAACGGAAGTGTCCTCAGTGCCGGCAAAATAGCGTCTGCCTTGTTTTTAATTACCAGAAGTAAGGGAGAGGCTCATTGCTACAATGCCAACGGGGAGCATTTATTGTTACAAACATTACAACATTAATGGTATAAAACCATACAAAATTAAATAAAAACTATAGTGGATAAAATTATTCAAAATAAATTGTTTATAACAAATATGGAACCTCTATAAAATTATAAAACATAGATAAATTATGTAAAAGCTTGTACAAATAAGTGAGTTTTAAGAAGTGATTTAAAAGTTGGTAAGGTGTGACACCTGCGTATATTAATCGGAAGTCCATTCCAGAGCAATGGGGCTTGGTACAAGAATGATCTTTCTCCATATGTCGATAGTCTCGCAGTTCGACGTTTGAGGAGATAGTCATTTGATGAACGTAGCCTTCGTGATGGTGAATACCATTCTACTAACTAGTTCACACAAATACGCAGCTGCCATTCCATTTAAACATTTAAAAGTCAGAAGTAAAATCTGAAAACGGATTCTATAAATAATTGGCAGCCAGTGTAAGGTGTACAAAATGGGTGTAACATTTTCGTTCAGTTTTGTTCTGGTAACCAGTCTAGCAGCTGAATTTTGGACTTTCTGTTGCTTATGCAATAGATGACAAGGAAGACCAACTAAAAGAGAGTTAAGATTGTCAAGACGAGATGTAACCAGAGCATGCACGAAAGACTTGGTTGCTTCGTCTGAAATATATTTAGGTATTAGGCCAATATTACGAAGTTGATAATAACATGATTTACACACACTATTTATTTGATTTTCCATGGTCATTCGACTGTCGAAGATAGCGCCTATATTACGGGCATTGTTTGACGGGGTTACATTAAAATCTCTCATTAAAACATTTTTATTACATTCAGAATCAATTTTAGAAAGCAAATTATCAGAACCAAGAATGATATATTCAGTTTTATTGTCGTTTAACTTAAGGGTGTTTGACATCCATGTTCTAATGTCCTCAATGCAACATTCTATCTGGGATTTAGATGGGTTAAAGTTGGAAGAAGGCCTAAAGGATAAATACAACTGAGTATCATCTTCATAGATAGGGAATGCGATGCCGTACTTTTTGACAATTCTGCCCAATGGGGTCGTGTAGATGCTAAAGAGGACAGGCCCCAACACAGATCCCTGTGGCACTCCGCATTTTAGCTGTTTCTTATCAGAAATGAAGTCCCCAATACAGACTTGCTGTGTGCGGTTTTCAAGATGAGACTCGAGGAGTTTATGAGCATGACCAACGATTCCGAAATCACTCAATAACCGTTCTAAGAGAATTGTGTGATCAACTGTGTCAAAGGCTGATGACAGATCTAGGAGTATCAAAGCAACACATTTCTGACAGTCCATGGAACATAAAATGTCATTTTGCACACGCTTTGAAATATTTCAAGAAGACTGTGTTCACCATTGTATTCAACTAACTGTGAAGCAATGCACTGTTCGAGAATCTTAGAAATAAAACTAAGGTTAGAGACCGGCCTGTAGTTCTTATAATGATCATCAACGGCACAACATTTGCTGGTTTAAATACTCCAGGAAAGACTGATTCATTGATAGATGAATTGATAATATGGGTGGTACTGGGAAGCAGTTCATCCAGGCAGTCTTTGAGAAGCCATGTCGGTAAGGGGTCCAACGAACAAGACTTTGAGGCTGATAGATGACTGTATTATTTTTCCAATTTTGTTTTCGGACAGCGTATTAAAGTGATCAAATGTTTGGCTGGTATCAGATTGGAGATTGCAATAGCCTGTTGCTGGTTGAGAAGACGTGTTATTTTCCAGTTCAATTCTAATATCACTTATTTTATTGGTAAAGAAATCAGAAAGACGCTCTGCAAAGTCGGCACTATCACAGTCAGTAGGTAAAGTAGTTTGACCGAAATTCAGATCAAGGAACAAATTAACTACCTTAAAGAGTTTTTTTCTGTTTATTTTCACTGGTCTCAATCTTTTCTGAGAAGTAAGACTTTTTCGCGGTTTCAATAAGTCGAGTGAAACTGTTTTTACATGATTTATAGATCTCTTTATGGACTACCAGGTTGTTTTTTCTCCAAGAACGTTCAGCCTTGTTGCGGAGCTGCTTAGCTGATCTAATTTCATCATTGAACCATCTAGTACCAGGTCTCACTGTGATATATTATGGATTTTAACGGTACACTAGAGTCAACAATATCCTGCAGGATTTTGTTGTATTGGACGGTCTGTAGATTCACAGATTTTATTTCCAAGATGTCTGACAAATTTGAATTGCTGATTGCGTCTTTTAGATCATCGAGGCAAAGTGACTTATACTTTCGAAAGGTTATGTACTTTTTTTTTAATGGTAAGGGCTTTTTGATATTAAGAGAGTAAATATGGGGTAGTGATCCGATAAGAGTTTGTCCTCAACGTTAACATTATTAGCTGCAAGTTCATATTTTCTGGTGATTAGTATGCCCTTGGGTATGAATAAGCATCTAAAAGTTCACTAAATTTTCGCGCATTGAGTTCTGTTACACTGCCAAAATGACCGTTAAAGTCGCCAACAATTAACAGTTTGAGATTTTATGAAGACAGTTTATCTAGCAGTGCTGAGAACTCTTCGATAAACAGAGGAAAACGACTTTGATTTGGTGGGCGGTAAATAATAATTTTCCTGATTTTAATCGATTTTAGAGAGATTGTACTATCTAGATATTCAAATGATTTGAATGTATCTTGTTTATTTAAACAAGATATAGATGACTTGTATATCAAGGCAACACCGAGAAGTTCTATCAATGTGTTTTATAATGTGAACAACTTTGTTCTAAAATTACTACATAAATCCCTGGCAATTCCACTCAGCCGCCTGTTTACAATACTAACTGATTGTTGTATCTTTCCAAATTGTTGGAAATCTGCCAATGTTGTTCCCATCTTTAAGAAAGGATGTCCCCACGACTGCAAAAACTACAGACCAATTTCTCTCCTTAGTTCTCTTGGCAAAGTCTTCGAACGGATTATTTATAATCATATTTTCAATTTCATCATTAGGCTTAAAATCATTACTCCCCATCAATCCGGATTTCTCCCTAACAACTCCGCTATTTACCATCTTCTTGAAATGTACAACTATATTTGTAAGACTCTCGATAAGGGACATGAAGTAAAATCTGTCTTTTTCGATATTAGTAAAGCCTTCGATAGAGTTTGGCATCGCGGGTTATTACATAAACTATATACAGCTATGGTATCCGTCATGACACCCACAAATTAATTACTAATTATCTCCAGGATCGCGAGCAATGTGTCGTCTTAAATGGTCAACAGTCTCTTACAAGAAATATCTCTGCGGGTGTGCCGCAAGGATCGATAATTGGTCCGCTTTTATTTCTCCTTTATATTAATGACCTAACAAATAACATTTCGTCCAATATACGCCTATTCGCTGACGATACATCATTATTTATAATAATAGATAACCAAGTCTCTGCTCAAAATAAATTAAATGCTGATCTTGAAACGATTTACAAGTGGGCATTAAAATGGAAAGTTACATTCAATCCGTCCAAAAATACTAGCCTTACCTTCTCCAGAAAACTATCACCTACTTCCCTTAAACTAAGTTTCGACAATGTTATTCTAACTGACGAAAACACTCATAAACATCTCGGCGTTTATTTCAATAATTGTTGTACTTGGGATACCCACATAAACCACATGGTAACTAAAATTAGCAAAACCATTAACTGCTTTCGTTCACTAAAATATTGACTAAAACGTAAAACTCTTTAAATCTTTTATCCTACCACTTTTCGACTACGCTGATTGTGTCTGGAACAACTGTACTAAAGAAAAAAGTGACCAACTAGAATCGCTACATTTAGACGCTATTCGAACTATTACAGGCCTTCCTCGTGGTACTTCTCATAATTTACTTTATAATGAATCCGGTTTCTCCTCTCTTTTAAAGATAGGTTGCCAGGCAACAAAACATACGCCCACAGCAGCTAAATCGTCCGGGCAGTCAACAAGGGTTGTCGCATATTTTTACTTTTTTGGGGAATGAAACATTTGTTATACACTAAAATCTGATTAAGAGTAACAACTCATTTTGTAATTATCTGAAAATCATTAGAATTTGTTTGCTTTTTATAAAGTTTTGCCCCACGCTAACAATTAGTATAGGAAACATTTAACATCATGGATTTAGCTGTCCAGTTATCAAAATTCATTGAAAATCAAAATACTTGTTCGTTTCAACACCTTAAACTCTGTGTATCAATCTGAAGTCAATCGGATGATATGTTTGGCATCTATAGCGTCACAAGGTTTTTTGAAGTGATCAAGGGAGATAACTCTGGAAGTAATTATTTGAAATCGCTGAAAATCAGTAGGCTTCTTCGTCTCATGACCTTAAACAGTGTGTGTAAATTTAAAGTCAATCGGATATTAACTTTGGCCTCTAGAGCGTCCACAGGATTTTTTGATGTGATCAAGGGCCATAACTCTGGCAATAATTATCAGAGATCGCTGAAAATCAATAGGCGTCTTCGTCTCATGACCTTAAACACTGTGTATAAATTTAAAGTCAATCAGATATTAACTTTGGCCTCTAGAGCATCCACAAGAATTTTTGAAGTGATCAAGGGACACAACTCTGGCACTAATTATCAGAAATCGCTGAAAATCAATAGGCTTTTTCGTCTCATGACCTTAAACACTGTGTATAAATTTGAAGTCAATCGGACATCATCTTTGTCCTCTAGAGCATCCAAAAGATTTTTTGAAGTGATCAAGGGCCATAACTCTGGCACTAATTATCGGAAATCCGTGAAAATCAATAGGCTTCTTCGTCTTATGACCTTAAACACTGTGTATAAATTTAAAGTCAATCGGATATTAACTTTAGCCTCTCGAGCATTCACAAGATTTTTCAAAGTGATCAAGAGTCATAACTCTGGCAGTAATTATCGGATATTGCTGAAAATCAATAGGCTTCTTCGTATTATGATCTTGAACACTGTGTATAAATTTAAAGTCAATCCAATATTAACTTTAGCCTCTAGAGCGTTCACAAGAATTTCCAAAGTGATCAAGGGTCATAACTCTGGCAGTAATTATCAGATATTGCTGAAAATCAATAGGCTTCTTCGTCTCATGACCTTAAACACTGTGTATAAATTTAAGGTCAATCGGATATTAACTTTAGCCTCTAGAGCGTTCACAAGATTTTTCAAAGTGATCAAGGGTCATAACTCTGGCAGTAATTATCGGATATTGCTGAAAATCAATAGGCTTCTTCGTCTCATGACCTTAAACACTGTGTATAAATTTAAGGTCAATCGGATATTAACTTTAGCCTCTAGAGCGTTCACAAGATTTTTCAAAGTGATCAAGGGTCATAACTCTGGCAGTAATTATCGGATATTGCTGAAAATCAATAGGCTTCTTCGTCTCATGACCTTAAACACTGTGTATAAATTTAAAGTCAATCGGATATTAACCCTGGCCTCTAGTGCGTTCACAAGAAATTGTGGACGATGGACGGACGGACGGACGGACGGACCGACAGACGGACGGATGGGGGCGACGGCAATATACGTCCACATTTCTATGTGGGCGTATAAAAAGACGTTACGAACATAAAATGGTTTTATTTTTCAAAATTATCAATCTTCAAACACCCTCGTATCTATTGGATTTAGTCCCCCCATCTATAGCGTCCAGTAAACCATATCAACTCAGAAACTCCAATAATCTAATGAGTATTAACTGTAAATCTAATCTTTATCAAAACTCGTTTTTCCCATCATCAGTACAAGAATGAAATCGTCTTGATGAAAACGTCAAACCTTCAAATTCAATCTCTTCATTCAAATTTCAAATTAGAAAAACATACGGCAAACCTAAATACAATGATCTCTTCAATTTTGGCGACAGGTCGTTACAAATTATTCTTTCTAAATTACGCAACTCTAAATCTGACCTAAATCATCATAAATACCTCATGCATGTATCTGACGATCCATCCTGTTTATGCGGAAACAGATGTGAATCTAGTGAACATTATTTCTTTCAGTGTCGCCTTTTTATAGACCAACGCAGACTCACTATCGATACATTGGACGACCATTACAAGAATATTAATTCACTTTTGTTTGGGATTGACAATCTTCCTAAAATTAAACATACATTATGGGAGAGCAAAAACTGACTTTTGTCGGTCTTCCTTTGGGCCTCAGAAGTCATAGAAATTATAAATTAGATCTTTATTTAAATAACAAGCCCAAAATTAACTCTGTAGACCTACGGATGGCTTGGATTGGGCTCGGATTAAAACAGGATTTCGTCGACTGATTTAATCACTATGGCGTCGTGGGAGGGGCTTCTCCGTGACGTTGACGTCATCATACTTCCGGACTGTTTTCTATTCGTCTGCTTAGGGAGTCGCTTAGGCCTACCTGAAGTACAAAAGAGTACACGCAGGCAACGCAAGAAGTCGGCTATTTATTATAATTTATTTACAATACTGCCTCGTTGATTTGGCCCATTCCTTTCAAACTTTAATATCCTATCGCAGACTTTCTCTTCTTATCTATATATTAAAAGTCTTAATTCTAATTTATAGTAAAAAATAAATGTATACGAATTGAATTGCAGTCCTGTCTCAAACCGAATACGCTATCGGTACTAGTCAGTGTAAACATTACTTGATAATCGAGACTATATAGGTGGAGTTAACGCCTGTCAATCAACAATCGGCCATAATGGGAAAACGGTGTCGATGAAATTTAACTACTATTTCTAGTAAAAAATTATAGTGGTAACAACTTTGTTCAGGATAAAGTAATTTGACTGAAATTTTCAATATATTCTTGTTTGAGCATCTATTTTTGAACTGTTATAGCAAGAATGGCTAACTCCTTGTAAAAATCTCCCATAATGTATCTTTAAAAATGTGTCTGTACTTTCAGTAGTTCACCAATATATAGCTCTAACTAAACGCTTCAAATCTCGGAAATGAATGTGCTTCCACTCCGTGCGAATCACCATTACAACTTGTATATTGTGTATGCGAAAAATAGTTATTACTAGCTTGATCACCTCCTAATCCCCTTTGCACAATCCATAGGTAACCCAGGGTCACGTGAGAAATGTGTAACCAATAACATTGAAACTGCTACAATAAAAGTATTCTTTACAAGCTTTTGGTGCGTGTTAAGCTTTTTGGGTTTTCTGGCGTTGTATCCCAAACTACTTTCTAATTCAAATCTCTATTCAACCCCCCCCCTCCCCCTATATTAATGTCCCTATCCTTCGCTTCAATTTTTCTTTCTCTTATTTTATTCGATTTTCCTCATTTTTTACTTAACACACTTTCTTCTTTCCACCTTTAACTAAAACCCGAATCTAGATAATAATTTTTATTTTATTACATTGCCAGCTGATCATTTAAAATGTATATTCAATAGGCCTACATACTATTCTGGAAGCAGTTTTATATAAGCATTAAGTTGCTTGTTACTGTATCCAATTTATTCATATTATTCCCTTCATCGTTGTATATAAGAATTCTGAATAAATACTTTTTTAAATCAATGTGTTTTATCGCGAAGCTCTCTAATAATAATGATAATGATAATAATAATAATAATAATAATAATAACTAGACCTGCATGCAGGAATGACGGGTTTCACTGGTGCCATGTTACCTTTGAACTTGAACTTGTGTCAATTTCGGTGCCACGTTACTCTTGAGCATATGTCACTTCCGGTACCAATGAAACCAATATACAGGTTTCCACATAAGAATTGCACACATCAAATAAAATGGAAACAGAATCAAACAAATCCAGCAATATCATTTCATTTTATACATTTGTTACATGTAATTGATCCTGACAAAATTACAGTACTTCCGGTGATTATGTAAATGTTCCATTAGTTTTATGAAATCAGAAATGGCATAAGGCATCACATGGTGAAAATTTTATGTAAATCGAATAATAATTGCCACTTTTATAGACCAAAAACCTTGAAAAGTGACGTGTAGAAAATCGTCTATTTCTCGGCAACCGTACAAGTTAGAAACCATTTTTTGGTATTTATATGACCGTATGGGTTTAATCTATTTGTTGATTGGAATCAAATATCATAATTGTATAAACATTACAAATCAGACTCATTTGAATAAAATATCGACTTTGAAGGCTTAAAATACAGTTTTTGCCAAAATGACGTTACTTCCGGTGATAATGAAAACTTTAAATTAGTTTTTTAACATCGTCTATGACATTAGGCTTCAAAGGGTGAAAATTTTATGAAAATCGAATAATAATTGACACTTTTATGGGCCAAAAACCTTCAAAAGTGACTTTTAGAAAATCGCCTATATCTCGGCAACCGAACAAGTTAGAAACAATTTTATGATATCTTTTTGACCGTATGAGTTTTGTTAGTATGTGAATTTAAACCAAAAATTAATTTTATTATTATATGTGACATAATTCTTGGTTGAAAAAAATATCGATTTTAAAAGTTAAAAATTGAGTTTTTGACTAAATGACGTCACTTCCGGTGTCAATTTTAAATAGTAATCAACATGATATGACGCAGACTTGCTTTTTGAATCAAATGATGTCACTTTTGTGAATATCCATTAATAATTGACTATTTTACAGGCAAAATTACGAAAACAGTGACTTATGCAAAACTGCCCATTTCTCGGCAACTGCTTATTTTAGAAACTAATTTTAACATACATTCTCTTCGTATGGATTATAGTTACAGGTTTATAAAAGTTAAGTAAAAATATTTTAAAATCTGAAAAGCCTGAATGGGTTGTAAATAGGTCAATTTTACGCCTTTTTTCACCTCTTAATCCAATTTGCTAGAAAATGAAATAGAAATTAAAAAAACTGCTTCCTACATTTTTTGCGCCTTGAAAGGACACACTCTTTGAGTCATATAATTTTTCCAAAAAATAATATTTGTTTAAGAAGAAGGAAACTAACCGTCAAAATTGTAGTTTTTGGTAAAATTATGCCACTTCCGGTGCCGACAGATAACACTTTTGGTAATAAAAAAAATGACAATTGAGACAACGAAGCATATGAACTTTGTTTTATACAAATCGAACAATAAAAAGTTAATCTAGGACTGAAAAAGTGAATTAGCCAATGGCGGCCAAGGAAAATTACTGCGACAAATTTTTTTAACATTTTTGCGCTAGTCAGACGACTCTTTGATTCTGTGCACAACACGACTAAAAAATATTCATAAATAAAAAAGTTTTTTGTAAAATTTTAAATTTTCGAAATTTGGCGCCTAATATCTTCGAAGATTTGCCGAAAATCAAAAATCGAAAGTAGCGTAGCTATGTGCCCTGTCTCCGGCTATGCCAAAATGTATCGAAAGTTAAAATCCAATGATTATTGTTAAAATTACTGCAATATTTTTAAAAACGATAACTTCGGTGATTTCGGACATTTCGCATTGTCGCAGAACGTCCAAAATAGCTTTATCCTCTAAGTCACACCCACTTTCCCAGTAAAACCGAAGAAATCGTAACGATGCGACACGTAGTTGCTGAGATCTATTCAAATTGGAATCTGAATAATAATAATAATAATAATAATAATAATAACTAGACCTGCAGACCTGCAGTGCTGAATCGGCTTTCAGGAATCAGACAGGAAGTGCGTCATACAATAGCCGATCCATCGAGCTACCAAACGATACTGTAGTTGTTATGATTCAGTGACACCCTCTATCAGATTTGTAAAAGTAATATTTGCTTGCAAATAAATACACCGGTCAAAATTGTAAAATCTGGCAAAAAAACTTAACTTCCGGTGCCAAAAGAAATCATTATCGATAACAAATAAGTTGAGAATTCGCAATTGACAATTGTTTTATACATATCAGCCAATAACATAATAAACTTAGAACCCATAAACTGAAATTAAAAAGATAAAAAACTTAAAAAGTGATCCTTAGAAAATTGGTTATTCCTCGACAAGGGAATATGCTAGAAGCAATTTTTTGATATCAGTATGATTATATTGATCCAATCTAAATGGCCATTAGAATCAAACGTTATAACGTTAAACAAATAATAAATATAACTCACTTAAAAAAAATATTTGTTTTGAAGTCTAAAAATACGGTTTTTGCAAAAAAGACATTACTTCCGGTGATAATAAAAATCTTAAATTAGTTTAATGCAATCATAAATGGCATAAGGCATCAAATGGTGAAAATTGTATGAAAATTGAATAATAATTGACACTTTTATAGGCCAAAAAGCTTGAAAAGTGACTTGTAGAAAATCGTCTATTTCTCGGCAACCGTACAAGTTAGAAACTTTTTTGTGGTATCTGTATGATCGTATGGGTTCATGCTATTCGTTGATGGGATTCAAATATCATAATTTTAAAAATATTATAAAAGAGACTCATTTGAATAAAATATTTGTTTTTTAGGTTAAAAATACAGTTTTTGCCAAAATGACGTCATTTCCGGTAACAGTAAAACTGTAAAATTGGCTTAACCTAGTTCAAATTGGCATTAGGCATCAAATAAAAGAAAAATATTGAAAATCGGATAATAATTTACTCTTTTATAGGCAAAATAACTTGAAAAGTGATGCATGCAAAATTGCATATTTCTCGGCAACTGCTCATATTACAAACTATTTTTGGCATACATTCTCTTCGTCTGGATTATGGCTACGAGTTTATGAAAGTTACGAATAAATAGTTCAAAATATAAAGACGTTGAATGGGTTGTAATAACCGAATTTTACCTTTTTTTTTACATTTTATTCGAAATTGCCCGAAAATGAAATTGAAATTTAAGAATCTGAGCCAAACATTTTATGCGCCTTTACAGGGCGCATACTTTTTGCTATATCAGTTTTCGAAAAAAAATAATATTTGCTGTCAAAAAGTGGTACTTAACTCTCAAAATTGTAGTTTTTGTCAATATTACGCCACTTCCGTTGCGTGCAGAAAAATGTCACCGTAACAAAAAATATTACAATTGACATCACGGAGCATATGCACTTTGTTTTATACAAATCGAACAATAAATAATTAATCTAGGTACGAAAAACTAAATTAGCCAATGGCGACTAAAGAAAATTACTGAGACAAAATTCTTTCTCACTTCTGCTCAAGTAGGGTGATACTTTAACTCTGTGTGAACTACCATCAAAAAATATTCATAAATAAAAAAGTTTTCTGTAAAAATGTAAAAAAAATTCAAAATATCTGAGATTTTTTCGACTACTTCCGGTTTTTCGATCATTGTCGTAATAGCTTTAACTAGTTGATTAGATACTTAACTTCCTTTACCAGAAATGTCAGAAACATTCATTGAGTAGTTTTCGAAAAAAAGATAAATAAAAGAGCATTTTCAATAATTTAATGATTTTTCAACTTTTTTCAAAGATTGAGGTCATTTTTGGACCACCTATAATATTGCAACGCTTTTATTATTAAATGCACACGCTAGACCACCGATAGGACTCTGAGTAAAAAATGTTTAAGAAAAATCGTAGGCGTCGTTTTCGAGAAAAAGGCGTCTCGGAATGCTCCAAAACGGAAAATACTTAGTTTTCGGCGTACCATAATTTATTTCCTAAGAATCAAATTCGTGTTATTTAGATGTTATACGATCGTCTATTAATGGAACTATCCAACGACACTTTAATTGTTTTGGTCCGCTAATATGTGACGAAGAATTCGAACTTTTGACAAGAGCTCCATTTTTTTTTCATCTTTTTTACATTTTTCTTCGTTTTTTGAACTACTTCCGGTATACGAATCATTGTCGAGTAGTTTTCACATCCAGTTTTGGAGTTTGCATGGGAACAGGGCTCTCTAATGATATACGACACTATACGATCAAATAAAATATTTCTGAGAAATCCTATGTTCAAAAGTGTTAAAAATGTCAAAATGTCAAAATATTGAAAATTAAATTTCAATAACTGCATACATATTATACATCATTAGAATCTTAATTAGGTCAGCTTTTTAAATATATATCTGTTTTTTTAAAATCTCTTAAAATAAAAAAATAGTAGAGCATTTTCCAAAATTTCACGATTTTTTGACTTTTTTCGATTTTCAGTCCCTTTTTTGTCTTATTCCAATTATTGGAAGATTGTAATGGATTGCTTCATGCTAAAGACCACCGAAGGGACTCTCGATAGAGAAGGTTTAAGATAAATCGCTGGAGCAGTTTTCGAGATAAAGGCGTCTAAAAACGCTCCAAATCAAAAAATACTTGATTTTCAGCGTGCGATATTTTACTTCCGGGTCGTTGTATCTTTATGAAATGGGTACCATACGATACATCAATTCCCGTGCAACCCAACGATACCCTAATCTCTTTAATCCGTTGATATCGGACGAAATAATCACGTTTTTCCCCAAAGCACCCATTTTTTGCATTTTTTCCCAAACATCAGAAATTTTTTCGACTACTTCCGGTTTATGGATCGTTGTTGAAATTGCTTTATCCGGATGTCTGACTATATGGCTTTATGTTCCAGAGGTTTCAGAAATATCGATTTATCCTTTCCAAAAAATATAAGGGTTTGAAAATGGGTAGAAAATTCGAAAAAAAACGAAAAATAAAGGGAGATAACTCTGAATGAAACTTATATTACTGGAATCGGATGGACTTCAGGAATCCAAAAATGTAGGTCAAATTTGAAAATTTTGAAAAATAACAAAAATTGTCTCATAAACAACGTCTTTTCAATTTTCGAACGATAGAAGTCATAGACGAATGTTCGAAATTGAAAAATGTGAGATAGCCATTATCTCGCAAAAGATTCAGGGTTTCCGAAAATGTCATTTGATTAAAAATGGGTAAAGAATTGGCGAAAGTATGGCCGATTTTCAATATCATGACAACCTACAAAGTTCGGCCACTTCCGGTATGCGCAGAAGTTTGAAAAATAGTTTATGCACTAGCCACCACATGTTTTCCCGATAGAAAAGTTTGTTCCAGATCGATATCTGTTTTCGATCATGGAGAAATAGGCTCCCGCGGAAAAAAATAATAATAATAAGAATAATAATAATAATTTTAGTAAAAACAATAGTCTTTCAGACGAAAGTCTGAAAGCCTAATAACTAGACCTGCAAGCAGCACTGAACCGGCTTTCAGGAATCATACACGAAGTTTATTATACCATAGCCGATCCATTGAGCTACCAAACTATACTTTAGTTGTTTTGCTTCAGTGACACCCTCTATCATATGTAAAAGTAATATTTGCTGGCGAAAAGACCGGTCAAAATTGTAAATTATGGCCAAATTATGTCACTTCCGGTGCCGAAAGAAATTTTCATAGGTGAAAAATAAGTCGAAAATTCGCAACATACAAAATACAAACTTTGTTTTGTACATATCGGGCAATAAATAATTAACCTATAACCCATAAACTGAAATTAAGAAGGTAAAAAACTGAAAAGTGACCCTGGGAAAATTGGTTATTATTCGACAAGGGAACATGCTCGAAGCCTTTTCTTGATATCAATATAATGGTATTGATTCAATCTTACTGTCCATTAGAGTCAGACGTTATAAAGTTAAACGAATAATAAATATAAATCCCTTCACAAAAATGTTTGTTTTGAAGGCTAAAAATACGTTTTTTTGCAAAAATTACATTACTTCCGGTGATATTGAAAATGTTAACTTGGTTCATAGAAGTCATAAATGGCATAAGGCATCAAATGGTAAAAAAAATTATAAAAATTGAATAATAATTGACACTTTTATAGACCAAAAACCTTGAAAAGTGACTTATAGAAGATCGCCTATTTCTCTGTAACCGTACAAGTTAGAAACCATTTTGTGGTATCTGTATGGTCATATGGCTTCATTCTATTCGTTGATGGGAATCAAATATCATAATTTTAAAAATATTATAAGGCAGACTTATTTGAATAAAATATTTGTTTTTTAGGTTAAAAATACAGTTTTTGCCCAAATGACGTCATTTCCGGTCACAGTGAAAATGTAAAATTTGCTTGAACTAGTCCAAATTGGCATTAGGCATCAAATGGAAAAAAAATATTGCAAATCGAATATTAATTAACTCTTTTATAGGCAAAATAACGTGAAAATTGATGGATGCAAAATTGCATATTTCTCGGCAACTGCTCATATTACAAACTAATTTTCGCATACATTCTCTTCGTCTGGATTATTGCTACGAGTTTATGAAAATTACAAATAAATATTTCAAAATATGAAGACGCTGAATGAATTGTAAATAACTGAATTTTACACTTTATTTTACATTTTATTCGAAATTGCCCGAAAATGAAATTGAAATTAAAAAATATGAGCTAAGGATTTTGTGCACCTTTGCAGGGTGCATCCTTTTAGTTATATCAATTTTAAAAAAAATAATATTTGCTTTCAAAAAGTGGTACCGAACTGTCAAAATTGTAGTTTTTGTTAATATTACGTCACTTCCGTTGCCGACAGAAAAATTTCACCGTAACAAAAAAAATTACAATTGGGACCATGGTGCATATGAACTTTGTTTTATACAAATCGAACAATAAGTAATTTTTCTGGGTACGAAAAACTAAATTAGCCGATGGCGGCTAACGCAAATTACCGAGACATTTTCTTTTCTCATTTCTGCTCAAGTACGATGATATTTTAACTCTGTGTAAAATATCATCAAAAAATATTCATAAATAAAAAAGGTTTTCGTAAAAAAATTGATTTTTTTCAAAATATCGGACATTTTTTCGACTACTTCCGGTTTCATGATCGTTGTTGTGATAGCTTTACGAAGTCCTTTGGATACTTAACTTTCTGTACCAGAAGTGTCAGAAACATCCATTGAGTAGTTTGGGAAAAAAAGATAAATTAAAGAGCGTTTCCAAAAATTTAACGATTTTTCAATTTTTTTCAAAGTTTGAGGCTATTTTTCGACCACTTATATTATTTCAATGCTTTTCATTTTGGATTCCCTATATAGACAACTGACAGGACTTTGAGTAAGAAAAGTTTAAGAAAAATCGTAGGCGTCGTTTTCGAGAAAAGGGCGTCTCAGAATGTTAAAAAATTGGAAAATACTAGAATTTTGGCATACAATAATTTATTTCCTTACCATCGAAATCGTATTATTTAGATACCATATGATGGTCCATTAATAGGGCTATCCAGCGACACTTTAGTTCTTTTGGTCCGCTATTACCTAAGGGAGAAATCAAGTTTTTCGCAAGTGCGACAATGTTTTTACTCTTTTTTTTCATTTTTTGAATACTTCCGGTATGGTTATTATTGTCGGAATAGTTCTAATAACCGGTTTGGGCACTAAAATAGCCACAGGGCTCTGTAATGATATATTACATTATCTGATCAGATAAAATGCCCCTGAGAAATCCTATGTTCAAAAGTGCCAAAAATGCAAAAAATTTAAAATATCGAAAATTAAATTTTAATAATTACATACATATTATACATCGTTAGAATCGTAATTAGGTCAGCTATCTGAATATACAACCTTTTTTTAAAAATCTCTTAAAATAAAAAAATAGTAGAGCATTTTCCAAAATTTCACGATTTTTCGACTTTTTTCGATTTTCAGTCCCTTTTTTATCCTATTCCAGACATTTCAAAGTCCTATTGGATGGCTTCATGCAAAATACCTCCAAAAGGACTCTCGATAGAAAAAATTTAAAAAAAATTGCAGGTTAAGTTTTCGAGAAACAGGCGTCCAAAAACGCTCCAAATCAGAAAATACTTGATTTTCAGCGCGCCATATTTTGCTGTCTGTTCATAGTATCCGTATGAATGGGGTATCATATGATAGTCCAACAATCGTGCCATCAAACGGTACCTTCATTCGTTTAATCCATTGATATCGGACGGAGAAATAGCGTTTTCCCCAAAAATATCCATTTATTGCATTTTTTTCAAAATATTGCATATTATTTCGACCACTTCCGGTTTAAGGATTCTTGTCGAAATTGCTTTATAAGTTGGTATTGGACTATAACTTCATGTTCCAGAAGTTTCAGAAACGTCAATTCTGCCATAAAACGAAACCCGAGCTCACAAAATGGGAAGAAAATTCAAAAAAAATCGAAAAATAAAGGGCGATAACTCTGAATGAAACTTATATTACTGGAATCGGATGGACTTCAGGTATCCAAAAATGTAGGTCAAATTTGAAAATTTTGAAAAATAACAAAAATTGTCTCATAAACAACATGTTTTCAATTTTCGAACGATAAAAATCATAGACGAATGTTCGAAATTGAAAAATGTGAGATAGCCATTGTCTCAGAAAAGATTCAGGGATTCCAAAAATGTAATTTGTTTGAAAATGGATAAAGAATTGACGAAACTATAGCCGATGTTCAATTTTTAGAGAAAGTACAAAGTTCGGTCACTTCCGGTATGCGCAGAAATTTCAAAAATATTTTATCAAGTAGCCACCACATGGTTTCCCGATAGAAAAGCTAATTCCAGATCGATATCTGTTTTCGATCATGGAGATCTAGGCCCTCGCGGTAAATAATAATAATAATAATAACTAGATCTGCTACTGTCCCATGCAGATATGAAAGCTTTCATATTCATCGTCACGTGTCATCGATTATATCAAGTATCTCAAATAAAAGGATAAGAATAACAGACTATCAAAATTGGTCAAAAACTCGCGAAGTTACAAGTCTAAATATAGTATGAAACATTGAGTAATCTGAAAACTAAAGGGAAATAACTGATACTTGTGTTACTGTAATCGGGATGACTTCCGATTTCAAAACTTTCAGAAAAATGAAATGAAAATGGTAAGAAAACATTGAAAAATTAAATGAAATAACTTTGAACAAAACTAAAACTTTTTGAATCAGGTTGAACTCAACTGTTTGAATTTGTACGTTAAATATGTAGATTTGGAAAATTATAAAGACATAATATCAAAATCGGTCAAAAACTCACAAAGTTACAAATTTAAATGTAGTGAGAAACATTGCACCCGGGCAAAAAAATAATCTTTAAACTAAAGGGAAATAACTGAAACTTGTATAGCTGTAATCGGGCTTCCAAGATATGTTATATAATTATGGTTTCCAATATGTTTGGTTATAAGTAGGAAATCGTGACGACTTCTTAAGCATGTTTTAAACAAAGGGTCATAGACTGCAATATACAAGAATGGCACTCTGCAATAAAAAAAACTGGCCAGAGATTTCTATGCAGAAATTAAATAATTGCTAGAACCAGAAAAATATTTATCCACTATAATAAATAAGCAACATAGAGAAAATGAAATGAAATTGAATGGGGTTTAACGTCCTACTCCTACAATGGGCTAATGAAGACGGGCATACGCCATAAAGTGTGCAATGAGGGAAATTTTACCCGGGCAGCGGCGTTACGGCCTACGAGGTTGGTAAGGCGACCATACTCCTTGTCACGTACAACCAAGAAATCGAAACAAGGCCAGTTGACTCAATGACAGACGTTATGATACAGAGCGCACGTGCTAACCATTCAGCCACGCAACCTCCCTAAAATCGGCAAATTGCTGACCTACAGCGAGAAACATTTCAACCGGGCCAAATTTTCTATTTTAACAGTTTAATTTGCACGGTACCTTTAGTTATCAACCGAATATTACAAAACTTTTAAAAATAAGCTCCCCCTGACCAGCTTAATCGTTCGCAATCAACGTTTGCCCTTTAAAATCGACAAATTGCTGACTTTATAGTGAGAAACATTACAACCGGGCCAAATTTTCTGTTTTATCACTTTAACAGTACCTTTGATTACCAACCGATTATTACAAAACTTTAAAAAGAGAAAGAGAGAAATGCGGCCTAACGTCCATTCGACACAAACTAGGTCATTTTGGGACTAACATATGTTTTTTAATTTTATTTAAAAACTCCCCTTGCACGTACTGGTCTTAAGCCGTTGGGAGGAAACCGAAGAACACGGAGAAAACCCACGAGGTTGGACATCATACACCATGTCACGTGCAACCTGGAGATCGAAACGACGCCCGTTGACTCAATGACAAACGTTACGATACAGCGAGCACATGCTAACCATTCAGCCATCCAGCCTCCCTGAATTCGGAAAATTGCTGACTTATAGCAAGAAACATTTCAACCGGGCGAAATTTTCTGTTTTAACAGTTTAATGTGCACGGTACTTTAATTACCAACCGATTATTACAAAACTTTTGAAAATAAGCTCCAACTGACCAGCTTAATCGTATGCAATAAACGTTTTGCCTGAATTGAAAGTTCTGCACGGAAAAAGTTCATCTCGATTTCCCGGCGTGGTTCCCCTTGTCAGTGAGGCAGAACGGAGGGCCTGACAAGCACAGCTGTCTAGTCCTTCGGATGGGACGAAAAACCAAGGTCCCGTGTACATATTGGAGTGCACGTAAAATATCCCTAAGCAGCTGGAATTCGATACTGTTGAATAAACTCTATACGATGACTAAATGCGTAGATTGTAGTCACCCACACTGCATGTTTCGCTTAACAATGAAAGGGTGCCGTTGTCAATGTTCGATCCTTTTGTTCTTCTACTCCTGATATGTTGGACTGTTGATCGATGGTTTCATATAAAAGACTACCAATAAGACTCTTTGTAGAAGAAGTTCCCAAAAAATAGTATGTTGACTTTACGAGAAAGACCTCTAAACATGCTCCAAATTGTAAAAATACGACTTTTTGGATTTTCAATCTCTTTTTTTCGGCTATCCCTGATATTTAAAAAAAATGATACAATGATTTCACACAACAGGCTAGCTATTAGACTCTCTATTGACAAAAGTTTCACCGCCCTCCCTTCATTATAACCAAAGTTATCGTGCCCTAAAGAATCAACAAATCAGCATGCTTATCTCTGCTTACCCTAAGCAGAAAATGCTCATCTTTGAACTCAATCATAACATTGACCTAGTGAACGTCTACAGCAAGTTTGAACATTCTAGCTTAATTAGAATGAGAGTTATTGTGCTCCAAAGTCTCGGCCCTTCAAATTGCTTCTATTTTTCATTTTCAATTCAAAATGGTGACTCCGGGATGACCTAAATCAGAATTCCATTCGCGACATTTTTTAGGCCTTCCTACAAGGATTCAGAAAATATAACTCCCGAGTCTGTAAGTAAAATAGCAAAAAAGCCTTATTGATTTTTCACGTTTAAAGATGGTGGCACTTCCGGTTCGATCGACAAACTCCATATTTTGTGTACGAATCAGTAATTCCTTGTCTAGTATCGAAAAAAAAAACTAGGTCATTCTGACCTATATTTCGACGATTTTTTTGAAAATTTTGATCCTTAATTTCACCAAGGGGAGATAAGTTAGAAAATTTCTAAAGTCATTTTTCAAGTCGCATCATTAAGGTCTACTTACATATTAAATTTCATGAAAATCGTACAACGACTAAAGAAGTTGTCGAGTTGGTGTAAACTTCCGGTTCGAAATCACAGCGACGAATTTTCGAATTTCGAAAATCCGAAATTGCAGATTTGAAGTAAATGTCTTAGGATACTCAAAGAAAAAAGAATTAGTAAAATAGATCAAATAGTCACAAAGTTACAGCATTGTAGGTCAAATGCATTCGTTCGTAAAATTCGGTGATTTCGGATTCGTAAAACGTTTTGAAAATACATTTAATCAAGGTTCGCACCCCATTTTTGGGGGGGTAGGTCAAAATTTTAGAAAGATCCTATGGATAGATTCTGAGAAATCCGATTTGCAGAAAACACACAAAAAAAAAAAATAATAATAACTAGACCTGCAAGCAGCACTGAACCGGCTTTCAGGAATCATACAGGAAGTTCATTATACCATAGCCGATCCATTGAGCTACCAAACTATACTTTAGTTGTTTTGCTTCAGTGACACCCTCTATCATATGTAAAAGTAATATTTGCTGGCGAAAAGACCGGTCAAAATTGTAAATTATGGCAAAATTACGTCACTTCCGGTGCGGAAAGAAATTTTTATAGGTGAAAAATAAGTCGAAAATTCGCAGCATACAAAATACAAGCTTTGTTTTATACATATCGGGCAATAAATAATTAACCTATAACCCATAAACTGAAATTAAGAAGGTAAAAAACTTAAAAGTGACCCTGGGAAAATTGGTTATTATTCGACAAGGGAACATGCTAGAAGCCTTTTCTTGATATCAATATGATGGTATTGATTCAATCTTACTGCCCATGAGAGTCAGACGTTATAAAGTTAAACGAATAATGAATATATATCACTTCAAAAAAATGTTTGTTTTGAAGGCTAAAAATACGTTTTTTGCAAAAATTACATTACTTCCGGAGATATTGAAAATGTTAATTTAGTTCATAGAAGTCATAAATGGCATAAGGCATCAAATGGTAAACAAATGATAAAAATCGAATAATAATTGACACTTTTATAGACCAAAAACCTTGAAAAGTGACTTATAGAAGATCGCCTATTTCTCTGTAACCGTACAAGTTAGAAACCATTTTGTGGTATCCGTATGGTCGTATGGCTTCATTCTATTCGTTGATGGGAATCAAATATCATAATTTTAAAAATATTATAAGGCAGACTCATTTGAATAAAATATTTGTTTTTTAGGTTAAAAATACAGTTTTTGCCCAAATGACGTCATTTCCGGTCACAGTGAAAATGTAAAATTGGCTTGACCTAGTTCATATTGGCATTAGGCATCAAATGGAAAAAAAATATTGCAAATCGAATAATAATTCACTCTTTTATAGGCAAAATAACGCGGAAAGTGATGCATGCAAAATTGCATATTTCTCGGCAACTGCTCATATTACAAACTAATTTTCGCATACATTCTCTTCGTCTGGATTATTGCTACGAGGTTATGAAAATTACAAATAAATATTTCAAAATATGAAGACGCTGAATGAATTGTAAATAACTGAATTTTACACTTTATTTTACATTTTATTCGAAATTGCCCGAAAATGAAATTGAAATTTAAAAATATGAGCTAAGGATTTTGTGCACCTTTGCAGGGTGCATCCTTTTAGTTATATCAATTTTGAAAAAAAATAATATTTGCTTTCAAAAAGTGGTACCGAACTGTCAAAATTGTAGTTTTTGTTAATATTACGTCACTTCCGTTGCCGACAGAAAAATTTCACCGTAACCAAAAAAATTACAATTGGGACCACGGAGCATATGAACTTTGTTTTATAGAAATCGGAAAATAAATAATTTTTCTGGATACGAAAAACTAAATTAGCCGATGGCGGCTAACGCAAATTACCGAGACAATTTTTTTTTCTCATTTCTGCTCAAGTACGATGATATTTTAACCCTGTGTAAAATATCATCAAAAAATATTCATAAATAAAAAAGGTTTTCGTAAAAAAATTATTTTTTTTCAAAATATCGGTCATTTTTTCGACTACTTCCGGTTTTACGATCGTTGTTGTGATAGCTTTACGAAGTTCTTTGGATACTTAACTTTCTGTACCAGAAGTGTCAGAAACATCCATTGAGTAGTTTTGGAAAAAAAGATAAATTAAAGAGCGTTTCCAAAAAATTAACGATTTTTCAATTTTTTTCAAAGTTTGAGGCCATTTTTCGACCACTTATATTATTTCAATGCTTTTCATTTTGGATTCCCTATATAGACAACCGATAGGACTTTGAGTAAGAAAAGTTTAAGAAAAATCGTAGGCGTCGTTTTCGAGAAAAGGGCGTCCCAGAATGTTAAAAAATCGGAAAATACTAGATTTTTGGCATACAATAATTTATTTCCTTACCATCGAAATCGTATTATTTAGATACCATATGATGGTCCATTAATGGGGCTATCCAGCAACACTTTAGGTCTTTTGGTCCGCTATTACCTAAGGGAGAAATCAAGTTTCTCGCAAGTGCGACAATGTTTTTAACCATTTTTTTTCATTTTTTGAATACTTCCGGTATGGTTATTATTGTCGGAATAGTTTTAATAGCCGGTTTGGGCACTAAAATGGCCACGGGGCTCTGTAATGATATATTACATTATCTGATCAGATAAAATGCCTCTGAGAAATCCTATGTTCAAAAGTGCCAAAAATGCAAAAAATTTAAAATATCGAAAATTAAATTTCAATAACTACATACATATTACACATCGTTAGAATCGTAATTAGGTCAGCTATCTGAATATACAACCTTTTTTTGAAAATATCTTAAAGTATAAAAATAGTAGAACATTTTCCAAAATTTCACGATTTTTCGACTTTTTTTTATTTCCAGTCGCTTTTTTATCGTATTCCAGACATTTCAAAGTCTTATTGGATGGCATAATTCACAAGACTATCGAATGGACTCTCGATAGAGAAAGTTAAAAAAAAAGTTGCGGTTAAGTTTTCTAGATACAGGCGTCCAAAAACGCTCAAAATCAGAAAATACTTGATTTTCAGCGTGCCATATTTTGCTTCCTGCTCGTCGTATCCGTTCGAATTGGGTATCATACGATAGAACAATACTAGTGCAGTCCATTGGTACCCTAATTTGTTTAATCCATTGATATCGGACGGAGAAATCGCGTTTTTCCCCAAAATACCCATTTTTTGTATTTTTTTCAAAATATCGGACATTATTTCGACCACTTCCGGTGTTCAGATTATTGTTGAAATTGCTTTATTCCTTGCAATGGTCATTTGGCTTCATGCCTCAGAAGTTTCAGAAACGTCAATTCGGCCATAAAACGAAACCCGAGCTCACAAAATGGGTAGAAAATTCGAAAAAAATCGAAAAATAAAGGGCGATAACTCTGAATGAAACTTATATTACTGGAATCGGTTGGACTTCAGGTATCCATAAATGTAGGTCAAATTTCAAAATTTTGAAAAATAACAAAAATTGTCTCTCAAACAACATTTTTCATTTTTCGATCGCAAGACGTCAGCGATGAAGTTTCGAAATATCGAAATTTTCAACTGCTATCGTCCGAGAAAAGACTCAGGGTTTCCGAAAATGTCATTTGTATGAAAATAGGTACAGAATTGACGAATCTACGGCCGTTTTTTAATTTTTTGACACTGCACGAAATTCGACCACTTCCGGTCTGCGCAGAAGTTTCAAATATAGTTTATCAAGTAGCCAATACATGGTTTCCCGTTAGAGAATTAGGTCCCAGATCGGTATCTGTTACAGGAACTGAGAAATAGGCTCCGGCGAAAAAAAAAATAATAATAATAAATAATAATTTTAGTAATCACAATAGGCTTTCAGACGAAAGTCTGAAAGCCTAATAACTTTAACAGAAACAATAAGCTTTCATATGTAATACATATGAAAGCTTAACTAGATCTGCTACTGTCCCATGCAGATATGAAAGCTTTCATATTCATCGTCACGTGTCATCGATTATATCAAGTATCTCAAATAAAAGGATAAGAATAACAAACTATCAAAATTGGTCAAAAACTCGCGAAGTTACAAGTCTAAATATAGTATGAAACATTGAGTAATCTGAAAACTAAAGGGAAATAACTGATACTTGTGTTGCTGTAATCGGGATGACTTCCGATTTCAAAACTTTCAGAAAAATGAAATGAAAATGGTAAGAAAACATCGAAAAATTAAATGAGATAACTTTGAACAAAACTAAAACTTTTTGGATCAGGTTGAACTCAACTGTTTGAATATGTACGTTAAATATGTAGATTTGGAAAATTATAAAGACATAATATCAAAATCGGTCAAAAACTCACAAAGTTACAAATTTAAATGTAGTGAGAAACATTGCACCCGGGCAAAAAAATAATCTTTAAACTAAAGGGAAATAACTGAAACTTGTATAGCTGTAATCGGGCTTCCAAGATATGTTATATAATTATGGTTTCCAATATGTTTGGTTATAAGTAGGAAATCGTGACGACTTCTTAAGCATGTTTTAAACAAAGGGTCATAGACTGCAATATACAAGAATGGCACTCTGCAATAAAAAAAAAACTGGCCAGAGATTTCTATGCAGAAATTAAATAATTGCTAGAACCAGAAAAATATTTATCCACTATAATAAATAAGCAACATAGAGAAAATGAAATGAAATTGAATGGGGTTTAACGTCCTACTGTTCTGCTCCTACAATGGGCTAATGAAGACGGGCATACGCCATAAAGTGTGCAATGAGGGAAATTTTACCCGGGCAGCGGCGTTACGGCCTACGAGGTTGGTAAGGCGACCATACTCCTTTTCACGTACAACCAAGAAATCGAAACAAGGCCAGTTGACTCAATGACAGACGTTATGATACAGAGCGCACGTGCTAACCATTCAGCCACGCAACCTCCCTAAATTCGGCAAATTGCTGACCTACAGCGAGAAACATTTCAACCGGGCCAAATTTTCTATTTTAACAGTTTAATTTGCACGGTACCTTTAGTTATCAACCGAATATTACAAAACTTTTTAAAATAAGCTCCCCCTGACCAGCTTAATCGTTCGCAATAAACGTTTGCCCCTTAAAATCGACAAATTGCTGACTTTAAAGTGAGAAACATTACAACCGGGCCAAATTTTCTGTTTTATCACTTTAACAGTTCCTTTGATTACCAACCGATTATTACAAAACTTTAAAAAGAGAAAGAGAGAAATGCGGCCTAACGTCCATTCGACACAAACTAGGTCATTTCGGGACTAACATATGTTTTTTAATTTTATTGAAAAACTCCCCTTGCACGTACTGGTCTTTAGCCGTTGGGAGGAAACCGAAGAACACGGAGAAAACCCACGAGGTTGGACATCATACACAATGTCACGTGCAACCGGGAGATCGAAACGACGCCCGTTGACTCAATGACAAACGTTACGATCCAGCGAGCACATGCTAACCATTCAGCCATCCAGCCTCCCTGAATTCGGAAAATTGCTGACTTATAGCAAGAAACATTTCAACCGGGCGAAAATTTCTGTTTTAACAGTTTAATGTGCACGGTACTTTAATTACCAACCGATTATTACAAAACTTTTGAAAATAAGCTCCAACTGACCAGCTTAATCGTTCGCAATAAACGTTTGCCCCTTAAAATCGACAAATTGCTGACTTTAAAGTGAGAAACATTACAACCGGGCCAAATTTTCTGTTTTATCACTTTAACAGTACCTTTGATTACCAACCGATTATTACAAAACTTTAAAAAGAGAAAGAGAGAAATGCGGCCTAACGTCCATTCGACACAAACTAGGTCATTTCGGGACTAACATATGTTTTTTAATTTTATTTAAAAACTCCCCTTGCACGTACTGGTCTTTAGCCGTTGGGAGGAAACCGAAGAACACGGAGAAAACCCACGAGGTTGGACATCATACACCATGTCACGTGCAACCGGGAGATCGAAACGACGCCCGTTGACTCAATGACAAACGTTACGATACAGCGAGCACATGCTAACCATTGAGCCATCCAGCCTCCCTGAATTCGGAAAATTGCTGACTTATAGCAAGAAACATTTCAACCGGGAGAAATTTTCTGTTTTAACAGTTTAATGTGCACGGTACTTTAATTACCAACCGATTATTACAAAACTTTTGAAAATAAGCTCCAACTGACCAGCTTAATCGTATGCAATAAACGTTTTGCCTGAATTGAAAGTTCTGCACGGAAAAAGTTCATCTCGATTTCCCGGCGTGGTTCCCCTTGTCAGTGAGGCAGAACGGAGGGCCTGACAAGCACAGCTGTCTAGTCATTCGGATGGGACGAAAAACCAAGGTCCCGTGTACACATTGGAATGCACGTAAAATATCCCTAAGCAGTTGGAATTCGATACTGTTGAATAAACTCTATACGATGACTAAATGCGTAGATTGTAGTCACCCACACTGCATGTTTCGCTTAACAATGAAAGGGTGCCGTTTTCAATGTTCGATCCTTTTGTTCTTCTACTCCTGATATGTTGGACTGTTGATCGATGGTTTCATATAAAAGACTACCAATAAGACTCTTTGTAGAAGAAGTTCCCAAAAAATAGTATGTTGACTTTACGAGAAAGACCTCTAAACATGCTCCAAATTGTAAAAATACGACTTTTTGGATTTTCAATCTCTTTTTTTCGGCTATCCCTGATATTTAAAAAAAATGATACAATGATTTCACTCAACAGGCTAGCTATTAGACTCTCTATTGACAAAAGTTTCACCGCCCTCCCTTCATTATAACCGAAGTTATCGTGCCCTAAAGAATCAACAAATCAGCATGCTTATCTCTGCTTACCCCAAGCAGAAAATGCTCATCTTTGACCTCAATCATAACATTGACCTATTGAACGCTTACAACAAGTTTGAACATTCTAGCTTAATTAGAATGAGAGTTATTGTGCTCCAAAGTCTCGGCCCTTCAAATTGCTTCTATTTTTCATTTTCAATTCAAAATGGTGACACCCGGTTGACCTAAATCAGAATTCTATTCGCGACATTTTTTAGGCCTTCCTGCAAGGATTCAGAAAATATAACTCCCGAGTCTGTAAGTAAAATAGCAAAAAAGCCTTATTGATTTTTCACGTTTAAAGATGGTGGCACTTCCGGTTCGATCGACAAACTCCATATTTTGTGTACGAATCAGTAATTCCTTGTCTAGTATCAAAAAAAAAAACTAGGTCATTCTGACCTATATTTCGACGATTTTTTTGAAAACTTTGATCCTTAATTTCACCAAGGGGAGATAAGTTAGAAAATTTCTAAAGTCATTTTTCTTGTCGCATCATTAAGGTCTACTTACATATTAAATTTCATGAAAATCGTACAACTACTAAAGAAGTCGTCGAGTTTGTGTAAACTTCCGGTTCGAAATCACAGCGACGAATTTTCGAAATTCGAAAATCCGAAATTGCAGATTTGAAGTAAATGTCTTAGGATACTCAAAGAAAAAAGAATTAGTAAAATAGATCAAATAGTCACAAAGTTACAGCATTGTAGGTCAAATGCATTCGTTCGTAAAATTCGGTGATTTCGGATTCGTAAAACGTTTTGAAAATACATTTAATCAAGGTTCGCACCCCATTTTTGGGGGGGTAGGTCAAAATTTCAGAAAGATCCTATGGATAGATTCTGAGAAATCCGATTTGCAGAAAACACACAAAAAAAAAAAATAATAATAACTAGATCTGCTACTGTCCCATGCAGATATGAAAGCTTTCATATTCATCGTCACGTGTCATCGATTATATCACGTATCTCAAATGAAAGGATAAGAATAACAAACTATCAAAATTGGTCAAAAACTCGCGAAGTTACAAGTCTAAATATAGTATGAAACATTGCATAATCTGAAAACTAAAGGGAAATAACTGATACTTGTGTTGCTGTAATCGGGATGACTTCCCACTTCAAAACTTTCAGAAAAATGAAATGAAAATGGTAAGAAAACATCGAAAAATTAAATGAGATAACTTTGAACAAAACTAAAAAAATTTGAATCAGGTTGATCCCAATTGTTTGAATATTTACGTTAAATATGTAAATTTGGAAAATTATAAAGACATAATTATCAAAATCGGTCAAAACTCACAAAGTTACAAATTTAAATGTAGTGAGAAACATTGCACCCGGGCAAAAAAATAATCTTTAAACTAAAGGGAAATAACCTAAACTTGTATAACTGTAATCGGGCTTCCAAAATTAGAGATATGATATATAATTATGGTTTCCAATATGTTTGGTTATAAGTAGGAAATCGTGACAACTTCTTAAGCATGTTTTAAACAAAGGGTCATAGACTGCAATATACAAGAATGGCACTTTGCAATAAAAAAAAAACTGGTCAAAGCAAGATTTCTATGCAGAAATGAAATAATTAATAGAACCAGAAAAACATTTATCCACTATAATAAATAAGCAACATAGAGAAAATGAAATCAAATTGAATGGGGTTTAACGTCCTACTCCTAAAATGGGCTAATGAAGACAGGCATACGCCATAAAGTGTGCAATGAGGGAAATTTTACCCGGGCAGCGGCGTTACGGCCTACGAGGTTGGACAGGCGACCATACTCCTTGTAACGTACAACCAAGAAATCGAAACAACGCCAGTTGACTCAATGACAGACGTTATGATACACAGCGCACGTGCTAACCATTCAGTCACGCAACCTCCCTAAAATCGGCAAATTGCTGACCTACAGATAGAAACATTTCAACCGGGCGAAATCTTCTATTTTATTAGTTTAATTTGCACGGTACCTTTAGTTATCAACCGAATATTACAAAACTTTTAAAAATAAGCTCCCCCTGACCAGCTAAATCGTTCGCAATAAACGTTTTCCCCTTAAAATCGGCAAATTGCTGACTTTAAAGTGAGAAACATTACAACCGGGCGAAATTTTCTGTTTTATCACTTTTACAGTATCTTTGATTACCAACCGATTATTACAAAACTTTAAAAATAAAAAAAAGAAAGAGAGAAATGCGGCTAAACGTCCATTCGACACAAACTAGGTCATTTCGGGACTAACATATGTTTTTTAATTTTACTGGTCTTTAGTTGTTGGGAGGAAACCGAAGGACACGGAGAAAACCCACGAGGTTGGACACCATACTCCATGTCACGTGCAACTTGGAAATCGAAACGACGCCGGTTGACTCAATGACAGACGTTACGATACAGCGCGCGTATGCTAACCATTCAGCCTCCCTAAAATCTGGAAATTGCTGACTTATAGCAAGAAACATTTTAACCGGGCGAAATTTTCTGTTTTAACAGTTTAATTCGCACGGTATTTTAATTACCAACCGATTATTACAAAACTTTTGAAAATAAGCCCCAACTGACCAGCTTAATCGTATGCATGTCCATGTCACGTACAATCTCGAAATCGAAACGACGCCCGTTGACTCAATGACAGACGTTACGATACAGCGCGCACGTGCTAACCATTCAGCCATTCAGCCTCCCTTAAAAATAAGCTCCCCCTGACCAGCTTAACTGTTCGCAATAAACATTTGCCCTCTCAAATCGGCTAATTGCTGACTTTAAAGTGAGAAACATTACAACCGGGCGAAATTTTATGTTTTATCACTTTTACAGTACCTTTGATTACCAACCGATTATTACAAAACTTTAAAAATAAAAGAGAAAGAGAGAAATGCGGCTCAACGTCCATTCGACACAAACTAGGTCATTTCGGGACTAACATATGCTTTTTAATTTTATTTATAAACTTCCCTTGCGCGTACGGGTCTTTAGCCGTGGGAGGAAACCGAAGGACACGGAGAAAACCCACGAGGTTGGACACCATACTCCATGTCACGTGCAACTTGGAAATCGAAACGACGCCGGTTTACTCAATGACAGACGTTACGATACAGCGCGCGTATGCTAACCATTCAGCCTCCCTAAAATCTGGAAATTGCTGACTTATAGCAAGAAACATTTTAACCGGGCGAAATTTTCTGTTTTAACAGTTTAATTCGCACGGTATTTTAATTACCAACCGATTATTACAAAACTTTTGAAAATAAGCCCCAACTGACCAGCTTAATCGTATGCAATAAACGTTTGGCCTGAATTGAAAGTTCTGCAACGAGAAAGTTCATCTCGATTTTCCGGCGTGGTTCCCCCTTGTCAGTGAGCAGAACGGAGGGCCTGACAAGGACAGCTGTCTAGTCGTTCGGATGGGACGAAAAACCAAGGTCGCGTGTACACATTGGAGTGCACGTAAAATATCCCTAAGTAGTTGGAATTCGATACTGTTGAATAAGCTCTATACGATGACTAAATGTGCAGATTGTAGTCACCCACACTGCATGTTTCGCTTAACAATGAAAGGGTGCCGTTTTCAATGTTCGATCCTTTTATTCTTCTACTCCAGATATTTTGGACTGTTGATCGAAGTTTTCATATAAAAGACTACCGATAAGACTCTTTGTAGAAGATGTTCTCAAAAAGTATTATGTTGACTTTAAGAGAAAAGAACCTTTAAAGATGCTCCAAATCGTAAACATACGACTTTTTGGATTTTCGATCTCTTTTTTTCTGCTATCCCTGATATTTAAAAAAAAGATACAACGATTTCACACAACAGGCCAGCTATTACACTCTCGATTAACAAGAGTTTCACCGCCCTCCCTTCATTATAACCGAAGTTATCTTGCCCTAAAGAATCAACAAATCAGCATGCTTATCTCTGCTTACCCTAGGCAGAAAATGCTCATCTTTGAACTCAATCATAACATTGACATAGTGAACGTCTACACCAAGATTGAACATTCTAGCTCAATTAGAAGGAGAGTTATTGTGTTTCAAAGTTTCGGCCCTTCAAATTGCTACTACTTTTCATATTCACTTCAAAATGGCAACCATCAATTGACCTAAATCAAAATTCTGCTCTGAACAATTTTTAGGCCATCTTTCAAGGATTCAGAAAATATAACTCCCGTGTCTGTAAGTAAAATAGCAAAAAAGCCTTAGGGATTTTTCACGTTTCAAGGTGGTGGCACTTCCGGTTCTATCAACAAACTTCATATTTTGTGTACAAATCAGTTATTACTTATCTAGTATCCAAAAAAAAAATCAGGTCATTCTGACCTATATTTCGATGATTTTTTTGAAAATTTTGATCCTTAATTTCGTCAAGGGGAGATAATTTAGAAAATTTATAATTATATTTTTGAAGTCACATCGGTAAGGTCTACATATATACTAAATTTCATGAAAATCGTACAACTATTAAAGAAGTTGTCAAATTGGTCTAAACTTCCGGTTCGAAATCACAGCGACGAATTTTCGAAATTCGAAAATGTGAAACTGCAGATGAAAATGATTTTTTTCAAGGTATTCAAAGAAAAAAGAATTAGTAAAATCGGTCAAAAAATAACAAAGTTACGACTATGCATTGTCCATTTTGTCGTTCGTAAATTTCGGTGATTTCGGATTCGTAAAACGTTTTGAAAATATATTTAATCAAGGTTCGCACCCCATTTTTGGGGGGGTAGGTCAAAATTTCAGAAAGATCCTACGGATAGATTCTGAGAAATCCGATTTGCAGAAAACACACAAAAAAAAAAAATAATAATAACTAGATCTGCTACTGTCCCATGCAGATATGAAAGCTTTCATATTCATCGTCACGTGTCATCGATTATATCAAGTATCTCAAATAAAAGGATAAGAATAACAAACTATCAAAATTGGTCAAAAACTCGCGAAGTTACAAGTCTAAATATAGTATGAAACATTGAGTAATCTGAAAACTAAAGGGAAATAAATGATACTTGTGTTGCTGTAATCGGGATGACTTCCGATTTCAAAACTTTCAGTAAAATGAAATGAAAATGGTAAGAAAACTTCGAAAAATTAAATGAGATAACTTTGAACAAAACTAAAACTTTTTGAATCAGGTTGAACTCAACTGTTTGAATATGTACGTTAAATATGTAGATTTGGAAAATTATAAAGACATAATATCAAAATCGGTCAAAAACTCACAAAGTTACAAATTTAAATGTATTGAGAAACATTGCACCCGGGCAAAAAAATAATCTTTAAACTAAAGGGAAATAACGGAAACTTGTATAGCTGTAATCGGGCTTCCAAGATATGTTATATAATTATGGTTTCCAATATGTTTGGTTATAAGTAGGAAATCGTGACGACTTCTTAAGCATGTTTTAAACAAAGGGTCATAGACTGCAATATACAAGAATGGCACTCTGCAATAAAAAAAACTGGCCAGAGATTTCTATGTAGAAATTAAATAATTGCTAGAACCAGAAAAAATATTTATCCACTATAATAAATAAGCAACATAGAGAAAATGAAATGAAATTGAATGGGGTTTAACGTCCTACTGTTCTGCTCCTACAATGGGCTAATGAAGACGGGCATACGCCATAAAGTGTGCAATGAGGGAAATTTTACCCGGGCAGCGGCGTTACGGCTACGAGGTTGGTAAGGCGACCATACTCCTTGTCACGTACAACCAAGAAATCGAAACAAGGCCAGTTGACTCAATGACAGACGTTATGATACAGAGCGCACGTGCTAACCATTCAGCCACGCAACCTCCCTAAAAATCGGCAAATTGCTGACCTACAGCGAGAAACATTTCAACCGGGCCAAATTTTCTATTTTAACAGTTTAATTTGCACGGTACCTTTAGTTATCAACCGAATATTACAAAACTTTTAAAAATAAGCTCCCCCTGACCAGCTTAATCGTTCGCAATAAACGTTTGCCCCTTAAAATCGACAAATTGCTGACTTTAAAGTGAGAAACATTACAACCGGGCCAAATTTTCTGTTTTATCACTTTAACAGTACCTTTGATTACCAACCGATTATTACAAAAATTTAAAAAGAGAAAGAGAGAAATGCGGCCTAACGTCCATTCGACTGTACAACCAAGGAATCGAAACAAGGCCAGTTGACTCAATGACAGACGTTATGATACAGAGCGCACGTGCTAACCATTCAGCCACGCAACCTCCCTAAAATCGGCAAATTGCTGACCTACAGCGAGAAACATTTCAACCGGGCCAAATTTTCTATTTTAACAGTTTAATTTGCACGGTACCTTTAGTCAACCGAATATTACAAAACTTTTAAAAATAAGCTCCCCCTGACCAGCTTAATCGTTCGCAATAAACGTTTGCCCCTTAAAATCGACAAATTGCTGACTTTAACGTGAGAAACATTACAACCGGGCCAAATTTTCTGTTTTATCACTTTAACAGTACCTTTGGTTACCAACCGATTATTACAAAACTTTAAAAAGAGAAAGAGAGAAATGCGGCCTAACGTCCATTCGACACAAACTAGGTCATTTCGGGACTAACATATGTTTTTTAATTTTATTTAAAAACTCTCCTTGCACGTACTGGTCTTTAGCCGTTGGGAGGAAACCGAAGAACACGGAGAAAACCCACGAGGTTGGACATCATACACCATGTCACGTGCAACCTGGAGATCGAAACGACGCCGTTGACTCAATGACAAACGTTACGATACAGCGAGCACATGCTAACCATTCAGCCATCCAGCCTCCCTGAATTCGGAAAAATGCTGACTTATAGCAAGAAACATTTCAACCGGGCGAAATTTTCTGTTTTAAAAGTTTAATGTGCACGGTACTTTAATTACCAACCGATTATTACAAAACTTTTTAAAATAAGTTCCAACTGACCAGCTTAATCGTATGCAATAAACGTTTTGCCTGAATTGAAAGTTCTGCACGGAAAAAGTTCATCTCGATTTCCCGGCGTAGTTGCCCTTGTCAGTGAGGCAGAACGGAGGGCCTGACAAGCACAGCTGTCTAGTTTCTTCGGATGGGACGAAAAACCAAGGTCCCGTGTACACATTGGAGTGCACGTAAAATATCCCTAAGCAGTTGGAATTCGATACTGTTGAATAAACTCTATACGATGACTAAATGCGTAGATTGTAGTCACCCACACTGCATGTTTCGCTTAACAATGAAAGGGTGCCGTTTTCAATGTCCGATCCTTTTGTTCTTCTACTCCTGATATGTTGGACTGTTGATCGATGGTTTCATATAAAAGACTACCAATAAGACTCTTTGTAGAAGAAGTTCCCAAAAAATAGTATGTTGACTTTACGAGAAAGTCCTCTAAACATGCTCCAAATTGTAAAAATACGACTTTTTGGATTTTCAATCTCTTTTTTTCGGCTATCCCTGATATTTAAAAAAAATGATACAATGATTTCACACAACAGGCTAGCTATTAGACTCTCTATTGACAAAAGTTTCACCGCCCTCCCTTCATTATAACCGAAGTTATCGTGCCCTAAAGAATCAACAAATCAGCATGCTTATCTCTGCTTACCCTAAGCAGAAAATGCTCATCTTTGAACTCAATCATAACATTGACCTAGTGAACGTCTACAACAAGTTTGAACATTCTAGCTTAATTAGAATGAGAGTTATTGTGCTCCAAAGTCTCGGCCCTTCAAATTGCTTCTATTTTTCATTTTCAATTCAAAATGGTGACTCCCGGTTGACCTAAATCAGAATTCTATTCGCGACATTTTTTAGGCCTTCCATCAAGGATTCAGAAAATATAACTCCCGAGTCTGTAAGTAAAATAGCAAAAAAGCCTTATTGATTTTTCACGTTTAAAGATGGTCGCACTTCCGGTTCGATCGACAAACTCCATATTTTGTGTACGAATCAGTAATTCCTTGTCTAGTATCGAAAAAAAAAAACTAGGTCATTCTGACCTATATTTCGACGATTTTTTTGAAAACTTTGATCCTTAATTTCACCAAGGGGAGATAAGTTAGAAAATTTCTAAAGTCATTTTTCAAGTCGCATCATTAAGGTCTACTTACATATTAAATTTCATGAAAATCGTACAACTATTAAAGAAGTTGTCGAGTTGGTGTAAACTTCCGGTTCGAAATCACAGCGACGAATTTTCGAAATTCGAAAATCCGAAATTGCAGATTTGAAGTAAATGTCTTAGGATACTCAAAGAAAAAAGAATTAGTAAAATAGATCAAATAGTCACAAAGTTACAGCATTGTAGGTCAAATGCATTCGTTCGTAAAATTCGGTGATTTCGGATTCGTAAAACGTTTTGAAAATACATTTAATCAAGGTTCGCACCCCATTTTTGGGGGGGTAGGTCAAAATTTCAGAAAGATCCTATGGATAGATTCTGAGAAATCCGATTTGCAGAAAACACACAAAAAAAAAAAATAATAATAATAACTTTAACAGAAACAATAAGCTTTCATATGTAATACATATGAAAGCTTAATAATCTTAACAGAAACAATAAGCTTTCATATGTAATATGAAAGCTTAACTAGATCTGCTACTGTCCCATGCAGATATGAAAGCTTTCATATTCATCGTCACGTGTCATTGATTGTATCAAGTATCCTAAATAAAAGGATAAGAAGAAAAAATTATCGAAATTGGTCAAAAACTCGCGAAGTTACAAGTCTAAATATAATATGAAACATTGCACCCAGGCATAACAATAATCTGAAATCAGCCGTGGGAGGAAACCGAAGGACACGGAGAAAACCCACGAGGTTGGACACCATATTCCATGTCACGTGCAACCTGGAAATCGAAACGATGCCGGTTGACTCAATGACAGACGTTACGATACAGCGCGCACATGCTAACCATTCAGCCATTCAAGCTCCCTAAAATCGGTAAATTGCTGACTTATAGCAAGAAACAGTTCAACCGGGCATTTCAATCGAAACAACGCCAGTTGACTCAATGACAGACGTTACTATACAGTGCGCAGGTGCTAACCATTCAGCCACGCAACCTCCCTAAATTTGGCAAATTGCTGACCTACAAGGAGAAACATTTCAACCGGGCGAAATTTTCTATTTTAACAGTTTAATTTGCACGGTACCTTTAATTATCAACCGAATATTACAAAACTTTTAAAAATAAGCTCCCCCTGACCAGCTTAATCGTTCGCAATAAACGTTTGCCCCCTAAAATGAGAAACATTACTACCGGGCGAAATTTTCTGTTTTATCACTTTTACAGTACAGTACAACCGATTATTACAAAACTTTAAAAATAAAAGAGAAAGAGATAAATGCGGCTTAACGTCCATTCGACACAAACTAGGTCATTTCGGGACTATCATATAGGTGGGACGAAAAACCAAGGTCCCGTGTACACATTGGAGTGCACGTAAAATATCCCTAAGCAGTTGGAATTCGATACTGTTGAATAAGCTCTATACGATGACTATGCAAACCATTATTAATCGATGAAGGTGTTAAAATGTACACAATATAAACAGTATTAATCTAAATCAATAACATAAATGATTACAAATATTTTTTTAGATAGTTTTAAAATAGAAAACAAATAATTATATCAAATCAAACCTATTCAATTTCAATTAATATGATGACTGGCTGCAAAGTTCTAAGCCTATGTGTGCAAGACCTATATAATGTTGATGTTTCCTTTTATTTTTCTATATAGTTTCCATCAAAGCTCAATTTTTTCATCAGTTATTTTCGGTGATTTTGGATTCGCAAAACGTTTTGAAAATATATTGATTTCAAGGCCACCACCCATTTTTGAAAGGAGGCTAACCAGAAAAGTAAAATAGATCACAAAATCACGAAGTAACACAGCTGTCAAGGTCAATTTTTTCATCAGTTGTTTTCGATGATTTTGAAGACGGGCATACGCCATAAAGTGTGCAATGAGGGAAATTTTACCCGGGCAGCGGCGTTACGGCCTACGAGGTTGGTAAGGCGACCATACCCCTTGTCACGTACAACCAAGAAATCGAAACAAGGCCAGTTGACTCAATGACAGACGTGCTAACCATTCAGCCACGCAACCTCCCTAAAATCGGCCAATTGCTGACCTACAGCGAGAAACATTTCAACCGGGCCAAATTTTCTATTTTAACAGTTTAATTTGCACGGTACCTTTAGTTATCAACCGAATATTACAAAACTTTTAAAAATAAGCTCCCCCTGACCAGCTTAATCGTTCGCAATAAACGTTTGCCCCTTAAAATCGACAAATTGCTGACTTTAAAGTGAGAAACATTACAACCGGGCCAAATTTTCTGTTTTATCACTTTAACAGTACCTTTGATTACCAACCGATTATTACAAAACTTTAAAAAGAGAAAGAGAGAAATGCGGCCTAACGTCCATTCGACACAAACTAGGTCATTTCGGGACTAACATATGTTTTTTAATTTTATTTAAAAACTCCCCTTGCACGTACTGGTCTTTAGCCGTTGGGAGGAAACCGAAGAATACGGAGAAAACCCACGAGGTTGGACATCATACACCATGTCACGTGCAACTGGAGATCGAAACGACGCCCGTTGACTCAATGACAAACGTTACGATACAGCGAGCACATGCTAACCATTGAGCCATCCAGCCTCCCTGAATTCGGAAAATTGCTGACTTATAGCAAGAAACATTTCAACCGGGCGAAATTTTCTGTTTTAACAGTTTAATGTGCACGGTACTTTAATTACCAACCGATTATTACAAAACTTTTGAAAATAAGCTCCAACTGACCAGCTTAATCGTATGCAATAAACGTTTTGCCTGAATTGAAAGTTCTGCACGGAAAAAGTTCATCTCGATTTCACGGCGTGGTTCCCCTTGTCAGTGAGGCAGAACGGAGGGCCTGACAAGCACAGCTGTCTAGTCCTTCGGATGGGACGAAAAACCAAGGTCCCGTGTACACATTGGAGTGCACGTAAAATATCCCTAAGCAGTTGGAATTCGATACTGTTGAATAAACTCTATACGATGACTAAATGCGTAGATTGTAGTCACCCACACTGCACGTTTCGCTTAACAATGAAAGGGTGCCGTTTTCAATGTTCGATCCTTTTGTTCTTCTACTCCTGATATGTTGGACTGTTGATCGATGGTTTCATATAAAAGACTACCAATAAGACTCTTTGTAGAAGAAGTTCCCAAAAAACAGTATGTTGACTTTACGAGAAAGACCTCTAAACATGCTCCAAATTGTAAAAATACGACTTTTTGGATTTTCAATCTCTTTTTTTCGGCTATCCCTGATATTTAAAAAAAATGATACAATGATTTCACACAACAGGCTAGCTATTAGACTCTCTATTGACAAAAGTTTCACCCCCTTCCCTTCATTATAACCGAAGTTATCGTGCCCTAAAGAATCAACAAATCAGCATGCTTATCTCTGCTTACCCTAAGCAGAAAATGCTCATCTTTGAACTCAATCATAACATTGACCGAGTGAACGTCTACAACAAGTTTGAACATTCTAGCTTAATTAGAATGAGAGTTATTGTGCTCCAAAGTCTCGGCCCTTCAAATTGCTTCTATTTTTCATTTTCAATTCAAAATGGTGACTCCCGGTTGACCTAAATCAGAATTCTATTCGCGACAGTTTTTAGGCCTTCCATCAAGGATTCAGAAAATATAACTCCCGAGTCTGTAAGTAAAATAGCAAAAAAGCCTTATTGATTTTTCACGTTTAAAGATGGTGGCACTTCCGGTTCGATCGACAAACTCCATATTTTGTGTACGAATCAGTAATTCTTTGTCTAGTATCGAAAAAAAAAACTAGGTCATTCTGACCTATATTTCGACGATTTTTTTGAAAACTTTGATCCTTAATTTCACCAAGGGGAGATAAGTTAGAAAATTTCTAAAGTCATTTTTCTAGTCGCATCATTAAGGTCTACTTACATATTAAATTTCATGAAAATCGTACAACTACTAAAGAAGTTGTCGAGTTGGTGTAAACTTCCGGTTCGAAATCACAGCGACGAATTTTCGAAATTCGAAAATCCGAAATTGCAGATTTGAAGTAAATGTCTTAGGATACTCAAAGAAAAAAGAATTAGTAAAATAGATCAAATAGTCACAAAGTTACAGCATTGTAGGTCAAATGCATTCGTTCGTAAAATTCGGTGATTTCGGATTCGTAAAACGTTTTGAAAATACATTTAATCAAGGTTCGCACCCCATTTTTGGGGGGGTAGGTCAAAATTTCAGAAAGATCCTATGGATAGATTCTGAGAAATCCGATTTGCAGAAAACACACAAAAAAAAAAAATAATAATAATAACTTTAACAGAAACAATAAGCTTTCATATGTAATACATATGAAAGCTTAACTAGATCTGCTACTGTCCCATGCAGATATGAAAGCTTTCATATTCATCGTCACGTGTCATTGAAGAAAAAATTATCAAAATTGGTCAAAAATTCGCGAAGTTACAAGTCTAAATATAGTATGAAACATTGCACCCAGGCATAACAATAATCTGAAAACTAAAGGGAAATAACTGAAACTTGTATTACTGTAATGAGACGATGAGAAATTGAAATGAAAATGGCGGAAAAAAAATTTAAAATGGCAGGTTGGACAGGCGATCTTACTCCTTGTCATGTACAACCGGGCATTCGAAAACACGCTAGTTAACTCAATGACAGGTGCGCGTGCTAACCATTCAGCCACCCCCCCCCCCCCTTTGAAATCAGACACGTGCAATATGTCATATAGGAAGAATAAGAAGTCGCTCACAACAAAATGGTAAATTAATGAGTTTAGGTCAAAAGGTTGAGCTACTGTTTTAGTGTAATTAATAGTTTTAAAGAGACACGTTAAGGGTTGTTCATAGTTAAATGAAAGTTTAATTTTAAATAAGACCAATAAAATTAGGATTTAATAATGCCAGACTAATATTTCCAATATGTTTGGTTATAAGTAGGAAATCGTGACGACTTCTTAAACATGTTTTAAACAAAGGATCATAGTCTGAATTATACAAGAATGGCACTCTGCAATAAAAAAAACTGGCCAAAGCAAGATTACTATGCAGAAATTAAATAATTGCTAGAACCAGAAAAATATTTATCCACTATAATAAATAAGCAACATAGACAAAATGAAATGAGATTGAATGGGGTTTAACGTCCTACTGTTCAGCTCCTAAAATGGGCTAATGAAGACGGGCATATGCCATAAAGTGTGCAATGAGGGAAATATTACCCGGGCAGCGGCGTTACGGCCTACGAGGTCGGACAGCGACCATACTCCTTGTCACGTACAACCAAGAAATCGAAACAACGCCAGTTGACTTAATGACAGACGTTATGATACAGAACGCACGTGCTAACCATTCAGCCACGCAACCTCCCTAAAATCGGCAAATTGCTGACCTACAGCGAGAAACATTTCAACCGGGCCAAATTTTCTATTTTAACAGTTTAATTTGCATGGTACCTTTAGTTATCAACCGAATATTACAAAAGTTTTAAAAATAAGCTCCCCCTGACCAGCTTAAGCGTTCGCAATAAACGTTTGCCCCTTAAAATCGGCAAAATGGCTGACTTTAAAGTGAGAAACATTACAACCGGGCGAAATTTTCTGTTTTATCACTTTTACAGTACCTTTGATTACCAACCGATTATCACAAAACTTTAAAAATAAAAGAGAAAGAGAGAAATGCGGCCTAATGTCCATTCGACACAAACTAGGTCATTTCGTGACTAACATATGTTTTTTTAATTTTATTTAAAAACTCTCCTTGCGCTTACTGGTCTTTAGCCGTTGGGAGGAAACCGAAGGACACGGAGAAAACCCACGAGGTTGGACATCATAAACCATGTCACGTGCAACCTGGAGATCGAAACGACGCTCGTTGACTCAATGACAGACGTTACGATACAGCGCGCACATGCTAACCATTCAGCCATTCAGCCTCCCTGAATTCGGAAAATTGCTGACTTATAGCAAGAAACATTTCAACCGGGCGAAATTTTCTGTTTTAACAGTTTAATGTGCACGGTACTTTAATTTCCAACCGATTATTACAAAACTTTTGAAAATAAGCTCCAACTGACCAGCTTAATCGTATGCAATAAACGTTTGGCCTGAATTGAAAGTTCTGCACGGAGAAAGTTCATCTTGATTTCCCGGCGTGGTTCCCCGTTGTCAGTGAGACAGAACGGAGGGCCTGACAAGCACAGTTGTCTAGTCGTTCGGATGTGACGAAAAACCAAGCTCCCGTATAGACATTGGAGTGCACGTAAAATATCCCTAAGCAGTTGGAATTCGATACTGTTGAATAAGCTCTATACGATGACTAAATGTGTAGATTGTAGTCACCCACACTGCATGTTTCGCTTAACAATGAAAGGGTGCCGTTTTCAATTTTCGATCCTTTTGTTCTTCTACTCCTGATATGTTGGACTGTTGATCGATGGTTTTATATAAAAGACTACCAATAAGACTCTTTGTAGAAGAAGTTCCCAAAAAATATTATGTTGACTTTACGAGAAAGACCTCTAAACATGCTCCAAATTGTAAAAATACGACTTTTTGGATTTTCAATCTCTTTTTTTCGGCTATCCCTGATATTTAAAAAAAATGATACAATGATTTCAAAACAACAGGCAAGCTATTAGAGTCTCTATTGACAAAAGTTTCATCGCCCTCCCTTCATTATTACCGAAGTTATCGTGCCCTAAAGAATCAACAAATCAGCATGCTTATCTCTGCTTACCCTAAGCAGAAAATGCTCATCTTTGAACTCAATCATGACATTGACCTAGTGAACGTCTACACCAAGTTTGAACATTGTAGCTTAATTAGAAGGAGAGTTATTGTGTTCCAAAGTCCCGGCCCTTCAAATTGCTTCTATTTTTCATTTTCAATTCAAAATGGTGACCATCACGTGACCGAAATCAAAATTCGGATCCGACAGATTTTTAGGCATTCCTTCAAGGATTCTGAAAATATAACTCCCGAGTCTGTAAGTAAAATAACAAAAAAGCCTTTTTGATTTTTCACGTTTAAAGATGGTGGCACTTCCGGTTCGATCGACAAACTCCATATTTTGTGTACGAATCAGTAATTACTTGTCTAGTATCAAAAAAAAAAATTAGGTCATTCTGACCTATATTTCGACGATTTTTTTGAAAACTTTGATCCTTAATTTCGTCAAGGGGAGATAATTTAGAAAATTTTTAATTATATTTTTGAAGACACATCGGTAGCATCTACTTATACACTAAATTTCATGATAATCGTACAACTATTAAAGAAGTTCTCAAATTGGTATAAACTTCCGGTTCGAAATCACAGCGATGAATTTTCGAAATTGGAAAATGCGAAACTGCAGATGAAAATGATTTTTTTCAAGGTATTCAAAGAAAAAAGAATTAGTAAAATCGGTCAAAAAATAACAAAGTTACGAGTATGCATTGTCAGTTTTTTCGTTCGTAAAATTCGGTGATTTCGGATTCGTAAAACGTTTTGAAAATATATTTAATCAACAGCCACCACCCATTTTTGGGGGGATAGGTAAAAGTTTCAGAACGATCCTATCGTTAGATTCTGAGAAATCCGATTTGTGGACAAAACACAAAAAAAAAATAACAATAACTAGATCTGCTACTGTCCCATGCAGATATGAAAGCTTTCATATTCATCGTCACGTGTCATTGATTGTATCAAGTATCCTAAATAAAAGGATAAGAAGAAAAAATTATCAAAATTGGTCAAAAACTCGCGAAGTTACAAGTCTAAATATAGTATGAAACATTGCACCCAGGCATAACAATAATCTAAAAACTAAAGGGAAATAACTGAAACTTGTATTACTGTAATGAGACGGATGAGAAAATGAAATGAAAATGGCGGGAAAAAAAATTAAAAATGGCAGGTTGGACAGGCGACCTTTCTCCTTGTCACGTACAACCGGGCATTCGAAAACACGCTAGTTAACTCAATGACAGGCGCGCGTGCTAACCATTCAGCCACCCCACCCCTTTGAAATCAGACACGTGCAATATGTCATATAGAGAGAATAACAAGTCGCTCACAACAAAATCGTAAATTAATGAGTTTAGGTCAAAGGGTTGAGCTACTGTTTTAGAGTATTTATTTGTTTTAAAGAGACACGTTATGGGTTGTTCATAGTTAAATGAAAGTTTAATTTTAAATAAGACCAATAAAATTAGGATTTAATAATGCCAGACTAATATTTCCAATATGTTTGGTTTTAAGTAGGAAATCGTGACGACTTCTTAAGCATGTTTTATACAAAAGATCATAGACTGAATTTTACAAGAATGGCACTCTGCAATAAAAAAACTGGCCAAAGCAAGATTTCTATGCAGAAATTAAATAATTGCTAGAACCAGAAAAATATTTATCCACTATAATAAATAAGCAACATAGACAAAATGAAATGAAATTCAATGGGGTTTAACGTCCTACTGTTCTGCTCCTAAAATGGGCTAATGAAGACGGGCATATGCCATAAAGTGTGCAATGAGGGAAATTTTACCCGGGCAGCGGCGTTGCGGCCTACGAGGTTGGACAGGCGACCATACTCCTTGTCACGTACAACCAAGAAACCGAAACAACGCCAGTTGACTCAATGACAGACGTTATGATACAGAGCGCACGTGCTAACCATTCAGCCACGCAACCTCCCTAAAATCGGCAAATTGCTGACCTACAGTGAGAAACATTTCAACCGGGCCAAATTTTCTATTTTAACAGTTTAATTTGCACGGTACCTTTAGTTATCAACCGAATATTACAAAACTTTTAAATATAAGCTCCCCCTGATTAGCTTAAGCGTTCGCAATAAACGTTTGCCCCTTAAAATCGGCAAATTGCTGACTTTAAAGTGAGAAACATTACAACCGGGCGAAATTTTCTGTTTTATCACTTTTACAGTACCTTTGATTACCAACCGATTATTACAAAACTTTAAAAATAAAAGAGAAAGAGAGAAATGCGGCCTAATGCCCATTCGACACAAACTAGGTCATTTCGTGACTAACATATGTTTTTTAATTTTATTTAAAAACTCCCCTTGCGCTTACTGGTCTTTAGCCGTTGGGAGGAAACCGAAGAACACGGAGAAAACCCACGAGGTTGGACATCATACTTCATGTCACGTGCAACCTGGAGATCGAAACGACGCCCATTGACTCAATGACAGACGTTACGATAGAGCGCGCACATGCTAACCATTCAGCCTCCCTGAATTCGGAAAATTGCTGACTTATAGCAAGAAACATTTCAACCGGGCGAAATTTTCTGTTTTAACAGTTTAATGTGCACGGTACTTTAATTACCAACCGATTATTACAAAACTTTTGAAAATAAGCTCCAACTGACCAGCTTAATCGTATGCAATAAACGTTTGGCCTGAATTGAAAGTTCTGCACGGAGAAAGTTCATCTTGATTTCCCGGCGTGGTTCCCCGTTGTCAGTGAGGCAGAACGGAGGGCCTGACAAGCACAGCTGTCTAGTCGTTCGGATGGGACGAAAAACCAAGGTCCCGTGTACACATTGGAGTGCACGTAAAATATCCCTAAGCAGCTGGAATTCGATACTGTTGAATAAGCTCTATACGATGACTAAATGTGTAGATTGTAGTCACCCACACTGCATGTTTCGCTTAACAATGAAAGGGTGCCGTTTTCAATTTTCGATCCTTTTGTTCTTCTACTCCTGATATGTTGGACTGTTGATCGATGGTTTCATATAAAAGACTACCAATAAGACTCTTTGTAGAAGAAGTTCCCAAAAAATATTATGTTGACTTTACGAGAAAGACCTCTAAACATGCTCCAAATTGTAAAAATACGACTTTTTGGATTTTCAATCTCTTTTTTTCGGCTATCCCTGATATTTAAAAAAAATGATACAATGATTTCAAACAACAGGCTAGCTATTAGACTCTCTATTGACAAAAGTTTCTCCGCCCTCCCTTCATTATAACCGAAGTTATCGTGCCCTAAAGAATCAACAAATCAGCATGCTTATCTCTGCTTACCCTAAGCAGAAAATGCTCATCTTTGAACTCAATCATGACATTGACCTAGTGAAAGTCTACAAGAAGTTTGAACATTCTAGCTTAATTAGAAGGAGAGTTATTGTATTCCAAAGTCCCGGCCCTTCAAATTGCTTATATTTTTCATTTTCAATTCAAAATGGTGACCATCACGTGACCGAAATCAAAATTCGGATCCGACAGATTTTTAGGCATTCCTTCAAGGATTCTGAAAATATAACTCCCGAGTCTGTAAGTAAAATAGCAAAAAAGCCTTTTTGATTTTTCTCGTTTAAAGATGGTGGCACTTCCGGTTCGATCGACAAACTCCATATTTTGTGTACGAATCAGTAATTACTTGTCTAGTATCAAAGAAAAAAATTAGGTCATTCTGACATATATTTCGACGATTTTTTTGAAAACTTTGATCCTTAATTTCGTCAAGGGGAGATAATTTAGAAAATTTATAATTATATTTTTGAAGTCACATCGGTAACATCTACTTATACACTAAATTTCATGAAAATCGTACAACTATTAAAGAAGTTCTCAAATTGGTCTAAACTTCCGGTTCGAAATCACAGCGACGAATTTTCGAAATTGGAAAATGCGAAACTGCAGATGAAAATGATTTTTTTCAAGGTATTCAAAGAAAAAAGAATTAGTAAAATCGGTCAAAAAAAAACAAAGTTACGACTATGCATTGTCAGTTTTTTCGTTCGTAAAATTCGGTGATTTCGGATTCGTAAAACGTTTTGAAAATATATTTAATCAACAGCCACCACCCATTTTTGGGGGGATAGGTAAAAGTTTCAGAACGATCCTATGGTTAGATTCTGAGAAATCCGATTTGTGGACAAAACACAAAAAAAAAATAACAATAATAATCTTAACAGAAACAATAAGCTTTCATATGTAATATGAAAGCTTAATAATCTTAACAGAAACAATAAGCTTTCATATGTAATATGAAAGCTTAATAACTTTAACAGAAACAATAAGCTTTCATATGTAATACATATGAAAGCTTAATAATAATTTTAGTAATCTCAATAGGCTTTCAGACGAAAGTCTGAAAGCCTAATAATAAGAATAATAATTTTAACAAAAACAATAGTGTTTCACACAAGCTACGCAGTGTGAAACCCTAATAATAATAATAATATCTTTATTAGGGTAAGAAATTAGGCCAGGCCTTTTTACAATTCTGCCCATGAAACATAACAAAACAATATAAGAACAACAAGAACAACAAAAATTATGAATTAAAATATTATGTACATAAGGTTTCATAAGCTTAGGAATCTATCATTTAAAATAATATTTGCTTTAAAGTTTGATAATATAGGTGTGTTTTTAAATGAGGTAGATAGATTATTCCAGAGACAAGGTCCAATGTATTTTAAACTTTTTTTATATATTGATTTATTAGGTTGAGGAATATTAAATAGAGGTGTATTTTTAAAAACGAGAATATTAGTTAAGTAGTTTGGGCATTTTTTATGAACTAATTTGAACAGAAAGATGTATTTATTGAAGGTGAACCGATTTTGAATCTATGGCGGGTGTGGCGCGCCAGGCAGGGTAAGCTTACTCTTCCGGACACCTGTTACCACTGTTTGTTGTGTATTTCGTACACGATGAACAGTCCATTTGCTGATTACACTACTTTGCCTAACTATTTTGCCTATAACGTTTTTGCCTATTTTGCCTAATGGTTTGGATTGTTCGTACTTGGTTTTATTTTATTCAGTGATTTAGCTAGGGTTTCATAAGTGGATAAGGTTGAATTTTTCGGAAGTGGTTTATCATTAATTAATTTAAAAGCCAATTTTTGCACACGCTGTAAGTAATTTAAAGATGTTTTACTACAGGTATCACAGATGGTGGAGCAATAATCTAGATGTGACTGAAAATGGCCAAAATAGAATAATTTGAACAAGTTTGGCGGAAGAAGTGATTTTATCTTTTTCAGTTGATACAATTTTTTATGTAGTGTTTTACAAATGTATTCAGTATGTTTATTCCACGAAAATTTTTTATCAATGATTACACCGAAAAGTTTAAATTCAGAAACATTTTCAATTTGATTATTATAGTTTGAATGTCAAGTTTATTTACTGGATTTTTAAGTTGATAGTTTGTGGCTATTGACATTGATTTAGTTTTTGATTCATTGATAATCATAGCATTATTTTGGGCACCATTGTATTATTTTATTGGTTTCCAATTGGATTTTATTATTAAGAGATGTTATATCCGGAGAAGAGGTATAAACGGTGGTGTCATCTGCAAATAGATCGGAATTTACAGAAAGAGAAAACGGTAAATCATTGATAAAGAGATTAAAAAGTAAAGGTCCAAGGATTGATCCTTGGGGTACACCGGAAATCATAATTTGGAATGAAGATTTATTTTGTCCAATTGATATACACTGTTTTCGATTATTAAGGTATGATTTCAATAATGAGAGTAAGTTTTCAGAAAAATTATATAGCTGAAGTTTTTGTAACAGAAAATTATGATTAACCATATCAAAAGCTTTTCTGAAATCAAAAAATATTAACCCTGTTAGCATATTATTATTTAGAGCGTCATAAACATTTTCAGTGATATTAACAAGGGCTGTATGGCAGGAGCTATTTGAGCGAAAGCCAGATTGATTTAAATATAAAAGATTATTTTTATTTAAATAATTAGTAATATTCAAATTTATATGTTTTTCAAGGGGTTTAGAGAGAGTTTGCAAAATAGATATTAGCCTATAATTACCGGTTAGGCTTTTATCACCTGATTTGAAGAATCCGGTTTTGAGAAAAAACGAGCTAACACCATCAATTCCTACAGATTTTGATGTATCTAAATTTGAAAGATATTTGTATACATCACAAGTAGAAATAAAAGGTATTTTACATTTAGGAGTAAGCAGATAACGTCACACCTTGTGAATCTGAATGTAGTTAAGTCTTGGTAATGTTGAAGGGAGTCAAATACCGGGGTCTAAATGACCACACACAAGGGTTCTATCCTGTAAAAGTATTTTATTAACATTGGCTACAGCCAAGGTAAACAAGAAAAACCCTGCAAATATATAAGTAACATAATATGTATAAAAACAGTAATAAAGCATGGTTTAAAAGTAATAACAACAATAATATAAAAGCATATGTATAATATATGACTCTACACGTGAACAATGGAATACAGCTATACTCATAAAAGTATGAAATATACTTATTATTACAGTTTAAATAATACTAATACTAATAATTAGATCTTAAGAATAAAACTAATATTGCTTACCCTAAAGAGGGGTTTCTAATTCTTATCAATGGTATAAAGGTGAAAGACCTTTAAACGTTGGGGACACTGTAAATGAAATATTCATTTAATGTAAATGAATGTGTGAGTATTTAAAGTGAAATACTTTAAATAATGTTTTAACTATATATAATGATGTATTGTTTTTCTGCTTCAAACCACCAACTTATACTTTAAAGAAATTCAACATGACTGCCGCCTTAAAACAAAGACTAATTACCTAAATATTTTAATAAACATACCTGATGAATATAAACTGTCACACAACTTCAAACCACTATTGAAGAAGCTTCAATACTTTCATCTACTAGCAATAGTTGAACTTATGCTAATAAATACGCAGTACCATTACAATAAACTTTATATAATTAAGGAGAGGGAAAAGGGTCTACCTTTGCATACAAAATCTATAGCATGAATGTCTCCAAGGGAACTTTCAAAGAACAACTCACCAGACACATAACAAAGGGTTAAAGTTGAAGATGTAGTGAGTGAACTCACAACAGACAGGTACAGAGTGGACAGTATATTGATAGGTTAAAGGGATAATACAACCATTATTGGTTTATATTATAGTGCAGATTAAAATAACTAAAACCAACTGACTATTTATATTAAACATAACGCTATCGCTACAATATACGTCCACATTCCTGCTTTGATTGATATGGTACTTAATCAAGAAGGCTGGGCGTTTGTTTTGTTTAGCGTTGAGGGTCGTGCCTCAACATCAATAGTTGCCGTCCTTAGAGTATAAGGAATAAGTATACCAAGATAATCCATTCAGAATTGTGGCTTTCAGACGCTAAAGGCAAAAAGTGGGCGTGGCTCTGCCCCTGGGGGGCGGGACATTCACCAAAATCAATAGTGGATGCCCTCAGGCTATAAGGAATACATATGCCAAGTACCAAGCTGATTCATTCAGAATTGCGGCCTGTAAATGACAAACACAAAAATTGGGCGTGGCTTGCCTCTCAGAGTCAGGACATGCAGTTGTCGTCCTTAGGCTATAAGGAATACATATCCCAAGTTTAAAGACGATCCATTAAGAATCGTGGCCTGTAGACAACACACACAGACACGAAGTAATAATGGGCATGGCTCTGGCCCTGGGGGTTAGGAAATCACCAAAAATAGGGGTCATCGTTAGGGTATAAGGAATAGGTATGCAAAGTTTTAAAAGGATCTGTTAAGAATTGCATCCTGTAGGCGAACAGAAGCCACAAAAACATTGGGCGTGGCTCTGTCCCAGGGGGTACGGCATGCACCAAAAATAATAGTGGTCAGCCTTAGGGTATAAGGAATAAGTATAAAAAGGTTTTCAAGACGATCGATTAAGAATTGTACCCTGTAGGTGACACACAGACACACAAAAAGAAAATGGGCGTGACACTGTCCCTGGGGGTCGGGCATGCACCCAAAACAATAGGGGTCTTCCTTAAGGTACCAAGAATAAGTATGCAACGTTTCAAGATGATACGTTAAGAAATTCAGCCTGTAGAAGACAGAGAAACAAATACAAGAACTGGGCGTTGCTGTCCCAGGGGTTTGGGCATGCACCCAAAATAATAGTGGTCAGCCTTAGGGTATAAGGAATAAGTATAAAAAAGTTTTTTCAAGACGATCGATTAAGAATTGTGGCCTGTAGGTGACACACAGACACACAAAAAGAAAGTGGGCGTGGCACTGTCCCTGGGGGTCGGGCATGTACCAAAATCAATAGGGGTCTTCCTTAAGGTACCAAGAATAAGTATGCAAAGTTTCAAGATGATACGTTAAGAAATTCAGCCTGTAGAAGACAGACAAACAAATACAAGAACTGTGCGTTGCTGTCCCAGGGGTTCGGGCATGCACCCAAAATAATAGTGCTCAGCCTTAGGGTATAAGGAATAAGTAAAAAAAGTTTTCAAGGCGATCGATTAAGAATTGTGGCCTGTATAGTTTGAATATAGCCGTGAGATAGTGGTACTCGGAACTTGCCTAGATATATCTCTCGTGATGATATTGTTTTGAATACTGTTCTACGAGAATATACTTTGAGATACTTGAAATATGGTAGTAATATATGACTAATTTTGCGTCACATACAGTCAGGCCCGTAGCCAGCTTGCTGGCTTCGGAGGGGCAGTGAAGTTTTTAGGAGGGGCACACCCGTTACAGTCTACAGTAGGTATTTTAGAGTTATGGTTGGCAAATTTTCTTTCGGGGGGGCAAAACATTTTTTCAGGGGGGCATTGCCCCCCCTTGCCACCCCCTGGCTACGGGCCTGCATACAGTTGTTGTATATCATGATGGTCTCTGTATTTGATATCTAAGATACAATTGTTACATAATAGTAAGTTATGATTAACTTAATTTGGATAATTGTGATTTAAAGATGTAATAATGTTTTTATGTTAAATTCTGGATTTTTTTTTGATTTTTTTTTTATAAACACTTAACTAAAATTCGTACATGTATTCGAAATCTGTTTCATAACTGATCATAATCCAATACTAATGTCTGTCTGAACCGATAGTGTAGCCATGGGTATCATGGCAATAAAAGTTGTACACCTATAAACACTTCCTTGTGTCACTTTGTACCGTTAAAATTATATTTAGAATGTGTTTTACCAGTTCTATCACATATGTGATGATCACTGACACGAATAATTTGGTCCTTTAACTCTGTGAAACAGATGGAGGCAGACCACCATTAAATTTCACCATCTCGGTACCCAAATTGTAGTTCGTCTATTTATAGCAGTTCTCTCTGTGTCTCTTTTCTCCCATTTTGCATGCCCATTTTTGTTGATTTTTGGCCTAGAATGGACTAAGAGGGTTTGAATTAATATTTTCTGCCAGGTTTTGGTAAATATTCATGATTTTGAGGCGGAAGGATAACGGCGTTATGAGGTTGGCTACGGTGATATGTACGGCAACTAGATACATGTTTTAAGTATGCTTCTTCAAGTTCGTGCATATCTCAAAATTTTGGTGGTCAACCTCATAAAAATTTTAGTGCAAAGACATGGCCATTTGTTCCTCTGTCTGTAGTGAAAAGCATTTCGCCCAACGAAAATTTGGGGATAAGTTGGAGGTGGGCAAAGAGTCCAGAATTAACATTGAAGTCAATGGGGAAATTAATGGTGGTCTGCCTCCAGATTGACTCGATGTTGCGATTGATATGATTGTTTTCGTATTTTGTACGCGGTACGTCGTTATTTTTACGTACGTTATCGATATTGGTCTTTAAAATTTAAACATTCTGTCCACATACAAATATCTACTTCTCAAGCGAAGCTAGTTATAGACAGGCAGCGTATGTTTAGTAATAGCTAGTATAATACGAAACAATCTCCATCCAGTGTCACCTATTTATTTACTGGCGAACGCCAGCCCCTCCACTCTCGCAATGTGTATTCCACGGGTTTGCGAGACGGCGATTATAACGGCTCAATATAGTATAAATAACAGCAATCCATTAAAGGTATGTTCAATCACAGTAGGCTGTTGAAAATGGTGAAAACGGTTTTAATTCACAGCTTAAAGTCAAACAACGGACAAAGAATGGCGAAAACATACGAGGTAAGTTAAAGTTATACACTGCTAATCTGTGCATCGATGGTAATATAATTGTAATTGTGTAAATAATGATAAGACAGGTCAAGGTTCACCGTATTAATGGATATAGATCACACGTGGTTTTCTTACACAATGATCGAAGTAAGTTGTGTTACTGTTCTAGGCCTGTACATTTTCCTTGTATTGTAATTATTTTTGTCCGTCGCGTTTCGAAGAAAGTGGGAGACTATTAAAATGTGTTCGTCCGTCCGTCCGTCCGTCCGTCCGTCCGTCACACTTTTTGGGACACAAAAACTAATAACCCTCTTTCTATTTCTAATTGAGCTAGAATGTTCAAACTTGGTGTAGGTCTTTATTAGGGCAATGCTTTGAGTTTGAAGATGACCATTTTCTGCTTAGGGTAAGCAGAGATAAGCAATTTGATTGGTTGATGATTTGGGACACTATACAATGTAACTTTAGTCCTAATGATTAAGTCAGAGTTCGATAATGTGCATAAATTTTCTGCTCAGGGTAAGCAGAATTTCAAAATATCCTCACGACTACAGACTGCAATTGTTACCCAATTGTAAATGAAAATTACAGATTATGATAACATTGATCTGATAATATCCCTGAGTAGCGGTTTCCGAGATATTCAGGTTACCACACATTTCCAGGCCCGTAGCTAGCGGGGGGGGCAAGAGGGGCAGCTGCCCCCCTGGAAAATTTTGGCATAATGACATGAATGGTGGGGCGGCTTATATGACAGTATATTATATGATTGTCGGGCTGCTCATAATGCATAATGCCAAGTAAGATTGACTGGGCGCCCACGACTTGATCAATGGGGCGCCCAAAAAGGCATGATTTGTGGGGGCATAATGCCAAGTAAGATTGACTGGGTGGGTGCCCACGACTTGATCAATTGGGCGCCCAAAAAGGCATGATTTGTGGGGTGCGTCATTTCGAAAGGGCGCCCATAATGCCAAGATCATGGGTGCCCATAATATAATGCTAATTGGGTGCCCAAAAGGGCGTGAAAATCGTCAAAATTCAAACGGCATGATTTGTGGGGTGTCTCATTCCGAAGGGGTGTCCATAATGCCGAGATTGTGGACGCCCATATTAATGCTAGTGGGCGCCCAAAACGTTAAACAGCGTTATAATCTTCAAAATTCAAATAAGTCACACTCTTACCCTATTCCGAACTTTTCATTTTTGTCCCCCGTCTTTCGAAGAAAGTTGGGGACTATTAAAATGGGTTCGTCCGTCTGTCTGTCCGTCTGTCTGCCTGTCCGTCTGTCTGTCCGTCACACTTTTTGGGACACAATAACTCTCTTCCTAATTGAGCTAGAATGTTCAAACTTGGTGTATGTGTTTATTAGGTCAATGCCTTGATGGAGTTCGAAGATGAGCATTTTCCGCTTAGGGTAAGCAGAGATAAGCAATTTGATTGGTTGATGCTTTGGGACACGATAACTTTAGTTCTAATTAAGTGAGAGTGATGAAACTTGGTGTATAGTTTCATTACAGTAATACGTTGACTAAGTTCGATAATGAGCATTTTCTGCTCAGGGTAAGCAGAGCGATACGCAAATTTGATTGGTCGAGACTTTGGAACACAATAACTCTCCTTCTAATTGAGTTAAAATGTTCAAACTTGGTGTATATGCTTATTAGGTCAATGCCTTGATGGAGTTCGGAGATGAGCATTTTCTGCTTAGGGTAATCAGAGATGAGCAATTTGATTGGTTGATGCTTTGGCCCTTTGGGACACGATAACTTTAGTTCTAATAAAGTGAGTAATGAAACTTGGTGTATAGTTTCATTACAGTTATGTCTTGACTAAGATCGATAATGAGCATTATCTGCTCAGGGTAAGCAGCGCGATAAGCAATTTGATTGGTCGAGACTTTGGAACACAATAACTCTCCTTCTAATTGAGTTAAAATGTTCAAAATTGGTGTGTATGCTTATTAGGTCAATGCCTTGATGGAGTTCGAAGATGAGCATTTTCTGCTTAGGGTAGGCAGAGATAAGCAATTTGATTGGTTGATACTTTGGGACAAGATAACTTAGGTTCATCTTGATTGATGATTTTTATGCCAATACAATGACTGCATTTTCATTCAGTAATGGATTCGACAGTAACAGTGTATAGAAACGATTGACTCAGACACGAGGGCCCTTTACCTTGGCCAGAGGGGCCCTTTTGTCAAGCGTGGGGGCCCTTTTGTCTGCCTTTAGGGTCCCCCTAACTAGGGTACATTTTCATTTTTCTCATCCGTTTTAGCATTTTTCTTTATAAAACACGGTGTCACTTGTGGATGACACTTCATGTACAGTTTGATTGCTTGATACGTTTGAAAAAAATAAATGTGCGATTAATTAATATGTGTCATCTATTTATTTTGGGATTTCGGCAGGGGACATCAGCCTCACTGTTGGCTTGTTCTCATAAATTATTATAGGTACATTAAAGTCGTATTCCTTCCTTCAAATGTTTATAATGTTCATACAAAAATATCATAATACGCCAATATCGCAAATTCTGCCTCAAAATTCAAATTTTGATTCATTTTCATATGCAAACCCTATTTTCCAAATTTTTTGTGGAGGAGGGGACCATAGGCAATCTGACTTTTGGCGCAGATGGATAAAGAGGAAAAAAAAAATATTATTTCAACTATTTGGCGAAATAAAGTGCTGATTTACTGCATTGTGCTGTATGGAAAATTGATTTAGATTATCTGAAGCTGCGAATAATTAAGTAATGTGTAAAAGCTCATCGTATATAATTTATTGTTTGGATTTGATAGTAGCCAATAATTGATGGATTACATCTAAGTTATAGATGAAGATGTAATGGTACGTTTAAAAAATTGTACGTTGTTCATTGTTGCATACATTTTGATCAACGTTATGCATGTATATAGTGCGTTGGAAAAAAATATCTGACCCTAACTTCCTCGCTAACGGTTAACATAGCTGAAATAAATTACCCTTTTCTTCAACATGCTTAAATAGTGATGAAATCGGGATGATATCGGCACTGAAGCGTTTCACCGTGTTCCACCGCGAAATAAGGTGTTTCGCTGTGGAACACGGTGAAACGCTTCAGTGCCGATATTATCCCGATTTCATCACGATTTAAGCATTTCATCACATTTGGCTAGCTGGCGTTTCGCTAGCGATTCTCCAAGATTCCTCCACGGAATAGGGTGTTTTTCCACCGTGTTCGGGGATTCTAGTCCAAAACTCCAGCAGCGTATATTGTACCAAGTTTGTGAAGAGTTTTTATACGCCCACATTTTCATGTGGACGTATTATGTCGTCGCCCCTGTCCGTCCGGACGTCCGTCCGTCCACAATTTGTTTGTGGACTCTCTACAGGTCACAATTCTTATCTGATTTTGACGAAACTTGAAATATAGGTTTATCCCCATAAGATCTCGGCTGCTTTCGATATTGGCATGTATCGCATCAAAACTTCATGGATTATGGCCCTTGATTGTACGAAAAATCACGTTTTTAGCTTGTGGACCCTATAGAGGTCACAATTTTGAACTGATTTTGATGAAACTTGACATGCATGTTTATAACCCAAAGATCTTGGTTCCTTTCGATATTTGCGCTTATCGGAACGTAATTTCCTGAATTATGGCCCCTGATTGTCCGAAAAATCACCTTTTTATACGCCCACATTAGGGCTGTACGATATTGCAAAAAGGGACGATATCGATATTGCCATTTTTTTCAACGATATAGTTAAATATCGCGATATTTAATAATTATGTCACTTTGCTATTAATAAATAAATTAAATATAAATGCATTAAAGCTGACTACAGTGTGGGTAAGAATTGCTTTAAAATTTGCTTTTTTTAAAATATAGATTTATTAAAATGAACGAAACACATCCTTTTTGGATAAAAACTTTTCACCAAAAACGACTTGTGCATTTTCGTTTGGGTACTAATTTCTCTTTTTCAACTAGGGCCTAGGCCCTCCACTTCCTGTGTGGGTCTACTAGTACTGCTAGTACTAGCTAAGTTTTCCATAATTAAATTAAATACAACCGCTGATGTTTAAAAAGCGTCTGCTTGTGATCCGGTGTAAGAAAATTCTCAAATATCACATGCAGCGAAAGTAAGTAGATGCGGTCTTCAAGTCGTATATAATAAGTTCAAACAGTAACAAATACTAAATGATCCGTACTATCTTCAATTCAAGCATTCGATTGACCCAACAGTGACAGCAGTAATCTATTTATAGATCGTTTTATTCATGCTTTCGGAAATTAATTTTCGTAGTATTTTCTAAAAATATTCGTTTTTTAAAACAACCTATTTATAGCTGTGGTAGTGGGAAATTTCAGGCGTTTAGTAGGCCTAAGGTTACATGTAATAACAACTGACAATTTATTGTCGACTAAAAACAAAGTAAAAGTAACGAATACGCGATGCAGTGAAAAACGCCTGCGGAGGGTGTGCTAGTGTTTTCAACATTTAATGATTCTCAAAACATTAGTTTTATTATAGTTTATTGCCGTCGGCTAATTTCCACTCCTGTATGGTGCATTTATTATCAATTTTTATGATAATTTTTTTCGATATTTGAAGTTTTTGGCGATATTCGATAAACCAATATATAGACGATATTTGGCCACATGATATCGTAGTTGGGTCTGAAAATACCATATTGCGATAAATGACTATATTGAGAATATCGTAAAGCCCTAGCCCACATTGAAATGTGGTCGTATATTGTCGTCGCCCCAGTCCGTCCGTCGGTCCGGCTTCCACAATTGCTTGTGGATGCTCTAGAGGCTAAAGTTAATATCCGATTGACTTTAAATTTATACACAGTGTTTAAGGTCATAAGATGAAGAAGCCTATTGATTTTCAATGATTTCCGATAATTAGTGCCAGAGTTATGGCCCTTGATCACTTTGAAAAATCTTGTGGAAGCTCTAGAGGCCGAAGTTAATATCCGATTGACTTTAAATTTATACACAGCGATTTCTGATAATTACTGCCAGAGTTATGGCCCTTGATCACTTCAAAAAATCTTGTGGACGCTCTAGAGGCCAAAGGTGATATCCGATTGACCTTAAATTTATACACAGTGTTTAAGATCATGAAAAAAGAAGCCTAATGATTTTCAGCGAATTACGATAATTACTGCCCAAGTTATCTCCCTTGATCACTTTGGAAAATCTTTTGCAACACTCTAAAGGTCAAACTTATCATCCAATGGACTTCAGATTGATACACAGAGTTTAAGGTCTTGAGACGAATATATTGATTTTCAATGAATTTTGATAACTGAACAGCTAAATCCATGATTTTAAATGTTTCGTATACTAAGCGTTAGCATGGGGCAGAACTTAAAAAAAAAACAAATAAATTCTAATGATTTTATGATAATTACTTTGTGACTTGTTATTCTTAATCAGATTTCTGAGTATTATAAGTGTTTCATTACCGAAAAATGGAAGAATATGCGACAACTCTTATTGACTGCCCGGACGAATTAGCAGCTGAGGGTGTATGTTTCGTTGCCTGGCAACCTATCTTTAATATCCTAATAAAGATTTCCTTTCATCAGATGTTTTGCTAAATACATTGCTAAACTTACTCCAAATTTGTATGTTTACTATAGAGACCGTGAGCGTGTTGAACCGACTACATGTACGTCACTTCCGATATTAATAAAAATTAATTTCTCACTTACAAATTTTTTTTGCATACGTAACAGGGGGGATTATTTCTAAATATATATTTACTATTTATGGAAACCTTGTTGAAAATCGTTTGTCTTCTCCTTTAAGTGATAGTGATGAAACTTGGTGTATAGTTTCATTACATCAGTACCTTGAGCATTTTCTGCTCAGGATAAGCAGAGCTATAGCAATTTGAACACAATAAGTCGATCTCCATCTTATTGAGCTGAATGTTCAAACTTGGTGTAGGTCTTTATTACATTTGTAGGTCAATCATCAATGCATTGATGGAGTTCGAAGATGAGCATTTTCTGCTTAGGGTAAGCAGATATAAGCAATTTGATTGGTTGATGATTTGGGGCATGATAACTTTGGAATGTAACGACTATGTTTTTAATTGAGGTAGAATGTTTTATTAAACTTGATGTAATGTTCATCTGGGCCCCGATTCACGAAATCTTACCTTAAGATAAAGTCCAAATTTTAGTTGATACTTCAGTTTTGATTGGCTAAGCACTAAAATCAATCTAATATTATCCAATCATATAACTAAAATTTGGGTTTTATCTTAGTTAAAATTTCATGAATAAGGCCCCTATTGGTGATTAGCATTTCAAGCTAAAGTTAACTCGTGAGAGCCGTGCTATAAATATAACATGTGTCCTCTATTTATTTGGGGAATTTGGCGGGGGCCATCAGCCTCACCTTTGGCTTGTTTTTATCATGACAATGCTTTATTTTCATTGCAGCTGGTTTAACTGCGTGAAAAATCAGGACTCCGAATAATAACTAATAACTTCTTGTTTTTATTTACATCCTGAAGCTTAAATATGATGAAAGGCCTATAATTGAAATTCACCTCATTCATCTCATTGGCGGTAAACCATGAAGTTATTTAAAGGGCATGGCACCTATTATTTTCAATTTAATTTTTGTTGACAGGCTGTATAATTTTTAGTTTGACATTAAGTTTACAGTTCAAAACTACAGCAGAAGAAATTTTAAAAAAAGAGAAAATTTCATAAAGAGTAAGCATGAAACATAATTACGTAACTAAATGCTCAAATTAATAAATTACACAAAAAAAAGACCTACAAATATTTTCGGACCCTGTTACCTAGAGCTGAGGTAAATGGGAAGTTTTTGATTACTGCCAATCTCCATAGTTGACTCTTGACAGATTCTAAAACCTTTGACTTATTCATTTTGAATTGGATATAATTTATGTCTATACAAAAATCTATTTTAGTTTTTTCATTTTAGGAAGCTGTTAGAACCCTGAATTCACTCCAGTCAAATGCTGAAACCTTAGAAAAAATACGAGCTTCTGGAGATCATCCAAGAGGAAAAAATTTACGTAATATGGAGAAATTTATATTACGTTCAGGTCTTGAGGTTTGTAGTGAACATCTATCAGAATCAGTGGACATGGTTAAAGATACATTCCCAGCTACAATTTTTGTGATTTGATGATATATTTGGGTGGAAAACATATTCGAAGTAACCAATCTATCAAAAATTTGCTTCAATTCCTTCTCAAAAATTTGTATTCGCCGGGGATACCTATAGCTATAAATAAACTATTGTTAGACGCAATGTTTGTCAACTTAGCTTCATTGTGGCAGGGTCAATTTTTATACTCGCACATTTTCATGTGGATTTATTATGCCGTTGCCTCTGTCCGTCCAGAATTTTTTGTGGACTCTCTACAGGTCACAATTTTTCATCTGATTTTGACAAAACTTGAAAAATAGGTTTATCTCCATAAGATCTTGGCTGCTTTAAATATTGGCATGTATCGGATCAAAACTTCGTTGATTATGGCCCCTGATTGTCTGAAAGATCACGTTTTTAGTTTGTGGACCCTATAGAGGTCTTAATATTGAACCGAGTTTGATGACATTTGAAATGCATGTTTATAACCCAACGATCTTGGTTCCTGTCGATATTTGCGCGTATCGGATCGTTACTTCCTGATTTATGGCCCCTTATTGTGCGAAAAAACGCCTTTTTGTACGCCCACATGGAAATGTGGTCATATATTGTTGTCACCCTTTCCGTCCGTCAGTCTATCCATCTGTTCGTCGTCCACAATTTCTTGTGAACGCTCTAGAGGCTAAAGTTGATATCTGATTGACATTAAATTTATACAGAGTGTTTAAGGCCACGAGAGCAAGAAGCCTTTTGATTTTCAGTGATTATCCGATAATTACTGCCAGAGTTGTGATCCTTGATCACTTTGAAAAATCTTTTGGACACTCTAGAGGCTAAAGTTAATATCCAATTGACTTTAAATTTATACACAGTGTTTAAGGTCATAAGACGAAGAATCCTAGTCTTTTTCAACGATTTCCAATAATTACTGCCAGAGATATGGCCTTTGATCACATTGAAATAATTACTTATGGGCTATTACTCGTAATAAGATATTCATGTGTCGTAAATGTTCTCCTTACTGACAAAAGAAAAAATATGTGACAACTCTTGTTGACTGCCCGGACGACTTAGCTGTTGTGGGCGAATGTTTCGTTGCCTGGCAATCTATCTTTTAGCTTGCCAGTTGGTGATACCCTGCCAATTTTGCCCAGGGCTTGGATAATCCAGTATTTTTCTAGTAAGATTGGCAGGGGCGTAAAAAAATTTTTGAAATCCACTAGCCCAGGGCTAGTAGTCTACAGTCAGGCACTAGCCCGGCATTAATATCCACTAGTCCATATATCGACAAGGTATTGAAGGGCTACACAGTTAACCGGTCATGGTTCGGTTGCACTGGTGAAACGGTAAAAAAAACCCCTACAAATTGATATTCATTTCATATCATATCCGACCTTCAAATCGAGGAATGGTAGCCATAGCAATGTTTTCTTTCATTAAAGACCATATAAATACTTCGCACATGTCATTTGTAATATATCTCGGTAAATTAACTTCCTTAAATTCCCGCTCGAAGATTGGTTTACGCAAAACACGAGAACGCCTCGATTGAAATAGACAGGATAGTAAAATTTTTTATATTATTACTGAGTAGTGAGTGCCATGCTGCGTGTCGATAGGGTCAAAGTTGACGACACACGGGTCACGTACTGGAACCATTCGGCATGGCATGTGTGTAATGAACTTCTTTGGAAATACTTGACATGTTAAATAATCAAAATTATCTTGTGTTTAAAAATACAAAGGTATGCTTTCCAATATTTATGTCAGAACTAATCTAAAGTTTTTAAATCCACCTGATTTCAACTGGTTTATACTGACCTGTCAAAGCGTGCAAGATGGAGAAATGAAATGTCAAGAATGAATGAATAGGAGTAGTGCAAAGAATGTCCACACAGTTCAAAGTTTTACTACAGCAAATCTATTGCTATGACTGACTTTTCCTTGGAATTTGAGAAATAAATGTGGGATGTTTTACAGTTTATCTATCTATATCGTCACAAATGGCACTAGCCCAGGACTAGTACGGCAAAATGGGTCTCCACTCCAGCCTGTAAGTTATTTTTGGTAGCCCCGGGCGTCCGGCTAGTGGATTTTTACGCCCCTGAAGATTGGGTGTCTATACTTTCCATATATACCAAATTTGATATACTTTTATTGGAAATGACCAACAGATAAATACATTTCTGTGAAAGTATCTTTAACTATAAATAGATTATTTTGACAGTTGTCAGAAAAACTGGGTTTAGTAAGGGGAAGATTTAGAGACATTTTCTCGGTCACCCCCCTTGTTTTTAGCTTTTGGGAGTTTATTTCCATTATCTATAAATCATAGTGATATAACTTAGAACTTTCCTGTTGATATTAGAGTTTCTGGTCTAGCAACTTATACATTTTAATTTGTTCTCAATAAATATAGCCTACTTGTAGGTAATGTCCAACATCTCACAAAGATAAAAATATCATGTTATTTGATTAGGTTTCAATGATGATTGAATGATCCATAGCTAATCAGATGCAGATTTCACAGCTTTTCCCGTAAAGCCGAGTTAGTCAGTATATTTCATTTTATTATTTGCAGTTAGAAGATGTTGATAAGTTATCTGTAATACACATTAGTGGTACAAAAGGCAAAGGATCCACAGCTGCGTTTTCTGAAAGTATATTAAGACATCAGGGGTATAAAACTGGATTCTTTAGGTACGGTTCTGCAAGTTTTGACTGTGAAACATGAAACTATTTTTGTGCACTCATGGTTCTATATTTTAGTAGCATTCTGTTATGGTTTTCTGGGGTCATGCACCTAAAAGAGCTTGAAGAAATACCATTGTTTAGACGGAATGTTCCTTTCATGCAGTGCACACATGATCATAAAAGATAGTAATTACATACAATGCTACTGTTCAGACAAAATATTCCTTTCATTCAGTGCACGCTTGATCCTAAAAAATATTAATAACGGTACCGTAAGCTATCAAGATAATTGAAAGTATTGTGTTGATTAGACCAACCCCCATTCATTTACTGTGGAAGTAACCAATTCTACATGTATATTTCTATACACCAACATTTATGTGTGTTAACTTATATTGTCGTAAGCATCAATTCTTGTAAAAACTAATTTTTACTTGTTTTTCGAATTGCTAGATTGTTCCGCTAGTCCTATGTAGGAATCCTATGGAAGTTTAGAGTTGTAAAATTATTTTTCTCAGAGTTAATACTCCTGTCGCTCAAGCTCTGTGAAAGCTACAGGTCAAGAGTTGACCGCTACCGTTCCATGATTCAGTGATGTTAATGCCAGGAAAGACTACAAGCCTTAGGTTATAGTCGTTGGTCAGTTTGTAGTGTCTTGTAATGCTCTGATTACGTACAAAAGAATTATGGATTGTTTGACTGATCATGTAGAATATGTTTGTTGCTTGGCAAACTATCTATTTTTTTATTTTTAGTTCTCCACACTTAGTTGAAGTTCGAGAGAGGTTTCGTATTAATGGAAAACCAATTACTAAGGAATTGTTTTCATCAAAATTTTGGCATGTTTTCAATAAATTGAATGAGTCAAAGGTAAGTCAGTGTACAAAAATTAAATAAAACAGAAACCTCAAATCAACACTAAGGAAAAACAGCATTCAACCTTTTTGTACAAATGTTAGCAATAGTATCTGAAGAGTCCAGGGGAAAAACGGTCTAAGTCACTTTTTCAACGAATCCCAGTTGATTGTGCCATCTGGTAGCAAATTGTATAAGCTTTCTGTGGAACTATCAATTTCAGCTAAAAACCATCAGTCATATCGAATCAAGGCCCTTCTGAAATGACCCCCTGGACAAGTACCCTTTATTTGACCTAAATTTGGTTGAAAAATTGAAATCACTTGTTGTACTGGTAATTATGATTCGTATAAAACTTTATTTTGAAGTTGTAATTAAACCCACTCGTTGTTCTGTTCGCGTCAAGCATTTTCGTCAAAAAGTTGTTTTGCCTTTTATGTGAAAAGACAAAAATGTGACTTAGATCGTTTTTTTCCCCCTGTACTCTTCATCTGTATTTGATATCTTTTATAATTACAACCTAAACAGGTTTAGAATAAAACAAAATTATTATTCTTTAGCAAAAGCATTAAACTTTTTTTTGTTATCTGAAAATTTGGTTATTGTCCCCCACCTGTCACACTTTTTGGGACGCAATAACTCTCTTCCTAATTGTGCTAGAATGTTCAAACTTGGGGTAGGTGTTTTTTAAGTCAATATATTGATAGAATACGAAGATCAGCATTTTCTGGTAAGGGTAAGTAGAGATGAGCAATTTGATTGGTTGATGCTTTGGGATAACTTTAGTTCTAATTAAGTGAGAGTGATAAAACTTGGTGTATAGTTTCGATATATCAATACTTAGAATTGGTCGATAATGAGCATTTTCTTCTCAGGGTAAGCAGAGTGATAAGCAATTTGATTGGTCAAGACTTTGGAACACAAAAACTCTCATTCTAATTGAGTTAGAATGTTCACACTTGGCGTAGTTGTCTATTAGGTGAATGCCTTGATGGAGTCCAAAGTTGAGGAAAATTTGCTACTTAGGGTAAGCAGAGATAAGTAATTTGATTGGTTGATACTTTCGTTCTCATTAAGTGAGAGGGAGGACACTTGTGGAATAGCTTTATTACATCAATACCTTGACTAAGTTTGGTAATGAACATTTTCTGCAAAGGGTAAGCAGAGAAATATCCAATTTGATTGGTTGAGACTTTGGAACACTATAACTCTCCATCTAATTGAGGTAGAATATTTAAACTTAGTGTAGGCATTCATTAGGTGAATGCCTTGATGGAGTTCGATGATGAACATTGTTTTCTTACGGTAAGCAGAAATAAGCAATTCTGATTGGTTGATGGTTCAGGGCACAATAACCTTGGTTATAATGAAGTGAGAGTGATGGAACATTGAATATAGATTCATTATATCATTACTTTGACTAAGTTCAATGATGAGAATTTTCTGCTAAGGCTAAAGAGAGATAAACAATTTGATTGGTCAAGACTTTGGAAATTAACAACTCTGCTTTTAATTGAGGTAGAATGTTTAAACTTGATGTAGATGTTCATTAGGTGAATGTCGAATGTCTTGACTGAAATCAATAATTTCCATTTCGAGCTAAAGCTAAGCAGAGCTAAGCAATTTCATTGGTCGATGCTTTGGGACAACTTTGATTCTGTCTGATAGTGAGTGATGAGCCTTGGTGTATAGTTAATAATCAGTTTGATTGCTTGATAATTGTGAAAATAAATAAATGTGCTATTGATTAATGTGTCATCTATTTCTTTTGGGTTTTCGGCGGGGGACATTCGCCTCACTGTTGGCTTGTTTGCTTCTCACTGTTGGCTTGTTTGCTTGTGCACATTGGTTGTTTGCAGTGGGCGAAAATACTCAAACTTACAACACTACTCCAGGAGTACTAGCATAGGATCAAAAGCATGAACCTGGACTCGATGTCTCCAGATCCTCTGGTTTTCTGCCACTGCTAAAGACCCCAAGTCCAAGTGAATTATTGAAATAAAATTGAACCATATTTTAGTCATGGAATGACCTGATTTGTGTCAAGTGGAAGTTAAACCCAAAATCTCTCTCTCTCATTTGATTTGGATAATGAACAGGCCTGGAAATAACCAAAAATAGTGTGCCTGACAAAATGTCAGGCACCAAGACAGTTGTGCCTGACATTTCCACTCTAGTGCCTGTCACCACCATAGTATCAACACTATAATAGATACTTCCAGTATTGGCCATATATGCCTGCTAAAGTTCTCCTTGCTTATTTCATTATTCACTGTAAGAATAAAATAAAGAACAAAAATGGTTAATATTTTATTTTGAGTAGGTATATATCATAATATTTGTGTACAATCTGTGTATTTGAGCGTAATGTAGCTGGGTGTTTTTACCACACAATAACCCAAAATACATAGCATTTAGAATTCAATCTATCGCAATTTAAGCAGACGTTTTCAAACCACAATTAAGAATCCTGTGTCAACAAAATATTCAAATTCATACTTAAATAAGAATAGGTGCACCTCCTTATTTTTCATTTTTAATTCCTGTACAGTATTCAGATTTATGTCAATAATATTCCTACAAAATTACATGACATCGTAATACTATAGAATGAAAGTGTGCCGACTGCTGCTGAACTGTATCTGTTACAAACTTCCCCCAAATTACTGTATTTTTCGGGTCATAAGTCGATACATTCTTTTCAGCAAAGTCAGGCATTCGTCTTATACTTCTTTTCGATTTGTATACGGAAGGTAAAAAAATGACATCCCGAAATTTATTTGGCAGTAAACCGTAGAAAATCTCGCTCTAATACAACGCCCGAGTGACGCCAACTGCTAAATAATTGCAATCGACTCTAGCTATCGTCTAAAGAAATTAACTACTTACGTCATTCCAATCGAAATATTCGTCAACATTTCTTAGCATGTTTATTTATTTATTTAAAGACATAAACCCCATTCAAAATATGATCATAAATACAATTGTGCCATCAAAATAAGAATCTTTTCTCCGACATCAGGAATATTACAATCGGCACGTATACATCTCTTAATTTCACATGTCTCGCGAGATTTCTACTTTCATTTTGATTACTAAGCTGTAAGCGCCAAATATATCACAGACAAGTTATCGGATACAATGTACATGTATGTTGATTTGAGATGTTATATACTATCATATATGACATATATGACTAATTTCTACTGATTATACAGATCAGACAGCCTTAGCAACCGCCAATGGAAGACTGCAAACAGTATTCATAGAGACAGTATTCGAGTCTAAAATAAATTTTATTAACAGAGGGAGTATAGTAGCTTAGATCATCAAAAGCCACCTTCGATTCCATAGTTGTACAAAAATATGCACGGTATGGGAATACGAAAATAGATGCGTACATACTTTGGCATAATGTACAAGTTGTTTGCCTTTGAATGGTCACTGATTTAAACAAAAGCTTTAAATTTGGAAAGGTAAATCGGTTACCGACATGCCTCAAAATTCATTGATGGACACAGTGACTGGTGCCATGTGATTTGTGCCTGAGAAAGCATTATTTTTTTTCCGGACAGTGTCCGTTACTGGCCGCTTACTTCCAGGCATGATAGTGAAGCATCAATCAAAATCATATTGGGTGTCCGGGACTCCGGGATATTGATTAATGACCCACATCACTCCCCTATATCTCCACCCCCAATACCCATCCCATCCTCACACACACACATATGCACTCCTTTTGATTTGTCAAATGAAGATTTTGACATAATTTAACTATAGATGTTGTTTTGGAGGTGTTTTACTCCCAAAATTGCTGGGTCCTCTCTCTATGAAAAATTTATTAATATAATTTTGAATTTTCAGGTTGATTATGATGGATTGATGCCACCATATTTTGCCTTTCTAACTGTTTTATCATGTCATATATTCTTGGAAGAAAAAGTGGACGTTACTATTCTTGAAGTAGGCATTGGAGGAGAATATGACAGCACAAATTTTATACGTCATCCTGTTGTATGTGGAGTTACATCTCTTGGCTTAGATCACACATCTATATTAGGCAACACTATAGAATCTATTGCGTGGAATAAAGCAGGAATATTTAAGGTAAAGGTTTTTGCATTGCTACTTGTACAATGTTAAAAAAAATTAATTTAAAAGAAGATGGTAATGCAAGAATGCTGGTTTGGCCAACGTCACAAATTCAAATGTTTTTCAATTTCCTAAAAACAATGTCATTGACCTTCAGGTAATTTCAATCGGTCAATTTTTCACACAGAATCAACCAGTTCTATTCATTATAATTTACCAATATCTAAGTATTTGTACTTAGTGTGTCATAATATTTGTGTGTCTGGGTTGTTTTGTGGTGTTTATTTAATATTTCCGTAGACCGGTGTTCCAGCAGTAACAGTTGAACAGTCACCTGAAGCTATGATGGTCATCCATGAAAGATCAGTGGAAAAAAAGGTATAAAGGTGGTCTGTAAATAAAATATAATACAATCATTTCTAAAGAGCAAATCAAGTTCAAAATTCATAAATAGAGACAATTTAGTACATAAACTTCATTATATAAACATGCTAAAGTAGCTGGTATTCTCATGGCACAATAGTGTAAGCATATGCTACCTATTTTATACATAAGATGGGTTTTGTAAAATATATGTTGGATTAGGATTACTTACATGTAATGGCAACTTTCAGCTGTTTGTGTTTAATTTGTGCTTATCATGCCGACTCATGGTATAATTCTTTGTACTATCATGCATTAAGTCAGATGTGATATACAGAAATAGATCAGCCAGTAAGGGAACAAATTTTGTACCCATAGGAATACCCACCCATACATGCTGATGTACCTCAAGATATAAAGTTTTAATATTTTCTTCAGAATCCAGTATATGTAACATTACCTTTGCCAGATCATGAAAAGATAACTCTTGGTATTCATGGATGTAAACAGAGATTAAATGCTGGCTTGGCTGTACAATTATGCAAATTATGGAAAAATTCAATAGCAAAAAAAGGTATAAGATTCTTAAAGTTTTGTACTGAAATTTTGAAAGGTGTTTTTAATAGAGTGATGCCAAATAAATGTATTTTAAAGTAGATATAATATGATGTATGGTTAATGTAGGTAATCAAATTTTTTTTTTTTGGAAAATCTTAACTGGACCCATTCACATTTCGTTTATAGATATAGATATGAATACTAATTGTATTGCCAGTGAAGTATTAAGTAAAAGTAATATTTGTGGTATACCAGTTCTTAACATAGATAGATTAACAGATGAAGAAAAACAAGGTAAATGTCAAAACGATCAAAATCCTAAATATTTTTTGCCAGAAACACATATCATTTACTACAACCAATGTTCATTCACGCTACGTGATTTGTATACCTACCATTATTTAGTATATGTGTTTTTATACGCCCACATTTTCATGTGAGTTGATATACAATAATTAATAGAAAATTATATCAAAAAAACTTTCATGTGAAAGTACATAGTCATTATCCCTGTTCGTCCGTCCGTCCACAATTTGTTTGTGGACACTCTACAGGTCACAATTCTTATCTGATTTGGACGAAACTTGAAATACAGTAGAATCTGTATGAGCAGCCACTCCTATTCAGCGACATCTCCTTGAAAGCGGTCACAATAAATTCCCCCGTATAAATTCTATTGTTTCATCTCTTTATTCAAGTGCCACTCCTCTAACGCGGCCAGTGGTCACTGTTTTGCTAATAAATTTTACAAAACATCGCTCATTCAACTGCCATTGTTGAATGATACCATCTTGCCATTCTTCGTAACAGCCTGCTAATTAAATAATTAATTAACTGGACCCCCACTGATCAGGTAAAAAGAAATGTGAAAATAACAATTAACCCGGGATTATCTGTTAAATAATCTTTTGTTTTATTAAACGACTAACCTGATCATTGTTTTCACATGCAAAGGAACATAATTTGATTCTGATTGAATAAACTGAAAGTACCGACGAAAAGCAGAGTTTTGTCACGATCATCTAGCATCTCTTTTCCATTGCCACTTTGTTGTTAAATAGACATTTTTAGCGCCTCCTATAATATTACATACAGAGTTACACCACTTGTGAATCGGGGGCAATGTCAGCGATGTTTTTTTTTTAATTTCATGTGCTTTTTTGATAAAATTAATTCATCGATTTTCTTCACAAAAATGGATAAATATTATCGAATGCATCACAATGATAGACAGAAGTATTGATGGTTGGTACAAAATGACAAGTTTACGGAAGTTATGTCCGAGGTTCAGCGACGGCCAAAGATACCGATGCAAGTATTGGTCGTTGCTCACGACAGCAATTTTAATACTGTGTTTTAAAGTGTCTACCTACCATCGTGCTCAGTCCAAAAGACTCGAGATACATTTTCGTCAGAAGAGTATTGTGGTTCTAATTCCTCAAGAGCGTGACTCGGCCGCGTAGCCACGCATCGGCCGTCTCAAGGAACGGTCGCCCTGATCGTCTCTTTCCCTGCTTCTCACTCAACTCCGAGACGGGCACTCGGTCGGTCCAGGGAATTCCCACCGAGATTCGGCCGCTAGGTTACACATCGGCTGTCTCGAGGAATGGCAGCCCAGCTCGTCGGCCCGAGGAATTCCCACCGAGACTCGGCTGCGAGGCCACGCATCAGCCGTCACGAGGAACGGCAGCCCAGCTCGTCTCTTCCTCCGCTACTCTATCCTACTCAGAGACGGGCATTCGGTCGGCCGAAAGAATTCCAGCGCGACTCGGCCGTGAAGCTATATACAGTCGTCGTGTGTATTCATTAACACCTGACTGATTCCTTAATCCCCCTAATAAAACAATTGACTAGGGAATAATTTATTTGTAATTCATTTTAATTTAAGATCCAGTTTAGAATTTGTACATTGTACGGTCGTTCTCTTCTCTCACAGCAGCGATTTTAATACCCACTACCATCGTGCATGGAACCGTACATGGTGATAAGATCCCCAGCGTTGATTGGCTGAGAAATGAGGGCGATCTATTGTTATGCATATAGTCATCTGAAAATGCCATATTCACAGTGAATTTCAAATGGAGTTACGATAAAAGTTGTTCTTTGTGTATAGAAATGGTTATTATTGTTATATATAGTTAATAGTGAATATATCGACAAATGACTGGCACCATTTGTATTTCTGTATTTATAGATAAAAGGTTGGGATATCATGTGTTAATGGGTTATCCAAATTACCGGTAAATACGATAATTGCATGTGTCGTCTTCATTTGTCACGCGGCCTATTAAAACAAGGGACGCTGAATGGATCTACGGCATCATACTGTATTTTAAAATCACTCTGAAATATTCCAATCGCAAATGTCTAAACTATAGCAATCTAAGACAATAATTTGGTGATTATGATTAGAGAAGTCACGTGGTGATTGGACCGTCAATAGATGCTTGTCAACTAAGTTAATATCCGATTGACTTTAAATTTATACACAGTGTTTAAGGTCATGAGACGAAGAAGCCTACTGATTTTCAGCAATTTCAAATAATTACCGTACTTCCAGAGATATCTCCCTTGATCACTTCAAAAAAACTTGTGACGCTATAGATGCCAAACTTATCATCCGATTGAGTTCAGATTGATACACAGAGTTTAAGGTGTTGAAACGAACAAGTATTTTGATTTTCAATGGATTTTGATAACTGAACAGCTAAATCCATGATGTTAAATGTTTCCTATACTAATTGTTAGCGTGGGGCAAAACTTTATAAAAAGCAATCAAATTCTAATGATTTTCAGATAATTACATAATGAGTTGTTACTCTTAATCAGATTTTAGTGTATTACAAATGATTCATTACCAAAAAAAGTAAAAATATGCGACAACCCTTGTTGACTGCCCGGACGATTTAGCTGCTGTGGGCGTATATTTCGTTGCCTGACAACCTATCTTTGATTGATATTGCAGGTTTATCTGAATGTAAATTTTTTATGTTGATATTGCAGGTTTGTCTGAATGTAAATGGTATGGTAGAAATCAAATAGTACATAAACCTGGTATTACATATTATTTAGATGGGGCTCATACCAAAGACAGCTTACAAGTGCGTAATTTATTTCCATGATAAAATATGTTATTTATACTGGATGGCAGTTTTCCTGTTGATGCAGTTCTTTAATTTGACAGAATTGCTCTTAGTGACGTAAGATGGAACACTTAAAAAATTAAAGCCTGTGAACACTAGGGACCGGGTATCGTCCAGATTTTACGAAAAAAAGGAAAGAAACTAATGTGGACATATTATGCCGTCACCCCTGTCTGTCTGTGTGTGTGTGGGTGGGTGTGTGTGTATGTATATGTATGTATATGTATGTATGTGTGTGTGTCTGTGGTTCACCTACAGGGCGCAATTCTTCACGGATTTTCTTCAAACTTTGTATACTTATTCCTTATACCCTAAGGAAGATCCCTATTGTTTTTGGTGCATGCCCGATCCCCAGGGACAGAGCCACGCCCATTTCTAGTATTTGTTTGTTTGTCTTCTACAGGCCACATTTCTTACCTTATAATCTTGAAACTTTGCATACATATTCTTTGTACCCCAAAGAACATCCCTATTGTTTGGGGTGCATGCCCAACCCCCAGGAGCAGAGCCACGCACATTTTCTTTTTGTGTGTCTTTGTGTCACCTACAGGGCGCAATTCTTACTGGATTTTCTTAAAACTTTGTATACTTACTCTTTATACCCTAAGGATGATCCCTATCATTTGGGGTGCATGCCCAACCCCCAGGGGCAGAGCCACGCCGATTTTCTTTTTGTGTGTCTGTGTGTCGCCTACAGGGTGCAATTCTTATGGATTTTCTTAACACTTGGTATACTTACTCTTTACACCCTAAGGGTGATCTGTATTGTGTTTTGGTGCATGCCCGACCCCCAGGGGTAGAACCACTCCCATTCCTTGTATTTATTTGTTTGTCGTCTACAAGCCACATTTCTTATCGTATCATCTTGAAACTTTGAATACTTATTATTTGTACCCTAAGGAACATCCCTATCATTTGGGGTGCATGCCCAACCCCCAGGGACAGAGCCACGCCCATTTTCATTTTGTGTGTCGCCTACAGGCCACAATTCTTAATCGATCATCTTGAAACTTGATCCCTTTTTATACGCCCACATTGAAATGTGATTGTATATTGTCGTCATCCCGTCCGTCCGTCCTTCGGTCCGTCGTCCACAATTGCTTGTGGACGCTCTAGAGGCTAAAGTTAATATCCGATTGACTTTAAATTTATACACAGTGTTTAAGGTCATGAGACGAAGAATCCTATTGTTTTTCAGCGATTTCCGATAATAACTACCAGAGTTATGGCCCTTGATCACTTCAAGAAATCTTGTGGACGCTCTAGAGGCCAAAGTTAATATCCGATTGACTTCAAATTTATACACAGTGCTTAAGGTCATGAGACGAGGAAGCCTATTGTTTTTCAGCAATTTCCGATAATAACTACCAGAGTTATGGCCCTTGATCACTTCAAAAAATCTTGTGGACGCTCTAGCGGCCAAAGTTAATATCCGATTGACTTTAAATTTATACACAGTGGTTAACGTCATCAGACGAAGAAACCTATTGATTTTCAGCGATTTCCGATAATTAGTGCCAGAGTTCTGGCCCTTGATCACTTCAAAAAAATCTTGTGGACGCTCTAGCGGCCAAAGTTAATATCCGATTGACTTTAAATTTATACACAGTGTTTGAGGTCATAACACGAAGAATCCTATTGATTTTCAGCAATTTCCGATAATTAGTGCCAGAGTTATGGCCCTTGATCACTTCAAAAAATCTTGTGGGCGCTCTAGAGGCCAAAGTTAATATCCGATTGACTTTAAATTTATACACAGTGTTTAAGGTCATGAGACGAAGAAGCCTATTGTTTTTCAGCGATTTCCGATAACTACCAGAGTTATGGCCCTTGATCACTTCAAAAAATCTTGTGGACGCTCTAGAGGCCAAAGTTAATATCCGATTGACTTTAAATTTATACACAGTGTTTAAGGTTGTGAGACGAGGAAGCCTATTGTTTTTCAGCAATTTCCGATAAAAACTACCAGAGTTATGGCCATTGATCACTTCAAAAAATCTTGTGGACGCTCTAGCGGCCAAAGTTAATATCCGATTGACTTTAAATTTATACACAGTGTTTGGGGTCATAAGACGAAGAAACCTATTGATTTTCAGCAATTTCCAATAATTAGTGCCAGAGTTATGGCCCTTGATCACTTCAAAAAATATTGTGGACGCTCTAGAGGCCAAAGTTAATATCCGATTGACTTTAAATTTATTTATGTTTAAGGTCATGAGACGAAGAAGCCTATTAATTTTCAGCGATTTCAAATAATTACTTCCAGAGTTATCTCCCTTGACCACTTGAAAAAACCTTGTGACACTATAGAGGCCAAACTTATCATCCGATTGACTTCAGATTGATACACAGAGTTTAAGGTATTTTGATTTTCAATGAATTTTGATAACTGAACAGCTAAATCCATGATATTAAATGATTCGTATACTAATTGTTAGCGTGGGGCAAAACTTTTTAAAAAGCAAGTAAATCCTAATGATTTTCTGATAATTACATAATGAGTTGTTACTCGTAATCAGATTTTAGTGTATTATAAACGTTTCATTCCCGAAAGAAGTAAAATTATGTGACAACCCTTGTTGTCTTCCCGGACGATTTAGCTGCTGTGGGCGTATGTTTTGTTGCCTGGCAACCTATCTTTGGTTATTTCCTAACCCCCAGGGGCAGAGCCATGCCCATTTTAACTTTGTGGCTGTGTGTGTTGCCTACAGGCCCCGATTCTTAATTGACCGTCTTTAAACTTGGGATATGTATTCCTTATAGCCTAAGGACGACAACTACATGTCCCCACTCCCAGAGGCAAGCCACGCCAAATTTTTGCATTTGTCGTTTACAGGTCGCAATTCTGAATGAATCAGCTTGGTACTTGGCATATGTATACCTTATAGCCGGAGGGCGTCCACTATTGATTTTGGTGAATGTCCCGACCCCAGGGGCAGAGCCACGCCCACTTTGTGCCTTTAGCGTCTGAAAGCCACAAATTCTGAATAGATTATCTTGGTATACTTGGACCCTGTAGATGTCACAATTTTAATTCGATTTTGATGAAACTTGAAATGCATGGTTATAACCCTAAGGTCTTGGTTCCTTTCGATATTTGCGCATATCGGATCGTAACTTCCTGAATTATGGCCCCTGATTGTACGCAAAATTGCCTTGTTTTAGCTTGTGGTCACTCTGGAGGTCACAATTATTTTCCGATTTAAAAAAAACGTTTGATTATATCACCGTTACACCTTAAGGAAGGTTTGAGTTCGAATTTTGGGAAAGTCGGACCAAAATTGACAGACAAAATGTCCACCGTTTGTACGCGAATACTGTTAAAAAATGGTATATCATGGTTGTGGACCCTGTATAGGTCACAATTTTAATTCGATTTTGATGAAACTTGAAATGCATGGTTATAACCCAAAGATCTTGGTTCCTTTCGTTATTTGCGCATATCGGATCGTAACTTCCTGAATTATGGCCCCCGATTGTCCGAAAAATCGCCTATGGTCCCTCTGGAGGTCACAATTATTATCCGATTTAAAAAAAACGTTTGACTCTATCACCGTTACACCCTACGGAAGGTTGAGTTCGAATTTCGAGAAAATCGGACCATAGTGTAAAAATATGGTATATCATGGTTGTGGACTCTCTACAGGTCACAATTCTTATCCGATTTTGACGAAAAGTCACATTTCTAGGTTGTGTACCGTCACACCATAATCATTGTCGGCTTCAAATTTCATAAATATCAGACTGGAACTGACCAACAAAATGACTGCTCCCAATACAGTATGAAATACAAGACTAAATGATGTAGGAAAAATCACTTTCGGTATTGCTTGTTCTCTATCCATCTCTCGAAAATGTGGGCGTATCCTGCCTGGCAGTGCCAGCTTATCTTCTTTTTCGACGTTATGATGCAAAGAATACGTATACTCGAGCCGAGATCAAGCGTGTCGTAGCCATCTTGGATATGCTGTCAAACAGACGATAACAAAAAACTTATGGCTAAAAATTTCTACACTTTGGAAAGCTAAATTGAATAAAAACTTTTACGACTTGACTTATACAAGCTACATAGAAGAATATTTCATTGCCGAAGATTTCAACTATATATATATTTTTTTTTATTTTCGACGCAAGAAATGTCAAATGCCGATAGCGATAAAGTATCATAATGACAATGTGACGGTCATTTTGGGCGATATTTCTATTTAAGAGATGGGCTACTTGTTCACATTGTTTTACCATTATGCCAGACAAAAGTCATGATTTTAGTGGAATATGACTTGTCAATATTATTTACAGTAATATAATTGTTACTTTGTACAATTGAATTTATATCATTGGAAAGAACAAGACAATTTGAACATTTTTGTATTTTTTTATGCATAAAAATAAAATATTTTTTTAGTTATTTGCAATTTTGTAGAGGTATTAGGATTAACAATAATCCACTAATTGGCTTAGGGTGATGAGCCATGCTGATTTATTGAGCTATTGGGTCTAGCTGGTTAATCTTTTAATTGGCTTTAATTTTCTTTGACCCCACACCCCCTAGGTTAATTGATGCATCGTAACCTATAGGTTACCATTTCAAATTTTATGCAGATTAGCGTAACCTATTTTGAGGTTACCATATAATAGGCTTATTTCATACCCTGCTGTTTAAGGTCATGAGAGGAAGAAGCCTACTGATTTTCAGCGATTTCAAATAATTACTTCCAGAGTTATCTCCCTTGATCACTTCAAAAAACCTTGTGACGCTAGAGATGCCAAACTTATCATCCGATCGACTTCCGATTGATACACAGAGTTTAAGGTGTTGAAACGAACAAGTATTTTGATTTTCAATGAATTTTGGTAACTGAACAGCTAAATCCATGATGTTAAATGTTTCCTATACTAATTGTTAGCGTGGGGCAAAACTTTATAAAAAGCAAACAAATTCTAATGATTTTCAGATAATAACATAATGAGTTGTTACTCTTAATCAGATTTTAGTGTATTACAAATGTTTCATTACCAAAAAAAATAAAAATATGCTACAACCCTTGTTGACTGCCCGGACAATTTAGCTGCTGTGGGCGTATGTTTCGTTGCCTGGCAACCTATCTTGATGAAACTTGACATGCATGTTTATAACCCAAAGATCTTGGTTCCGTTCGATATTTGCGCCCATCGGATCGTAACTTCCTGAATTATGGCCCCTGATTGTCCGAAAAATCGCCCTTTTTAGCTTGTGATACCTCTGGAAGACAAAATTATGATCCGATTTAAAAAAACGTGTGATTATATCACCGTTACATGGTAATGAAGGTTGAGTTCATATTTTGTGAAAATTGGACCAAAATTGACGGACAAAATGGCCGCAGCTTGTACCCGAAAAGTGTAAAAATATGGTATATAGGTTGTGGAACCTGTAGAGGTCACAATTTTAAATCAATTTTGAAGAAACTTGAAATATATGTTTATAAAGATCTTGGTTCCTTTCGATATTTGTGCATATCGCCATCGGATCATAACTTCCTGAATGATTCCCCCTGATTGTAAACAAAAAATCGCCTTTATTAGATTGTAGTTCCTCTGGAAGTCAAAATTATTACCTGATTTAAAAAAACGTTTGATTATCGGACCAAAACTGACAGACAAAATGGCCGCCGCTTGTACACAAATACTATAAAATTATTGTATATCAAGGTTGTGGACTCTGTAGAGGTCACAATTTTAATCTGATGTTGATGAAACTTGAAATGCATGTTTATAACCGAAAGATCTTGGTTCCTTTTGATATTCAATGGATAATATCGAATTGTAACTTTCTGAATTATAGCCCCTGATTTTACGCCAAATTGACTTTTTTAGCTTGTGGTCCCTCTAGAGTTTGTGAACAGTCTACAGGTCACAATTTTTATCTGATTTCAATGAAACTTAAAATATGGGTTTATCACCCTAACATCTGGGTTACTTTCGATATTGGTGTGTATCGGACTGTAACTTCATGGGTTATGGCCCCTGATTGTACGAAAAATCACATTTTTAGCTTGTGAACAGTGTAGAGGTCACAATTTTGAACCGATTTTGATGAAACCTGATATGCATGTTTATAACCCAAAGATCTTGGTTTCTGTCGATATTTGCGCCAATCGGATCGTAAGTTCCTGAATTATGGCCCCAGATTGTCCGAAAAATCGCCCTTTTTAGCGTGTGGTCCCTCTGGAGGTCAAAATTGTTATCCGGTTTAAAAAAGCGTTTGATTATATCACTGTTACATGGTAATGGAGGTTGAGTGTGAACTTCGGACCAAAATTGACGGACAAAATGGCTGCTGTTTGTATGCGAATAGTGTGAAAATATGTTATATCAAGGTTGTGGACCCTATATAGAGGTCACAATTTTAATTCAATCTTGATGAAACTTGAAATACATGTTTATGACCTAAAGATCTTGGTTCCATTCCATATTTGCGCATATCGGATTGTAACTTCCTGAATTATGGCCCCTGATTGTACGAAAAATCACCTTTATTAGCTTGTGGTCCCTCTGGAGGTCACAATTATTACCTGATTTAAAAAAACATTTGATTATATCACCGTTACTGGGTAATGGAGGTTGAGTTAGAATTTCGTGAAAAATGGACTAAAATTGATGGACAAAATGGCCGTCGCTTGTATTCGAATAGTGTAAAAAATATGGTATATCAAGGTTGTTGACCCTACAGAGGTCACAATTTTAATTCGATTTTGATGAAACTTGAAATACATGTTTATAACCTAAAGATCTTGGTTTCTTTCGCGATTTGCGCATATCGGATTGTAACTTCCTGAATTATGGCCTCTGATTGTACAAAAATCGCCTTTATTATCTTGTGGTTCGTCTGGAGGTCACAATTATTACCTGATTTGAAAAAACGTTTGATTATATCACCGTTACACTGTAGTGAATGTTTGGTTCGAATTTCATGAACACTGGACGAAAATTGCTGAACAAAATGGCCACCACTTTTACGCGAATGGTGTAAAAATATGGTATATCAAAGGTTGTGGACCCTGTAGAGGTCACAATTTTAATCAGATTTTGATGAAATTTGAAATATACGTTTATAACCCAAAGATTGCGGTTCCTTTCGATATTCAGGCACATAACTTCCAGAATTATGTCCCCTTATTGTACGGAATATCATGTTTATCTGGTGGTCACAATTTTATTCCGAATTAAAAAAACGTTTGACTATATCCCCGTTACACATTAATGATGATTGAGTTTGAATTTCTTGAAAATCAATAATTGAACAGCTAAATCCATAATATTAAATGTTTTGTATACTAAAAGTTAGCATGGGGCATAACTTTATAAAAACCAAACAAATTCTAATGATTTTCTGATAATTACTTAATATGCAACAACTCTTGTTGACTGCCCGGACAATTTAGCTGCCGTGAGCCTATGTTTTGTTGTCTGGCAACCTTTTTTTTTGGCTTGTGAACACTGCAAAGGTTACAATGTTGAACCGATTTTGATGAAACTTAAAATGCGTGTTTATAACCCAAAGATCTTGGTTCCTTTCTATATTTCGTCGGTGAATTGTCAAAAGAGTGTATCTCAGAATTTCTAAGATTAAGAAATAGAAACTTTTGCATTTTAAAATTTCCACAAATCAAGATACAACATTTGGACACATGATACCCAGAACAGTTCTAATTGTGCAAATCAGATCGTAACTTCCTGAATAATGGTCCCTGATTGTACGAAAAATCGCCTTGTTTAGCTTATGGTCCCTCTGGAGGTCACAATAATTACCTGATTTAAAAAAAAATGATTGATTATATCACCGTTACACTGTAATGGAGGTTCAGTTTGAATTTCATAAACATCGCTGCTGGTAAACGAATAGTGTAAACATATGGTATATCAAGGTTGTGGACCCAGTAGAGGTCACAATTTTAATCTCATTTTGATGAAACTTGAAATGCATGTTTATAACCCACAGACCTTGGTTCATTTAGATATTTGCGTATATCAGATCATAATTTCCTGAATTATGGCCCCTGATTGTACGCAAAATTGCCTATTTTAGCTTGTTGTCCCTCCAGGACACAATTATTATCAGATTTAAAAAATTGTTTGATTATATCACTGTTACACCTTAAGGAAGGTTGAGCTTGAATTTTCTGAAAATCGGACCAAAACTGTCGGACAAAATGGTCGCCACATGTGGGCGAATAGTGTAAAAATATGGTTTATCAAGGTTGTGGACCCTGTCTAGGTCACTATTTTAATCCGATTTTGATAAAACTTTACACGCATGATTATAACCCAAAGATCTTGGGCCCTTTTGATATTTGTGCATATTGAATTGTAATTTCCTGAATTATGCGCCTTGATTGTAGGAAAAATCACTTTCTTTTTAGCTTGTTCTCTATCCATCTCTCGAAAATGTGGGTGTATCCTGCATGGCAGCTGCGGTTCATATTTAGCAGAATGTTTGTTGGTCTTCATTCAAAGATTAAAAGCATGGTGTGATTTCATAATGATAGAATAGCCTGTTAAGTTCCAGAGACAAAGGATAGCTAACTTCCTGTCAGATTTACTTTTACTGAACACACAGGGCAGTTATATACCCCATTTAGAATTTTTTTGTTTATTTTAGCAATGTATTTCATGGTTTGATGAATTATCTCAAGCTGAAGCAGAAAAAATATCGTAAGTTATTATTGTTCATTGCTAATCTCTATTGTCTGTCTTCAATATATATGTATAATTGAAATTAAAGATGGCAAAATAAAACTACATTTTTATGCCAACGTTTTCACCGCGATAGCGGCTCATCAGGCGTTTTATTAAACAAGCATAAAAATGTAGTTTTATTTTGCCATCTTTAATTTCAATTATATATTACCAAAGAGCAGCTTTAATTAACTATTCTACTATATATAATATATGTATATTTATTGATGACAGACTTATTTTGAAATAAGTATGGGAATATTGACCCAAATTCTGAATTCATATAGTAGGAGACGGCACGGGCAGAATCATTGTCAATTTCACTATGGTTCTTGAATAGCTTTTAAAGGAGCTAAATCGCTAATATTTGAGACATAGAAATTGACACAAATGGGTCGCAACGCATATAAAAATGTAATATGAATGTATACAAACTGATTTACCTCCAATCGTTTTCGTTTGTACTATCATTTCAAATGAGTTATGTTCGGCGAAATACGCCAGAAGTTTCAATCGAGTGGCTATTTCGAGTGTCTGGTTATTCCAGTCTACATACGCGGTTTGATTTTGTGCAATGTTTTTAGCCTCGTTCCTTGTGTCTCTTGCTAGAACTGGGGCTGAAACGCATTATGGTACACAATTCGTGTACTAACTGTAAAATATTTATTTTGTTTTAAATATTGGATATCAAAAGCCCATCTTTTCCTGGTAAAATGACAACATCAGTGTTGATTTAAATTGACAAATGATTTGTGTTTTGAATGCCGAAGATTTTGGACGATATTGAGTCAGAGACTTAGCTACTTTAAAAGCTGAAATTTGCTCTTTTATTCAAATTATACTTCTGATAATTTGTTGAAAATACATGAAGTATGTTGTTGAATAAGATGTTGGTAATGCAATGATTGTTTTAATTTTAGGGGACAAGTGGTAAAAGTATTATTATTTAATGTAACAGGTGATAGAGATGTTATACCGTTACTTACAATGTTACAGGTAATTTATTCTATAGTGTTGCTCAAAATTTCTTTAATTCTGATTGGATCCTGTGAAACATTAAACCCAAGATTCCTTAAGTCTTAATTAAGGGGATCACGTGGCTAAGTGGGTAAGGCGCTGGTAGGGCTGGACAATATTTGAAAATTTCAATATTGCGATACTTTTTTCAAAAATCCTTAATATATTGTCGGTATTGCAATGTTATTTTGCACCAAGCAAGTGTTGTTGAAAAGCCTTAGAAAAGGGAGGGCTAATCCTCTCCAACAGCAATAAGGCACCCTTTGGGTTAATTACCTTACTGGTTGTTTTATTTATCAGCCTACATCATACTAAATATATTTTTTTTAACTAGAACCATGTCATGTTCAGTTCACAGTTCAGAAAAAGGGATGATCATATTACAGTCAATTACTTCTACAGAATCGAAACACCTTTTATTTCATAATCAGCAAATGTATTTGAACACAAATGTTAATAATGAAACTTTGTTACAATAACATTTATCAATCCTTCATCCTGGGAACATTAATTTTCAGTTTTGTATTAACGAACAAACATACAAAAAATTAAACAAAACACGACTGCAGTTGGAGGGTTTTAAGCATACAAAGTCAGAGGGATCAAAATCAAAAGTACGACACAGATGGTTAATTCCATGATACGTCGCTGCACAGCGTGCGTAAGAGCCAGTGGAGGACACATGCGCTACTGACATCTGTGTCATACTTTTGGTTTTGACCCGTCTGACTTTGTAACGTTGATTAGATTAAACATCCATAAGTGTACAAATGTGTTGTTATTGATGTGCTTTAATCTTGAGTTTGCCTATCGATTCTGTTGTTTTAGCCATCATGATTGAACTTTCATTTTTGAGTGATATTCTGTATAGACTCAAACCTTATGATTTGTTGTTGTACATAATCTGCTTGATTCTGCGCTTCTTCATGTCAATACGCTCTTCTTCACAATCAGTGATGCTTTAATCTTGAGTTCGCCTATCGGTTCTGTTGTTTTAGTCATCATGATTGAACTTTCATTTTTGAGTGATATTCTGTATACACTCAAACCTTATGATTGTTGTTGTACATAATCTGCTTGATTGACTTTGACACTTGAACTCGCTCACACCCTCTCGCCTGTATTTAAACCTGCAAATTTCTACTCTTCATTACTATTTGTTGCGTGATTCTGACGAAGGATACTGCGTCATCCGAAAATTTAAATAAAAATCTTGTGTGCTGGATTTTTTGTCTTACTCATTTCGTATCTAGTATTATGCCGTTTTATCAACAATAGATATATATATATATATAATAAAATATAGGTAAATACAACTCCCAGTTAATATATATATATAAACTAAAATAAAGAAAGACACCAAAATACTAATTTGACGGTTAGCGCTTTCTGTTTGTACTGAACATCATCAGACCATTTTTATTTATGAAGAATTACGTAGAACAATAGACGCAACGTCATGACGTTACTATAAATATATCAAATACAACATAATATTATTTACACATTTTTACATTTAGTAAATAATCACTAAAAAGAGAATTACTTCATCTCTTACTATAATATCCGTTTATTTTATTCGGGTTTGTACTTTTTGATGAAATAATTTTCTTTACATTCAAGTAAATCATTATTTAAAAAATTCAATTTGTACAAGGGAAATACATTGAATTTTCCACCTCCACACGTTTCGATGTGTGCACTTAAAGGTATTGTTCGATTACTGGGTATCTTAATTTGAGATCTATGAAGGTTCATTCGAAGGTTTAGTTGACCTTCTGTTTTACCAATGTATATATATATATATAGGGAATGGGCAGATAACTCCCAATCATCATGGCTTTTAGAAAAGGATCAATACGACATCCCCCTTACTACCAAAAGGAGAAACTGAATTATTCCAACATATTGACCTATGAAAAAGGATCAATATGACACTTGGCTACTTTAAATATAGATCATTACATCAATTTACATGAAGGTTTTTAATAAAATGAATTTAGAATACATACCAGTATTGACTGTTCTAATGTGGGTTTCTATATTATGTCATCAAACCTCTGGGTCACTTAATTGTTAAAGTTATTACCGGTACACACAATTCAGCAAGATTTTAAAATAGTTAATGTAAAAATCAATTGTCAGTTTATTTTGATCATTTTTATGAATTAAACGAAACAGCCACATCATACTATCATTAATAATTTTATTGATTTTCCATTTCAGCCAGTAAATTTTGATGCAGCTGTTTTCACTCCTAATTTAACATTTACTTCAGTTGACCAAATGCATGCAGGTAAAACATGACTTTTAGTCTTACTTCCACCAGTCCTATTAGGAGCCGATTGTTGGTTTTGCAACATTTACGCCAAACCCAGTGTGAGCACAGCTTTGTGTGTAATATTAAGGTTACTGGACTAAAATTTGATTCTCGATAGCAAACTGAAGTTAACAAATAGTTGAACATACATTGTGCAAGAGCTAAATCTGCCTATTGTAGGTCTGTCTTAAGGCCTGGAATGTTATATAAAATATTGGACATTAATTACTATACCAAGACCATAATGAACTCTTGATGCCATCCGAGGGCTGAGGTATTTAGTAGATTTCTGAAATGTGCATTGGTATTTAACTTTGTATTCAGATTGAGTAGAGTTCTAAGATTGAGCAGAGTTGTTCTAAGACTGAGGAGCTCGATATGATATGCACGCCCTTAATGCAGTTGTGGGAAGACTATGCATTTTGGATATTCATTTTTGAACTAGTTTTTTGTCCCCCGCCTTTCGAAGATAGCAGCAGGGGACTATTAAAATGGGTTCGCCCGTCTGTCTGTCTGTCCCTCACACTTTTTGGGACACAATAACTCTCTTTCTAATTGAGCTAGAATGTTCAAACTTGGTGTAGGTGTTCATTAGGTCAATGTCTTGATTGACTTCGAAGATGAGCATTTTCTGCTAAGGGTAAGCAGAGATACACGATTTGATTGGTTGATGCCTTGGGTCATCGTTGAATTTAAGCATATTGGATGACATCCATTTTTTGACATTTTCAAGGCACCCTTCCAGATTCTTAATGACAACATTTTGATTGATTGGAAATGACTTGAAGCTATCAAGGCGCTGAGAATCGTCAGCATAAAAATGATAAAGCATATTGTAATCATGAATAAGTTTACCTAATGGCTGAGTAATAGTATAGATTGTGAAGATTATCGGGGAACACCATTATATCATTACTTTGACAAAGTTCGATAGTGAGAATTTTCTGTTTAGGCTAAGGAGCAATAAGCAATATGATTGGTCAAGATGTTGGAACATATAACGACTTTGCCTTTAATTGAGGTGGAATCTTTAAGCTTGATGTAAATGTTCCATTAGGTGAATGTCTTGATTGAGTTCAATGATTAACATTTCGGGCTGAAGCTAAGCAGAGGTAATCAATTATATTGGTCGATGCTTTGGGACAAGATAATCTTGATTCTATCTGATAGAGAGTAATAAAACTTAGTGTATAGTTTGATTGTCTCATACCTTTGAAAAAAATAAATGCAATTAATTAATATATGTCATCTGTTTATTTTGGGATTTCTGCGGGGGACATCAGCCTCACTGTTGGCTTGTTATGATTTGTTGTCTTGGTGAATACACCAATCTCGTTGCAACTACCTGTAACAGCCATATGGCTGGCTACAGACAACTAGTTAAAGATATGTGAATATGAGTTATTTGAGTTTCTTCTCTATAGTCGATATGCTTAGAACTTTTTTACATTTTCTCTTATCTAGATAATGTGAATAGAACGGTGTCAGATGCATCGAAACAGAGAAGATGTTGTTTAAATAAAGAAACTTGGGATAAATTATTCCAAAGGCAAACAGAATGTAATACATTTATGATGGACTGTGTTTTAAACAAGGACCTGTCTGTTAAAGAAGATAATGATTTTATATCAAGAAACGCTTACAAAAATAGTGTGATTTCTTCAGCTACCAAAGACAAACCTCTAGTGTCCTATTCTTTTCCTTGTATATCTAGTGCTTTATTTTGGGCTACTCAAGGTCTTGATTCATCTGTATCTATTGAGTATGAAAGTGAAATTCCTGATATTCCAAAAACTTTTCGTGATAAAGCTCACATACAGATTCTAATTACAGGAAGCCTGCACTTAGTTGGAGGAACTTTGGAGCTAATAATGCCAAATTTAAATGACTGAGTTATTTAGATTTTAATGTTAGTGTTATATTAAACATACATTTTGCAATAGCTAAATCTGCCTATTTCATAATCAACTCTCGATTTCATTGCTAGTCTGCGATCTTCAGTGGATAATGATCTGATTTACTGCATAACTTTCCTTCATGATTTTATCATGAAATGGATAATCGATACTATGCTGTTAATCGCACCGATTTTAGTAATAATGATCAAGGGTAGGGGAAATTTCAATTGCTTATTTCTCGGCAAATTGCCTTTACATTATCTATATACTAGTTTTCAACTATTATAGTGAGAACTGTCAACTCTTTATCTAATGTCCCATAATGTATTTTTAATAATTAATATGGGGCGATTTTAGCATAATTCCCAAAAACAATAAATGTCTCTTCTGAAATGTAGTAGAAAATGTGACAAAGTGGACTTGGCATTATGAGATAATATCCCAGTCAATAACTGAATATTGAGTAATGGGTGTCCAATGACTACATGTATGTTTAGACTGGTGTGATGATCAAAACTGAAAAATAAGGATGAATCTGAAATAGCACAACCATATGTAACTGTAATCTTTTGACAACTAAACATTTGTTGTATCAGAATTTTGAATGTTTATAAAAATTTCCTTTCCTGGTTCTAGGTATTTCTAAAATGATATGCTATATCACATTCATTTTATACACAGTTGGTGAATTGGAGTAGATGAAAGAAAATGAAGTGTCGCACAATTTCAAAACAACCAAAATTGCTAGACAAAATGGCCGCCGCTTGTATGCGAATAGTGTAGAAATATGGTATATCAAGGTTATGGACCCTGTGGAGGTCACAATTTTAATGCGATTTTGATGAAACTTGAAATGCATGTTTATAATCCAAAGATCATGCTTCCTTTCGATATTTTTGCATATCGGTTGTAACTTCCTGAATAATAGCCCTGATTGTACGCAAAATCGACTTTTTTTTAGCTTGTGGGTCCCTCTAGAAGTCTCAATTATTATCCGATTTTAAAAGATGTTCGATTATATCACTGTTACACTGTAATGAAGGTTGATTATATCACTGTAATAAAGGTTGAGGTTGAATTTTGTAAAAATCGGACCAAAACTGCCGGACAAAGTGGCTGCCGTTAATACTCGAATAGTCTAAAAATATGATATATCAAGGTTGTGGATCCTGTAGAGATCTCAATTTCAATCCGATTTTGATGAAATTTGAAATGTAAGTTTATAACCCAAAGATCGTGGTTCCTTTAGATATTCGCACATATTGGACGATAACTTCCTGAATTATGGCCCATGATTGTACGAAAAATCATGACTTTTAACTTGTGGACCTTATGGAGGTCGCAATTTTATTCCGAATTACAAAAACCTTTGACTATATCCCTTTGGCCACCCCTTGAATGCAAATATTGAACTGTTTTTCATAAAACTTTAAATTTATCTTTATATCACAAAGATCTTGGTTCCTTTTGATATTTGTGCATATTGATCTGTAACTTCATGAATCGGATCGTAACTTTCTGAATTATGGCCCCTGATTGTCCGAAAAATCGCCTTTTATGGCTTTTGGTCCCCCTGGAGGTCACAATTATTATCTGATTTGAAAAAAAAAGGTTTGATTATATCACGGATACACCGTAATGAAGACTGAGTCCAAATTTTGTGAAAATCGGACCAAAATTGCCAGACAAGATGGCGGCCACTTGTACACGAATAGTCTAAAAATATTGTATACCAAGGTTGTGGACCCTGTAGAGGTGACAATTTTAATTCGATTTTGATACAGTCCATTTGCTGATTACACTATTTTGCCTCGACCGTTTTTATTGGACTTCGAATTTTGACTAATGGTTTGGATTGTTCGTACTTGGTTTTATTTTATTGATATACATGTTTTTAACCTAAGGATCTTGGTTCCTGTCGATATTTGCGCATATCGGATCGTAACTTCCTGAATTATGGCCCCTGATTGTATTCAAAATCGCCTTTATTAGCTTACCTCTGGAGGTCAAAATTATTACCCGATTTAAAAAGCTTTGTGGTTGCTCTAGAGGCCAAAGTTAATATCTGATTGACTTTGAATTTATACACAGTGTTTATGGTCATGAGGCAAAGAAGTCTATTGATTTTCAGCGATTTCTGATAATTACTTCCAGAGTTATGGCCCTTGATCCCTTCAAAAAATCTTGTGGACGCTCTAGAGGCCAAAGTTAATATCCAATTCACTTTGAATTTAAACACATTGTTTAAGGTCATGAGAAAAAGAAGCCTATTGATTTTTAGAGATTTTCGATAATTACTGTTAGAGTTATGGTCCTTGATCACTTCAAAAAATCTTGTGGATGCTCTAGAGGCCAAAATTAATATCCGATTCACTTTAAATTTATACACAGTGTTTAAGGTCATGAGAAAAAAAAGCCTATTGATTTTCCGCGATGATTACTTCTAGAGTTATGGCCCTTGATCACTTCAAAAATTTTATGGATGTGCTATATGCCAAAGTTAATATCAGATTCTGTAAATGTCGACATTTTCTCATTGACAAAGAAATTATTAATATATTCATAACCAAATCTAATTCACTTTTGGGTCCTCTATTGTTACCCCTTTCATTACTTTTTTGAATGACATCGAAATAATATAGAAATATTGTCCTTCTTATATATACTTCATGTTAATAGGCATAAATACTACTTTCATATATAATGTATTTTTATAAAATATGATAATCAATACAATAAATTTGAGATAAAGAAGTTCTTATGTATATTCCATATCATCCAATTATAAATTACCTTACAATTCTTTCCAATATATGCAATAATACTTGATGGAAGACCAATACACAATTGTTTTTAGATTTGTTGATTTACCTTTGAACATTTTGTTGAAAACAGAATGCTGTTTAATATTCAGTTATAGTAGATTAGGACCATTGCAATAAACTGATAAATATAAAACATTAGTTTAACTGTATTATTTGTCTCAATATTTTTGTGGCAATAAATTTGAAAATGTTTGCACTGTAATATCTTAAATTTGATATGAATAAATCATTTTGAAGTTGTAATGGGTAATATTATGATGGAGAAGTAACCCTATGTGTAGTTGTAAACAAGTCCACAACCCCAAGATTGAATTGAAGGCTTTCAATTAGGATACTAGTTTTAGACTTACTGAATTGTGATAGTTCAAGAAGAATTACTGACCCATCCTAAAATATGTTATATTTATTTTTCATTTTGTGTTCTGTAGTTTTATATTAATGCAGAATCAATATTGAATATCTAGCAATTTTATCTTGTGTTATTACTTGTGTACTGCAAACGGCAAGTCTCCCCAAAACATCGAACAAGGTTTGATTAAGAACACACTTCAGCATAACATAATTTTTGTTGGACCTAATGTGGTGTTGATAATAAGAACCATAAAGGCGAAACGAAGTACAGATTTTAATTATAATTAGATGACATATCTTCAATATGTAGATACTTGTGCATGAAGTGAACGTTTTTTTTATTAACTATTGGTAACTGGTTATATTTTATTCTTGATCTTTCTGTAGGAAGCTGTTAAAGTTCTTAACTCTCTACAGCCTAGGCCAGAAGCTTTAAAGAAACAAATTAATGATCCAACGAGAGACCTTTATGAAGCATTAAAGGATATAAACGAATTTATGTTAAGAACAGATATTAATGTAAGTAATATGATACACGTCAAAATGGATTTATCTCCCCTTTATCCTCTTGACCAAAACGCTAGTCTCTATCATCCAAACAAATATTCTACGAATATTAGTCTGGATGGGTCCTCAAAATTTGACGGAAAGCAGGTCATTGTCTGGATTATCCAGTCTTTTAAGTTACCACGTACTGAATCTATCAAAACATCTCGCTTGTCAACAATGACACTCTCTAAAATTTTGTTTGTAAAGGTTTTAATTGAAATGGTAATTTTCTCTCGTCATGAATCAGACGTATGGCTTCTCACAATCTTCTTAATTCTTCATCGCGATTCACGTTTCATTCCTCGTATCTATTTTGTTTCTAATAATAGATGTGCCAAGTGAATTGTGGGACATATTTCAGACTCGCTTTATAGAATCTAGCAAAATCGGCCCGGCTTCATAAGATCTAGCACTTACCGAGACTTTAGCCAAAAGGTTCCATTGCCCACGCGTAACCGGGAGTTTGGTTTTTTATGGGGTAGATTATCCAGTAATTTTCGTCAACAATTGAGAACCGTCCCAGGCCCTCCGTACGTTGAAGAATAGGGGGTTCTGGGTGACCGAGACTACCAAAACGCCCCATTTTCCAATAGAGTGGAATTAAATTTTGTTTAAGGTCCTGCTTTTTTGTTATGGCCCCTGATTGTACGAAAAATCACGTTTTTATACGCCCACATTTTCATGTGGACGTATTATGTCGTCGCCCCTGTCCGTCCGGACGTCCGTCCGTCCGTCCGTCCACAATTTGTTTGTGGACTCTCTACAGGTCACAATTCTTATCTGATTTTGACGAAACTTGAAATATAGGTTTATCCCCATAAGATCTCGGTTCCTTTCGATATTGGCATGTATCGGATCGGAACTTCATGGATTATGGCCCCTGATTGTACGAAATATCATGTTTTTAGCTTGTGGACCCTATAGAGGTCACAATTTTGAACCGATTGTGATGAAACTTGACATGCATGTTTATAACCCCAAAATCTTGGTTCCTTTCGATATTTGCGGCCATCGGATCGTAACTTCCTGATTTATGGCCCCTGATTGTCCGAAAAATCGCCCTTTTTAGCTTGTGGTCCCTCTGGAGGTCAAAATTATTATCCGATTTAAAAAACCGTTCGATTATATCACCGTTACATGGTAATGAAGGTTGAGTTCAATTTTCGTGAAAATCGGACCAAAATTGACAAACAAAATGGCCGCCGTTATACGCGAATAGTGTGAAAATATGTTATATCAAGGTTGTGGACCCTATAGAGGTCACAATTTTGAACCGATTTTGATGAAACTTGACATGTATGTTTATAACCCAAAGATCTTGGTTCCTTTCGATATTTGTGGCCATCGAATCGTAACTTCCTGAATTATGGCCCCTGATTGTCCGAAAAATCGCCCTTTTTAGCTTGTGGTCCCTCTGGAGGTCAAAATTATTATCCGATTTAAAAAACCGTTCGAGTATATCATCGTTACATGGTAATGAAGGTTGAGTTCAAATTTCGTGAAAATCGGACCAAAATTGACAAACAAAATGGCGGCCGTTTGTACGCGAATAGTGTGAAAATATGTTATATCAAGGTTGTGGACCCTATAGAGGTCACAATTTTGAACCGATTTTGATGAAACTTGACATGTATGTTTATAACCCAAAGATCTTGGTTCCTTTCGATATTTGCACCCATCGGATCGTAACTTCCTGAATTATGGCCCCTGATTGTCTGAAAAATTGCCCTTTTTAGCTTGTGGTTCCTCTGGAGGTCAAAATTATTATCCGATTTAAAAAACCGTTCGATTATATCACCGTTACATAGTAATGAAGGCTCTGTTCGAATGTCGTGAAAATCAAACCAAAATTGACGGACAAAATGGCCGCCGTTTGTACGCGAATAGTGTGAAAATATGTTATATCAAGGTTGTGGACCCTATAGAGGTCACAATTTTGAACCGATTTTGATGAAACTTGACATGCATGTTTATAACCCGAAGATCTTGGTTCCTTTCGATATTTGCGCTCATTGATTCGTAACTTCCTGAATTATGGCCCCTGATTGTACGAAAAATCACCCTTTTTAGCTTGTGGTCCCACTGGAGGTCAAAATTATTATCCGATTTAAAAAAACGTTTGATTATATCACCGTTACATGGTAATGAAGATTGAGGTATGATTTCGTGAAAATCGGACCAAAATTGACAGACAAAATGGCCGCCGTTTGTACGCGATTAGTGTGAAAATACGTTATATTAAGGTTGTGAACCCTATACAGGTCACAATTTTGAACCGATTTTGATGAAACTTGACATGGATGTTTATAACCCAAAGATCTTGGTTCCTTTCGATATTTGTGCATATCGGATTGTAACTTCCTGAATTATGGCCCCTGATTGTACGAAAAATGACCTTTTTTTTTAGCTTTTGGCCCCTCTGGGGTCAGAATTATTATCCCATTTACCCACTTAGCAACATGATCCCCAGTCGAATTTGAAGCCTACTGAAATGAACCTTTATAACCCAAAGATCTTATTTCATTTCGATATTTGCACATAGGATAAATCACTTTCGGTATTGCTTGTTCTCTATCCATCTCTCGAAAATGTGGGCGTATCCTGCCTGGCAGTGCCAGCCTATCTTTTAGCTTGTGAACAGTGTAGAGGTCACAATTTTGAACCGATTTGGATGAAACTTGAAATGCATGTTTATAACTCAAAGATCTTGGTTCCTTTCGATATATGCGCCAATCGGATGGTAACTTCCTGAATTATGGCCCCTGATTGTCCGAAAAATCGCCCTTTTTAACTTGTGGTCCCTCTGGAGGTCAAAATTGTTATCCGATTTAAAAAACCGTTTGAATGTATCACTGTTCCATGGTTATGAAGGTTGAGTTCAAATTTCGTGAAAATCGGACCAAAATTGACGGACAAAATGGCCGCCGTTTGTACGCAAATAGTGTGAAAATATGTTATATCAAGGTTGTGGACCTTATAGAGGTCAAAATTTTGAACCGATTTTGATGAAACTTGACATGTATGTTTATAGCCCAAAGATCTTGGTTCCTTTCGATATTTGCACCCATCGGATCGTCACTTCCTGAATTATGGCCCCTCATTGTCCGAAAAATCGCCCTTTTTAGTTGTGGTCCCCCTGGAGGTCAAAATTGTTATCCGATTTAAAAAACTGTTTGATTATATCACCGTTCCATGGTTATGAAGGTTGAGTTAGAATTTCGTGAAAATCGGACCAAAATTGACGGACAAAATGGCCGCCGTTTGTACGCGAATAGTGTGAAAATATGTTATATCAAGGTTGTGGACCTTATAGAGGTCACAATTTTGAACCGATTTTGATGAAACTTGACATGTATGTTTATAACCCAAAGATCTTTGTTCCTTTCGATATTTGCGCCCATCGGATCGTCACTTCCTGAATTATGGCCCCTCATTGTCCGAAAAATCGCCCTTTTTAGTTGTGGTCCCTCTGGAGGTCAGAATTGTTATCCGATTTAAAAAAACATTTGATTATATCATCGTTCCATGGTTATGAAGGTTGAGTTAGAATTTCGTGAAAATCGGACCAAAATTGACGGACAGAATATCAAGGTTGTGGACCTTATAGAGGTCACAATTTTGAACCGATTTTGATGAAACTTGACATGTATGTTTATAACCCAAAGATCTTGGTTCCTTTTGATATTTGCGCCCATCGGATCATAACTTCCTGAATTATGTCCCCGGATTGTCCGAAAAATCGCTTTTGTTAGCTTTTGGTCCCTCTGGAGGTCAAAATTATTATCCGATTTATAAAAACGTTTGATTATATCACCGTTACATGGTAGTGAAGAGAGAGTTTGAATTTCGTGAAAATCGGACTAGAATTGACGGACAAAATGACCGCCGTTTGTACACGAATAGTGTGAAAATATGTTATATCAAGGTTGTGGACCCTATAGAGGTCACAATTTTGAACCGTTTTTGATGAAACTTGACATGTATGTTTATAACCCAAAGATCTTGGTTCCTTTCGATATTTGCGCCCATCGGATCATAACTTCCTGAATTATGTCCCCTGATTGTCCGAAAAATCGCTTTTTGATGAAACTGATTTTGATGAAACTTGAAATACATGTTTATAACCTAATGATCTTGGTTCCATTGCATATTTGCCCATATCGGATCGTAACTTCCTGAATTATGGCCGCTGATTGTACGAAAAATCAACCTTTTTAGCTTGTGGTCCCTCTGGAGGTCACAATTATTATCTGATTTAAAAAAACGTTTGATTATATCACAGTTACACCGTAGTTATGGGTGAGTTTGAATTATGATTTTCTGATGATTACTTAAAATGCAACAACTCTTGTTGACTGCCCGGACGATTTGGTTGCTGTGTGGGCGTATGTTTCGTTGCCTGGCAACCTATTTTTTTCCAATACAGTCATAAAAATATTTGTGTATCAGAAATGAACAGTACGCTTTCCAGAAAGAATACTGTTCATTTCCGACTAACAAACACTTTTATACAAGCATTGAAAATGAACAGGATGAAAACAAGCACCTAGAAAGTCATAAATTTTATTACAAAATAAATTTCAACGGACAAACAATCTGCTGATGCACACTTTACCAGGATTGACCCACGTTTTGCACTTTCCTTTACATTATGTTTAATGACTGTAGAGATGGCCCTTGATCATTTCAACAAATCTTGTGGACGCTGTATAGGTCAAAGTTAATACCCGATTCACTTTAAATTTATACACATTGTTTAAGGTCATGAGAGAATGAAGCCTATTGATTTTCAGCGATTTTCGATAATTACTGCCAGAGTTATGGCCCTTGATCACTTCAAAAAATCTTGTGGACACTCAAGAGGCCAAAGTTAATGTCCTATTCACTTTAAGTTTATACACAGTGGTTAAGGTCGTGAATAAAAGAAGCCTATTGATTTTCAGCGATTTCCGATAGTTACTGCCAGAGTTATGGCCCTTGATCACTTCTAAAATCTTGTGGATGCTCTAGATGTCTGATTGACTTTAAATTTATACACAGTGTTTAAGGTCATGAGATGAAGAAGCCTATTGTTTTTTAGGTAAGGCCCTTGATCACTTGATGAAGACGCCTATGGATTTTCAGTGTTTTCCGATAATTTCTGCCTTGTAGACAGAGTTTAAGGTCTTGACATAGGCGTACGGACTCAATGACAGTTCGGGGGACAGAACCCGAAATGCCCGAAAAAATTTCGGGTTTACAAAGAGCGGCACCCCGCAAAAGAAAATTTTGGAATATTTGACGGCTGCAAATACGTTTTCCTGCTGTTTCAGCCCGTGAACAAAGCAACTTCAAAGTGGTCTAATATAACCTAATTAAGATGGGTAACTCGAATTCCAATCAATCGCTTACAGTCCACGAAGATGGGACCATTGGGAGAAACTGCTGCAAACGCGTTTTCATGCTATTCCAGCCTGTGAATACAGCAACTTCAATTTGGTCCAATATAGCCTGCCTGGCTGACCCGAATTCCAAACAACCAATCAATCGTCACTGGGTTTGTGGGTCTTATCCTCACGGGAAAAATTTTGAAAATCTAACCACCGCAAATGCGTTTTCTGCTATTCTAGCCCATGTACACAACTCCAAAAGAATCCAATGGTTTTGTAACCGAAATCCCACTGTGAATTCCAACCATCCAATCAGACTGTTGCATTCACAAATACTAATCGATGCCCGAATAATGTCGCACAAAGTATAGAGTGGCTCCAGACAAATTTTTTTAATCCATAATCAACTCAATACAAATTTGTGGGGTTCAATTAAAATAAAAGTAAAATTTAGTATTATTTTAGGGTCCGATGACAGTAAGAGAAACAAAACTAGCAATGCCCGAAAAAAATTCGGGTTTATACTTTATAGACAGCGGCGCCAGTTTTCTTCATGGGGCGAATAAGGGGAACTGACCTTGTATGGACCCCCAAAGAAAATGTTGGAATATTTGACGGTCGCAAACGTGATTTCCTGCTTTTCCAGTCCGTAAAATTATTTTTTTGATTAGATTTCGGGCACTTGTTTTGCAAAGTAGATGAAATAAAAAATTTTTTTCACTTTACCCGTCTGCCCGAAAAGTCAGCTTGCCCGAAAGTTAGGGGGGCAGCTACCATGCCCCTGCCCCCCTGGCTCGTATGCCTATGGGTCTAGAGACAAACAAGTATATTGATTTTCAATTAATTTTGATAATTGTACAGTTAAATCCATAATATTGTTTTGTATACTAAACGTTAGCATGGGGCAGAATTTCTTAAAAACCAAACAAATGCTAATGAATTTCTGATAATTACTTAATACTCTTTAAATGACATCTAGAAGCATGGATTACTATTACTATTAAGTAATTCATAACAAAACACAACACAAGGTATATATGGATATAACTACGTACTTCTCTATAATTTAATAACGACGTCACATGACCTGTATGTGTTACGAAACGTCGTTATTAAATTATAGAGAAGTAGTTATATCCATATATACCTTGTGTTGTGTTTTGTTATGAATTACTTAATATGCGACAACTCTTGTTGACTACCTGGACGATTTAGCTGCCGTGTGCGTATGTTTCATTGCCTGGCAACCTATTTTTTTATGTATTAGAAAAATAAATTAAGACATTTGAAGTATTTGTAGTTAAAAAAATATTTCCTATTTAGTGTAAATGGGTATTGTATTTAATTAAGTAAAAGGCATCATTCTGCCCGAAGCAGTTACGTCTTGACGCCAATGATTGACGCCGCGCATGTGATTGCACGTGTTGAAGACAGATTATATTAATTAAAACTATATGTTTTGTATTGTACCGACTTTAGTACCGTAATGATTCAACCGCTAAATTCTCCGTTAAGAGTGGACCAATTTGACTACGAGTTCTTTATCAGTCTCTGATAATGTATCTTTAAGTTAAAAAGTAAACTAGTTTCGTTGTCTAGTAAGTTGCCTTTAGTAGTAATTTGTCTTGGACTGCACCTCTTCATGCGAGGCTTATCTTGTCCTAAATCTAAATGGGAAATAGGGGGGTTGGGATGGCCTAGTGGTCTAGAGTGCTGCGCTTTGACATCTAGCTGGCCGGTCACCTCTGGCTTGCGGCTGTGGTTTCGAACCCTGGTGTGAGCGTATATAGCATGGAGATAGGGGCACCTTCTCAACCTCGTGGGTTTCCTCCAACTGCTAAAGACCCCTACGCGCAAGCGAATTATTGAAATAAAATTGAAACCATATGTTAGTCCCAAAATGTCATAATTTGTGTCGAGTGGACGTTAAACCCCATTTCTCTCTCTCTCTCTAAATGGGAAATAACCTTTTCTGCCTTTTTGGTCAACCACTCAGTCTGCATTTATGAGTATAAATTCAAATACATCGGAGTAATGGCGATTTTAATAAAAGCATGACCATATTTTAAATAAAACTTTGAAAGCAGTTTTTATTTCAGGCGCTTGTATCTGGTTCAATTTCGTCGTTGTGTATAGGCTTAATGAAACTATTTATAAATAAATATTCATTTATGATATATTTTATAGCATGATGACTTGAACAAACTAGGTGTTATACATATTACTGGAACTAAAGGAAAGGGATCTACGTCGGCATATTGTGAAAGTATTCTAAGGCACCAAGGTTATAAAACTGGATTCTTTAGGTAAGTTTCAGTAGAAACACGTTTGTCTTGGCATAGAAAATAACAGGACCCTAACCAACCCGAGTACCGCATTAGCTGGTCCGCAATGACCATAATATTATTAACATTATGTTATGTTTACAGCTAACCCCATCTAATGGAGGTCAGAGAAACACGTTTGTCTTGGCATAGAAAATAACAGGAACCTAACCAACCCGGCTACAGCATTAGCTGGTCCACAATTTGACAATGACCATAATATTATTAACATTCTGTTATGTTTACAGCTCACCCCATCTAATGGAGGTCAGAGAACGTTTTCGTATAAATGGTAAACCAATGTCAAAAGAGAAATTTTGTCAGATATTTTGGGTCATTTATAATCAATTGGTTGCTACTAAGGTAAGGTGCATTAGTATTCCATGCAGTTTAATAAAGAAAGAATATTAGAGCTGATTGTGGTATACCATTAGGAACAAAAGATTGAGTCAAGACATCAAAAATCTTAGCCCACAGTCCCGCTCACTACCCCATAGGATTAAGGATATATTTTGAGAATTCTGACTGCAAATATGACTTTCAGGCCACTTACTGTATGTTGAATAATATAGCTATGCCACTAGAATATTTTTTAATGGATAAATTCATCATTTGGCAAGTAATAGTGATTTATATTTCAGATAAACAATGTTGACTACATGTATATTCCACCGTCTTCATTAGCCCTGTCAGGAGCAGAACTGTAGGACGATGGCCCAATAATTATGACGCTGACTCACTAACCAGTGGGTCCCTGGGAAATGTTCCTCTGAATTTCGAGCTTGCTTACCCCGTGTCATGAAAATCTCACCAGGGACGTGTTGGTATGGGAGCTGGGGGCGCCCACCTTTTTAAAAGAAATTAATTGTCAATGCTGCTTTTTATACGCCCACATTGAAATGTGGTCGTATATTGTCGTCGCCCCCTCCGTCCGTCGGTCTGTGGACGCTCTAGAGGCTAAAGTTAATATCCGATTGACTTTAAATTTATACACAGTGTTTAAGGTCATAAGACGAAGAAGCCTATTGATTTTCAGCAATTTCCGATAATTAGTGCCAGAGTTATGGCCCTTGATCACTTCAAAAAATCTTGTGGATGCTCAAGAGGCCAAAGTTAATATCTGATTGACTTTAAATTTATACACAGTGTTTAAGGTCATGAGACGAAGAAGCCTATTGATTTTCAGCGATTTCTGATAATTAGTGCCAGAGTTGTGGCCAAGGTTGATATCCGATTGACTTTAAATTTACACACACTGTTTAAGGTCATGAGACGGAGAAGCCTACTGATTTTCAGCGATTTCAAATAATTAAGGTGTTGAAAACGAACAAGTATTTTGATTTTCAATGAATTTTGATAACTGAACAGCTAAATCCATGATGTTAAATGATTCCTATACTAAGCGTGGGGCAAAACTTTATAAAAAGCAAAAAAATTCTAATGATTTTCAGATAATTACATAATGAGTTGTTACTCTTAATCAGATTTTAGTGTATTACAAATGTTTCATTACCAAAAAAAGTAAAAATATGCGACAACCCTTGTTGACTGCCCGGACGATTTAGCTGCTGTGGGCGTATGTTTCGTTGCCTGGCAACCTATCTTTAAAGTAAATCCAGGTGTTTCTAGTTTATGCATAACTTAAGCATGTGACAATCAAAACTGAAAAGGTCCCCCAACTCCAAAAACGGCCCCCTCAGGGGCGTGGTGACCCATGATTTTGCATGTGTGCGGGAGCTGTGTTGAGCATGCTAAAGTCCATTTATAGCATATCTGACCTACTGTATTTGTTCGACACTGATTAAGCATTATGATTTTGATTAGAATGATGAAAACCACATTGAAACCGTGTGAATTTTTGCCATTTGCGAAGGAGTACAAAAACTCGAGGGATGCAAAAACTCATAATCATGACGCAAAGCTCGTCATTGCATCCAACTCACTCAGACTCTGTAAGCTACCCCAGAGCCTACCTTACTCACTCCAACCTTGTGGGTTTATTCCGGTCCTCCGGTTTCCTCTCACTGCTAAAGACCCCTCCCTATGCGCAAGCGAATTATTGAAATGAAATTAAACCATGTAAGTCTCCTCTGTCTCTCTCTCTTTTTCTCTCTCTCTTACTCACAGGTTCCTTCTCTAGCATGAGGTGGGTTGGGATGGCCTAGTGGTCTGGAGTGCCGCGCTGGCCGGTCACCTCTGGCTTGTGGCTGTGGTTTCGATCCCTGGTGTGAGCGTATGTGGCATGGAGGTGAGGCGCCTTCTCAATCTCATGGGTTTCCTCCGTGCTCTCTTGTTTCCTTCCACTGCTAAAGACCCCTACGCGCAAACAAATTATTGAAATAAAATTTTAAAAGAAACATGTTAGTCCGGAAATGACCTCATTTGTGTCGAGTGGACGTTAAACCCTATTTCTCTCTCTCTAACATGACAGGGAAATGGCATCTACTTCGATACATATTCTACATTTATTGTTTTTATCTTCTGTTTTTTAGGCACAGTATGAATATCGAATGCCAAGATTTTTCTGTTTTTGCACACTATTGGCTTGCCATTTTTTTAAACAAGAAAATGTGGATGTTTTTATAATGGAAGTTGGTATTGGTGGTGAATATGATGAAACCAATCTAGTTCCCAAGCCTTACATATGTGCAGTTACCTCCCTTGATATAGATCATGTAGATATATTGGGTAATACCATTGAATCTATTACCTGGCATAAATCAGGTATATTTAAGGTAAATAAATGCTATATTTTGCGATTTTTTCTTATTTTGTTCATTCAAGAGAATACAATCCGGAGGCCCATTATGTGCGCAGGTGTGTCCATCAAATGCGGTCAAAACCAGATCCAACTTTCCTAAAGTATTAGTTTACTAGACAAACAGTACAGCTCCAGGGTCACGGTGATAGCTGGTTCACTAGAGACCGAGAAAGTTCGCCCAGATTTTCGGGCGTGGTTTCCCCTTTGACAGTGATGCAGGAGGGCCGAACAAGGATAACTGTCTAGTAGTTTGGATAGGACGAAAACCCAAGGTCCCGTGTACAAATTGGCATGCACGTAAAAGATTCCTTGACAGTTGGAATTCAATGTAATGTCCCTCATACCACACTGTATAGCGTATGCTCGTCTTCATTAGCCCCATACAGAGCAGAACAGTAGAACGTTAAAACCCATTTCATTTCATTTCGAGGTTGAGCACTTTCTGCTTTATATATATGCAAGCAGAGATATTCAATTTGATTGGTTGATGTTTTGGGACACAATAACTTTAGTTCTTATCATGTTAAGGTGATGAAATTTGGTGTATAGATTCATTATATCAGTACTTTGATTAAGTTCGATAATGAGCGTTTTCTGCTCAGGGTAAGCAGAGCGATAAGCGATTTGATTAGTAGAGACTTTAGAACACAATAATTCTTGGTCTAATAGAGGTAGAATTTTCAAAATTGGTGTAGGTGTCTATTACGTGAATGCCTTGACATTATTCATTCCTGCGCATTTTCCATTTGATTGGTTGAGAAATTGGAACATAATAACTTTGGTTCTAATTTGGTGAGAGCGATGGAACTCTTGAGTATAGATTCATTATATCAATACATTGACTAAGTTCGATGATGAGATTTTCTGCTTGGGCTGAGTAGCGATAAGCAATTTGATTGGTCAAGAATTTGGAGCATAACCATTTTGCTTTTAATTGAGGTATAGATGTTCATTTGCTGAATGTCTTGACTGAGTTCAGTGATTAATATTTCCCATTAAAGCGATACAGAGTGATGAAACTTAGTGTATAGTTTCACTTGGTACCAGGTACTTCAAAACCTTACTGAGTTTGATAGTGAACATTTTATGCTTAGACTAAGCATAGATAATCAGTTTGATTACTCTGCATTTTGAAAAAGATAATGTGCACTTAATTAATATGTGGAACATTGGTGTCATGAGAAGACATTAATTCCTGTCGATATATTAAGCATCCCGACCTTCGGTTCCAGATTTATGCCCTCTTTCTACAAACCTTGTTAACTCGTAGCAGCTGCAGTTTTTAATGGAATTGTTGTCATACTTCTCATACTAAGTGTGAAATATACAGCATTTTTAACAGATTTGTTTATTCAAATGTGATGTGAAGCATCAGCGCCACGAGAGAGCGAACCCTATCGATAATTAGCCCTAATTTATAATATCCTGTGAGAGATGGGCCAACGTCCTTCTAATATGTTAATAAATTATTTCTTGTTTTGGAACTTTGGTTCTTCGTGTTAGTATAATAAGGATCAACTGACAGTCCCTGGTCTATATATTGATATACAGTGATGTTTTATATATTAGAAAGGAAGTCGTGGTGTAACAGCAGAGCAACCAGAAAAAGCGATGGAAGTTATGTTATCTAGATCTAAAGATAGACAGGTTAGTAAGACAATATATAGAATATAGCTATGTATGTTGGCTATGCATCTTTACAAAGAAAAGAGCTAAACCCCTTTGATTTAGGTTTTAATACAGAACTGATATACAGGCTGCTGTATACATCATTATATATTTATATGACCAAACCAGGGATGGGATTTCGGCTGTATATTCGGGACTTGTCCGACGCTATTTTCCAAACTACCAAAATTGTCCGACCGGATATATGCCCAATCGGACATCAAGACATTGTGAATAATATTCAAAATTCCAAAATTAATATAGTTTACTGAGTGTATTACTACCACTCAACTCGATTATCATTGATAATAGGCTGGATTGATTAGGTAATTAAGTGATCAACGTATTTATCGTGTTATACCACCTACCTTGATTAACTAGTTAATCTGCCTTAATCCTTTATCGGACAATTCATCAATCCAATCCTGAACAGAAGTCATTGATCTCCTTTGTCAGGATATGTATCAATACAATAACAGTGATTATAAACTTAATCTACGTGATTGACCATTCATTTGCCCATTGTCGGATGTATTACTATTAATCTCCTTGATATCGGTGGACAGCAGGTAGAAATTAGTCATATAATTCACATATCCTAATTGTACATAACACCTCAAATCAATATGTATCCGATAACTCGTCTGTGATATCACTTTGGTGGAAGTGAGCGTTAAATAAAGCTATTTCACACATACACATATCTGAAAAAAATAGACCTCGCTAACTCTGTTTCTGATCGCACATGATTATAGTACTCGGCGAACCTCGGGAGATTACCTTACTCTGTGACGGTAAGTGATATGTAATGTACTCACGCCTATACAATTGTGATGCGGCACGGGTTTACATATTGGGTAAACTTGCCGGTTTTAAAAAGAAGTTATCAAAATTGCATTGTTCGAAGCGTGTTTAGAATTTTCAGAACAAAGTTATCCTTGTTTTTAACGGAAGTAGAAATCTTGCGAGACATGTGAAACTATGAAATGAATACCACTCGGCACAAACCTCGGCAGATTCCGGTACCCTACGTTAGATTGTACCGGAATCTGCCGAGGAAATGAATATGTGACTAATTTCAAGCGTGTGATGTCGAAGGAAAGATTTTATTTTGATGGCATGTTCTCGCATTTATGATCATATCGAATGGAATAGTGTAAAAACTTAATTGTTTTTGAAGATAGAGCATGCTTTAGTCAAATGTGATTATTTAGCAGATGGTGTCACTCGCTCGTCCTACCAAAACGAGAGACGTTTACTGCCAAATTAATTTTGGGATAACATTTTTTACCCTCCGTATATAAGTAGAAACAGATTATATGACGAATGCTGAACTTCTGCTGAAAATTACATCAACTTAAATGGCCCGAAAATAGGGTACGTTTCGAGGAATTTGAAACAGTAAGTCGGCACGCTTTTATTCTATTGTTCTACAACATCAAGTAATTTTTTAGAAATATTATTACTGGCATAGATTGGAATACCGTACTGGAATTAAATATGAAAAATAACGAAGTGCACCTATTGTTTTTATTACGTACGAATTTGAATATTTTGTTGACACATGATTTTTGTGTGTGGTCTAAAAACTGCCTTCTTTAAAAACGATAAGAGTTATGTCCCTTTATTTTCGGTAAAAATGTCCGACAAGAAAAATTTTGAAATCCCATCACTGTACCACACTGATATAAAGTCGTATATTGTCGTCGCCCCAGACTGACTTCTAAATTTATAGGCTTACACAGTGTTTACTGTCATGAGACAAAGCCTATTGATTATCCACGATTTCCGATAATTGCTGCCAGAGTGATAACTTTTGGTCAAATTGAAATATCTTGTGGACGCACTAGAGGCCAAAGTTAATATCCGATTGCCATGAAAGTTACACACGGTGTTTAAGTTCATGAGATGAAGAAACCTATTTGCAACCATTTGCGATAATTGCTGCCAGAGTTAAGGCCATTGATCAATTTGAAAAATCTTGTGAATACTCTAGAGAGTAATATTATCATCCGTTTGATTTTAAATTTATACACCGCATTTACAGTCATGAGAGGAAGACAGCTATGTGTTATCAAGGATTTCCAATAATTACTGTCAGAGTTATAGCCCTTGATTACTTCTAAAAATCTTGCGGATGCTGTACAGGTCAAAGTAATCATTCAATTGACTTTAGATTGATACCCAGAGTTAAAGGTCTTGAGAAGAAAAAGTATATTGATTGTCAATGATTTTTGATAACATCTAAATACATTATATTTGATATTTTGTAAACATTAGCATGGCACAAAACTAGAAGCCAAACAAATTGTAATGACATTCTGATAATTAATAAGTTGTTACTCTTAATCATATTTTTGTGTATTATAAATATTTTATTACCGAAAAAAATATGCTACAACTCTTGTTGACAGCCTGGACGAATTAGCTCACATCAAGTGAATTTCTTATATTAATTCTGGTTTAAATTTTATCTTATAATTGGCACTGTAACACTATCCTTTGTCGTGGTAACAAATAAGAGATATCTGTAACACTATCCTGTGTCGCCGTATCAAAAATACTTAACTGTGACACTACGGTGTTTCATTAAATAGTTGAATGAGGAATTACTTCCACTTTATGATACGTCCCGTGATACTAGCGTGACACTATCGTCTGGCACTTTCTTTGACTTCATACAGTGATCAATTAACTCTGGAGCACTTTTTAGGTTAACTATGCTTTTATATCTTTATGACGTATTGAGCAGGTGTACTTCTATAGACATCGATGAGGACGGCTAATGACGGTTTTAATGCATGGGATTAACATATTTGGATTATCAGACTATGATATCATTGCCTGATTTTAAACTACCAGACATATCCTTGTTAATCTAGTTCTTGTTGTCACTGGTACAAGCTAACGACTTCAATACATTAACCAGAACATATTTACAGAACTAATTGTGTAACTTCTACAGTATATAACTTCCTATAGGATAATAGCGCTGGCTTTTTCAATAGAAATAAATATTTTGTTGTGTACATTTCTAAGCCAACCTTCTGACTTATATATTATTGTGACATGCCTAATCTTTGAGGGGTCTGGATGGCCGAATGGTAAGCAAGTGTGTGCCGTATCATAAGGTCTGTCATTTAGTCAACTGTTATGGTTTTGATTCTTCAAGAATAGGGTCGCCTGTCCAACCTCGTGGATTTTCTCCAGGTCCTCTGGTTTCTTGCCTGGGTGGTTGGATCATAAAGCCGGTCATTGAGTCAACTGGCGTGGTTACGAATGCCCGGTTGCGCGTGACTAGGAGTAGGTTCGCCTGTCCAACCTGGTGGGTTTCTCCGGGTCCTCCTGTTTCCTCTCACTTCTAAAGACCCCTACGCACAAGCGAATTATTGAAATAAAATTAAACCATATGTTAGTCCCAAAATGACACAGTTTGTGTCGAGTGGACGTTAAACCCCAGTTCTGTCTCTATCCGGTATCCTTCCACTGCTAAAGACCCCTGCCTGCAAGCCAATTATTGAAATAAAATTGAACCATTTGTTAGTCTCGAAATGACCTAGTTTGTGCCGAGTGGATGTTAATTTCTGATTTATTACCCCAGACACCCAAACGCTTATAGAAGGAGTTTTGGGATTTTGAAAAATATATGGAATTACTTTCTTTTTACAGTGCCCTGTGTACGTTGCGTTGCCACTAGCAGAAGAATATGGGAACATACTGAGTATAACAGGTGAAAAACAAAGATTAAATGCGGGCCTGGCTGTAGAGATTTGTAGATTGTGGAATATACGACACAAAACAGGTAGGCTTTGCCCATCATTATATTGTATAAGTATTAATCATAGTGCTATATAATCATACACTCCTTCACAGTGTTTTGTCTTTGATGTTCATAAATGATAACAGAGATCGTACCGAGGATTGGGTGATCTGTGATATCATCACTGGGACAAATCCCATATCACCCCCTAATGACGTCATATTAAGCAAACACGGCAAATAAATTTTATTTAGTTCTTCCATTTGGCCACCTCAAACCTGGCGAAATTCTTCATATTCGCTGTTTTTCAAAATATCCAAGTTTTTCCTACATTTAAGATGTAAACAAGACATCAATCCCATATTAATCTGAATATTGAATTAGGTGGGTATTTCTCGTCGTCCTTTTATCCAAAAGTTTAAATCACTATTGTCCATGTGTTCAAGATCCTTAGTTATTTTTCTTTCTTCATCATTATGGTGATTGTTCCGCCATATTGACCATGCTTGAGATTTATTAAACGCCCACTTATTATGCCTTAAATGTAGTTTTATACGCCCACATTTTCATGTGGACCTATATTGTCGTCGCCCCTGTTCGTCCGTTTGTGAACAGTCTACAGGTCACAATTTTTATCCGATTTCAATGAAACTTAAAACATAGGTTTATCACCCTAAGATCTTGGTTCCTTTCGATATTGGCATGTATCGGACATTAACTTCATGGGTTATGGCCACTGATTGTCCGAAAAATCACGTTTTTAGCTTGTGAACAGTGTAGAGGTCACAATTTTGAAGCGTTTTTGATGAAACTTGACATGTATGTTTATAACCCAAAGATCTTGGTTCCTTTTGATATTTGCGCCCATCCGATCATAGCTTCCTGAATTACGTCCCCTGATTGTCCGAAAAATCGCTTTTTTTTAGCTTGTAGTCCCTCTGGAGGTCAAAATTATTATCCGATTTAAAAAAAACGTTTGATTATATCACTGTTACATGGTAATAAAGAATGAGTTTGAATTTCGTGAAAATCAAACCAAAATTGACGGACAAAATGGTCGCCGTTTGTACGCGAATAGTGTGAAAATATGTTATATCAAGGTTGTGGACCCTATAGAGGTCACAATTTTGAACCGATTTTGATGAAACTTGAAATACATGTTAATAACCTAGAGATCTTGGTTCCATTGCATATTTGCACATATCTGATCGTAACTTCCTGAATTATGGCCCCTGATTTTACGAAAATCGCCATTTTTATACGCCCACATTTTCATTTGGACGTATTATGTCGTCGCCCCTGGACGTCCGTCCGTCCGTCCGTCCGCCCGTCTGTCCGTCCGTCCGTCCGTCCGTCCACAATTTGTTTGTGGACTCTCTACAGGTCACAATTCTTATCTGATTTTGACGAAACTTGAAATATAGGTTTATCCCCATAAGATCTCGGTTCCTTTCGATATTGGCGTGTATCGGATCGGAACTTCATGGATTATGGCCCCTGATTGTACGAAATATCATGTTTTTAGCTTGTGGACCCTATAGAGGTCACAATTTTAAACCGATTGTGATGAAACTTGACATGCATGTTTATAACCCCAAAATCTTGGTTCCTTTCGATATTTGCGGCCATCGGATCGTAACTTCCTGAATTATGGCCCCTGATTGTCCGAAAAATCGCCCTTTTTAGCTTGTGGTCCCTCTGGAGGTCAAAATTATTATCCAATTTAAAAAACCGTACGATTATATCACCGTTACATGGTAATGAAGGTTGAGTTCAAATTTCGTGAAAATCGGACCAAAATTGACAAACAAAATGGCCGCCGTTTGTACGCGAATAGTGTGAAAATATGTTATATCAAGGTTGTGGACCCTATAGAGGTCACAATTTTGAACCGATTTTGATGAAACTTGACATGTATGTTTATAACCCAAAGATCTTGGTTCCTTTTGATATTTGCACCCATCGGATCGTAACTTCCTGAATTATGGCCCCTGATTGTCCGAAAAATTGCCCTTTTTAGCTTGTGGTTCCTCTGGAGGTCAAAAGTATTATCCGATTTAAAAAACCGTTCGATTATATCACCGTTACATGGTAATGAAGGTTGAGTTCAAATTTCGTGAAAATCGGACCAAAATTGACAAACAAAATGGCCGCCGTTTGTACGCGAATAGTGTGAAAATATGTTATATCAAGGTTGTGGACCCTATAGAGGTCACAATTTTGAACCGATTTTGATGAAACTTGACATGTATGTTTATAACCCAAAGATCTTGGTTCCTTTTGATATTTGCACCCATCGGATCGTAACTTCCTGAATTATGGCCCCTGATTGTCCGAAAAATTGCCCTTTTTAGCTTGTGGTCCCTCTGGAGGTCAAAAGTATTATCCGATTTAAAAAAACGTTTGATTATATCACCGTTACATGGTAATGAAGGCTCTATTCGAATTTCGTGAAAATCAAACCAAAATTGACGGACAAAATGGCCGCCGTTTGTACACGAATAGTGTGAAAATATGTTATATCAAGGTTGTGGACCCTATAGAGGTCACAATTTTGAACCGATTTTGATGAAACTTGACATGCATGTTTATAACCCGAAGATCTTGGTTCCTTTCGATATTTGCGCTCATTGATTCGTAACTTCCTGAATTATGGCACCTGATTGTACGAAAAATCACCCTTTTTAGCTTGTGGTCCCACTGGAGGTCAAAATTATTATCCGATTTAAAAAAACGTTTGATTATATCACCGTTACATGGTAATGAAGATTGAGGTAAAATTTTGTGAAAATCGGACCAAAATTGACAGACAAAATGGCCGCCGTTTGTACGCGATTAATGTGAAAATACGTTATATTAAGGTTGTGGACCCTATACAGGTCACAATTTTGAACTGATTTTGATGAAACTTGACATGCATGTTTATAACCCAAAGATCTTGGTTCCTTTCGATATTTGTGCATATCGGATTGTAACTTCCTGAATTATGGCCCCTGATTGTACGAAAAATGACCTTTTTTTTTTTAGCTTTTGGCTCTTCTGGGGTCAGAATTATTATCCCATTTACCCACTTAGCAACATGATCCCCAGTCGAATTTGAAGCCTACTGAAATGAACCTTTATAACCCAAAGATCTTAATTCATTTCGATATTTGCACATAGGAAAAATCACTTTCGGTATTGCTTGTTCTCTATCCATCTCTCGAAAATGTGGGCGTATCCTGCCTGGCAGTGCCAGCCTATCTTTTAGCTTGTGGTCCCTCTGGAGGTCAAAATTATTATCCGATTTAAAAAACAGTTTGATTATATCACCGTTACATGGTAATGAAGGCTCTGTTCGAATTTCGTGAAAATCAAACCAAAATTGACGGACAAAATGGCCGCCGTTTGTACGCGAATAGTGTGAAAATATGTTATATCAAGGTTGTGGACCCTATAGAGGTCACAATTTTGAACCGATTTTGATGAAACTTGACATGCATGTTTATAACCCAAAGATCTTGGTTCCTTTCGATATTTGCGCTCATTGATTCGTAACTTCCTGAATTATGGCCCCTGATTGTACGAAAAATCACCCTTTTTAGCTTGTGGTCCCACTGGAGGTCAAAATTATTATCCGATTTAAAAAAACGTTTGATTATATCACCGTTACATGGTAATGAAGATTGAGGTAAAATTTTGTGAAAATAGGACCAAAATTGACAGACAAAATGGCCGCCGTTTGTACGCGATTAGTGTGAAAATACGTTATATTAAGGTTGTGGACCCTATAGAGGTCACAATTTTGAACCGATTTTGATGAAACTTGACATGGATGTTTATAACCCAAAGATCTTGGTTCCTTTCGATATTTGTGCATACCGGATTGTAACTTCCTGAATTATGGTCCCTGATTGTACGAAAAATGACCTTTTTTTTTTAGCTTTTGGGCCCTCTGGGGTCAGAATTATTATCCCATTTAAAAAAACGTTTGATTATATCACCGTTACATCGTAATGAAGGTTGAGGTCGAATTTCGTGAAAATCGGACCAAAATTGACAGCTGTTCTTGTCAGGCCATCCATCCTTCATCACTAACAAGGGGAAACCACGCCAGAAAATCTAGATGAACTTTCTCACCCAATGCAGGGATCAAACACCTAACCTCAAGGCTACCGAGCCAGCATCTTACCCACTTAGCAACATGATCCCCAGTCGAATTTGAAGCCTACTGAAATGAACCTTTATAACCCAAAGATCTTAATTCATTTCGATATTTGCACATAGGAAAAATCACTTTCGGTATTGCTTGTTCTCTATCCATCTCTCGAAAATGTGGGCGTATCCTGCCTGGCAGTGCCAGCCTATCTTTTAGCTTGTGGTTCCTTTGGAGGTTACAATTATTAACGGATTTAAAATAACGTTTGATTATATCACTGTTTCACGTAATGAAGGTTGAGTTTGAATTTTGTGGAAATCGGACCAAAACTGATGGACAATTTTAACCTGGTTTTGATGAAACTTTAAATGCATGTTTATAATCCAAAGATCTTGGTTCCTTTCGATATTTGCGTGTATCGAATTGTAACTTCCTGAATTATGGCCCCTGATTGTACTATAAATCGCCTTTTTAGCTTGTGGTCCCTCTGGAGGTCACAACCATTATCCGATTTTAAAAAACGTTTGATTATATCACCGTTTCACTGTAATGAAGGTTGAGGTAGAATTTCGTAAAAATCGGACCAAAACTTCCGGACAAAATGCTGCCACTAATACGCGAATAGTGTAAAAATATGATATATCAAGGTTGTGGACCCTGTAGAGGTTTCAATTTTAATCCGATTTTGATGAAATTTGAAATGTAAGTTTATAACCCAAAGATCGCGCACACTGGACCATAACTACCTAAGTTATGGTCCCTGATTGTACGAAAAATCATGTTTTTTACCTTGTGGACCCTATGGAGATCACAATTTTATTCCAAATTAATATTTCGTTATAACAAATTAATATTTCGTTTTAACGAATTAATATTTCGTTATAACGAATTAATATTTCGTTATAACGAATTAATTATTTCGTTATATTTTGATATTTGCGCACATCTGATCATAACTTCCTAAATCATGGTCCCTCTAGCTTTTGGGCCCTCTGGGGTCAGAATTATTATCCCATTTAAAAAAACGTTTGATTATATCACCGTTACATCGTAATGAAGGTTGAGGTCGAATTTCGTGAAAATCGGACCAAAATTGACAGCTGTTCTTGTCAGGCCATCCATCCTTCATCACTAACAAGGGGAAACCACGCCAGAAAATCTAGATGAACTTTCTCACCCAATGCAGGGATCAAACACCTAACCTCAAGGCTACCGAGCCAGCATCTTACCCACTTAGCAACATGATCCCCAGTCGAATTTGAAGCCTACTGAAATGAACCTTTATAACCCAAAGATCTTAATTCATTTCGATATTTGCACATAGGAAAAATCACTTTCGGTATTGCTTGTTCTCTATCCATCTCTCGAAAATGTGGGCGTATCCTGCCTGGCAGTGCCAGCCTATCTTTTAGCTTGTGGTTCCTTTGGAGGTTACAATTATTAACGGATTTAAAATAACGTTTGATTATATCACTGTTTCACGTAATGAAGGTTGAGTTTGAATTTTGTGGAAATCGGACCAAAACTGATGGACAATTTTAACCTGGTTTTGATGAAACTTTAAATGCATGTTTATAATCCAAAGATCTTGGTTCCTTTCGATATTTGCGTGTATCGAATTGTAACTTCCTGAATTATGGCCCCTGATTGTACTATAAATCGCCTTTTTAGCTTGTGGTCCCTCTGGAGGTCACAACCATTATCCGATTTTAAAAAACGTTTGATTATATCACCGTTTCACTGTAATGAAGGTTGAGGTAGAATTTCGTAAAAATCGGACCAAAACTTCCGGACAAAATGCTGCCACTAATACGCGAATAGTGTAAAAATATGATATATCAAGGTTGTGGACCCTGTAGAGGTTTCAATTTTAATCCGATTTTGATGAAATTTGAAATGTAAGTTTATAACCCAAAGATCGCGCACACTGGACCATAACTACCTAAGTTATGGTCCCTGATTGTACGAAAAATCATGTTTTTTACCTTGTGGACCCTATGGAGATCACAATTTTATTCCAAATTAATATTTCGTTATAACAAATTAATATTTCGTTTTAACGAATTAATATTTCGTTATAACGAATTAATATTTCGTTATAACGAATTAATTATTTCGTTATATTTTGATATTTGCGCACATCTGATCATAACTTCCTAAATCATGGTCCCTCTAGAGGTCACAATTATTACCCGATTTCAAAAAAATTTGAATATATAACGAATTAATTATTTTTGGGGTCATTATAGGGGTCACCAGGGTCACACCCATGGACTGGGCCCCGGCAGACGCCCACTTCTGTGCATCCCAGGTTAGTATGTAGATGCCTATATGGTCAGATATTGGTACCTCGTTCGTCTAGGTTCGACCCTCTGGGCTCCTGGTCTATATATACGAGAACCAGAATAAGCAAAAGAAAAACGTGGCGAAATTTTAAAACGTTCCCAAATGTTTAAAACAAGAGATTTTTTTCAGGAACAAGGAGACAATAAATACACAAACTTATACGTTTTAATCTGTCACACTTCTTACCTTAAAATAAACCTGGGTAATAAATTATAAAATATATCATCAATCAATGTATTGTGATTAAATGATAAGTAAATAGCATATTGTTTATATTCTATTTCTTAAATGAATAAGTCAAGCCTTGTAATATAATTTAATCGGTCCGAGTGGTCCTTTGGGTTGGTCCGAGTAGCAAAGATAAATATTGGTCCAAGTGCTCTTACACTATAAATTACTTGGTCCGAGCAGTCTTTTGCTTTGGTCCGAGTAGTCTTTTTGGTTGGTCCGAGTGGTCTCTGTTTTGGTCCAACTGATCTTTATTTTGGTCCGAGTGGTCTGGATACTGGTGGTCTGGATACCGGTACCGAGCAGCGCCCTCTATCGCCAGCTACTGCACGCGACAGTTCCTATTAATATGTGTCATCTATTTATCACTGTTGGCTTGTTTATATTAATGTCATTTGTTGATAAAGAAAAATGTATCAAGCAAAACAAATAACTTATGTAAGTGAAACATGGTGTGTATATTACAGGACAATCTTGTTCATCAGAAGATATAACATTAACTAACGAGAGTCTTCATGGTGTGCCTATATTACAATCTGCTTCACTGTCACAAGAAGAAAGAAAAGGTTATAATCATAATAATTAAATGTAACATATTCACATAAATCAGAACTAATGGGTTTGCAAACAACCCGTGGATGGACAACAATAGATAATGGTTATGAAATGAATACATGGGATGCTGTGTAGCATGTCATTTTTTATAAGCCCACATTTTCATGTGGATGTATTGTTGCCCCAGTCCATCCACCCACACTTGTTTGTGGACTCTGTACAAGTCAAAACCCTGATCTATTTGACGAAACTTGAAATATAGCTTTATCACAAAACAATCTCGACTGCTTCTGATATTGGCATGTATCGGACCGAAACTTCATGGATTATGGCCCCTGATTGTACGAAACATCACGTTTTTAGCTTTTGAACACTCTATAGAGGTCACAATTTTCATATGATTTTGATGAAACTTAAAATCCATGTTTATAGCCCAAAGATCTTGTTTCCTTTTGATATTTGCGCACATCTGATCATAACTTCCTGATTCTACGAAAAATCATGCATTTAGCTTATGGTCCCTCTAGAGGTCACAATTATTACCTGATTTAAAAAAAATTTGAATATATCACTGTTACACCGTAATGATGGTTGAGTTCGAATTTTGTGAAACTGCCAGACAGAATAGCCGCCCCTCGTACAATAGTGTAAAAATTTTGTATATCATGGCTGCGGACCCGCTTGAGGTCACTATTTTGATCCGATTTTGATGAAACTTGAAATACAGTAGAATCCGTATGAGCAGCCACTCCTATTCAGCGACATCTCCTTGTAAGCGGTCACAATAAATTCCCCCCGTAAAAATTCTATTGTTTCATCTCTTTATTCAACGGTCACTCCTCTAACGCGGCCAGCGGTCACTATTTTGCTAATGAATTTAACAAAAGATCGCCCATTCAACGGCCATTGTTGAATGATACCATCTTTACGTTCTTCGTAACACCTCCGCTAATCCCGTGAGTAGTAATCAATTAACTGGACTCCCACTGATCAGATAAAAAGAAATGTGAATATACCAATTAACCCGGGATTATCTGTTAATTAATCTTTTGTTTTATTAAACGACAAACCTGATCATTGTTTTCACACGTAACGGAACATTATTTGATACTGATTGAATAAACTGAAAGTACCGACTAAAAGCCGCTATGTTGTTAAATAGACGTTTTTTTTAGCGCCACCTGTAATATCACATACAGAGTTAACCCCCATGTGAATCGGTGCTTATTTGATAAAATAAAATTAATTCATCGAATTTCTTCACAAAAATCGATAAATATTATCGAATACATCACAATGATAGACAGCAGTATTGAAGGTTGGTACAAAATGACAAGTTTACAGAAGTTATGTCCGAGATTCAGCGACGGCCAAATTTACCGATGCAAGTGAAGTATTGGGGTTTGCTTCCAATGCATTCAAGCGTAATATTAATTGATGTCAGCACAAAAAAACATGAGATTTTACAAAAATGGATAAATATTATCGAATGCATCACAATGATAGACAGTAGTATTGAAGGTTGGGACAAAATGACATGTTTACGGAAGTTATGTCCGAGATTCAGATAATTACATAATGAGTTGTTACTCTTAATCAGATTTTAGTGTATTACAAATGTTTCATTACCAAAAAAAGTAAAAATATTCGACAACCCTTATTGACTGCCCGGACGATTTAGTTGCTGTGGGCGTATGTTTCGTTGCCTGGCAACCTATCTTTATATTTGCGCAGATCAGAACGTAACTTCCTGGATTATGGTCCCTGATTTTATGAAAAATTACGTTTGTAGCTTATGGTCGCTCTTTTTATCAGATTTCAAAAAACGTTAAAATGTATTACAGTTACAAGATGTGAGATGGATTATAAAACGGCGCAATGCCAACACGGTTGTTTTTGATAAAGAAAAATTTCAACATATATATTTTCTCATTGACAACGCCATATTTGAGGTTGGATATCAGATAATACAACAAACTATTGGAATTACCAATGGGCACTGACCCCTCCCCATTTATGGCAAATGCACATTTATATAAATACGAATTCTGCTTTCAAGACCATAAAAGAAAAACAGATTACAAGGTGGCTAAAAGTCTAAATTATACCTTCCGTTACATTGATGACATAACACCCATCAATGATAATGGTAATTTCAATAGATATAAAGGTGAAATTTATCCTCCTGAACTTATAATAAATAAAGAAAATTCGGGCACTATAAATGCATCTGTCCTTGACCTGGACATCAATATAATTAACGATAAATTTAATGTCGGTATATTCGATAAAACGGACAAATTTGGTTTTGAAGTAGTAAAATACTCATCAACTTTCAGTACCAGATACTACACTATATAATGTTTTCTATTCACAGGCATTACGATTTTTGAAAATATGCAACGATAAAAAACTATTTATTTCCCAAATAAAAACTCTTAATTTTAAATGCACTGCCAAAGGCGGTACACAATTACGCATTTTTAAAGAAATTTCAAAACTTCCATTTCTTCAACATACCAAGTTTGACATTTCTTATAAATATATTACTGACTCCTGTCTGGATTATCGCCCTTATTTACTATGCCTTTATAAATACACTAATAGCCTACGATTTCTTCAGCATTCCTGTTTTGCATTTCTTGTGTGGGGTATTATATTATAATTATATTATTGAAATAAAATTAAACCATATGTTAGTCCCGAAATGACCTGGTTTGTGTCGAGTGGATGTTAAACCCCATTTCTCTCTCTCTCTCTCTCTCTCTCTCTCTTTATTGATTTAGTGCATCTCTGATACATTTACTGGTGTGGTTGCTTGTATAACGTAATTAATACAATATGCTTGCATTCGTGTTCCTTACAACATATGACAGATCATGACTCTTGCTGACATTACATAATTATTTCTTTGGGGTTGTATTCCCAATTGTTTTCAAGTATGAGTGAAGTCTGTGTCACCACAGGCCTGGGACTGTACAGCACAGGGGACGCTTACGGCTAGCCCCCGGATCCATTCACTCTTTTTGAATTGTTTTGTTTGTGGTCTCTGCGTGTGATGTCTTGTCCATGTTTTTGTGTAGAATTGTGTGTGGTGCCGTCCCCCTGCACTTACTATTAGTGACGGTTTAGTTCAAATTTTGTGAAAATCGTACTGAACTGCCTGACAAAATGGCCGCTCCTTGTATGCAAATGGTATAAAAGTATTAATACCAAGGTTGTGGACCCTCAAGAAATTACAATTTTTATCCCGAAGATTTCGATTCCTTTCACTAATTGTGCATATCAGACCGTAATTTCCTGGATTATGGCCCCGGATTGCAGGCAAAATCGTACTTTTAGCTTGTGGAGCCTCCAGAGGTCACAATCAAATTTTAAAAACTGTTTAATGGCCTCTCCTTGTACGCAAATAGTGTAAAAGTATGTAATACAAGGTTTTTGAATGTGAACCCTCTAGAGGTCACAATTTTGATTTGATTTTAATAAGGTTTCTGTAGATATTCCACATATCGCACCGTAACTTCCTGGGTTATATCAGACTGTAACTTTGTGGGCTTGTTCTCAGTCCATCTCTGGCAAAAAGTGTGTGAATCTTGCATGGCAACCGCTTGTTTTGGTTTTTTAACGCACCTTGGTCGCAGAGATTATTAATATTTGGAATATTATCCAAAGTAATAGGTTGATCAGAAATTTAATGTTTTGGATATTTTCTGGATATTGCAGGTTTGTCTGAATGTAAATGGTATGGTAGAAATCAAATAGTACATAAAACTGGTATTACATATTATTTAGATGGGGCTCATACCAAAGACAGTATGCGAGTGAGTAACGTACTACTACTGTATTTAAATGGATTTGCAACAATCATCAACTATAAGAACACTATATATCTCACAACGATTTTGTATGCGTTCTGGGGCGCATAAGCAAAATCAATCTTACTCTCGGACTCTTCCAGGGTCTTTGAAAATAGGTCTGTGGAATGTTCAGTCTGTTAGAAACAAAACTCTTGACATATTTGATTGCATAACCGAATGTGAATTTGATGTCTTTTTATACACCCACGTCCGTCTGTCCGGCGTGCACAATTGCTTGTGGACGCGCTACAGGCTAAAGTTAATATCCGATTGACCTTAAATTTATACACAGTGTTTAAGGTCATGAGACAAAGAAGCCTATTGATTTTCAGTGATTTCCGATAATAACTGCCAGAGTTATGGCCCTTGATCACTTCAAAAAATCTTGTGGACGCTCTAGAAGCCAAAGTTAATATCCGATTAACTTTAAATCTGTACACAGTGTTTAAGGTCATGTGACAAAGAAGCCTATTGATTTTCAGCGGTTTCTGATAATTACTGTTAGAGTTATGGCCCTTGATCACTTCAAAAAATCTTGTGATCGCTCTAGAGGCCAAAGATAATATCCGATTGACCTTAAATTTATACACAGTGTTTAAGGTCATGAAAAAAAGAAGCCTATTGATTTTCAGCGATTTCCGATAATTACTGCCAGAGTTATGGCCCTTGATCACCTCAGAAAATCTTGCGGACGCTCTAGAGGCCAAAGTTAATATCCGATTGACTTTAAACTTGTACACAGTGTTTAAGATCATGAGACGAAGAATCCTATTTGCGAATTCCGATAATTACTGCCAGTGTTATCTCCCTTGATCCTTTGTAACCTTCTAGAGACCAAACTTATCATGCAATTGATACACGGTTCAAGGTCTTGAGACAATCAAGTATATTGATTTTCAATGAAAGTGAACAGATAAATCCATGATTTTAAATGTTTCGTATACTAAGCATTAGCATGGGGCAGAACTTTATAAAAAACAAACTAATTCTAATGATTTTCTGATAATTATTTATGAGTTGTTAATCTTTATCATATTTCAGAGTATTATAAATGTTTCATTACCGAAAAAAAATAAGAATATGCGACAACTCTTGTTGACTGCCCAGACGATTTAGTTGCTGTGGTCGTATGTTTCGTTGCCTGGTGTGCTGAAATGACACCACCGGGTTTTACATGTGTTCACGCTCCTCGAATAACTGGTAGAGGAGTGGGTATAGCTGTTATTTTCAAGGAAAACCTGCGGCTACAGAGGCTTCAAACACCAAAAACTTACTCTGTCTTTTGAACATCTATCACTTACCATAACATCTGCATCAAAAACCCTAAAGATTATCTGTGTCTACAGACCACCCCCTTCAAGAAAAAACAAGTCTACCTATTCAGACTTAGTGAACGATTTCAATAATCTCTGTGAACATCTTGCTTGCAATGATAACATCCTAATTGCTGGAGATGTTAACGTGCATTTTGATTCTCGTAATAACAAATTTACAAAACGTCTCTGTGAGCTTTTGGATATTCACGACCTGGCGCAGATTTAGCCGACACATCGTTCAGGACACACTTTGGACTGGGTTGCTTGCCGTAATCATGAACTGATTCATAATGCGGATGTCGTTGACAAGCTAATGTCTGATCATTTTGTTATATCCTTTAATGTCAATTTCTCAAATACTTCAAGAAACAGCACGAAAATATGCTATTGGAAATTCAAATCCATCAACATTGAAGAATTTAATATCGATCTCCTGAACAGCACTTTATTGACACAAAATTCTAATGATGATGAATATATGGTAGATTTACTCGATAAAACATTACTTGACCTCCTTGACAAACATGCACCCATACAAACCAAAACCATCAACCATTTAAAGAAAACACCATGGTATGATGCTTCCGTAAATGATGCTAAGAGATTACGCCGAAGAGTTGAAAGAAAGTGGTGTAAATCAGGGTTAGTGGTACATAAACAAATTTACATAGTCTCGAAAACGTTTAATGAAATTTTTAAAAATGCTAAATCACAGTATTTCAACGAGGAAATATCATAATGCTCAGGAAATCCAAAATTATTGTTGCTCAAAATTTCAGTGATTATTTTATTGATAAAATCGATAAGATTCGGCATGGTCTTGGCTCTGTCAACACGCAGGGGTGTGATGACAGCAGGTCAGTCGTTCCATCAATTCAATTTGACTCCTTTAGTCCAGTTTCATCTGCGGAAATAAGGAAGATAATCTGTCAATCCAAACCAACATCTTTCTCTTGGGATGTCATACCGACACATTTCCTGCTTAAAAGTCTTGATGCAATTTTGCCCATTATTACTAACATCATAAATTCGAGTTTGCAGTCTGGAACAGTACCGGTATGTTATAAAACTGCAGTAGTCAAACCACTAATAAAAAAGTCGACTCTTGACCCACAATTACTGAAAAATTATCGACCAGTATCAAATCTGAACTTTCTGGAGAAGGTTGTCAAGCAGCAACTTCTTAGTCATTTAGAAAACTTTCAACTTCTTGAGGAGTTCCAGTCTGCTTATTGCCCTGGCCACAGCACTGAGACAGCACTTCTATGTCTTCTGGATGCCATAAAATCATCTGTTGATGAAGAAAAGATCGGAGTCCTTTTGGATTTATCAGCAGCTTTCGATACTATTGACCACAGCTACCTACTGGATTGACTGCAATCAGATTATGGACTAACTGGATCCATTCTAAAATGGTTTTCATCCTATCTCACTGGATGATTTCAGTATGTTGAAGTTAACAACTCCTTGTCAAGTCATCTACAACTCATATGTGGTGTTCTACAAGGATCCATTTTGGGCCCGATAATCTTCACAATGTATACTAAGACGTTAGGTAAACTTATTCATGATCACAATCTGCCAGGGAATATTTTAACCGGGTTCGTATCGCAATTTGCGACTCAAACGTCCGATTTTGCAAATCAAATTCATAGTTTTGAAAATTAATTGTAACTTTAAAACCATTCAGTATCGTAAAACACACCAAAACAAATCTCAAATCTCGCAATTTTATTGTCTATATCATCAAGACTCTTTACGTGCCTCTGCAACGGTCCAGTGGAACGAGAGCAGTACATGTTTTCGTCTGCTATTTATAGACGTCAAGGGTTTTGATGATAGAGATTACAAATTACTTGCTACAACACTACATACTTTCTATCAATCTGTTTCACAGAGAATTACTTACGAATTATCTCTGTAACAGATGACTGTAAAGTTTACAGTGTACAGTGTAAACAGTTTACAGTGTAAACAACACGTGCATTGACTGCACGCGGCGTCAGTCATTGGCTCAACGGCTCGTGCAATGTTTACTTAACACCTAACTGCTTCGGGCAAAATGATGCATTTTACTCATTTTAATACCCATTTACACCAAATAGGAAATATTTTTTAACTACAAATACTTCAAACGTCTTTATTTTTATACGTCCACATTCATAATGTGAACGTATTATCCCGTCGCCCCTGTGTGTGTGTGTGTGTGTGTCTTTGGGTCGCCTACAGGGCGCAATTCTTCATGGATTTTCTTCAAACTTTGTATGCTTATTCCTTATACCCCAAGGAAGATCCTTATTGTTTTTGGTGCATGCCCGACCCCCAGGGGCAGAGCCACGCCCATTTCTAGTATTTGTTTGTCTGTCGTCTACAGGCTGCATTTCTTAATGTATCATCTTGAAACTTTGAATACTTATTCTTGGTACCTTAAGGAAGATCCCTATTGTTTTTGGTGCATGCCCGACCCCCAGGGACAGTGCCACGCCCATTTTCTTTTTGTGTGTCTGTGTGTCACCTACAGGCCACAATTCTTAATCGATCGTCTTGAAAACTTTTTTTTATACTTATTCCTTATACCCTAAGGCTCACCACTATTATTTTTGGTGCATGCCGGACCCCCTGGGACAGCCACACCCAATGCTTTTGGGTCTTGTGTTCGCCTACATGATGCAATTCTTAACAGATACTTTTAAAACTTTACATACCTATTCCTTATACCCTAAGGATGACCCCTATTGTTTTTGGTGATTTCCTAACCCCCAGGGGCAGAGCCATGCCCATTTTTACTTTGTGTCTGTGTGTGTTGTCTACAGGCCACGATTCTTAATGGATCGTCTTTAAACTTGGGATATGTATTCCTTATAGCCTAAGGACGACAACTGCATGTCCCAACTCCCACAGGCAAGACACGCCCAATTTTTGTGTTTGTCGTTTACAGGCCGCAATTCTGAATGAATCAGCTTGGTACTTGACATATGTATTCCGTATAGCCTGAGGGCGTCCACTATTAATTTTGGTGGATGCCCCAACCCCCAGGGGCAGAGCCACTCCCACTTTTTGCCTTTAGCGTTAGGAAGGCACAATTCTGAATGGATTATCTTGGTATACTTATTGCTTTTACTCTAAGGACGGCAACTATTGATGTTGAGGCACGACCTTCAACGATAAACAAACCAAACACCTAGCCTTCTTGACAAAGTACCATATCAATCAAAGCAGGAATGTGGACGTATATTGTAGCGTTAGATTTCTTTTACCTCAAAAAAATGTTTGAAAATTTAATTTGTCGGAGTAAAAAAGTTAATATGCCGAACTCATTAAGCCTCGTCGATGTCATGCTTATCAGTGATTGTAGCGGCCAAGCGAATATTCACTGCGGGATCAGTTTGACTTTCTATATCTGTGGTAGTCACAGTCGTCAAGACAGACATTCAAAACACTACAAGATAAAATTACCGGATGTTCGAGGGTACGTTGCGAAATTCAAGATGGCAAGTTAATCCTTTACATCGTATCAAGTAGCTGCAACTAATTTTATTTTGTATATGTGTATATTTGCAATGTTTATGTTCCAAACGAACAGTGTTTACAATGTGTATGTGCCAAAAGAACAGTTTTTGCAATGTTTATGTGCCAAAAGAACAGTTTTTGCAATGTTTATGTGCCAAAAGAATAGTTTGTTCTTATTTTTGACAGTTTTGTTCTGAAAATAAAAACTCTTAAAACATTCACATACTTTTTATTTTTATTTTATATATAAATATAAACAACAGTTTGGTAATACAAATAATATGGGTATTGTTATTGTCACATAATTATGTGAAATAAGAATTCTATTACATACTAAAAAACTGCTAATCAAAATCTAGTATCATTGTTCAACCTAAACAATCATTAAAGTTGGTTTCCCGGATACAAACTGGGTGATTTGATGATATATTAGAAATATTAACATATTCAAACTAATTATTTTATCATAATTTTGCTTCAAATCGTTCTCAAAACATTGTAATTGTCAAGTATAGCCTGCTATAAAAATCTATCAAAAGAGGCCATGTTTGCGTCAGGCGATTACCCTCTTCGTAACCAATGGCAACGGCGGCAGAGGACAGGGGAGAATGCATTGCATACACAATACGATGTTGTCTGTAAGCACTGACTATTTACTACAAATATCGAATCCTAATTAAATTCTCGGATTATCCACTGCCCGCATCTTTTTCCGTGATTTTTACCCCAGAAATCGTTGTATGTCTAACTCTTCATAAAGTTTTTCAACATGTACACAAATCACTCAAGTTCGCGTGCATCCTTCAACGCCAAGCGTGCAGGTACCCTTATTCGTCGGGTTGACTATTAAGGGAACCCCTTACATTTTTGTCCTGTTTACGCTCCATGAGTGTTTTTTAGGGAATCCAGTATTTTTCTAGTAAGATTGGATATCTCTTCTTTCCATATATACCAAAATTGTCATACTTTTATAGGCAATAACCACCCGATAAATACTTATCTGGGAACCCAACTTTAAGATCAGAAGGGAAACTATTCATGTATTATTGGATGTACCTGCCTATAATTTGAAATCATTTGGATCTAGAACTTTTCGACACAGCGCATCAATTGTTTGGAATGCACTTCCAGAAAATATCCGACAATGTAAGTCTGTGTCAGTTTTTAAATCCAAAGTGAGAACATTTTCTAGCGCCTAGTGCATTCCCTAGTGGATTGAATAGTTGCGCGATACAAATATCATTATTATTATATTATTATTATTGTGATTTACATTATAGGAAGTTCAGTCAGTCCTATCAGTATATATCATAATAGAATATTAGATTAACCTGTTTATTCTCTTGAATTTAGCAATGTGCAACTTGGTTCAAGTCGGTCTCTAAATCAGAAGAAAGTAATATTCAGTGAGTATTTGTTTCTGCATCACATATAGGATGAATGTCACTATTAATGACAAATTATTTAGTAATGGAGATAAACAACGGTCATGTTTGAAATAATGTTGTCTTTGCCCAGTGCCAGATATTAGACAAAAGCTGATGCTTGGAGCTTTTTATAATTTCCCTACTTTTTACTTTTTATACGTCCACATCATAATGTAGACATATTATGCCGTCGCCCCTGTCTGTGTGTGTGTGTATGTGTGTCTGTGGTTCGCCTACAGGGCACAATTCTTACTGGATTTTCTTCAAACATTGTATACTTATTCCTTATACGCTAAGGCTGATCCTTATTTTTTGGGGGTCTACAGGCCACATTTCTTACCGTATAATCAAAAAAAACTTTGCATATTATGCCGTCGCCCCTGTCTGTGTGTGTATGTATGTGAGTCTGTGGTTCGCCTGCAGGGCACAATTCTTACTGGATTTTCTTCAAACATTGTATACTTATTCCTTATACGCTAAGGCTGATCCTTATTTTTTGGGGGTCTACAGGCCACATTTCTTACCGTATAATCTGGAAACTTTGCATACTTATTCTTTGTACCCTAAGGAAAATCCCTATCGTTTGGGGTGCATACCCACCCCGAGGGGCAGAGCAATACCCATTTTCTTTTTGTGTGGCTGTGTGTCCCCTACAGACGGCAATTCTTAATCGATCATCTTGAATTATTCCTTATTTTCTAAGTATGATCCCTATTATTTTTGGTGCATTACCGATCCCCAGGGACAGAGCCATGCCCATTTCTGGTATTTGTTTGTTTGTCATCTACAAGCCACATTTCTTAACTTCTCATCTAGAAACATTGTATATTTATTCTGTGTACCCTAAGGAACATCCCTACTATTTAGGGTGCATGACCAGCCCCCAGGAGCAAAGCCATGTTTGTGTGTCTTGAGTTCGCCTTCAGTCAGGCCGTGGGGGGTTGGTCTGGCCTAGTGGTCTAGAGTGCCGCGCTTCGAACCTCTAGCTCAGCTGGCCGGTCGCCTCTGGCTTGCGGCTGTGGTTTCGATCCCTGGTGTGAGCGTATGTGGCATGGAGATAGGGGCGCCTTCTCAACCTCGTGGGTTTCCTCCGGGCACTCCGGTTTCCTCCCACTACTAAAGACCCCTACGGGCAAGCGAATTATTGAAATAAAATGAAAACCATGTTAGTCCCGAAATGACCTAGTTTGTGGATGTTAAACCGCATCTCTCTCTCTCCAAGTCAGACCGCAATTCTTAACAGAGATCCTTTTTATACGCCCACATTGGAGGTCAAAGTTAATATCCGATTGACTTTAAATTTATACACAGTGTTTAAGGTCATGAGAAGAGGAAGCCTATTGTTTTTCAGCGATTTCCGATAATAACTACCAGAGTTATGGCCCTTGATCACTTCAAAAAATCTTGTGGACGCTCTAGAGGCCAAAGTTAATATCCGATTGACTTTAAATGTATACACATTTTTTTTGGACATAAGACGAAGAAGCCTATTGATTTTCAGCAATTTCCGATAATTAGTGCCAGAGTTATGGCCCTTGATCACTTCAAAAAATCTTGTGGTCGCTCTAGAGGCCAAAGTTAATATCCGATTGACTTTAAATTTATACACAGTGTTTAAGGTCATAAGACGAAGACGCCTATTAATTTTCAGCAATTTCCGATAATTAGTGCCAGAGTTATGGCCCTTGATCACTTCAAAAAATCTTGTGGACTCTCTAGAGGCCAAAGTTAATATCCGATTGACTTTAAATTGATACACAGTGTTTAAGGTCATAAGACGAAGACGCCTATTGATTTTCAGCAATTTCCGATAATTAGTGCCAGAGTTATGGCCCTTGATCACTTCAAAAAATCTTGTGGACTCACTAGAGGCCAAAGTTAATATCCGATTGACTTTAAATTGATACACAGTGTTTAAGGTCATAAGTCGAAGAAGCCTATTGATTTTCAACAATTTCCAATAATTAGTGCCAGGGTTATGGCCCTTGATCACTTCAAAAAATCTTGTGGACGCTCTAGAGGCGAAAGTTAATATCCGATTGACTTTAAATTTATATGTTTAAGGTCATGAGACGAAGAAGCCTATTAATTTTCAGCGATTTCAAATAATTACTTCCAGAGTTATCTCCCTTGATCACTTCAAAAAACCTTGTGACACTATAGAGGCCAAACTTATCATCCGATTGACTTCAGATTGATACACAGAATTTAAGGTGTTGAAATGAATAAGTATTTTGATTTTCAATGAATTTTGATAACTGAGCAGCTAAATCCATGATATTAAATTTTTTGGATACTAATTGTTAGCGTGGGGCAAAACTTTATAAAAAGCAAACAAATTCTAATGATTTTCTGATAATTACATAATGAGTTGTTACTCTTAATCAGCTTTTAGTGTATTACAAATGTTTCATTACCGAAAAAAGTAAAAATATGCGACAACCCTTTTTGACTGCCCGGACGATTTAGCTGCTGTGGGCGTATATGTTTCGTTGCCTGGCAACCTATCTTCATTGTACTCATAGTGGTAATTCTACCGAATTTAAATTAAACCCGAGAGATAACTGGGCTATAGTCCATTTTATTTACACTTGCCTCAAAAAAATAAATTAGGCGGCAAGGCGAGTGTACTGTTTTACTTATTCACTATAACACACTAAAATAGGTAAGTATCAGAGGCTTTTGACTTAAAATTTAAAATCTTTGAAACAGATCTTTTTTAGTAAATTAATTTGCAATGGTATATGTAATACCAATTACCATGTACATAAGTTTTTAGCTCCCTGGCAGAGTCTTTGTATCATTGATGAAAATTAAGTGAATTTGGTAAAATTTGAATATAGATATAAATATAAAAGGAAATTTGATTTGCACTGAAGCAAATACAAAAGGCAGCAGATGCTCTAAAGATACACCAAGAAGGGTTGAATTTTCATAAAAGACCACGCCCCCCTCCCCCCCAAATTTTTTCTTCGTCTCGCTTGGTATTTTTTTTCCCACCACTCAGCAAATCCTGGCTACATCCCTGAAGGTACTGGGCGATTGTAATGAGACTTAAGTTCAGAACTGAACTAAACCAGATGCTGCTGACACTATAAACCTCAGAATGCCACGTTTGGCATTTTTGTCCAAACGTCGCTAAAACGTATCAATATTTTTGCCACGAATTTGCCACGGTGTAACGTAGTAAAAAAAATGCCACGTTTGTCTGGAGTGTTGAAACGTAGCTTTTTAGATTGCCATGTTTTTGAAACGAGGTATTTTGTCCAGAACGAGGCTGGGTAAAAAATGCCACGTTTTCGAAATGTGGTTTTCTTCCCGATAATTATTACAGGTACTTGCTATCAACATTTAGAGTCACAAAAATTAATGTTCTGACCTTCACGTGAATAATTGCAGATCTACAAATTAGATTATTTATTGGGATATCACGTGGTTAATTATGATGGTTTAATTCACTGGAATTCATCGGAATTATATTGTGTATAATAAACATGACATTTTGTGGTTCTTCTCGCATATGTTAGATTATTTCTTTTCTGCGATATCAGTTAGTTGGAAGCAGACGTCAAATAAAGCTATTTCACACTTAACTTCGTTAATTAGTTTATGGGTTCAATCAGGTATCACCGCAGTTGCTACTTAAAATCTATTATATATAGGTCAACGTTTTCAAGGAGTCTGATCAATCAACCAAGACAATATGTTCACCTATTTTGACTGTATATACGTAATTCGACACAACATTCGGTAAATAAGAGTGATTTAAATTGATAAATAAAAGATGAAATATTTAGAAGATGGATCATGTTGTCTATACAAGATGTCAAATCTAACTTTGAATAAGAAAAATAATTTTGTATTTAATCAATAGATTATTCACGGGATAACGAAACGAGCCAAATATCAAAGGGTTCATTGGCTTCAGTTCTATAGTTATTACATAATTTACGAACAGAGTGAATGCTTTTCATATAGAACTGGGTGTCTAAGTGGGTAAGACACTGGCTCGCTAGGATGGAGTTCGCGTGTTCAATCCCTGCATTGGCCGAAAATGTTCATTAAGACTTACCGAGTTGGTTTCCCCATGTCATTGGTGCATGGCGGAGGGCCTGACAAGGACGGCTACCTTGTTGTTCAGATAGGACGAAAATAAATTAGCATGCTCGTAAAATATTCCTTGGCAGTTGGAATTCGATATAAGAGTAGGCTATAGTGCTGCTGCCTGGGCAAAAATTCCCTCATAGCACACTTTGGCGTATGCCTATCTTCATTAGTCCATTTCCTTTCATTTCATTATTGATATCCATGTGTCTTCATAATTAAACGTTTCAATTAAATTTTAATGTAGGAATGTGCGCTTTAGTCAAGCTATTTTTCTTCAACATATATAGAAAATAAACTGGCGTAATAGAAATATGCAATGTTATGCCTTTTTCAATGATAATAATGGATTTTGTTGTTGTGTTTGATGGTTCGTCGTTTGCATATTAGCTAGATAGACTCAAATTTCTTGTCTGCATATCAGTTAGGTGGAAGCGTGCATAATATTTAATTGAAAGAAACCAAACGATTAATAAGCAAAGAACCAATCGGGTCATTCTTTGAATTTGAATAACCTTTTAGTGTGCATCAAAGGGCAATCGATTGGCGCCAAAAAAAAAAATCAACAATCATCACAGAATTGTACCTGTCTTGTTGATTCAGCTAAGGTTATAAGTTCCATTGTATAGTCACTGATTTAAACTTGACGATATATTACCTGGGATGTGATTTGAACATTGAATAGACCTTTGATATTACTTATCATTATTAAATAGGATATTCGTAGACTAGTATCAAGAATATACAGTCAAAATGGGTAAGAAATAATGTCATTTTTGTCATGGTTGATTGATTAGAATCCTTGGTAACTTTGACCTATATAGGTGTTAAGTAAAAACTGCTGGTGCTGTGATAACTGATTAGGCCATAAATTAATTATGGGCGCTTTGTGTATGTCATAGTTTTACTTGATGTCTGCTTGAACCTAACTGGTATCGCAGTGAAGGAATTACTGTTTATTCGATGTAACGTATTCCAGGGGGAGAACCGTAAAACGCAACAAATAATCCATTATTATTGAAAAAGGCATAACATTTCACATTTCCAATACGGCGATCTAATTGTTTATATTTACTGTAGAAAAATAACTCTACAGTAACTAGGTCATTTCGGAACAAACATGTTTTAATTTTATTTCAATAATTCGCTTGTGCATATGTGTCAGAAAGACTGAAATTTAGTTGGCATTTTTTACCCAGCCTCTTTCTGGACAAAATACCTCGTTTCAAAAACATGGCAATCTAAAAAGCTACGTTTCAGCACTCCAGACAAACGTGGCATTTTTTTTACTACGTTACACCGTGGCAAATTCGTGGCAAAATTATTAATACGTTTTAGCGACGTTTGGACAAAAATGCCAATTGTGGCATTCTGAGGTTTATAGTGTGATGATATTAGAAACAAGATTACAATATTGTGGTACTTATATGTAACAATGGTCATAAGTGCAGCGGGCTGTTAACGTCCACTTAACATTAAGTAGTTCATTTAAAGACTAACAAAGGTATAGTTTGTTGGAAATTGATGGAAACCAGGTTATGCAGGTGACCTCATCAATGCCACGTACAAGCATTAGGCTGAACCTTTTGATTTGCGTAACTGCTCTATAACGCAGGGTAGACCCCTCGACCACCCAGCCAATGTAATGTAATTTATGATACAATGAATTTGATTTACAGAGGAAAAGTTGCAAGAATGTTGATATTGAATGTGACTGGTGACAGAGATGTTTCTGCTTTAGTTTCTTTTTTAAAGGTTTGTAACTATTTAATACATGTTGTTGTACATGTAAGTACTCAAAAGACAACACAGGAAAAGGTGCATTTGAGTGATGCATATTTTGAGACTAACATATAGTTATTTTAAGATCTGTGAAGAATGTTACTCCTACAGCTTTATTAGTCATTCAGATGTACCCATCTATGGAAGGGCATCGCTACCAATATTAAATTCTCTGCTATAATGTCTTTTCCATTGATTATATGTAAAAAGTACAATGCCGGTAATGATGAAGTCAAAATACCTCTAAGGTAAGACTAAGAGTTAAATGTAAAACATCAAATGTTTAAGTGTAAAATGACAAATGTTTTGTGGGAAAATGCTTTTTTAGAAGTGCCTACATTTAACATTTCTCTCATTACATTTTATATTTGTGCTCTGCCACATCTCATGAACTTTTATATGCAAATGTGGGATATCACATGACTTATTAACATGTAATGAAACCTGGCACACTATAAGCCAGAACAAGGATATTCATGACACTATAACAGGAAATCAACTTAATACACAATAAGAAATTTACTTACTGTGCAATGTTGAAATACGTCTTTCCAGGTATCATGTTGCATATTAGTGAAAAGCAAGTTTGTTTCTATTCGTAAATATGTAAATAGTTTTCTAGTACAAATCCAATAAATATCACAGACCATTGATGCCATCGAGAGTTGATTATGGTCTGGATAAGTCAGTTAGGTCCATATTTTCGAAGAGTGTTTAAAATGATCAGTAACTAGCTAGTTGGAGATTAGTACTGGACTAAGTTTGGTATTCCCAAAAGAAAGATTAGCTAATCTTAGACTAGAATTATTCTTAGTCAATGATTAAAATTCATTAGTAAACTTTGATTATAAATAAAAAAAACTTTGATTATAAATAAAAAAAACTTTGATTATAAATAAAAAAAACTTTGATTATAAATAAAAAAAACTTTGATTATAAATCAAACATTTAATCAATGATTTAATATAATCAGAGATTAGATAGGGTTTTGACATTGATGAGTGGGTCCAAATACAGGTAGTAGTAGAGTGGTTCAGGCTAAAAATGTTTCATAACAAACGGACACTATTTCGGGACAGTAAAGACATTATATGATAAGACTTACTATAAAAACTTCATTCATCAACAATGGAAGTCTGGCCACATCTAATTTTTGAGGATATGTAACCATTTGGACATATGTTATAAATGGCTCAAAATCTTCCCGGCTTCCATAATCAAAGGAGTTATCTCTTAGTGAGAATAAGAGTAGCGACAGGCACCTATTTTGAAATATTATTTTTTTCTCTAGACGCTTGATATTTTCTGAAAGCTGTACATCTCAGTATTGTAACAACACCAGGTTTATCAAAATCGGCACAGAATTGGCTGAGTTACAGTCCGTTTAGTAACGCGAACTGGCACACCCCTTGTTTGCGAAATTGGCCATTTTGCTTCAATTTTCAACCCCACTCCATATCTCAGAAACCAAAAGTCCTACAGACGTAATTATTTCACCAAAATTATTTCACCAACACAAACATGCAAACACTTTACATATACGTCTAGAAGTTTATTTTATAATGTTTGTAATAACGGTACAGAAGATTAAAAAATTACGTAAACCTTAACTGTAGCCACTTTAGGGTATAAATCATTAACAATTATACAATGGAATCAACATATTTAAACAACACTTTGTTTCTGAGTATTCAAATACTAAAAATAACAGATAAGTACATGTTAACAAAATATTTAAAAAAAGAAAGAAAGATATAAATAAATACATAAAATAAAATTATTTATCCACATACCCATATTTCTATATCATAAAATTTATAATACTCTCCTCCTTGCCAAAATTTATAATACTACCCCCCCCCCCATAAAATAAAAATAATTTAAATAACCTTGAACTATTAAAATAAAACTATTTATCAACCATTTATGTAGTTAACTAACAGTGTCATAATATTAAAAATAACATTATATAATAATATTAATAATACCCCCCCCCCCCAAAAAAAAATTAAAAAATAAAAATAAAATAAAATAAACAGATCAATTCAATGTAAATAATGTAAATAAAAACAGATTTTTCTCCAAACCAGCACTCTCCTGAATACCAAAATATAGGTCTACCATACTAATAACTCTTTGTCAATTTGTGCTCCTTTTAGTTTACTCTAAAACTTTTTCTGAAACAAATAGATATATCTGAGTAGAAGTACAACCAAGGTAGTGTAATCAGATTTTTTTTAAACCAACTGGATAATACTTCAGACTTCAAAAACACTTCTGTGTATAGCATGCATGTACTTACTTCAGTTTCTGAACCAATGGTTAGATGAAAGCTATCATCATTAGAATCTGATGAATTAGCATTCATTATGGAACTGTAATGCTCTCAATTAAAATGGACTGTATTAATTATACTTTCAAAAATAGCATCTGCATTTCAAATTACACACTGGTCACTCGATGACATTTATCTTGTCAAAGTCAGTCAAGCTATTAACAGTGGTCTGTACCCATAATTTTGGTGGAGTTGCGTCCCTTTGGAACCAGACACGGTGCAGATTTCCAGGAATTGCCAATTTCCACGGGGGTTTCCGTCCCCAGCAATATTTTTTATCACTAATTTAATGTTTATATTCACGATTGTAAGCAACACTTTGAGCGTATATGCGCGTATGGGACAATTTAAAAATAAAAGAAAACTTCAACAATAAAATAAAAAGCAACTTACCGCATGTCATCCGCCATAAACCATATTTACAGGCGCGCTTGACCCTTGTCTAAAATAATCATGTGTTTTCCGACTCGGATTCCGATGCAAAAGTCTGTACCAGCTCCGCGAATATATGACCCAAAAACCGGTGCAATGGGGTTGAAAATCGGCCATAGCTGTGTACAGCACTGTCTGAGCCCAATTTGTTTCACAGAGAATTACTGCGGCCAAGCGAATATTCACTGCGGGATCAGTTTGGTCTGAGCCCTCTAGCGGAGGCGCCGGTCGCTAATATAAGAGCTATGTCCCTTGGTTGTAAAAAAAAAAATATGCTCCAAGCTACGCACGCCCCTGAAACGAAATAACTTTATCGCAGTCGGAAAACATCGTTTATTTCCTTACTGCGAAGTAACAGAATACACTCTATGAGACGATTGGATTTGACATATGTACGCAGTAACAGTAGACCCACGCCTTCAAATGTCTTTATATCAACTATCCCGGAAAAAAATGGGGTGTCAAGAAAATCGTCGTATGATTTCATACATTTAGTGGGCTTATCCTTACTTTTACTCAGCTTCCTAGTCTTTGTCGTCAGTCTGACCCGGTCTGACCAGTCTATTTTGAATGAATTTGTCACCAAACGTCACACAGTCGTCATGTAAAGCAGTCATGATAGACCGGTGTCACAGTTTCTGTTGGTCGCTGGTGTGTGTTGGTTCCTGGGCACTTGCGCATGTCCGAGACGGATGTTTGTGTTAGCAACACGGACAACACAGCTTTATCCACTTCCGCCATTGTGAGATGGTTCCTCATAACTCAAATAACTGATCACTTCAGGAAAAAGTGTTATGTTCTTAGTTAGAGTTTTGTCATTAATAAACATACTTGTTATCGCGATTAGCTGTTTTTTTTAGTGATCAGTAGTTACACGATCAACGGATTTAAGTTAATTGGCTTGAGATTAATTGTTCTATCGTTCGTGATTTGTTGCCGTTGTTTTTAGTGATTAGTCGTTACACGCGTACAATCAGTGGAACTGGAAACCATACACATTGATGATTGGCTTGAAATTGTCAATTAATTCACCTCCAAAGGCAGATTAAGGCCTTTGATATTCTCGTGGATTCATTTGCCTATGTGTTTTATTTGTCAAATACAAATACTTTATCATGCAAACCATGGGATCTACTATAGGCTACTAGTTACTATAAGTATCGGATATTTATCGGCTTTGGCCTCTATCCGAAAACCGGTAACATCCGTTTTTATAGTAACTAGGGATCTACATCTGAAACTAAATCTGAAAATACCACTATTTCTTGAACATGAATCACCCAAATTCTGCGTTTATACAAGGGGCAATTATTTTTTCTGTTTCTGCATGTGGACGGGAATTTTTCAATTTTTTATAAGATCGTTAATTTGTATTTCTCCTTTTTAATGAAATAAACAAACAATAGAAACTCAACATCCTCGGCATATACTGTCAGTAGTAATACTATATATTGGTAGATAATAGTAGAAACCGATCTGACCGTAAGAAAATCGTAGGGGTAATCCTATCACGGGGAGTCAACACACACTGTGTCGGGCTCCAACGCGACGAGAATATTTTTTCTATATCCTTTTGATTGGCACACATAACACACAATTACACGGTCTGTAATACAAGAAAAATTATATAATGTCAGTTCCGAGTGGCAATGCGCGGAAATGACATATAACTGTTTTAAAAACATAAAGTGAAATTGCCTCTAGAATCCTAGACCAATCATCAAGTTGAACTTCACAGAGAAGGTATCCCGCCTTCATGCCGCCAAATCGCTTACCGTGAAACATTCATTTGGAATTTGATTTTTTTTCTCTTTTTGCCATGAACCGCGGGACCCATGCCTAAGCTGGGCCTTGTCCGATCTTTGCGAAATGTATATGCATTATGTAAATTAGTGAAACGAAGGAGTCTATTGAATTTCAGCAATTTCCGTTTATTAGGTCTAGAGTTATGGCCCTTGTTTCAATCACTTTAACAATCTGATTAAAACACAGATCCAATTTCGTTTCGTTTTTTATAGTTCAAAATTTCGTTTTTACTTGTCTTCACTACTTTTGGATCTGGAGGACTTGTTATTTATCTCGTGTTCTGCCTGAAATGAGGGGTCAGCCAATCAAATGGTCTGTCGAATCGACCGTTTGACCTTTTCATGTGTGGAACTGTGGGTAGATATTACCAGCCAATGACGTCTATACTAACACCAGCGGATAGAAATCAAAACAAAACAAAAGTAGATTTTAAAAAGCATGGCGGTCGCTACTTGGTTAATCGAATGACTGACGTTATCGGGTCAAATGTCCCGTGCTTAATACCTGACGTCATAGAACATAAGCTCCCACTATAACTTGTTAGATCTACATGAGTGTAGGCCATCGAAAGTATAAAAAACGAAACGAAATATAGATTGTCACTTTAATGAACCTTGTGAACGCTCTTAACGCCAAAAGTAATCATCGGATCTTCTGGATATTTGTATGTGTTATTTGACTTGTTGAAACGAAGAAGCCTGTTGAATTTCAGCAATTTCCCTTAATTACTTCTAGAGTTATGACCCTTGTTTCAATTTGTTGAACCTTATAAAAGCTCTAACTCCTAAAGTTATCTGTCGATCTAAATGAAATTGATATGTGTCAATTATATTAGTAAAAAGAAGAATCCCATTGAATTTCAGCAATTTCCCTTAATTACTCCTGGAGTTATGGCCCTTGTTTCACTTTGTTGAACCTTGTAAACGCTCCAACACCTAAAGTTATCAGGCGATCTATATGGAATTGATATGTGTCATTTAAATTAGTAAAAAGAAGAATCCCATTGAATTTCAGCAATTTCTATTTATTACTTCTAGCGTTAATGTCCTTGTTTCACTCTGTACCTTGTGAACGCTCTAACATCAAAAGTTATCTGCCGATATGTATGTGCGTCTTTTAAATTATTAAAAAGAAGAATCCTATCGAATTTCAGTTTATTACTTCTAGAGTTGTGGCTCTTGTTTCTTGAACTTTGTGAACACTTTAAGTTATCATCTGAACTGTATGAAATTTATATACATCATTTAGATTCGTGAACCTACAAAGCCAATTGAATTTCAGCAATTTCTGTCAATTATTTCTAGAGTTATGACCCTTGTTTTACTTTAACCTTGTGAACATTCGAATGACAAAAGTTATCATCTGAACTGTATGAAATTTATATGCATCATTTAGATTCGTGGACCCACAAAGCCTATTGAATTTCAGCAATTTCTGTCAATTATTTCTAGAGTTATGACCCTTGTTTTACTTTAACCTTGTGAACATTCGAATGACAAAAGTTATCATCCAATCTGTATGAAATTTGTATACATTATTTAAATTAGTAAAACGAAAAAGCCTGTCAAATTTCAAAATCTGATCTGTACGAAATTTTCTTGTAAATGCCCCCAATTAGCTACAAAAGAATAAATATGCGTGAACCCTTGTCGACCACTCAGACGATTTAGCTGTTGTGGGCGTATGTTCCGTTGCCTGGCAACCTATCTTTACATATTATCAATGGAAACGACATTATCGCAGAACAATTAATATTGGCAGCGATACCCTTCCATACCCATTGCACTTAAAATTGCCTAGGTCTTGGGGTGCTGAAGTTAAACATAATTGTTACAAGTGTTGTGTTGTGGGAGATTTTCTGTTTTATATTTTAGCCATGTGAATTTGACGCCGCCGCTTTTACTCCAAACAGAAAGTATAAAGACATCTCCAAAAATAGAGCTGGTGAGTAAAATCAACCCTAGCAGCAGTTCTTGTCTTCTGTATACTCAATGGTTATTTATTTCTACTCTGATACCCTTACCCGTTGCTAAGCATTTCCATCCCCCAGGTCACACTCTAATGCTGGCATTTTTCAAATTTATATTAGAAAGTGTACAAAATATGCAATTCACATGTACCTTAAAATCTTCCTGGACCTTAACATAGAGATCGACTTTTAGCGATTTAGTTTTTATACGCCCACATTGAAATGTGGTTGTATATTGTCGTCGCCCCCGTCCGTCTGTCCGGCCGTCAGTCCGGCGTCCACAATTGCTTGTGGACGCTCTAGAGGCTAAAGTTAATATCCGATTGACTTTAAATTTATACAGTGTTTAAGGTCATGAGACGAATAAGCCTTTTGTTTTTCAGCGATTTCCGATAATAACTACCAGAGTTATGGCCCTTGATCACTTCAAAAAATCTTGTGGACGCTCGAGAGGCCAAAGATAATATCCGATTGGCTTTAAATTTATACACAGTGTTTAAGGTCATGAGACGAAAAATCCTATTGATTTTCAGCGATTTCTCCAGAGTTGTGGCCCTTGATCCCTTCACAAAATCTTGTGGACGCTCTAGAGGCCAAAGTTAATTTCCGATTGACTTTAAATTTATTCACAGTGTTTAAGGTCATGAGACGAAGAAGCCTATTGATTTTCAGCGAGTTTCGATAATTAGTGCCAGAGTTATGGCTCTTGATACTTCAAAAAATCTTGTGGACGCTCTAGAGGCCAAAGTTAATATCCGATTGGCTTTAAATTTATGCACAGTGTTTAAGGGCATAAGACGAAGAAGCCTATTGATTTTCAGCCATTTCCGATAATTAGTGCCAGAGTTATGGCCCTTGATCACTTCAAAAAAAATCTTGTGGACGCTCTAGAGGCCAAAGTTAATAATCGATTGACTTTAAATTTATACACAGTGTTTAAGGTCATGAGACGAAGAAGCCTATTGATTTTCAGCGATTTCTAATAATTAGTGCCAGAGTTGTGGCCCTTGATTACTTCAAAAAATCTTGTGGACGCTCTAGAGGCCAAAGTTAATATCCGATTGACTCTAAATTTATACGCATTGTTTAAGGTCATAAGACGAAAAAGCCTATTGATTTTCAGCGATTTCTGATAATTACTGCCAGAGTTATGGCCCTTGATCACATCAAAAAATCCTGTGGACGCTATAGAGGCCAAAGTTAATACCCGATTGACTTTAAATACACACACACTGTTTAAGGTCATGAGACGAAGAAGCCTATTGATTTTGAGCGATTTCAAATAATTACTTCCAGAGTTGTCTCCCTTGATCACTTCAAAAAACCTTGTGATGCTATAGAGTCCAAACTTATCATCCGATTGACTTCAGTCTGATACACGGAGTTTAAGGTGTTGCACCGAACTAGTATTTTGATTTTCAATGAATTTTGATAACTGAACTGCTAAATCCATGATATTAAATGTTTCGTATACCAATTGTTAGCGTGGGGCAAAACTTTATAAAAAGCAAACAAATTCTAATGATTTTCAGATAATTACATAATGAGTTGTTACTCTTAATCAGATTTTAGTGTATTACAAATGTTTCATTACCAAAAAAAGTAAAAATATGCGACAATCCTTGTTGACTGCTCGGACGATTTAGCTGCTGTGGGCGTATGTTTCGTTGTCTGGCAACCTATCTTTGAAATGAAATGAAAGGGGTTTAACGTCCTACTCCTCTGCACCTAACCTGGGCTAATGTAAGACGTGCATAACACCATACATTGTGCTATGAGGGAAATTTTGCCCGGACAGCGGCGATACAGTCTACTCTTAAATTGAATTCCAACTGCCAAGGAATCTTTTATGTGCACGCCAATGTTTACACATGACCTCAGTTTTTAATACCATCCGAATGACTAGACAGCTGTCCTTGTCAGGCCCTCCGTTCTGCATCACTGACAAGTGGAAACCACACTGGAAAATCTAGATGAACTTTCTCGGCTAATGCAGGGATCAAACACCCGACCTCCAGATTTGCGAGCCAGCGTCTTACCTACTTAGCCACGTGATCCTCCAACTTAGTTTTTATACGCCCACATTGAAATGTGGTCGTATATTGTCGTCGCCCCCGTCCATCTGTCGGTCCGGCATCCACAATTGCTTGTGGACGCTCTAGAGGCCAAAGTTAATATCCGATTGACTTTAAATTTATACACAGTGTTTAAGGTCATAAGACGAAGATGCCTATTGATTTTCAGCGATGGCCGATAATTAGTGCCAGAGTTATGGCCCTTGATCACTTCAAAAATCTTGTGGACGCTCTAGCGGCCAAAGTTAATATCCGATTGACTTTAAATTTATACACAGTGTTTGGGGTCATAAGACGAAGATGCCTATTGATTTTCAGCGATGGCCGATAATTGGTGCCAGAGTTATGGCCCTTGATCACTTCAAAAATCTTGTGGACGCTCTAGCGGCCAAAGTTAATATCCGATTGACTTTAAATGTGTATACAGTGTTTAAGGTCATGAGACGAAGAAGCCTATTGATTTTCAGCGATTTCTGATAATTGCTGCCAGAGTTATGGCCCTTTATCACTTAAAAAAATCTTGTGTATGCTCTAGAGGCCAAAGTTAATATCCGATTGACTTTAAATCTATACACAGTGTTTGAGGTCATGAGACGAAGAAGTCTATTGATTTTCAGTGATTTCTGATAATTACTACCAGAGTTATGGCCCTTGATCACTTCAAAAAATCTTGTGGGTGCTCTAGAGGCCAAAGTTAATATCCGATTGACTTTAAATTTATACACAGTGTTTACAGTCCTGAGACGAAGACGTCTATTGATTATTACTGCCAGAGATATGGCCCTTGATCACTTCAACAAATCCTGTGGACGCTCTAGAGGCCAAAGCTAATATCCGAGATGAAGAAGCCTATTGATTTTCAGCGATTTCAAATAATGACTGCCAGAGTTATCTCCCTTGATCACTTCAAAAAATCTTGTGACGCTATAGAGGCCAAACTCATCCGATTGACTTCAGATTGATACACAAAGTTTAAGGTGTTGAAACGAACAAGTATTTTGATTTTCAATGAATTTTGATAACTGAACAGCTAAATCCATGATATTAAATGTTTCGTATACCAATTGTTAGCGTGGGGCAAAACTTTATAAAAAGCAAACAAATTCTAATCAGATTTTAGTGTATTACAAATGTTTCATTACCGAAAAAGTATAAATATGCGACAACCCTTGTTGACTGCCCGGAAGATTTAGCTGCTGTGGGCGTATGTTTCGTTGCCTGGCAACCTATCTTTATATTGGATGTAAAATTGATAAATGGGTATGTAAGCCTTCATTTTCTTTCTTCAGTTGTGTTTTTTTATATTTGTAGATGAGTTTGAACTGAGTAATAATGATGAAATGAAACAAGTACAAAGTAAGCGATGTAAACAAATATGGGATAATACAGAAAATGATAATACAGCAAAAGACGCTATGGTTGGTAATACCAAGATCTCCCACTATTTTCCCTGTATTACCGATACCTTAGTATGGGTTACCCAGGGAAGAGACGCTAATATTTCCAACGTAACTGAAGAAACCCTACCAGACGTTCCTTCTCATCTTAAAGATGCTAACCATCTACAGGTTCTAGTAACAGGGAGTTTGCATTTAGTAGGTGGCGTTTTACTCCAGATTTCTCCGGGTTTAAATGATTAAATATAGACTACTAAACCATCTTCATAATATCAAGATATTGTGATCTAGACCCAATACCTTGACCGCGGCGTTTGCAGATTTTATACGCTAAATTATCAAACTAAAGAGCACATCATAAATGTTTTAAAAAAAAAAGTAGCCTTACCTGCACACGACCACGGGTATCGATTTATGCGAGTGCTGTATTGTGCGATTATTTATTTTCGCAGGAAATAAACCGGCTATTTTTAGCTAAGTGTTGCAATACAACTTAGTAGGCAAGGCAGTCAATGTACTTGGCATAACATAGGCCAACGTCGTACAATACTGGTATTGTGAAAAGATGAGTTTTAGACCGTCAAGATTCAACAATAGGAGTCTGAGATAATACTTTAAATTGCGCACCATTTCTATTTTACAATGTGCATATGACCGTGACCGCGATTTTATCTTATTTATGTTTCATATATATATATATCGGTGTTTGTTTGTATATTAGGCTCATCTATTAAATTATCTAATGTATGCAGTATTCAACTGTGAATTCTGCGTTATGTTACGTGTACTTGTATATTTTATTATTATTGTTAATGGCTATTAGTAGCGCGCAATAATCCAATGCCTGACTCAATGTAAGCCTTTATGCACCGGCGCTGGTGTAGGGGTCGGTTTGGGTGGGGCTCTGGTTGGGAGGTTGGATGGGTGAATGGTTAGCATGTGCGAGATGTATCATACGGCCTGCCATTGAGTCAACTGGTTTCGAATCCCCGGTTGTACGTGGCAAGGAGTAGGGTCGCCTGTCCAGCCTTGTGGGTTTTCTCCGGGTACTCCGGTATCCTCCCACTGCTAAAAGACCCCTAAGCGGAAGCGAATTATTGAAATAAAATTAAACCATATGTTAGTCCCGAAATGACCTAGTTTGCGTCGATTGGACGATAAACCCCATCTCTCTCTCTCTCTCTCTCTCTCTCTCTCTCTCTCTCTCTCTCTCTCTCTCTCTCTTTTTTTTGATTTCCCTAGTTTCATGTTATTTAACTTTGTCCTTATTTGAAGCATTGTTCGCCCCCTTAAAACACTTGAACCTCGACCTGAACTGTTGGATGGACATGGACATGATATAAATTAAATGTATCTTTCAGAGCTTTATTTTCCTCATCTGTCCAGTTTCTTCTTGTTAGTTTCTTAACAGACTTAACTGAAATTAAAAAAAAGTTTAAGTTTTAATTTAAGCCAGATAATAAACAAAATACTGTATACCAATAACTAAAGCCTTGTGTATTGACCATGTCTTCATTTTCCTCAAATAAAATTTAAAGATCTTTTGCTCGTAAAATTGAGTTATTTCTTTTGTATCATTTCCAGCAGTTGATAAACTATTCCTTATTAGGATGAAATTTTGTGCAACATAAACCCTCACCAGCTAAGCCATCTGAGTAACCGACAATGGTTGTGACATATTTATTTTTTGAAGGTAATGCGACTTTATATAAGGCAATAACAACCAATCAAGAGTAACAACCCATGAAAAATTTATCAGAAAAAGTTACTTGATTGGCTTCTAGTTTCTTCCCTTAAAAGGTAAATGCAACCCCTTATTCTTCAACAAATGAAATGTATTTTAACGTCCTACTCCAACTGGGCTAATGAAGACGAACACACCAGGTGCTACGGGGAAGATTTTGCCCAAACATCGGCACTACGACCTCTGCTGTATCAAATTCGATGTGTACCCAAGACTCATGGCACCTCTCAAAAGGGGAAACCATGCCAGGTTATTCTGATGGACTTTGCCTGTCAACACAAGGATCGAACATGGAACCTTACTGGTTCACTGTGGCTCCCCAAAACATTTTAGCACAATAAATCATGCACAAACCTGCTGCTGTGCTTGTAACATCCTCTTCTACACTTAATTCTTCACCTAAAATAAACAAATTAAGGGATTAATCAAACAGTCTAGAAAGCTTCTATTCCCAATACAGAAAGAACTGATTACAATTTCTAATTACACACACATCGATGATAATGATATATCTGCGAAGAACATAAGTATTGTGATATTATTGCTTTTCCAATTTAGAAACAGAGTTGCTGAATGAGAATGTAATTGTGGCAAAATAAATTTTTACATTCTGGTAAAAGAAACCCACAATTGAATTTAATCACAGCCATACACGTTTAGTTTCTTGAAAGAGCAATCATTACAAAATATATTTTTAAAGAACAGCATACCCATTTCCTCCTGTGTTTCAAATTCATGAGTACCACAATCTTCATGTAACTCTTCACTGTCGATAGATAATGGAAATATGAAATGCAAAAAATAAAATTCCCCTGTACGCCTATGGCGATATCAATTGGGTGGAGGTGTAAAACTATTGCAGACACGCAGCTACCTTGATTAATTTATAACCCCAATCAGCTTTCACAACACAGTTGTAACTTATGACCCTGGCAGGTTAGTCAATCTCACTTCCAGTTTGTTGTTTATCAGCCACCTGTAAACTAGTGATTGCTCTATTTTTCCCAACAGTATACCAAATTATTGAAGATTGCAAAATGTCTGATCAGGTAAGCCTGTAAATAATTATATGAACCGCGTCTACTACAATATAGCCTTAGCTTTACTCTAAAACAAAAGATGCAAAAAGATGGCTTATCCCGACGTGAAATTTTCAAGCAAAACAAATCAGCAACACAAACTATTGTCTTCTTCATATTAGTATTATTATTTCCACGTCCTCTTGTGAATATCTTACATATGTAAAACACCAAAAAAGTTATCGCAGCATAATGTCCAGTGTAATTATAACTTTATACTATGCAATAAACAGATAGTTTATAACTAATACTATGCAATGAACAGAACAAGCTTTAAGATCCCACCAATGAGTAAATAGCTAAAGAAATGAAATAATGATGATGCCCTGAAGTTCAACTGTCCACGAAACCCCATCCTCGGTATCCCCATTTGTTTCATTCCGTTCTACTCCACTAACCCCTGGGTTAATCTATGGGGAAGTCATGTTTTTAAATTAACCGCCCTTGATGATTGTGCTATTTTTATCGACCAATCCCGTACACTGTTAATTGCAAAGGAAGTTTGAAAAAAAAATAAATAAATAAATAACTCAACGGAAAGGGTTGTGGGTTAGCCTATATGTGATATATCCAAAATTATTCTAATTGCGTATTTATTAACAATAAATTATTTTTTTGAATTTCGGACGTTTATATTTATTGTCATGTAAATAGAAATTAGTAAAATAGAAGATGTCCATCCAGAATTATATGATTATTATACGATGAAGTAATTATGACCTATGTATCATTCCATAATATCACATTCCAGAATGATGACTAAGACGATACGTCATCGCACATGCGTAGGAAGATGTAAGATGTTCGCCATGCTGCTTTCAAGAAGTTCACCATTTCGATGTTGTTTCGATGTACACCATTCTTAAGTAATAAATATTTGTTTACAACGAGCACAATATGGCGACGAGGATGTCGAAATTGTTCTGCATTAGGTTTGTTGATCCAGATGTTAATTATTTTGTTGTTGACGCTATTTTCCGGTGATTTTAAGATGAGCGTGCCATTACCTACAAGTTTTTTGCCGACCCCTGGAAAACCAGCCATTGCATGGGGACAGTGGCGAGGCCTATTTGAAAACTATTTAACTGCTGTCGACGGAAATAATTATGCCAATGCCAGAAAGAAAGCATTACTTTTACATAGTTTGGGACCACATGCACAAATGACGTTTAAGTCATTACAAGGAGCGGATGATTCGCACGATGCTGCATTGCGTAGTTTACTGTTTAGAAGGTACGGTGCAAGATTCAACGTGAGCGCCGAAAGGGTGAGATTCATGTCAAGATCACGGTAATCGGATGATTGGGACCATGGCTGATCCGGATCACATTCGTGGCTGATTGGTACCAGATTATTGGCTGATTGGGACCAGATTTTGGGCTGATTCTGACCACGATAAGGCTGATTCGGACCATTATTTAAATGACGAGAGTATTTAAAATATGTTTGCATATAGTTGCATATATTTGATAATAAGACACAAAAAAATAGGTTGCCAGGCAACGAAACATACGCCCACACAGCAGCCAAATCGTCCGGGCAGTCAACAAGAGTTGTTGCATTTTAAGTAATCATCAGAAAATCATAATTCAAACTCACCCATAACTACGGTGTAACTGTGATATAATCAAACGTTTTTTTAAATCAGATACCGGTAATAAATGTGACCTCCAGAGGGACCACAAGCTAAAAAGGGTGATTTTTCGTACAATCAGGGGCCATAATTCAGGAAGTTACGATCCGATATGGGCAAGTATGCAATGGAAACAAGATCATTAGGTTATAAACATGTATTTCAAGTTTCATCAAAATCAGTTCAAAATTGTGATCTCTATAGGGTCCACAACCTTGATAGCATATTTTCACACAATTCGCGTACAGACGGCGGCCATTTTATCCGTCAACTCTTGTCCGATTTTCACGAAATTCAAATTCTCTCTTCATTACCATGAAACCGTGATATAATCAAACGTTTTTTTTAAATCGGATAATAATTTTGACCTCCAGAGGGACCACAAGCTAACAAAAGCGATTTTTCGGACAATCAGGGGACATAATTCAGGAAGTTATGATCCGATGGGCGCAAATATCGAAAGGAACCAAGATCTTTGGGTTATAAACACATGTCAAGTTTCATCTAAATCGGTTCCAAATTGTGACCTCTATAGGGTCCACAACCTTGATATAACATATTTTCACACTATTCGTGTACAAATGGCGGCCATTTTGTCCATCAATTCTAGTCCGATTTTCCCAAAATTCAAACTCTCCGTTCATTACCATGTAACGGTGATATAATCAAACGTTTTTTTAAATCGGATAATAATTTCGACCTCCAGATGTTGTCCCGGTAGTACTGGCCTGTAACACGCCCTGCAACAACATGTAAAGCCGTTCTTCCAGCAACTGTGATGCCTCCCCACACCATAACAGAACCACCCTCAAATCGATCATTTCTGATGACGTTAACGTCTTGGAAGCGCTCGTTTCGACGACGCCACACCCTCCTACGTCTGTCCAAAAAATTAACAGTGAACCTTGACTCATCTGAAAACATCACATTGCTCCAGCGTCGATTATCCTAGTGTTGACGATCCCTACACCAACGACGTCTTGCCTGAATGTGATGATCTCTCAAACAAGGGATCACGCGAGGACGTCGGGCGCGAAGGTGACCCCTATGCAGTCGATTCCGAATCGTCTGGCCACTCACTCTCACACCAGTGTCTGTTTGAAGACGAGCGCTGATCTGATTTGCTGTGATGACACGATTTCACAAGGCCAAGGTACGGATAAATCGATCCTGGGCTTGAGTTGTCGCCCTTGGTCGACCTGAGCGTGGTCTGTCCTGTACAGATTGTGTATCACGGTATCTGGACCATAGCCTGCTTATGACAGACTGAGAAACATTCATCGTCCGCGCCACAACCGCCTGTGTTGTGCCGATCTGTAGCTTGCCAAGGGCACGTAACCTTTCATTTTGGGTAAGCCGACGCATATCAAAATTTGTTTTCTGGTCACTAAAACAATTAAACTGATGTTTCCACCCTGGAATCCAATGCCACAATGACTGTAACATTCAAAGTCAGAGTCGTGCAAATCTTGGGTTGGACCCCCATGATGATCCCAAGCATCACCTGCATTCCATGCGGTAGCTATTGGTGCGTTTGGACGACACATGTAAGTCCAAATGTTTCTTCTGCTAGGTTCTGTAGTGACTTTTTTCGTAGTCATTTGCATATTTTAGTATTATGCCCCCAAAATCAAATATCCCCTACTTTTTATACGCCCACATTTTCATGTGGACGTATTATGTCGTCGCCCCTGTCCGTCCGGACGTCCGTCCGTCCACAATTTGTTTGTGGACTCTCTACAGGTCACAATTCTTATCTGATTTTGACGAAACTTGAAACATAGGTTTATCCCCATAAGATCTCGGTTCCTTTCGATATTGGCATGTATCGGACCGGAACTTCATGGATTATGGCCCCTGATTGTACGAAATATCATGTTTTTAGCTTGTGGACCCTATAGAGGTCATAATTTTGAACTGATTGTGATGAAACTTGACATGCATGTTTATAACCCCAAAATCTTGGTTCCTTTTGATATTTGCGGCCATCGGATCGTAACTTCCTGAATTATGACCCCTGATTGTCCGAAAAATCGCCCTTTTTAGCTTGTGGTCCCTCTGGAGGTCAAAATTATTATCCGATTTAAAAAACCGTTCGATTATATCACCGTTACATGGTAATGAAGGTTGAGTTCAAATTTCGTGATAATCGGACCAAAATTGACAAACAAAATGGCCGCTGTTTGTACGCGAATAGTGTGAAAATATGTTATATCAAGGTTGTGGACCCTATAGAGGTCACAATTTTGAACCGATTTTGATGAAACTTGACATGTATGTTTATAACCCAAAGATCTTGGTTCCTTTCGATATTTGCGGCCATCGGATCGTAACTTCCTGAATTATGGCCCCTGATTGTCCGAAAAATTGCCCTTTTTAGCTTGTGGTTCCTCTGGAGGTCAAAATTATTATCCGATTTAAAAAAACGTTTGATTATATCACCGTTACATAGTAATGAAGGCTCTGTTCGAATTTCGTGAAAATCAAACCAAAATTGACGGACAAAATGGCCGCCGTTTGTACGCGAATAGTGTGAAAATATGTTATTTCAAGGTTGTGGACCCTATAGAGGTCACAATTTTGAACCGATTTTGATGAAACTTGACATGCATGTTTATAACCCGAAGATCTTGGTTCCTTTCGATATTTGCGCTCATTGATTCGTAACTTCCTGAATTATGGCCCCTGATTGTACGAAAAATCACCCTTTTTAGCTTGTGGTCCCACTGGAGGTCAAAATTATTATCCGATTTAAAAAAACGTTTGATTATATCACCGTTACATGGTAATGAAGATTGAGGTAAGATTTCGTGAAAATCGGACCAAAATTGACAGACAAAATGGCCGCCGTTTGTACGCGATTAGTGTGAAAATACGTTATATTAAGGTTGTGAACCCTCTACAGGTCACAATTTTGAACCGATTTTGATGAAACTTGACATGGATGTTTATAACCCAAAGATCTTGGTTCCTTTCGATATTTGTGCATATCGGATTGTAACTTCCTGAATTATGGCCCCTGATTGTACGAAAAATGACCTTTTTTTAAGCTTTTGGGCCCTCTGGGGTCAGAATTATTATCCCATTTACCCACTTAGCAACATGATCCCCAGTCGAATTTGAAGCCTACTGAAATGAACCTTTATAACCCAAAGATCTTAATTCATTTCGATATTTGCACATAAGATAAATCACTTTCGGTATTGCTTGTTCTCTATCCATCTCTCGAAAATGTGGGCGTATCCTGCCTGGCAGTGCCAGCCTATCTTTTTGAATAGTATAGTATGGCCAGATAGTCATTTATTCTATTTAGTTCTATAGTTTAAAAAGGGGGGAATATGTGATGTCTGTACATTCATGTAAATAGAGATTAGTAAAATAGAAGATGTCCATCCAGAATTATATGATTATTATATGATGAAGTAATTATGACTAAGACGATACGTCATCGCACATGCGTAGGAAGATGTAAGATGTTCGCCATGCTGTTTTCATGAAGTTTACCATTTCGATGTACACCATTCTTAAGTAATAAATATTTGTTTACAACGAACACAATATTTATGTAGGGTCATGAGTTTTATTGAGAATCGTTCGTTCGTTCCCGGGAGTTTTATGTCCACGTGATACAGTGAATCAAATTGCCGAGTATAAGTTCAATAATAATAAACATAACAGAATGAAACATTTCAGAAAAAGATCGAATAGTAATAATAATTACAAAAGTCAAACATATAGATGTTATACATATTTAAAATCAGCGCACCAATTAAATATAAATAAATTAGGAGTATATACATGATTTACATAAATCATTCAGCAAACGGACATGAATATTATAATCTACCCTTATAAAACGAAGGCGAAACGATTGGTTTGTAAACTGTTTTTTGATTGGTTCGTAGACTGTAGGGGGTTGGGATGGCCTAGTGGTCTAGAGTGCCGCGCTTCGACCTCTAGCTGGCCGGTCACCTCTGGCTTGCGGCTGTGGTTTCTATCCCTGGTGTGAGCGTATGTGGCATGGACATAGGGGTGCCTTCTCAACGTCGTGGGTTTCCTCCGGGCACTCCGTTTTCCTCCCACTGCTAAAGACCCTTACGCGCAAGCGAATTATTGAAATAAAATTGAAACCATGTTAGTCCCAAAATGACCTAGTTTGTGTCGTGTGGACGTTAAGCCTCATTTCTTTCTCTCTTTCTTTCGTGGACGGTAGCTACATGTACATGTTCTTAATTTTCCAGGAAAATCTATTATTGCGTCGCGTCAAAAAGGTTGATTTGAGTCAAAATGATTGGGGAAAGTATTTTGGGTCTCTGTGAATGGAATACCCAACTACATTTTAGACCATCGGGACGAAAATGACGTAGCCAAATTCTGAACATACTGCTGATCCGACTTATAGGCAAAGGAAAAAGGCCGGAATTAGATCAAATTGACCGAACATTTGAGGTATGATTTAGTTAGGAAATCCAATTTACGCGCAGAAATTTAATAAGAAAAACATGCAGGATCAAAGGGTTCAAACCATTTCATCCCAGTTGAGCGAAAATCTACTTTATATGAATCCGAAGTTTACTGTATTGTAAGAGTTTATCACTGATCATTTAGGCATCAAGTATTGTCAATAAAGTTTGACAAAAACCAAATTCACAAATATCTTGAAATTGAAAACAAATTAGTTTTTTTAAAATTCTTACTGATTGTCCTCATTCCAAAAGGTGCCTTGCATCTTTCCTCTTCCTCTGTGTCATGGACTTACCTGGCCACCATACACCCATATCTGGCTTTATCCAACAAATCTTTAAGAATAAAATTGTAACAGGACGGGGTGTTATCGATTTGCACTCGAGCGGCGGGAGTGACCGCTCTTATGCAAACCGGAAGTCCAGGTTCGTACGCAGGATGTCAGGTCTCTCACGTGAACTGAAGCAAAAGAGAACACATTTATAAAGTTTCAAAGTTTTTATTTCGGAAAATACAAAAATTGAAAGCCCGAAACGCGCGTTCGTAACTGTTGGTCTTCTTCCCTCCAATGGTGTACCAGCTGAAATAAAAGAACTCTGCCAAGTTCATTAACTACGTTTCTTTACCAACAAGGAACTGAGCGTCCCCTCTACACAAAAGTCGATGTCTTCCGAATGAAAACGGCCGAATGAATCAAACTTTAGGAAATATATGGACAATAATTGACGCCTAGCTCAGTCTGAACTAATAATATTCACACTAAAAGACGTCACAAATCTTACATCACCCAACAGAAGCCTCGACTAATTAGACACTCATAAATTCTACAATTACAGAAACCACAGTGTAATGCCTGCCTCAGCCCGAACTTACAGCATTCGTTCAGAGGAAAGCAAACAAATCTTATATCACCCCGACGGAACCCCTTAAATAACTAAGAACTGTAACTCATAACTAAACGGAAATATCAGCCAGTCCCTTTATAAACCTATCATTACTCGATATGTGCATAGGAACTGGGTGATCAAGTCTCGCTCAACAGCGGCCTCGCTTCGTAGGCTCTATCACGTGACTTCTTTTGACCTTATTTCGGGTTACTTCCGGGCTCGGCAAGTTGAATATCGATACGTGATAGCTTTTTAAGTTTGATTTGTTATTAATAACGCTGTAAAAGGACCAATTTAATTACATCTGAATGTGAATAATGATCAAATGAAATCTCGTTGGCAATAAAAATGACATGAAGTGTTAGAACTAGTGAGTATTGCGAGATGACAGCAGACAATATATCATAAAAAAGCCATAACAAAGATGTCGTCTGTAATACCTTGGATTATATTGTATATATAGTCAAGCAGTAGTAAGGAGTTTTATTTTAATCCCTTCAAGTGCCTGTGGTGCAAATATCGAAATGAATTAATATCTTTGTGTTATAAAGGTGCATTTCAGTAGGCTTCAAATTCGACTGGGGATCATGTTGCTAAGTGGGTAAGATGCTGGCTCGGTAGCCCTGAGGTTGGGTGTTTGATCCCTGCATTGGGTGACAAAGTTCATCTAGATTTTCTGGCGTGGTTTCCCCTTGTTAGTGATGAAGGATGGATGGCCTGACAAGAACAGCTGTCAATTTTGGTTCGATTTTCACGAAATTCGACCTCAACCTTCATTACGATGTTCGACCTCAGCCTTCATTACGATGTAACGGTGATATAATCAAACGGTTTTTTGAATGGAATAATAATTCTGACCCCAGAGGGACCACAACCTAAAGAAAAGGTCATTTTTCGTACAATCAGGGGCCATAATTCAGGAAGTTACAATCCGATATACACAAATATCGAAAGGAACTAAGTTTGTTAAGTTGTAAACATGTGTTTCAAGTTTCATCAAAATTGAATGAAGATTGTGACCTTTACAGGGTTCACAACCTTGATATACCATATTTTTACACCCTTCGCGTGCAAGCGGCGGCCATTTTTTCAGTCAATTTTGGTCCGATTTTCACAAAATTCGACCTCAACCTTCATTACGATGTAACGGTGATATAATCAAACGTTTTTTTTTATATGGCATAATAATTCTGACCTCCAGAGGGACCACAAGCTAAAAAAGGTCATTTTTCAGGGGCCATAATTCAGGAAGTTACGATCCAATGGGCGCAAATTTGAACTCAATCTTCATTACCATGTAACGGTGATATAATCAAACGTTTTTTTAAATCTGATAATAATTTTGACCTCCAGTGGGACCACAAGCTAAAAAGGGTGATTTTTCGTACAATCAGGGGCCATAATTCAGGAAGTTAAGAATCAATGGGCGCAAATATCGAAAGGAACCAAGATCTTCGGGTTTAAAACATGCATGTCAAGTTTCATCAAAATCGGTTCAAAATTGTGACCTCTATAGGGTCCACAACCTTGATATAACATATTTTCACACTAATCGCGTACAAACGGGAGCCATTTTGTCTGTCAATTTGGGTCCGATTTTCACAAAATATGAACTCAACCTTCATTACCATGTAACGGTGATATTCAAATGTTTTTTTTAAACGGATGATAATTTTGACCTCCAGAGGGACCACAAGCTAAAAAGGGTGATTTTACGGACAATCAGGGGCCATAATTCAGGAAGTTACGATCCGATTGGTGCAAATATCGAAAGGAACTAAGATCTTTTGGTTATAAACATACATGTCAAGTTTCATCAAAATCGGTTCAAAATTGTGATCTCTATAGGGTCCAAAACCTTGATATAACATATTTTCACACTATTCGCGTACAAACGGCGGTCATTTTGTCCGTCAATTTTGGTTCAATTTTCACGAAATTCGTATTCAGCCTTCATTACCATGTAACGGTGATATCATCAAACGATTTTTTAAATCGGATAATAATTTTGACCTCCAGAGGCACCACAAGCTAAAAAGGGCGATTTTTCGGACAATCAGGGGCCATAATTCAGGAAGTTACGAATCAATGGGCGCAAATATCGAAAGGAACCAAGATCTTTGGGTTATAAACATACATGTCAAGTTTCATCAAAATCGGTTGAAAATTGTGACCTCTATAGGGTCAACAACCTTGATTTAACATATCTTCACACTATTCGCGTACAAACGGCGGCCATTTTGTTTGTCAATTTTGGTCTGATTTTCACGAAATTTGAACTCAACCTTCATTACCATGTAACGGTGATATAATCAAACGGTTTTTTAAATCGGATTATAATTTTGACCTCCAGAGGGACCACAAGCTAAAAAAGGGAATTTTTCGGACAATCAGGGGCCATAATTCATGAAGTTACGATACGATGGGCGCAAATATCGAAAGGAACCAAGATTTTGAGGTTATACACATGGATGTCAAGTTTCATCACAATTGGTTCAAAATTGTGACCTCTATAGGGTCCACAAGCTAAAAACATGATATTTCGAAAAAATCAGGGGCCATAATCCATGAAGTTCCGATCCGATACATGCCAATATCGAAAGGAACCGAGATCTTATGGGGTTAAACCTATATTTCAACTTTGGTCAAAATCGGATAAGAATTGTGACCTGTAGAGAGCCCGCAAACAAATTGTGGACGGACGGACGGACGTCCGGACGAACAGGGGCGACGACATAATACGTCCACATGAAAATGTGGGGCTGTGGGCGTATAAAAAGGTGGTTTTTTCGTACAATCAGGGACCATAATTCAGGAAGTTACGATCCGATATGCTCAAATATCAAAGGAACCAAGATCTTTGAGTTATAAACATGCAATTCAAGTTTCATCAAAATCGGTTCAAAATTGTGACCTCTACAGTGTTCACAAGCTAAAAACGTGATTTTTCGTACAATCAGGGGGCATAGTCCATGCAGTTACCGTCCGATACATGCCAATATCGAAAGGAACCGAGATCTTGGGGTGATAAACCTATATTTCAAGTTTCATTGAAATCGGATAAAAATTGTGACCTGTAGACTGTTCACAAACAATTGTGGACGGACGGACGGACGGACAGGGGCGACGACAATATACGTCCACATAAAAATGTGGGCGTATAAAAATTGTGACCTGTAGACTGTTCACAAACAATTGTGGACGGACGGACGAACAGGGGCGACGACAATATACGTCCACGTGAAAATGTGGGCGTATAAAAATGCGTAGCAATTTAGATAAAGGAGTCAGATGAGGATTTTGTACTCTTTATTATTTCTACGGCTGCTATGAATCTTGTATTACCGGTACGTTTAAAACGCAACAAGCACGGTTAAGTTGCAGTGCGCGTGACTATTAAGCTGCAACCTGAGTCAAACAAAATGCTGATTTGTTCACAACTCCGACAGTATTTTAAAAGTATTTACCGAGTCTTTTTGAACAGATATCGGCAACTCTAGTATCGGCAAAATGGCTATTTATCGGGGGACACCGATATCTCCCGATTAGGCACTTATCGGCCAATTACCGATATTGAAACCGATTATCGAACCATCACAAGCCTATAAATAAGTTGTTAATGTTATAAGATAGGCTGGCACTACCAGGCAGGATACGCCCACATTTTCGAGAGATGGATAGAGAACAAGCAATACCGAAAGTGATTTTTCCTACATCATTAAGTCCTGTATTTCATACTGTATTGGGAGCAGCCATTTTGTTGGTCAGTTCCAGTCTGATATTCATGAAATTCGAAGCCGACAATGATTATGGTGTGACGGTACACAACCTAGAAATGTGACTTTTCGTCAAAATCGGATAAGAATTGTGACCTGTAGAGAGTCCACAACCATGATATACCATATTTTTACAATAACGGTAATATAATCAAACGTTTTTTTAAATCGGAAAATAATTGTGACCTCCAGAGGGATCAAAAGCTAAAAAAAAAGGCGATTTTGCGTATAATCAGGGGCCATAATTCAGAAAGTTACTATCCGATATGCGCAAATATCGAAAGGAACCAAGATCTTTGGGTTATAACCATGAATTTCAAGTTTCATCAAAATCGAATTAAAATTGTGACCTCTACAGTGTTCACAAGCTAAAAACGTGATTTTTCGTACAATCAGGGGGCATAATCCATGCAGTTACCGTATTCGCGTACAAACGGCAGCCATTTTATATGACAATTTTGGTCCGATTTTCCCAAAATTCGAACTCAACCTTCCTTAGGGTGTAACGGTGATATAATCGAACGTTTTTTTAAATCGGATAATAATTGTGACCTCCAGAGGGACCACAAGCTAAAAAAGGTGATTTTTCGGACAATCAGGGGCCATAATTCAGGAAATTACGTTCCGATAGGCGCAAATATCGACAGGAACCAAGATCTTTGGGTTATAAACATGCATGTCAAGTTTCATCAAAATCGGTTCAAAATTGTGACCTCTATAGGGTCCACAAGCTAAAAACGTGATTTTTCGTACAATCAAGGGCCATAATCCATGAAGTTTTGATCCGATACATGCCAATATCGAAAGCAGCCGAGATCTTATGGGGATAAACCTATATTTCAAGTTTCGTCAAAATCAGATAAGAATTGTTACCTGTAGAGAGTCCACAAACAAATTGTGGACGGACGGACAGGGGCGACGACATAATACGTCCACATGAAAATGTGGGCGTATAAAAACTACATAATGAAAAGGCAATTTGCTGAAAGTTTCAGTCAAATTGATCCACTATGAACCGAGAACTAAGATCATTACAAAAGTCTGCAACACAAAACTAGTACTACTAGTAGTCTCGATTATCCATTTAATCGTTAAATCACAAAGGAAAATTTTGCGGCATATCAAACTATAATCCAACAAATATCGTAGGCGAGCCTTGACATCGAGAGTTGATTATGGTCTGGATAAGATAATTATTGTCTACTAATAAATAATTTTGTAACATTTCAGGCCCGAAGAAAGACCAACAATAGGCAGATTTTGCTCTTGCATAATGTATGTTTAAGGGAGGGTAGTCTATATTATAATCTGCAGTTACATGTAATCAAACCGGACGCAAGTTTCACTGTCATAGTTGGACAAGCTAAAAATGTGATTTTTGCTGAGTAAAATAATAAAAAGAATTAAAGATACATTATGGGAAATAAGATAAAGAGATGACAGTTTTCACTATTATAGTTAAAAACTAGATAATGTAAAGGTAATTTGCTGGAAATTTCAGTCAAATTGATCGAGAACGAAGCGGGGGAAATTTTCACGTAGCCTCGGTCATCATCACTTAAATCATTAATAACAGCATAGTCTCGATTATCCACTTATTTGAAGCGGCATATAGGAATCTAATCCAGCCAACAGCGAAGGCTTGTCTTGACATCGAGAGTTTATTATGGTCTGGATAAGTTAATGTCTAATTGATAATTTAGATAACATTTCAGGCCTAGAGAAAGACTTGTAATAAGCAGATTTTGCTCTTGCATATTGCATGTTTGAATTTAATTGGAATGGTGTTTAAGGTCCTGCTGCTCCGCTCATCCAGACTAATAAATACAGATGTGCATACATAGCCATGTTATGAGTGCAATTCGTGCAGACAGCAACACTGCAGTCCACTTTCATATCTTGATTATAACTGTCAAGGGGAAATGAGGAGCCGCTGGAGAATATGTGACACTTTCCCATTTTCACCGGGATCGAACCCAGGACATTTAGGATGGCAAGCAAGTACCTGTCACAGAGCCACCTCAGCTCCCTAAAGAATTAATTCATACCTTGCTTAAAGATACATGCCCAGAAAAGTATTTATCGGGAGGTTATTTCCAACAAAAATATGTCAATTTTGGTAGGCCTATATATGGATAGTAAAAATATCGAATCTCACATGAACAGTGTTTTGAGAAGGATTTGAAGCAAAATTTTAATAGCAGATTAATAAGTTTGAATATGTTTTTATTCCAAATACATCATCAAATCGCCCAGTTTGTACCTGGGAACTTATCTTCAAACTTGTCTTAACTACTCCGTACTCGTTTCACACTTTAAATAATGGGGTCTTGGATATGGGATATGATGCCTTTAATAGTGAAGTCAACTTGAGGTTAATATGGGATATGATGCCTTTAATAGTGAAGTCAACTTGAGGTTAATAAATATAAATTAAGTGCAAAAAATGAATCTAGCCTAAATAATTTTAGTAAATTAAAATAAACTAACCTTTGGCATGGTCATGACGATATGTCTGAAACAAATTGAAACCTAAATATGTCACAAGTTGGCCAATATTCGAATAAATTGTTGCTGACAACTGGAAACCCACAAAAGAAATTCATACTCATTATTTAATATTTGTAGCTTCGAAGTTAAGAACTGAAAATTCACAAAAGAATTCATTTATCTTATCTAGGCCTAAGCTTAAGCGAGTCACTTAGGCCTTAGGACTAACATCTAGTTCGGTAATTACTTCGAGTACGCTCGCTAGAGTAGCGGTATTTCATGTCTAGACCTACCTTATTTGTAGTGTAGACCTAAAAACATGTTTGGAAATGTTCTAACTGATCAAAAATTTTCAAAAGCCGAGCTGCCGGACAGGCAAATCCATAACACCTCAAGCTAGAAAGATGACCCCCCCCCCCAAAAAAAAATGGCTTCTAGCAGTAATGCCCCACGAACCCTTTCTTGTCCTGTGCAAGAGAAAGAGAGAGAGAAAAGTGGTTTAACGTCCACTCACAAACCAGGTCACGGAAGAAATTTTACAAGAGTAAGCTTGACATTGACAGACAAATATATGTAAAGGCTCGTAATGATACAAACATCCTCATCAATCAGACCAAACAGACTTTTGTTTTAAACCGTATACAAGAAAATAACACAAATCCTAAAGAACTTAATAAAATTTTGAACACTATGATTAAAACTAGTGACAGTACCGTTCTACCAGAGCATCGTGACCCTAAGCTACTCGCTGAATCTTTCAGTCAGTTCTTCAACAATAAAATTGTTACCATACGTAGGGCACTTGACAATTGTTCTTTATCGGTATCTGATAATGATATTGACGTAAACTTCACTGGTTCACCACTATCAACCTTTCAAATAGCTGTTGTAGATGAAATCAAATTCATCATTTCTGCATCCTCTCCCTCTTCTTGTGAGCTAGATGTATTCCCAACCCATCTTGTTAAAAGCTGTTCTACAGAACTTTGTCCTATTCTTTGTAGCATTGTGAATACATCATTATCTACTGGAAACTTTCCTGATGTGTTGAAAGAAGCATTGGTCTTTCCACTTCTCAAGAAGAGTACATTAGATCACAATGTCTTGAAAAACTACAGACCTGTCTCAAACCTGTCGTTCATCTCCAAACTTATTGAAAAGGTTGTAGCAGCACGTTTCAAAGCCCATCTGAAGTTACACAATCGTAACGAACCCTTCCAATCAGCATACAGAAGCAAACATAGTACAGAAACAGCATTAACTCGTGTGAATAATGATATCCTTACTATCCTTGACAATAAAAATGTTGTGTTACTGGTTCTTCTTGACTTAAGTGCCGCCTTCGACACAATCGACCAGTCTCTCCTGTTAGAACGGCTTCATGACGTTTTCGGACTTGAGGGTAATGTGCTGAATTGGTTCCGGTCATATCTCACATCCCGTCACCAATCTGTTGTCATCAATAATGTTAAGTCTGCATCTGTAGAACTTAAATTCGGCGTGCCACAGGGATCGGTACTCGGACCATTGCTCTTTACCGCTTATACCACTCCTCTGGGGCGTATTTTGAAATCATTCAATCTGAATTATCATATCTATGCTGATGATACTCAACTCTACATTTCAATTAAACCCGAAAATGAATCCCTGCGAGTGTCTAAACTTGAATCGTGCATTGATTCTATTAAGTGCTGGATGAAAAAGAACTTCTTAAAGCTCAATGATGAAAAAACAGAGTTCGTGCAAATCGGTTCTAATTATCTTTTATCCAAAATATCTGTTAGTAATATCGCTATCGGTAATTTTGTTGTTAACCCAGTTATAGCGTTCGAAATCTTGGTGTAATTTTGGATAAGAATATGAACATGAATGCTCACATCTCCTCAATCTGTAAAGCTTCCAACTTCCAACTTCACAAAATTGGACGGATCCGCAATTTCCTCGACATTGACTCTACAAAACTTTTAATCAACTCTTTGGTGACCTCACGTCTCGACTACTGCAACTCGTTACTCTACAACTTACCAGCATATCAAATTAATCGACTACAGAAGATTCAAAACAAAGCTGCAAGAATTGTTACAAGAACTAAATTATACACCAATATTACTCCCGTTTTGAAAGAACTCCACTGGCTACCGATTAAGACAAGAATTGATTTTAAAATTCTCATGCTGACTTTCTGTGCTTTGTCATGTGATGACTCTCCTCTCTATATTAAAGAATTAATTCAACCCTACCACCCTACCAGAAATCTTCGTTCTGAATCTAAGTACCTTATTAAATCAGTAACTGCAAACTCTTCTTTCGGTAGACGCTCCTTTGCTTTTGCGGCAGCAGAACTGTGGAATTCAAATGATTTCCCCATAGAACTCAAGTACTGTGCATCAATTGACAGTTTTAAAAGGAATCTTAAAACCCATCTTTTTAGAAACGTTTTCTTTTAATTGTTGATCGCATACTCCTTTTAACTAGTGTTTTCTTTTAACTGATCATAATGTTACCAAAGAGCAGCTTCGGTTGGATTTTAGGACATTATTATTATATTATTATTATTATTTTGTCAGCCCAAGTCTTCGTCAAATTGGAGCAGGTTCTGTTCTTCAAGATGACAATGCTAGACCGCATAGAGCACGAGTTGTTAATGATTTTCTCACCCAAAAAAATGGTATTGAACGAATGGATTGGCCTGCATCATCTCCTGACTGAGTTGAGTTGGGCAGACGTGTAAGAGACAATCATAGGCAACCTGATAATCTTCAAGAATTGGTGCAATTCCTTCAGGCATGTTCCCTGTGTCTAATAAAATGTCAAACAAAAATAATTGGTTGACCCTTAACTTCTTTTGAGTAGTATAATTTCGGTCACAACATATCTCTTTTTAAATTAAGGGGCTCGACTGTCCATTGTAACCGGCCGCTTTTAATGTTGGCGGGATTTGGGGTACAGTATACGACAATAAGACAATCGATTGATTCGACAAATATTATATCAAACGTGTCAACCCTATCAACTCGTTAAGTTCATAGTACGATCGTGCAAATCGTATCAACTCAATCAACCTATGTCGGATTAGATTCATATATATGCCTCTTAACGGCCATTGATAATTAAATGCTGTTTATATTAATGATTTTAGTAATGATTAGGCCTACCGAGGCTAGAGGGAAATTTCACCCGCTTCGTTCTCGGCCCATAGTGGATCTATTTGACTGAAATTTTCAGCAAATTACCTTTACACTATCTAGTTTTTAACTATTATAGTGAGAACTCCTAACTCTTTATCTTATCTCCCATAATGTATCTTTAATTTTTTCCCCCTCTTCCTGCATTTTTGGGTGGACTTTTTGGTCTAGAATTGGAGAAAAGGTATCAAATTTGCAATTTCACAGCAGTTTTGGATTAATACTGATGATGTTACATAGGGAGTGTTAAGTGCATTTTCTGCAGAGCAATCAATCAATGTGTCAGAAATGAAATTTTCACCCCAGTCAACTTCAAATCCCCGTTGCAAAAAATCTAAACGGTCAACCCCTACACATTTATGATGAGGAGATTGACAAATGCGGTCCCCATTGTGCCTATAAAGATTGGAACTAACGGAATGCCGAGCAAAAAAATACAGCCTGTGAAGTTACAGCCATTAAACATTGTTCAAAAGTCAATGGGCTAATAATTACTAGTCGAGTCCAAATAAAACAACATTCAGTGATTCGCCCACGGACGGTGTGACACACGAACGGGTTTACGTCTGATACGTTGACTATTACCAACCATATACTATATGTTACTTTGTGAACAGAAGTAAATGTTGGCTGTATTCAAACAAGTTGTTTCTTGCATAAAATACTTAAAGGGGGAGGGGGGTAAAAAGGGCGTGTTTCAAAATAGGTCCCGTTATCATTATTTAGTTGGCCTAGATAAAGTCTTTCTTTTCATAAGCTAACACGTGTTTATCATGGAATGTTCTTCGGCATATTTTTGATATCAGAATCCACCTTTTCTCATCGGTACAGCTTGCCATCATATGCCATTTGTGGGGAACATCATATCGCGCGTGCTTTTTATAGTAATGGATAAAGCAGTTATAGCGTACCGGTACGTGAGTTTCAAAAATAGAACCCGCTCGTTACCTTCTACAGGTTAAAAATAAAAACTTTAAATCACCCTTTTCATCGCTTCGACTCAGCTCGCACAAATTAGAAATAGAGGCCGATGCAAGAATATTCCACCTGACCAAAGGTTATGTACGCAATGTTTTCTTTCTACCATTGAAGATGAATTCCATTTTCTTTTACAGTGTCCCCGTCCGATATGAAAACCTGCGTTTGAGATATATAGCTATCCTACTTTAATACCATCTTGTCAATTAACTTTTGAAATTCTTTTTAATCCGCCAGATTTCCTTGCTAAGGCAGTAGCCATGTACTCATACCATGCTTTTCAGGAAAGGGGTGTACCTGTGGGGTCCAATTCTGTTATTATCTATTGAATGCTCTTTGCCCCATTTGATCATATACTTTTACTTGATATTTTTATTTCATTGTCATACTTTCGTTGTTTTTCATTGGTATCATCCACATGGTGCATGTTCATAGATATATCCCATTATAATCTCATTATATTTTCATTATTTATATCAGGTTATCACAATATAGTATTCCATGTATTCCATGTCAAATGTATCTTTTGCATGCATATGTATGTTGATGTATCTGTATGTTTTGTATACTGTTCTTAATGGACGTAATATGCAAATAAAAAGTTATAAATTAATCACTGACCCAAATTTTATACATTTGGTTATGCTACCTAACCCAATAAGAAACAGTTCGCCTCCGGGCAACAGTGCTGTTTGTAGTTTATCATAAAATATATCGTCGTCGCTATATCAGTAGACAATAGTTGACATGAACCGGTCTGTAAAAATGGAAATATAAAAGTGTGATCTACTTGTTGAGTAATTTACAAATTGTAGGTAGTATATATATAATCTATTTGTTTCGAAACTTAACGTTTTTCAAGTTCTTACGAATTGTGGAATGGAAACTACTCTTGATTTACGCAAGAACATATTTTGCTCGAGAGTGACGTTCCTCTGAATCGCAGCTCCATCGAAAAAACTCAATAAAATTCGTGGCTATTTAAGAAATCGGTTGTTACCCCCCTGAGCATTGACATATCCTGTGGGGTGGGGCTGGGCAGCTGGGACACTGTCCAGGGACCCGGAGGTATGTCGAGTATTTGTTGTTGTTTTTTTTAAAGAGGAATTGTTGGTATATCAATTAATAAAAACAAATACACTGTTGCTTGACCGAAAAGCAGAGAACATTCGTCGACGACTTTCCTGCATGGGTATACCTAGTGGCGTACCAGTGCCACGATAGGATTGGAATCGAATTCTGTCAGTCCACTTTTCGGGGAAAATTGGTCAATTAAAAACTATAAGCCACCTGTCCGGGACTTCGCGTCGTGGGTCCACCCAGTTCGTCCTCGTTCGGCTATTAGCTCTCCGTCGTCCCAGTAAGTGTAGGCCTACCCCGTTTGACTTTGGGCACTGAAAAAATAAATAAATAAACGAATAGTTGTTATGCAAATGTTTTCTTATTGATATTTTCGCGTCTGATGGTCAAGGTTTTTGTTTTTCCATTTGCTTGCTTAAAATTTCCTGTCCAAATTGTGTACATGTACATCTGATTATTATTAGAACTGTAAACTAAAACGTTATAGTAGCCTACATCGTAGAACTAGTTCTATGCCTACATGTGTTTGGTTGTGTTAAATATGGACACAGATCACTAAATATTTCTACGCGGTCGTCGAATGTAGGGCCAAAGTTATTTTTAGCCTTTCTCTCCCTTTCCCTTTTCCCCCTTTTGCATGGCGATTTTTGTTGACTTTTTGGTGTAGAATTGAAGAAAAGGGTTCGAAAATACATTTTCTGCCAGGTTTTGGTGAATATTCATGATATTGAGGTGGAAGGATACATGAGTTGTGAGGTTGGTTACGTTGAAAGGGAGGGCCTTGTTTAGTTGTCTCTACTTCCAGCTTGTGTATCTCAAGTTTTACATGGCGAACCTCATACATGCTTTTGGGCAAGAGTTTGCCACATGTTGCTCCATCTGTGGCAGAAATATTTGGGAAAAAGTTACAGCCGGTCTAAGAGACGTGAATTAACATTAAAGTCAATGGGGAAATAATTAGTGATCTGTGGCCATATCAATTTACCAAAGTGACCTCCGGTTCACAGGTACATGGGGACAGGAACGCCCTTATTAGACTATGGATGGCACACCTGACAACTATGTGATTTTTAAAATTTTTTGAGTTTCTTTTTTTTTCTGAAAATTTTTAAAATTTTTAATCTTATTTTATCCATATTTGATGCTAAATGATATAATATTTACTATCAAATAGGCTATGTAATTCATATTTTTTTACAAAAATGCCTTCCGATGTATTTATAAAAGAGAAAGGTATTTGGTAAGACACTTTTCTGTTGACGTTTCTTTTCCGTGAGGTACCTCTGTCGCTATTTACTTCAAAATAGTGAATAAAATTGGGTTACAATACAAATCAACTACCCAGTTCCTTTCCATATATATTTCTTTCGAAAAAAACACATGCTTCAGATTTTTTAAAAAATGTAAAGTCAATTTTATTTGCCATAAATCACTCGAGATTTTTTACATTTTATCGACATTTGAGTAGAAATGACGGAAGTGGTAATAAGGGAGACAACTCTGTCAATTAAAGTAACCCGAACGACTCATTCGACACACCTTTATTGACGATTTTTTTGAATTCATCGGCATTACGAAAAGGTAAGCCGAATGAAAAATACGGAAAAATCACATGCGGTCAAAAATACATTGAATAAAGGATGAATGTCAAAAATTTGCGTTCAATTTAGTGGCAAATGGACACATCCTGGTCATAACAGGTCAAGCTGGAACTGGAAGACAGTTTTAGTAAAGAATATTTTTGACCGCATGTGATTTTCCCGTATTTTTATTCGGCTTACCTTTTCGTATTGTCGATTAGTTAAATCAACATAATCATTCCCATTACAAACTTCTAACTTTTCTAGCAACCAATTATAAAGATAAACTTGATTAAATTCGCACATACTCCCAGAATAAAGCTCATTTTGATTATTTTCAATTTCAAATTTCTGCGCCAAAGCTACTTTTCAAGTATTTTTCATTCGGCCTAATGAAATGAGTCATTCGTGTCAGATCAGATGACAGAGCTGTCTCCCATACGACACACCTGTGCTTGCCTACTCCATGATCAAACACGATAGCAGATGGCTTCCATCTTGTTTACTGACGGTACTACTTATTTTAAGACAGACTCGGCTTTCCAATTTATAATATCTACGTCATTGGGGATTTCCAATTTCTACTCACTGGTTGCTATGACCCGCTATGGCGTTGTCTAGAAACGCGCGTGCTCGCGTTAGTTTAAAATTTTTGCTATACGTTTAACATGGACTATTTGATGTAATTTGCCTGATTTGATTTGGCCCCATTTCCATAAATTTAGGTTGTTTTTTAGAAATTTTTAGCAAATGTTAATGTTAGGTGTTTTTTAATTCTAGCCGAAGTAAATTTTTTTACAATTTATAGCGAGTTAAGTTATCGTCTCTAAGAGGCGGGCGTAGTATTTTAAATGGCGGCCATTTGCCATCATGTGTATTCTTGAAGTAGGTACACATGATGTAATCGTATGAGCTGTCTCCCTTATTACCACTTCCGTCATTTCTACTCAAATGTCGATAAAATGTAAAAAATCTCGAGTGATTTATGGCAAATTAACTGACTTTACATTTTTTTAAAAATCTGAAACGTGTGTTTTTATCGAAAGAAATATATGTGGAAAGGAACTGGGTAGTTGATTTGTATTGTAACCCAATCTTATTCACTATTTTGAAGTAAATAGCGACAGAGGTACCTCACGGAAAAGAAACGTCAACAGAAAAGTGTCTTACCGTTCTCTTTTATAAATACATCAGAAGGTATTTTTTTAAAATATGAATTACATGTTTGATAGTAAATATTATATCAATTAGCATCAAATATGGATAAAATAAGATTAAAAATTTTAAAAATGTTCAGAAAAAAATGAAACTCAAAAATTTTGAAAAGTCACATTCTCACATCTATAGACTATTATTTAAGGTCTGGTGTGCCGTGTGCCATAGTAAAAAGGGAGTTCCTGTCCCCATGTACCTGTGATCGCGGGCCCTAAGCATTGAAGCGCAAAAAGTGTCAAAATGCTACAACTGACAACTAGGGTTAGATGTCAGTTCCAGAAGCTATCTGACGCAACCAATTTTAATGTCTGTTGCTTTTGAATTTGGGATATTAGATTTTTTATATGAAGTACAGGTCCCATATAATAAAAATAAGAATAACTTTATTTCCAATCAAGGGTCGACAGGGGACATGTTACAGATCAACAAAGAGAGAAAACCCAAATGACAGTCAAATAATAAAATATGACGTGATACAACATAGCATGGCTCCCAACAGGGGAGGTGTAAAATATAAGTAGGCCCTATGCACCAAGGATGCTAGTCTACGATATCACCTTAGGTGGAAGTGGACGTTAAACTCCCAGTAACGAACGAACGAAGGATGCATGCCGACAAAAACAAGTGGCTCGTTATCTAGAACATTATTAATGAAAGGGAGGTAAATCCACTTAACCATATATGGAATCAGACTAGTAATTATTTGCCCATCGACTTCAATGTTAAATGGCTGTAACATCACAGGCTGTAGCTTTTTCCTCAACATTCCGTTGGTTCCAATCTTTATAGGCAAAATGGGGACCACATTTGGCTATCTCTTCATCATAAATTTGTAGGGGGTTGACCGTTTAGATTTTTTTGCTACAGGGATTTGAAGTTGACTGGGGTGAAAATCTCAATTCCGACACAATGATTGCTCCGCAGAAAGACACTTTACACCCCCTATCCCTCCGCTGTAATATCATCAGTATTACCCAAAACTGCTATGAAATTGCAAATTTGATCCCTTTTCTCCAATTCTAGACCAAAAAGTCAACCCAAAAATGCAGGAAGAGGGGAGAAAAAAATTAAGGGAAAAATTGTCTATTTATAACTCGCACTACATTCGTCCATCATGAAATAAAGGGAAATAATTACTAGTCTTAGTCCTATATACCTCACATGTTGCTGCTGTCTGAACAAATCTGCTGTAATCTAATAAACAAACATGCAATTCCCTGGCCAAAGATTATGAAAATCCATGCATTTTCAGATGAGCTGTGCGGCATTCTGCAAACACTATAATACATCAGAAAACTGCGGAATTTCAGACTGAAATTTCAAAGCACATGAATTTTGAATTCCACACAACATTTTTATTTTTGAACATAAATGCATTCTGTAAAAAGAGGATATAAATTCAATATAAATCAAAACATGAAAATACTTTAAAACAGCAATCATGATGCAATATTAGACTTTTTAACACTTTCATCGAAAACCACACAGTTTTTCGCTGTTAATGTAGTTTCAAGTGCCAAATTGTGGTTAAATCTAAGATGTTGAAACCTGCAGTGCCTATCAATTTTAAACTGTCTCCTATATAGCTGTATTTCTATAGGATAAGTAAGTTGAAATAATCTGATTGAGTAACACTACAACAGCTTTTTCAACCCCACCCCCCAGTATGAAATCTTACAATTTCAAAGCACATGAATTTTGAATTCCACAGAACATTTTTATTATTGAACATAAATGCATTCTGTAAAAAGATGAGATAAATTCAATATCAATGAAACATGGAAATACTTTCAAACAGTAACCATGATGCAATATTATACTTTTTGACACTTTCATCAAAAAACACACAGTTTTCTCTGTTAACATAGTTTCAAGTGCCAAATTGTGTTCAAATCTAAGATGTTGAAACATGAAGTGCCTATGAATTTCAAAATATCTCCTATATAGCTGTATTTCCACAGGAAAAGTTGGTGGGAATAATCTGATTATGTAACACTACAACAGTTTTTTCACCCCCCCCCCCAGTATTGAATCTGGTACACTGCTGACCAATCATAGGTCACCCTGTTCACTCTGGTCTGTCAAATGATTTACAGTGGTGATGGTGCCTACAACTTTCCTTACAAAGAGATATGAACAACCGTCAACACACAGACCATTTATTGTCATTTATGTTATCTTCCAATATGAGAGGCCATGATAAACACAAGGGTGTCCTTTTCAAGCTCGGAAACGAAGTCATCACCAAAAAAGCAAAGTTTATAGAGGTCCTCGGCTGGAACCCAAACTGATTACGATTTGCCCTCCACTTCCACCACTGGTGTCATAGAGATCAGGGATGAAATTGATATGCATCATCATACTAAAGCCAGTCTAGGAAGTCATCGGGCTTTGAGATGTAGACCTGAAATGTTAAATTTGGATGAGAATGAGCATTCTGGGGCGAATACTATCCAGGGAAATGGATCATTGACATCCAGAAAATGGTCAAAATGTGGAATTCTGTCATTCAGTTACATGCAAAGGGGGGAAGAAAAGCCTGTGCAGTACCAAATTTCCAGGACGTTAGTCAGCAGAAGTGGGGACCAGGTAAAATTGGATGTACTTCGTAAACTTATGAAATGCTCATTTATCTCACCTGTTTTGCTTCTTTTTTTCATTTTAATGCTTGTGTTGAGGTCAATCAATCAAATCTATGAATGAAACATTAGCCTGGCACCTGAAATGATAGAAAGCTGGGGATAAATATGCATTAAAAAACTGTGGGATAATAATAATAAAAAATAATGGTTTCAACTGTTCTAGCGAACATCCCGTCATTGGCCCTACAACAAGAAACCATTTCACAGTCAGTAGTCAGTAAAAAAGTAAACTCTGAGTGTCACATAAGTCTAAGATAAGTCTCAGCCAATATCAAAGGTAGACACCATCTTTTAAAGTTTGGTCTAAATGTCAAGGCCAACTGCAGATTCGGTCAAAAGTCACACAGGTGTGAATTTTGTAGTGTACCTGTTAAAGGACAATATTGGTGCCAGTCATTATGACATATGTGATAGAACTGATTAAACACTTTCCAAATATAATATTAACACAGAGATCATCGCTACCATAGACGAGTAATAAAGGATTCATGAAATCGGAAGTGACGAACGCCAAAGGAAAACACGAGTTATTCCTCTATATAGCTAACTGAAGTGACTAGTGATTACAGATACATGGGCGAATATCTGCTCACTAATAATTCCCTCGAAGACCTAAAGTTGCTGTGTGACACTGCAAGGGAATATCTTACAATTCATAAAAAGAATTGGCTGTCACTACATAAGAGAACGCGAAAGAAAAACAGAAAAAAAGTTCGTGCATTACCATGTTTTTATAAGGTAGGGGAGACCGGGGCACATTGAACCACCATGGATATATCCTTTATAAATAATACTATACAACCCAACACTATACAGTGTTCAATGTGCCCCGGTCTCCCCTATAGAATGAATAAAAACAAGGGGCTGTACGGAGTATTTCTATTTTTCCCGTGTTCTCTTATCTTATGACACTTAATTACTTTAAGTTTATTGCATCGTCAGATATCCTCTTGCGGTCCCATATAACAGTTTTTTGTCTTCGAAGGAATTATTAGTGAGCAGAAATTCGGCCGTTTATCTATCATCACTCGTCACTTCAGTCATTCACATAGAGAGATAACTCGTGTTTTCCTTTGGCGTTCGTCACTTCCGATTCATGAATTCTTTATTACTCCTTTATGCTAGCGATGATCTCTGTGTTAATAATATTTTTGGAAAGTGTTTAATCAGTTCTATCACATATGTGATAATGACTGGCACCAATATTGTCCTTTAACATGTCATTGTGTGAAGGTAAAACATTTTAGGTCTAAATATTAAGGCCAACTGCAGACTTGGTTCAAGGTCACATGTAAATTGGGTTGTGGGCGCATGATTTTAGGTCAAAATTGTGGGTTAGGGCTAGGGTCAGGACTAGATTTTGGCTTGGGCCTAGGGCACATGCTTGTTGACAAGATTGTAGCTTAGGGTAAGGGCTGGGTCTTGGGTTAGGGTTAGGGTCAGCTCTGTTTACATCTCGGGACCTTAGGCCAAATCTGCAGTTGCATTGCCCTTAATATTTAGACCTAAACCCATGTTTTGACATCACACTGAACGAAATATTAACAAATACACCCATAATTCACTCTCAGCCAACAGATACCCCAATAATGGCTATTAATTACTAGTCTTAGTCCATATGTTACAGGCCAAAATTAAGTCAGAAATTATTTAAGCCTAAGTAGGCCTATTATTCACTGTATGGTGTATAACCAAGATAAAGAAAATAATTTATGACAAGTTCTTGCGCAAAAAGCGACCAAGTTCATTTAATATGTCTACATTTTCACAAGCTAATTAACCATCGAAATAATGAACGTTGGTCAACTTCACTGTGTCTTAACCCTGTCAACATCATCACACTATGCTGAATATGTCCTTTGTTATTCATAATCAATAACCAACCTGTGCCCCCGTATTATTATTTTTTATCCTTTATAAATGTCCACATACGGGAATTACCAACGTCTACGGAAAATGATGGTGTTCTATTTCGGCCACGTCGCGCGTCGCCTTTTCTAAGGTGATGAAATGCGCATGTACCAGGAGAATTCATTTGCAGTTTGGTATTTTATCTTCCATACAATAATTTATTTTGGACACGAGGAACTGCCATTACTATCCTTTTTGTATTTCTATAAAACCCAGATTATGTGTTATATTTTAAATCTCTGTTCTAAACTTAAAATTTTAAACTCTACTGCGAAAGAGTGGCCTCGTGTCCTCTACTGTGAAAGAGTGACCTGCTCTGCAGATACAGTAATTCACTATAGTTAAACACACGGTGACTGGGTACTGATAACGATGTGGGTGTGGTTTCCGTTATTTACATCAGTTGTTTTGTAGGTTCTCAAGACAGAATTAATACGAGAATTGTTTTATTGTAGATATTCCACGACGAATATATTAGCTACCCCATGGAAATCAGGTTAAGATCGAGTTTGAAAGAATCCAAGATTAGGTTCACTTCTGCACTAGTTAACAGTCACACACGCAGCTACTAGCAGGGCAAACGTTTCAATGACGCCCCCCCCCCACCCAGCCATTGCATACTGTAACTGCTTTGTTCAATGTCTTCGCTCAGTTGAATTATGATGATCAAAAAAATTTTAAAATATCATCTTTATACTTTTAACACCTTATCTAAATAACTATTTATTAAATTTATTAAATTTTTTATATCTATTTTCCCGTCAACTCCCCGTTTGATCGAAAAACACTATAATATGTCTTGGAAAAATCATAATTCTACCCTTCTACTTGATGTTATCTCAGCCTCCAAGGTGAGCACTTATATATAATTAATTGCCCCCCCCCTCCAAGCGTAAGCCCCTCTCAGTACCCCCCCCCCCCCCGCTAATATATTGGTCTTCGGGTACTCTCATATTAATTCTGTCTGTATAAATGTCAAGGAATGTTCATACTATAAGTAATTTATACAACACTAGAGAACCTATAAAACAACTGATGTAAATAACGGAAACCATATCCACAACCAACATTATCAGTATCCTTTTTTCAAAGGCGACGCGCGACGCACGAAGTGGCCGAAATAGAACACCATAGAAAATATTACGAGCGGCCTGGGTACTTTTTACCATTAAATTAACCAGCTATTGGGCCGCAAACCTGTACTCCCTCCATCAACAGGGACCCCGAATTATAACCCTCTTGACTCTTGCATAAACAATAACTGTCTGTCCAGGTCAGAGTTATGGTATTTCCGCCCACTCACGTTTTGAATGTTGGTGGGATGGAAATAAATTATCTATGATATCGAATAGTCTAAATGCCTGACCTATTTCGATTAAGCAGTTTAGACCTGCCCGACTATTTTTATCTCTTCCATGAATCAGTGTATATTCATACGGGAAACCCATTCATACACCCTGATACATGTCGTTATAAAACACTTGTGTTCTGTATGAGCAGGTAATAGCAAGTAGACTAGCACGCGATATTTAATAATCAATTGATAAACTTAACGGACTGTGACTCAGACAGTTGATTGGCAATCATGCCGCTATGACGACAAAATATTTGCCTTTATTTGGCGGGTCAGTTCTATAATTAGCTTTCCGGGTCACGCTGGTTTACGCTGGTGTAATGTAGTAAAATCTCATTGGCTATAAAACCATGACGCATGTTTCTTTACCCCATACTTAATTCTGATTGGCCAATATCAGGAGTATTGACGTCATGTCTTTCAAAACTGGATAACTTAGTGTAGACGGATCATTAGAATCACACGCGATCTCGAGAAAGGTTGTGTATCTGAGCACTCGGTCAGTAAAATTATTATTTAAAAGAAGTTCATCAGTTTTTGTGAACTATTGTATATCGGTCACTTACCAAAGCAGTACATCTACTATAGTATAAAAATTACGGTATGGCTTCAGCACTACCTACAGATGCTCAGCGCATTGTGTCTTTGTCTATTGGAAAAATCGCATCGTCACGATCTCAACGTGGTGGAATCAATTTACACAAAAACTTGCTGGTGGCCAGTGTTTTACACAAGGCAAGAACAAGTTATATGATGGAGAACTATCATAGTTTGTTAGCAACTAAAAAAAGCCAAAATACGGAACAGCAACAGGACATAGTAAAAGAACAAGATGCTCGTGATGAACCCATGAAGAATTCAACACAACACGCGGTCACCCATATACGTCACGAATCAACAATGGAAAGTGGGTCACATGATGAAGAGGATTTTTCCGTTAGTCCGCATAACGAGAACAATAAAGAAAATTCCCGCCCAGTATGTTTCAGTGAAAATCAAGCGGTGGTATCCCGTGACCCGGTATCTTATGCTTTATGCGAGAAGAGAATGGACAATAACAATTCACAAATCGAATCGGATACAATGAATCATCGCCAAGAAAAAGGAGTAGCTGATTACGTAACAATGTGTCAAAAATGTACTGTGAAAAGGCGAAGAAGTTTCGACCAGGAAAATGACTCTTCCTTTCCCAAAAAGGCAAGACTAAGTAATGACAGTGAAAATATGGACATGCAGGTAGAGTGTTGTCAAGTGAACAATTTAGTCAGCATTTTTAATAGTGGTATGAGTGAAGTGTGTACAAATTTAACGGACTCCAACAGAGGTGATTACGTCAGCCTTGGCCTTGATTCCGAGAACAGGAACAGGTTAGCTAACATGGTAAGTGTGCAGACAGCGTTTTCCTCTCAAAACAGGAAAACATCTTTGGACAGTTACTCGTGCTCTGTTCAAGTAAAAGACAATTCATATGAAAATTTACCGACTGTGATAGCATTAACAGTTTGAACAGACCAGACTGAGTCACCAGAGAGACTAATTCTAAACACAGTACTGAGTGTAATCCATACCCACTGGACAAAGACAACACACTTGTCTGCGATTGGATAAAGGGCGGCATTGATTGGTGGCAAAGTACCGTGTTCGTGCCATAACTTTTATGAAACAACTGAATTGTCAGAAGTTAACATTCCACGAGATAAAGAACAATGTGATCATTAACATTTAGTTATTATTAATATCATGCTAATTGACACTAATTAAATGCAATTCGATCATGTGATTGTATGAACCTGTAGAAGTGTAGAATGTACCGGTTAAACAAAGACTAGGTTTTTGTGATAAGGTTATAAATACTGGCTGTCGACCGACATCTAGCTTTTACTATTATTAATACTTCTTTGTTTGTCGTGCTAATTCAACTGTGACCGGACTCAGCAGGCAATGCTTGCCGAGACAGACTTTTGTTTAGGCTTTTCAACTTTGTCTTAATATGGCCCATGGGAACAAATTTTATAAAGACTAAGATAGTGCAATTATTTAACACTATGCTGTGAGCAAGTGAAATTTTTATTGGTTATGAAAATGAATATTTTATTTTATGGATGATGAAATGATGCCATAATTGAATGAATGAATTGATCAAATTAATTAATATTTATTAAAGTTTTATTTTCTCTAATATAAACTTGTGTGTGTTTTCCTCAATCGCCACCCCTCGATATATTCCGGAATTATCTTGAATTCTTCATACATGTACATGTACTTAGTTTTTCTTGTGATTGATTGTAAACGGTATTTCGAAACGGGTCAGTGAGTTGAGTGAGCGAGACCAAAGTTCAGACCGGTCAACGGGTCAGGGTAGAGTTCATGCCACAGTCACAGTGTCTTTCACTTGGCAATCTATATGATATCAGTATTGGACTTGTGTAACAATACGCCATGTACTTGCCACTACATGGTGGCAGTGAAAGGATTTATCAAAAAAGAGCTGTCGGAATGTCAAGAATGCTAGTCAGCCCACCGAACAAACGGAATGTCAAATACTCAAGTCAGTTGTCGAAAGCATAAAACTAAATTAAAATACAGTTCTGTGGTGCTAGATAAAACATGATCCAGGTCAACGAAGATCCTGAATACCAGACTTTATTTATTTTATATCGATTCCAGCAATCGTGTCTGATTCACTATTTTTGAAAACCCATCAAGTAAATGCACGTACTTCCACAATTAAAAATTGCCACATACAGGCTCTAGTAATTAATACATCCCATGGTGACCCCTCACCACACCTTGCAATAATAACTACACTGTACATGAGACATGTTTGCACGAGAACTTTTAATTAAGCATCTCTAGTATACCCCTATAGCTACCCTTTTCCACACCTGCCAAAGACTAGGCAATATTCCATTCCGCATAAAGTGCTTGTTGTGCCCCCTTTCATCTTTAGCCATCCCGGGCTCATATATCCGATCCACTGAGTGCATGCGAAATGAGCTGTCGAAGGTAGGTTTGTGCTGGGTCTTGTACTTGACATTGCTCATAATATGTATATTATTATTAATATTATGACCAGTCCACCCTGCATGTCAATGTCTGATACCCCTGCCAACCTTTAGACCATTAATTTGTCGTTGGACAGAGGGTACTCGTTATGGTTGTTAAATAATAGGGGCTAACTGGTTACCTATTTAACCTGCGTAAAAGGGTAACAGTTAAATTTAGTTAAAAGCCTCTTCCGCTGAAATGTCTCAATTTCCACTGGTATCATTTCCATACGAGTTTTCATCACTCCGTATTTCAGTTTACCCATCTTTTTATGCACTTCGTAATCGTATTCAATTACAATATGTTTCCATGACAAAGCTTATAAGGCGAGGTATTTTAGTCCACAATGACAACAAGTCACGACTTGGATGTCACACCCTTAACAATTACAAATACAAACACACCCAGTTTTCATAGGTTTGTTGACAAAGAATTGGATGGAAAATTGATAAGAACAAAATTAACGAGCATCTACATTTAGAGATTGCAATTTGGTTCTGCTGTTTCTGTAACGTGGTTAATACAGGCGCGGATCCAGGATTTTTTGCAGGGGGGGGTCTAGGTTTGATAATTTCTTAACTAATTGCGCTCAACCAATTAAGGTGGGGGGCCCTCCCCCAGAAAAATTTGGTAAATTAGATTCAATTTGGTGCATTCTGACGTATTTCCGGAAGGTAAATTCCAAAATTACAGGTCTAAAAATCGCCAATAAAATCGCATCGATTTAAGTTTCAAATTTTCAAGTCTGAGCAGGGGGAGGGGGGTCCGGACCCCCTGCCCCCCCCTCTGGATCCGCGCCTGTAATATGTTAATGCGACGGGGTGTCTGGACAACGGCGATTCCCTTTAAGGCGCGGATCCAGAGGGGGCGCACCTGGCGCACGCCCCCTCTATTTTTTATTGTGGCGATTAATTTGTAGCTCCATATATTCTCGCGGGAAAGGAGAACAAACATAGTTAAGGTTGGTAATCCTAATTTACAGTACTAGTACGAAATTAGTCGTTCTGAGCATTTTATCCGCTCAAAAATCACGGTGTTTTCCCCATATACACTCCGCGCGCGGAATTAGAAACGTTCTGAGGGAAAAAAAAATCGCGAAAATATAAAATTTGCGCTGGATTATCGCCCACGAAAATATGAAAATTGCGGCGGATTATAGTCGTGGAAATATCAAATTCGCGAGGAATTATGGTCCACAGTGATTCTAAATAGTTAGAGTAATTTTGTCCATATATTGTCACAGGGTTGATCATCACGGTTTTATCCGAATGATACGTGTTAATGTGTTATACATGTGTTCAGCAAGGTTGACGATGACATCTGGCGACGTGTGCTTAAAAACAGGAGCTAACGGCATTTAATTCATTTGTGATTTAAATCCGAAGATATTTAACTCCAGATGTGATTTACCGATTTACAATGCATGTGTAACTTATTTGTCAGAATGGGAATGGCTATTTTAATGTACAAAACTTTCGCCCATGGTAAGACCATGCATGTAAATTTTCGTAATTTGAATCAGTTTGAAATAGTCGATCAAAGCAAGTCTTAAAAATGTCGAACATATTAATGAAGTAATGTATCGGTCGGCACAGGCATAATTCTATTTATTTTCTTATTTAAAAGCCTGCCAATTTGTTATATTTCAATATAAGCCAGTAAAATCAGCGTGTCTAACCGTGTTAAATTAACAATCTTTTTTTGCATGCCGTATTAGCTGATATTCGACTACTATGACTGCCACGCAATTGCACGATAAATAACCCCATTTCTAATCAGCTATTGATGTGCTGACTGTAGGCCTACATGCGTCGAAAGTCCGACTTCTTAAAATTCGCGGGGTATCTACCATGTCAAATTCGCGGAGGAAATTTTGAACGGAATTTTGAGCGTGGCCCAGGTCGGACTAAGGGGAAATTTAGTACTTCCGTCTGACTGGTACTGTACTCCGAAACGAGTCGGTTTGTGACTTGGTTGATTGCTCGTCAGCATAGGCGTACGAGGCGGGGCGGGGCGAGGCGTGGGGGGGGGGACCTCAAATATTTTCATAAAAAAAAAAATATAAATCTGAAAAGAGCTCAGAATTTTGAGATCGGTCATCAGCCGAGGAGTTTTTGAAAATGGGGTGGGGGTCGGGGGATGGCCTTGTCGGGGAAGGCTATGGTCTTGTCGGGAATGAATGCTCAGTTTGTCGGGAAGCGTCGCGCCGTCTGTCGGGTTTTGAATATTTTTAATAATATGGAAGCGGAAAGAAAGCAGTCCAGTCAATGATGAACACGTACGCCATCTGAATAGAACTAGCACGTACACATGGCCTTTCTCTGTTCTTGAGTACTGTGTTCCTGTATACTGGCATCCAACTCCATGCACCGGACGAGCCCAGTGATAGAAGTGAGCAGCTGAAAATTTTCTTTAATAATAATGGACAAGTTTGTAATAATATTGTACCTTGTAGTTACGATGGCTCAATAGGCCGTAAATAATTCGATATTGAGTCCTTTTCTTTGGAAATAAATATTCATAGGTGAATGTAAAGTGCCACTGGCAAGAATTATACAAAGATAATGTGCTCAACAACGCTTATAATATATGGTCATTCGTATATTAAAAGTAGATATAGTATATACAAGTCTTCTATACATCTGAGATCTGGATAAAAAATGTGAAGTCTCATAAAATGAAGAATGTGGCAAAAGTAAATCGTTCGACTTGTTCTTGTTTTCGTAGTAATAGAGCTTGTATTTTAAAGATGACTTTTTACCAGTTTTTATGCTGCAACTGACATAATTTACTACCCACTCCAAATTACTAGAAAGTATTCGAAATGCCTGGAAATCGTGTCTACGGCCGTCTGGTTTTCAAAATTTTCTAGGGGGAGGCCCCCCAGACCCCCGTCGGGCGCTTCGTGTCTCCGTCGCTCGCGGGCGGACGGCTTCGCCGCACGCCGCTCCGCGGACTCTACAGAAATATATTGTCGGGAAAATATGCTGCCCCCCCCCCAAACAAGTTCGGCCTCGTACGCCTATGCTCGTCAGTCCACCCACCGAGGGCCGGGCTTTGCACCCCAAGTGGGGCAGCACGCCCCATCTCCATGAAATTCCTGTATCCGCCCTGCCTTTACTTAGCTTCGAAATTTGAACACTCCATAAATCACATTTCATAAAAAAAAATGGAATGTTCCCCTTCTGGGTAGCGTTGTGTTGATGTCAATGATATAGGGTGCCCCACCATAAATAAATATTTCCAAATAATAGCACGGCAATTACACCACAATATTTATAATATAGCTTATATACCAATCCTTAAAAGAGAATGCTATAGGCCTATAGTAAAAGTTTAATTCTATCATTTACTTAGTTCATTGTGTAACACATTTAGGAATTATTGGGTTAATTTTATTTCAATAATTCGGTTGCGCGTAGGGGTCTTTAGCAGTGGTAGGAAACCGGAGTACCTGGAGAAAACCCACGAGGTTGGACAGGCGACACTAAAAACAGCATACTTGACTTTTCACTATCACTCCTTCGATTCTCGCTAACTTTTCGCTTTATTTAGGCACTATTGGTGTTCAACACCCGATTCAACTGAAGTTAGCCGCTTCAGAGGGCTTGGGTTAGTGATGTTAGCCGCTTCAAGAGGACCTATATTATTAATTTATCATATTATTAATTTCCCTTATTGAAGCGGCTAACTTTAACACACATGTATTCTCTAAGGAGAAACATTGACCAATCAAAATCGAGGATGTGGACTTTTTCACGCACAACCAGACGGTCAACTTTTTGTAATGTCAGGTACATCCGACGAGTATGATTTGTGGTGAGGTTGGATGCGAATTGTGTGAATGTTGCCAGGAGGGGGGCACTGTGGTTCAGGGGGCATTTATTTCACCATTGCAACGTTTGGTTAATAATTGTATTGTAATGATGTTAATAATAGTGCACTTTTAAAGCGTTAAACTCCACACACTAAGAAGTATGCTCATAGTAAGTATTAGCAGCGGGGACGGCGGGCCTAGGTATAGTTTAATGGCCATTTTACCCTCGCCCCTTCCCCAGTCATGCCTCCAAACACAAGCACAGACTAAATAGTTTGGGTCAAATTGTGACCTTGTTTTATAATATGCCGAATGGCCCCGAACTGTCAACGTTGGCGCCTATGGGGCGTCACCACGGATTTTCGCGCTTAATTTCGGAGAAGCTAGATCGGAGACGGTCCTGCGCATATTATGATGTCATATGTTGATTGTGGGTTAGGGTAAGGGTTAGGCTTGGCCCAAGGGGTGGGGGGGGAGGCTGGGGAGAGCAGGAAAAATTTTCGCGCATGTTTTTACGCTTTTTGGACTCTCTGAGGTGGGTTCCAGAAGAAAAAAGATGGGGTGGGGGGAGGTGCATGCCCATTTTTATTATTTTTTGTTTTTGAAAAAATTCGAACAACAATTTTTCCGTTCCCTCCGGCCATGTCTGCCCCAAAAACAAAAAAATCTAAGGTGTACGCCCCATAGGAACCGAGATATGGACTCTGACGTAATACGGACGATATGACAAGCCATGTTTGCGACCCTGGCCCGTATCCAATATTTTGTCCAGGTGCCCCGAAATTCTGATACATGCTAGCTGTATGCATGGCCTGGCGATCCCCCGATTCTAATTCATAGGTGGGACAAACATGGCCCCTCGTTTCCGGCAATCACTGAAATCTTAGCCAGTTGCACCCACCGGGTGGTTCTGCGGTTGTGTATTCAAATTTCTCCCCCCCCCCCCAACGACCGGAAGTGGTTACAATCGTTATTTTTTGCATCAATATGTCGAAAAGGCCTACTTTGCCTGACCGTAAGTGGATTCCGAGGGCATTTCCTGATTCGCAGGGGCCGATTTAGTGGGCGGAGGTGGCGCCCACTTCGGGAACCCTTGCCCCCTTTTCTGAACTTTGACCTGAAAAAAAGCAGCTGAACCCACCGGGGGTTCTGAGGTTGGGTATTCAAATTTCTCTCCCCGCGCCCGACGACCGGAAGTGGATAAAATCGTTATTTTTTGCATCAAAATGTCGAAAAGGCCTACTTTGCCTGACCGGAAATGGATTCCGACTGAATTTCCTGATTCGCAGGGGCCGATTTAGTGGGCGGGGGTGGCGCCCACTTCCGGGACCCTTGCCCCCTTTTCTGAACTTTGACCTGAAAAAAAGCAGCTGCAGGGCCTCTTTTTAGTTTTTTTTTGTGCCCAATGGGCGTCCTCGCTAGAGATAAAGGGACATAATTTCATAGAGGAGCGGGACCCACGTGACCTAATTGTATACCGCACAGCATTGTTTTCCTGTACATTCAATACGAACTGATGTGTTGATAAACGTTAGTTTTTGTCGCTTATATGGAATTTAATCCCTATACGTCGAAACACGGTCCCTTTGCCATCGATAAGTTGGCATGCGAAATAAGAGTAAACCGTAATGTCGCTGTCCGTGCAAAATTAAGCTCTAACACAGCCACGTTTACAGACAAAACCCATCCTTTTCTTTAGATATTTCACGTGTGCATCTAAAAGAGCGGTATGTTTTGCTGCCAAACCATCAATCTGTTTCACAGAGAGAATTACTTACAAATTAACTCTATAACAGATGACTCTCCACAACAAATGCGTTGACTGCACGCGGCGTCAGTCATTGGCTCAACGGCTCGTGCAATGTTTACATAACACCTAACTGCTTCGGGCAAAATGATGCATTTTATTCATTTTAATACCCATTTACACTAAATAGAAAATACTTTTTAACTACAAATACTTCAAACGTCTTTATTTATTTTTCTTTTACCTCAAAAAAATGTTTGAGAATTTAATTTGTCGGAGTAAAAAAGTTAATATGCCGTACTCATTAAGCCTCGTCGATGTCATGCTTATCAGTGATTGTAGCGGCCAAGCTTATATTCACTGCGGGATCAGTTTGCCAAACCATATGTCTTCATTCAGATATTTAATGTGTACATCTAACAGGTTTCTTATCCAAATTGATCTGATTTTTTTAGAAAATATAATGCTGTATTCACGCTGACTTTTTTTTAGTCTACACACCCATCCTCATAGAGGTTTTACCCAGAACATTGTGATTCATTTTACTTGAACCGCTCTGATAGGTTACATTTACAATTGCTCTGATTTTACCCCTTCTTTTGAGGTTGAATGATACAAAATACAAGCACTTTTTTATGTCTTTTAATGTCTAGCCATATTTTAAAGATAGGGATTGAGGTTTTCTTCCTTTTCCCAAGAATCAACAGATGGAGGTAAACCCTTCCACCTCAGTAAGAACTCATATTTTACTCCCCTCTTCCCCCTTTTCATTAATTTCTCTACTTCATATTCTGAAAAATATAATTTTACGATTCGATATATTTCAATTATTTTGTTTTGTACAGACCACTTTAATAACTTGACATAGTTTGTGAGGTAGGTTTTTATAAGCATGGGGGGGGGGTAACACTGACATGCTTCAATGTCTTACACCCCACCCCCTTTAAAACACCGTCTTGCACAGCTATTAACATTTTGCATGCAGATAAGATATACGGAGAACGGGGAAATTCAATAGGGACGACCCTTTCATAATCCAAATGGATGACGTTACGGAGCCATGGTTTGGAGAGATACAACCCTATATTTCAAGTTTTGTCAAAATCGGATTAAAATGGTGACGTGTAGAGTGTCTACAATCAAAATGTGAACGGGTGCACAAACACAGAGAGAGAGAGAAAAAAGGGGTTTAACGTCCACTCGACACAAACTGGATCATTTCGGTACTAACATATGGTTTAACTTTATCTCAATAATTCTCTTGAGAGTAGGGGTCTTTAGCCGTGGGAGGAAACCGGAGGGCCCGGATAAAAACCCATGAGGTTGGAGCGCACAAACAGACATAGGAGACAACAATATACGTCCAAATGAATATTGTGGGCGTAATTAAAACCATTTTTATACAAGGGCTGATGACCGCGAAAAATGGACCGGAGTCTGTTCAAAGAGAAAATAGGAAAAACATCGGGCCAGATTGGTTTGGCTAGTTTTACATAAAACTTATGCAAAGATGTTTATACATATGTACGGAAAGAAACACTTTGGGTACGGTAAGGTAACTTTGGGTTTTAGGTTAATTCGCAAATAAATAGACCAAGTTTTCAAGATAGTGGGTATAACAAAATTTTACTTACAATACAACAAATTGATAATATGTTTCTTCCTGTGCACTTTGCCTTTGTTTACTCACGCATTCATTTTTCACATTGACTTGATCTATTTAAAGCAAAAAGCCAATAATTAATAAAAATATATTTACATATCCAAAACCACCAACACACGAAAATGAAATGACAGTTGTTTGCCGTTCTGCTTTTCTGCTTCATCCGGGCGAATTAAGAGTGCTGTAAGGAAATTTTACTTTTACCAACAATTTAAACAAGATTAATTTCGCGAACGAAAACAGTCTCGCCGATTAACGCTAACAGACTCTATAACGCTAATTCTCTTATACAGTCCCAAAGTTCATATATTATTGCAAATCCTACACAATCATGTATATCATTTCACATTACTGTGTATCGATAGTCTATTGTTGTCTGTATTAATTATAATAAGTGCATCTTGTAATTTAGTCGGCCTTGGCCTTCAAGTTCAATATAGAGGATATCAAGTAATTTCAACTCTTAACTGTTCTTCGGAAAAGTCTTTAACAATTTCACGTAACACATCTATTCCGTAGAATAACTAACTATAGCCATAAACTGATATCACTAATAGTACAAATACTATACACTTAATTTCATACTATTAATGGATAGTGAACAGGTGGTGTTGGTGGATAATACAACGGTTGAACTGATGTTGGTTTTACCATTTGGTAGTGATATAGTAAACCGTGTTGACTGACGTTCTCCATTCTGTAACATTACCAATGGTGTCGTATGTTAAGCAATAAGGCGGCCTACTATTTCTGGAGCTACGACGAATGGTAGAACCTGGACTGGAAATGGAGGTTGGCGCATTATCTATTGGATGACTACCGATCGCATTTGAAGGGGTGTTATCAGCAGTATACAATTGATCTGATGTAATACCAGGAACTGTATCTAGTAGGGTCAAAGTAATGAAAAAAATGGGCTAACCTCAAAAAAATTGCAAGAAAACGTTTTATGGTTATTTCCTGAAGTATATGGTCTAGACAACAACATATAAATTGAGCTACCGCAAAGGGTCTAAATATGACGTCAAACAAAATGGCCACCATTGGACCAAAATCCCCTTTTTTCTGCTCATATTCTATCAAAGCCGTTGTTTGAGAAGGCTCAGGTGTAAGACAATGCTATTATAAAGCAATATCTTAGTAATTCATCACTTTGTGAGTGTTGTACAGTGTTTCCAATTGTTCATTTCTGATGGTTTCTTAGCCATTATATTTGATGTTGTAGATGGATTGGTAGGATAAATGCGGGCAATTGCTGCAATAGAAATGCCAACGACGATTTATGTTCGATGTAGACCTATATTTTAACTTTAAAAAAGTCCCAGTCCAAAATCCATGCCAAATTGGGTCAACGTGGTTGAAATTCAAAATGGCCGCCTGTTATGGCCGGTAAATTCCATTTTCCATCTAATTATCATAATATGATCGAATCTGGTATCAACCTATACGTTTTCGGGGTAACTGAATCCATTTCCATAAAAAAACTTTTGTGATAAGTGTGACCGTTGAATCAATATTGGGGGTTATACAATATGGCGGACAGTTTTTGGCGGGAAAGTTCGTATTTTACATAAGGATCAAGTTTGGTGTGAATTCAGGTAGCTGAATCCATTTTTGTACATATTTTAGTGATTAAATGATTCCCTAGATGGATGGATAGCAAAAGAGCAGACAATTGCTGCAATAGGCATGTCGACGCCTATATTATCACGAAATAAAGTCCCAGCCCGAAATCAGTGCCAAAATGGGTCAAATTTGCCAAAATTCAAAATGGCCGCCGGTTTTGACTGAAGCTAGCATGATGAAGAGGCCTCTCTCAACTCACTGTGTCCGATTCCGAGCACCAACATCGACAGTGGAGCCAAACCTGTTGAAGCACACAACGAATGTATTTAACAAAATGTATGACCAATACGAGAGCAACACAAAACAAATGTATGACCAATACGAGAGCAACACAAAACAACCTCATCTCCCCTATTAGACCTGTAGGAGCTAGGCCAATCTGTAACACTATAGAGGATATATACTGTAGAGGTTACTTAAGTTCTGTAAGTTGCTCTGTTTAATAACAAGAATATGTCTGGAAGTTTGATAAAATCGGGCAATGATATCATAGTCTGATAATCCAAATATGGTAATCCCATGCGTTAGAAACGTGGTTAGCTACCCTCCTAGGTGCCCATATAAATACACTGTGTTGAAATGTAGGGTAGCGTCTTCGCAGCTGACCAATCCAAGAAAAGAACTACCTTGTCAATTTCCCGGGGCTCAGTACTGACTCATGCACGTAACCTCTTTATAAAGAACATTCATTGTTTAAGTTTCTCCAGATTTCATTGAGAGGCTTCCCTGGGTAAGATCATACCACCAGCCACCTAGGCTGAGAGGCTGGGACACAAAGAAAATCATTCGGACATCGATTATACACCACTTTGATTAGACTACCCCGTTTAGTCGTTGGATAGCCATATGATGTTGAGGGGTATCGGCAGTAAACGAAATGGTGGGGTAAAGAGGATCAAGCTGGGGAAAGAGAACTTATATTTAACTCATACTTAATGTCATAGCTGTGTGTAGCTTCCTGTATCATGGATGTATATGACACAGTTAACGAAATAAGTCAAGAGAGTCCTAGCCGATAAGTGACCAGGATAGTCACAATCCATCCCCATAGTGTCACAAATCTCCAAGGAGAGGCTTGATGTGATCAAGTTTATTTGGTTGACACAAGCTTGAAATTCTGTGACGGGTAAAAGAAGTTGTGATATGGGAAGATCTAAAGCAGACTTTGCATGACTGGGGAGCCAGCAAAGCCTAAAGATATCAACATGATTTACATGAACATAGCTGCAATCAACAGGGACTGACATTCCTTACAAAGGGTAGGGGTTCAGAATTGAAAGTAGACTGACAACCCCAAGAACGAGAAGACGATCAAGTTACTGGTTACAGATTAGAGTTCATGGTGACAGTTAGCGTATTAGTCTTGAATTAATTCTGGCACCTCAGACCGTCTAGACCGTGATACAGGCTCCTCGACTCCAGAAGTGTTACAACATTGTGCAGTAGTGAAAGTTGTGACATTCCACATAGTATTTTGAACCGAAATAATGTTGGGTAGATCATTATCAAATTAGTTTGTGAGTTAAATCAGCAACGTGCTTCAATAGGCATGATCAGTTTCCGCAATGACCTGGAAGTGTTCCCAGTCGACATGCCTATGCCCATACGCCGCTACTGCAGTGAGCTGGGCGACACTCCAAATAAAACTTAGTTGACACTATGAATGTCATTGTATAAGCTTTAAGGTAAGAGTATCATTAACTTCCTGATCTGTAATCTCAATCCCTAATTAGAATTTCTTCTATATTGAAATAGGTAATCACTTAATCACTAAAATATGTACTAAAATGGATTCAGCTACCTCTAAAACGTATATTTTGACACCAAACTTCATCCTTATGTAAAATACGAACTTTCCCGCCAAAAATGTCCGCCATTTTGTATAACCCCCAATATTGATTCAGCGGTAACAGTTATCACAATAGTATTTATGGAAATGGATTCATTTACCCCGAAAATGTATAGGTTGATACCAAACTCGATCATATTATGATAATTGAGTGGAAAATGGAATTTACCGGTCAAAACAGGCGGCCATTTTGAATTTCGGCCATGTTGACCCATTTTGACACGGATTTCGGACTGGGACTATTTTTAGGTGAAAATATAGGTCTAGACCGATCATAAATCGTCATCGGCATTTCTTTTGCAGCAATCGCCCGCATTTATCCAATCCATCCATTTATAACTTCAAATGAAATGGCTAAGAAACCACCAGAAAGGAACAATTTTTGTCCTGACGTCATAACGACCCCTTATAACACCATGACGTCACTTGGAGACACTGTACAACACTCACATAACAGGCGGCCATTTTGAATTTCGGCCACGTTGACCCAATTTGGCATGGATTTTGGACTGGGACTTTTTTAAAGTTAAAATATAGGTCTACATCGAACATAAATCGTCGTTGGCATTTCTATTGCAGCAATTGCCCGCATTTATCCTACCAATCCATCTACAACATCAAATATAATGGCTAAGAAACCATCAGAAATGAACAATTGGAAACACTGTACAACACTCACAAAGTGATGAATTACTAAGATATTGCTTTTATAATAGCATTGTCTTACACCTGAGCCTTCTCAAACAACGGCTTTGATAGAATATGAGCAGAAAAAAAGGGGATTTTGGTCCAATGGCGGCCATTTTGTTTGACGTCATATTTAGACCCTTTGCGGTAGCTCAATTTCAGAAAACTTTTGATATGTTGTTCTCTGGACCAAATACTATAAGAAAATGCAATAAAACGTTTTCTTGCAATTTTTTTAGGGTTATTCTACAATTTGACTCTACTAATCCGTGTTTAGAGTAGAATCTGCAACTGGAACAGATGAAATGTGTTCTACAGGTAAATTATCAGTATGATTTTGTTCTTGAGATTTAAGCATAGATTGAACAAGATGGTTGTGATAGGCAGGAATTTCATAATATTCATCTTCACTATCACTTTCTGAATCTTCTGTGAATATCAGGAGTTTTCTTACCACCTCTTCTGTCAACATTCTGTGAATAGATTTCTGTGAATTCCTTTCCTCAAGACTTTTCCTGATACATCTTCATGTTTTATCTCATAAACGTCACCCATGTGTTTCATGATAGTGCAGATTTTATCTCCCCAGTGGGAGTGAAGTTTTCTAGGCTCGCCACGTTCATTTAGATTCCGGAGCAGCACTCTATTACCGGGAAAAACTTCTGAACTCCTAACCTTTTTATCGATGATTTCTTTTGTTTCTCTGAGCTTTTCTGAGAATTTTTGGTTGCTAATTCATAAGCCGGTTTCATACATGTTTTCCAATGCTCTGCATATTCTGCTGGTGTTACAGCCTTGTTGTGAATGTCTTCAATTATCAGATCAATGGCTAATCGGGGTTGCCGACCAAACATCAAGCAAAATGGGTGAAAACCAATTGAGTCATGCGGTGCACATTTGTAAGCACGGACGACTATGTTGATATGCCCATGCCGTCTTGATTTTGCAGCCTTAGGTACAGCTTTTAACATTGAAAGAAGGCTACGGTTGAAGCGCTCCACCTTGCCATTTCCTGCGTGGTGATATCTGGTCGTTCTGAAACGTTTTATCCCAGCATACTTTTGTAGATTGTAAAACAGCTTGTTTTCAAATTCTCCTCCTTGGTCGTGATGTAACCACCTGGGAAATCCAAACCTCAGTTCGTTGAAGAGTAAAGGTTTAGTTGTTTTTCTAACCAATTAACCATTTTCATGGAAGTCTGGGCGGGGTGGGGGGTGTTGGGCGAATGGTTAGCACGCGCGCGCTGTATCATACGGTCTGTCATTAAGTCAACTGACGGAGTTTCGATTCCCTGGTTGTACGTGACAAGGAGTAGGGTCGCCTGTCACCTCGTGGGTTTTCTCCGGGTCCTCCGGTTTCCTCCCACTGCTAAAGACCCCTACGCGCAAGCGAATTGTTGAAAAAAAATGAACCGTGTATTAGTCCCGAAATGACCTAGTTTGTGTCAAATGGACGTTAAACCCAGTTTATCCCCCCCCCCCTCTCTCTTCTCATTGAAGTCTAATTTAGAAAATTCTTTGACGAGTGAATCATTCTCAAGTTTCCAATTTCCTTGTATCTCATGATTTCTTTAATGTTTTCACCTTTACGTTGAGCAGATTTAATATCTATTGTTGATAGCGTTTGATGTGACAACTCTACTGGTAATGGCAGTTCATCTAGAATGTCTGTGTTGTCCCTTATTGCAGGTATACCTCTCTGTTATTACTGCCGACATAACTTCAGTACATTGATTCATATACTGAGAAATGTCAAATGCCATACTTGATAAGGGGAACCCTTGATAATCCATCAGCATCGTTGTTTATTCCGGGTTTGTAATTGATTTTAAAATTGTAATCTGTTAATTCTGTTAACCATCTGTGTCTGATGCTGTCTAACTTTGCACTGCTTAAAATGTATGTTAAAGTATTGGTATCCGTATAAACGGCGAACGGGGGATGACTTGGCTAATTGGGTAAGGCGCCGATGATGCCTGTAAACGTAAATATTCTTTTGTTAATAAAGATTTATATTAAAAAAAAAGGCGCTGGCTCGCTAACCTGGAGGATGGGTGTTCGAGAAAGTTTATCTCGATTTTCTGGCGTGGTTTCCCCTTGTCAGTGATACAGAATGGAGGACCTGACAAGGGCAGCTGTCTAGTCATTCTGATGTGACGAAAAAAACCGAGGTCCCGTGTACACATTGGCTTGCACGTAAAAGATCCCTGGCAGTTGGAATTCGATATAAGAGTATGCCGTAGCACCGCTGCTCGGGCAAAATTCCCCTCATAGCACACTGTAGGGTGTAAGCCCGTCTTCCATTAGCCCAGGTTAGGTGCAGAAGAGTAGGACGTTAAACCCCATTTCATTTATAAACGGTGAACGATGGCGCATAATACAAGTAGTCTCTGAATTTCTCATATAGTGACCACTTAAGTGCTAAAAACTCAAGTTTACCAGAGTGCAGATGGAATTTTTTCTCCGAAGGTGTGAGGGTTCGCAAGCCATAACCAATAATTCGTAATATACCATCATCCGCATACTGGTGAAGGACTCATCCTAGTCATTCCTGCGATGCATCACAGTGTAATATAATATATGGTGTCTCGAAATCTGGGTATGCCATCACACGGGGTGTCTGTAATTCATCGATGAGTTCGTTAATTGGCATAGACTTCAGTGCTTCTACAGCTTGTCGATCAGCCTGATCCATCTGATATCCTTCCTCGGATACCATATGACCAAGGTATTTTATTCTTGAAGAGATCACACTTTTTTTGGCTTTAGGCGTACTCCCTTAATCTTCAGACATTGTTAAACTTGAAGTAGTTGACGAAGACGCTCAGAAAACGTATCTGAGTAGATCAGGACATCATCCAGATGGGCAGCAGCACACATCTCTTAGTTCAGCTACAGTCTCCTACATAATTCTTTGAAATTGGCCTGACGCCCCGGTCAATCCAATAGGAATCTGTTCCATTCGTAAAGTCCCCACGGACAAATAAAAGCAGTTATAGGTTTGCTAGTTCCACTTATAAAACCCTGGTGATAGGTCTTCCTTAATCACACAAACTATATCATGCTTTTCTTTTTAAGTTATTTAAAGCATCGACGATGCGAGGGATTGGCTGTTGATCAGGGATGGTTTTCTGATTAACTTTTCTGTAATCGATACATAGTCTCATAGTTCGATCCTTCTTTCTAACAAACAACATGGAACTACTGTAATGTGATTTCCTTTTTCGTATAAAATCTCGTGAGAGCAAATCTCGTAAGTACTGTTTTACTTCTGGGTATAATGGTTTTGCAATAGAAGAGTAATTGTGTTGAACTGGTTCATCATTCTTAAGACGTTACCGTTTTCATCGTCCTTCGTAAAGACTTCTGACACTTCGTATAACATCCGACAAATTATCATTGCAATGTCCACAGGAGGTTGCCATAGTTTCTCATTTTGTTCATTCTTCGTGGTGGATTTTGATAGGCGAGATGTAGAGAGAATTAGCAAGAGCAGTTTGTTTTTCAAATTCTGGAACAGGAACTATAGTAGAAACTTCATGTAAGGTTCCCAAGTGGCTACGACCCTTTAATGGAATGTCTCTTCCTGTCGTGTTCGTTACAAAAATGTTCAGCTTTGCAGGCTTTCCAATCTTGGATTTCTTTAAGTGAAGGACCGATCCAGTAATAGTCAATTATTCTGGTAATTATGTTTCCGGTTCAAATAGTAGCAATCTGGTTTCCGCAGAACCATCTGTAATTGCTTTGAGTTCTTGGGTTGAATTTTTTGTATCTTAACACTATGTTTCTCTGAGAGCACATTACCAACCTCAAAAGTTCTTTCTTGGGACACTGAGTTTATTAATGTCGTAAAATTTGGCAGTTCAGACTGAAGAACTTCCAAATTAGCTTCTGAATCTCCACTGGAACCATATTTGATGTAATTTTCAATGACATTGAATCCAATTATACGTTGATTCACTATAGTTGTTACAAGAAATGGAATTTCAAAATGATGGTTATCTCCCCTTAACAATGTAACGTTTACTGGAACCCAGCCAAAGAATGAAATGACTGTGCCATTGGTAGCTCTTACACTTAGTTCAGTAATTGGTTTGATTTTCTTTTGTGGTAGGGTTTCCTTCAACCACTGATGGGGCAAAAAAGATACTTGTGAACCAGTGTCCCATAATACAGAAGTTTTGCAGTCATCTAATAAGCATAACACATTACATTTTTCCCCGATTAGTTTCACAAGTTTTTCATGGCCCGGTTTTGAAAGTGGTGAATCACCCAAAGAGAGTGGATTGGTCTCTATAGTGGTCATTTTTCCTTTTATAACCTTCAGACAATCTTTGCAGATGGTTTCTCCTATTCCACATTCACATGTTGATCTGGTTTTTGAGGCTTCATCTTTTAATAATATATTAATAATAATATATTTTATTCGTACTACAGTTAAATTATAAATACATACATAAATTACAAAAGATATAATACATTATTATACAATCACAATAATGTAAAGATTCAATCAGTACATAGGTGGTGAATTATTTATTGAAGATTCACAATGTTATTGTCAATATTAGAACAAAATACGCCAAATATTGTGCTTTGGGGGATATTTTGCCCAAACAAAATTGCTACAGCCTACTCTTATATGAAATTGCAACTGCCAAGGGATCTTTGTCGCGCACGCCAATCTGTACACGGGACCTCGAATCAGGGGCGTGGTGAGAATGAGTTCATGAGTAGCCATACTCATGCGCCAAAAAGTTTTTGCGCCAAAATCACAATCAAATTACTCAAAAAATGAAAAACATTTGTAAGTGGAAAAATTGTTTCATCTGACACAATTAAAAAAATTTTGAAAGAGTCAAGTTGGAAAATTTAATCATATTTTATTACCGTATTTCTTGTCTCGGATTGCTGGAGATTGCGTTTCTGGGCTTCTAATTTTCGAAATTTTCACGGGGGAGGGCCCCCCGGACCCCCCGCCGCGGGCTCGCGCCTTCGGCGATCGCGGTGGCCGGCTTCGCCGGCCACAGCTCCGCGGTCAGTAAAAGGGTTTTTGTGCCAAAATCTTTTTTGTTACTCATAATTTCTTCTCAATAATTGCCCTCACCACGCCCCTGCCTCGAATTGTTCGTGCCATCCAAAAGACTAGACAGTTGCCCTTGTCAGACCATCCTTCCTGCATCACTCACAACTGGAAACCACGAAGAACACTCCAGATGAACTTTCTCCGCCAACACTGGGGCGAATCAGCGACCTCCTGAATTAATATTTCGTTTAAACGAATTAATATTTCGTTTAAACGAATTAATATTTCGTTTAAACGAATTAATATTTCGTTTAAACGAATTAATATTTCGTTTAAACGAATTAATATTTCGTTTAAACGAATTAATATTTCGTTATAACGAATTAGTATTTCGTTTAAACGAAATAATTATATAAGAGTGGAATGATGCTCGAAAAAATTATATGAGTGGAATCGTGCACTTAAGGGGCTCCGTATGTTTGCGTCAGGCGATTACCCCGCCCCGTATCCAATGGCAACGGCGGCGGAGGACAGGGGAGAATGCATTGCATACACAAGACGATGTTGCCTGTAAGCGCTGACTATTCACTACAAATATCGAATCCTAATTAAATTCTCGGATTATCCACTACCCGCGTCTTTTTCCGTGATTTTTACCCCAGAAATTTTTGTACGTCTAACTCGTCATAAAGTTTTTCTAACATGTACACAAATCGCTCAAGTTCGCGTGCAGCCTTCAACGCCAAGCGTCCAGGTATCTTTATTCGTCGGGTTGACTATTAAGGGAACCCCTTACATTTTTGTCCTGTTGTGACATAATACATAAACTCATTTTATTAGAAATATACTTTAAGGCTGGATAACATATTTACAGGTACAGATAATGCTGGATAACATATTTACAGGCACATATGGTGAAATCTATCTGGCTCTTGTCCCTAGGTCTGCGAAGACTTTATTTCCGGGGTCCAAAGGCAGACCCCATGCCTCATGGTCTGAGGGCAAGTTCTCTACGTCTCTCTCTGCCCTCGTCTATGCTTGTTTTCCAAACTAGGCTTATTTATATCGGCTATTGTATGCCATAGTTAATACCATTAGTAATCAGAACAATGAGACTTAATTAACAAGAATCTCTAGACAATATGTGTTAATGCTTGTTACCCAAATCTTATATCATAATATACTTGTCGGCTAAACATTGTTTGAACAACAACTTACATAATACTATGTCATCAATCCCCACACATACAAATTAAATCTAACATGTACATGTACAACAAATAGTGCAAGTGCTTACATTGAATATGTAAAATAAACCATTATCAAAATACCCAACAGTATTTTGTAACACTGTATACGCTCCATGAGTGTTTTTCAGGGAATCCCGTATTTTTCTACTAAGATTGGATATCTCTACTTTCCATATATACCAAATTTGTCATACTTTTATAGGCAATAACCACCCGATAAATACTTATCTGGGAACCCAACTTTAAACGAATTAATATTTCGTTTAAACGAAATAATTAATTCGTTATAACGAAATGATTAATTCGTTTAAACGAATTAATTATTTCGTTATAACGAATTAATATTTCGTAATAACGAATTAATATTTCGTAATAACGAATTAATATTTCATTTAAACGAATTAATATTTCGTTATTACGAAATATTAATTCGTTATAACGAAATATTAATTCGTTATAACGAAATATTAATTCGTTATAACGAAATATTAATTCGTTATAACGAAATAATTAATTCGTTTAAACGAAATATTCACTTTTATGCGTTGTTATGTACAAACTAGCCCACGCTGCCGAACGAGCCCTTGAATTCCTACAGAAGTCCTGCTCAACACATACTAAAACACCTCAACTTTGACGTTCATTTGCCACAAACTAGGTCATTTCGGGACTAACAAATGGTTCAATTTTACATATATTTAAAGCCTTAAAATGGATGATATCTATAAACAGTTCTACCTTGATAAAAAATAATCCTATTAATCCAATAATTCACTAATTGCCAGTTGAGAAATTATCAAATGTATCCTTTTCAACTTCAAATTCAAACGTTTGAAGATAGCTATTCCATGGGGGAATAGGAAAACAAGGGAGGTAATTGTGTTAATATTTCTGGTGTCAATGATTTTTTTTGTGTGGGGAATAATGCCTCTGATCGTGTAATAGTGAGTTAAGAACCTATTGAGCAAAAGACATACAATTAATTATACTGTTCAAAAAAAGTAGGGGATATTTGATTTTTAAGTGTTATTAAAGTCACCTAATGAAACTGACGAAGAAACAAATGACAAAATGAAATGAAGTTCACATTCATCGATTTATTCCAAATGATCGTTAGACTAAGTAAGGCACAGACTGACCATTATAAGGGTAAAATGATACCCGGGGTCAAACAGCAAAGTTACCACAGCATCACAACAAAGTCAGTAACGGGTAAATCCTCCTCTGTTTGCCAAACAAGCATTGATCCGACGTGGCATACTCCTAATGAGACGTCTAAGGTCATTTTGGTCCAGATTGTCCCATTCCTGTTGCAACGCAGCAGCAAGTTCTTGGACATTTGCAGGGCGTTGTTGACGTTGACGTAACCTCTGTCCAAGCATGTCCCAGACATGCTCGATGGGGGAGAGGTCGGGACTCAGTGCTGGCCAAGGTAATGTGGTGATGTTCTGTTGTTGGAGGTAACCTGTAACGATCCTGGCCCTGTGACATCTTGTGTTGTCATCCTTGAAGATGAAACGGCGGCCATGACGTCGTGCGAACGGCACAGCATGGACTGCCAAGATGTTGTCCCGGTAGTACTGGCCTGTAACACGCCCTGCAACAACATGTAAAGCCGCTCTTCCAGCAACAGTGATGCCTCTCCACACCATAACAGAACCACCCCCAAATCGATCATGTCTGATGACGTTAACGTCTTGGAAGCGCTCGTTTCGACGACGCCACACCCTCCTACGTCTGTCCAAAAACTCAACAGTGAACCTTGACTCATCTGAAAACATCACATTGCTCCAGCGTCGATTATCCCAGTGTTGACGATCCCTACACCAACGACGTCTTGCCTGAATGTGATGATCTCTCAAACAAGGGATCACGCGAGGACGTCGGGCGCGAAGGTGACCCCTATGCAGTCGATTCCGAATCGTCTGGCCACTCACTCTCACACCAGTGTCTGTTTGAAGACGAGCGCTGATCTGATTTGCTGTGATGACACGATTTCTCAAGGCCAAGGTACGGATAAATCGATCCTGGGCTTGAGTTGTCGCCCTTGGTCGACCTGAGCGTGGTCTGTCCTGTACAGATTGTGTATCACGGTATCTGGACCATAGCCTGCTTATGACAGACTGAGAAACATTCATCGTCCGCGCCACAACCGCCTGTGTTGTGCCGATCTGTAGCATGCCAAGGGCACGTAACCTTTCATTTTGGGTAAGCCGACGCATATCAAAATTTGTTTTCTGGTCACTAAAACAATTAAACTGATGTTTCCACCCTGGAATTCAATGCCACAATGACTGTAACATTCAAAGTCAGAGTCGTGCAAATCTTCGGTTGGACCCCATGATGATCCCAAGCATCACCTGCATTCCATGCGGTAGCTATTGGTGCGTTTGGGCGTCACATGTAACTGGAAATGTTTCTTCTGTTAGGTTCTATGGTGACTTTTTTCGTAGTCATTTGCATATTTTAGTATTATGCCCCAAAATCAAATATCCCCTCCTTTTTTTGAATAGTATATTATTAGCTGTCTCTACCAGGGATGCATGTTTGTTCAGGGGGAATAATCGTATATAAGACTGACTTAAATCTAAGAGCTAAAATTCTTCCATAAATCTTATAATCAATGTTTAGTAAGGTGATAGGCCTATAATTCTTTAGAAGTCTCCTAGAATAAACATATAGAATAGACATATTACACCACAGCACATAGTTCTCGATAATGATTTGGTTTTAACAGTGTGCTTTAAAATATACATATAAATAGGGGATAATATGTGCCAAAAGTGTAAATAGAACTCGACCGACAGGCCGTCAGGGCCGGTTGATTTCCCCCTTTTTCATTCCATTTAAAGCCAGTAGGACTTCATTGGGGGTGATCTCACGCTCACATTTGTTCCTATCATGGTCAGTTAACTGAGTATCTATTAGATTACATACTGTCGTCTGCTGCAGCTCCGTCATATTGTCGATTGGAGGAGTAGTATATAAATCATTATAAAAACGTTTACAAGTGACTAATACATCAGCAGGATTATCGATAATATCATTGTTAATGTTAAATACAGAATTAATATAATGGGATTCTTTATTCTTCTTTTCAAGGTTTAGGAAATAAGAGGTACATCGATCTGATTCTAGCGCGTCTTGGCTTTTCGACCGTAGTATAGCGCCTTTACATTTAATCACATCAAATCCATGTATCTTACTTTCTAAGTCTTGAATTACATTCTGATCAAAATAAAGTCCTTTAGACAATTTCATTGTAATTTTGCGAGGGAATTCTGTAATTTCCAATATTCGGGTTTTTCCTTATGCGACTTTTTTTTTAGAATAATTGACAGATTCTTTTTTAATTGAATATTTGAGGTTATCCCACCAAACAAGTGGGTCGGAAATATACAGGGGACATTGGAATTTATCATTGATTATATTCGTAATTGATGATGTATATGACTTATCACCTAACCAGGGGCGTAGCCGTGAAATATATATTGGGGGGTCCGGGGGGGGGGGGGGGGTCCGCAACGGTGGGGGGGGGGGGTACCCCCATAAATTTTGTTTAAAGTCTCAGTCTTCTGTAAACATTGTTTGGCATATTTTACGGGGTTAAACTAAAACATCACACCAATACAACGTTTATCATGTTTACAGAAGCGTGGCTTACCCCCACCTAAGAAAATTTTGGAATATTTGACGGCTGCAAACACCTTTTCCTGCTATTTCAGCCCATGAACAAAGCAATTTCAAAGTGGTCTAATATTACCTAATTAAGATGGCTTGCTGACTCGAATTCCAATCAATCGATTACACCCATGAAGACGGGACCGTTGGGAGAAAATTTTGAGAATTTAACTGCCACAAACGCGTTTTCCTGCTATTCCAGTCTGTAACCTGTGAATACAGCAACTTCAATTTGGTTCAATTTAGCCTACGTGGCTGCCCAGAATTCCAAACAACTAATCAATCGTCGCGGGCTATGGGAGATTCACCCTCCCGGTGAAAATTTTGAAAATTTAACCACCGCAAATGCGTTTTCTGCTATTCTAGCCTGTGTGAGCAACTCCAAAAGTGTCCAATGGCTTTGTAACCGAAATCCCACTCTGATTCCAACCATCCAATCACACTGTTGCAGTTGCATTCACAAGTAATAATCGATGCCCGAAAAATGTCGCACAAAGTAGAGTGGCCCCAGACAAAATGTTTTAATCAATAGTCAACTCAGTATAAATTCGTGGTATTCAATTAAAAGAAAAGTGAAATTAGTGTTTTGTTAGAAAGTTAGGGAAGCAAAACTAGAAATGCCCGAAGCAGGTTTACAGGCTGCGGCCTGTTTGTTTTCTTCGCAGGGCGAAGAAGCGGAGCTGACCTTATATGGACCCCCCAAGGAAATTTTGGAATATTTGATGGCCGCAAACGCGTTTTACTGCTATTCCAGTCCTAAAATTAGTGTTTTATTAGATTTCGGGCACTTTATTTTGCCAAATTTTGGGGGGGTCCAAAGTATATTCAGACCCCCCCAGGAAAACAATTGGGGGGGTCCGACCCCCCCGTACCCCCCCATGTGTGACGCCCATGCACCTAACAAAGTATTGTTAAACAAGCGGGGGGACACGGTGGCTAAGTGGATAAGGTGCTGGTTCGCTAGCCTGGAGGTCGGGTGTTCGATCCCTGCATTGGCCGAGAAAGTTCATCTTGATTTTCTGGCGTGATATCTTGTCAGTGATGCAGAAGGAGGGCCTGACAAGGGCAGCTGCCTAGTCGTTCGGATGGGACGAAAAACCAAGGTCCCGTGTACACATTGGAGTACACGTAAAAGATCCCTTGGCAGTTGGAATTCGATATAAGAGTAGGCCGTAGTGTCGCAGCCCGGGAAAAATTTCCCTCATAGCACACTGAATGGGGTATGCCCGTCTTCCATTAGCCCAGGTTAGGTGCAAAAGAGTAGGACGTTAAACCCTATTTCATTTCATTGTTAAACAGAAAACCCCGTATTTTGAATAAAAGAATGGTGTATAAACTGTCGTAGGGAATTACTAAACAGTATATAATCAATCCTGCTCATTTGAATGGAACCTTCTCTATTTTGTATACAAGCAAATCCCGACTTATTTGGATTAATATATCTATAAACATCAACAAGTGCATTGGTTGATACAAAATTATTAAATACTTCAGATGTTTGGTTGTTAGTTACCATATACTTACACCTATCTATGTTTTTATCTAAGATTGTCATTAAAATCGCCACAAACGATGTTATCTTGTGTAACATAATCAGATAATAACTGTGGATTGGACTTCTTTATTAGAACAGTACAGGAACGAACATAACAAATACATCTATAACTCTAACAACCAATACAGCACACAGGAACATAACATATCATATACATATTTGTCGTCATAATGACCAACGTCCAAATTCACGTCTGCTTCCATTGTCACATGCCCTCGTTCTGTCTTGTAGAGCAGTCTCCGATCTGTGGCCTCTCGATAAGATTGTCTTCCATCGTCTTTTTTAAGCTTCTAACTTGAGCTCATTTATAAGGCCAAGGTGTTATCCACAACTTTATTAGTATTTAACAGCCATTCACAAGTTATAATACATATATATTAGAAGCCTTCATTTAACGGACAATCATATAATATTATCTAATAATTACTAACTTAAATAATGCATGTGTAACACATACATATACTAATTGTACGACAGCTATAAACCACAGCTGCTTAATGTTATGTTACAATTTCCTCCCTTTCCTCAGCTGTGAAACAGCCAAAATAATTATGAATTAATCATCATTTTTTCCTTGTTAAGGTTGACAGGATGAAATATTTATAAATGAATAATAATAACATAACGATCTACAAACAATACATAATAAGGGTCTTGTCAAATTGATTTTACTCGAGATAAACGATTATGAATATTTTGAACACATATAATTATCTTCAATAAGATATTTTCTGTTTTATAACGCATCAAATTTTCAAATGATTCATCTTCCTATACGAAACAAACGACAACACAAAGTAAAAATCTACCATAATGCTCTTAACTTGAGCTAACCCTTCCTCTGAGGGTAATTACATATTAAAAATGTACCATAATGCTCTTAACTTGAGCTAAACCCTTCCTCTGAGGGTATAAATACATGTTTCTCTCTTTTTAGGAATTCAATAAAATACATCCCATTAATTATCGGGAAAATATATACATAAAACATATTTATAGGAAGATAAAACATTAATTTTGGGATTGCCTCTTTAATCAAAACCGAAACTTAACGGAATACGTCTTAAGCGTTTTACAAAAATCTTTGAGACAACCACAAAATATTTCAATTCTTTTAAAAATAGGTACTTATTCTTTTTCTATTAACCTAAATATTTCGCATAATATGCCAAAAGATGTGTTCAAAAATTAGACAAAAATCATTTATATTCTTTTAAAGCAAAATGACTCAACTTTCTACTAAAATATTTTACACAAAGAGTTCATTCTTCTTTTATGTTAAAATCTCAGTCTTTTAGACTTTTCATTATTCGGGTGTTTGTTGTACAATAACTTCTTTTTTTCTTCATAACTTGTTTCCATGTTTTCTCGTTTTTTTATAACGGCTTTGACGTTGTGTTCTCTTTTTTTTTTGAACTGTTGATTGACACGAATTCTGTCTTCTCAACATCGACCAACAGGTTCTTCAGTCACGGACACCAAATGTTTGAGTTGTAACATAATCAGATAATAACTGTGGATTGGACTTCTTTATTAGAACAGTACAGGAACGAACATTACAAATACATCTATAACTCTAACAACCAATACAGCACACAGGGACATAACATATCATATACATTAGTTTGTCGTCATAATGACCAACGTCCAAATTCACGTCTGCTTCCATTGTCACATGCCCTCGTTCTGTCTTGTAGAGCAGTCTCCGATCTGTGGCCTCTCGATAAGATTGTCTTCCATCGTCTTTTTCAAGCTTCTAACTTGAGATCATTTATAAGGCCAAGGTGTTATCCACAACCTTAGTATTTAACAGCCATTCACAAGTTATAATACATATATTACTATTCAAAAAAAGTAGGGGATATTTGATTTTGGGGGCATAATACTAAAATATGCAAATGACTACGAAAAAAGTCACTATAGAACCTAACAGAAGAAACATTTCCAGTTACATGTGACGCCCAAACGCACCAATAGCTACCGCATGGAATGCAGGTGATGCTTGGGATCATCATGGGGGTCCAACCCAAGATTTGCACGACTCTGACTTTGAATGTTACAGTCATTGTGGCATTGAATTCCAGGGTGGAAACATCAGTTTAATTGTTTTAGTGACCAGAAAACAAATTTTGATATGCTTCGGCTTACCCAAAATGAAAGGTTACGTGCCCTTGGCATGCTACAGATCGGCACAACACAGGCGGTTGTGGCACGGACGATGAATGTTTCTCAGTCTGTCATAAGCAGGCTATGGTCCAGATACCGTGATACACAATCTGTACAGGACAGACCACGCTCAGGTCGACCAAGGGCGAAAACTCAAGCCCAGGATCGATTTATCCGTACCTTGGCCTTGAGAAATCGTGTCATCACAGCAAATCAGATCAGCGCTCGTCTTCAAACAGACACTGGTGTGAGAGTGAGTGGCCAGACGATTCGGAATCGACTGCATAGGGGTCACCTTCGCGCCCGACATCCTCGCGTGATCCCTTGTTTGAGAGATCATCACATTCAGGCAAGACGTCGTTGGTGTAGGGATCGTCAACGCTGGGATAATCGACGCTGGAGCAAGGTTCACTGTTGATTTTTTTGGACAGACGTAGGAGGGTGTGGCGTCGTCGAAACGAGCGCTTCCAAGACGTTAACGTCATCAGACATGATCGATTTGGGGGTGGTTCTGTTATGGTGTGGGAAGGCATCACTGTTGCTGGAAGAACGGCTTTACATGTTGTTGCAGGGCGTGTTACAGGCCAGTACTACCGGGACAACATCTTGGCAGTCCATGTTGTGCCGTTCGCACGACGTCATGGCCGCCGTTTCATCTTCCAGGATGACAACGCAAGATGTCACAGGGCCAGGATCGTTACAGGTTACCTCCAACAATAGAACATCACCAAATTACCTTGGCCAGCACTGAGTCCCGACCTCTCCCCCATCGAGCATGTCTGGGACATGCTTGGACAGAGGTTACGTCAACGTCAACAACGTCCTGCCAATGTCCAAGAACTTGCTGCTGCGTTGCAACAGGAATGCGACAATCTGGACCAAAATGACCTTAGACGTCTCATTGGGAGTATGCCACGTCGGATCAATGCTTGTTTGGCAAACAGAGGAGGATTTACCCGTTACTGACTTTGTTGTGATGCTGTGGTAACTTTGCTGTTTGACCCCGGGTATCATTTTACCCTTATAATGGCCAGTCTGTGCCTTACTTAGTCTAACGATCATTTGGAATAAATCGATGAATGTGAACTTCATTTCATTTTGTCATTTGTTTCTTCGTCAGTTTCATTAGGTGACTTTAATAACACTTACAAATCAAATATCCCCTACTTTTTTTGAATAGTATATTACTGTAATGAAACTATACACCAAGTTTCATCACTCTCACTTAATAAGAACTAAATTTATCGTGTCCCAAAGCATCAACCAATCAAATTGCTTATCTCTGCTTACCCTAAGCGGAAAATGCTCATCTTCGAACTCCATCAAGGCATTGACCTAATACGTATATACACCAAGTTTGAACATTTTAACTCAATTAGAAGGAGAGTTATTGTGTTCCAAAGTCTCGACCAATCAAATTGCGTATCGCTCTGCTTACCCTGAGCAGAAAATGCTCATTATCGAACTTAGTCAAGGTATTACTGTAATGAAACTATACACCAAGTTTCATCACTCTCACTTAATTAGAACTAAAGTTATCGTGTCCCATAGCATCAACCAATCAAATTGCTTATCTCTGTTTACCCTAAGCGGAAAATGCTCATCTTCGAACTCCATCAAGGCGTTGACCTAATAAGCATATACACCAAGTTTGAACATTTTAACTCAATTAGAACGATAGTTATTGTGTTCCAAGGTCTCGACCAATCAAATTGCGTATCGCTCTGCTTACCCTGAGCAGAAAATGCTCATTATCGAACTTAGTCAAGGTATTACTGTAATGAAACTATATACCAAGTTTCATCAATCTCACTTAATTAGAACTAAAGTTATCGTGTCCCAAAGTATCAGCCAATCAAATTGCTTAGCTCTGCTTACCCTAAGCGGAAAATGCTCATCTTCGAACTCCACCAAGGCATTGGCCTAATAAACACATACACCAAGTTTGAACATTCTAGCTCAATTAGGAAGAGAGTTATTGTGTCCCAAAAAGTGTGACGGACAGACAGACAGACGGACGAACCCATTTTAATAGTCCCCCAACTTTCTTCGAAAGGCGGGGGACAACTAAAATTATGTGACTTAAGCCTATTTCCCCGCCAATCTGATGACTTACACTATATGAAGATCTGACCGGTTCTAGCGATAGGTCGCGTCACAGGACATGCGAACGACTTTTAACCCTATGGCGTCAGACATTTGATTAACCAATCAGCGTTGATGTTACTAGTCTATAACCAGCAGTTACGTGCAAAACATGCCTAAAGCTCTCTGTAACAGACCCTTTCATTTGCTAATCTCTCACATCATTCAGAACACGCCAATAATAACAACTCTTCCAAAACCTAAATAGTAAAGACAAGTAAAACCAAATTTTGAACTATAAAAACGAAACGAAATAGAATCTGTGTTTTAATCAGATTGATTTTCCGGTCCAAAATATGTGATTTGGTCATATATTCCAGTAAATTATTCATAGCCTTTATTATTCTGGAAATTTCAGTCTTTGACTTTTTAAATGATTAAATGCACCAGACAACGAGCCGTTTGCGTTTCCATTCAAGCCACCAGCATGTGATGTTGCAGTCGTAAGTATACACTTCCCTAACCACACACGGACACGTAAGACTCGATACGCCAGGCGTAGAATTATGAAACGTAATGCAGTCTGCATCTATGGTATGTGATGGATTTGTTTGTATTCAGTAAAGGAAAATCGAAACAATAACACGCCACAGTCAAATATATGTTTTTATTTCTCAGTTTAATTCTGTTTCATTAAATTAATAATAGAACCTGTCAGGACGAGAATTAAATTTGGGTAGTTCTCTATTGATCTCTTGGCTTGCAGGAGGATTAACCATCTTACATTCTCTGGCTTCTGGGTCATCTGCACACAAAAGATGTCTTACAGCACTGAAACATAAATAATGGATATACTTTATCCTTGTGAATGGCGCAAAAATTATAGAGATGAGAGAAATGTGTTAAAACATTAAAAACAAGGTCATTTTGGGATTAACGTGGACAAGTTTATTTCAATAATTGAATTGTGCACGGGGATATTTAGCGAGGGGTGGAGGGGGGGGGGTACTTGTCACTTGCTAGTGTGTGATCGAAACCACGCCGCTCGACTCAATAACAAACCTTATAGACTATTCGACCAACCAAGCCCCAGTGACGTTCATATGTATACATACGGCGGCCTGTTTCACGAAATTTTAACTAAGATAAAATCCAAATTTTAGTAATTTGATTGGACAATATTAGATTAATTTTAGTTCTTACCTTCAATTTTGATTGGCTAAGAACTAAAATTAATCTAATATTGTCCAATCTAATTACTAAAATTAGGATTGTATCTTAAGTTAAAATTTCGTGAAAAGGGGCCCAGATCATGTCATTCTTAATTGTAACATGCTTAAAGATAAATCTTGCGTTTTGATTGGTCAATTAGACACGGTCTGTTGGACAATAACACCCCTATGTTTTAGAAATTTCTTTTAAAACCCCGTGGGTAAGTGGGTATGGCGCTGGCTCGCTAGCCTGGAGGTCGGGTGTTCATCTCGATTTTCCGGCGTGGTTTCCTCTTGTCAGTGATGCAGAACGGGTGACGGACTGCCTGACAAGGACAGCTGCCTAGTCGTTCCGATGGGACGAAAAACCGAGGTCCCGTGGACACATTGGCGTGCATGTAAAAGATCCCTTGGCAGTTTGAATTCGATATAAGAGTAGGCTCTCTTCCATTAGCCCAGGTTAGGTGCAGAAGAATAGGACGTTAAACCCCATTTCATTTCATTTTAAAATCCTAAAAAAGCATGTTACAATGTCGATAAACACGTCCTGTTTCGCATTTAGCAGGGTGTGATTGTCCAAAAGACATGTCCTGAGATCATTAGGACCCAAGACGCTACCAGGACGTGTCTATATCCTAACTATTCTTAATGGCAGCTAGATCAAATACAATTCATCAAACCCAACGTTTTACGGAAATCGAATATATTCAAATCAACGCGATTATTAAGTACGCCTTCAACATCAGAAATGCCGAACTTATTCAAAGAAAAGAACCACTCCATATTAAAGATACATTATGGGAGATAAGAAAAAGAGTTGGCAGTTCTAATTATAATAATTAAAAACTACATAATGTAAAGGTAATTTGCTGAAAATTTCAGTCAAATTGATCCACTATAGACCGAGATCTAGGCGGTTGAAATTTCCGCCTAGCTTCGATCATCATTACTAAAGTCAGTAAGATATATAGCATAGTCTCGATTATCCAGTTTTTAATTGAATTATCACTGAAGGTTAAGCAGCATATAGGATTCTAATTCAACCCATTATAGTGAGAACCAAGTTTGAAAAAAAATGCTGAAGATTATTCTCAACCCTCATCAGGATTCTAGTTGACAGTCCATGCAGTTCCATAATTGCTTGACTACCACAACGTCCATGCATGTATAAGTAATATTTTATTACGAGGGGAGGACGGAGATCGGCAACACACCCTTTCTAATTTCACCATCAGAGGAATTATTTATAACTTTAGTTAGATTACGGAAAGGTCTCTCTGAAAAGCTTTTATCTGATTTATATGGTTTATCAGAAGGTCATGTCTCTAAACTTTTAAATACATGGATCATTTTCTTGGCTGATCGTTTGAAATTTTTGCCTATATGGCCAAGTCAAGAACACCTTAAAAAAAACACTTCTACCACTTTTTCATGGTTCATTTTCTAATACTCGCGCCATTGTCGATTGTACAGAATTTTTTATTGGGCAGCCGTCAGCTTTACTGTGCCTAAGAGAGACCTTTTCGTCAAAATATGCACCACAATACCGCTAAGGCTTTATTAGCTATTTCTCCAGCTGGCCAAATAACTTTTTTATCGCAGTTGTACGCCGGTCGTTGTTCAGACAAAAAAATTATTCGTCATTGTGGGTTTTTAGATTTATTACAGGAGGGGGATTCATTAATGGTTGATAGGAGGTTTGACATTGCGGAATATTTGGAGAGCAGGGGAGTAAGTTTATGTATATCATCATTTTTACAAGGTCAAGACCAATTTATTGATATTCAATTAGACAAATCCAGAAATATCGCTGCTCTAAGGGTACATGTCGAACGGGCTGTTCGAAAAATTAAAGTGTACGCCATTCTCCAAACACTATTCCAATTTCCCTGTGTCCAATGAAAGGAAAGATATGGTTTGTTTGTGGACATCTTGCTAACTTTTCTGGTAAAAATCCAAAATGAAAAAAGGAAGTAGTGTTTTGGAGAATGGAATTACTTTTCATTTTCACCAGGGTGTTACTGTTAAGGATTTTAGACCAGATTGACGGCTATAGAGGGTTGCTCTAGATGGAGTTGAACTTGTTCACATAGTTTAATATTTCAAAGAGTTTAATAAACATGTAATAAACCGACAAGAGTGGCTACATCTCTTACGTTATTTACGAATAGCAGAACAAGTTCGACTCCGTCTGGAATAACCCTGTAGATTCCAATGAGCTTCATCAACTTGTGGTCATGAACAGGTTGATTTTAATTAAAATTATTTACAAATATGAAGCAGGTATTAAAATGGTTAAAACATAAATATAATAGGATAAAACAGTTCTTGTATGTAAAAATTGTAAAACACGGTGTTAAAATTTGCTGTTGAGAGAAGAGCGGTCGGGGCATCTTCTCCTTTTGTCGGTAAAATGTTTCTTCGTCAGAATAAAATTAAATTAAAACTGGAGGTCCAGATGATTGGTATTTGGTATCGTCAATGCGGATAGAAAAAACCCGCGGGGAAAAAGAATCCGATTGCTTTGTTTTATGTGGAAAAGCGAAGTGCTCGCAGTAAAAACCACATATCTGGACCTGTGAGTTATTTACAAATTAAAATCTGTGCGTTCCCTATAGATTAAACTTTTCGCGTCCTTTAAAACATTCCTCTACTTTAAATTTAAAATCTCGAAAACTTTATCAAAACCTACGTTATCAAGTACAACAAACAATAGTTATAATAAATGAACTAAACTTTATTAACATTTCTTATGCTTCATTCCGAGATATATTTTACTAATTCTAAACTTACTTAATTACACAAATCAAACTTTTAACAATTTGTTACTATAATCACATGGAGTCCGATAATGAACATAGTGGTTTAAATACATGTATACTGATTCTGTCTTCCAACGACCCACAGCACAATTAAGTTCTGAGGGAAAACCTGCTTCCGCTGCCACAGTGGAACCGGTAGGACGAAAATCTTTAGGAGTAAATGACGAAGGTAAACCCACAGCTTCAATAGCTTCCCTTAACACTATAGATATCCCCGAACTATTGAGTGCCTTAAAAGGTTTATGTAATGATATAAATACTGGTTGAGATGAAATAAAAGAACGATTATGATTGGTAATTCGAATATAATCATACAAATTCTTCACTGGACATAATTTGACTATAGAACAAGGCTGTACAAGTATTGTAAACCCTGTACGACTAGTGTCATTCTTTATACCCAAAAAAGTAACCTTCATGGATCCATCACTTTGAAAAATAATATCATTTACCGAGAAATTGTTAGTGTCACTATCACTTATCGGCTACAAGATTGTTCTTTCCGGCAAAGAGGCGACAGTGTTTCATAATAGCTAACTCCCAAATTGCGATCGCGATTGTATTCAAACTCTGGTAACGAGTGCCCATATGGTTTATGCAGGCAAGAGTAGTAATGTTGTCGCTTCTGATCACTAAAGTTTTGTCCTTAATTTGGTTCTTGAAGCAAATGAGCGTCATTTATACGGCCAACAGTTCTCGAACATTCGAACTTTGCCTTTTCACTTCGCTTGACCAGAAACCATGGATTACTTGATTGTTGTAGATCGCACCGTACCCGATCTGAGACGCGTCGGTAAAAAATTTTTTCGTCTACTATCCGAAGAAGAATGGAAATACCGTTCCATAACTGAACACTTTCTAACCACCAATTTAGATCAGCAACGGCTTCCTGACTCCAATTTAAAACACTGTTCCAATCTGATCGAGTTGACAAAAGATTATAAACTCCCCGTAGTTTAAGTTTTTTGCGCCTTTTGGTTGGAATTCCAGCGCTATATAAGATGGTTATTATTATTGTTATTTTATTATTATTATTATAAGTTTTCCTGGAAATACAACTCTGCTTACGAAAACACACTTGCCGGCTATACGGGCTATAGATCTAGCTGTTATACAGTCTTTATTCAAGGCTCTAGTAATAATAATAATAATAATAATAATAGTCTATTTATATTGCGCAATATCCATGCATGAAGGTCTCTAATACCTTTAAGTGTAACTTTAAGCGAGGGGCATCCCACAGAATTTACAATAAAACCTAAATATTCAATTGAAGTACATGTAGAAGGTTTAAGAGGAGAATTTTCCTCGTTAATAATAAAGCCCAGTCGTTTTAAAACACGAAGTAAAAGTGTAGCATCTTCCTTAATATTGTCCGAACATAACAAAAAATCGTCAACCCAACTAGTTAGACGAAGACCTAGTACACGAAGATAAGTAACCACAACTCGATCAATCTTATGGAAATAGTAAGGAGATATGCTACAACCCAAAATCAGAACATGGAGTTAACGAATCGTTAACTTTAACGGAGAGAAAGGTTGTTGCTGGAAGCCCCGTTAACTTAAATGTGTCGTTAACTTGCCGTTACAGTTAATGGGGGTGTTGGGTTCCGTTATCTGTTTAACGATGGCATTAGTGGGCTGTAGCATAAGTCATACATGTAGATTACCAGTGTAATTTTTTATAGAGAGGGGGTCTATAGGCTTCTGCCTGTTCTCCAATCCAGTTTCTGTGAATAAATATTGTTTAAAAAAAAAAAAAAATTTTATAGAACATTCTAGTTCTAGAGGGTTGGGCGACGGGGGACTATTCCATTTTCTATACGATAAAATTCTATAGCATTCTGTAGAATTTAGGGGGGGTGTAGAAAATAATGGCCCCAAATATTCTGTAGTAAAAATCTCATAATTTTTCACACAGATTTATGCTAAAATTTCCAAAGGAAAAAATAAAGTATTCTATATTTTTGTATGTAGTAAATTATCTTTTTGTCTTCAGTCAAGTTTTGTGAACAGACTGCACAGTTAGTTGTCCCACTGTCTTCAGTTTCTTCCTAATACTAAATTCTATGTTGTAGTTGTTATACATGTACATTTATATATACTATTCCAAAAAAGTAGGGGATGTTTGATTTTGGGGGCATAATACTAAAATATGCAAATGACTACGAAAAAGACACTATAGAACCTAACAGAAGAAACATTTCCAGTTACATGTGACGCCCAAACGCACCAATAGCTACCGCATGGAATGCAGGTGATGCTTGGGATCATCATGGGGGTCCAACCCAAGATTTGCACGACTCTGACTTTGAATGTTACAGTCATTGTGGCATTGAATTCCAGGGTGGAAACATCAGTTTAATTGTTTTAGTGACCAGAAAACAAATTTTGATATGCGTCGGCTTACCCAAAATGAAAGGTTACGTGCCCTTGGCATGCTACAGATCGGCACAACACAGACGATGAATGTTTCTCAGTTTGTCATAAGCAGGCTATGGTCCAGAAACCGTGATACACAATCTGTACAGAACAGATCACGCTCAGGTCGACCAAGGGCGACAACTCAAGCCCAGGATCGATTTATCCGTACCTTGGCCTTGAGAAATCGTGTCATCACAGCAAATCAGATCAGCGCTCGTCTTCAAACAGACACTGGTGTGAGAGTGAGTGGCCAGACGATTCGGAATCGACTGCATAGGGGTGACTTTCGCGCCCGACGTCCTCGCGTGATCTCTTGTTTGAGAGATCATCACATTCAGGCAAGACGTTGTTGGTGTAGGGATCGTCAACACTGGGATAATCGACGCTGGAGCAATGTGATGTTTTCAGATGAGTCAAGGTTCACTGTTGATTTTTTGGACAGACGTAGGAGGGTGTGGCGTCGTCGAAACGAGCGCTTCCAAGACGTTAACGTCATCAGACATGATCGATTTGGGGGTGGTTCTGTTATGGTTTGGGGAGGCATCACTGTTGCTGGAAGAACGGCTTTACATGTGTTACAGGCCAGTACTACCGGGACAACATCTTGGCAGTCCATGTTGTGCCGTTCGCACGACGTCATGGCCGCCGTTTCATCTTCCAGGATGACAACGCAAGATGTCACAGGGCCAGGATCGTTACAGGTTACCTCCAACAACAGAACATCACCACATTACCTTGGCCAGCACTGGGTCCCGACCTCTCCCCCATCGAGCATGTCTGGGACATGCCTGGACAGAGGTTACGTCAACGTCAACAACGTCCTGTCAATGTCCAAGAACTTGCTGCTGCGTTGCAACAGGAATGGGACAATCTGGACCAAAATGACCTTAGACGTCTCATTAGGAGTATGACACGTCGGATCAATGCTTGTTTGGCAAACAGAGGAGGATTTACCCGTTACTGACTTTGCTGTTTGACCCCGGGTATCATTTTACCCTTATAATGGTCAGTCTGTGCCTTACTTAGTCTAACGATCATTTGGAATAAATCGATTTAAGTGAACTTCATTTCATTTTGTCATTTGTTTCTTCGTCAGTTTCATTAGGTGACTTTAATAACACTTAAAAATCAAATATCCCCTACTTTTTTTGAATAGTATATGTAAATCTAAAATTCAGCCAATGAACAAACAGTCTTCTCTAGGATTAACTTTAATGAATCCGTTAAATCTCCTCTTTCAAAGGCTGGTGAATTTTGTCTATAATCTCTGACATTATTTCGTGATTGAAAATGATTTAAAGGTCCTCCACGAAATCCTGAATGTTGATAACTCCCATATCGTGACGAATAAGAGCTTGATAGCGATTGTCCTTGTTGTGAATTCATACGAATTGAAGATATGGTACACACTTTTGATAAAGTGTCAATGGCATCTTCTGATAGTGCACTAGTGTTTTTCTGCAAAGCCCGAAATAGTTTCGAAGTTTCACCATCAAACAGAGATTTAACAAATAAGATAAACCAGCTTTCTGGATATCTAGCAAATCATGCAATACCGCATTGGCATACAACACTTTTACCGTTGTTTCAAGATATCCTACACACCTTTGAATAATATTTAATACAGGAAATTCAGCTCGCTTTATACCCGTACGTTCTTCATTAAATGTACCTTTTGGAATTTTCACAAGTTGAACCGCCTTATTTATTTCCGCATAGGAAGACTGGAGATCGCTTGAATCTGCTGTTAAAACAGCCGAATTAGTGTCAATTTCTGATTCGAGGGGTTTGACTGTATTGTTTACAACTTGGCTGCTCTCGACATGCGCACTGTGACTATCGTCAGTATCATTATACTGTCTAATTTTGGTTAATCGGCAGAATCCTTTTGATTTCTTTCTAAACTTTGAAACCTTGTAAGAATCTCTTTAACTTGGACTGTCAAACTTTCAATATTTGTTTTCTCACTGTCTGACATTATTTAGTTACATTAATTAGTTACCTTAAAATATTGAAGCTAAACTTTGTTTTAAGCGAGGCGTCTGTCCAGGGGCGTACATAACGATTTTGTTTGGGGGGGGGGGGCTTATCCAAAATGCGACCGACTAATGCATATACGCCCCCACTCCACCCCACACCTAGTACGAGTGACGCAATCAGGAGCCTTGCACCACTGGTGCGAGTTTTCTAGGGGTGGGGAAGGGATGGTTTCAAATCTAGGCCGTCACCCACAATCAAAATACCGGCTATAACATAGATAGTAATGTATAATTATATAGTTGTTCGCCGATCGTTGTCTCGCCGGAAAGCAGTTTTATTTAGGTTCCATATAGTTTATGTCATATATCATGATTTTGAAAAATTGATTCAATATCCTGGCATTTAAGGTCATTGCTGGGAGAAATTCTTGTGGACGACAGGACCAGAAATGTCAGTCAATGAAACAGAATCTCGAGACCTTTTTTGCAAGAGTTGACATAACATCTGTACAATCTGACGCCCCACGCCCCACACACCAGTGGTACTACAAACTGGGTAGTTTACTAAAATCGTGAATATGATAGTGCTGAGACAGTATAAGACAACAGAGGTTTAGAAGAATTGTGTTATAATGGAATCGAGCGCGAAAAAATTTTAGATATGTAACCGAGTAGAAAAATGATGTTATGATTGAATTTGGTGCCGCAGTGGCGAAAAAAAATTCAGATATGTAACAGAGTATTTAAATTTTTGGGACTGGGTTTGAAAATTTGAATCAATGTAATGGAAAATGGAACCAAATTCTCGTTAACGAGAGGATAAGAAAAAGACAGAATCTTGAGGCTAATCTGTCAATTTCGCCTGTTTTGTTATTGTTTGTTTACCTCAGTAATTCATTTAGTCTGCAGAGACCGACTGTGGTGGGTACTTTTGTTGAGACCGACTATTTTTTTGCCATGGTAGAAAACATTTCATAGAACAACATACTCACAAGAGAATAAGAGTGAAAAACATTTTTTCAAACATGACAAGCAGACGGTTATTTTATACTATAGTTTTGTGTGACGTATGCAATTTGCTCACGGATTCACGCAAATACATAGTATATGAAATCTATTCTGACCATAGGCGTACGGGCTCGATGACAGTTAGGGGGGCAGAACCCGAATTGCCCGGAAAAAAAATCGGATTTACAGACACCCCTCAAGAAAATTTTAGAATATTTGACGGCTGCAAACACCTCCAAAGACAATTTTGGAATATTTGACGGCCGCAAACGCGTTTTACTGCTATTCCAGCCCGTAAAAATTAGTGTTTTATTAGATTTCGGGCACTCTATTTTGCCAAGTAGATGAAACAATTTTTTTTCTCACTTCACCTCTCTGCCCGAAACGTCGGCTTCCCCGAAAGTTAGTGGGGGCAGCTGTCCCCCCTGCCCCCTGGCTCGTACGCCTATGATTCTGACATTGTTTTTGAGCGCTTATTTTGAGACCGACTATTTTTCTCCCTGGGTGACATTTTGTTGTTAGACTGACATACTCACAACAGAAGAAGAGTGACGTATAGAATTTAAGCTCACGGATTCACGCAAATACATAGTATTTGGGATCTATTCTGGCATTGTTTTTGAGACCGACTGCAGTGACTGAACTTATTTTGAGACCGACTATATTTCTCCCTGGGTAAAATTTTGTTGTTAGATCAACAAACTCACAACAGAATAAGAGTGAAACATGTGTTTGAGACCGACTGCAGTGACTGAACTTATTTTGAGGCCGACTATTTTTCTCCCTGGGTAAAATTTTGTCGTTAGACCAACATCCTAACAACAGAATGAGAGTTAAACACAACATCTTTTCTAACATGTTAAGTTGACAAGGTTATTTTATGCTTAAGTTTTGCGTGAGTAGCGTGACGTATGCAGTGAGCACTTATTTTGATACCGACTTCTCCTATTTTGCGACTGACTTCACTGATTTTTTTGATACCGACTTCTCCTATTTTGCGACCGACTGCACTGATTTTTTTTGATACCGACTTCTCCTATTTTGCGACCGACTGCACTGATTTTTCGACCGACTATTTTTTTCATGGGGGGGGGGGGTACCACCCCCACACACTTACGCCCCTGCGTCTGTCACACCATTACCGCCACAGGCAAGATAAAGAGTGACGTAATCGTTTCGTATTATATAAAACACGAAACGAAGAATAATATGAAACGAAATATTATTTAGGTACTTGTAACTACAGACTTGTAGTCCACTTGTACTCCATTAAAAGCTTTTATTTGTTGTATCTCTCCTCAGATAAAGTTATACATTTAAAATCCTGGTCCATTAAAAGTTTGTCTTGAAAAATATATATTCCCCCCAGATAAAAGTTACCTGAAAAGAGAAGTAGAGCCAGCAGAAATCACACAATTCAAACATTTATGTTAAAATTACATCCTATTATCAAACAGTATCAAATTTATTCTTTTATACACCACATATTATAAGCACTATCACTATTAGTAACTGGTTATGTAGGTCCCCGAGTTTTTATTTATTTATTTATTTTTTACATTAAATCATACAGCAGGCTGAACCCCCATACTGTCCCACAACCACAGTTCCTTTCTGTGTAACTGGATATGTAGTTCCCTGCATTATTGTTAATTAATTCTGATATTATTAAAGCTTCCAAGTGGATTATAAACCAGTAATTGTTATTCCATATAAGTTTTAATTGTGGGTTACTCTTTAATTGCTAAATGCCACCCCAAAGAAAGCAGTTATTTAGTCTTTAATAGTGATAAATAACTTTATCACCCAATATCTTATTTGACAGTAGATATCGCTTGTATGATAAATTACATAATCTACTGCGATATCTCCTCAGGAGATATCGCTTTACATGAATTGGATTGGTCAATCAAAAAGGAACTACTTTCTTTTATTTTAAGAGAAAACACTTATTTTAAATAAAAAGTGACTTTTTATTTTGTTAAAAAGAAACCGTTTTTATTTAATTGACCTTGAAGGAAATACTGGGTCAATATATAGGACTTTGCAATAGCTAAACTGCTGTCAAAAATCTGATGTACCACTACGCAGTAATGTAATTAGACTCAGTAAAGGTGAAATCTATACCAAAGAATTATATTTATTTATTTGTGCATGTAAGAAAGGATTGGGTGATAAATAAAATCTCCAACTCGTGTTTTTTGATATCAAAAAATATCAACACTCGTTGATAAAGTAAAAAAAACTCGGCTTGTAGGAGATTCTCTATATATAAAATCATCAAATTTATTACTATTTGTATCAAAGTAGTTACTATTATCAATAAAATAAAATATTTAACATTTAAACAAGTGTGTTTATTTATGATGTCTTTGAAAAGCAGATACAAAATGGGGCAGTATTTTCTAAACCATATATTTGTAAGTTTAGGAAAACGTCTGGTCTCGGTTTACAAAAACATATAAATCACAGGAATCTATACCAATTACATTCAACTGACCTTGAATCTGAAAAAAATAGTTATGAGTATCCTTCAGAACTAAAGTGCCATCTGCCTGACGTTTTAAGAAAAAAGTGTTTGAATCAACATGTTGAAAGATTTTTGTTTTTTTACTATGAAAGCTATATGGACATTTTATTTCTATAAGTTTAAGTTTCTTAGAATTTGAATTATATACAAGTCTGTCAGGGCTAGCACCTACAAATGGTAAATCAGGGTATATAACAAGCCCAACAGGACAGTGAGTAACATCATTCACCTTTTCAACATATTTTGCAAACGCCAAGCTCTCTTTCTCTAGACCAGTATAATTTCTTTTGTAAAAAAGTCTTCACGGGATCTGTTGGATGATATTAAACGGTATTCCCGTTGGGCAAACCAAAAAGAATTTTTACTCCGGAGTCGGGCTTTAACTTCAATATGTTTACAGACATATTAATTGCAGAATTATGAAACCCAAACTGATCCAATTTATCTGTTGATAAGACATATACATAAGAATCAAAATTAAAATTAAATAAATTATCATTAACACACTTAAACATTAAATCATGTAACGGTGCAGCAGATTGATGTTTAGATAAAACGGGCAAACAGTCATTTGATCGTATGATGGTGTCTAAAACCGGAAGGGAAATTCCATTTTTATTATAAATCATAACAAGATTATTAATCTTTTCTGAAGTAACAGAGCGTAAAAAATCAGGAACAAGATTATGATACTTAATATTTGAACATAATTCTTTTTTACTGTAGGAACTAGAAGGATCATGCTTAATAAAATTAATACTCCAATAACGGTTCAACTGCAACTACATGTTTGCATTTACCATTAATGCCAGCTGGGCATGAACAATTGTTTGAAACCTAAATAAATAATATACAAATTCTTCTTCATAGCAGGTTGACACTGTGATCTAAAGTAAAAATAATTATCAGCTTTATTGCTACACTACCTTCCCCTCCCTAAATAAATTATAACCTTCTATTTTGTGAGGTTTCGTTTCCACATGTTTTTTTAATAATATCTTCATCAATGTCTCTAATGAATAAATCTCCCCCTCCCCAACCATCTTTAGGTGCAACTCTCCTTTGAAAATCAAGTAAACCTGAAACGATAAAGGAATATGAAATAAGATGACTTTTGAGAAATGCCCTGTCAAATCAAAATACATGTAAGCCTGAAACATGCACAGACAGTATAATTTTATAAAGGATACATACAACAGGTGTATTTTAATTTTAATAAAAGAACAAATTGTTAGATTGAGAAATGACAGCAAGTCTAAAATTTAGATATTTAGCTTCCTTAATTTTAACTTTCTTCTTCCTTGGATTGCTGTTTTTTTGGATAATGGTTGCGGTAGATCTGTAATATGACAGATTTGATTTCATATTAAAGATTATAAATGAAATATATACCCTTTCGTGACAAAGATGGATCTTGCAATACAGCTTCAATACAACCAGCACAATGCCAATTGGTGCCTTTCACGTCTTCCTCTCATACTCATGCAGCTGTAGTGAAACCAGTTGTCGCAAAAATCACACTGTACCATTGGTTTTGAAACATCATTTGGTTGACGGCAAATACACAAAAGTTGTGTTTCTTCAAGCTTTCTTCTCTTAATATCCATCTTTAAAAATAAAGTGTGTAAAATGTATTAAATATTAAAAACAGGACATATAATTATAAAATAATATATATTATAAGCTTAGACTCTTAGAGCAATAACTTGCGTAAAAGGACGGGTGTAGGATGTTTTATTATTTTATAGTGTAAATTATAATTGTTAATAATTATGTAAAAATAGGTTGCCAGGCAACGAAACATACGCCCACACAGCAGCCAAATCGTCCGGGCAGTCAACAAGAGTTGTTGCATTTTAAGTAATCATCAGAAAATCATAATTCAAACTCACCCATAACTACGGTGTAACTGTGATATAATCAAACGTTTTTTTAAATCAGATAATAATTGTGACCTCCAGAGGGACCACAAGCTAAAAAGGGTGATTTTTCGTACAATCAGGGGCCATATTTCAGGAAGTTACGATCCGATATGGGCACATATGCAATGGAACCAAGATCATTAGGTTATAAACATGTATTTCAAGTTTCATCAAAATCAGTTCAAAATTTTGTCCTTGATATAACATATTTTCACACAATTCGCGTACAGACAGCGGCCATTTTATCCGTCAACTCTGGTCCGATTTTCACGAAATTCAAATTCTCTCTTCATTACCATGAAACCGTGATATAATCAAACGGTTTTTTAAATCGGATAATAATTTTGACCTCCAGACAATCAGGGGACATAATTCAGGAAGTTATGATCCGATGGGCACAAATATCGAAAGGAACTTAGATCTTTGGGTTATAAACATACATGTCAAGTTTCATCAAAATCAGTTAAAAATTGTGACCTCTATAGGGTCCACAACCTTTATATAATATATTTTCACACTATTCGTGTACAAACGGCGGCCATTTTGTCCGTCAATTTTGGTCCGATTTTCACGAAATTCGAACCCAACCTTCATAACCATGGAACGGTGATATAATCAAATGTTTTTTTTAAATCGGATAATAATTTTGAACTCCAGAGGGACCAAAAGCTAACAAAAGCGATTTTTCGGACAATCCGGGGACATAATTCAGGAAGTTATGATCCGATGGGCGCAAATATCGAAAGGAACCAAGATCTTTGGGTTATAAACATATATGTCAAGTTCCATCAAAATCGGTTCAAAATTGTGACCTCTATAAGGTCCACAACCTTGATATAACATATTTTCACACTATTCGCGTACAAACGGCGGCCATTTTGTCCGTCAATTTTGGTCCGATTTTCACGAACTTCGAACACAACCTTCATAACCATGGAACAGTGATATAATCAAACGGTTTTTTAAATCGGATAACAATTTTGACCTCCTGAGGGACCACAGCTAAAAAGGGCGATTTTTCGGACAATGAGGGGCCATAATTCAGGAAGTTACGATCCGCTTGGCGCAAATATCGAAAGGAACCAAGATCTACGGGTTATAAACATGCATGTCAAGTTTCGTCAAAATCGGTTCAAAATTGTGACCTCTATAAGGTCCACAACCTTGATATAACATATTTTCACACTATTCGCGTACAAACGGCGGCCATTTTGTCAGTCAATTTTAGTCCGATTTTCACGAAATTCGAACTCTACCTTCTTAACCATGGAACGGTGATATAATCAAACGGTTTTTAAATCGGATAACAATTTTGACCTCCAGAGGGACCACAAGCTAAAAAGGGCGATTTTTCAGACAATCAGGGGCCATAATTCAGGAAGTTACGATCCGATTGGTGCAAATATCGAAAGGAACCAAGATCTATGGGTTATAAACATGCATTTCAAGTTTCATCCAAATCGGTTCAAAATTGTGACCTCTACACTGTTCACAAGCTAAAAAACGTACAATCAGGGGCCCTACCCCATGAAGTTACAGTCCGATACATGCCAATATCAGAAGGAACCGAGATCTTAGGGTGATAAACCTATATTTTAAGTTTCATTGAAATCGGATAAGAATTGTGACCTGTAGACTGTTCACAAACAATTGTGGACGGACGGACGGACGGGTGCGACGACAATATACGTCCACATGAAAATGTGGGCGTATAAAAATGCATATGAAAACATCTTCAGAAAATGGGTTATGATTTGATATAAGAGGGGTGTTTTTTTTATTAGCAGATGATTTTATAAATGTAAATACCTATTCGTGACAATGATGGATCTTCCAATACAACTTCTACAGCACAATCCAATATAAAAAATGGACATAGATTACAAATTAATATATATACAGTACATATTATAAGCTTAGAGCAATAACTCACCCAAAATGACAGGTGTAGGGTCTAATTTGTGTTTTATTAAATTATAACTGTTAATAATTATGTAAAAATGTGCATGAAAACGTCTTCAGAATAGGGGTGCCCCACCCCAAATGAATATCTCCAAATATCTCGACAATTACACCGCAATACTAATATATTTACCAAGCCTTAAATTGTTTCACACATTTATAGTCACTAAATAAACGACCATGTTGTACTTAATAAGCTATGACCATTTAAACATACATAAATAATTCTGAAAAATGGTTTGGAGTGTCGTCCATAACATTCAGACACTTTTAAACAACTCAACAATATTTTTAAGAACTCTGTAAAAGTAAAATGAAACTACTGCTAGTATCATGTTCTTGCTTTACGAACGTGATTCAGAGATATTATTTGTCCTAAACCAAAATATGTAGCTTCTAACGGTACAGTTAATTATAAGGCAATTTAAAAAATAAAACGAGCGTAATTTCTAAAGATGCCGTAATAACCAAAAAGTTAAATATTATTGCTTTTCAGAATAGTCAACAATAGATTTTTTACGACTGTAGTAGTTAATAGTGTGTTGAACATTCCCGCATGCTACTGCTATTTATAGCCTCAACGAGTGTGCGAGACTGTCAGAAATCAGTAGTTAGTGATCCAAGGAAAGCGTGCACAATCAACGTGTCAACTTTTCAGTAGGCACGTGGGGCACCCTACTGTCAGAATGTCTGATCGAAAGAAGCAGACGAACTTTTAAATAATATTATATTAGAGTTGTCTCCCTCGATTTACTTCCTCAAAAAATAGTAAAATGGAAAATTAAAATATACTCACAGTTACAAGAAAACGTGTAGACTTCTCCGTAAAAATAAAAAAACAACCGAAAAAATTATACGCGATAAATATTATGGTGTTAGAAATAATTGGACCGGTCGCGAGCACCGCCGTCAAGTGCGTGAAGTGAATTTGACAGTTGTGAATCTCATCCTTTCGACATAATAAATTGGCCAATACGACGACACTATTGACATTTTGATGCTGAAAAAAAGACAAAGTGACAAGCGGAAGGTTATAAAATAAAAATACTGTCGATTTGATAACTGTCATTCCATGAATAATACGCCAAACGAACATTTCAGTCGGAAAAACACGCATTGCTTACCATGACCCCATCGGACGCTATCTTTGTTTATATATTACAGAACGCCGCTAGGTGGCGCAGAAGTGGAAAGTGGTCAGTTATATTTGATATAGAACCAGATCTAATTATAATTGCCTTTTATTTGACTGTTGTAACATGGTCATTACTTTGGTGATAATCTAATGTAGTTTATTTCCCCGTTTTAGGGGAATGTTAGAAGACCAGAAAGATATATAGATTATCGAAAGACTGAATGAAGATTGAAGATTATATGTACTGATTCTTTCGATGTCATGTGTTTATCCTTTTGCGCTATTAACACAATTTTTTACACCCCACCCCATACCCCCATACTTCTTTTGTCGTGTATATATGCATTTAACTATAACGCTTGTGTATAAATTTTATCTGATGAGTCAATATATTTTTTTAAAGAAATAAAGAATTAAGAAATAAGTTGAAAAAAATCCATCTGCAAAGTAACGATGGCCCGAAGCCAAAAAATCCCAGCTCTATTAACACGAGGACATGGTAGAAGGGTGTGTGGTATTGCACTAGTCTATAACTTTCATTTATTCTGAGATTCTTGAAAATCAATGAACAACCTGGAGTATAGGGCATTTTACACCAACAGACAGGAAGAAATTATAGACGTGGTTATATTTTTAGCATATCTTGGAATTCTATAACTCGCAATACCGGAAATCGAGACCTTGGACTTCAGAAGTTCTCTTTCACATTTATTTGCACACAATATAACTATGACTGTGAACGACGCGGGTTTTTAGAAAATGTGTTTTCCTGTTTGTCAAATATTACTTAGTATTATACATGTAATACATACTCTAAGTCGTCAATACAGTTATATATTAGACCTCGGTTTCTAATATCTTCCTGTAGCTCCAATAGTGAACCAGTCGTACATGTTTCTCTGAAAGAAACAAAAACAAGAAGAGAATTTTTAATTTGGTTATTATTATATTTAGATGAATTTGACATCGTCCCATTACGGTATGTCCTTTTATATACTAAGTACTTTATTCCCAAAGTGTTGAGCTAGAGGCATTTATGTAGTGGAATGTATTGAAAACGGTAACGTGATAATGTAACGGTAACAATTTTTATGATCGACGGCGGGCTAATTTCATGAATGGCTGGGTTGCGTGATTGCAATAGGTCAGAATTGTTATTCAGTTATAATTTGTTCAGAAATTCATTGAATAAAAAAGGCGTTGATTAAAACAAATTTATGTCGAATTTTAAATGATTTACATAGTTTCGGTGATTTAATGTGATGAATAAAAATAAATTGTCAAGAAAGCAGGTTTAAAAGAAGACAACATCTGATTCAATTTGCCTTGATTTTCGTATGAAGGATCAAGAAACTACAATTTTAAACTTACTTCGGGGGTTCTGTTAAATTATGGGTGACAAGAATAACAACATTATCTACTTCTTGTAGATTTGGTAGTTCGTATTTACCAAAGAAACTATTCGGACTATAAGCTGGTTTGTCTCTAGAACCATCTAACATCAGATATACGTCGCCTATAGCAGATGATGCAAACTGAAAATTATTAGTTTAGATGAATATTACGAGTAGAAAATTACAGTTTAGTGGAATTTTGGACACCCTACGAAATGCAGATTTCTTTTCTCTTTTATAATCTAGTTCCTTCCTTAGGAACTGGCTCAGAGCGGACGATGTCCACTGTCAGTTCCTATCCGGCCTTATATAGCTGCAGTATGAAAATACCACTCTTCCTACCTCTGTTCTAATGCTATTTTGCAATCCTTACCTACTATTTTTCACCTTGATCTACTTTATACGCCAAAAGTATCATTTCTTGTCACAGCTGAGTCACATTTAAAATGGTTTAACACTATTTTAAAGTAGAATTCTGTGATTAGAAACATACACAAAATACGTTTGGACTGATCAGCCATTACGAGACTCGAACATGCGTAAACCTCATGTTTATTTCATCGCTAAATTCTATTTGAAAATTATGTTGAAGTTATGTTATAAAATATTTGAAAACTCAACAAACCTGTTTAGAAGCACTTGCCCAGAAAGATTCACTAGCTTCTAGAGGGCAGTCGGCCCACGATGGACATCGTGTCATGTTAGCGCCATCAGAAGATGAACCACACCAGGATAATTGGTTCGCCAAGTATCCAACCAACGTATCTTCTAGGGTTAAATATCTTTTACCATCGTCTGCGTATTCATGGGCAATATTATAAGTTCCTGACCAAAACATCGCCTGTTTTAAAAGATAAATGAATATTAACAACGTGCTTATCGCAACTTAATGCGGCGACGTGAAGTTAGCTTGTTGTTCGTTGTTCGTTGTTCGATGTTCGCGAATAACGAACAACGAGCCAGTTTGTTGTTCGGTATTTGCGAATAACGAACAACGAGCTGGTTTTTCGGAGCGAAAAAGAATTAGTTAAATTCTTTTTCAAAAGACTTTGAAGTTTTAAAACCCACTCCCGGCGTATTCCTTACAAATGTTTCTTTATTATATTACTAATTCCATATCTGGTGAATAACAAACAACTAACCAGCTGGTTGTTCGTTATTCGCCAATACCGAACAACAAACTGGCTCGTTGTTCGTTATTCGCCAATATGTAACAGCTCTTTCTTCGGATAGAAAGAACCAGCTCGTTGTTCGGTATTCGCGAATACCGAACAACAAACTGGCTTGTTGTTCGGTATTCGCCTATATGAAACAGCTTTTAATCCAATTGGGCTCCATAAAACCCACCCGTGGCGTATTCCCTACAAAAATACCTTTATTATATTACTAATTCCATATCTGGTGAATAACGAACAACAAACCAACTCGTTGTTCGTTATTCACGAATACCGAACAACAAACTAGCTCATTGTTCGTTATTCGCCATTATGTAACAGCTCTTTCTTCGGATAGAAAGAGAAGTTGTTAGAATCTTTTCCCCAAGACTTTTAAGTTTTATAATCCTATTGGGCTCACAAAAACCCATCCGTGGCGTATTTCCTACAAAAGTACCTTTATTATATTACTAATTCCATATCTGGTGAATAACGAACAACAAACCAGCTGGTTGTTCGTTATTCGGCAATACCGAACAAGAAACTGGCTCGTTGTTCGTTATTCGCTAATATGTAACAGCTCTTTCTTCGGATAGAAAGAGAAGTTGTTAGAATCTATTTCCCAGAAATTTGAAGTTTTATAATCCAGCTAGGCTCATAAAAACCCACCTGCGGCGTATTCCGTACAAAAGATCATTCATTACATTACTAATTACATATCTGGTGAATACCGAGCAACAAACCAGCTCGTTGTTCGTTATTCGCGAATACCGAACAACAAACTGGCTCGTTGTTCAGTATTCACGAATACCGAACAACGAACAACAAGCTAGCTTCACGCCGCTGCAGCCGTCTTGGGCGCAATCTTGATTTTCTCAAAACGGTCAAGGGTGGCCCGGCAGATTCAGAAACAAGGCATCTTAGGCTACTAAAATCAATCATAAAAAAAACTTTGTATAGAATTTCCAGGTTCAGCCATAGTTCTGTCGGACTATGTGGGGCGTGTTGGTCTACTGTCACTAAACACGTGAACTCGCTCGTCACACTCACGCACTCGCGGCTCTTCTCGTCTCGCGTAGTCCTACCATCCGACTCGTGTCCAGTGTTGCCACTTGCACTGACAGAACTAGCAGAACATTTTGAACGTGATTAGAAAGAGACGATCGTCTTCTGATAATGTGACTACATTGTCTACCACACCGGCACCAGGATGTGCCTAACACAAGGTGCCTATTGTGCAGTCTATACTGTAATTCTATGAATAGAATGATAGAATACCCTGAATACCTCTAGCCCACTTGCAATTTGATACTACAGCTGTAATGCCCGGCCTGGAGTTCTCCGTGTTAATCAAGACACCCTAACCCAACCCTCAAGATGATATCGGCGGGTTGAGTCGAACAAGGAAATTTCAGAAAAATCAGCCATAAAACCCACGGGCACTTGAAGGGATTAAAGTAAAACTTCTTACTACTGCTTGACTATTTAGTATAGTATAGTAAAACGTATTTCAGACGCCATCTTTGTTATGATTTGTTGAGGATACATTGTCTGTTATCATCTCACAATACTTACTAGTTCTAAGACTTTCCATATAGTCAAGCAGTAGTAAGAAGTTTTATTTTAATCCCTTCAAGTGCCTGTGATAAAACCCTGCCTTTTCAAAATTTTCTAGGGTGACGACAAATCCACAGCCCCTCCAAAAAATCGCATAGCCCCACCAAAATTTCACGACCTGGCTATATTAAATGCTCTGCTAAAATGTCTTTTCCAGTGATTACATGTAAAAAGTGCCATGTACAAAGTCCTAATACCGGTAATGATGAAGTCTAAATACCTCTAAGGCAATTAAATTTAAAACTTCAAATGTAATTTGTCAAATAACAAATGTTTTATTGGAAAAGGGGGTGGGTGGTGGGATGGCCTAGTGGTCTAGAGTGCCGCGCTTCGATCTCTAGCTGGCCGGTCACCTCTGGCTTCCATAGGCGTACGAGGCGGGGGGGCCGGGGGGGCACCGGCCCCCCCAAATATTTTCATGAAAAAAAATATAGAAATCTAAAAAGAGCTCAGAATTGTGAGATCGGTCATTAGCCGAGGAGTTTTTGAAAATGGGGTGGGGTAGGGGTATGGCCTTGTCGGGGAAGGTTATGGTCTTGTCGGGAATGAATGCTCAGTTTGTCGGGAAGCGTCGCGCCGTCTGTCGGGTTTGGAATATTTTTAATAATATGGAAGCGGAAAGTAAGCAATCCAGTCAATGATGAACACGTTAACCATCTGAATAGAACTAGCACGTACACATGGCCTTTCACAGTTCTTGAGTATGGTACTGTGTTAGTAATAATCGTTTGATTTGTTCTTCTTTTGTCTTTAATATAGTGCACTAGATGTAAATAAACTTGAACTAAAATGGTCATTCATAATTATATTAAAAGTATATAAATTTTACAAGTTCAGAAAGTCTTCTATCTTGATTCTAGATCTATCTATCTTAGACATGGATAAAAAATGTGAACTGTCATATAATGAAAAACGTGGCAAAAGTAAATCGTAATACGGAATATATAGATTGTAAATTTGAACTCTTTTAAAATGGTCATTCATATATTAAAAGTAGATAAAGTATATACAAGTCTTCTATGCATCTGAGATCTGGATAAACAATGTGAAGTCTCATAAAATGATAAATGTGGAAAAAGTAAATCGTTCGACTTGTTCTTGTTTTCGTAGTAATAGAGCTTGTATTTTAAAGATGACTTTTTACCAGTTTTTATGCTGCAACTGACATAATTTACTACCCATTCCAAATTACTAGAAAGTATTCGAAATGCCTGGAAATCGCGTCTACGGCCGTTTGGTTTTCAAAATTTTCTGGGGGAGGCCCCCCATATCCCCCGTCGGACGCTTAGCGCCTCCAGCGCTGGCAGGCGGCATGGGCGTCACACATGGGGGGGGGGGGGGGGGTCCGGGGGGCCTGAATATACTTGGACCCCCCAAAAATTTGCCAAAATAAAGTGCCCGAAATCTAATAAAACACTAATATTAGGACTGGAATAGCAGTAAAACACGTTTGCGGCCATCAAATATTCCAAAATTTTCTTGGGCGGTTCATACAAGGTCAGCTCCGCTTCTTCCCCCTGCGAAGAAAACATGCTTCGGGCATTTCTAGTTTTGCTTCCCTAACTTCCTAATAAAACACTAATTTCACCTTCCTTTTAATTGAATACCACGGAATTTATACTGAGTTGACTATTGATTAAAACATTTTGTCTGGGGCCACTCTACCTTGTGCGACATTTTTCGGGCATCGATTATTACTTGTGAATGCAATTGCAACAGTGTGATTGGATGGTTGGAATTCAGAGTGGGATTTCGGTTACAAAACCATTGGATACTTTTGGAGTTGCTCACACAGGCTAGAATAGCAGAAAACGCATTTGCGGTGGTTAAATTTTCAAAATTTTCTCCGGGAGGGTGAGGCTCCCATAGCCCGCAACGATTGATTGGTTGTTTGGAATTCTGGGCAGCCAGGTAGGCTATATTGAACCAAACTGAAGTTGCTGTATTCACAGGTTACAGACTGGAATAGCAGGAAAACGCGTTTGTGGCAGTTAAATTCTCAAAATTTTCTCCCAATGGTCCCGTCTTCATGGGTGTAATCGATTGATTGGAATTCGAGTCAGCAAGCCACCTTAATTAGGTAATATTAGACCACTTTGAAATTGCTTTGTTCATGGGCTGAAATAGCATTAAAAGGTGTTTGCAGCCGTCAAATATTCCAATATTTTCTTAGGTGGGGGGTAAGCCACACTTCTTCGTCTCTCGGGGAAGACCAGTGCCGCCGTCTGTAAACATGATAAACGTTGTATTGGTGTGACGTTTTAGTTTAACCCCGTAAAATATGCCAAAAAATGTTTACAGAAGACTGAGACTTTAAACAAAATTTATGGGGGTACCCCCCCCCACCATTTCGTACCTCCCCAATACATATTTCACGGCTACGCCCCTGGCAGGCGGACGGCTATGCCGCCCGCTTCTCCGCGGATTCTAAAGAATTAATATTTGTCGGGAAAATATGCTGGCCCCCCCAAACAAGTTCGGCCTCGTACGCCTATGCTGGCCTCCGGCTGTGGTTTCGATCCCTGGTGTGAGCGTATGTGGCATGGAGATAGGGGCGCCCTCTCAACCTCGTGGGTTTCCTCCGGGTACTCCGGTTTCCTCCCACTGCTAAAGACCCCTATGCGCAAGCGAATTATTGAAATAAAATTAAATTGAAACCATATGTTAGTCCCCAAATGACCTAGTTTGTGTCGAATGGACGTTAAACACCATTTCTCTCTCTCTGTCTCTCTCTCTCTCTCTCTCTCTCTCTCTCTTTATTGGAAAAGGCTGATCCCCGCCTCGTTTCCGTATACGTTAATAAGTCATGTGATATCTACAGTTGCATAGCATGGGTATTGCTCTGCGTATGATGCTATGTAGAAAGCGTTAATGACAAATGAGATGCGACAGGGCGCAAATGTAAAATGTAATGGGGGAAATGTAAAATTTAGACACGTCAAAATAAAACATTTCATATTTGACGCATTGCATTTGCCGTTTTATATTTAACTTTGCCCTTCGAGGTATTTGGACCTTATCATTGCCGGTATGAAGACTTTGATCATTGTACATTAAACAAGACTTTGTTAATTGTACACAGACTGATTACTTAACATTTTATAAAGAAAACAAAATCAAAATACCAGTGCTAGATAATGGATTCAATCGGATTTAAAACTGGCCTGACAACAAAATGGCGGTGGGCTTATGTATAGCGAGCAGCAGATTGGTGAAATTTCAATTCCACAAATCCTTGTAAATACTGAACGGTATTGTACGGAAATTCGTTTAAACGAAATATTAATTCGTTATAACGAAATATTAATTCGTTATAACGAAAAATTAATTCGTTATAACGAAATAATTAATTCGTTAAAACGAAATAATTAATTCGTTAAAACGAAAAAATTAATTCGTTAAAACGAAATATCTAATTCGTTAAAACGAAATATTATTTCGTTTAATATCGTTTCGATTAATCGAATTAATCAATGTCGATTTAACACGTCGACTAACCCCAATGCTCTAAACACCGAAGTTGAAAAAAAAAATTTAAAAAAAACCAATCGAATTAATCAATGTCGATTTAACACGTCGACTAACCCCAATGCTCTAAACACCGAAGTTGAAAAAAAAATTAAAAAAAAAACAATCGTGATCTCTATCGATATACTGCATATACACGTGGTTCATTTTTATCTCAATAATTCGTTTGCGGGTAAGGATATGTAGCAGTGGGCCCGGGGAGAATCCACGAGACTGGACGAGCGATCCCGCTGCTTGTCGCGCAGAGGCGGTTAATTGAAATAACGGCACTTGACCCAATAACAGACCTCATGTTTACACTGTTTTCGTACTGGGGATCATGTGATTGGTATGGACTCTATGAAGCATTGGTGACATAAAGAGATGGCCCGGGTTCCTCCTCCCCCTATTCTGAGGATACACTTTAAATCAGCTTTTTTCTTCTTCATAGGTTTTCGTAATGGGGATCATGTGATGGATATTGAGTCTATGAAGCATTGGTGATATAAAGAGATGGCCCGGGTTCCTCCTCCCCTATTGTGAGGATACACTTCAAATCAGTTTTTTTTTTCTTCATATTATATTGGTGTGAAGCATTGGGGTTAATGAGAGAACGGATCCTATCGTTTCCGCTACCTACTTCTCCAGAGACCCAGTTCCCAAACATTATTCCCCTTACGAAAACCCTGTGAACCCTATAGTTTTTAACATATATTTTAGGGAATTAACCATTGGGTTCACAAGCTTTAGAGGTCGCTGGTACGTTCCCGGTGCTGGCGGAAAAAGTTCATCTGGTTTTTATCAGTGATGCAGGACGGAGGGCTTGACAAGGAGAGCTGTCAAGAAAGTTCATCTGGTTTTTGTCAGTGGTGGAGGACGGAGGGCCTGACAAGGAGAGCTGTCAAGTTCGGACTGGACGAACAAACGAAGTCCAGTGTACACCCAACTGCTCAAAACACCAAATTTGAAAGTAAAAGATGTCAACCCCCGCCCCAAAAAAACCTTTATAAATATGCGGTGGGTTTGAGTCGGTAATCGTGGAACAGAGACACAAACTAGGTCATTTCGGGACTAACACATGTAATCCGCTTTGGCGTAGGGGTATTTAGCAATGGGATGAAACTGAAGACCCACGAGGATGTACAAGCAGCCATACTTCTTGTCACGTACATGCAGTCAACCGAAACAATGCCGCTTGACCCAATGACAGACCTCATAGTTTCACGCGCACCACTAGACCACCCAACTGCCATTTCGCTGGAACGGCAAGTCACGTAACACTAACAAATCGATAGGGTGCATACCCTTATGAAATGGACTTAAACGTCCTATACTGTTCTGCTTTGAGTTTGACTGGGCTATTGAAGATGAGCATACGCCAAATATTGTGCTTTGGGGGATATTTTGCCCAAACAAAATCGCTACAGCCTACTCTTATATGAAATTGCAACTGCCAAGGGATCTTTGTCGCGCACGCCAATTTGTACACGGGACCTCGAATTGTTCGTACCATCCAAAAGACTAGACAGTTGCCCTTGTCAGACCATCCTTCCTGCATCACTCACAACTGGAAACCACGAAGAACACTCCAGATGAACTTTCTCCGCCAACACTGGGGCGAATCAGCGACCTCCTGGCTAGCGCGCTAGCGTCTCATCCACTTAGCCACCGTGGCTCCTGCATACGCTTATAAACCAAACGATTGATACCCCAAAACATATGTTAAAACATTTGCTGCTATCGGGTTAACAAGGTTTTCGTAATGGGGATCATGTTGGGGGACACGAGGCCTGACATTGAAAATAGTTGCATTGTTTCAATTGGCCGTTCTTTCCGGGTCTACCTGCTAAATAGCATTACGCACAAGCGAATTAATGAGATAAGAATGAACCATGTGTATATCCCGTATATCGATAACGATAGAGATCACGTTTGTTTTTTAAAAATATCTTTTTTCAGATTCAGTGTTTGGGGCATTGGGGTTAGTCGATGTGTTAAATCGACATTATTTAATTCGATTAATCGAAATGATTAATTCGATTAATCGAAATGATTAATTCGATTAATCGAAATGATTAATTCGTTATAACGAAATAATTAATTCGTTTAAACGAAATAATTCATTCGTTTAAACGAAATAATTAATTCGTTTAATCGAAATAATTCATTCGTTATAACGAAATATTAATTCGTTTAAATGAACTAATATTTCGTTTTAACGATATAATATTTCGTTATAACGAAATAATATTTCATTTAAACGAATTAATTATTTCGTTTAAACGAATTAATTATTTCGTTAAAACGAATTAATTATTTCGTTATAACGAATTAATTATTTCGTTATAACGAATTAATTATTTCGTTATAACGAATTAATTATTTCGTTATAACGAATTAATATTTCGTTATAACGAATTAATATTTCGTTTAAACGAATTAATATTTCGTTTAAACGAATTAATATTTCGTTTAAACGAATTAATATTTCGTTTAAACGGATTAGTATTTCGTTATAACGAATCATGTACGAAAAAATTATATAAGAGTGGAATCGTGCACTTAAGGGGCTCCGTAGTATTGAACAAATTGTGACTGATATTCCTATTAGAGGTTCATTTTTTACAAAATGGCGTATAGGGACTTTAAGTGCATAATATTGTTCCGAAGTGGATTAGTTTGTACAGGCTCTATTGAGTGAACGATAAATCTCCTTTCTCTCATTCTCTGAAACTAACATTCTTTATTTAGGCAACACGATACATACAAAACGCCATACTCGAAATATTAGTAGAAATATGACCATTTGTAGTTTGCCAAACATTTAGATGAATATTTTAATCGCCTCCTATAGCCTTTATACACTTGCGGTTCGAGAAAATATAATTACATGTACCTTATTTTTTGGCAGTGTCTGTGAAGCTTTCGCCATAAAATCTGCATATCGCTGCATTGACAAGTCACAAGGTGCTCTAAAACTGAAAGCCGCATAGAATGTGGTCCAAAGCTCAGAACAATTGACTACCATACTGGAAAATTAGAATAAGAAAATTAATAATTAGCCGCATTGGTTTTATATTATATTTTTACAAATTCGAACGTTACTTTCGTTTTGTCTTCAAAATTAGTCTTTATTATGGGAATACAAAAGGTGCAAGATATCAATGTAACTTGGGTTAGCTTCCCAAATAACGAGAACTGGTATATCATACACCTATTGTTGTAAGTAAGAGATGTTAGCCCTCTCCAAACGACGTGTTCTTCGGGGAGGGCTGGCAAACCAAATTGACAAGACAACGGTCAATCAAATCACGGGATAACACTCGAAATGATAAGGCTTTGTAATGTTAATGAATATTTATGTAAATAAACATATACAAGAAACAGAAGTTACAGTAGAAGCATAAACAAGTTGACAGTTTTCTTTGTTGACAGTTCTAATTCAATTGAGTTCACGGGTCACGCAATTCACAAGTCACGGAGTTCACGTTTCACAGAGTTCACGTAGATTCGCCATGTTAAAAAGCATGGGGTTTCACTACTTCAGAGTCACTCGGCAAACCTCGGCAGATTCCGTAACCTCCGAACCTACATCTAACCTCGGCTGTATGACGAATTCCGCCATATTGGAACTACTTTAAAGGTCCCGGATGAAACATGGCTGCGCCCATACCGGAATATTATAAAAGAGGATGCAGTGGATTCACATAATAACAGCTCTTTCTCCATTTTTTTTTTTTTTTTTTGCATTGTTGAATGTCGAAAAACGAGCTACTCGATTTTAGATATTCAAACTTGCATCTCAAAAACGCAGAGTAGCTCGTTTTTGAAATTTGGCATTTCACGCTGACGTTTATTGCTTTACTATGGCGGTATATTAGTGCCAAAATTCTAACATGTTATCGTCTAATTTCTTACTTCTATTCATGTAATTTCTAACCTCCATTCATGTAACTTCTAACTTCAATTCATCTAATTTCTAAATTAAGACAATGTATAATTCAACTTCGTTATTTGTTCAGTGTAAATATCAATTCTATTTCATCTTATTTCTATTATTGGGGCGAAAAATGTTAACTTCATTGTGTTATTACATGTTAAGCATGAACGGCAAACAAATTAAGAATTATGATACTTCTACCTGGCAACCATCATTATGATGTCGTTTGGTGTCGCCACCATGTGCTCAGTTTGGCGATTGAGCACCTGATCGGGACCATTCTATTGATACAAACGACTCGCTCTTCGTCAGATTGAGTGGCTTGCCTGAGTGTTAAAATTGAAAACAACATCGGGAGAGAGAGATGGGGACATGGGGTTTAACATCCGCTCGACACCAACCAGGTCATTTCGGTATTAACACCGTTCAATTGTATTTCAATAATTCGCTTGAGCGAAGGAGTGTTTAGCAGTGGGAGGAAACTGGAGGACCCGGAGAAAACCCACGAGGTTGGAAAGAGGCCCTACTCCATGTCACGTAAAAACGGGAAATCGAAACCACGCCAGTTTATTCAATGACAGACCTTATGTTACAGTGTGCACGTGCTAACCATTCGGCCATCCTACCCTCTAAACAACATTGAACGTGATATAAATGTATGGTTTGCAAATACTATTTCGAATACCGTGGCTAAGTGGGTAAGACGCAGGCTCGCTAGGCTGTGGGTCGGGAGTTCGATCCCGGCATTTGTCGAAAAAAGTTCATGTACATGTTGGCGTGCATATAAAAGATCCCGTGACCGTTAGAATTCGATATAAGTCCAGGTCGTAGATCCGCTCTCCGGGCAATATTTCCCTAAAGCACACTGTGTGGCGTATGTCCGTCTCGATTAGCCCGGTTCGGAACAGAACAATAGGGCATTAAACCCTCTTTCATTTCATTTCATTTTCTATTTCAAATATAAGCTAAACGGGATTTGGAGAATTTTATTTTATTTTTTTTACGGTTGAGCCAACAATTAATATTTATATGCAGTTGGTCTATATTAACACAGGGTATAAATGTTATGGATAGGCCTATACACAGATACTGAGTTTAATACTAAGTGACCCCCCTCTCTCTCTCTCTCTCTCTCTCTCTCTCTCTCTCTCAGCACGCCTTCCAACCTTCAACCAAACGAAGAATGGGTCGTTTATACCAAATAATGGTCCCGATCAGGTGCGCAATCACCCAATTGAGCACGCAGTGGCGACACCAAACGTCTTCATAATGATGGTTGCAAGGCAGAAATGTATAAATTCTAAATTCGTTGATGTTGATGCTAAACATGTAAAGCATCTATTAAGAAGACATTTTTCGTTTAAATAATAGAAATAAGTTGGAACCGAATTGAAATTTACACTGAACAAATAAAGAAGTTGGGTTATACATTGTCTTAAATTAGAAATTACATGAATGGAAGTTAGAAGTTACATGAATGGATGTTAGAAATTACATGAACAGAAGTAAGAAATTAGACGATAGCATGTTAGAATTTTGGCACTAATATACCGCCATACTTTACATCTTCCTTGTGCTAAAACGGTAAATTTGACCCCTTCACTTCTGGGGTCACAAACAACAAAGGTGAATTTAGCAAGTTTACATTTTCATTGAAAGGGTGATTAATTTCGATCATTTTCAGCTTATTTTCATGAACTCATTTGACCTTTGACCCCGAGTATCCCGAAAACGCCTCAATGGCGGACTGATTGCCACTCGGCATTGTATTCTACGCAACAGTTTACTGTAGGCAATTTGGGTCTGGTTTTGTGCCCCTTTGATGGACACCCCTCCGCACTGAGCCTCCGGGCTATTGGATATCAGAAGCCCATCCTTTTCCCAGAAGATCATTCAGATCAATGTTGATATAAATAGACAAATAATTCGGGTTTTCAATGCCGAAGACTTTGGATAATACTGCGTAAGAGACTTAGCAACTTTAATATGAGGCTAATAATTGGAATTGAAATAACTATATACCCTCCAATCTGTTGTTTATATTTGATTTCTGTGTAATCCCAGCATCTACCAATGAATATATCCTTCAGGTGATCAGAGGTACCCGAATCACCTTTAATACAGCCCACCATAATTACCACATATACAAAATTTTTTACTATCTCCATATTTATTATTCTTCTGAAATAACAAATGATGTTTTTCTTAATTACTGAGGTAACGTTTATAAATGTGGGCGGTTAAGACGAACCTGTAATCGTTTTGAAATTAGTAAATTTATGGTTCTCCTGTATATCGATGTAAAACATACGGTTGACATGTAAGTGAAAGTGGGCCCTATTTAACGTAAATAAATACATCCAAATTTACATATTGAGTAAACGCATCCTATGTTTCCTTTAGTTGTTCGGGTGGAATAAACAAACAAATTTCCCTCTACACATTGACGTTCGCGTAATAGATCCCTTGACATTTTGAATTCGAAATAGGAGCTGTTCGTAGCGCCGCTGTCCGGACAAAATTTCGCATACTACAGCTTCATTGTAATATGGTATAGGCCCATTTTCATTAGCAGAACAGTATATATGTTTAGTGCTCCTCAGGATTTTCCACACTGGCTTCACCTGTCAGTGGTTATAAGAAATAGAGGTTGGCAAGGAACAGCGTCTAATCGTATGTTTCTATGTGATATCATATGTTTTATGCCATATTATATGATTTTATTTCATGTTTATATCATTTTATATGTTTATACATGTTTATATGTCGTATTGTAGTTTTATATCATTTTATACGTTTTTATAACATATAGTTTTATGTCATTTTATATATTTTCATGTCACATTATATGTTTTTGTACTACGCATTGAGATTGTTTTCATGATGTAATGCGTATAATAAGAAATAAATATTATTATTATTATTGTTCGGATGGGACGAAATTTAATTAATGGAAAAAAGTTGAATATGAGGCTCATTGAGGTAAAATGCAATTAAAACGCCCACAACGCGGATGAGTTAAATACTATCAAGTTGAAGACCGTACACAATCAAAAGTGCTTTTATTTAAAAGAAAAAAAAGTATATACAGTAATTCAAACCGACGAATTCTAACGCAAAGTTATGGCCATTTAATGTTTACATTGATATCTATTGATTTGACATCGGCATCTTTATGTGTCTGAATTAAATAAAGTAATAATAATTATGCCCTTTGTTCAAGCAAATACTTTTTTTTCCAGAAAGTGGGGTTTCCGGATGTTCTTTATTACATCACAACTACAATTTTTACGTTAAAAACCAGTACTATTTAGGTATTATAGTTTACTTAAAGTAAAATGTGTTCTACTTACCCGCTGTGTTGATATCAGTATTTCCGAGTTGATGGATATTGTGTTTATGGGTAGAAGAGTATCATGTTTAAGATGTTATATCAGTATTATAACAAGTTTGCACCTGTAAAATTTATTGCTTAAAGAGACTATATAGCTTATACGTGAGATCAGATTTTAAGATGAAAAGATGCAGCTAAAGTTAAAAGGTTCATTTATATGTGTAATTGAAATGTTATCCTTTGATGCGGCGTGATAAATAATTGTGTTTTAAGTCATTGTTGCATTTTAAATATTATTGATTTTGTATTCCGTGATAGATTATAACATAAAATATAGCGTCATAATTAGAATATTATATGTTATATCTATCAAAAAACAAGTCGATAACTTTTGGTAGTTGGAATTAGATATAAGAGTAGGTCATAGTGCCGCTGCCCGGGCTAGTGTTCCCTCATAGCACACTGTAGCCTATGGTGTATGCCCGTCTTCATAAGCCAAGTTTAGGGCTAAGTACACTAATCGTACTTTCAGATAAAAATGAGATTAGATAATGAAACATTAATAAAGGAAAATACAAATAGCCTACTGTAGTTAAAATAAAGAATGCCAATATTGGACTCTGGAGTACGAGGGTGTTCATACCCTATGAAATCAAAGAATTGACTGTATTCTGGATGTCAATAACGTCGATTTGAAATAACTGGTGGACCAATATACATTTAAATTTTACATTTTAATCGAAATATTGTGCAGTTAATGGGTGATACATGGTCTATACCACAACGAATAGCAGTATGTCTTCCCCCAACGCACTTCGGGATTGCAAAAGGTGATGGAACACCATACCAGAGTTAAAAAGGAAAACGCGTGTAAACTTTACACATGTACACCCCGAGTTCTATATTTATAAATTAATATATGAAGGAAGCAGTATAAAATATGGAAGCTATTTCTACACTGCTACAAATCTCTGAATGTGCGACTTCGACAAAACAAAATTAAACGATTCTCTTTAACTTTAGTTATCCATATAACTGATATCTTATAAGTCAACACAAGTTTAAGGTAGATGTCATCGTGGATTTTACAATCCCGGGGTGTAAAATATTTGTTTATCTTTTGTTGATTAGCTGAATAAATATAAGACTGTTTGATTGGTTGAATATATCGAATTCTTTATTGACACAGGTGAATTGTTTAGGTTAGGTTTTATAACAGGGCCAAAATACTACCTACCTATTGAAGAAAGGACCACCGCTCACCCCAAATAATTTAAGTTAAGTTAAGATTTGTGAATGCTGTGTTGACAGAAAAATAAACTGCTTATCAATGAGTAGCACGTATTCCTATTAAGTGTCATTGATGAGCGATCGCCTCAAGTCAACCAAAATCTGTAAAAGGTGATGCTTGGGATCATCATGGGGGTCCAACCCAAGATTTGCACGACTCTGACATTGAATGTTGCAGTCATTGTGGCATTGAATTCCAGGGTGGAAACATCAGTTTAATTGTTTTAGTGACCAGAAAACAAATTTTGATATGCGTCGGCTTACCCAAAATGAAAGGTTACGTGCCCTTGGCACGCTACAGATCGGCACAACACAGGCGGTTGTGGCGCGGACGATGAATGTTTCTCAGTCTGTCATAAGCAGGCTATGGTCCAGATACCGTGATACGCAATATGTACAGGACAGACCACGCTCAGGTCGACCAAGGGCGACAACTCAAGCCCAGGATCGATTTATCCGTACCTTGGCCTTGAGAAATCGTGTCATTACAGCAAATCAGATCAGCGCTCGTCTTCAAACAGACACTGGTGTGAGAGTGAGTGGCCAGACGATTCGGAATCGACTGCATAGGGGTCACCTTCGCGCCCGACGTCCTTGTTTGAGAGATCATCACATTCAGGCAAGACGTCTTTGGTGTAGGGATCGTCAACACTGGGATAATCGACGCTGGAGCAATGTGATGTTTTCAGATGAGTCAAGGTTCACTGTTGATTTTTTGGACAGATGTAGGAGGGTGTGGCGTCGTCGAAACGAGCGCTTCCAAGACGTTAACGTCATCAGGCATGATCGATTTGGGAGTGGTTCTGTTATGGTGTGGGGAGGCATCACTGTTGCTGGAAGAACGGCTTTACATGTTGTTGCAGGGCGTGTTACAGGCCAGTACTACCGGGACAACATCTTGGCAGTCCACGTTGTGCCGTTCGCACGACGTCATGGCCGCCGTTTCATCTTCCAGGATGACAACGCAAGATGTCACAGGGCCAGGATCGTTACAGGTTACCTCCAACAACAGAACATCAGCACATTACCTTGGCCAGCACTGAGTCCCGACCTCTCCCCCATCGAGCATGTCTGGGACATGCATGGACCGTGGTTACGTCAACGTCAACAACGTCCTGCCAATGTCCAAGAACTTGCTGCTGCGTTGCAACAGGAATGGGACAATCTGGACCAAAATGACCTTAGACGTCTCATTAGGAGTATGCCACGTCGGATCAATGCTTGTTTGGCAAACAGAGGAGGATTTACCCGTTACTGACTTTGTTGTGATGCTGTGGTAACTTTGCTGTTTGACCCCGGGTATCATTTTACCCTTATAATGGTCAGTCTGTGCCTTACTTAGTCTAACGATCATTTGGAATAAATCGATGAATGTGAACTTCATTTTATTTTGTCATTTGTTTCTTCGTCAGTTTCATTAGGTGACTTTAATAACACTTAAAAATCAAATATCCCCTACTTTTTTTGAATAGTATATTTAATTATACAGATTTTACATTATTTAAAGCTAATTTTGCAAATTATGTTGATCTTTTAATAAATTTTGATGTTTTTATAGGCCATATTTACACTTTATCTTAAAGTGGCTTAGTATCTAGCTCAGTATCATCCAAAGTCTTCGACATTGAAAACACGAATTATTTGTCAATTTAAATCAACGTTGATGTTGTGAGCTTAACGGGAAAAGATGGGTTTCTGATATCCAACATTTAAGACAAAATAAACATTTTAATATTGGTACACGAATCGTGTACCATAATATGTTCAACACCATTTGTAACAAAGGACGTGAAGAACGAGGCTAGACATGTTCCACAAGTCATGTCGAATGGTGAATTCTTTTCTGGAGAGCATGCGCAATAAATACTATCGGTGCAGACTTGAATAACCAGACGCTAGAGATTGTGATTCCATTGAGACTTCTGGCGTATTTCGCCGAACCTAACTGATTTGAAATTACAATAAAAACAGAAACGATTGAATGTAAATCAGTTTATATGCATTCATGCTAAATTATTATATTCGTTGCTAAGCATTTGTGTCAATTTCTAGGTTCCAATTTTAGCGACTTGGCACCTTTAAAATAAATTACAATACAGATAGCATAGCCGATAGGTCGGTTAATGCATCGAGCTGCACCTATACGGTTTATAATACTATACGGTGTAACTGTTAAAAAAGACCCTACGTGGTATATTGGAGAGAGGTAGAAATGGGGTTTAACGTCCACTCGACACACACTAGGTCATTTCGGGACTAACATATGTAATGGTATAGCATTTGCATAAAAGCAACTGAGTGTGTGTATCCCTTTAGCCTCTACAGCACGCTCTATTTAGGTCAAGTGACATCATCCTGTCACAATTGTCCAGTCTCATAATATCCTGTGCATTCTTATGCAATAACTGTACTGGTAAATCTAGTCTAATAAAAAAGCATGGCCTGACCAAGTTTGTTAGTTCTTTGTAATGGTAAAAGTAATTCTTATTAAAATAAGAACAAGACATGGTGTCAGAAATGGTCACAGAAGTGTATTAGCAATTTCTAATCATGGAGAGACTGTCAGAACCAAAACCATTGTTGCTGAGTGGAAATAGAGCGGTAAATTGGGTCAAATTTCGTCAAAGATTTGAGAATTACCTCGAGGCCACAGGGGCTACAGACAAGTCCGAAAAAGCTAGAACCTGCACCCTTTTACATGTAATTGGAGAAGAAGCCTTAGAACTCTACAACAACTTTGCATTTGCAGAAGATGGTGAGAAATAGAAATTGAAACCAGTGCTTGACAAGTTTGCAGCCTATTGTTTACCTAAGAATAATGAAACATTTGAAAGGTACAAGTTTTTCACTTACAATAAAAAGAAAGGTGACAAGTTTGACGAATATAGGAATGAACTGCTTACCAAAGCCAAATATTGTAATTTTGGCGGATTGAAAGATTCTTTGATCAGAGACAGAATAATATGTGGACTTCTGGATGACAATCTAAGAGAAAAATTGCTGAGAATTGCTGATTTGACACTCGAAAAAAATATCAAATACTGTCTTGCTGCAGAAACTACAAAAGATCGTTTAAAAGAAATGAAAGACATAGACGAGACAATCAGTAAAGATTCAGATGAAGTTTGTGCCGTCAAAAGTCACAGGCGATTCAACCGTGACAGGTATAAACAGAACGAACACAGTAGTCCGGAATACTCTCACTGCAAACCTGGTCAAAAGTCAAGTCAAGCTGTGAGTAAAAGTGCATACTATCAACACGAAAAACGAGATGAAACTCAAACTTGTGGAAGATGTGGTTATAAACATTATCAAGAAACATGTCCAGCCCGTGGTACAATTTGTCGTCATTGTGGTAGAAAAGACCATTACGCTCAAATGTGTTTCTACAAAAAGAAGCAGCAAAAATCTGTTCATTCAGTGACGGGAAGGAGACATGAATACATTGTGAGCTCGTTCGTTCGTTCGTTACTGGGTGTTTAACGTCCACTTCCACCTAGGGTGATATCGTAGACTAGGGTGAGCTCGGAAGAAGATGAGGATTTATACTGTGTTAACACAATAGACACTCCAAGTCGAGAAGAATGGCAACATAGTTTATCAACTAATGGTTCATTTATTAAATATAAATTAGACACTGCTAAGAACAATATGACGCCAATATTAGGTCTAGCAGCATGTGAAAAATTGCGTCTAATTAAACGAGTTTTCACAATAGAAAATCAAGCCAAGCCAAAACAACAAAGTTTTGAAGGTTTAGGATGCCTGCCTGGTGAACACATTATAGAAATTGATGAGACTGTCAAACCCGTGGTTCATGCCAGCAGAAAAGTCCCTTTCGCTCTACGTGATAAAGTGAAAGAAAAGCTAGACAGGATGGTGGAACTAAATGTCATCTGTCCTGAAGAAAATCCTACAGATTGGGTGAATAGCCTTGTTGTCGTACCAAAACCAGCAAAAAATAAGCTGAGACTGTGTTTGGATCCAAGAGACCTGAATAAAGCCATCAAAAGAGAGCACTATAAACTACCGACTGGCAGTGTGAAATTAGCTCGATTTTCGTTTTTCCATATTGGTGAATATCGAAAAACGAGCTACTCGTTTTTCGATATTGGCGAATAACGAAAAACAACTAGTTCGTTTTTCGATATTGGCGAATTTCGAAAAACGAGCTACTTGTTTTTCGACATTAAAACTTGAATCTGAAAAAAAAAAGATTTGATGTATGTATAGGTATAGAATGTCCCCAAACACATTTTATTAAATCAGATGTCATTAATGAGGATGCCTGAGCAGTGGATTCACATAAAAACGGTCATTTCTCGTTGGGTTTTTTTGGCGAATCTCGAAAAACGAGCAACTCGTTTTTCGATATTCAATCCTGAATATTAAAAAAGAAGATTTGATGGAGGTATATCTGTAGAATGTCTCCAAAACGCATTTTATTAAATACGTTTTCTAAAACGAACTAAAGATATCATAATTCAGGATGCCTGACCAGTGGATTCATATAAAAACTGTCCTTTCTCCTTGTTTTTTGATATTGGCGAATCTCGAAAAACGAGCCACTCGTTTTTCGATATTCAAACTTGAATATCAAAATCAAAAAAGCAGATTTGATGGATATTTATTTACTAAAGACATCATAATTGGTGATGCTCGAGCAGTGGATTCACATAAAAACTGCTCTTTCTCCTTGTTTTTTGATATTGGCGAAGTCACTCGTTTTTTCGATATTCAAACTTGTATCTCAAAAAGAAGATTTGATGGATGTATATCTACAGAATGTTCTTAAACGAACTAAAAATATCATAATTGAGGATGCCTGAGCAGTAGATTCACATAAAAACTGTTCTTTCCCGTTGTTTTTTGATGTTGGCGAATCTCGAAAAACTTGAATATCAAAAAAGCATATTTGATGGATGTTTATCTAGATAATGTCTCAAGGACACATTTGATTAAATTAGTGATTTAAAACAAACTAAAGATGTCATAAATTAGGATGCCTGAGCAGTGGATTCACATAAAAACTGCTCTTTCTCCTTGTTTTTTGATACTGGCGAATCTCGAAAAACGAGCTACTCTTTTTTCGATATTCAATCCTGAATATCAAAAAAGAAGATTTTGATGGAGGTATATCTGTAGAATGTCTCCAAAACACATTTTATTAAATAATTGATCTAAAACGAACTAAAAATATCATAATTGAGGATGCCTGAGCAGTGGATTCACATAAAAACAGTTCTTTCTCGTTGTTTTTTGATATTTGCGAATCTCGAAAAACGAACTACTCGTTTTTCGATATTCAAACTTGAACATTAAAAAAGCAGATTTGAAGGATGTATATCTACAGAATGTCTCCAAAACACATTTTATAAAATCAGTGATCTAAAACGAACTAAAAATATCATAATTGAGGATGCCTGAGCAGTGGATTCACATAAAAACTTTTCTTTCTCGTTGTTTTTTGATATTGTAGTGAACGAGTGGACGTATCGACACTGTTACTAGAGTAGTTATTGCTTGAGTTCTGGACATAAAGTGACGCTCTACACAAACCGGAACCCGATATTGTTTATACCACGTGACATCTAGGGGTCGTCCTCTACATTCCCCCCGATCGTGAAGAGCTGAGCTCATGGTAGCCACATGGTGAGGCGAACTCCAAGCAGGTATTTTTTTATACACAAAAGGTAAGTAACACACAAAAAAATATATATATATAATTAAATCTGAAGAAAATAAAACTTCCTCACACACAAACATACTTAATAAATTGACCAGGAAGATGTATGTAGTTGAAGAAAATGTGTGGGTTTATATACAATTTAAAAAAATAATGGTTAAATTTTTTTTTTTTTTTTTTTAGACTTTGGTTGAGAAGGTACCCGTAGAGCTGCAAAATGCATGAACCCTCACAGGCAAATTATATGTCGTATTTATATATGGTAACCTGGTTTAAAATTGTCCATTCCAAGACTTTTTAAAATTCACAGTATTCACATATCCACAATATTCATATATAATTTAAAATTGTCCATCTAAGACCTTTTAAAAGAAACACTACCACCACCACCCCCCACCCCACCCCCATTAGGGTACAGGACCCGACAATCGATTGATTCGACAAATATACCAACTGTGTCAACCCTGTCAACCCTATCAACTCAGCAAAAACTAAATGATAGCACGATTGTACGCATTCTATCGATCCATTCAACTCTGTAGCCGATTACTATGGTACACGATCGATACTCGATACGATCAACGCCGGATTAACCATGGTGGGGGCCCTGGGGCCTGGAACATGTTGGGGGCCCCTGACCGCGAGCGCCGAAGGCGCGAAGCCCCGCATAGGGGGGTCTGGGGGTTTTCTCCCCCCCCCCCCCAAGAAATTTTCAGAAATTGGAGGCCAGAAACGTGATTTCCTGGCATTTCAGGCACTTGTGTTGGAGCCATTTAGAAGTACTTCCCCCAGAAAAAAATAAAATTCTGCCACCAAATTAGCGCATTCTGGCGTTATTTCAGTGGACCAATCCATGCGAGTGATATGAAATGATGACATTTCTAGAGGAGGGGACTGTAAGTGGGCAGAGCGACATCAAACCTAATTTTGAAGTCGCTCGGTGATAAATAACGGGGTTACTTGATTCGGAATCGTATTATACCCCCACGATGATTTGATGAATGGAGGCCGTAACGTTACGACCAAGCCGGACTCGATGTTTGACAAACAAAATGGTAATACGAGATTTGATCACGAAATATGAATATTTCGTGTGATCATGGTGTGCATCTCATCAAATTCAGCTTATACCCACAACAAATATCAACAATAACAACAACTACAGCTTATATACAATCGTACGTCAATCTGAGGCAAAATTCGCGCTACTCGAAATGATGGGGACGTGTAATTTGTTCGAGTTATACGATAATTCGAGTTAGACGATGGTCGGTGCGATAGAAGATCTCACGACAGTAAAAAAAACATGTGTTACACCATCACCGGATTACACCGAATTCTCGGATGTCGATCGCAACACACCATGGATTGAGGGGGCCCCAGGGACTTCCGATGGAGGGCCCCCGAAGCATCGGAGGGGCCCCGTCACTAGGTCACCGGACGTTGGAGTCCTCGGTCCGACCATGCTCGAGGCGCGCAACTGAGATTTTTGTGGGGGGCCCCCTAATGTGGTGGGCCCTGGGGCCTGTGCCCCATGGTGCCCCATGGTTAATCCGGCGTTGGATACGATCGTACACATTCTACATTAGCCTTATGTTAGGCCTATAAATAGCTACATGTTTGGCCTTCAATGCTTAATCTATCAAGCCGATCTGTATTTATTTGCTTTTATTTTCAACCGTGACTTAATTTCTCCTCCCTTCCTCAATGATGTGAAAAGTTTCATTAAAATAATAGGCCTGATTTACGTCTATGAATGAAAAGAAAGACCAAGGCATGCCCACAAAAAACGGTAATTTTCACGTTTTATTTTATTTTATTTTCATAAAATGTCGCACATTTCATTCAGGACAACTTGTTATTAATTATAAAAACTTATAACGGTATTAATATTATCGAAGTTTACTTGAGGTAAATACCATTACGTCAACGGTACAAACCAATGTTTTGCGAGTTCTGACATGGCGGAATTGGTACTTCCGGTGACTTCACACTTCTCAGCCAATGAGCTATCCAGTTATTTATATTATTATTATTATTATTTATTATTATTATTACAGCATATTTATAGTGCACCCTTTCATATAACATGTTCAGGGGCACTTTACAAAGTGACAATGTAATCATAAATAAACAAGATGTTAACGATTGCATACAGAGTCAGTTGGAAGCCTGATTAAATAAATGTGTTAAAAGAATATAGAGATGTACAACATCTTAAACTAAATGGTAGATTATTCCATAAAACAGGTGCTTGATAACTAAAAGAGCGCTGACCATAAGAGACTAGTTGAATAGTTTTGGGCTTTAAAAGTAGTTTATCTGATGTATGTAATGTTCGGCCGGGTGTATAAAGTTCTAAAAGATCTGAGAGTATAGATCAGTGCGCCTAACAGATACAACATTTCGAGGGCTCAGAACCAGAAGTAAATATCTCCAAAAACATGATTTTGAGATAATGGCCTTTGAATATTTCAAAGCTTATATTAAATACAGATACGGATATATCTATTTAGATTTTATTCTATTTGTCAGTTTTTGGGCTCATACTTTAATATTGTAACAAAATTAAGCTATTTTGTCCTCAAAAGTATAAAATGTCCATATTTAATGCATATATATTCACTTCTGGCAAGAAAATTATTAACTTTTCATGGTTGATATTCAATTCGATCATTGGATAATAGTGATTTGTGAAACAATTAAATGGGGTTCTAAGCGAAACAAAGCTTGAATTGTATTCACATAACCAAGATTACACAAAAAAAATGTTATGATAAACATCAACTTCAAGTATCAACTTCAGCTTCGTCGTCAGAGTCCTCAACGGGATTTACATGTCATTTCTGTCCCGCGTCATTTCGGACTCCAAAAAATATAGCCTTGACTTTTCGGACTCGGGTAGGTGACATTTCGGATTTGGGTAGGTGACACTTCGACTCGGGGAATAAGTTGAAAGGAAAGGTTGAACACAATTGTCAAATCAGTTCATATAGTCTGGAGGCTCAGTGCGGGGAGGTGCCCATCAAATGGTCACAAAACCAGAACCAACTTTTCTAGAGCAAAATTTTGCGTAAAATAAGATGCCGAGTGGTAATTAGTCCGACGTTTGGGCATTTTCGAGATATTCTGGGTCAAAGGTCAAATGAGTTCATTTGCACAGAAAGTGAATATGCTGCCATTCTTGTATCATAAAAATATGCTGAAAATAATCGAACGTAATCACTCTTTCAATAAAAATGTAAAGTTGCTAAATTCTCCTTCGTTCTTTGTGACCCATGAGATCAAAAGTTCAAATTTCCCGTTTTTGCACTAGGAAGATTTTAAGCAATAAAATGTCAGTGTAAAATATAAAAACTAAAGCGAAACATGTTTTATTTGATAATAGGAACATTTAAAATTTATCTTTATGTGGTCTTAGCACCGAAGATTAACTTTGGAACGTTGAAAAAAATCTTGCGTAACAGAACCGAAACACTTCGAAACCTGTTTCAAAATGCGTAAAAACCGTCAAATAAAAATTTTCTCCCATTTAGTTTTACAACGAATGTTATATATAATGATACTAGTTGTCTGCAAAAACAATTTAATAGTTTCATGGCTGGACTCCAGTCTGCAGATCGCGTCACGAAACCTGCCAAACTTTTCCCTGGTAGCATTTACCAAAAAGACATTTATATCCTGTGAGCTATTATGTACTCTTAATAGCACAAAACAGTTCAACCAGAATTGAATATGTGCAACATAACGATTTCTGACCAAAGTATTTTTGTGCCAGAAGTGACCATATCCCAGATATCCACCCCAGTTTTATTCTGGTAGACTCTAATCAAAAACAGACAGTGTATTTTATCTTGTTTGATTGGCCACAGGCCTTAGACACTTCTGTCACATAAAGATACCATAAAATTTAGTCAAAAATAAACAAAACCTTAAAATCGCAAAAATTGGAGATATTCACTTCTGGTTCTGAGCCCTCGATTTAATAAATAAGTATGGTTTAATGGTCGAGAGCAAGACTGCGTTAGCCAAGTGTTGTTTCAATTATTACGCAATGTCTTAAAGCTGCAATTTCATATTTTTAAGTTATATTTTTGAAATGTATTAAAATAAAGCCTTAAAATAGATGGTATCTATAAACAGTCCTACCTTGTTAAGGAATAAATCTTATTAAATCCAACAATTCCCTATTGCCAGTTGAGAAATTGGCAAATATATTATTTTCAACTTCAAATTCAAACGTTTGAAGATAGCTATACCATGGGGGGAAATGGAAAAACAAGGGAGGTAATTGTATTATTATTTCCTATGTCAATGATTTATTGGTGTGGGGAATAATGCTTATGATGTATGATAGTGAGTTGACAACCTATTGGGAAGAAGACATATAAATAGGCCTAACTATGTTTTGACTTTCTTTGAAAATATGAAATTATCGCTTTAAGAGCGGGACCATTAAATAAGTTAAAATACAGACACTATCCCGCACTTGCTTTCCTATACGTCACGCGAGTCCAATATTTCATCTAATATAGATAATGTACGATTCGCAAGTTGCGCGTACATTATTGGAAATAATGGTACGCCAACATCAATGGATGACGTCACATCTGTATTTTAAATAAATTGAATAGTCAACCCCATCAGCAGTGAATATTCGCTGTGCCGCGTCAACACTACTTTTTTCCAGGACACGACAATCCTGTCTACTCTATGGCGAACAATTGTGGTTAACGGGAGATAACTCTGAATTTTACTCGAGTGGGGGTGGCTGTTAATATTCTTTACTTTGTACCATTGCTTTGACAAAATGTTGTTGGTTCTTGAAGATGAACACAAGAAGCATTTATCTTTTTTACCCTCGGTAGATATTGCAGGTATCCATAATTTTCATTAATTTGTCACTCATTCTGAGAGTCTGGATTTGATAAACGAACAGCGAACGTCAGTGGCCTAAATTAAATTAAAAGTAATTTGATATACTTTTACTACATATTTTATGAGTATTTTTATTACATTGTGACCATTGTCATACTTTCATTCTTGTTTTCATTGGTATCATCCCAATGGTGCATGTACATAGATATATCCCATTATAATTTCATTATATTTTCATTATTTATATAGTATTCCATGACAAATGTATCTTTTGCATGCATATATATGTTGATGTTTTGTATACTGTTCTTAATGGACGTAATATGCAAATAAAAAAAGTTGAAAGTTATTTTGTTAAAAACCATGAAGATCCACAGAGGGCCTAATCAAATCATATTAAACTATTTTTTTAACAATCGGTAGAATTCATCGAAGATCAAAAACAACGTTATTGCATCTTCATATTATCTCTTGTTTTTCAAAATACTTATTATATAGGCTTATACAGAATAATTATACTGGCATAATTCCTTTTTATTCATTGACTTGTTGTTTGCTTTATTTTAAGTGGTTAAAGAGTTCTGTAGAATAAGTATGGAATTTATCAGAAAAGGAACAAATCCAAAAGTTTACACATCAGCCGCGCGTAAGTATGATTTTTTTTTACATTTTTATGCTTATAATGATGAATTGTATAGTCATGGACCTTATCATAAAGGGACAATTTCACTCCTTGCTGTAACTACATAAAATGCCCCAATCTTCATTCTGGTCAACAAATATATATAGGAAACTGTAGCCAAGCACACATTTTGTCCACCACTGAGATAAATCAGTGAATATCGGGATTAGAGATCAGGTTAGATCTATTCTGTACTCCCTTATTCAATTCCTTGTAAGTTAAAGGAGATACCATAGCCAAATGGTTGTATCCCAGCTTCAATTCGTGGTACAAGCAAGGGAAACCTGTTTCCCACATATCAAGGTTAATGTGGAATTGATGAGGAAAGTGTATGTACTGGTAATCATTTGCATGGTTCACAAAACTCATGCCAACATTAGATCAAAAAACGTGATCCACATATGTACATATTCTTATTAGAACGAAGACTCAGCGATAAGGGTCTGGAACAACTTAATGTTATACTTAAACTCTTCTGATAGAGCAAGATTATCAGCAGTTCAAGAATGACTATGTTGGTCATTGACTGGTCTTCCGTTCCGGTTCTTGTAATCATTGTTGTCAAAGGAAGAGGTCACTTTTGGGTCAGTTAGTGTAATTAGATGGTTATGCATATTTACATTAATTTGTTTACTGCATCATAGGAAATACGTCATTAGACTTGGACTTACAGGTAGATTAACAATCATATTTGCAAGTTCTATAAGACAACTTTCTCGGAAGCTAGTAAGTTGGTTGAGGAAGATTAAATATGGGTCATTCCATATCAACTTGACCAATGGTGGGAACATGACCCCCCTCCAAAAAGATGATAAAAAATATATGTATGGTAGTTGTAGTATATGGTATTAAACTAACAGATCTGTAATATTGCCTCTCTAGGTAAAATCGTGAGGCTGATGTCCCCTGCCAAAATCCAAAAATAATTAGATGACTATACTATTTAATCGCACATTTATTTTTTCAAAAAGTATGGCGCAATACACTAAGTTTGATCACTCTCTCTCTCAGATAGAATCAAGATTACCTTGTCCCAAAGCATCGACCAATTAATGAGCTCTGCTTAGCTTTAGTTCGAAATGTTAATCATTGAACTCAGTCGATACATTTACCTAATGAACATCTACATCAAGTTTAAACATTCTATCTCAATTGAAAGCAGAGTTTTTATCTTCCAAAGTCTTGACCGATCAAATTGCTTATAATCACTCCTTAGCCTTAGCAGAAAGTTCTCACTATCAAACTTGGTGATGGTGATGATACACCAAAGTTACCGTGGCCCAAAGCATCAACCAATCATATTGCTTATCTCTGCTCACTTTAAGCAGAAAATTTTCATTAAACTCCATCTAGGCATTCACCTTATGAACGCCTACACCAAGTTTGAACATTTTAGCTCAATTAGAAGGAGAGTTATTGTGTTCCAAAATTTTGGCCAATCAAATTGCTTATTGCTCTGCTTACACTGAGTAGAAAATGTTCATTATCAAACTAAGTCAAGATATTCTAATATTATTTTGCCTCGGAAAGGAGAAAAACAACAGAATCGCCAATGCTGCAATATACGACCACATTCCTGCTTTGATTGATATGATACTTTTGAAGAGAATGAAATATGAAATGGCTAGGAGGCAAAGAAGGCTATGTGTTGGTTTGTTTTTGCAAAATTTACAGAAAAAATATTAACAAAAAAGCGTGTGTGACACCGCCCCAGGGGGTCGGGACATGCACGAAAATATATAGTTGCTCTCTTTATGGGATAAGGAATAAATATGCAAAGTTACAAGATGACCCATTCTGAATTGCAGACTGCAGACTATAAATAACAAAAATTTTGAAAAATTGGATGTGGCTCTCTCCTGGATGTTGGATATGGAACAATATAAATAGGTACCACCCTGTTATTGAAATTATTGATGATTGAACAAAACCTGGTAATTATTGCAACCTGTAGAGTATTTACAGATAAAAACTAACACAAAAGTTGGTGTGGATTTACATCCCTGGGGGGCGGGCGGCGGGGCATGCACTAAAATAAATAGTTGCTATTCTTGCAACCTGTATATCATTTACAGACAAAATATCAATAAAAAGTGTGTGTGACACTGCCGAAAATGGTTGGGGGGGGGGGCTGTGGTGATTGCACCAACATCAATAGTTGCCGTCCTTCGGGTATAAGGAATAAGTATACCTAGTTCCAAGATAATCCATTCAGAATTATTGCCTTCTGGCACTAAGGGAAAAAATTGGGCGTGGCTCTGCCCCTGGGACTCTGGGCATGCAGTTGTCATCTTTAGGCTATAGGGAATACATATCCCAAGTTCCAAGATGATCCATTAAGAATCGTGGCCTGTAGGCAACACAGAGAGACACAAAGAAAAGATGGGTGTGGCTCTGCCCCTGTGGGGCTCGCAATCACCAAAAAACAATAAGGGCCATCCTTATAATGAATAGGTATACAAAATTTCAAAATGATCTGTTAAAAATTGTCGTATGTAGACAAAACACAAGATACACAAACATTGGGCGTAGCTCTGTCCAAGGGGGTCGGGCATGCACCAAAAATAATAGATGTCAGTGCTTGGGTATAAGTCATATGTATGAAAAGTTTTCAAGACAATCGATTAAGAATTACTATTAGGCCTGTGACACAGACACACAAAAATAAAATGGGCCTTGCTCTGCCCCTGGGGATTGGGCATAAGTATGCAAAGTTTCGAGATGATACATTTAGAAATGCAGCCTGTAGATGACAAACAAAAAATACAATAAATGGGCGTGACTATGCCCCCTGGGGTTGGGCATACACCACAAACAATACAGATGTTCGTTTGGGTACAAAGAATAAGTATGCAAAGTTTCAAGATAATACGGTCTATCAGGTCCGTAGCTAGCCCAAAATTGTTAGGGGGCCTAAGTCTTCTTGGGGTGCTGATGGGGCTGGGGGGGTGCCAATGTACCAACATTTTCATGGTGGGCGGGTGCCCTAGATGTCAGTAGGCCTAACCTGAAATTGGAAAATATGACGACCTCATACGTGTTTTCTTGCTATTCCAGTCCCCGAATACAGTAGTGTGGTCTGATATTGAACCAATCAATCGTTTATAGTCCACCGAGACGGGGCCCTCGGGAGCAAATTTTGACAATTTAACTGTTGCAAACGTGTTTTCCTGCTATTCCATCCCGTGAATACCGCTTACAATATGGACCAATATATCCTACCTTAGGTGGCTTATCATATTCCTAGGAGTGTTTCATTTGATTAGAGCTATACATCCCGCTTAGCATTGCTGTAATGGAAGCAAATTTCTGTTCCAAATTATGACTGGTCAATAGTCCGATTAACAACCAATAGCTACATGTAACTGCGTAACGATATCATTACACTTTAAACAGGTCTCCAAATTGGGCCAAATATGTTTATATAACGTTACGTCGTGACTCACGATTTAATTATACCCAATAAATCAGTGCATAGCAGAAAATGTAATTGTGTGACAAACAAGGCTATCTAAATGGATACAATACCTTAATTGACTAGCCAAAGTTTTAGGAAAGGCCACAGATTAAATGAAGGACTGTCATGTTGCTATACTTGGGATAGCTTTGATTCGACAGAAGAACAGACACACTTCCTCAAAAGCTCAAGTATCAGAAGCCAATCCATCAATGGTTAGAGAGGGATTTCCTGGATAATTGCTTTGGGAATATGGTGGCTTACCTGAATACAAAACAAACGCCTCTGATGCATTTTGTTTCATTTTTTTTCTTTTTCTATTCTAACTCATAAGTAAAGCAACTTCCAAGTGGTCAATCGATTTGTAAGCAAAATCCGACTCTCTGCCTACCTGAATTCCAACCATCCAATCGGACGGTTGCAGCTGCATTTACAAATAATAATCAATGCACGAAAAATGTGACACAAAGTAGAGTGGCTCCAGACAATTCAGTACAAATTCGCAGTAGTCAATTAGAATAAGAGTAAAAGTAGTGTTTTATTAGATTTTGGGCACTTTATTTTGCCAACTAGATGAAATGATATTTTTTATTTTTTTATTTACCCATCTGCATGAAAAGTCAGATTGCATACAATGCTCTCCCCCCAGAAAATTTTGGAAAATAGGGTTTGCACCTGAAAATGAAGGAAAATTTCAATTTTGAGGCTGAATTTGCGATATTGGTGTGTTATATTTTGAAATGAACATTATAAATATTTGAAGGAGGGACAACAACTTTAACGTACCTATAATAATTTATGAGAAAAGTTGAATTTTGAAGATTATCACACCGTTTTTGCACCCAATTCATTTGTGGGCTCCTAACTTATCTCACTAGCATTATATTATGGGCCTTCCGGGATGAGGCACCCTACAAATCATGCCGTTTGAATTTTGAAGATTTTCACACCATTTTGGGAACCCAATTCATTCGTGAGCCCCTAACCAATCTCACTAGCATTATATTATGGGCGCCCATGGAGGGACAACAACTTTAACGTACCTATAATAATTCATGAGAAAATTGAAAAGTTGAATTTTGAAGATTATCACACCGTTTTTGCACCCAATTCATACGTGGGCGCCAAACTTATCTCACTAGCATTATATTACGTGGGCGCCTAACTTATCTCACTAGCACTATATTATGGGCGCCCACGATCTCGTCATTATGGGCCTTCCGGGATGAGGCACCCTACAAATCATGCCGTTTGAATTTTGAAGATTTTCATGCCCGTTTGGGCGCCCAATTGATTCGTGAGCCCCTAACCAATCTCACTAGCATTATATTATGGCCGCCCATGGTCTCGGCATTATGGACGCCCCTTCGGAATGAGGAACCCTACAAATCATGCCGTTTTAAGTGCCTCATTCATCAGGTCGTGGGCGCCCATGATCTCGGCATTATGGACGCCCCTTCGGAATGAGGAACCCTACAAATCATGCCGTTTTGAATGCCTCATTCATCAAGTCGTGGGCGCTGAACCAATCTTACTTGGCATTATGCATTATGTGCAGCCTTACAGTCATACATTGTCATTATAAGGTGCCCCACTAACACGTCATTATGGGCACCTCTCCGGGATAAGGCATCCCACAGCCGTTTTGGGCGCCCAATCAGTTGTGGTGTTAATCATGTGGGTCATTATGAGGTGCATCACTATTTGGTGGGTGGGGGCGCTTCATATATAACGACATTAGTTGGGCCCCAATCTCGTCATTTGTGCGCAGCCAATGTCATTCGGCTTTATGTGATGCCCATACTGATGCGAGGGAGCCGATTTTCCCCAATGGGCAATTGGCGCCCTTTCGGGAGCGCCAAAATTTTCCAGGGGGCCCCACTTGCCCCCCGCTAGCCTGTAGACGACAAACAAACAAATACAAGAAATGGCGTGACTCTGTTTCTGGGGGTCGGGTATGCACTGGCATGCACCAAAAACAATTGGGATCATCCTCAGGGTGTAAAGAATAAATATGAAAATTTTTCAAGACAATCACTTAAGAATTGTGGCCTGAAGGCGACGATGCATAATAATGAATGTGCCAGGAAACCTACTTTCCAGTAATTTATAACACAATAACTGGAATTTCATATTAATAACTATACTTTGACATTTTAAACATCCCCTCTCTTCTCGGTCTCTCAATAAACAGAGTTTAGTACGGTCTAATTAACTTTGTTCCATTAACAAAAAACAACAATATATAAGCATTGTGCTCTAGAAATAAATAATATGTTTAAAGAGAGGAATGACTATATATTTCTTTATGGACATAGATAATTATTTTTATTAAGCCCCGTATCTTTAGTTTAGACCACCCCCACCCCCCGGCCAAGCCTTCAACTTTAATCTTATTTTGTAAAGTTATGCAAGTACATCCAAAATTATTTGCATATTTGAAAAGGGCAATCAATGATACCAAATATGGTATCTAGAATTTTAGAGAGAGAGAGAGAGAGAAGAGAAGAGAAGAGAAGAAGAGAGAGAGAGAGAAACTAGGTCATTTTGGGACTAACATATGGTTTAATTTTATTTCAATAATTCGCTTGCGCGTAGGGGTTTTTAGCAGTGGGAGGAAATCGGGGTACCGGGAAGAAACCCACGAGGCTGGACAGGCGACCCTACTCCTTGCCATGTACAACGGGGGATTCGAAACCATGGCAGTTGACTCAATGGCAGGCCGTACGCTAACCATTCGACCATCCAACCCCCCTTTTGTATTTAAACCAGTTTTTGTACCTGGAGACAACTTATCGTACCACTCAATGTTTTTCATGGTATGCCAATCCGAATGTGCCAGTAAATTATTTACGTAATTTAAGGAGCTATGGACGGGCTTTTAGGGGATAAATAGCATGGTTTTCAGTGCGTACCCATCCCTCGGGGTCAGATCACACCCACTTATTTTTTGAATTTGGTGAATGCCCGACCCCAGGATGATCATTGAGAATTGTGGCCCTTCATTGATAAACATAAAAGAAACTAGACCTGCGTATAGCATGACAGGTTTCACTGTTGCAATGACACCTTTCAACTTATGTCACTTTCGGAGCCACGTTACCCTTGAACTCATTTCACTTCCAGTACAAATGGAACCGATAAACAGATTTCCACATAAACATTGCACACATCAAATAAAATGAAAGCAGAATCAACCAAATCCAGCAATATGAATTCATTTTATACATATGTTACATGTCGGTGTACAGTACCTCCGGTGATAATGAAAATGTTCAATTACTTTTATGAAATCAGGAATGGCATAAGGCATCACATGGTGAAAATTTTATGCAAATCGAATAATATATGCCACTTTTATAGACCAAAAACCTTGAAAAGTGACTTGTAAAAAATCGGCTATTTCTCTGCAACCGTACAAGTAAGAAACGATTTTGTGGTATCTGTATGATCGTATGGGTCCATTCCATTGGTTGATTGGCATCAAATATCATAATTTTACAAACATTACAAATCAGACTCATTTGAATAAAATATCTGTTTTCAAGGCTAAAAATACAGTTTTTGTCAAAATGACATTACTTCCGGTAATACTAAAAATGTTAAATTAGTTTTATAACATCGTCTATGACATTAGGCATCAAAGGGTGAAAATTTTATGAAAATCGAATAATAATTGGCGCATTTATGGGCCCAAAACTTTCAAAAGTGACTTTTAGAAAACCGCCTATACATGTATCTTGGCAACCGAACAAGTTAGAAACAATTTTATGATATCTATATGACCGTATGATTTTTGTTAATATGTGAGTTTAAACCAAAATTTAATTTTATTATTAAATATTAAATAATTCTTGGTTGAAAAAAATATCGATTTTAAAAGTTAAAAATGCAGTTTTTGACCAAATGGCGTCATTTCCGGTGTTAATTTTAAATTGTAATCAACTTGCTTTTTGAATCAAATAGTGTCACGTTATTGAATATCCATTAAGAATTGACTATTTTACAGACAAAATTACGAAAACAGTGACTTATGCAAAACTGCCCATTTCTCGGCAACTGCTTATATTACAAACTAATTTTCACATACATTCTCTTCGTATGGATTATAGCTACAAGTTTATAAAAGTTACGTAGACGTATTTTAAAATCTGAAAAGCCTGAATGGGTTGTAAACAGGTCTATTTTACACCTTTTTTCGCCTCTTAATCCAATTTGCTCGAAAATAAAATCGAGATTAAAAAAACTGAGCTCATACTTTTTTGCGCCTTTAAAGGGCACACTCTTTTAGTTATATGAGATTTTAAAAAAAATAATATTTTTATTTCGAAAAATGGTACCTAATTGTCAAAATTATAGTTTTTGGTAGTTTTTGGTAAATTTACGCCACTTCCGTTGCCGACAGATAACACTATTGGTAACAAAAAAAATGACAATTGAGACAACGGAGCATATGAACTTTGTTTTATACAAATCGAACAATAAATAATTAATCTAGGGCTAAAAAACTGAATTAGCCAATGGCGGCCAAGGAAACTTACTGAGACAAAAAAAATCACATTTTTGCTCAGCTCAGATAACTCTTTAATTCTGTGTAAAACACGACTAAAAAATATTCATAAATAAAAAAGTTTTTTGTAAAAATTTAAATTTTCTAAATTTGGTGCCAAATATCTTCGAAGATTTGCCGAAAATCAAAAGTAGCGCAGCTATGTCCCCTGTCTCAGGCTATGCCAAAATGTATCGAAAGTTAAAATCCAATGATTATTGTTAAAATTACTGCAATATTTTAAAAAACGTTAGCTTCGGTGATTTCGGGCATTTCGCATTGTCGCAGAAAGTTCAAAATAGCTTTATCTTTTAAGTCACACCCACTTTCCCTGTAAAACCGAAGAAATTGTAACGATGCGACAAGCAGTTGCTGAGATCTTCTCAAAGTGGAATTGGAATAATAATAATAAGAATAATAATTTTAACAAAAATAATAGTGTTTCACACAAGCTACGCAGTGTGAAACCCTTATGAGCGTTGCTGTTAAGAATTGTTGTTTGTAGGTGACAAACTGACCCAGAACTTGAGCATGGCTCTCTGCCCCATGTGGTCAGGCACATCCTAATGGAATAGGGAATAAGTGCAAAGTTTCAAGACGATGCATTGAGAATTGCGGTCTGTAGTTTTGAGGCGTCTAATGATATTGAAACTACATATTTCAACATTCTAAGCATACAAAACAAGTTTTCAACTATTTTTAAAGCAAAACTAAATTAAAATGATACTCCCTAGATCCCAAAAGAGTCTTTATTCTTATTCTATGGGAAGAGTTGATCAAACATGACAAATTTTGTTCTCATTGTGGAGGCAAAAAAATAAAGTTAGAACATTACAATGTACATCTAAAATGATTACATATTTGTAATCTTCACAAAATGTCACATAGAAACGTTTGAGGAGTATCAGTCATTTAGAAGTTATTTTAAAATCAGTATGAAATGTCAACAGTTTTGAAAATAGCCATTAAAACTTTATTACCCCACAGATGTCAAGTGCCAATTAAAAATATTAGCTATCAATTACACAAGATGGACTTTAACACATGTTATAGTAGGGTAAAACAAGTTTCATTAACAACCTTTTTCATAATTTTAGCCTCTGTCCCACATGGCCAAAATTGAAGGTGAAAATGGGTATATTTTATACATTTTCAGTGTGCATTGAATTTTGAGACTGAATATTTGGAAATGTATATCTATTAAGTATCACCTCAGAATCTATTGTAAATTGATAAAAGCCAAACTGACATTAACTGACAATTTTCGAGGTTGTATATATACAATAGTGACCATGCCAGAGGCTGTGGAAATCCTGAAAAAAAGTGAATGAATCATTTAAATTTGTTCCACATTTTGCCATTGTGTGTGATGATAATTTCGTAATCTACACCAAAGTTACAAAGTTAGAGAGTTCTACTCCTATTAGGAATGTGAGTTAAGAGCACTCAAAAACCTGAAAAGAATTACCGAATTTATGATCCGCTTCAGTACCTTCATTTCAAATGGCCGTATCTCAGCGAATTTCGACCTAGAGAGGTATAATTTTGAATTTGTTAGCTTAGGGTCGTATAACATGTATTTTTTATAATTTTTGGGGGGGGGGCATGTTCCAACTTTATGAAATTCGGTCCACTAGACATGGAATGACCCATCTGAGACTTAAATAACATGATGTTTAACCTCATTCAATTCCATTAAAGATTATTTAAACCATTCTTACTAATGTCTTATTGTTGTAGAAAAGCTGGGAGTGGAAGCAGCTCAAGTTCAAAGTGGTGTCGAAGGTTTAATGTATTTATTAACAGAATCTTCAAAACTCATGGTAATTACATAGTTACATTTATTTTTTTATTATCATAACAGGTTAGCAATTTCTGGCCAATCAGCATTCTTCAATAAATTCTGCTAATTTTCACCATGTTTGAACCTATGTTGGACATCATATGGGAAATAGAATTTATTATATACCAGGAGAAGTTATTGCCAATTATAGTTTGTGTTGAGTGAACATTAAACCCATTTCTCTTTCTCTCTTATTTCAAGTTAAGGTAATTATAGGAATATATATTTGAAAAGAGTTCTCTGTACTCTTACACTGTACACATGTAACCCACGTAGGGTTAAACGGTAAACCCCATTCATATCTTCTTCAAATTGTGACATAACAAGTTTTGAAACTGTAATTTGTAAATGTTAAATAATGTTTTTGGTTGTGAATTAGTTAAGAGAGTACAATTTGAAATCTTGTATACTCTGCTGTTTTTAAATGACATTTTTATATTTTAGTTAAATCAAGTGGATTATCAAGATAGTATAATAGTTTTAGGTTTTAGTGAAGAGCTGAGAGACATGCTATTACAATTTTACATAGAAAATAGAAGAGAAGTTCGAACAATTTTATCAGAAATATCGATGGACCTTCCACATTATCAAAATCTAGAATGGCGATTTAATGTACAGGTAAATACTAATTAATTGAATCCACAAAATGCAGATCAGCAGTGAGGCATGATTCATTGCTAGGCATGGAACCTGAAGGATAACCGCAAATTCAATCTGGTTAATATGACAGTTGGTTTCGTTTTATATCTGATGCTGTATTACCTTGTAAAATGAAGTTTTTCAATTGATATAAGCATACAAATCATGTAAACTAATCAAACAAGATCTAACTTTTTGTAGTGGTTTTCTGGGCCATCGGATCGTAGTAGGTTGGGGGAGAAGAAACCCAAAATAGACTGAAATAGAAAACCTCCTTGTAAACAAAATGAACATAGCATACTTGATAAAATATTCTTTGTTCTTCTTTATTATAGCATATTTTAAAGTTCGGCAATAAATTAAATAAATTGTTGTTCAACATATCAGAGTTAACCAATTTAACAGTAAATCAAACTGGCAAACTATAAGAAACTATCTAGACGACCGTGCGTAATCCTGAATGTGCCAGGAAATAATTGATAGATCCAAAGAGCCAAAGAAACATACTTTCCAGTAATTTATAACAAAGTAACTGGAATTTCATATTAATACCAACCCATATTATGACGATCTTTCCATAAACAGAGTTGAGTGCAGCCTAATTAACTTAGTTCCATTAACAAAAAAGGCAATATATAAGCATTGTGCCCAACAAAAAAATAAAATAAAAAGAAATGAATGACTATACATCTTTTAGTATTAACATAGAGTTGAGTACAGCCTAATTAACTTTGCTCCATTAATAAAAAAAACAATATACATGTACAAGCATTGTGCCCAGCAAAAAAAAAAATATATTGAAAGAGAGGAATGACTATACATTTTTTAGAATAGACATAGTCCCCACCGCCCCCACCACCCTTCCTTCATTTCTACTTTAATCTTATTTTGTAAAGTTAAGCAAATATGAATGTGCCAAAATATTATTTGCATATTTGAAAAGAGCAATCGGAGATAAATAATATAGTCTCTGGAATTTCATATATTTCCAACCACTCGATTTTTTTCAAGGTATGCTAATCTGAATGTGCCAGTAAATCATTTACATATTTGTAAGCAGCAATGTACATGCTTTTAGTGATAGGTAGCATGGTATCGAGAATTTGGGATTAAGGCCCGTACTTTAACATTGAATACCCCTCTCCCCTCCACAATCATGGCAATAGATTTTAGTTCCATCCAACTGAAAATTATTTACATACTTGAAAAGAGCAATTATAGGTTACATTTTGGTTTTGTTTCTATCAAGACTTGAATACCCCCCACCACCCAAACACACACATGCTGTACTTAAGCATGCATTATACAAGAGCTAAATCTGTCTGTTGCAGGTCTTTCTTTAGGCCTTAATATAATATCTAATTGAGTAATTAGGCAAATTAATTAGTCCACCAGACCATAATCTACCCTTGATGGCATCATTACTCTGTGATATTTATTGGATTTGAATTATGAAAATACGACTTTGCTTGAAAACTATTTGCAATTCTTGTCCTGAAAAAATTAAGTCAAAAAAGTAGTTATGTCAGAGTTGACAGCATAAAGGAGGCCTCAAATTGAGCAAAATTAACATGTTAGGGTTCTATAAGTTACATAAATGCAACAAACACCACAGACCCTAGACAATATTGAACATTAAGCAAGCATTTACACATCTACACCAGCTTTGTATCAGGGTGTGGTCTCATTGGCTCAAAATGCCTCACAGTTCTAAGTTTGACTCTGAACAAAAAGGGTTAGAAATCCTTGAAATGTACAAAATAACTATTTTGTGGTAAAAAATAACATTCTTAGCTGTAATTCAACCACAAATTCCAATTACTGTAAGTTAAATGACAACACAGGTGCAATTAAATCTCTTAAAACACATGAATAAAAAGTTTGGGTGGGGCATTTATAGCCTCTCTTAACGGAATGGCGGAGTGTAAAATGTCTAAAAATACTGGACTATTGCTTTCTACATGAAGGAAATGCAAGAATTTAATGTTTCAAAGAAGAAAAAAATGCTTGTTCTGGGTAAAATAGTGTCAAAATTGAGCCACCCCTGTTTCAAACATTTTGTTTAAACCCATCTTCTGTACATTATGAACTCAGTGTTGCCAATTTTCAATTTTCTGTAGGAAAGCTGGAGCTTTTTCTAGACCTGAGAAACTTGTAGATCCGATCTAATTTATATTAGCAATGAAAATATGGGCATTTTTAGACATTTTGACTCATCTGAGTGGTCATGAAAGGATCAATTTCTACATCAAAATGGGAAGAATTTGAATATTCAACATGGCCACCGTTAGGCATTTTCTGGTTATTTAGTGGGGTAAAATATTTGACAGTTTCTCTGGGACCTCGGTTTGAAGATGTTTTCTATAAGAATTCAACCAAATGAATCCAATGGCATGGGTATTCCTCCTTAAAGTGACGGCTAATTCCGCTAGGGGGCCAAATTCAAAATGTTGGCTTATTTTGGCAGGAAAATTACAAAGTTCCCTAAAACTATGTGTAATATATTGAAATATAGGTTTTTGGTGTATTATATATCTTTAGTATGTGTAGTTTTAGAATCCGGATGATGCCATCTTGGCATCCTTGTGGTAATTAAAATATTCAAGATGGCCGTCATGAGGCATTTTCTGGTTATTTACTTTAATTTAATGGGGTACAATTCGGGACAAACTCTCTCGGTATGAAGGTGGTTTCTGTAAGAATGTGATCCGCTGAATCTAATGAGCTTGGGTATTATTTCTAAAAGTGACGATTAATTCCGCTAGGGGGCCAAATTCACAATGGCAGCTCCTTTTTTTAAAGCAAACTCATAATGTTTCATAATACGATGTGTATACACGGTCAAACACAATCAACTATTAGACCATCGTGAATTTAAAGCAAATGTTTTTAATTACTAACTGGGGCTCACATGTTTGTCTTGTGCCACCGGGGAATTTGTCTAACTCACTCTCTCTTGAATCACTGAAATATTTGCAATCGGCAGAAGATTCTGATTCTTCCCATTTCAATCGTGTTTTGCAACAGGGACGACATTTGTCTTGCACGTTATTTGGTCATTCAAACGCTCGGATAAAGCTGGGGTTTGTATCATGCCTCATGACGGTCATTTTAAAATTTTAGAATTTCCTCAAGGATACCAGGGTGACATATTGAAACTATACATACTGAAGATATATAATACACCAAAAACCTATATTTCAATATATTACACACCGTTTTAGGGAACTTTATACATTTACTGCTAAAATAAACCACCATTTTGAATTTGGCCCCCATGCGAATTAGACTTTCCTTTTAGGAGGAAACCACACGCTCATTATAAAACCAATCTTCAACCCGTGGTCCGAGCGAATCTGTCACATATTTTACCCCACTAAATAACCAGAAAATGTCTCATGGCGGCCATCTTGAATATTTAAATTTTTCCAAGGGTATATATAAATCATCAAAAAACATTTGGTGGACTATATTTCCAGGTTAAGGCGTAAAATAGGGTTTGGCAACTGGACTAGCACCAGAACCTGGCAGAAAATGTATTTTCAAACAATTTTCTTCAACTCTACACCAAAAAGTCAACAAAAATCGCCATGCAAAAGGTGGGAGGGGGGAGAAAGACTAAAAATAACTTTCGGCCTACATTCGATGCTGAGGTGTGTCCATATTTAAAGACTATTTGTAAAAGCTATTCAAGTTACTTCATGCCAGGACTAATGTTAAAACAATATTTACTTCAAAAGGCATCATGAAATGCATATTCCTGAAGCAATGGCCAGAGAAATCCCTCTCTGCCCATTGCTGGATTGACTTCTGATTCTTGAACTTTTGAGGGAGTGTTTCTATTCTTCCCGTTCAATCAACATGACAGTCGTACGTAACTAACGTACGAAAATTAAATGGTAGCTGACTTTTTTTTCGCACGTATAGAATGAATGGCCATTTTGCTCAGTAGTCCCAGTCAGAATTTGGTTATTTTTTGAAAATTGCGTTAAAGTTTTAAATTTTTGTTTAGAACTGAAATAAATTAACTAATAGTCAATCCCCATGCTAAAAACACTAACATAATTGATTGTGTGTATATGTGAAATAGACACGACCGAAGCACAAAAAGTGCCAACATGCCAACGTAAAATCTGCAGGTAGGGTGAGTCTGTCGTTCAGATTGCATGACAGTCCTACGTTTAATCTGGGTCTTCCCTAAAACATTGGACAGTGATTTAAGGTATTAAAACGGTGAAAGTATGTTCGTTTCCAAACAGCTTTTGTTTACATTTCATTCGACTTGATGGCCTCGTTTGTCACGCAATTAGTTTTACTGCAGTCTTCTGCTATGCACGGGTTAATATAATAAAATCGTGAGCCATGACGAAACGTTATATAAACATATTTGGTCCAATATTGGCACTCGTTTTAAATATAAAGCTTTTGTAAAGCAGCTAGTCATTGGTTGTTAGTCGGACTACTGACCAATCAAAATTTAAAACAACAATACCCACTCATTACAGCAGTGAGTAGTGGGATTACCTCTAATCAAACGGAACACTGCGAGGAGTATGCATGAAATGAGGTGCTACAGTAAGTGTAGGGAATATACAAATGCTTAATAAGATCGTATCCTCAAGTATTTGACTGATATTAAATATTTGCTTGTTCGTATTTTCTTTCAGTTAGCTAGTCGCTCCCTTAGAAGGCAAACTACACCCCTTATTTTATTCAAACTACACACAAAAAGTTGTGGAGAACAAGAAAGCCTCATTTTACAGACTGATCCTGTTAACCTGGTCCATTTAACTAAAGGTTTAGACGAAGCTCTTCAAGAAATGAAATCACCGTACTGTCGTAGGATTGTTAGAAATATTAAATAATATTTATGAAAATTGTAATACTAATTGTACAAATAAAGGTTTTCGTTTTTGGGTTGTTGGGGTTTTTTTGGGGGGAGGGGTATCTATATTTATTATTCAATTTTATTATTATAATATTTTTGTATAGTGAAGGTGATAATGCATTAATATTTACGCATTGTATGAAATGTTCCAATAGATTTAAGTAGCAAAAGCCTTCTGAATTGATTTGATCTGATTTGTTATTTTGATTAATAATGCGTAAACGTCTAGGCAATTCAATTTTGTAAAAAAGAATTGGAACACAAAATTGGATATATCTCTAAACTAAAACAAATCAGCATCCGGTAAAACTGACAATGAATATTGGCTAGGCTGCTACAATCACTGATAGGGATGACATAAATTCTAGAACATTTTTTTAAGCATTAGAAAAATAAGTATAATGGTGTTTGAAGTATATGTGTTAAAAATAACCAGGCTTCATAGCCACTCTCATCTCTTATATTATCTCACTCTTTGTGATCTCCTTATGGCTAATTTTGTTGATCAAATCGGTCGGTCGTGATTCCCCCTTTTTCCTCGGTATCAACCACCACTTTGATGGAAGATAGTCTATCGGCCAAAGAATCTCAGTTACGAGAGATACGTAGAATCTAGTCCAGCTCTGAAAGTTAATCTCATTACACTCGCCTGTACGTCCAGGGATCTTGTTATTGAATCCTTGGCGAAAAGGAAAAGTTTGACTTCCCAGTCAATTTTACTGGGCAACTTTTTACTGCTAAACGGCCGCGTGTCAGTCCCTTTGAACGCCTGACCAATGTTAACATATCAATCGATAAATAAATCCGCGCCAGGTTACCTTCAAAATCTAGTATCACTGTATCAACCTAAACGATCATTAAGATCAGAAGGGAAACTATTATTAGATGTACCTGCCTATAAATTTAAATCTTTTGGGTCTAGAACTTTTCGATACAGTGCATCAATTCCAGAAAATATCCGACAATGTGAATCTCTGTCGGTTTTTAAATCCAAAGTGAAAACTTGGTTATTTAGTCACTATTATTAACACTCCAAAGTGAGAACATTTTCCAGCGCCTAGTGCATTCCCTAGTGGATTGAATAGCTGCGCGATAAAAATATCATTATTATCATTATTATTATTAAATGAACATCTTAGTGAGAAAATAAGACCTTGCCCACCCCGCTAGACCAGTATGAGAGACAGAACACGCTGTTAAAAAAACACGCCCCCCTCCTCCTAACCGATTTGCCCGACTTCATTGACAGGGTAACGCACAAATTTACGAACAGGCAAAAGTGTTTATATCTTCATTAAATGTGTGGCACATAATAATGAAGATGCTTTGTAAATAACTCTAATCACAATAAGTGCAAAAGGTGACCATTGCGTGGCCCAATAAATGCTTATTAAAAGATATATAAAGATATACAACTGGTAGTAGTTTTTTTCTTTGATGTCCATAGCAGTTATATCTCATAACAACCTCTCATGACGTCATCAGAGGTTGATATATTCGGTTCATACCAACCGCTGATGACGTCCTGACAGGTTGATATTTCATATCAACCGCTGATGACGTCATCCAAGGTCGATATATTCGGCTCATTTCAACCGCTGATAATGTAGATGATCGAAATAATACAAAGAACACAGAAATAACATTTTATTCTTTTGACAATAAAAAAAAGTTATGGTACAGTTTGTAGCATTCAGTAACGAAATAGACGGTGTACTTATCGGCATATTTAAATCGGTTATCCATACTCCATGTCTAAGATATCTTTCAGAATTTTCTTTCCGCCCACATTATGTCTCCACACACTGCAAGCTCTGAAAGTATTTATCGCTCAAAAGTTCCTTCGTAAAGTATTTTTGGATAGAGTCCACTTAAACCAGTCGGTCAAATCCTTCTCTGAACATACCTAAATTTCAATCACGGTTCATTGTCAGAAATATCGGAAAAGATTGCCCTTTGATCCAAATTTTCTTCAGGCTTTGGATAGATCCTCATCATATTTGCATCCACATCTATTCCATCGTCAATATGATGACTAAAAAGGATTGATTATTCGTCTGACTTCGTTTAATTATCCATTTTGTTCTTGCATGCTTTCAATTCAATTTCCCAAAATGGCGACGTGTAAACAAACACACGCGCAATTTTACATCGGTAATTCTCGCTATTTGGCGGAAACTACCGAGCAATTATCCAATCACTGTTGCCTTTTTTAGAAGAGTCCATTAGGTTTAAGGATGAACGTTGTATATGTCAGATATAAACCTACTCTCCCTCGGATTGATATGATAGAGAACCCTTGGGCTTCGCCCGCGTGTTCTCTATCATATCAACCTTGGGTAGGTTAATATCCTATACATAATCTACTTTTTTTGGCGGTCATGTGAAAAGCGCCCTCACTTTTTATCATTTTCAAGAGTCTGGAATAAGGTCGCAGCTTCTTTGGGAATAACTCTAATAAAAGCTAATGCAAAACGTGGTCAAACATGCATCATTGTTACTTACTCATCCCATTGTTCTTGGCCAGTCGACCCCTTAACACCGACCCAAATTTTTCCCCTAAAACTCGGTGAGTCGGCGTTATGTGAATAAACCATATATAGTGGCTATGATTTATTCACATAACGCCGAGTTTTAGGGGAAAAATTTGGGTCGGTGTTAAGGGGTCGACTGGCCAAGAACAATAGACCCAAGCTGGGGGATAAAACTAATTAAGCCGATAATTTTGGGAGCATTTATTTTTTAAAAAATTTATAACAACCTTTAACACATAACATTACAAATAATTTTAACTTTTGGCACGCGTAAATTATTGTCCAACATAGTCCAAAAATTCTAACAAATTCAATCCTCCTTCTTCATATCTATGTTTTGCATCTTCGATCTTTCTGTTGATATCTGTGTATTTTTTCTTTTTAGGTGGTTGTCGCTGGCCACTCGAATACTACAACAACTGAATTTCGATCGTCTTTTGCTCTTCTTTCAAAAATGCCATCACTTCAAAAATATTCGGATGAGCTTTTCCAATTAATTTTTTTAGACGCCCGTGCCACCCCTCTAAAGAATTGTTGGTTCTTCGCGTGGTTTGGTTAAAAAAAAAGTACATGAGCTAGGAGTAACAGGACGACTGTTAAACTGGATTGAGGATCTTCTGATAGGCAAATTCAAGTTAATATAGGTCTCCCAATAAGCAATAAATATGAACTCGAAAACGACACACCACAGGGTTCCGTTATAAGCCCGACACTTTTCAATATCATGGTTAAGGACCTTCAGTCAAATAACTACATTAAGAAACTCATTGTCGGAGCAGTCAATACAAACGACAGTACAACCTGCATTCAGGGAATAACTACGGCAAGGTTAGAACGAGAATGCAAGAAACGTTAGACAAGTTATTTAAATGGTCCGACGATTGGGGATTTCGAATATCTGAAGTAAAACAGTAAGTAGGGATTATAGGGAAATGTCGTCTATGAAACTGCAATTGGACAACTGTATTGACCTTTGATCACAAAATGACTTTTATGCAACATATTGAAAATATTTTGAATGTAATAAGATGTCTGACGGGCAGGTCCTGGAGAGCAAATAAAACAAGGCATTTTCGTATCAAGCCCCATGTACTGTATTAAACCCACACTATGACATAAGCCCAAGCAATGTTGTTAATAAGAAAGAAAATCCACAACACGAAAAATGGTCATCTCATGCGAAAATATACACGTTCGGATCATGCGATCTAAACACAACCAAAACTGCATTAGGTGTTGTTATTCCTGAATTTAATATCAATATAGAAATTACTTTAAAAAATAAAACATTTTTAATAGGAACTTTTTATCGTCCACCAAACAGCTATTCTGATTATTGGAATTTAATCGAACACAGTTTCTCGCAAGCTAAATATAATACTAGAAACAATGTCATCATTCTTGGTGATTTTAATGTAGACTTTCTTACAAAAACTAATAGTAAACTACATGATTTTATTAATACATGTATACTGAGCGCCATGGAAAACGCATCACTTTTCTTCCCAAATATTTTATTACTAGGTGGTTTTATATGTATAATATTATGCAATACTATGAACTATTGTTTCACACAATGCTCCCAAACGCAAAAAATATCGGCCCGTGTGCACAAAAAAATTGCACGAGGTGCACACGAAAAACCCAATATTCACGTGCTGCATTGTGTGTGAGCACTTTAAAAGCATGTTTTCAACTTAATGTGCAGTACATGAACTGTGAAACGTCAATCTGTCGTAATTTGTTGTTGAACGTGTGAAGGAATCGAGCTGGACATGCCGAGACTTACTGAAAATCAACGGAATGAAGCCATGGGAATGTCCAGGGCTGGCATGTCTACACGTGCTGTTGCCAGACAATTCAATTGTCATCAGTCCACTATTGTAAGGTTGGTGGAACGTGTTCGAGGTACTGGATCAACACTAGACCGCCAACGTCCTGGTCCACAACGCGTTACAACCAAGCCTCAAGACCGCTGCATCCGGGTCACTCATCTGCGTGACAAATTCCGCCCAGCGACTCGAACAAGTGCAGCAGTCGCCGGAAGACATGGACCAGTAAGTGCCAACACCGTAAGACGGCGTCTAAGAGAAGTAGGACACGACGATGTTGGAACTATCTTCGAGAATCAATCATCACCGTCAGCGGTGTTTGATATGGGCTCAGTGACACCAGACATGGAGAAGAGTAGACTGGTAACGTGTGCTCTGCAGTGATGAGAGTCGCCTTCATCTTTATCACGCTGATGGCCGTCAACGTGTGAGGAGAACGTCTTGCAGACTGCTGCGTCTTCGAAACGGATCGATAGGGTGGGGGAAGTGTAATGGTGTGGGGAGGCTTCACATGTCATCCCCCCCCTACACATTTGCAGGGCTCGTGTTAATGCTGTTGCCTACCGTGATGATGTCTTGCAACCAATTGTTGCTCCGATGTTTCCAGTGCACCCACAACTTCAGCACTTCCGACAGGATAATGCACGTCCGAATACCGCCCGTGTCAGTATGGACTACCTGACTGCTAACAACATCAATGTCTTGGACTGGCCAGCCATGTCTCCGGACATGGCACCGATAGAACATGTCTGGGATGAGATTGGACGCCGTCTGTATCGGAGACCACAGATGCACACCCTTGCTGCTTTAGAAGCTGCTCTTGTCCAAGAATGGAACAATTTGCCTCAGGCCTTCTTTCAAACATTGCTTAATTCCATGCGACGTCGCTGCACAGCGTGCGTAAGAGCCCGTGGAGGACACACGCGCTACTGACATCTGTGTCGTACTTTTGGTTTTGACCCCTCTGACTTTGTACCGTTGATTACAGATTAAACATCCATAAGTGTACAAATGAGTTGTTATTGATGTGTTCCCATTTGAATATTGTTCTCAATAAGAAGCAAAATAATAAGATATGTTTACAGGATCATTTTGTTATACTAAAAACTAAGTGATGCGTTTCCATGGCGCTCAGTTAGATTTAACTTAACCCAACTTGTAAATGACCCTACAAGAATAAGCCCTGGCAAGAGTTCGCTCATGCGATGGTTGTTTGTTGTTGTTTATTTAGGCATAAATTAAATTGATTGATATGCACTGTCATTGTTAGTAATGGTTGTGTAGGTCCCTATTCTTTTATTTGTCATTATTTTCCCTAGTATATTATTATATTAAATCGTACAGCAGGCTGAACCGCCATACTCTCCTACAACAATAGTTCCTTCCTTTGTAACTAGATGTATTGTTCCCTATCTTAACGTTAATTTATTTGTAACTAGATATGTAGTTCCCTATCATAACGTTAATTTTTCTGATATTATTGAAGCACCCAGGTGGCTTAGGGGCCAACCTGATCTACCCAACCAGTTATCTTTCTTTGACTATTGGTCTTTTAGTGCAGATAAATTAACATTTAATTCCCGATTCTTCTATGAATTTTGAGATAGCTTCATAAATTTTATATGACATATTCCGTGGGAGGGGGTACATTTTGAAGGGTATTTTGAAGTTTGGCATCGTACAGGGAGTCTTTTCTCTTGCAATTTATTGCACGGAATTATGGCATGGCTAACTGTCAAATTTTGGCCACATTCGCACTTCGCTGGGTTAAACCAGATCGTTATTTAATTTGAATCTAAAAGTGTTTGCCTTGGTCTACTCAGTTTTCCTTTCAGATTTAATCTTAGTTTTAGCAATGCTGTTAAATTCATGAACGCTATATTTTAAGTCTTCGGTATCACTGAGACTGAGTCTTTTGCGAGCCAGATTGTCTGCAGACTCATTGCCTACTATGTCAACATGGGATGGTATCCATGTATATTCTACGGGTTTATTTTTCATTCGGAGGGAACAGACACTCGCTCGAATATTCTGAACAATTTCTGGTCTAGATGTTGTTTTATCCTGTATTATTGACTTTATGCTACTAAGGGAGTCTGACACAATGACTGCTTTTTGAATGGTGGTCGACATAAGCTACTCAAGAGCTGTGAATATTGCCTTTATTTCTGTGGTATGGATGGTACATCCATCTGGTAGCCGTTTTGATATATTGATATTAAATTCAGGAATAACTACACCTAGTGCAGTTTTGGATTTTATTTGGATCGCATGCTCCATCCGTGTATGAATATTTTTCGTTCAAGAATTCTTTAGATAACATTTGAGCGTGTTGTGGATTTCCTCTCTTATTAACAACATTGCTTAGGCTTATGTCATAGAGTGTGTTTAATACAATCCATGGGGCTTGATACGAAAATGCCTTGTTAGTAATCTGATAGTGATCTAATCTAAGGTCTTTTAATAGATCATTTGCCCTGTGACCGAACAGTTGAGTCTCTGGTTTAACATATCTTTTGAATTTTTTCCTTGATCTTTTTGTACACTTAAATGTAGGACAGTTGTCGTCCCCAAGATATTGCATCTTAGCCCAGTATTTCAATATCAGTTCGTTGTGCCTTAATTCGAGGGACATTTCACCTACTTCTTGCAACAGAGAGAGAGAGAGAAATGGGGTTTAACGTCCACTCGACACAAACCGGGCCATTTCGGGACTAACATATGGTTTTTAATTTCATTTCAGTAATTCGCTTGCGCGTAGGGGTCTTTAGCAGTGGGAGGAAACCGGAGTGCCCGGAGGAAACCCACGAGGTTGAGAAGGCGCCCCTATCTCCATGCCACATACGCTCACACCAGGGATCGAAACCACAGCCGCAAGCCAGAGGTGACCGACCAGCTAGAGGTCGAAGCGCGGCACTCTAGACCACCAGGCCATCCCAACCCCCTTTCTTGCAACAGACTTTCCCTTTTTGTGCCAAATGGGGCCTTTGTGGCTATCTTTATTCCCTGATATACCAGCTAGAGGTCGAAGCGCGGCACTCTAGACCACCAGGCCATCCCAACCCCCTTTCTTGCAACAGACTTTCCCTTTTTGTGCCAAACGGGGCCTTTGTGGCTATCTTTATTCCCTGATATTGTAAACTGTCTAGTTTAGCAAGAGTCGTTTTATTTACACTCGCAAACGCAACACAGCCATAGTCACATATTGATCTTATCATGGACCTATATATTATTAGCAGGGTGGTTTTATTTGCTCCCCAGGATCTGCCAGTCAGACATCTCATTACATTTAGAACGTGCTGTCTTCTTTTAACAATATTTTCAATATGTGGTATAAAAAGTCATTTTGCGATCAAAGGTTACTCCTAGAAGCTTTGCATGATCTTTGATTTCAATTCGGATGTTGTTCAGTTCAAGTTTCATGGACGACACTTCCTAGTGATCCCTACAAAAGAGCATACCTACTGTTTTACTTTCAGATATTCGAAATCCCCAATCATTGGACCATTTCGATAGTTTGTCTAAAGGTTCTTGCATTCTCGTTATAACCGTGCCGTAGTTATTCCCTGAATGCCAGATTGAGCTGTCGTCTTCATAGACTGCTACGTCTATGAGTTTCTTAATGTAGTTATTAGATTGAAGGTCATTAATCATGATATTGAAAAGTGTCGGGCTTATAACGGAACCCTGTGGTGTGCCATTTCCGAGTTCATATTTATTGCTTTTTGGAAGACCTATATTAACTTGAATTTGCCTATCGTTTAGAAGATCCTCAATCCAGTGTAACATTCGTCCTGTTACCCCTAGCCCATGTACTTTTTTTATTCTTAAAAGTAGGCCATCCATCCAAACTAAGTCAAATGCCTTAGTCAGGTCGACGAATATTGCACATAGATAATTGTTCTTTTTGTACGCCCACATTTTCATGTGGACGTATATTGTCGTTGACCCTATCCGTCCGTCTTGTGAACTTGAAATATAGGTTTATCACCCTAAGACCTCTGTCCTTCCAATATTGGCATTTATCTGACTGTAACTTCATGGATTATGGCCCCTGATTGTACGAAAAATCACATTTTTAGCTTGTGAACACTGTAGAGGTCAAAATTATTGAGAGACCTACATTAACTTGAAAATCCTCAAATCATTCGTCCTGTCACCCCTAGCCCATGTACTTTTTTAAGTAGGCCATCCACCCAAACTAAGTCAAATGCCTTGGTCGGGTGGACGAATACATAGATAATTGTTCTTTTTAGATAGTGAAGTCATGATGTCATGTTATAGCCTTACAATATGATTAATAGTGGAGCGCTGCTGTCTATATCCACTTTGATTTGGACTGATTAATCCAATACTTTCACAATAATATCTTAGCCTATTATTTACCATAGTTTCGAGTGTTTTGCACAACGTAGATTTCAAGCTTAATGGTTCAATCAATGGGGTTATCGTTGCTGTTTTCCAGCATGTAGGAACTATTCCCTCTGACCATGATTTATTGAATAATTCTAGAAGTAAATTACGTAATGACCCTGAGAGTTTTCTTAACATGCTATATTTTATTTGATCTTCGCCAGTCGCTGAGTCAATTTTGCCGCCAAGACCTTTATGTATTTCCTCTAGGGTAAAGGGTAAGTTAATGGCTTTATGCTCGTCTGCTAGGTTACGCGATGGTTTATTCCAATGAAATTCCAACTTTCGTTTTAAGAATTCTTCACTGTGATTTTTGTCGCTAACAGCTCTGCCTTGTCGCTATTTGTCATGGCTGATTGGGATTCATAATTAAGAGTAGGGATATCTTTAGAAAAACATTTGCCGTTTATTGCATGTATTTATTTCCATACATTTGAAATTTTAATTTTATCATTCGTACTATCACAGAATGCCAGCCAGTGCTTTTCTTTTGCCTCTGAAATGACGTGTCTGGCGTTTGCATCACAAAGGGGTTCGAAAGGCAAAAAGGTCTTATTACGAAAAGATCGAATCAAAAATTTGTACGCATTTTTTCATTTAGAGACGGCAATTTTATTAAAGATACCCCCCCCCCCTTTGAAATCTGGAAATACCATCAAATACACAAATAAAGACATTTAGTAGACCAATGACTATTACCTAATGAAACGGACTAGCGACTTCCGGAACTAACATTACTCGATACTGACATTGAACCGCTTTCTATTGAATATCAGGATGTCGTCGACATTATTCACTGTTTAAAGAGTAAAAAGGCCTCAGGACCAGACAAAATTAATAATGTTATTTTTAGAAAATGTTTCAAAGACTCTGGCATTTCCACTGTTAAGATTATTCAATCTGCTTCTATCGAAATCCATCTTCCCCGATTGTTGGAAATTGGCACACGTCATACCAATTTTTAAAAAAGGCGATAGACATGTATGTTTCAACTACAGACCAATATCATTACTAAGTACCTTGGGTAAAGTTTTTGAAAAAATAATATATAAGCATATTTATAACTTCGTTCATACTAATAAAATTATATATATACTATTCAAAAAAAGTAGGGGATATTTGATTTTGGGGGCATAATACTAAAATATGCAAATGACTATACGAAAAAAGTCACTATAGAACCTAACAGAAGAAACATTTCCAGTTACATGTGACGCCCAAACGCACCAATAGCTACCGCATGGAATGCAGGTGATGCTTGGGGTCATCATGGGGGTCCAACCCAAGATTTGCACGACTCTGACTTTGAATGTTACAGTCATTGTGGCATTGAATTCCAGGGTGGAAACATCAGTTTAATTGTTTTAGTGATCAGAAAACAAATTTTGATATGCGTCGGCTTACCCAAAATGAAAGGTTACGTGCCCTTGGCATGCTACAGATCGGCACAACACAGGCGGTTGTGGCGCGGACGATGAATGTTTCTCAGTCTGTCATAAGCAGGCTATGGTCCAGATACCGTGATACACAATCTGTACAGGACAGACCACGCTCAGGTCGACCAAGGGCGACAACTCAAGCCCAGGATCGATTTATCCGTACCTTGGCCTTGAGAAATCGTGTCATCACAGCAAATCAGATCAGCGCTCGTCTTCAAACAGACACTGGTGTGAGAGTGAGTGGCCAGACGATTCGGAATCGACTGCATAGGGGTCACCTTCGCGCCCGACGTCCTCGCGCCATCCCTTGTTTGAGAGATCATCACATTCAGGCAAGACGTCGTTGGTGTAGGGATCGTCAACACTGGGATAATCGACGCTGGAGCAATGTGATGTTTTCAGATGCGTCAAGGTTCACTGTTGATTTTTTGGACAGACGTAGGAGGGTGTGGCGTCGTCGAAACGAGCGCTTCCAAGACGTTAACGTCATCAGACATGATCGATTTGGGGGTGGTTCTGTTATGGTGTGGGGAGGCATCACTGTTGCTGGAAGAACGGCTTTACATGTTGTTGCAGGGCGTGTTACAGGCCAGTACTACCGGGACAACATCTTGGCAGTCCATGTTGTGCCGTTCGCACGACGTCATGACCGCCGTTTCATCTTCCAGGATGACAACGCAAGATGTCACAGGGCCAGGATCGTTACAGGTTACCTCCAACAACAGAACATCACCACATTACCTTGGCCAGCACTGAGTCCCGACCTCTCCCCCATCGAGCATGTCTGGGACATGCTTGGACAGAGGTTACGTCAACGTCAACAACGTCCTGCCAATGTCCAAGAACTTGCTGCTGCGTTGCAACAGGAATGGGACAATCTGGACCAAAATGACCTTAGACGTCTCATTAGGAGTATGCCACGTCGGATCAATGCTTGTTTGGCAAACAGAGGAGGATTTACCCGTTAATGACTTTGTTGTGATGCTGTGGTAACTTTGCTGTTTGACCCCGGGTATCATTTTACCCTTATAATGGTCAGTCTGTGCCTTACTTAGTCTAACGATCATTTGGAATAAATCGATGAATGTGAACTTCATTTCATTTTGTCATTTGTTTCTTCGTCAGTTTCATTAGGTGACTTTAATAACACTTAAAAATCAAATATCCCCTACTTTTTTTGAATAGTATATGTACCAGTCTGGGTTTCGACAAAATGATTGTGCTGTTTACCAACCATGTTTCTTCCTGCTTTGACAAAGGACGTGAGATAAAAGCTATATTTTTTTTATATATAAAGCGCATTTGATAGGGTATGGCATCGTGGGTTGATACACAAACTAAACTCAATTGGAATTAGAAATGGTGTTTTAGATCTCCTCAAAAATTATTTATCCAAAAGAAGGCAATCAGTTTTTATTAATAATTATTCCTCAACTTTTAAAAATGTATATTCCGGCGTACCCCAGGGGTCCGTACTGGGAGAGCTTCTTTTTCGACTTTTTATTAAAGATATTACAATTGAAATTATCTCCAGATTAAGATTATTCGCAGATGATATTTCGTTATTTTTGGTCATAGATAATCCCCCTGACACCCTTAATACTTTAAATAATGACCTAAAGAAAATTCATGATTGGTCAAAAAAGTGGTAGGTCGAATTCAACCGGGACAAAATTATCAGTCTTACATTTAGTAGAAAAAACAACCCAACTTTGCTTGTCGCTTCTTTTAACGATATACCATTATACGACGCAAATACCCATAAACATTTAGGTGTTGTTTTTAACAAACATTGTAAATGGGACAATCACGTGGATTTTTTAATTAGTAAAACCTCAATCATGGTTGACTGTCTGAGAAGTTTGAAATATAGACTATCGCGTAAATCATTGAATATTTTGTATAATTCTTTTATTCTTTCTATTTTTGATTACGCTGATATAGTCTGGAACAGCACCACTGAAACAGCAGACATTGTGTCAGCAACATAAAGTCAATAATACATGATTGTTCAGAATATTCGAGCGTGTGTTTGTTCCCTCCGAAAGAAAAATAAAACTGTAGAATTTACATGGATACCATCCCATGTAGGCAAGGACACTGAGTCTGCAGACAATGCGGCTCGCAAAGGACTCAGTCACGATACTGAAGACATAAAATATAGCTTTCGTGAATTTAAGAGCATTGTTAAAACTAAGATTAAGTCTGAGTGGTAAACTGAGTTGGCCAGAGCAAATACTTTTAGATTAAAATAACCACCTGGCTGTAAAAGCTGAGGTCAATCACCCACCTCGCAAAATATGTATCTTAATCGCAAGACTGAGAACTAAAGATTTAATTACCGACCATAAATTTAAACCAGCGAATGGGGCCACAATTTGACCGTGACTCATGTCATCATTGCGTGCAATAAATTAGAAGAGAAAAGACTCCCTGTGCAACGTGTAATGGAAAATCCCAAACGTCATTATACCCTCCAAAATATACTCTCGGAATATGTCATATAAAATTTATGAAGCTATCTCAATATTCATAGCAGAATCGGGAATTATCTGTTAAGTTAGTTGCGCTAAAAGAGTACCAGTCAAGGAAATAATTATATCTGGTTGTGTAGATGAGTTTGGCCCCTAATTAACGTTAAGATGGGGAACAATATATCTAGTTACAAATGAAGGAACTATTGTTGCAGGACAGTATGGCCGATCAGCCTGCTGCATGATTTAATATAATAATATACTAGGGAAATAATGACAAAATAAAGGAATGGGGATCTACACAACCATTATGGTTTGTTTGTGTGTTCCTGATGGCTATTCCTAATTGAATGCATCAAATTTTAAACATTGAAGTCTTGAACTCTTAATTAATCCTGAACAATAGGGAACTTATTGGACAAACACTTTTAATATGTAAATAATCTACGGGTCCAGCTGCTTGGTTTTTTACTGCGAGCACATCACTTTTCCACTTAAAAGTCATTGGATTCTTTTAAATACGGGGATTTTTTTGTCGGCTCTGATGACGCCTAATATCAGTCAGTTGGACCTCCTGTTTTAACTTTATTATGAAAAATGGAGAAGATGACCCACCCTCTCTTCTCACGACATAAGTGTGCGATAAGGAACTTTTGATATCCGACGACCTTTTTATTTTGTGTTTTTAACAATTTTCAGGTGTAAACAATTTAATAAAATCTACCTGTCCATAATATCATATTCATTGTATTGAACGTTAAATCTGTAATAGGCAACAACAACATATATCCGTTAACTTGTAAATCAATATATCCTTTAATTTATCTGCGATACCACTCCGGTGGAAGTGGACGTTAAATAAAGCTATGTATTTCAAATTTCGATACGGATGGAGGTTAAGGAAAAGACACCCCGAAAAAAATTAAACCATATGTTAATCCCGACATGACCCAGTTTGTGTCGAGTTGACGTTAAACCCCATCTCCCTCTCTCACTCTCTCTCCCCATCCCTCTCTTCTCTCCATCTCTCTCTCTCTCACTCTCTCTCTCTCACTATATGATAGCCCTCGCACGCTTTCGTGTAAAATCTCTCCCAAGACAATGCTTTTAGTAACAAATCCGATTAGTCTGAATGTATATGACACTATATATGGTTATTTAGTGGGGTAAAATATGTGACAGATTCGATCGGACCACGGATTGAAGATGGGTTTTATAAGAATTTGACCCACTGAATCCATTTTTTTTTGTTATTTAGCGGGTAAACTATGTGACAGATTGTCAGGGATTTGGGTTTGAAGATAGGTTTTATAAAAATTCGACCAAGTGAATCTAATGATCATGGATATTCCTCCTAAAAGTGGCGGATAATTCCGCTCGGGGACCTAATTCAAAATGGTGGCTTATTTTGGCTGGAAACTTACAAGTTCCTTAAAACGGTGTTTAATATATTGAAATATTGGTTTTTGGTGTATTATATATCTTCAATATGTGTAGTTTCAGAATCCGGATGATGCCAAGATGGCAGTCATGAGGCATTTTCTGGTTATTCACTTTAATTTAATGGCGTACAATCGGAACAAATTCTGTCGAACCTCGGTATGAAGGTGGGTTGTGTAAGAATTTGATCCTCTCAATCTAATAAGCTTCGGTATTCCTCCTAAAAGTGACGACTAATTCCGCTAGGGGGCCAAATTCACAATGGTGGCTCCTTTTTTAGGTAAACTCACAATGTTCCCTAATACAGTGTGTAATATATTGAAATATAGGTTTTCATTGTCAAGTTCTTCAAATATAAACATAAATACAAGTTTATAATACTAGAACACTTTTTATGGATACAATCACTTGGTTTATTGTACTGCAACGTTTCAACAAGATTTTACAAGTCGTTTTCAAGCAAATACCCAATGTACAAATGAGACATATTACAGTTGAAATATATATATGTACAATCAACAATATTAGTATTATATCACAATTCAATTGCTAAATGCCTCTCAAAGAATAAATACAAGTTTAACCAAAAGGTGTTCCAAGGCGATGATATTCTTTCGACTAATATTCTTATAAGGACACAAGGTATACACGGTCAAACACAATCAACTATCAGACCATCGTGAGTTGAAAGCAAATGTTTTTAATTACTAATTGGGGTTAACATATTTGTCTTGTGTCACACCGAGAATTTGCCTAACTCACTCTCTCTTCAATCACTGGAATATTTGCAATCGGTAGAACATTCTGATTCTTCCCATTTCATCCGTGTTTTGCAACGAGGATGACATTAATTGTCTTGCAAGTTATTTGGTCATTCATACCCACCGGTAAAGCTGGGGTTTGTATCAATATCATGCTGACAAACATTTTTCATCCCTTATTCCACTCTGTTTTCTAGTAGAGAAGGTGACATGAACGGATGTCATAGTGGATCATAATTTATGCTAGACAATTCGCTCTTCGTAGCTTCTGTTCATATGGCTATATAAGTTGTGCTCTTAATCCTGGGATACCTAAGTTTTTACGTTATCTTCCATGGTCTATTAAATTTAGTAATTTTGTTAAATTTGTGAACCATATTGGCGTTTGTTCGGTCATGGCATATTTCGCCATTCCGATATGAATTCGGCGAACCCGAATACTTATAGTTTAATACATTACTAATATTGTTATAATAATAATAATGAATTTATATAGCGCCTCTCATCTAGAACTGTTCTACTCAATGGCGCTGAGCTGCACTGTCACGTTTGTGTTCACAGTTAAATAGGTGAGACTTAAGGGATGTTTTAAAGGACTCTAATGTTCTGGCTTCCTTTAATGTTGCTGGGAGTTAATTCCACTGGGTGGGTGCTGCCACTGAAAATGCCCTATCACCACACGACACTTTAAAAGTTTTTGGAACAACAAGGTCGTGTTTTGATGTTAATCGAGTTGTTCTATCTCCACTTTTGATTTTTATAAGATCACTCAGGTAATTGGGAGCTGAACCATGGATACACTTGTAAGTTAGAAGGATTATCTTGTACTGAATACGTCTGTTAATTGGGAGCCAGTGGAGGGATTTGAGCACAGGTGTAATGTGGTCACGTAGTCTTGTTCTGGTGATCAGACGTGCGGCAGTGTTTTATATTTTTTTGTAGGGAGCGAAGAGAAGAAGCTGGAACACCATAAAGTAACGAATTACAATAGTCCAGTCTAGATGCGATTAATGAGTTCACTAACAGTTTAGTTGAATTTGTGTTTAAGTATTTTCGTACGCGACCAATGTTGTACAGTTGGAAGTTACATGCCTTTGATACTGCGGCAATTTGTTTGGACATATCCGTAACATAACACCCAAATTTCGGGCAGATTGAACAGGGCTGATGTGATCAATTCCAACTTGAATGGGGTGACTGTCTAATGATGAAACATATGATTTTGAGCCATTGGTCATGTACTCCGTTTTATCCGAGTTCAGTTTAAGAAAGTTTGCAGTCATCCATACTCTGGTGCTCTCAATGCAGCGTTCCAATTGCTGTTGTTTGTCTGGAATATCACATGGTGGTCCTATTAGATATGATGAGTGTCATCTGCAAAAAGATGGTAATTTACACAGTGTTTGCGCATAATTTCGCCAAGGGGAGAGGTATAGATGGTAAATAGAATTGGTCCCAAGACAGATCCTTGGGGAACACCGAATTTTACTTGGACTGGATTTGATTTAGCATTGTCTACGCATACAATCTGATTACGATTAGATAAGTATGACTGAATAAGCTTTATGGCAGAGTCAGATAATTTTAACCTATATTTGAGTCTGTGAAGTAAAATATGATGGTCAATAGTGTCAAATGCTGCAGATAGATCAAGCAAAACAAACAATATGACACACTTTTTGTCCATACCACGCAATAAATCATTACTCACTCTGACTAGTGCAGTTTCACAACTATGATTGTCTCGATATGCGGACTGAAATGGTTCTGAGAGATTCTCATGAGTTAGATGTTCTTTGAGTTGTTCAGCAATAACTTTCTCAATGACTTTCGAGACAGACGATAAATTTGATACTGGTCGGTAGTTTCTAAGACAGTCTGGATCAAGGTTAACTTCTTTAGTAATGGTATGACATGGGCCATTTTGAATGCAGTCGGAAACTGGCTGCTAGAGATGCAATCATTTATTAAAGTGAATAATAGTTGTAGCAGGTGTGGTAAACATATCTTTAAAAGCCATGTTGGTATTGCGTCCAGATCGCATGATTTTGTGGGGGCATTTCGAATAATTTTCTTAAGATTTACCAAAGAAACTGGATTAAATGTTAACCGATTTGAATCATCCCCACTGTCAAGTAAGGATACATGTTGTTCGGTCTCGGTCACATCGGGAAAGTGATCACGGATTTTGTTTATCTTACTTATGAAAAAGTCTGAGAAAACCTCTTGCCAAGTATGGCCACCATTTTGAATTTAAGCTGGAATGCTTTTTGGTGGTCGGAACATGTTTTATGTTTATGTCTGAAGTAAATGACACCGAATATATTTTGTTTAATACATTTCACAGCTTTCTGAGGCGACTTTATGAGTCCCCCCCCCACTAAAAAAAATGAGCCTCCATTTTGAATTTGGTCCCCTGGTGGAATTGGACAGCGTTTTTTTTAAAGAAGAATACCCAAGTTCATTGGATTCAGGGGGTCACACTCTGACATAGATCACCTGTATATCGAGGTCCACGAGAATCTGTCCCGAATTTTACCCCTTTAACTTAAAGTAAATAACCGGAAAATGACTCATGACGGCCATTTTGAATTTTTTTACTTTCCTCAACGATGCCAGGGTGGCATCACCCGGATTCTGAAACAACACATATTGAAGATATATAATACTCCCAAAACCTATATTTCAGTATATTACACGTCGTTTTAGGGAACTTTATAAATTGACTGCTAAAATAAACCATCATTTTGAATTTGGCCCCCTAGCGGAATAAGCCGTCACTTTTACGAGGAATACCTATGGATTGAGTAGGTCGAATTATTATAAGACCCATCAACAAACCCAGGTCCAAGAGAATCTGTAACATATTTTACCTCACTAAATAACCAGAAATAGTCTCATGGCGGCCATCTCGAATATTTAAATTTCCCCAACGATGCCAGGGTGGCATCATCCGGATTCTAAATCTACACATAATGAAGATATATAATCCATCAAAAAACACTAGGTGGGCTATATTTCCAGGTTAAAGCTTAAAATGGGGTTTGGCTATTCCAATCGAAATATTTGTCGACATTTCTCAGCCTGCGAGTTATTAGAATAGTAAGTGCACGGGGACTGCATCACACGTGATTTACACAAAAACAAATATATGTACAAGACACAATACGCAGAAATCACAAACAAACGAACAATTCAAATAAAGTGAATGGATCCGGGAGGTGGGGGCTAGCAATGAGCGACCTCTGTGAAACAGACTGGACTTTTCATATTCCTTTGGGTGGACAATACCTATGAAAACACACATATATCGTTACTACAACATGTTGGTTATTACCAGTGCTACAAATGTTTTATTTGGCATTTTTATTTTAAGCTCTGCATCAGTTACAACCAAAAGTTGACAAGAATCACATAAAAATATGTAAACAGAAATAACTAATGGCATATATATTCAGAATAAGCGGATTTGTTACTAAAATCATTGTCTTAGGAGAGATTTTACACGAAAGCGTGCGAGTGGTATCATTTAGAGAGAGAGAGAGAGAGAGAGAGAGAGAGAGAGAGAGAGAGAGAGAGAGAGAGAGAGAGAGAGAGAGAGAGAGAGAGAGAGAGAGAGAGAGACTTCACACATAAATACATGACCTTATATCAAATACATGTACATGTATTTATCAACAAAGGATGGGACACTAGATATTTTATCTTCTTGACTTCTATTAATATACATTATATTTGATATCAAGGTTTGTAATAGAATATCTATTTCTTTCAAATTTACAATGTAAATGCGGTATTGAGCAAGTCTTGGGTTATTTATTGACCATGAATTTACCCGTAGAATCATATTATTTTCGGTCTACATGCTCACAGAAATGTCATGCAAAAACCCAAACTTGAAATAATAATTGGTGTACAGTACATGCTTGAATCCTGAAAAATGTCGCCAAGAAAACTCCTGGCTATGGCACCAACACTCACTGTCTTTATTAAAGTCAAACTGACCTACTTGGCCTGTATTCATTGATAAAGGTTAACAGACTTCAAATTCCTTTGTTTTAACTTAGCCACAATTCTTTCCATCGCTACTAAATCAACAACGCAGTCCTGGTGAAATTTGTGTCAAATATTTCTTGGGCATATGGAATCCACTTTTAAATCAGGTAACAGATTACAAGTTCGTAAAGACGTTATTTATTGGCAGGCATTTTGTCCAAATGCACAGAGTTAATAGGCCTATATTGATAGAATATTAAAATCAGGAAAGAAAAACTAAAACACCAAAATTCTTATTGTTCTTATTTTGTCGTAAATGCTTCTGTACATGTATTCCTTTGCTGGTAACACCCTCATGCCCGTCTTCCATTAGCCCAGGTTAGGTGCAGAAGAGTCGGACCTTAAACCCAATTTCATTTCATTTCATTTGCTGGGAACACCATCGTGTAGCTAGCAGGCCCGTTGCTAGCCCACAAATGTTGGGGCGGGCAAAGGCGCCGATGTACCTACGCTTGACGATCCACTGCGAACGGTACCTTGGACACGCCCCCCTTCGGCAGTGTGCACCCCCCCCCCCGGGGAAGTTTGAAAAATAGGGTTTGCACATGAAAATGACGGGCCATTTCAATATTAATTTGATATAAACATTATAAAAATTTGAAGGAATGAATACGACTTTAACGTACCTATAATAATTTATGAGATAGACGAAAATTTCGCAATCGGAGTAGAGTGCGACTTCTTTGAATTTTGAAGAATATCCCGCCGTTTTGGGCGATCAATTCATTCGTGGGCACCTAACCAATCTCACTCGGCAATGTGGGCGCTCCGCCAATTAGAAAATTAACTGCCCCAATGAGCGCCGAAGGCGCCCAACCAATGTCACTTGGCTTTATGTGGCGCCCAATGGCAAGGGCGCCTTCGGCGCTCATTGGGGCAGTTAATTTTCTCCCTTGTGGGCAAAGGTCGCCTTCGGTGCCTATTTGGGGCGCCGAATTTTTCCAGGGGGTGGGGTGTGGGGGGGGGGGCTGGCTAATTGCAATTTTATGTGTTGGGCTCCCCTAAAAACATCTGTTATGTTGAAAATAACAGTTGTCTTATCGTACAGTCTAATATCATAGTGTATCTAACATGAACACATTTTTCACGTCATCAGTTTTTTTTATTTTGTGACTAACAACCGCTTGAAATTGTCTGGAACCAAGACAGATATTTAAGGAACGATATTATAAAAATAAAAGACTCGGTGGAACAATTATTATAGCATGTGATAACAATTACCTTGTGGTAACTTGGCATTTTGGATAAATAAAAATTCAAGGGTATAATGTATAGCATATTGTGGTTTCTAAAACTTTCTACACTTTTCCATAAGAACGGGAGAACTAAGGACGATTTGTACGCAGTATGGTTAACCTCACCAGAGTATTGCTTTTAATTCTGTTAGTAGCAGGTAGGCTGAAGTTTTATTACTCATACTTAGTTGAAACATTGAAAGTAAAATTTCAGTTTTAGAATAACAAAATACGGGATAGTTCACATGTACTGTATTAAGCGAAGATAGTTGAAGTTGGCAATTTAAAGTTGACCCGTTCAGACCTCTGATATAAGCCATCTTAGAATAAAAGACCTCTCAAAGACCGGTGGCGATATGAAGTATTTGAAACTGGCGTATAATATTTGTAACAATTTTTGCGTTCAAACGAACAAGTTGAGCTACAACTTAACGATCACCGATGTTTTTAAACCAGCTTTTACATAGTTGAACAGTATTCTAGGCAGCCTCACGGGGTCCTTATTTGTTTTATAGGCCGATTTGTGACTTACAGTGTCGCAAACTTGGACATACGTACATGAAAGTTTAATGTGATTAACGTCCAACTATTTTGCACCAGCCTGAACACGTCCTTTATGTCCCTGTTGAAAAATCGATTTGGACAGCACAGTAAGATTTAAGGAAAGTAGGCGCGGAAACGCCAGTGTTCTTCCAAACTGTCCGATTTGTTCCCGTAACAAATTACCATATAGTATTTTGTTGATGAGACATAAAACTAATAATCATAGGCGTACGAGGCGGGGGGGCCGGGGGGGCACCGGCCCCCCCAAATATTTTCATGAAAAAAAATATAGAAATCTAAAAAGAGCTCAGAATTGTGAGATCGGTCATTAGCCGAGGAGTTTTTGAAAATGGGGTGGGGTAGGGGTATGGCCTTGTCGGGGAAGGTTATGGTCTTGTCGGGAATGAATGCTCAGTTTGTCGGGAAGCGTCGCGCCGTCTGTCGGGTTTGGAATATTTTTAATAATATGGAAGCGGAAAGTAAGCAATCCAGTCAATGATGAACACGTTAACCATCTGAATAGAACTAGCACGTACACATGGCCTTTCACAGTTCTTGAGTATGGTACTGTGTTAGTAATAATCGTTTGATTTGTTCTTCTTTTGTCTTTAATATAGTGCACTAGATGTAAATAAACTTGAACTAAAATGGTCATTCATAATTATATTAAAAGTATATAAATTTTACAAGTTCAGAAAGTCTTCTATCTTGATTCTAGATCTATCTATCTTAGACATGGATAAAAAATGTGAACTGTCATATAATGAAAAACGTGGCAAAAGTAAATCGTAATACGGAATATATAGATTGTAAATTTGAACTCTTTTAAAATGGTCATTCATATATTAAAAGTAGATAAAGTATATACAAGTCTTCTATGCATCTGAGATCTGGATAAACAATGTGAAGTCTCATAAAATGATAAATGTGGAAAAAGTAAATCGTTCGACTTGTTCTTGTTTTCGTAGTAATAGAGCTTGTATTTTAAAGATGACTTTTTACCAGTTTTTATGCTGCAACTGACATAATTTACTACCCATTCCAAATTACTAGAAAGTATTCGAAATGCCTGGAAATCGCGTCTACGGCCGTTTGGTTTTCAAAATTTTCTGGGGGAGGCCCCCCATATCCCCCGTCGGACGCTTAGCGCCTCCAGCGCTGGCAGGCGGCATGGGCGTCACACATGGGGGGGGTCCGGGGGGCCTGAATATACTTGGACCCCCCAAAAATTTGCCAAAATAAAGTGCCCGAAATCTAATAAAACACTAATATTAGGACTGGAATAGCAGTAAAACACGTTTGCGGCCATCAAATATTCCAAAATTTTCTTGGGCGGTTCATACAAGGTCAGCTCCGCTTCTTCCCCCTGCGAAGAAAACATGCTTCGGGCATTTCTAGTTTTGCTTCCCTAACTTCCTAATAAAACACTAATTTCACCTTCCTTTTAATTGAATACCACGGAATTTATACTGAGTTGACTATTGATTAAAACATTTTGTCTGGGGCCACTCTACCTTGTGCGACATTTTTCGGGCATCGATTATTACTTGTGAATGCAATTGCAACAGTGTGATTGGATGGTTGGAATTCAGAGTGGGATTTCGGTTACAAAACCATTGGATACTTTTGGAGTTGCTCACACAGGCTAGAATAGCAGAAAACGCATTTGCGGTGGTTAAATTTTCAAAATTTTCTCCGGGAGGGTGAGGCTCCCATAGCCCGCAACGATTGATTGGTTGTTTGGAATTCTGGGCAGCCAGGTAGGCTATATTGAACCAAACTGAAGTTGCTGTATTCACAGGTTACAGACTGGAATAGCAGGAAAACGCGTTTGTGGCAGTTAAATTCTCAAAATTTTCTCCCAATGGTCCCGTCTTCATGGGTGTAATCGATTGATTGGAATTCGAGTCAGCAAGCCACCTTAATTAGGTAATATTAGACCACTTTGAAATTGCTTTGTTCATGGGCTGAAATAGCATTAAAAGGTGTTTGCAGCCGTCAAATATTCCAATATTTTCTTAGGTGGGGGGTAAGCCACACTTCTTCGTCTCTCGGGGAAGACCAGTGCCGCCGTCTGTAAACATGATAAACGTTGTATTGGTGTGACGTTTTAGTTTAACCCCGTAAAATATGCCAAAAAATGTTTACAGAAGACTGAGACTTTAAACAAAATTTATGGGGGTACCCCCCCCCCCACCATTTCGTACCTCCCCAATACATATTTCACGGCTACGCCCCTGGCAGGCGGACGGCTATGCCGCCCGCTTCTCCGCGGATTCTAAAGAATTAATATTTGTCGGGAAAATATGCTGGCCCCCCCAAACAAGTTCGGCCTCGTACGCCTATGCTAATAATTTCCTTTGTATATTTATTGTGCAATGAAATGTCATCATCATTTATATCCCTTTTCCTCACATCCGCTCAATTATAAGTTCAGACTCTTTCTTGGGCTTCTTCAGGATGCTGTGATGTTGCCGAATCTGGGAGAAGGCTACGGAATAGAGCTGGTGGTCAAAGGCAAACTAATCGAGCTAGGCAGTCTAGTCGACGTGCTGGGCCTAGACAAGACCCACTCTTTCTGCTTGGGAAAATTTCAGAAGCATCTGGGAAATTTTCAGTGGATATGTACAATAGACTGAGGCCTCAAAATCCGAATCTGATATTTTCTCCTATAAGTATCTTTATTGCTCTTTCAATGACTTCACTTGGTGCACGAGGACCTTCTAAGTTCCAAATCAACAGGACTCTAAGACAGTTTGCCATGAGGAGATTTTCTCACCAAGCTTCCAGAATATTATTATCAAAATTACCAAACTCTAATGACAATATCACTTTTCAGTATGCTAACGGAATATTCTTACGACCAGAAACGACTGTTCTTCCATCCTTTAAGGGCAGGATTAGACGTTTCTACAATACGGAGGTATTTAATTTGAGCTCTTGGTACCCAGAAAGAGACATAAATAATTGGGTGGAACGAAAAACAAACGGACTTCTCAGTGATTTTCTGTCTCCTGGATCTATTGGCGATTCATTCATGATGTGGATCATCAATGCCGTGTTTTTTCGCGGAACTTGGGAAAAATTATTCGACCTACGCAAAACATCAAGACGCCCATTCACAGGAGCTGGTGGCAACGCCGCTTATGTGGAAATGATGGAAATGGTAGATTCATTCCCAAGCAACCGTATCGAGGAGCTTCAAACGTCAGTTCTAGAACTGCCTTATGTTGGTGGCAGATATAGTCTCTTCGTTTTTCTGCCAGACACAAGCAACGGACTAGAAAATCTCGAAACCAATATGACCTATCGAACCCTGGAAACAATCATGAAGAATATGCAAGATCCAAAAGTATTTTCAATTGGCATTCCCAAAATGTATTTGGACAATTCCTTGGATTTGGAAAACAATTTGAAGCAGATGGGCATCACTCGGATATTTGATGTAAGGGAAGCTGATTTGTCTGGAATTGAAGGTGATAACACGCTGTTTGTGGACAGTATCATTCATAAATCAGTTTTGGAAGTGAATGAATTTGGAACCATTGCCACCACCGTGACGCAAGTAGCAATTGCAACCAAGTCTTTATCACAACCGTTCATTGCAAACAGACCGTTTATGTTTATTGTAAGGGATAAAAAGTATGAAGTTAATCTTTTTATGGGTAGATTTTCTTATCCTTGAAGATAAATTTTGGTTTTATCATAAATTTTTACTTTTTCACGAGGGCATAGAACATTCAATTTAAAGAAAACAGTGACTCTGAGAGTACAGAACATTCAAATGAAATACAATTGCCCAATTTGTCGTATCAGTTTCTTATCACTGGAGCTAAATTGACTCTCTTGAAAGTAAATTTGTGTTAAGGCATGGGGCAATTGATTGTAGTTTAAAATGATCATTAAGCTATAATAAAATGTCCAGTTTCTCGTTTCTGGTGTCCACAATCCGGTAACAGTATTGATTTTTATGATTTGATTTATAACGATAAAATTAACAGCTGATGATTTGTTATTCAGAACGTTGATGTAATAAATATTACAATTTAATCTTTTTAACCTCGTAGTGATTGATCGTGATATCTATTTTGGGGTTATATAAAATACTAGTTAAGGTGAAAAATCCCCATCCATAATACATGTCCTATTCTGTTTTTATGGTTCAAAACTTCGTTTTACTTGTTATCACTATATACCAGGAAGCCACCGGGAGAATAAAAAACAAAAACAAATAAGAATCTGTATTTTAACCACATTGCCCATTCTAAAATCAACTCAGTTGATCAGTCTGTGGCGGCGTCAAATAATTTTAAAAGATAGGTTGCCAGGCAACGAAACATACGCCCACAGCAGCTAAATGGTCCAAGCAGTCGACAAGAGTTGTCGCGTATTTTTTTTGTTAACTTTTATCGATAATGAAACATTTATAATACACTAAAATCTGATTAAGAGTAACAACGCATTAAGTAATTATCAGAAAATCATTAGAATTGGTTTGACCCATGCTAATGTTTAGTATACAAAGGATTTAATATCATGTATTTAGCTGTTCAATATACTTGAAAATCAATATACTTGTTGGTCTCAAGACCTTAAACTCTGTGTATCAACCTAAAGTCAATCGAAACGATTAAATATAGGCGTGTATGAATATAAAATCAATCAGATAATAAATATGGCCTCTAATGCATTCGCAAGTGTTCAAAGGGCGTAACTCTGGTAGTAATTATCGAATATCGTTGAAAATCAATAGGATTCTTTGCCTGGTGACCTAAAACCCTGTATCAATCGGATATGGCAGTAAATATCAGAAATCGTTAAAAATCAATAAGATTCTTCGTCTGATGATCTTAAACACTGTGTACAAATTTAAAGTAAATCAGATTAACTTTAGCCTCTAAAGCGTCCACAAGATTTTTCAAAGTGATCAAGTAATTATCAATAGGATTCTTCGTCTGGTGACCTTAAACATTGTGTATGAATTTAAAGTCAACGTCCACAAGATTTTTCAAAATGATCAAGGGTCATAACTCTGGCAGTAGTAATCAGAAATTCAGAAATTGTTAAAAATCAACAAGCCTCTTCGTCTGATGAGCTTAAACACTGTGCATAAATTTAGCATTTAGAGCGTTCACAATGACCATAAACACTGTCTATAAATTTAAAGCCAATCGGATATTAACTGTAGCCTCTACAGCGTCCACAAGATATTTCAAGGTGATGAAGGGCCATAACTCTGGCAGTTATTATAGGAAATCGCTGCACACTGTATAAATTCAAAAACAAGCTAATTGCTTCTGGACGCCAGACGGACGGACGGGGGCGACGACAATATACGATCAAATGTTTGTGATGTTTCTGTAATCAATACCTTCTGTGGTGATTAAATCCCATTCCCAGTCAGTGATAAACTGACATAATGGTGTGGGCTGAAATTTCGACGTCTGACGTTGTGTCGACTGCTTACGAGCACGTGGTGGTTTCACTCGATATTAACAAAGTTATCGAATTTGAGACAGTTTTGTTGGACCTCATTATGCTCAGAATGGCGAATTTTCATCAGATCCTCAGAATAGTTGTGTATAAAAAAATGCATATGCTTTGCATAACAGACTCAACATTGAAACATATTGAACTCATTCTGACCAAAAGTGTGCTTAAAAGTTTTGATTTACATGTTCCCTGTGTCTAATAAAATGTCAAACAAAAATAATTGGTTGACCCTTAACTTCTTTTGAGTAGTATATTATTATTTTTTTCCATTTTGATCATATCTTAGAAACTACTCGTCGGATTGATTCCATTTTTTCGGTTTTACTGTGAAAGTGGGGATAATGTAGAGATTAAAGCTATTTCAAACGTTCTGCGACAATACGAATGTCAGAAATCCCCGAAGTTGTCGTTTTTTTGAAATAATGCCGTAATATTAACCACAATTGTTGGATTTTAACGTTTGATGGATTTTGACATAGCCAGAGACATGGAGAGAGAGAGAGAAATGGGGTTTAACGTCCACTCGACACAAACCAGGTCATTGTGGGACTAACATATGGTTTCATTTTATTTCAATAATTCGCTTGCGCGTAGGGGTCTTTAGCAGTGGGAGGAAACCGGAGTGCCCGGGGGAAACCCACGAGGTTGAGAAGGCGCCCCTATCTCCATGCCACATACGCTCACACCAGGGCTCGAAACCACAGCTGCAAGCCAGAGGTGACCGGCCAGCTAGAGGTCGAAGCGCGGCACTCTAGACCACTAGGCCACCCCCCCCCCTCGAGACATGGCACGTTGCTACGGTTCTTTAGATGTTTTAATTTCGAAAATTATTCGGAAATATTTGGCGCCAAATTTTGAAAATTTCAATTTTGACAAAAAAACGTTCTATTTATGAGTTTTTATTACGTTTTGACCATAATTAAAGGGTCATGTGATTTGAGCAAAAATGTGAACAAATTTTGTCTCGATAATTTACCTTGGCAGCTATTGGCTAATTCAATTTATTGCCTGTAACTTAATTATTTATTGCTCGATTTTTATAAAACAAAGTTCATATGCTCAAGGGTGCAAAGTCTCAACTTTTGTATTACCAATAGAGTTTTCAGTTGGCACCGGAAATGATGTAATTTTTACAAAAACTACAATTTTAGCGGTTAGGAACGTCTTTTCGCAAGCAAATATTTTTTTTTTAAAAATAAGTAAAAAGTAAAAAGATGTGTCATGTTGATGCGCAAAAAAGTCGGAATTTTTAATTTCGATTTCATTTTTGTGCCATTTCGATTTAAAGGTGAAAAAGGGTGTAAAAATGGTCTTTGCACAACCCATTCAGACTTTCCATATTATAAAATATTCCTTCAAAATTTTCTTATACGTGTAGCATTAATCCATACCAAAAGAATGCATGTCAAAATTAGTTTGTAATATTCATGAGTAGTTGCCGAGAAATAGGCAAGTTTGCATGAGCCACTTTTACGCTATTTTGCCTGTAAAAGAGTCATTCGATGCGTAATGTCACTTTTGACCAGGTAAAATCAATTGAAATTTTTTAATGTCACCGGAAATGACGTCATTTTGGCAAAAACTGTACTTATACATACATTATTTCATTCAAATAATTTAAGATTTTCATTATCACGGGGAGTAACGTCATTTTGGCAAAAACTATATTATTAGCCACCAAAACTGTTATTTCTAGAGCAAAAAATGAAATAAAATGAAATGGGGTTTAACGTCCTACTCTTCTGCACCTAACCAGGGGTAATGGAAGACGGACAGCGGCGCTACGGCCAACTCTTATATCGAATTCCAACTGCCAAGGGATTTTTTACGTGCACTCCAATGTGTACACAGGACCTCGGTTTTTCGTGCCATCCGAACGACTAGGCAGCTGTCCTTGTCAGGCCCTCCTTCTGCATCACTGACAAGGGGAAATCACGCCGGAAAATCGAGATGTACTTTCTCGGCCAATGCAGGGATCGAACACCCGACCTCCAGGCTAGCGAACCAGCGCCTTATCCACTTAGCCACGTGACCCCCCTAGAGCAAAAAATACGCTGTGGTTGACTTATTTCGTCTAATAAGTAAAATAATATAGACTTGATCAGACATAATAATTGTGAAGAAATAATATTTTCTGTGGGCTGATAGTGTCAAAAACTTCAATCCGTCAGGAGCCAATTGGTAGTTGAGACTAGGTAGCCGGATGTGGACACCTCGCTTGACACAGTACACACTGGAAGTGGGCGTGGCCATCACTGTGTGTTTGTCCACCCAAAGCTATCGCCATGTTAGTTCAAGAAATTGAAAACAAGTATGGCGCTTGTTTGGGCGTTACCTTTTTTTAATTTAATTATTTATGTAGTTTTGTAACCGGAGTTCAGCTTTAACATTAATTTTCTGATATTATTGAAGAATCCAGGTGGCGTAGGGGCCAACCTGGTCTATACAACCAGTTATCTTTCTTTGAGTAGTGCTCTTTTAGTGCAGCTAAATTAACATTTAAAGCTGAACTCCGGTTACAAAAATACCGAAATAATTAAATAAAAAAAAAGTTAACACCTCCAGCCGCCATACTTCTTTCCAATATGTAAAATAAATATGGAGGACATGGAGGCTTATGACCTGGAAAGGTTAGTCGATCTCACTTCCAGTTTGTTGCTTATCAGCCACCTGTACACATCCGGTTTTGTTCTCTACACGCTTCACTAGTGATTTCTCAATTTTTCCCAACAGTATACCAAATTATTGAAGACTGCAAAATGTATGATCAGGTAAGCCTGTAAATAATTATATGAACTGCGTCTACTACAATATAGCCTAAGCTTTACTCTAAAACAAAAGATGGCTTACCCCGACGTGAAATTTTCAAGCAAAACAAATCGGCAACACAAACTATTGTCTTCTTCATATTAGTATTATTATTTCCACGTCTTCTTGTGAATATCTTACATAAGTAAATCACCAAAAAAGTGTAATTATAACTTTATACTATGCAATAAACAGATAGTTTATAACTAATACTATGCAATGAACAGATAGTTTAGATTAGATTTTCACAAGCTGTCATGTCATGTCTAATGTTTACGTTGTTGATGATCAGGGGGCATAACTACATTTTGGGGGCGGCTCTTACTGGGGAGTGTTTGACAGTGCTAAATTTATTGATGTTACGTTTTTTTTTTGTTATACATACTATTTTACTAATTAGATGACGTTACAATAAAGTCATATAACCATTTTGATTTACATATGTAAGATATTCACAAGAAGACGTGGAAATAATAATACTAATATGAACAAGACAATAGTTTGTGTTGCTGATTTGTTTTGCTTGAAAATTTCACGTCGGGGTAAGCCATCTCTTTGCATCTTTTGAGTAAAGCTTAGGCTATATTGTAGTAGACGCAGTTCATATAATTCTTTACAGGCTTACCTGATCAGACATTTTGCACTCTTCAATAATTTGGTATACTGTTGGGAAAAATAGAGCAATCACCAGTGAAGCGTGTAGAGAACAAAACCGGATGTGTACATGGGGCTGATAAACAACAAACTGGAAGTGAGATCGACTAACCTGCCCAGGTCATAAGCCTCCATGTCCGCCATATTTATTTCACGTATTGGAAACAAGTATGGCGGCTGGGGGCGTTAACTTTTTTTCATTTAATTATTTCGGTGTTTTTGTAACCGGAGTTCAGCTTTAATTCCCGATTCTGCTATTAATTTTGAGATAGCTTTATAAATTTTATATGGCATATTTCGAGGGGGGGGGGTACATTTTGAAGGGTATGTTGAAGTTTGGCATCTTGGATTAAACTTCGTACAGGGAGTCTTTTCTCTTCCAATTTATTGCACGAAATAATGAAATGATTAACGGTCAAATTGTGGCCGCATTCGTACTTCGCTGGGTTAAATTTATGGTCGGCAATTCAATGTTTAGTTCTCAGTCTTGTGATTAAGCTACAGATTTTGCGAGATGGGTGATGGACCTCAACTTTTACTACCAGATCCTTATTTAATTTGAATCTAAAAGTATTAGTTTTGGCCAACTCAGTTTTCCATTCAGATTAAATCTTAGTTTTAACAATGCTTATTCATGGATCTTCGGTCTCTCGCAGAGACTGAGTGCTTTGCGAGCCAGACTGTCAGCAGACTCATTTCCTATTATGCCATCCATGTAAATTCTACGGTTTTATTTTTCTTTCGGAGGGAACAGACACTCGCCCGAATAATCTGAACGGTATCTGGTCTAGACGTTGTTTTATCATTTAATATAATAGTATACTAGGGAAAATAAGGACAAATAAAAGAATAGGGACCTACACAACCACTACGAAGAATGAGTGTACATATCATTCAATTTAATTTTTAAATATTAAAGCTGAACTCAGATAATAAAACTACCGAAATAATTAAATAAAAAAAAGATAACCCCCAAAGCAACCGCCATACTTGTTTTCAATTTCTTGAACTAACATGGCGATCGCTTTGAGCACAAAAACAAATACGGACAAATAAAAGAATAGGGACCTACACAACCACTACGAACAATGAGTGTACATATCATTCAATTTAATTTTTAAATATTAAAGCTGAACTCAGATAAAAAAACTACCGAAATAATTAAATAAAAAACAGATAACGCCCAAAGCAACCGCCATACTTGTTTTCAATTTCTTGAACTAACATGGCGATCGCTTTGAGCACAAACACACAGGCAGGCCACGTCCACTTCCACTATAAACCTTGTCAAGCGAAGTGTGCACTTCCGGCTAGGTGGTCACAGCCAATAACCCCCTACACTATCGGCTCACAGAAAATATTATTGCTACACAATTATTTTGTCTGATCAGGTATATTACTTTACTAATTATACGAAATAAGTCAATCACAACGTACTTTTGCTCTAAAGATAACAGAAAACTGCCTTTCCCCAAACAATAACCGATAAAGGATTAGTAATGTTCCTTTATTGTAATGTCCAGAAAAATATAAATTATGTCCCTTGATCTCCATTATAACAATGGGAAGTGAAAACATACTTATATACTTATTTGATGGAGAGGACTACAGTTTTATTGCTGCTTTGGAGATATTTTGGAACGATAATACTAGACTTTATGACACATAAAAGTACTTGGTGTTTCTACTCTATTGTTGTGCAAAACATTTCACGAAATAATATAAAATTGGTTGGTGCAGCAGATTTGTTATTGTTTGGGGTAAGGCAGTTTTGGGGTAATTTTTAATAATTTTAGAGCAAAAGTACACCGTGGTTGACTTATTTCGTCTAATTAGTAAAATAATATGTACCTGATCATACATAATAATTGTGCTGCAATAATGTTTTCTGTGAGCTGATAGGGTAAATAAAAACTTCTATCAGTCAGGAGGTTATCGGCTGTTGACCATCTAGCTGGATGTGCGGAAGTAGGCGTGGCCTGCTTGTGTGTTTGTGCTCAAAGCGATCGCCATGTTAGTTCAAGAAATTGAAAACAAGTATGGCGGTTGCTTTGGGCGTTACCTTTTTTTATTTAATTATTTCGGTAGTTTTATAATCGGAGTTCAGCTTTAAATGCCACGTATTTTGTCTTCTATAAATGGTTTAATTTGTTTTAATTGTTTTGTTCTGTGTTGCTGCTGGCTCTCCTTTCTCTTTTCAGGTAACGTTTATATGGGAAGAGTCATGAGCAAGGAAAACACAAATGGAACGCCTTTATTTTTTAATGGATATCACCCCCGGTGGAAGTGGGCGATAAACTCCAGAAACGAACGAACGACGCTGTGAATCGTAATACAGGACTTTAACTTTTAACCATATGCATCTTATTGGACGAACAGTTTTTAATATGTAAATAATCAACGGGTCCAGCTGTGTGGTTTTTACTGCGAGCACTTCGCTTTTCCACATAACGCAAGCGGATTCTTTTTCCCCACGGGTTTTATTTTATCCGCACTGATGGCGCCAAACATCTGTCAGCTTGACCTACTGTTTTAACATGTTTTTATTATGACAAAGGGAGATGACCCTCCCTCTCTTCTCACGATAGCGGTTTTGTATGTGTGAATTAAATTGACTTTCTAATATACAAGGACTTTTTAACATGTTTTTATTATGACAAAGCGAGAAGATGACCCAACCTCCCTTCTCACGACAGCGGTTTTATAAGTGTGATTTCAATTGACTTTTTAATATACAAGGACTTTTTATTTTGTGTGTTAACCAATTGTATGTTTTTTCCAACTTTCAACCCATGAAGCGTAAATACTTTAATTTAATCAACCTGTCCATAATATCATATAAAATGTATTGGACGTTAAATCTGTAATAAAGAACAATAATTCACTACAACACTATGACTATCATGTGAGTATACCGCATGTGTTGTGGATGTGCATGTGTTGTGGATGCTTCGTTACGACCGTCTCTGCGGTCACAAATTTGAAGATACCGAACACTATTTTCTCGTATGCCGCTTATATTCAGATGCAAGAAAACAGACAATCCATAACCTTCAACACAAACAATTCCAAGTCCTGCACTCTGTACAATCATCTAAGTCTCTACATTATCCATGATGTATCATATATGTTCTATATTTATGTAATTATGTATGTATGTATGTAAATAATTATACTGTGTACATGTATCTAAATCAGAGAGAGGGGTTACACATAGGCATAGCCTGTTCCCCAATCCAAATTCAGATTTAATGAATAAAAATATTGTTTATAAAAAAAAAGGTGTATTTACTACGAATTTCGTCTTCAGCACCCTTGAAATCCTAATTAAAAATAAATATTAAACGACAAAATAGTAAAGAAATGATAGTAATCGTCGGATCAAATTTTTGCTATGATTTACGTCTTCAGCACCCCCGAAAACCATGGAAAGATATATTGAACTACAAATTGGCAAATAAATAGCCTAGTTGCTATGGGATTTTGTTTTGGAACATACCATCTCTTTGACTTGCTTTATCTCAAAACTTACTTTTGTGGGTAAGGTAGCTTCAAATGGACACAGCTCAGTCAATTGTTGCCACATTAAAACAAACGATACACCAAAATGAAGGTAATGAGTTGGAGAATGTGCAAATAACAATAACTCAATTTTCAATTATTTTTCAAAAATTTTCTCATTGCTACTCATTATGGCATATCGGGTCACATGTGGTGCTAGCACAACAGGGTAAGAATAATAACAACTCTACAGAAATAGTGTAAAATAGCTTTTAATATATATTGCACCCAAACTATATAATTAGCACCCCAAATATGTTTATATTGAGCCTGCAGCCAAAATTTCTAGCGTGAAGTTCCGCTACACGGTCCTGCCAAAAAAACAAATTAGGACCATGTAGCGGAATTGCGTTTCTAAGGAAGCTAGAAATTTTGGCTGCAGGCCTACATCCATGATTTATCACAGTCACTCAAGCTACTGGGAACTACATACACAGATTCCATAAAATAATTGATCATCTAATGATTACTTACATCAAATTTATCAAACATAAAATCAACAAACAAATAAGTAAAATTAAGGAATATAACCAATACCCTGTCATTAATATGTAACAATTAAAAGACCAGGTAAGCAAGTATTAGTGAGACAGGAACCAAATAATGATAAACGAAACAAAAGCCCTTTTCTAAAACACAAGTCATTTTAAAGTTACATTTCCGGGTACAAACTGGGTGATTTGATGGTATATTAGAACTAAAAATATATTCAAACTAACTACTTTATCATAATTATGCTTCAAATCGTCTCAAAACACTGTAATTGCTAAGTATACCTTGCTATAAAAATCTTATCAAAAGAGGCCATGTTTGCGTCAGGGGATTACCCCTCTCCGTACCTATAGCAACGGCGATAAAAGACAGGGGAGAATTCATTACATACACAAGACGATGTTGTCTGTAATAGCTGACTATTTACTACAAATATCGAATCCTAATTAAGTTCTCGGATTATCCACTTAGCGGAGCCCTTACATTTTTGGCCTGGAAACGCTCCTTGAGTGTTTTTCAGGGAATCCAGTATTTTTATGAAAAGATTGGATATCTCTACTTTCCATATATACCAAAATTGTTATACTTTTATAGGCAATAAATACTTATCTGGGAACCCAACTTTAAGCTTTTGTTTTTACACAATTGTAGCAAATAGATGTTTAAAATGAACCATTTTTTTTTTAACCTGACATGAGGTTTATTGCAATTTACAACAAAATGACTTGTCATCGCCATCGCCCACCCTTGCACTTGTTTGGAAGGCATAAGGAAAACAACTTCTTGGAATATAAATGGGAATAGTTAGGAGATTTATACTCTGATCACGGCAGCTCGACAAGGCCCTGTCACTACTCCCTGTGAGGTTTGCCCAACAGCCTTTGCCTATCTCAATCAGCTGGAGTTAGGTGGCTAAGTTGTTTGACTAGCCTGGAGGTTGCATGTTCGTTCCCTGCATTGGTTGAGAAAGTTCATAGGGATTTCCCGATGTGGTTTCTCCTTGTCTGTGGTACAGGACGGTGGTCCTGACAAGGAAAGTTGCCTAGTTGTTTGGGTGGGACGAAAAACTGTGCTACCATGTAATTATTGATGTGCACATAAACAATCACTCGGCAGTTGGAATTCGATATGTGAGTAGGCCATAGTGACGGTCAAAATTTCCCTCATAGCACACTGTATTGTGTATGCCCGTCGTCATTAGCCCCGTCAGAGCACCTCAATCAGCTGCTGTATGTTAACCATTACGTTTATAAAATAGTATAATAGTTTGTACAAAGTTTTAAAAAAATAGGTTGCCAGGCAACGAAACATACGCCCACCAGCAGCTAAATCGTCCGGGCAGTTAACAAAAGTTGTCGCATATTAAGTAATTATCAGAAAATTATTAGAATTTGTTTGGTTTTTATAAAGATTTGCCCCATGCTAACGTTTAGTATAAGAAACATTTAATATTATGGATTTAGCAGTTCAATTATCAAAATTCATTGAAAATCAATATTCTTGTTTGTCTCAAGACCTTAAACTCAGACCACAAGATTTTTCAAAGTCATCAAGGGCAATAACTCTGGCAGTAATTATCAAAAAACAATGAAAATCCATAGGTGTCTTCATCTCATGACCTTTAACACTGTGTATAAATTTAAAGTCAATCTGATATTAACTTTGGCCTATAGAACGCCCATAAAATTTTTTTTAAGTGTTCAAGGGCCACAACTCTGGAAGTAATTATCGGAAATAGCTAACAAATACAATAGGCTTCTTAAACACTGTGTATAAATTTGAAGTCAATCCGGTATTAACTTTGGCATCTAGAGCACCCACAAGATTTTTTGAAGTGATCAAGGGCCATAACTCTGGCAGCAACTATCGGATATCGCTGAAAATCAATAGGCTTCTTTTTCTCATGTCCTTAAACACTGTGTATAAATTTAAAATGAATCGGATATTAACTTTGGCCTCTGGAACATCCACAAGATTTTTTTGAAGTGATCAAGGGCCATAACTCTGGCAGTAATTATCGAAAATCACTGAAAATCAATAGGCTTCTTTTTCTCATGACCTTAAATACTGTGTATAAATTTATAGTGAATCAGATATTACCTTTGGCCGCTAGAGCAAACACAAGATTTTTTGATGTGAACAATGGTTTTTTAAATCGGGTAATAATTTTGACCTCCAGAGGGACCACAAACTAATAGAGGCGATTTTGCATACAATCAGGGGCAATACTTCAGAAAGTTATGATCCGATATGCACAAATATCGAAAGGAACCAAGATCTTTAAGTTATAAACATGCATTTCAAGTTCCATCAAAATCGAATTAAAATTGTAACCTCTACAGGGTCCACAACCTTGGTATACAATATTTTTACACTATTCGCATACAAGCGGCGGCCATTATGTTTGGCAATTTTGGTCCGATTTTCGAACTCAACCTTCATTACGGTGTAACGGTGATATAATCAAATGGGTTTTTTTAAGTCGGATAATAATTGTGACCTCCAAGGGGACCACAAGCCATAAAAGGCGATTTATCGAACAATCAGGGGCAATAATTCAGGAAGTTACGATCCGATTCAGGAAGTTACAGATCAATATGCGCAAATATCAAAAGGAACCAAGATCTTTGTGATATAAAGATAAATTTAAAGTTTTATCAAAAACAGTTCAATATTTGCATTCGAGGAGCGGCCATTTTGTCAGGCAGTTTTGGTCCGATTTTCAAGAAATTCAAACTCAACCATCATTAATGTGTAACATGGATATAGTCAAACGTTTTTTTAATTCTGAATAAAATTGTGAACTCCATAGCGACCACAAGGTAAAAAACATGACTTTTCGTACAATCAGGGGCCATAATTCAGGAAGTTATGGTCCAATATGCGCGAATATCGAAAGGCACCGCGATCTTTGGGTTATAAACTTACATTTCAAATTTCATTAAAATCGGATTTAAAAATGTGACCTCTACAGGGTCCACAACCTTGATATATCAAATTTTTACACTATTCGCGTATTTGCGGCAGCCATTTTGTCCGGCAGTTTTGGTCCGGTTTTTACGAAATTCGACCTCAACCTTCATTACAGTGTAACGGTGATATAATCAGACGGTTTTATAAATCGAATGATAAGTATGAACTCTAGAGAGACCACAAGGTAAAAAAGGCGATTTTCGTACAATCAGGGGCCATAATTCAGGAAGTTACGATCCGATATGCGCAAATATCGAAAGGAACCAAGATCTTTGGGTTATAAACATGCGGGGGGTTGGGATGGCCTAGTGGTCTAGAGTGCCGCGCTTGGACCTCTAGCTGGCCGGTCACCTCTGGCTTGTGGCTGTGGTTTCGATCCCTGGTGTGAGCGTATGTGGCATGGAGATAGGGGCGCCTTCTCAACCTCGTGGGTTTCCTCCGGGCACTCCGGTTTCCTCCCACAGCTAAAGACCCCTACGCGCAAGCGAATTATTGAAATAAAATTGAAACCATATGTTAGTCCCGAAATGACCTGGTTGTGTTGAGTGGACGTTAAACCCCATTTCTCTCTCTCTATAAACATGCCTTTCATGTTTCATCAAAATCGGATTGAAATTGTGACCTCCACAGGGTCCACAACCTTGATATACCATATTTTTACAATATTCGCGTACCGGCGGCCATTTTGTCTGGCAATTTTGGTCCGATTTTCACGAAATTCGAACTAAACCTTCATTACAGTGTAACGGTGATATAATCAAAATCGGATTAAAATTGTGACCTCTACACTGTTCACAAGCTAAAAACATGATTTTTCGTACAATCAGGGGCCATAACCCATGAAGGTACACTCCGATACATGCCAATATCGAAAGAAACCGATGTAGGGTGGTAAACCTACATTTCAAGTTTCATTGAAATCGGATAAAAAATTGTGACCTGTAGACTGTTCACAAACAATTGTGGACAGACGGTCAAACAGGGGCGACGACAATATACGTCCACATGTGGGATAATGAAATATGCTCCAAAAATGAAATCGGCAATCAGAAAATAAAATAATAGGTTGATGAATGTAAATGTATCTTGAACAGTTTCTGAGATATGCTCTAGAATAACAATTATATACCAAAACCTAATTCAAATGTGTAGTAAAAATTAGAAATAAAATAATGGGTTGACGAATGTAAAGGTATCTTGAACAGTCAAATTTGTTTCCACGGAGACACATAAAATTTTTAAATCTGAGAAATTAAAAATAAGCCAAATGCACAACTATAGTGCCTAGAAGATATCTTGAACGATTTATGAGATATGCTCCGGAAACAAAATTGTACACCAAAAATTAAGTCAAATTTGTTTCCATGGAAACACATACCAGCAGCTGCAACATATTGCAACAGACGGATACAGAACAAGCTAAAAACAACAAGCCAACAATGAGGCTGATGTCCCCCCCCCCCGCCGAAATTCTAAAATAAACAGATGACGCATATTAATTAATCACACATTTATATTTTTCAGATGAATCGAGCAATCAAATTATACACTAAGTTTCATCTTTAATTTCAGGGAAACGACACAAAGGTTCATCAGACAATGTTTCATCTGCAGATCACCATATCATGAGTTGAAATTTTGTTCAAACTTTTCAGGAATGCAAAGATTCAAATTCTAATTATCAGAATCAAGATGCTAAATATACACCAACAACATAAATTTGCTAATTTTTGCCCCGCTGATTCATATCTTTCAGATGTTCCAGTGGACTCAACCCACGCAGAAAATACAAAAGCCAATACTTTTTGCATATTTTACCTATATTAAGTGTTATCTTGAAAGGCAAATATTTTCCCTTGTCAGGACCTCTGTTCTGCATCACTGACAAGGGGAAACGCCGGAATATTGGGATCGAACACCCAGCCTCCAGGCTACCGAGCCAGCGTCTTACCCAATTAGCTATATTGATACCCTGACCTCTAGAAAATTCACACGCTAAAATGCTATTTTTCGACTGATCAGAGGCCATAATGCAGGAAGTTACGATCCGATATGCGCAAAAATCTTTGGGTTGTAAACAAGCATTTCAAGTTTCATCAAAATCGAATCAAAATTGTGACCTAGAGTGTCCACAAGCTAAAAACGTGATTTTTCATACCACCAATGGTCATAATTGGAATTTAAGCAGCATGTCCAATACCCAACAGATCGAAGTGGGCATATTCTTGACCTGGTACTTACACATTTCAACGACCGGTTGATACAGCAACTTGATGTCCAGAACCACTCCAGTATCTGATCACTCTAAACATTCCAAAACCATCACCAAAACGAATGGATATAAGTTATAAAAGTGTCGCAATATTGACTTTGAGAAATTTGCAATGGACGTTAATGTGCAGCTTGCTGGTGTTCAATCACAGAAGGTCCAGTCACTTAACGATCGCTGGTGCAAATTCCAGTCCTCTTTGCAAGTTGTTTTAGATAACCATGCTCCGCTTAAGACGAGGTCCGTTGTCATCACCAAATCTTCAAGGAAAAACGAAACCAGTATAACAATGCTATGGCGTATGCCAAAACCCACTATTTAAATAAGAAGATTAACAATGCTGCCGGTAGTAAAGTATTATTCAATATCTGCAAAAATCTCACGAAAAATTCGTGTTCAGACGCTATGCCATCATGCTATAAAGCGAACCAACTTCCCACTATATTTGCCAGATACTTTACAGAGAAGAATGAGAAAATAAGACATGGCTTTCAAATTGAAAACGAATTTATTGACCATAATGACCAGCAGAATGTTTATATTCCACCGTTTGAGGTAAAAGAGATATCTGCAAACTACCTCACGAAGTTAATCCACAAAGCTCCAGCAAAAATCATGTGAATTGGATGTATTACCTACATGGCTTTTCAAGAAATTTTCCTGTGCGAATACAACATATCTCCTTGGCCTTATCAATGATACAATAAACAGCTCAGAATTTCCCGAAGAATTTAAGACAGCTTATGTGAAAGCACTCCTGAAAAAACCGAATCTTGATCAAGATATATTAAAAAATTACAGACCAGTTTCAAATCTATCTTTCATGTCTAAAGTTATTGAAAAAATCATTGCGGATCAACAAAAGGACCACATGGATCAACATAATCTACTAGAAACATACCAGTATGCTTACAGAAATCTGCATAGTACAGAAACGGCCCTAACAAGGGTTCACAATATTCTTCGAGCCATGGACAAAAACATGTTATTCTATTCGTATTATTGGACTTATCAGCCGCATTTGACACCATAGATCACCAACGTCTCCTGCAACGCTTAAAGCAAAGAATAAAGCTATCTGATTCGTCATTGGAGCTTATCAGACCCTATTTAATATGCAGATCACAATTAGTGTGTGTTGGGGGTGCAAAATCGCAACCAACAGTACTACAGTACGGGGTTCACCAAGGATCAGTCCTCGGCCCAATTCTTTTCACAATTTACATGCTGCCTCTTGGCAATGTTAGCAGGGAATGTGACGCAAATTTTCACCTCTTCGCTGATGATACCCAGTTGTATCTCGCAGGCCCACCTTGTGATGTTCCAGAGAAAAAAACACCAATTGGAAAGCTGCATTGTAAAAATCAGTGTGTGGATGCATGAAAACTACTTGAAACTTAATTCAGACAAAACAGAATTTCTATCAATCTCTAGACCGAGCATACAAAAATCCACAGCAGATCCCAACAACAGTCAAATATCTATTGGAGATTGTGAAATTCCTGTTGTCGAATCAGCCAAAAATCTAGGGGTTATCTTCAATTCATCCATGAACCTTAATAAACACATTTCATCTGTAACCAAATCCTGTTTCCTTCAGCTGCGCCAAATTAGTAAAATTCGAAAATATCTTGATGTGGATTCGACCAAAACTCTTGTCAATGCCTCCATAACTTCTCACCTGGCCTACTATTGTAACTCCCTACTTTACGATCTCCCAGCAACTTCATTAAATCATCTACAGAAGATTCAAAACACTGCCGCAAGAATTATTACTAAAACCAAACTTCATGAGCATATTTCACGTGTAGAATTCAAGATTTTACTATTGACATACAAGTGTCTTCATAACCTAGCTCCAAACTATCTCCAGAACCTAATTCAAATAAAATCTCATCAAAGAACTACCAGGTCGTCAAATATACAACAACTTGATATTCCAAGAACAAATCTCGTATCGTGTGGTGATAGGGCCTTCTCCGTAGCAGCACCAGTCCTTTGGAACAAGCTACCCCAACATGTGAAAGAAGAAGGAGCTATTGCAGGATTCAAAAAGAAACTAAAGACTCATCTCTTTTATTCAATATAACATCATTTCCTGTGACAGACAACTCAGCACCAATGACCAGTTTATTGGATAATAGGCGCTATATAAATACATTATTATTATCATTATATAATAAATTGTATGGTAAATACACATTACCAGTTCATCGTGCATATTTATGGAATGGGCTTCCTCAACAGATGCGCTCGACAATTCTATTTTCAAGTTTTAAGACAACACTAATGATGCATCTGTTTACCAAAATATCTGTGCAAGAACAATTTGTTGACATCACTGTGAAGCAATTAGAAATGACCAGCGGACATAATTTAGCGCTATATAAAACAATTTATTATCATTTTGTCCGGCAGTTTTTGTCCAATTTACACGAAATTCGAACTCAACCTTCATTACCGGTGCAGTGATGATATAATCAAACTTCTTTTTTAATAAGAGGGTGTAACACAACATTAAGCAGCTGTGGTTTATAGCTGTCGTACAATTAGTATATATATATGTGTTACACGTGCATTATTTAAGTTAGTTAATTAGTCACTATCTTCTCGTATTATTAGATAATATTATATGATTGTCCATTTAATGACGGCTTCTAATATATATGTATTATAACTTGTGAATGGCTGTTAAATACTAATAAGCTTGTGGATAACACCCTGGCCTTATAAATGATCTCAAGTTAGAAGCTTAACAGAGACGATGAAAGACAATCTTATCGAGAGGCCACAGACCGGAGACTGCTCTACAAGACAGAACGAGGGCATGTGACAATGGAAGCAGACGTGAATTTGGACGCTGGTCATTATGACGACAAACTAATGTTATGTTCCTGTGTGCAGTATTGGTTGTTAGAGTTATAGATATATTTGTAATATTCGTTCCTGCAATGTTATAATAAAGAAGTCCAATCCATAGTTATTATCTGATTATGTTACAAGGGAGCACAAGCTAAAAAAAAAGGCGATTTTTCGTACAAAGGGGACAAAATTCAGGAAGTTACTATTCGATATGCGCAAATATCGAAAGGAACTAAGATCTTTGGGTAATAAACATGCATTTCAGGTTTCATCAAGATTATATCAAAATTCTGACCTCTATAGGGTCCACAACCTTGATATAACATATTTTCACAAACGGCGGCCATTTTGTCCGTCAATTCTAGTCCGATTTTCACGAAATTCAAACTCTCTCTTCATTACCATATAACGGTGATATAATCAAACGTTTTTTTAAATCGGATAATAATTTTGACCTCCAGAGGGACCAAAAGCTAACAAAAGCGATTTTTCGGACAATCCGGGGACATAATTCAGGAAGTTACGATCCGATGGGCGCAAATATCGAAAGGAACCAAGATCTTTGGGTTATAAACATACATGTCAAGTTTCATCATAATCGGTTCAAAATTGTGATCTCTATAAGGTCCACAACCTTGATATAACGTATTTCCACACTATTCGCGTACAAACGGCGGCCATTTTGTCCGTCAATTTTGGTCCAATTTTCACGAAATTCGAACTCAACCTTCATAACCATGGAACGGTGATATAATCAAACGTTTTTTTTAAATCGGATAACAATTTTGACCTCCAGAGGAGCCAAAACTAAAAAGGGCGATTTTTCGGACAATGAGGGGCCATAATTCAGGAAGTTACGATTCGATGGGCGCAAATATCGAAAGGAACCAAGATCTTTGGGTTATAAACATACATGTCAAGCTTCATCAAAATCAGTTCAAAATTGTGACCTCTATAAGGTCCATAACCTTGATATAACATATTTTCACACTATTCACGTACAAACGGCGGCCATTTTGTCCGTCAATTTTGGTCCGATTTTCACGAAATTCGAACTCAACCTTCATAACCATGGAATGGTGATATAATCAAACGGATAACAATTTTGACCTCCAGAGGGACCACAAGCTAAAAAGGGCGATTTTACAGACAATTAGGGGCTATAATTCGGGAAGTTACGATCCGATTGGCGCAAATATCGAAAGGAACCAAGATCTTTGGTTTATAAACATGCATCGCAAGTTTCATCCAAATCGGTTCAAAATTGTGATCTTTACACTGTTCACAAGCTAAAAAACATGATTTTTCGTACAATCAGGGGCCATAACCCATGAAGTTACAGTCCGATACATGCCAATATCGAAAGGAACCGAGATCTTAGGGTGATAAACCTATATTTTAAGTTTCATTGAAATCGGATAAAAATTGTGACCTGTAGACTGTACACAAACAATTGTGGACGGACGGACGAACAGGGGCGACGACAATATACGTCCACATGAAAATGTGGGCGTATAAAAAGGTACAACTACTGTAATAAGTTGATGTGTATACAAAGTTTCAGAATGATGTTTTGATCGGTTTATGAGATATGTTCCGGAAATAAAATTGTACACCAAAAACTAAGTCAAATTTGTTTCCATGGAAACACAAAAAATATAAATCCCAAAAAGTTCTAAGCAGCAAAAGGCGCAACTACTGTAACAGGTTGATGTGTGTACAATGTTTCAGAAAGATATCTTGAACGGTTTATGTGATAAGCTACTGAAACACAAATAAAAAAAGTCAAAAAATATAAACCCCAGGAATTCCTAAGTAGCAAAAGGCACAACTACTGTAATAGATTAATGCGTGTACAACTACTGTAATAGGTTAATGCGTGTACAACGTTTCAGAAAGATATGCTCAGGAAATGAAATCGGGACGGACAGTTCAATATCCCTACCTAACTTAATTCGGCATGGGATAAAAGAGGTATTCAATTGTTCTAATGGCTGTTATATTATTAAAGAAATCTGGCTTTAAGGTTCCCCCAGAATATTATGTAGTCTGCAAAACAGCTGCAATGAGGCTATCAATAGTATCATCCAACACCTACTCCCAGCTGTATAGAAGGCAAATATCGATTTTTGTCATTCTGAATAATTGTGGGTGACTTTTTTTTACACTTTTTCAGTATTTCACTTCTTGTTACAGTGATATGGAAACAACGACCTCGTTCAAATAAAAAATGATGAAAAATGGGCTGTGCGTTCGTTTTTTTGAACAGTATATTAAAAAGCAACAATAACATTCACTGTATCCAATAAAATATTAAGGTGTCGACTTCCCTAAGTTATAAAATTGCTTAATATTAAAATGTCCAATAAAATATTAGGGTGTCTACTCCCCTAAATTTGAAATTCTTTATAAAATTGCCTTAAAATTTAATAAACAAAGTAGTCTTTTTGGGGTTGTATTAAGCCATATATCTAAGCATGGTTTTAGTCATTTGTGGTAACTTTTACTCTCAACACATTTGCTTCTTTTCCAATCTGATTAAAATACAGATCTATGTTTCTTTCTGTTTTTTTTAGACAAGTAAAACAAAGTTTTGAAGTGGAAAATTGAATCAAAATAAGATGTGTTTAATCAGATTGCTCGGAAAATCAGTCCTTGCCAATAGTTTATATTTAAATAGTTTATTTATGTTCGAATATTAGATAAGTATTTTTCCATGAATACAATTCAATTGAAAAAAATATTCAAGGGCTGGCTGAAAAGGCCTGTACAAAGTTAATAGTTTCCATTTATTTTCCTACATAGTCCCCTTCAAGGTGTACACACTTTTGCCAAGAATGTTGCAAGGCTGGGATTCTGGTAAGGAAGAAATTTTCTTCCGCAACCCCCCAAAAGTCGTTCATGACATCATCATTACTATGACAATGACAACCGGTTAGTTCAATTTTCATTTTTGAAAACAGGTCTCATTCATGGTTACAAATCTGGTAAAAAAATTATCAGGATCTGCTTCAAAAACAGCTCAGATTGTCACAGGATGTCAGGGATCTGACACATTTTTGAGCATTGGAACCCATTTTGCAGAAACTTCTGTCATTCTTAACTCGGTGATAATGTGCTCAACCCTCTCATGACAGATGTCCACAACACTGGCAATACATGTGTGTTGAGTGGTCTTTCGTCAATCAGCTATCATCATGTCATGCATCCAGTTAATGTTTTCTTGAAAGGTTGCTTTTGATGGCTTTCCAGTACGCAGGTCCTTGTCAAGGCTCTCTCTACCACGATTAAATTCTGCAGCCCACTTCTTTACTGTGGAAAAGGAAGGGACATCATGCCCTAAAGTGGAGACCATGTCGGCATGTATCTGTGTTAGGGTTAGTACTCTCAGTTGCAGGTACTCGATGACTGCCCTATAGCCCCTTTTGTCCTTTCCTAGTGATTTCAATGGGTAGGTTCACAAGAAGATGGTCTGGTACAAAGACAATAATAATATGCCTTTCTTATGTCTATGATTCATTTAATGATTGTACTTGTTGGCGGCAAAAGTTTGTTTCAACCCAAATTATTTATCCTTTTCAGGTTAAGAACTTTTCAGCCAGTCATCATTTTACAAAAAGTGTGACGGACAGACGGACAGACAGACAGACAGACAGACAGACAGACGGACAAACCCATTTTAATAGTCCCCCAACTTTCTTCGAAAGGCGGGGGACAATAATAAAATCAATATACTATTATTTTTAAATAATTGAAATAAACATTCCCTCAAAAGCAGATTCATTCCAACTTTTTACCCACAATCATCCTATCATAATCCAGCCAGAGCTCTGAATAATAGAAAACTAGAGCAAACTTGTAATTCCACCTCTTCCATAGCACCAATAAAGAATACTGAACCACGTTTAAGAGATATAGGTTGTGTTATACTGTGATTTGTTAGACTACCCTCTCCTTGTATTACAATACAGATACTAGCGCTATCTACTGCCGCTAATTTCTTCTCCTTTATGGTCTCTGGTATCTAAAAAGTAAAACAAAATTAAAAAATATTTTTTAAGAAAGTAAAGTGAATTACAGTGATAATAGTTATTGATCTGTGCATGAAATGGACTTCTCGTGTTCACTTTCATTATGAAATCTTATCGTAAATGGTCTGATGGGTCAATATTTGCTTTATCTAACATCCCTTTCCACAATGAAGCAATATATTGCAAATAAAGTATGATTATATTTTGTGATTTGTTAATGGAAATTTCATCCAGAATATTGTGATCTTTTAAACAAATAAAAGTGGCTGTGCTGTGCTTTTCATAGTGTACATTAATCGGAAAGTACCAAAAGGAATTAATAGATTATGGTTTTACTCAAAATATTTGATATCCTTATACCTATTATATAAAGGCCATCTACACAATATTTTGAACTTGAAGGACACAAATTAAAAGACAAGAGCAGATCGCTAAGGCTGCAATATACGTCCACATGCTTGCTTTCAAATTATGTACTTTTTAACATGAAAGAAATATAAAATATCTGCAATGATTTTAATATCTTCGAAAGGCGGGGAGCAAAAATTAACAAAAAATAGGTTGCCAAAACATACGCCCACACAGCAGCTAAATCGTCCGGGCAGTCAACTAGAGTAATCACCAGAAAAACATAATTCAAACTCACCCATAACTACGGTGTAACTGATATAATCAAACGTTTTTTTAATTCAGATAATAATTGTGACCTCCAGAGGGACCACAAGCTAAAAAGGGTGATTTTTTGTACAATCAGGGGCCATAATTAAGGAAGTTACGATATGTGCAAATATGCAATGGAACGGAGATCTTTAGGTTATAAACATGTATTTCAAGTTTCATCAAAATCAGTTCAAAATTGTGACCTCTATAGGGTCCACAACCCTGATATAACATATTTTCACACTATTCGCGTACAAACGGCAGCCATTTTATCCTTCAATTATGGTCCGATTTTCACGAAATTCAAATTCTCCCTTCATTACCATGTAACGGTGATATAATCAAACGTTTTTTTAAATCGGATAACAATTTTGACCTCCAGAGGAACCACAACTTAAAAAAGGCGATTTTTCGGGCAATCAGGGGCCATAATTCAGGAAGTTACAATCCGATAGGCGCAAATATCGAAAGGAACCAAGATCTGTGGGTTATAAACATGCATTTCAAGTTTTATCCAAATCGGTTCAAAATTGTGACCTCTATAGGGTCCAATATAACATATTTTCACACTATTCGCGTACAAACGGCGGCCATTTTGTCCATCAATTTTGGTCCGATTTTCACGAAATTTGAACTCAACCTCCATAACCATGTAACGATGATATAATCAAACGTTTTTTTAAATCGGATAACAATTTTGACCTCCAGAGGAACCACAACTTAAAAAAGGCGATTTTTCGGACAATCAGGGGCCATAATTCAGGAAGTTACAATCCGATAGGCGCAAATATCGAAAGGAACCAAGATCTGTGAGTTATAAACATGCATTTCAAGTTTTATCCAAATCGGTTCAAAATTGTGACCTCTATAGGGTCCAATATAACATATTTTCACACTATTCGCGTACAAACGGCGGCCATTTTGTCCGTCAATTTTGGTCCGATTTTCACGAAATTTGAACTCAACCATGTAACGATGATATAATCAAACGTTTTTTTTAAATCGGATAAGAATTTTGACCTCCAGAGGGACCACAAGCTAAAAAGGGTGACTTTTTGGACAATCAGGGGCCATAATTCAGGAAGTTACGATCCGATAGGCGCAAATATCGAAATGAACCAAGATCTTTGGGTTATAAACATGCATTTCAAGTTTTATCCAAATCGGTTCGAAATTCTGACCTCTATAGGGTCCACAACTTTGATATAACATATTTTCACACTATTCGCGTACAAACTGCGGCCATTTTGTCCGTCAATTTTGGTCCGATTTTCACGAAATTTGAACTCAACCTCCATAACCATGTAACGGTGATATGATCAAACGGTTTTTTAAATCGGATAACAATTTTGACCTTCAGAGGGACCACAAGCTAAAAAGGGCGATTTTTTGGACAATCAGGGGCCATAATTCAGGAAGTTACGATCCGATAGCCGCAAATATCGAAAGGAATCAAGATCTTTGGGTTATAAACATGCATTTCAAGTTTTATCCAAATCGGTTCAAAATTCTGACCTCTATAGGGTCCACAACTTTGATATAACATATTTTCACATTATTCGCGTACAAACGGCGGCCATTTTGTCCGTCAATTTTGGTCCGATTTTCACGAAATTCAAATTCTCCCTTCATTACCATGTAACGATGATATAATCAAACAGTTTTTTAAATCGGATAACAATTTTAACCTCCAGAGGAACCACAAGCTAAAAAGGGCGATTTTTCGGACAATCAGGGGCCATAATTCAGGAAGTTACGATCCGATAGCCGCAAATATTGAAAGGAACTAAGATCTTTGGGTTATAAACATGCATTTCAAGTTTTATCCAAATCGGTTCAAAATTCTGACCTCTATAGGGTCCACAACTTTGATATAACATATTTTCACACTATTCACGTACAAACGGCGGCCATTTTGTCTGTCAATTCTGGTCCGATTTTCACGAAATTTAACCATGTAACGGTGATATAATCAAACGGTTTTTTAAATCGGATAACAATTTTGACCTCCAGAGGAACCACAACTTAAAAAAGGCGATTTTTCGGGCAATCAGGGGCCATAATTCAGGAAGTTACAATCCGATAGCCGCAAATATCGAAAGGAACCAAGATCTTTGGGTTATAAACATGCATTTAAAGTTTTATCCAAATCGGTTCAAAATTGTGACCTCTACCCTGTTCACAAGCTAAAAAACGTGATTTTTCGTACAATCAGGGGCCATAACCCATGAAGTTACAGTCCGATACATGCCAATATCGAAAGGAACCGAGATCTTAGGGTGATAAATCTATATTTTAAGTTTCATTGAAATCGGATAACAATTGTGACCTGTAGACTGTTCACAAACAAATTGTGGACGGACGGACGGACGGAGGCGACGACAATATACGTCCACATGAAAATGTGGGCGTATAAAAAGTGGGTGTGGTAGCACACACGTGGGGGTCAGGACATGTACCAAAATAAATAGTTGCTATCCTTACAGGAATAAATATCAATAGTTGCCATCCATAGGAATAAGTCTACCAAGTTCCAAGATAACCCATTCAGAATTGTGGCCTTAGAGTTAGGGTGCTAAACACATAAATTGGGCACGGCTCTGCCACAATGGTGTGTGTGTGTGGGTGTGTGTGTGTGTGTGTGTGGGTGTGTGTGTGTGTTCGATGTCTGAATGGTTAAGACGTGCACGTTGTATCATAAGACCTGTCACTGAGTCATCTGGCGTGGTTTTGAATCTCCGGTTGTACATGACAAGAAGTAGGGTCGCCTGCACAGATCTTAATCAGCTGTATTTTGTCGGCTTTAGCCGACTGATCTTTAATCTAGCCAATTGACAAAACAATCAATGAATGCCTTCGGTGACAAGCCTTAGCTTATTTCGTAAATAAACAACTTAGTTGAGTTAATTCATGCCAAGTAAAAGAATAGTCGAAGATAGTGACGTGGCATTGACCTTAAACTTCAAGCATGCACATCGTCATTGGATTTGGAAGTTCCAAAAGCTGGAGATCCTCCCACAACCAATATTAGTCAACCAAAGTTGAGGTCCGGGAGATAATTTAGATCCAAATAGTTAACTACTTTCAAATGGCTTTCGTTTGACAAAAATTCACAGAAAATGTTTTGTCTGTCCTGGTTTAAGTTATTAAAGCCTAATTTTTTACGGGTAACACTAAAAATAAACTAATCTGAATCACAATTGGCCTCGTGACCTTTTGCACGTACGGCATATTTCCGAGTTCCGACTATACACAGAAACTAATTTGTGCTACTTTGTTATACTGACATGTGCTTACAAATATACTTTGTTATTTTTATATATCGACAAGTGTTTACCTGTAAGATAATCTAAAACAAACTTATTTGTATTTACTTGTAATTTTTATTTTTACTAAATTATAACTTCTGTTTAGTTGGATGAAAGCAAAAGTAGAAATTTGCATTATGCAAGTTGCTGAAATTGGACAATAATTTTCGATATTATATCAATATATGAATACAAGTATTGAACTACAACTAAGGTTTTGTTTATTTGAAGTTTCAAATATTAGTATTCAGATTACCTAATGCAATTATTGACACAAATAAAGTATGCATAAACCAACATGTCTGTTGTTTAAAAGACGATTATCAGTTAGGTCTACCCAACCTCGTGGGTTTTCTCCGGGTCCTCCGGTTTCCTCCCAAGGCTAAAGGTGGGGGTCAAAAATCAACAAAATATAGGTTGCCAGTCGACGAAACATACGCCCACAGCAGCTAAATCGTCCGGACAGTCAACAAGAGTTGTCGCATATATTTTTACTTTTTTCAGTAATGAAACATTTAAAATACACTGAATTCTGATTAAGAGTAACAACTCATTAGATAATTATCAGAAAATCATTTGAATTTGGTGGGTTTTTATAGAGTTTTGTCCCATGCTAACGTTGAGTATACGGAACATTTAATAACATGGAATTAGCTGTACAATTATCAAAATTAATTGAAAATGAATATACTTGTTCGTCTGAAGACCTTAAACTTTGTGTATCAATTTAAAGTCATTCGGATATTAACTATGGCTTCTAGATCGTCCACAAGATTTTTTGAGGTGATCAAGGGCCATAACTAGGGCAGTAATTATCGGAAATCGCTGAAAATCAATAGGCTTCTTTGTCTTATGACCTTAAACACCGTGTATAAATTTAGAGTCAATCGAATATGATCTTCAGCCTCAAGAGAATCCACAAGATTTTTTGATGTGATAAAGGGCCATAACTTTGGCAGAAATTATCGGAAATCGCTGAAAATCAATAGGCTTCTTTGACTCATGACCTTAAACACTGTGTATAAATTTATAGTCAATCGGATATTATCTTTGGCCTCTAGAGCGTCCACAAGATTTTATGAAGTGATCAAGTGCGATATCTGTGGCAGCAATTATCGGAAATCGCTGAAAAACAATAGTATAGGCTTTTCCGTCTCATAACCTTAAACACTGTGTATAAATTTAAGATTATCCATTCAGAAACACAAAGATAGGTTGCCAGGCAACAAAACATACGCCCACAGCAGCTAAATCGTCCGGGCAGTCAACAACAGTTGTCGCATATTTTTACTTTTTTCAGAAATGAAACATTTATAATACTCATTAAGTAATAATCAGAAAATCATTAAAATTTGTTTGGTTTTTATTAAGTTCTGCCCCATACTAAAGTTTAGTACCGGTATACGAAACATTTAATATCATGGATTTAGCTGTTCAGTTATCAAATTTCATCGAAAATCACTATACTTGTTCGTCTCAAGACCTTAAACCCTGTGTATCAATATGAAGTCAATCGGATGATAAGTTTGGCCTCCAGAGCGACCTTCGGTTGCACGTATTTTCGTACTACAGTCAAACCATCTGCATCCGAATGACATTTAGTTCAACCAGTGGTCGTGACCAGCCGTACCATGCGATAAAGCACGGTCGGGATAGTTCAAAGATGGCTGACAAAACTGACACTTGAGAAGATTTTCTGAAAAATATAATAAAATTGCTGATTGCTGTTGAGTTATTTACACTTTGGTCAGTATTATAGGGTCCATATTAACACCTGAAAGTTAGTATATGGGCATTGGAGTATAGATCTTATGTTTGATTTTTTTATCGTCTTTTTTGATGAATTTGACAGATTAGGATCTTCTTATATTCGAATATATATAGGCCCACAACGAATAACTGTATGTGTGAAATGATCTTGGGTGACATAAATCCAATGAAAAAAAAATTCTGATACTGACAATTCCTTTTGGTAATCTATTTTAAGCTTGCTTTCATATCGCAGTATGGAAAATTAACCAGTTTTTAAAAATACTTGAGTAAATAGCAGAAAATATAGCAGGGGAAACAAATGACTTGGTTGCCACCATATTGAATAGTCAATGGCTAAGGCCATTTGCGTTCGGTTGCTGGTTCAGACTGTAGTCGCGACCATAGTCTACATCCGAAGGTCGACCAGAGCGTCACAATATTTTTCAAAGTGATCAAGGGAGATAACTTTGGCAGTAATTAAACACTGTATAAATTCAAGGTCAATCGGATATTAACTTTGGCCTTCGGAGCATCTACAAGATTTTTTTAAGTGATCAAAGGCCATAACTCTGGCAGTAATTATCGGGAATTGCGGAAAATCAATAGGCTTCTTCGTCTCATGACCTGAAACACTGTGTATAAATTCGAAGTCAATCAAATATTAACTTTGGCCTCTAAAGCATCCACAAGATTTTTTTAAGTGATCAAGGGCCATAACTCTGGCAGTAATTATCGGAATTCAATGAAAATCAATAGGCTTTTTCGTTTCATGACCTTAAAGACTGTGTATAAATTCGAAGTCAATCTGATATTAACTTTGGCCTTCAGAGCATCCACAAGATTTTTTGAAGTGATCAAGGACCATAATTCTGTCAGTAATTATCGGAAATCGCTGAAAATCAATAGGCTACTTCGTCTCATGACCTTAAACACTGTGTAAAAATTTAAAGTCAATCGGATATTAACTTTAGCCGCTAGAGCATTCACAAGATTTTTCAAAGTGATCAAGGGTCATAACTCTGGCAGAGATTATCGGATATCGCTGAAAATCAATAGGCTTCTACGTCTCATGACCTAAAACACTGAGTATAAATTTAAAGTCAATCAGATATTAACTTTAGCCGCCAGAGCGTTCACAAGATTTTTCAAAGTGATCAAGGGTCATAACTCTGGCAGTAATTTTACGGATATGGTTGAAAATCAATAGGCTTCTTCATCTCATGACCTTAAACACTGCGTTTAAATTTAAAGTCAATGGAATACTACCTTTAGCCGATAGAGTGTTCACAAGATTTTTCAAAGTGATCAAGGGTCATAACTCTGGTAGTAACTATCGGATATCGCTGAAAATCAATAGGATTCTTCATTACATGACCTTAAACACTGTGTATAAATTTAAAGTCAATCAGGTATTAACTTTAGCCGCTAGAGCGTTCACAAGGGTCATAATTCTGGCAGTAATTATCGGACATCGCTGAAAATCAATAGGCTTCTTCGTCTCATGACCTTAAACACGGACGGACGGACGGACAGGGGCGACGGCAGTATACGACCACATGCCCCTGGGGGTTTATGGACAAATATAAATAGCTACAACCCTGTGATTGATCAATTGTGTGAATGTATAATAAAATTTCATAGCTTTGAATTGCAGAATTTGTTGTGGCTTGCAATCTGATTAAAAATTCAGTTGAGCAAAATAAACATCAATGTCTCCAAGATCTGTTGGTTTAATTACCTCATATCGTATTACAGAGAAATCTGGTACTGGGGGTTTAAATACAGTAACTTTTATGTCCTCTACACTTTCTACACCATTAAATAGTGTTTTAGCTGTTGATCTACCAGTATAATCTAACATCTCACATAGAGTATGTACATCTCTTAGTTTGGGTGTCAAACCAGCTCTTACTACGTTATCAGAGCATGCCATACACTCCATGCAATCTGAGAAAATAATATGTAAAGATAAATTATTAAAATGTGCAGGCAGATTACCTATATCTATTAAAATACTTTTTTCTTTAATTGTAAAAAATCACAGAATAGTTTCACACCAAATTGTCTCCCCTTAGACCACGAATGGACTGATCAAATAATTATATTCTTGAGAGAAGAGTTAAGATTTTCCAAATACAACTACAAATTATTACGCAAGCTGTGTAACTGTAAAATATTGACATCATTGTAAGATAGATATTATTACATATTATAAAGTATCTTGATATTATTATATAACCAAAACTGAGACATTTGTTATAAAATTCAAATTGTGTTTGATTCAGTTTGTTTCACAAAAATGTCCAAATCGGCGTTCATTTGATTTTTAATCTTTACCATAATCTTTTCTCTGAATCTTTTTTAAAAAAAGCACATAGAATTAGGAAAACTTTTTAAATAGATGTACCGATACTATAAAAACAAGCCAACTGTGGATCTGTTGTCCTAAGGCATTCACCTAACAAATACCTACACCAAGTTTGAACATTCTAGCTCAGACGGACAAGCAGACATATTTTATCCAATAGCCCTCTGCTTTCTTCGAAAGGCAGGGACAATAAATGTAACAAAAAGAATATGCTTTCTTTGGCTGTTTAAAGTGCACAAATAAAAACACAACACAGTGGTAGAATTTGTCTGATATTAAGTAAACCTGAGTCTGGTAAAATATAAGACAAGAAATATAAAACTAAAGAAAATGAAAACAAATTGAGAAACATCTGTTTTCAAATGTGAATAATTGCAAAATGAAAATTCAATTTATGAAACAAACCTCCAAATAGATAAGCATGCGGCAAATCAGCTTCTAAAAACATGGCTTGTCCTGGTTTGAGAGTTATTATATTGAGGAAATATATGACAAAACCACCGACATCACCAGGAAACTCTTCATGTAGTTTTAATAATAACTGCCCATTGTAGGCTGTTGTATCCTGACCAGATTCCACTATAATAGATAGATTGCAGAATAAATAAAAGATTTTTTTGTACATTTAATTCTGCTTTTAGGCAGTGTTTAACATAAACAAATCTAAGCAGATTCATTTTAGATTTTTTTTTTCCATTTTAATTTGTTATCCATTCTCTGTGTTTTCACTGTATGAATATAATGTATTATGACAAACTCCCAAGTTGTTAATAACAAATTTTTATTTTTGTTCCAAACTATTAAAGGTCTCCTTTAAAATATTTGCAATTTTGAAACCAACATTTCAATAATATATTTGAAATTTTCATTCCAAACTTTAGAAAAATACCTCCAATTATAACCATAACATTTTAGAAAATAGTCCAAATGAAAGCCATTTTGAGACATGTGCATAAGCAAACTTGTAGAGAATAATAATGTGATCACCCATAACTAAAAACCATGTCTAGGCTTGCCTCACCTAATACTTTTACCCTATTGACTAGTTTTTCAAGTTCTTTTTGCACTGTATCTGCATCTCTTTCCATCATAGCCATAAAACAATCTTTGATAGCTTCTCTATGTAATGGCATATCCAGAGACTTACTGGCAGTTATCAATTTACATGCATTATGGGGACCAACTACAATATATAGCTCTTCAATTGCTGTAAGTAAAGAATTGGTAGCTTTTATTGTCAGTTATTTTATAATTCTTGTTTACGTGTGTAGCTTTCTGCTTTATTATTTTTTTTTTAAAATGAAATTTGTTTAAAAATCAATAATTATCTTGGACCCTGTGACAGGACACCACATAAAACCTACATTCATGGCCCAGATTTTCTTTCAATTTTCATAAGAAGTTGATCTACCGAACTTGCCAATGCCACCAACTAATCCATATTTTCACTAGTTCATAATTTCATAGAAGTTACAAAACGATTTTAATTGGTTTAGTATTATACATCCATTTTATTATTTGTGGTTTTTAATGATTATTCAGCTTATGAAAATTCAAAGTAAATCTTGGCCATGAATGTAGGTTTTATGTTATCATTCCCCCCCTCCTTTAAATTCCAATATTATTTTTATTTCATTATTATCATTATTATCATTACTGTTTCCCAATCCTAAAATTCAATAAAACATTGTTTATAAAAATAAAAAAAGTAGCTAAGTCTTTAACTCAACATCATCCACAGTCTTTGACATTTCAAAAACAAATTATTGGTCAATTTAAATCAACATTCATGTTGTTATCTTACGGTGAAAAGATGCACTTCCGATTTCCAATATTTAAGACACAGTGACTATTCAAAAATTGGCATATGAATCATGTGCCAGAATGCTTTTGAGCGCCATAACTATATGCGTTGTGACCCATTTGTGTTTGTTAAATGATTAAAGAATTAGCTCCTTTAAGTAATAGTCCGGAGGCTGAATGCTGAGGGGTGTCCATCAAATGGGCACAAAAATCAGTCTACTGTAGCGATTCGAGCCCCTGACCCTCAATGTCGTAAAGCGCCCTTTCCCCACAGGCTTCCAGGCAAACGTGCTACACAAATATGTGGATTGTTCGTTCCCATCCTAGCACTACGATCGAAAGATTGACACAAGCCAAGTTTAAAATCTCAAGAAACAATTTATTCAACTAACGATATATTAATAATTATAAATACGTAATATATTATCTTTAACAATTAAGCTTGTAAGCTATATATATGTTAATACTTTCACTATACTATGTAATGCAATAAATTATATTCCACAAGCTATATCAATAAATGATGATTGATTGCTATAATCAGGCGGGTCAGGTTATAAGTGGAACTGTTATAAATTAAACAATCTACAATAAATAGTTGAAATAATAAAGCTATAATAAGCCTATAATTATAATAATATTATGCTAGTTAAATGAAAAACAGCAGCAAGTGTCTGAAAAACCAATGCTTGTGATACAATGGGTTTGTTATGATGCAACAAGTTTGTTATGAATGCAACATGGAACGTCCCGATTACAACATGTTAGCTTTTAAACATTTAGGCCTATGTTATGTTTGTAACATGCACTAGTAGTAATTGAATAGAACTAGGTTCCTTATGTTGCAGCACGAACTTGTAACAAGTTGTTTGTGAAAGTAACAACTTGTTTTGTCACGGTCATAACCGTGTTAAGCAATCCTTACCATAGTGAAAAATTGGTTGACAGAGATCCGCTGTCTAAGGCGGTCTGGTCTAACTAGCCAGCTGAACCTTTATTTATATTAGCCGCGGAAAACGACTAGCCAATCAGAAGACGTCGTCTTAGCCGCGCATGCCAATTATGTTGTAATTTACAAATAAGGTATTGGGGAGTAAATCACATTCGGGATGACCCAAGACAATGCATAGTTTAGTGGTTATTAAATGGCGAAGTGTGATTTACGTGAGCGTGAAAATTTGACAAGCGACATGACTATTGCGCACGATAACTGCGCATAGCCCATAATAATAACAAATAGTAAACAATGGAAGCGGAGAAAATACAACAAGATATAATAACGAAATAACAACAAATATGGAATTGAGGATGACATAGAAGGCAAATGGTATAATCATTACACTACCATTGGGGCGCTTTTGAGTTATTCGAGGTCAAAGGTCAAATGAGTTCATTTGCATTGAACGTGAATGCGCAAACATTATTATATCATGAAATTTATGCTGAAAATGATCGAAAGTAATCACCATTTCAATAAAAATGTAAACTTGCTAAATTCATCATTGTTCTTAGTGACGCCAGATGTCAAAATGTCAAATTTTTTGTTTCAGCATTAGGAAGGTTTAAAACAATAAAATGTCAGCATAAAATATAAAAACTAGAGCGAAACCTGTTCTAATTAATAGTACGAAAATTTAAAACTTATCTTTAGGTGGTCTTAGCACCGTACATTTACTTTGGTATGTCGAAAAAGATCTTGCATTACAGGACCAAAACACTATGGAATCTAATTCAAAACTACATAAAAACTGCCAAACCGAAATCTTAGGAACATTTAAATCTTATCTTTCGGTGGTCTTTACTTCGGAACCAAAACACTTCGGAATCTAATTCCAAACTGCGTAAAAAATGCCAAATCGATATTTTCCTGATTTAGTTTCACAACGATTTTTATACATAATCAAACTAGTTGTCCGAAAAATAATTGAATAGTTTTATGGTTTGACTCCAGCTCACAGGCCGCGTGGATTTCCGGGAACCCCAATCTGGGAAAACCTAAAGTTAAATTTCAAATGTTCCTATTATCAATTAGAACAGATTTCGCTTTAGTTTTTATATTTCACACTGACATTTATTGCTTTAAATCTTCCTAGTGCTAAAATGGAAAATTTGACCATTTGACCACCGGGGTCACAAAGAACAGAGATGAATTTAACAAGTTTAGATTTTTATTGAAAGGGTGATTATGTTCGATCATTTTCAGCTTATTTTCATGATACAAGAATGGTTTTACATTCACTTTCAGTGCAAATGAACTCATTTGACCTTTGCACCTTAATATCTTGAAAATGCCCAAATGCCGGACTGATTACCACTCGGCATCATATTCTACGCAAAAGTTTGGTCTGGTTTCGTGCCCATTTGATGGACAACTCCCCCCCCCTCCAGACTATAAGTTATCTACACTTTTATAATCTATTTAAATTAAATTATAAGGCATACTTCTCTGGCATGTTAAGAATTACAGCGGCATGACTGTTAAATATATATTCATACTATTAAATTACTGTGTTTAACATATCAGGCAATTCACAAAATGTCCAGGAACATTTACCCTCTAGGAAACTAAGATCAAAAAATAGCTTTCAGCTACAGCTACCAACTTATAATTTATAAACTTCTGGAGTAAAATCATTTTCATATCTAGGAGCTTCACATCACTATTATTACTGAAGACTTATTTGCTCCGATGCTATGTTTAGTATTGTGTTGCAAATGTTGCTCAAATTGTAGAAAACTAAACTCTTTGCGGGCGCTATGAACATAGTCAATGGGGATTAGCACTATACAAATGTCTGATCCCATAGCTATTGAACATATAATTTTTGTTATCATTATTATGCAAATCTTTGCACATATATGAAATTCCTTCACCTCTCTAAATTTTGTAGTTAGAACTTGCTATACATTTTGGGTTTTAATGATCTTAGAATAGACTGAATGGCAATGACCTCTTTATGATTTAAAAAAAACCTGATTGTAAATTTTGCAATTAACAGAGAGAGATCAACGTTTTGCAGCATACTCTATGTAGCTCCATTAACTTATACAATTTGCTAATTCAAATTTTACCGTATTTTATCTGACACATAAATCCTTTCCTTTCTACAGAAACTTCCATTTCCACCAAGCTATACACTAATCAAAGAGACTGAGATCTTTTATATGAACAAGAAGTGATTTTAGTATTACCTTGAACATATTCAGCTATTTCTTTAATCAGCCTAAAACCACAGAGACCTTGAAAAGGAGTTAGAGCTATTGCCATTTCTGGCTTATGATTGGGATCATTATAGATATCAGGTCTTGTAGCATGTAGCTGTTCGGCATGTACCTGCAAAATAAAACTATGATTACCCGGTATTCTATTTTTCAGCCTTTATAGACTGGATACCAGAGACCAATATTAAGCACTCCGTAAGCAATTATGACTTACATATAGATGGAGAAAACTGGATCTGTTTCAATTTGAACATATATCTTGTCAACACTATATTTGGGACACTTTGAGGCTAACATATGGTCAACATTTGATTTCTATTGTTACTGGTACATGTCCAGTGCAAAAAAGAAAATTTAGCCTTAAATATATGACAGAGAGGTTTCAATCTAAATACAATTCAAAGAACATCAACAATATTTTACAAGGTAAAGTGATAGACAATCTCTGTTATTTTCAACAAACCAATACTAGTACATGTAGTGTACAAGTATAAGATATAGTGTCAGGCTACCGGGTTATCCTGCCCATATCTTGAGTTCCATTGGGATGCTGGATGGTCAAATTCGCACAGCATCATAAGGTCTGTCCTTAAGTCAACTCGTGGTGTTTCGATTCCCCGGTTGTACATGAAAAATAGTAGGATCGCCTGTCCAGCCTCGTAAGTTTTCTCTGGGTCCTCCGGTTTCCTCCCACTGCTAAAGACCTCTACGCTCAAGCGAATTATTGAAATAAAATTGAACCTTATGTAAATCCTGAAATGACCTAGTTTGTGTCGAGTGGCTGTTAAACCCAATTTCTCTATCTCTCTCACACCTCTGTTGAAGTCGTGTCAGGGTAAAAATATTGTTTGCATTTTCATTGAACACATACCCAAGGCTGTTCAAAAGTAGAATAATGAAAATCTTCTATAGACTAAATTCGAAAATATGCCAAATAAAAGAAAAGAATATCTAAAGTTTACTTCTTCTGCGATATTCTGACATTCATTCTTGAAATTGCTTGACAATTGAAGCAATATAGTAAAATGCATATATACTATTTATCACAGACGAGACATTATGTGAAAATCGAATACTCCTGCCAAGTTCTGACGTCACTCACTGGAGTCAGGAAAATATGATTGGCACCTTGTGAACAGTTACATGTGGTGGGAACAATATGAAATCACACATTCTAATAGTTTCTTTTCATAATCCTTATGAATCAGGTTCCTTTTGTAACCGCTTCTAACCAAAATAAGGCTTTGAAATCTGAATGTACCGATTCAGATGCCTGTTTGGACAACCTGGCAAGTCCCTTCACAGGCCTTGCTGATTGGCGGTCCAAATACTGGTGAAGGTGGTCAATCACTGCGTGAGATTTGCTTGTTGTTGGAATGTCCAGTGCATCATACGCCGCATCAAACCTAGCAATGGACTCTTTGTAGGTACTGTCCAAATCATTTCCAAAGCATCTCATCGAAGTGGGATGTACGCAACTATGAAACACAACGGCTGGCAAGTTTTATTTCAAAGGCCGAAAAGTCAATAGTTTCGAGATTTTGCAAGTTCATTCATGATCACGATGAGATTTTGGTAGGTTTCAACTACTGAAAGCACCATCTTCGTACCTCATCGTTTTCTTTTGGGGTCTGGAATATTTTGCGAATATTTATACAGCCCCCTTTGGTAAGTCGCGTGTTCCCGAGATGTCAATCATATTTATCTTGTCTATGATAAAAGATATATATGCATTTTACTATATTGCTTCAATTGTTAAGTAATTTCTCAATTTCCATAATTTTACTGTAAATGCAAATGACAAAAGAGCGACAGCGTGTTGACCTAATTACCTCACTCAACCGCAGCCTCGTTTCATACATTCTATCATTAATAGCCTCGATCTAGGAGTAAGACGTCAATGTAACTGTTAATCTCCTCTCACAACGCAATTTATAATTAAATCAATCAATGAAATCCTGTTTAAATCCAAGCTCAATTCAAGCCATCCGTGGGTCTACAGAGTTGATTTTATGCTTGTTGTTTAAAGTAGCTAAGTCTCTAACTCAATATCATCCAAAATCTTCAACATTGAAAACACGAATTATTTGTCAATTTAAATCAACATTGATGCTGTGATCTTACCGGAAAAAGATGGGCTTCTGATATCCAATATTTAGGACAAAATAAACATTTTACCATTGGTACACGAATCGTGTACCATAATGCATTTTAGCCCCAGTTCTAGCTAGAGACTCGAGGAACGAGGCTAGAAACATTGCACCAAATCAAATCGCGTATGTAGACTGGAATAACCGGACACTAGAAATTTGCGTTCGATTGAGACTACTGGCATATTTCGCCGAACATAACTGATTTGAAATTAGAGTAAAAATGGAAACCGTTGAATGTAAATCAGTTTATATACATTCATATTACAGCATTATATGGGTTGCGACCCACTTCTGTCAATTTCTAGGTCCCAAATGTTTAATGAATTACTACTCACAGGATTAGCGGGGGTGTTACGAAGAACGACAAGATGGTGTCATTCAACAATGGACGTTGAATGGGGGATGTTTTGTTAAATTTATTTGCAAAATAGTGACCACTGGCCGCATTAGAGGTGTGACCGCTGAATAAAGAGATGAAACAATAGAATTTTTACGGGGGAGATTTATTGTGACCACTTACAAGGAGTGGCTGCTCATACTGATTCTACTGTATATTCCTAATGTTAACTTCGTTCCAGAGTAGGATACAAACTGACTTACCTTGTTTGGATGAGCCTGAATAGATAAAGATGTCTTTACAGACAAGACTTTGAAAAGAAATGGTAGCTTTCCATCAAAGTAAGTGTTGACTTCAGAACCCAATTTGTCACGGTGATCTTTTATCCAGTCTTCTAGTTTTAGTTCTTCTTTACCCAGAATATCAACATAAGATGGACAGTTCGGGTGTGTACCCATCCACAACTAAAATAAAATCAATTTTAAGATATTCTTCAAATCTATAAAATTAAACAGACGGACGGACGGGGGCGACGGCAATATACGTCCACATTTCCATGTAGGCGTATAAAAATGGAAGGCACTGCAATGTAGACTAAGGGGTCAATGTAGACTAAGGGGTAAATATAGACTAAAGGTTATATCTACCTAAGACCATGTTAAATTAATTCTGTGTTTCAGGTTTTAGGGTCTCCAGAATTCAATGAGGGAGGGAGGTCAACACAACTTTAAACGCAACACAAACACAGAATATAGCTGAATATACCCAACAGAGCCATCTCCAGGATTGTTTTTCAGGAAGATTCTATTATTAGTAGATAATCCATCAGGTGTACGTGGATGTCACATTCTATGCTGTAGAACTGCATTTTAAGGCAGCCCTGGAGGCACTCAAACTGGTCTATTGATATTATCATTGCAGTTCAGTGGCACTGCCATCCACATCTAATGTATTGTTAAAGATAAAGAGTTGGCAGTTCTCACTATAATAGTTAAAAACTATATAGTGTAAATGTAATTTGCTGAAAATTTCAGTCAAATTGATCCACGCTAGGCCGAGAACGGAGTTCGTGAAATTTCTGAATAGCCCCGGTCATCATTAATACTAAAATCATTAATAAAAACAGAGTAGTCTCGATTATCCAATGTTGTGATTTAATTACAATGGCCGTTCAACGACATATTTGAATCTAATCCAGCATACATCGAAGGCTAGCCTTGACATTGAGAGTTTATTATGGTCTGGATAAGTTAATTAATGTCTAATTAATAATTTAGATAACATTTCAGGCCTAAAGAAAGACATGTAATAGGCAGATTTTGCTCTTGCATAATGCAAGTTTAATGTAACAATAATAACATAACTACTCTAATATATGAATTTATACCATATACTTTTAATAAACTTGTGTATAAAGCTTTCACTTTTATTGGAACACACTTCTTGGTGAACTTAGTGAAGATTACACAAGTTAACAAAAATTTACAAAAAAAAAGTCTCACCTGGATTCTTTACCCCCACCCCACCCCCCATCAAAACTTCAAAAACACAACAAAACATTTAACACTAAACTGCCTTAGTTTTAACAAGAAATAAGTCTCGCTGTACCGGAAATAATAGTAAATAAAATAAAAATTGTCCAGTCCATTAAACTTAGAAGTCAGCGCGTGTCAGGACACCCAAGTCTATTAGTAAGTGCAGGGGGACTGCAACACACATAATTCTACACAAAAACACAAATACATGGACAAGACATCGCACTCAGAGACCAGAAACAAAGCAATTCAAAAAGAGTGAATGGATCCGGGGGCTAGCCGTAAGCGTCCACTGTAACCAAGGACAATGTGGCAGCGAAAGTTCGCGTGCTGACACATGGAGTAATAACGTTTTAAATTTATGACTGTGATTTGTTTTCAAATCTTTCTGTATACAAATTATGATATTATTTTATTTTTCTAAACCAATATTTATGCGTGTAAATCAAAAATGTGCGTATGTCGCCTAAAATAGACAGACGTGTGTTCGATAGTGAAGAATGTACTGTGCGGATAGGTACGCGCGCGGAGCTGCCGAACTCAAAACACAACACAAACTACCGCGTAGAAAATCAACACAACCATCAATTTGACAATGTGAAACTCAGAATTAATTTAACACGGCCTAAACAGCATATTGGTCCCGAAATTAAATACATTGATCATCTCAACTTCCCATTATTTGCTAGATTGTGTTTTATGCTGTCATCTCTTTTTACTCTGAGAATACTGAGATCATTACTATTTGAAGAAAACTTTCAAGTACTTATTTTTGTCAAATTTAAATACAGAAGATAGGTTGCCAGGCAACGAAACATACGCCCACAGCAGCTAAATCGTCCAGGCAGTCAACAAGGGTTGTCGCATATTTTTACTTTTTTCGGTAATGAAACATTTGTAATTCACTAAAATTTGATTAAGAGTAACAACTCATTATGTAATTATCAGAAAATCATTAGAATTGGTTTGCTTTTTATAAAGTTTTGCCCAACGCTGAATTAGTATAGGAAACATTTAATATCATGGATTTAGCTGTTCAGTTTGGCCTCTATAGCGTTACAAGATTCTTTGAAGTGATCAAGGGAGACAACTATTGGAAATCGCTGTAATTATTGGAAATCGCTGAAAATCAATAGACATCTTCGTCTCATGACTGTAAACACTGTGTATAAATTTGAAGTCAATCGGATATTAACTTTGGCCTCTATACCGTCCACAAGATTTTTGGAAGTGATCAAGGGCCATAACTCTGGCAGAAATTATCAGAAATCACTGAAAATCACTAGGCTTCTTCATCTCATGGCCATAAATACTGTGTATAAATTTAAAGTCAATCGGATATTAACTTTGGCCTCTAGAGCGTCCACAAGATTTTTGGAAGTGATCAAGGGCCATAACTCCGGTAGTAATTATCAGAAATCGCTGAAAATCAATAGGCTTCTTCGTCTCATGACCTTTAAAGGGACAATCCCGATTTGAACATGGTTTCAAAAATGAAACTCCGAGTTAGTATGAAATTTAAACACTAAAATATAGAGGAATGCTGTATTTATCGTGTCTCAAAATTTCAGCTGAAAATATTGAGTCATTTGGACGTGAACACTAAAACTGCTTATCCGGACACATAACCCTTTTAAGATTTCGGGTCAATTTTTTCATTGGGTGACCTAATAATCAAATCCCGTTCCTTTAGGGGTCTATACAATGAATGGCCCATGCGTTGTGCTGGATAACGAAAGGTTAATTTCACCAACGAATTATTTTTATAAAATAAAAGCTCGGTTCCATCGAGACACCTCATAATACAGCTTAGGGCACCGGTTGTCTTTTCCAGATGAAGACTGGCGGGTTTAAGTAGTTTGATAACGTGTCACATACATTAAGTTAGTTGCCCGCCTAAGGCAGGTGATTTTAAGGGATTTTAACACAAAATAAAGCAGTTTTATTCTTCAAAATCTTATCGGGACTGGCCCTTTAACACTGTGTATAAATTTAAAGTCAATCAGATATTAACTTTAGCCTCTAGAGCGTCCAAATTGCCGGCCGGCAGACAGACAGACGGACGGACAGACGGACTGATAGACGGATATGGGCGATGACAATATACGACCACATTTCAATGTGGGCGTATAAAACGGATCTTAACCAAGTACTCAAACTATCTGTTAATTAAGTTAATCAATAGGTTGCACTACACAACCAGAAATTGGCTCCCAAAAAAGGTTCAACTTAATATGGTACGTACAATCTCAAATGAAATTTCCCAAATGATTATATGACAAAGATGCAGCAGTATAGCCATATCTAAACAAATGGACTCAACACTCTACTTTCACCTAAATCAAAGAAGTTTCACTCCTTTAAACTAACCTCAGCATAAGGAGCATCTTCTTTCAGGTTGAAATCTGGATTAGAATTTTTGGACAATCTGGCAACTTCACTGTCACTTCCAATCTTTCCCCAAGCATACTGTTGAACTCCACATTTGAGTAAAAAGACTAAAATAGAAATAAAATAAGAATTACAAATTCATAAACTAACAGTTTTTCTTGACAGAGCATCATATTCATCATATTCCTGAAGCAATGGCCCGAGAAATCCCTCTCTGGATTAGCTTCTGATTCTTGAACTTTTACCGGAGTATGTCTATTCTTCCCGTTCCATCAAAGCTATCACTTAAGAAAAGCAACATGACAGTCCTTCGTTTAATCTGGGTCTTCCCTAAAACTTTGGACAGTGATTTAAGGTATTAAAAAGGGTGAAAGCATGTTTGTTTCCAAACAGTATTGTTTACATTTCATTCGACTTGATAGCCTCGTTCGTCACGCAATTAGTTTTACTGCAGTATTCTGCTATGCCCGGGTTAATTGGGCATAATAAAATCGTGAGCCTTGACGTAACATATTTGGTCCAATATTGGCACTCGTTTTAAATGTAAAGCTTTTGTAGAGCAGCTAGTCATTGGTTGGTAGTCGGACTACTGACCAATCAAAATTTAAAACAACAACATCCACTCAATACAGCAGTGAGTAGTGGGATTACCTCTAATCAAACAAAACACTGTGCGGCGTATGCATATTCATATGCCTCGCAGTAATGGTTATCTGAAAAATAAGTAGTTAGAACACTGTTTCCTTGCCCCTCACACCTTTTTTTGGCAGATATAGTCAGTAAAATATGACCCTCTCTTGGGGAGTCTTTCGAATAACTCCACTCCTCAAGAACATTACCTTAATTCTTTGGCAATTTAGTCATTACATTCTCACATGTCTGCGATTTTTCAGGAAAATATTTCAGACAAAAGGAAAACTTATTTTAATGGCAAAAATCAAACGTATGTCTTTGTACACTGAAAGGTCTTACTGCTTTTGGTTTAGACAACAGAAAAATTACCATGAGGCCATACAAAAAATAGTTATTCTGGTTCTCAGACAATCTTACCAAAAATCTTGACACAGGACATTATTTTTCATTTTTGTGTTTTTATTTTTTTCAAAAGATTACTGGCCTAAAAGATTTGTAATAAACATCACATTTCAAGGCACTACATTTTTTTTTATCATTTATAGGAATGTATGATTATTCAGTATCATTTATGATCATCAGTAACATTTCAGGGTTCAATTTAAGCGGTATCGCATCGCAAAAAGCAACTCAAATCGCGGTAAAAGCGATAGAATTATTTTATTCATTAGCCAAAAATTGCTTTCAAACTTATGAAGTGCGATTCATTATATTTTGGATGAATGTTGAGTATATTTAGGCCTACGAAAGAATCAATTTATAAATGCAGGACTAACTTGTTTAATATTCCAAGTTGTGGTCGTGATTAATTTGAACCAGTTTTTATTTCAATATATCCAATAACTAGAAGACAATGCAGACTCCGTTTTTAATCACTCGTGTTTATAAAATATGTTACTAAAAATACAATAAAAGAACGCTGTATATATGATTGGTTAACTTAACTGAAAACTAAAAGTAGACATCTCGCGAGACGCGTAAAACAAGCCATTTTTGACGAATGTCTGAAAGTATTTGATGCTTATGGCATATTCTCGGGTTGATATTATTTTGAAGGCAGAGAGGGGGATATTTAAATAAAGAAATAAACAAGCAAAGCAACGTCAACAAATGTTTAGATTGGAATGGCATCGTGGAGAGACCGTAACTGAATTTTTTTTTACCTTCATCCGTGCATAAGTCGAAGCTGAATATACAACGAAGGACGGACTTTGGCGGAAAAAATTATCCACTTATACCCCTAAAAATCAGAATTGCAAATTTTTGTGATGTAGGCTACGTTTACTGCTCCTCAAATCTGAGCAAATGCTGTTCAAATTTTGAATTGATTAGCCAAAATGTGAATCTGTCACAAAAATTTGCTACTCATTGGTTTTAGACTAAATTGAACCCTGTAACATTTATCAGTGAGGTGTTTAAAGTATAAAAACAGGTCATGTAGCCCTTTTTAAGTAATACAGGATTGTCAGAATATTTGTGTTACATAGCCTACATGACATTTGGCATGTAAATGGCATTGAGCATGTAAATGTAAGGTCAATATGCTGAATCAAGCAAAAATTTAGCTACACACAAACAGCTTCAGAAACCAGAAATCAGATTAATTTTGTGTATGCTTGTGGAAGCATTTATGAGCACATAAATTTTCGAACATTTTGAAGCTTTTTTCTTCACAAAAATTCAAACAACCACTTAACCTGGAACCCCATATTGGAAACTTTACTACTAGTGCAAGTATTCTAAATTCTACACCAAATCCTAGAAGACTAAGCAGCCTATATGCTGCGTTATGAGCAATTAATTTGATATTCGTTGTTTATTTCTTGCAATGTCCATGTATTTTGTCTTGTCCACAAATTTAACTTGTAGGTTTTGTTTTACATGTAGTGCGGTCCTCCTGCCCTTAGTATTAGTTCATCTTAAATATTCCATCTTGTAATGTTAGTCTCTATGTCCAATCAGAACAAAAACAAAGTTCATATCATGGGCACCATGTCACGGTCTTTCATGTTCAGAGGAATCGAACCCTTGTATGCTCAAGAGCCATCACGCGAAGATCCGTTAACATAAGATTAATTCATAAAAAACATAATTATTCAACATTTTTTGTATCACTTGAGAAACTTAATTATGAAGGTTTTATATTTTACAATTAATCACATAAGCTACTTTCTATTCAGATAATACTATTTTTACTAATGTTTTTTACTAAGACAAGGCAAATGGTTGAATATGATTACCGGGCGCTATAATAATAGTAAAGAGTACAGAAATGTTTAGCTAACTAAAAAAGAAGACACTTGGCCCTCTTTAGAGGATAATGAAATTTAACACAAAAAATAATATTGCTTCCTTTTGCCATGATTATGTTTCAAAAAAAGTATCTTTCTTTTGACTTATATTAATTTAAATTAGCCAGGCTAGATAAGGTCTATGTGTCCTTTGGCTTTGGAAATGTAATGAAATGAATTTGGGTTTAATGTCCTGCTTCGACTGGGCTTGGGGGATTGAATGGCTGAATGGTTAGCAATGTGCTGTATCATAAGGTCTGTCATTGAGTCAACTGGCATGGTATTAATTCCCCGGTTATACATGACAAGAAGGGTCGTCAGTCCACTGCCAAAGACCCCTACTTGCAAGTGAATTATTGAAATAAAATTGAACCTTATGTTAGTCCCGAAATGGTATCCAGACCACTCTGACCATGACCTGTCTGACCAAAAGAAAGACCAGTCGGACCAAAACAGACACCACTTGGATCAACCCAAAAGACTACTCGGACAAAAACCCAAAGACCACTCGGACCAAATAATTCATATTGTAAGACTACTCGGACCAATAATTATTTTTGCTACCCCGACCAACTTAAAGGACCACTCAGACCACTAAATCATATTTTAAAATACAGAATAGTGTATCAATTGTAGCCATTTAAGAATTATCAAGGCTACAAATATTGCAACTAGTAACACAGGTGAGTACAGATACATACAAACTAATCACTACTCAGTTATCGTTGTTTTAAGTGCTTCATGATGACAAAATACCAATAGTAAGTACATATAATTTTATAAAACGTTATTATTTCAAGGAAAACAGAAGCATATCAAAACAAACAAAATTATCAATTTATTAAAACAACAATTAAAACAACACTTTATTATTGGTTCGAGTAATCATATTAAAACAAAGGAATGCCTTTAACATTTAATCAATGACGCTGTGAACCATAGGACTTTTAACCATACAGAATCCATGGGTCCAGCTACGTGATTTTTACGGCAAGCACTTCACTTTTCCACATAACGCAAACAGATTCTTTTGCCCCATAGGGTTTTTTCTATCCGCACTGATGGCGTTAAACACCAGTCAGCTGGACCCCTGTTTTTATCATGACAAAGGGAGAAGATGACCCGTGGTCTCTTGAAGTGATTTGCCAAATAAAGGAAGGTTAAATAACGGCTAGTCAGATCTACCAATCGACAACTCCTTCAGAACAATATAAAATACAATATAAAATAACCAGGTCTGCTAAAGAAGCGACCCAAGATAACCATATAATCAACTGGTCTGCTAAAGAAGCGACCATTTCTAAAACTATAATAAAAACGTCAGAAACTCGCCAGTTACGAAATCACTACAGTATACGTGTGCTTTAAATTGACTTTTTAATATACAAGGACTTTTTATTTTGTGTGTAACCAATTTTAAGGAGACTTTTGATAAACCGTACATGGACGTTTGTATTGTATGTTTTTATTTTTTAGCAATTTGTCGCCTGTTTTTAATGTTCAAAACAAATAATCTTGAAACTTCAACGAACCATTTGGATCTGAAGCCATTTTGACGATACGTTTCAGTTTAGTTTCGTAGTATAATAAGAATTCGAAATTTTATTACATGATTGGATTTATAATTCACTTTCAACGTAAAGTATTTTCAAAGTGGTGGAAATAGTTGTTTTGTAAGATTTTCAGCTCTTTTCTCTATTTAGTACATTTGAAAATAAAAGTACGAAACTACAAGTAAACATGAAATTGGTCGATGAGAATGGAAGGGTAGACAAGAAAATAATAGGCCTATAATAAGAAGATGATGCCAATGAATATAATGGAAGGTATTTACGCATATTGATATTTTTAATAGATTGTAAAAGTATCTACTGTCTGTTCCAGGCGACACTATGACTCGAAAATTGCTTGCTATTTCTTCAATTTTTAATTTAAATGGTTAAAACTTAACGACCTACCTGGAATTGTTTTCCCTTTACTAATTTTTTTACTTTCTTTCTACCGCACGTTAACTTAATTTCAGATCAAGCTATATAACCTTTCTCTCTTGAAAAATCGTAATTTCTTTACTTCTCAGTTTTGATGACAGCCATGCGTGTCTTAGATATTAGGAATAAACCAAAGCGAACAGGGGTGTGAATATGGCTTTAAGCCGTTTTGTCCTCCTTATATGTTTATAGTTGAAAGTGTCTAAACGACTGGATTCGGTTACCAGCGAAAATTTACTACGAAACCGGTTATCGTCTCTGATTGGTCAATTTTATGACGTGGTTATTAGCGGTCTTTTCCAATATGGCGGCCTATACACAGGCATCCTTGTTGGTGTGGAATTTACGTCCCTTAATTCACTTTGAGAGGCGATGAAACAGTTCGAATTTAAGAGTAAAGTGACATATTGGTGAAGAGATACGAGGGTTATTAGGGTTAGGGTTAGGGTTAGGATTGGTCAAATATCCGGTTTTGTAGTGGAGAAATGTTGAGATCCGGTTTGGTAGTAAATTTTTGTAAGTAACCAAATCCGGTCGTTTAGCCACTTCCTAAATAGTTATTCCGACCCAGTGGAATATAGCTTGTTTTAAAGAGCTATTTACGGGAGGTAATATAAATTTGCTATTAGGTTTCCGACCAACTTTGTTTGCTCCACTGCCTTAGATATTAAATTGGGTGCCTCGGTCCGATGGCTTTTGGAAATTGATATAAACTACATACAAAGTGTGACCTAATAATTGTAGTGACACGTCATAGAAATTTAGAAGTAGGCTAAATGACAATTCAAACAAATTTTCTATCTAGTTTTCGGATAATAGATTTATAACTGTCGATTTTATTTATCTTTAAAGGGCCCATTAATACTATTTTCAGACGCCAATTCATGGTCTTGTGGCACTTTTTACATGATTGGCAATATATTGATAGATTTTTATTTTTATTTTTTCTCTTTTAAAAGTTTTAATCCAGTTGGAAAGGGGGCACTCCTAAGATATTTTTATAGATAGTCTAGTCAATTTCTTGTTTTAGTTTTTTGTGTGTGTGTGTGAAATGCTCCTAAGCAAGTGATACTTTGAGAGAAAATGGAACGGGATAGTAGCCACACAAGGTCAAATACTGATAGATTAAGGGCTATCTATTTCTATTATACAATTTACGCACACCTTCTTATATTCACATGTTGTTACGGGGTGACAATTCCAGGTAGGTCGTTAAGTTTTAAGCATTTTAATTAAAAATTGAAGAAAAAGTAAGAATTTTTAGAGTTGTAGTGTCGCCTGGAACAGACAGTAGAAACAAATGATACCATGACTGAACTTAAAATGGACGTGTTCGTCTGGGACAAGTTGGTTGGAAACAAAACAACTCAAACCATTAAACTCTACTCTTCTACACATAATTCTAGACTTCTTGACAGTCTTCTCTCTCCCTTTCCAGTCAGTGCCAGTTGTTGAACTTTGCTAAGCAAATAGTTTGTTTATTGTGTTTGTTTGTGTTTATTATCCCTTTACCAATGTAACTGGCTGGCTCTGTGGTAGCTAAACATGCGCTGAGTAAGACAATAAATAGACTGACTCGATACTGTATCTTTTTTTGGTTGCTTCTAGTTCTACATAATAAAGCAGGTGTAGAAATTGGGTGCCAGACATTTATAGTTGTTTATCAGCAGCGTTGTAACAAAATCCATTCAGCATTCTTTTGAAACTCTTGTTTCTTTGTAAATCTCTTACATAGTTCTGACTGTTGAAGTATGATAGAAATCAACAATGACATTTATTGATGAAATAAAATGACTGAACTGTTTGGTCAGTGTTTAATTTTTGCTTGAACGAATGGGTTTTCTTGTTTACAATACAATACATTATACAAAGGCTGGTTGCAACGTAATAGAACTTGGCTTTTTTGTAATCAAAGAAAATACAAAATTGTTATCTGCTCTATAGTCTTCAAAACAAAAGTATTTGATAAAAAAGACACAGGCTGTCAATCAATGAATCCAGATTATAATAGTTTGATCGCTGTTGCTTTGGAGGCAGGTTGGTATTTGTTATTTTTCTTAAATTTAGGATTGTGTAAATTAAAATATAAGCCTAGAGTTCTGTCATTAAAAATTGACTTTGAAAATATTGGTTAGTTGCTTTAAGAATCTTAGTTAATACCTGTCTCTGTAAACTTATGTTTTTTATATTTTTATACGCCCACATGGAAATGTGGTCATATATTGCCGTTGCCCCCGTCCGTCGTCCACAATTTCTTGTGAACACTCTAGCGGCTAAAGTTAATATCTGATTGACTTTAAATTAATACACAATGTTTAAGGTCATGAGACGAAGAAGCCTATTGACTTTCAGCGATATTCGATAATTACTGCCATAGTTATGGCCCTTGATCACATCAAAAAATCTTGTGGACGCTCTAGCGGCCAAAGTTAATATCTGATTGAGTTTAAATTTATACACAGTGTTTAAGGACGAGACGAAGAAGCCCATTGATTTTCAGCAATATCCGATAATTACCTCCAGAGTTATGGACCCAGATCGCTTCAAAAAATCTTGTGGACGCTCTAGAGGCCAAAGTTAATATCCAATTGACTTCAGATTGAGACCAACAAGTATATTGATTTTCAATGAATTTTGATAACTGAACAGCTAAATCCATGATATTTTTAAATGTTCCGTATACTCAAAGTTAGCATGGGGAAGAACTTTATAAAAACCCAACAAATTCTAATTTTAATGATTTTCTGATATTTACTTTTTGAGTTGTAAATCTTATTCAGATTTCCATGTATTATAAATGTTTCATTACCGAAAATAGTAAGAATGTGCGACAACTCTTGTTGACTGCCCGGACGATTTAGCTGCTGTGGGCGTATGTTTTGTTGCCTGGCAACCTTTTGTAAAATCTGGATGATACCGGATAGCTAGTGTAAAGAGGTCACAATTTTTTTTTCTGATTTTAAAAACCATTCAAATATACATGTATTACCATTCCACCATAATGAAGGTTGAATTCGAATTTTGGGAAAATTGAAATGAAACTGCCCAACAAAATGGCCACTATTTGTACGCAAATTCTGTAAAAGTACATGTATGTAATACAAAGGTTGCGGACCCTATAAAGATCACAACTTTTGTCCAATTTTGATGGAGCTTGAAATGTATGTTCATAACCCAAAGATCTTGGCTACATCCTTTAACGTATCTGATGTGAAGCATTGGGGTCATGAGAGGTCAAATCCTGTTGATTTTTATACACCCACATTTTCATGTGGACGTATATTGTCGTCGCCCCTGTCCGTCCGTCCACAATTTGTTTGTGGACTCTCTACAGGTCACAATTCTTATCCGATTTTGACGAAACTTCAAATATAGGTCTGAAAAATCGCCCTTTTTAGCTTGTGTTCCCTCTGGAGGTCAAAATTATTATCTGATTTAAAAAACCGTCTAACTATATCACCGTTACATAGTATTGAAGATTGAACTCAAATTTCGTGAAAATCGGACCAAAATTGACAGACAAAATGGCCTCCGTTTGTACGCGATTAGTGTGAAAATATGTTATGTCAAGGTTGTGGACCCTATAGAGGTCACAATTTTTAACGGATTTTGATGAAACTTGACATGCATGTTTATAACCCAATGATCCTGGTTCCTTTCGATATTTGCACCCATCGGATCGTAAATTCCTGAATTATGGCCCCTGATTGTCCGAAAAATCGCCCTTTTTAGCTTGTGATCCCTCTGGAGGTCAAAATTATTATCCGATTTAAAAAAACGTTTGATTATATCACCGTTACATGGTAATGAAGGTTGAGTTCAAATTTTGTGAAAATCGGACCAAAATTGACAGACAAAATGGCCGCCGCTTGTACCCGAAAAGTGTAAAAATATGGTATATAGGTTGTGGAACCTGTAGAGGTCACAATTTTAAATCAATTTTGATGAAACTTGAAATAAATGTTTATTTGTACACAGTGTTTAAGGTCATGAGACAAGGAAGCCTACTGATTTTCAGCGAATTCCAATAATTACTGCCAGAGTTATAGCCCTTGATCACTTTGAAAAATCTTGTGGATGCTCTGTGGCCAAACTTATCATCCAATTGACTTCAGATTGATACACAGTGTTTAAGGTGTTGATTTTCAATGAATTTTGATAACTGAACAGCTAAATCCATAATTTGAAATGTTTCGTATACTAAGTTTTAGCATTGGGCAGAACTTTATAAAAACAAACAAATTCTAATGATTTTCTGATAATTACTTTACGAGTTGTTAATCTTAATCAGATTTCAGAGTATTATATATGTTTCAATATCGGAAAAAGTAAGAATATGCGACAACTCTTGTTGACTGCCCGGACGATTTAGCTGCTGTGGGCGTATTTTTCGTTGCCTGGCAACCTATCTTGTTTTAAATACATACTACAAGATGCAGGAGACAGTTAGGGCTTTATACAGTGCACATCTTTATAAAGAACATCCTTTCTGCTCACATGTCTTGTGGACAGTTCCAGTACTATGTGTATTGACAATGGTTGGTAAACATCTTTTAGCCTTTACCCAAAAGCTTTAATGTGTAAATTCAAGACATATTTTGGTTTCCTGATTTGAAATAAAAAATTCTTAGGTTTTTTTTCCAGAGCTCTTAATCCCTTTTGAAACAAACTAGCCATATACGTAACTTTGTAACTGAAGAGGCCACTAAGTCACTTGTTAATTCTCTTGTCACTTCTCGATTAGATAACTTTAATTCACTTTTAGTTGTTTTAACATTAAAGCTTATAGATAAATTACAAAAAGTACAGAATACTGCTGCTAGACTTGTTACTTTAACTAAGAAATGTGACCACATAACCCCTGTTCTATACAATTTACACTGGTTACCTGTTAAATATTGAATTGATTTTAAGATTTTATTACTTTTAAATGCTTAAATAATCTAGCTCCTGTTTACCTCTCATATCTTTTAGAACTTTATACACCCGGACGAACATTACGTTCATCAGATAAACTACTTTTAAAGCCCAAAACTATTCAACTAGTCTCTTATGGTCAGCGCTCTTTTAGTTATCAAGCACCTGTTTTATGGAATAATCTGCCATTTAGTTTAAGATGTCGACATCTCTATATTCTTTTAAAAAACGACTTAAAACACATTTATTTAATCAGGCTTTTAACTGACTCTGTATGCAATTATTAACATGTCCATAATCTTGTTGTTTATTTATGATTACATTGTCACTTTGTAAAGTGCCCCTGAACATGTTATATGACAGGGTGCTTTATAAATATGCTGTGATAATAATAATTAGGTCACAAGAGTACAGAGCAGCTCCAGAACATTGTTTCAGCAAGCTTTTATTCCTTTTGATATTGAAAGACCCCAACGATAATTTTGTCTTGATAATTATTTGTGCAGCAAATCATACTTTTTGAATAACATTTGTGGATAGTCCTTCAAACATGCAATATATCTTCTATATTAGTGGGGCGGTTAAGTAAAAAATCATGCACTTTGGTTTAAAAGTTAAGCATGAAACTTGGCACATAGATGGCATCAACCCTACTGATTTTTTGGGGATGTGGATCTACCTCAGCAGCTCCCCGTGGTGGTCTTTAAGGCCATTGTTTCCAAAATGGCTGCCTATCCAATGAAATACATATCTAGGGGTGTAACAATAAGACATATTTTTACAAATCATTGCTAGCTGAATTTTTATACACCCACATTTTTATGTGGACGTATATTGTCGTCGCCCCTGTCCGTCCGGACGTCTTTCTGTCCACAATTTGTTTGTGGACTCTCTACAGGTCACAATTCTTATCCGATTTTGGCGAAACCTTGAAATATAGGTTTATCCCCATAAGATCTCGGCTGCTTTCGATATTGGCATTTATTGGATCGAAACTTCATGGATTATGGCCCCTGATTGTACGAAAAATCATGTTTTTAGCTTGTGGACCCTATAGAGGTCACAATTTTGAACGGATTTTGATGAAACTTGACATGTATGTTAATAACCCAAAGATATTGGTTCCTTTCGATATTTTTGCCCATCAGATCGTAACTTCCTGAATTATGGCCCCTGATTGTCCGAAAAATCGCCCTTTTTAGCTTGTGGTTCCTCTGGAGGTCAAAATTATTATCCGATTTAATAAACCGTTCGATTATATCACCGCTACATTGACGGACAAAATGACCGCTGTTTGTACGCAAATAGTGTGAAAGTATGTTATATCAAGGTTGTGGACTCTCTACAGGCCAGAATTCTTATCCGATTTTGACAAAACTTGAAATATAGGTTTATCCCCATAAGATCAATGACAATCGCACGTGATATAATAAAATTAGGATTATCTCCCCTCTTTGCTCTTGATTGATTTGTAGAGAAATCGTCTGTTTTCACGATAAAACTCAGCTTTTATCAGGCCCGTATCTAGACACCATTAAGCAGGGGGGCATTACCTTTCGGTAGGGGGGCGAACATTTTGAGGAAATTTTCGGAAAGGTCATTCTAACAGACTGTTGTAATCATCATGCTATGTAGTTACCTAGGCGTCTAATAAGCATTTTAAAATAAGTATTCAAAAAAAACCAAAATAGCTTTTTTAGGTTAATATAAGGTACTGTGTATACTTTAATGATTGTTAGCAATTTCTGAGCGGGGGGGCGAGCATTTCACGCGGGGGGGCCATGCCCCCCCGCGCCCCCCTGTAGATACGGGCCCGGCTTTTATTACTAAATCATGTCAGATACAGTCTATACACGTTTTCGACTTCCCGGGACAGGCAAAAAGTGAGTTATGGAATTGTTTTGGTTTTTACGGAACCGACGACCGTAATATAATTGACCTAATACATGTAACAGTTATCTACCTTCATGGACTCTCTAGTAATGAAGATAAATAACTCCAGTTTACTTTTGTTTGTTTTTTTTTATTACGATTGAGTATTGACAGATTGTATCAGAATATTAATAAATATGTGTTTAAATAACAGTAATAAAGACTGGAGATGTTTTCGAATATTTTTATTATACAATACTATTATTAAACATGACTGTTGAAGAACAAATACAACAAAATAGTGGTAGTCTGTGTCGACTAACACAAATAACAGGTCGGTAAAGTAAAAGTTCGGATTTTTCAGGAAAAGTGATAATCGATTATTATCGATAATCGCTGACAATTTCTTGCCGATAATGGATATTGAAATTTCATATCGATTCCCAGCCTTACTGATTGTACGAAAAATCATGTTTTTAGCTTGTGGACCCCATAGAGGTCACAATTTTAAATCGATTTTGATGATACTTGACATGTATGTTAATAATCCAAAGATCTTGGTTCCTCTGGATATTTGCGCCCATCTGATCGTAAATTCCTGAATTATGGCCCCTGATTGTCCGAAAAATCGCCCTTTTTAGCTTGTGGTACCTCTGAAGGTCAAAATTACTATCCGATTAAAAAAAGCGTTTGATTATATCACTGTTACATGGTAATGAAGGTTGAGTTCATGAACATCGGACCAAATTGCTGAACAAAATGGCCGCCACTTTTACACAAATAATGTGAAAATATGTTATATCACGATTGTGGACCCTGTAGAGGTCACAATTTTAATCCGATTTTGATGAAATTTGAAATGTAAGTTTATAACCCAAAGATCGTGGTTCCTTTCGATATTCGGGCACATTGGATCATAACTTCCTGAATTTTGGCCCCTGATTGTACGAGAAATCATGTTTTTTGCCTTTTGGACCCTATGGAGGTCACAATTTTATTCTGAATTAAAAAAATGTTTGACTATATCCCCGTTTCACATTAATGATGGTTGAGTTGGAATTTCTTGAAAATCGATAATTGAACAGCTAAATCCATAATATTAAATGTTTCGTATACTAAACGTTAGCATGGGGCAGAACTTTATAAAAACCAAACAAATTCTAATGATTTTCTGTAAATAACTTAATATGCGACAACTCTTGTTGACTGCCCGGACGATTTAGCTGCTGTGTGGGCGTATGTTTCGTTGTCTGGGAACCTATTTTTGAATACAGAAAGGATGGGTAATTTTCACGCAAGGTATGGCTTGTTACATGTATATCAAATATATGGTTTTTGTTGTAATTGAACTGAAATATTATCTCTAAAACTAGTTTCCCCAAATCCAAGATGTCGGAAATTCAAAAAGGCGGCCAAAATATACCCAAAATGGCCGATTGGTCAGATTTAAGTCTTTTTACTGTTTCATATGGTTTGTAATATATAAGGGTTTACAGTGTCACTGAACTTAAAATTAATCTAAAGGAAAAAATAGTTTCCAAAATCCAAGATGACAGAAATTCCAAATGGCAACCAACATTTATCAAAAATGGCTGATTTGTAAAATAAAAGTCATTTCACTGTTTGATATGGTTTTATATATGTAATATAAAGGGTTTTCAAAGTCATTGAACTTAAAATCAATCTAAAAGAAAAAGAGTTTCCAAAATCCAAGATGGGGGAAATTTAAAATGGTGGCCCGAATTTCTCTAAAATTGTCAAAATGATCAAATTTTAAGATAATTGTTTATTTTCTGTTTGATATGGCCTGTAATATGGCCTCTATTAAGTTTACAGAGTCACTGAATTTGATAATTGTACATGTAGATGATTGTTTCAGAAAAAAAAGGACAATCATCAATTTTTCTCTTGGATTGTTTTTTTTTAGGGCAACTGAAATTGACCGGACTCGGGAATCTACCTGTCAGTCAATTAACCATGTGCAGAACTTACCAGTAAGCTAATTAGAATTTCAAATAATTTAACCTCAAGACACAATAAATGTAGTTTAATTGTTTTATGCATAAAAACATATGATGCTAATGATAATGTCAAGAATTGACACATTCTTCAATGGAGAAAATATCTGGTTATTCCAACCCTCCAATCCGACCCCATAGCAATACAACGGGGCCATCTGAGGCATTTTTAATTTCATATCTTTTGTCTTTGCACCATTTTACTGGAGTGAGAATCATTTATGGTATATGCAGTTGTTAAGAATTTAAGTTCTATTCGTTCAGAAATGGTAATGTGATCCGTTTTTGCATCAAAGACTCTGTGTCCAGTAACTTTTGTGGTAGAGTTTAGATGTGGTATCCACAGGTCATTTTCGCCAGTGACGTATTTCAGAACACATTAGAAAAGAGGAAATTGTGGGGGATGACTTTTGGGATACCTATACTAGTCGTAAATGCATTTCAAATTATTTTCGTGATGATTATTTTTAAACTTAGAACTTGGTGTGCAATACATTACAGACGAAAACGATACATGTATGTGGATACCATATTTAGACTATACCATAAAAGTTGCCGGACATAGAGACTTTGATTATTCATTTTACACTTTTCACTTTGTGAAATACATGACTGACAAATATGAATCCATATGTCTAGATCATAGGTTCCCAACCTTTTTTGGGTGGTGACCCCATTCAGTGTTCGAACTGATCGATCAGTGACTGGAGATGTTCAGTGATTTCCTCAGAAAGATGCTCGACTTCGACGTCTTCAGATTCTTCCAGGTGGGCAGAGAGACGCAGAAATAATACGAAACGGTTGCATCTCACTTTATCCTTCAACAATGCCAGCGTGGCAAGATATCCATGATGTATTTTGTCATTAGTGACGAAAAATGTAGAGTTTCTTGAGAAGCCCCCATGCTGCATCCTGGAAACATAGGAATCAAACCCCGGACCTTGTTCTTGGCGGGTCTTACTCACTGAACCACTGTTTCGAACCATTTCTGAATAAACAATAGATAAATTCATAACAACGGGATATATACATGTATGCCCCACATTTTTGCTGGAATAATATTAAATCTTGTTTATGTGAGATCCAGTATAACAATTCCAGGTACCATCACATTAACTACTATTCTTTGCTATTACAAGCCAATCCAAGAGGAAAATACACAATTGTCCCTTTTTATTTTTAAGCAATCATCTATCATCTTCAAAATTCATTTTTCATGTAATATTCATTTCCAAAATTCATTTTCATGTATATTTGTTTTCTAAATTCATTTTTGAGGTAATATTCATTTTCAAAATTCATTTCTTAGGTTATTTTCAATTTCATTGACTTTGAAAACCTCACATAGGACATTATTACAAGCCATACAAAACCAAAAATATGACAACTATCTGAAAAATCTTTCATTTTAGGGAAATTCTTGTCACCATTTTAGATGTTCAACAGTCTTGGATTTAGAAACTCTTCTTTTGAGGTTGTATTTAAGTTCAGTGACACAGAAAACCCTTTAAATCGCATATACATATATCTAGCCATATCAAACTTAAAAATGATGATTATCCGAAAAAATGACCATTTTAGGGAATTTCTGGCCGCCATTTTGAATTTCCGCTACCTTGGATTTTGGAAACTCTAAATGTTTAGATTAATTTTAAGTTCAGTGACATTGAAAACACTTTAAATTACATATTATAACAGGGTTCCCGCGGTCCTTGAAAATCCTTGAATATCCTTAAATTTAAAATTACATTTTCAAGGTCTTGAATATCCTTGAATTTCGAGGAAATAGAAAAATATCCTTGAATATCAGTTAAGATCCTTAATTTTGTTGGTAATACTAGTAAGTTGATCTGAAAATCCCGTTTAGATTATAAGTAATGCTGGTTATACTAAACAATAACTGACGTATACCTGTCAATCAACTGATCTAAATAAACAGCCGTGTTTTGTCACGTAATAACAAGATAAGCCAATGACATTTACCGTTAGGCAACCAAATACTCTCACGTGACTCCATTGTCCAATTAACATACTAGAAGCCACTACACTGACTAATCAAAATCGGTATTAATAATTACATTAAACAAAGCATAATAACGAAAAGGGAAATAACTCTGTTATAAAAATGGCGTGAGTTTTCCCCGGTGTGCCGAAAGTCGATCTGTAATAATAAAAAACAGTTTATGTCTTCAATTCCTTTTAAATATGAGATTATAACGATAGTTGGTAATGTTTTGGTTGTTTTTAAGATGAAAAAATGGTAACTTTAGGCTAAAAATGTCATTGAAAATCCTGGAATTTGAGGTATATTTATCCTTGAATATCCTTGAAAAAATGTTTGACGAAGCCGCGGGAACCCTGTATAAACCATATTAAAGAGTGAAATGAGCTTGAAAAGTTATTTCTAATATTTATTTATTTTTATACGTCCACATTCATAATGTGAACGTATAATGCCGTCGGCGTCGCCCCTGTCTGTATGTGTGTGTGGGTGCGTGCGTGTGCATTGACCATCACCAGAGGACCCTCGTTAGAAAACACAGCTTTTACCCGAGGACCAGATAGAAGTGAAGTCTATTTCCATGTTGGATAACCTAGTCTACTTCACCTGACAAAATTTCTTCTATGTGGTCCACACTTAGTGCGTAAAACCCGTTATGTGTGTGCTCTCTTCACACAGTTTTTACTCTCGGTCAACAAACACACGAAGTTCCTGGGTAATTTAGCGAATCATGTGACGTCACCCAGCAAACACATGTTCCTCGGAGACACTGTTATGTTAGAGGTAAGAACGAAGAATACGTTTCCTTAATTTAAGTGTGAATTACTAGTACATGTAGATGAGTTAGTTTATATTTTTGCACAGGACATTTGTTCGTTCAAGAGCATATTGCAGTGAATAACAAGTAAAATTATTTTGGTCTTTGATTACTTTGAAGCCAACAAATGTATTTTGTAAACTCTGTTTCAATTTAACATGTCGTGGTTGAAACAATATGGCCTAGGCCTAGTTTTTTTTTTCTGACTCTGTGTTGTCTACTCATAGACAGTAGCTCATTTTGTCGTTTTCGTTGAAGTGATGTCATTTCTTTCAATAGGCGACTTGTATAAATACTGTATGCATTTTAGTTTACCTGCCAATAGATGTTTTTCTTATGACATCACGCTGGTTAACCACAGTCAGCCAACTTGTATGGCAAGTACTTTGTTTACATTGTCACAGCTCCTTGCATTTTTGTGATCTTATTATTTAAATAACTTCATTTCACTATTCTTTTGTCTTTGCAAATAAGAATTATTTGACTTAAACTTTGGCACTTGCATTAACAGACCCCTTGGCCATGCTTGATATAAAGAAGGATAAATAAACATGTTTTTTATGTACATTTTTTTGCATTTATTGAAGGTGTGATCAAACTTCACCACAAGGATGCCATGGAAAATATTTTTAAAAATGTTGGAAAAAATGGTTGAATGGGAGAAGAACAAAAGCAAGATGAAGAGGACGAGGAGACAGAGAGAGAGAAATGTTGTATAACGTCCACTCGACACAAACTAGGCCATTTCAGGACTAACAAGGAGACAGCTGCAGAAGAAGGAATGACAGGAGAATGATGGATAATTGGTATGCCTGATAACGACCAGTGAATTCTTGTTGAAATGTCGTGTGTATATAATATAGTGATTCAAAGTGATTGTTTTCCATAGAACTGTGTTGTGTTACCTGTATATGGATGAATAAATTTTATAATGGAAACGTCGTCTATATATAATATAGTGAGTGTTATCCATAGAACTGTGTTGTGTTATATGGATGAATAAATTTTATAATTGAAGATTTAGCTTTTGTTGTTAATGTATGTAGTTTTTGCTGCATGCAAGATATCCTTTTCTACTATCTAGAGAAAGTCTTGGCTATGTCTGCTGGAGAGACTAAGGAGGGGCAATAAGGAGAAAAATGGCATTTTTCACCGAACGTAATTTTCTGACTCATGAAATGTCATCTATGTAAAGCTGTGTGTTGCTTTCTATTAATCCAAGTGGACTGTCATTTGGAGAGTTACCTCTGCAGGTACTGTTAGAGAACATATATAAATTTCAAGGAGGTTGGGTGAATAGAAGGGACCAAGGCGGTGGTGTTCAGTTCTGCTACATGTATCTTGGACAATTTCGTTTTTTTTTCGCACTATGCTCATGTACAAGCGCTGCTTTTTTTGGGAAATATTGGAGCAATGAAGCTGTAATTTTCAGGGAATCATTGATAGCTCAATTAGAACTGTATATTTTAGCATAAAATAACATTTTTCAATGGAAAGCTGTACAAAATGCGGTTTTGGGCTCAAGTGAATGTGCTGTCATTTAATTTTGGCTGAACCTACGTATTAACCTGACATTTGCACAGCACATTGGTAATATATTCAGGATGGCGGTGTTAAAATTTCAGCCTGTTTTGTCAAAAATTAAGAGTTTGAGGGCTGGCTCAGTTCGGAGTATTTCGGTCGTTTGTATTTTTTTTTCTTTTTTTGCACTATGCTCATGTATAACCCCTGTTTTTTTTGGAAATATTAGAGCAAGTCTGCTGAAATTTTCAGAGAATCATGCTACATGTATTCTGGGGTGGCTGTGCACATTTCCGCTTGATAGCTCAATTAGAACTGTATATTTTAGGCTGTCATAAGCACAAAATGACAATTTTTAATGCAAAGCTGAACAAAATGCGGTTTTTATATGCCCACATTGAAATGTGGTCGTATATTGTCGTCGGTCCAGCGTCCACAATTGCTTGTGGACACTCTAGAGGCTAAAGTTAATATCCGATTGACTTTAAATTTATACACAGTGTTTAAGGGCATGAGACGAAGAAGCCTATTGTTTTTCAGCGATTTCCGATAATTAGTGCCAGAGTTATAGCCCTTGATCACTAAAAAAATTTATACACAGTGTTTAAGGTCATAAGACGAAGAAGCCTCTTGATTTTCAGCGATTCCCGATAATTAGTGCCAGAGTTATGGCCCTTGATCACTTAAAAAAATCTTGTGGACACTCTAAAAGCCAAAGTTAATATCCGATTGACTTTAAATTTATACACAGTGTTTAAGGTCATAAGACAAAGAAGCCTATTGATTTTCAGCGATTTCCGATAATAAGTGCCAAGTTATGGCTCTTGATCACTTCAAAAAAATCTTGTGAACGCTCTAGATGCCAAAGTTAATATCTGATTGACTTTAAATTTACACACACTGTTTAAGGTCATGAAACGAAAAAGCCTACTGATTTTCAGCAATTTCAAATAATTACTTCCAGAGTTATCTCCCTTGATCACTTCAAAAAACCTTGTGACGCTATAGATGCCAAACTTATCATCTGATTGACTTCAGATTGATACACAGAGTTCAAGGTGTTGAAACGAACAAGTATTTTGATTTTCAATGAATTTTGATAACTGAACAGCTAAATCCATGATGTTAAATATTTCCTATAGGGTCATTCCATGTCAAGTGGGCCAGTGGTGGGAAATTGACCCCCTCAAAAAAATCTGGAAAAAATATATGTTATTGTACATCTAAACTCTAGAAACTGTGCAAAATATGTGGTGTGTAGCATGAAAATTGACTGAGATACGGGCATTTAAGTTTCATGAGTGACTAATAAGTTTTCGAAACAAAATATGTATCACTAATTTACTTGAGTTTCAGATATCTTGATTTTTCCTTTACAGTGAAGATATACCGCTCAAATTTGGTAGTCTTGGAGAACTTTGTGTGTAGATTATGAATCTGCAATCAGATTACCGGTGAGTTGTAGGGTTCGCATGCTACTTAGCCATGAAAACTGACAAAAATTTAGTGCAATTGTATATTGTCTGGATTTTGTAGAGCTCCAGGTGCTACAAAGTAATAGATATAGATCCAAATATTGGTATATCCAGAGATTGCCAGTAGTACTACATAAGAAACGCATTGAAACACATCAGTCTTGAATTGATTCCCCAAATATGGTTTCAGACACAAATTTTCGAAAATTGTCTCATATTTTCGAGCCGATATAACCCGGTAGATGAGCACCTAAAAATCTGATTATAGTTTGTAAATATAGTTTGTGCTTATGTTTTCAAAATATGTAAAAGCCATTCTTGTCCCGGGCCATTTTGATATTTTTTCAATTTTTTGAAAATCTGTGTTTTGTGTTAATCTATGTCAACAATCGTATTTTGGAGCCAAATGAACCCTGTTTGATGGGCACCTAAAAATGTGGAACTTGGTGGAATTATAGTTTGTACTAATGTCTCTAACATATGTTAAAACCATTCTTGTCCCATGTCATCTCAATATTTTTAAGATTTTTTCAAAATCTGTGTTATGAGCCATTCCTTGTCAATTATCACCCAATGACTTAAAGCGAATCACCATTCGATTTTGGTGAAATTTGGTTTAGACATTTATTTGGGCTGAAAAAGCTAATATTCCCAATTTTAGCTTGATCCGACAAACAGTTCCTGAGATACGGTCCACCAAATTTGGGGGATTTCGACAAAAGTGGGCGTGGATGCCATTATTCAAATGACCATACCCAGTAACTTATTGGTCAAAATTGCTGGAATATGTCTTCCAGGGATGGGAATTCCACAAGAATTCTAAATCTACACTTATTTTTGACATCCGGGTGTGTTTTAAAAGAGTGAAGACCTTTTGAATTTGAATTTGACCTTATAGACCATGTGACCTTGGGATGAACTTGCATGTAAAGTTTAGCTCAACATGTTTTCTACACACTGTTAAACAACTGGAGGTATAATATCTTTTATAAGCATGTAAAATCAAATTAAATGGTGATTTGAATAATGTCGATGAAACCCATTTTAGCTGAAAATCTCCAAAATTTGGTGGACAGTATCTTAGGAACTGTTAGTCGGACAAAGTTAAAATTAGGAATATAAGCTTTTTCAGCCCTAAAAGACATATAAAATAAAATTCGGCAAAATCGAATCGGGTACTGTTTACCTCGTTGGGTGATAATTGACATGGAATGACCCAAATCACGGATTTTCAAAAAATTGAAAAAATATCAAAACGGCCCGGGACACGAATGGCTTTTACATATGTTGAAAACATAAGCACAAACTATATTTACAAACTATAATCAGATTTTTAGGTGCTCATCTACCGGGTTATATCGGCTCGAAAATATGAGACAATTTTCGAAAATTTGTGTCTGAAACCATTTTCGCGGTCAATTTTCTGGGAATCTATTCAAGACTGGTGCGTTTTCATTCGTTTCGTATGTAGTACTACTGGCAATCTCTGTATATACCAATATTTGGGTCTATGTCTATTACTTTGTAGCACCTGGAGCACTTCAAAATCCAGACAATATACAACTGCACCAATTTTTTGTCATTTTCGTGGCCAAGTAGCATGCGAACCCTACAACTCACCGGTAATCTGATTGCAGATTCATAATCTACACACAAAGTTCTCCAAGACTACCAAATTTGAGCGGTATATCTTCACTATAAAGGTAAAATCAAGATATCTGAAACTCAAGTAAATTAGTGATATATATTTTGTTTCGAATACTTATTGGTAACTCATGAAACTTAAATGCCCGTATCTCAGTCAATTTTCATGCTACAGACCACATATTTTGGACAGTTTCTAGATTTTAGATGTACAATAACATATATTTTTTCCAGATTTTTTCAAGGGGGTCACTTTCCCAAATTTCTGAAAATTGACCCACTTGACATGGAATGACCCTATACTAATTGTTAACGTGGGGCAAAACTTTATAAAAAGCAAACGAATTCTAATGATTTTCAGATAATTACATAATAATGAGTTGTTACTCTTAATCAGATTTTAGTGTATTACAAATGTTTCATTACCAAAAAAGTAAAAATATTCAACAACCCTTGTTGACTGCCCGGACGATTTAGCTGCTGTGGGCATATGTTTCGTTGCCTGGCAACCTATCTTTATCTACTAAAATGATATCGCCTGAAAGCCTTGAATAATAACGAATCCTATCGTAATCTTGATCTTTAGTAGGAGTTGGCCCTGTTGACCTATTATTTATGTAAATTAATATTATTTGCACTACATGTATGATTCAAGCCTATAGCAGGGGCCGTAACGGCACATTTTGTCGTAACGACATTATTTGTTGCAGGCTTATTAATAACAATCATTTTATAAGGTGCACTGTTTCAAGCCTATAGCAGGGGGACGTAACGGCTCATTTTGTCGTGACGACATTATTTGTTGCAGGCTTATTTAAAATAATCTTTTTATTAGATAGATGCACTATTCTATAAGCTTAGGCTATAGCAGTGGTCGTAGCAGGGGCCGTAACGGCTCATTTTGTCCTGACAACATTATTTTTTGCAGACTTAAAGTTATTTATAACAATCTTTTTATTCCATCTACTTAAATACTTATTACTACTAGTGGTACTACTACTAGTATAAGGATAACCGTCTTTTATTATTGTTAAAAAATTAACATATTATGAGTACGGGGTATGACTAGTTCCTTTTGGAACTGTCCTCGAGCGAACGATATATTCACTACACAGTTCCTATTCGGTCTTCTATTACTGCAGTATAAAAATACCGTTCTTCCCCACCTCTGTTCTAAGGCTATTTTGGAATCCTTACCTACTATTTTTCACCGTGATTCTAGTTTTTTCGCCAAATGAATCATTTCTTGCCACAGCTGGCACACATCATTTATAAAGATTCAACACTATTTTCAAGTAGAATTCTGCGATTATAAACATACACCGAATTTCAATACGTTTAAACTGAGAGACATTACGAGACCCGGACAGACGGTAAGGGTTCTAAAACAGCCTGAGACCAGGGGTGGGGAATAGCGATATTTTACTGTATTTTCATACTGCAGTTATAGAAGGCCGGATAAGAACTGTCAGCGAAAGTATGACCAAAAATATCGATCAATCAGCTTATGTTTTCTCAAGTGGACAGACTTTCAAACCAACTTACAAATACATTATTTCCTTTCGATTCTCGTTTACGAGATTTACAGGCCTTTTTCGACCCCGTAACGAAAGATTTCTTTTATTACAACCGTCTTTACTTACGGGTATGTTATTATAGATTTCGGAAGTATTACGGTACTACATAGTACATTACTATTATTACCTCCATCATCGGACTGTTGTCAACATCCGGTTTGTTCTCGATTGTCTGTTCATTCAATGAATCATTGTGAATAAAATCTCTTATCTAAAAAAGCCGTATTTTACGACATTTAGATGTAGAATATCCACGTCTGTGGTTACATTATGATCATTTAAAAGATCTGGATCGCAGAATCCCTCAAATTCACTTTCCTTCCATCATAAAGAATGAAATAAAGCCAACACTACGTGATGACCGTGACGTGAATCAGCGATTCTAAGTCAATGAGGACGACAGAAGGTATAAACCATTAAATGATCAACACAAACTAAATACAATCAAAAGACAAAATGATAACAGCGTTATCACAAACACACGAATGAGCACGGTCTAGATCAAAAGAGAAAAAGACGATACTGAAGTTGTTGTTGTCGTTGGCGTTTAACGCCTGCTTCCACCGAAGGTGATATCGCAGACATGTCCTATTTTTCATTTTCATTATCTTAGCGCACGAGCAGGGGTCTTTGCTGTGGGAGGAAACCGGAGTGCCCGGAGGAAACCCACGAGGTTGAGAAGGAGCCCCTATCTCCATGCCACATACCTTCACACTGGGAATCGAAACCACAGCTGCAAGCCAGAGGTGACCGGCCAGCTAGAGGTCGAAGCGTGGCACTCTAGACCACTAGGCCATCCCAACCCGTGATGGATGAGAAGGATTATATGAATATATAGCCTGAGGGCTCGAGGATTTAACTTCCCACCTTTGAGCCCTCCCAGTGCTATAGTTGGCTGTCAACAACTCTTTAAAAAGACAATACTGAAGTGGTGTGGTCACGTGTCATCAGGTGCGTGTACACACTGATGCAGTGAGCTATTTTTAACCTTTTAAGTTTGAGCGAGTGTGCATGGTTAGAACGGATAATGAGAAATATGCAAAATAAATCCGAGAGGCCCGAAGGGCTTATATGGAATATAATAAATGTTATCACCAACCCTGAAAGCCATACTATGAATGATGTTAATAAGTCCATTATTGATACATCTAGTGGTCATGTTTCTTCCACCCCCATTATTACAGGATCCTCAGTGGGTCAAAGTTATTTAGATGAAAACAGTATTATTGACAACTCATCTCATGATATCCCTGAAACATCGCAGTCAAATCTTAACTATGACGCTGATGTCTCATTGTTAAATAACTCAACAGTTACTAAGTGTGACATAGTAAGTAAAAGGGATAGAAACCTTGATAGTTTTTCCGAAACAGAAATAGATGATAAAAGGGCAAGGGCGGAATCCCCGCTTACCGAAACAGAAGTTTAGAGATATAATAAAAAAAATTAAGACTTTAGTAGATACAGTCTTGAAACCATTTTAGTTAACAAACAATAAAGCTTTCTATCCCTATTACATGTATCTACCTAATTATTATGTTAATTTACTCCATAAATGTTTTACAAGGAAATCTTCAAAAGATTAATCAAATTAGCAATATATTTAACAAACTAGATATTGTTTGTATACAAGAAATTCTAAAATCCAATGTCCATCAAATGAAAAATGTTGAAAGCGAAACTGGCTATAACTTATACACTGCATATAATGAAACAAAGATTGGCGTTGCCCTATTAATAAGTCCAAACATTACACATAAACTCTACAATACACCTGATGAATTAGCAGGTAGACTCCAACATCTAGAAGTAAATGCTAATAATGAAACTATCCAAAAATTCAATTTGTACGGTCCTTGTAAGAGAGAATTTAAAACTAACTACTACAAGAAAATGAATAACCATCCAAAAGATGCTATAAGATTTCTACGTGATATACAAATTCTACTTAATATTTCTGATGGTTACAGAATTATCTCCCCTGGCACTCCCCTTTTTATACGCCCACATTTTCATGTGGACGTATTATGTCGTCGCCCCTGTCCGTCCGTCCACAATTTGTTTGTGGACTCTCTACAGGTCACAATTCTTACCAGATTTTGACGAAACTTGAAATGTTTATAACCCAAAGATCCTGGTTCTTTTCGATATTTGCGCCTATCGGAACGTAATTTCCTGAATTATGGCCCCTGATTGTCCGAAAATTCACCTTTTTATACGCCCACATTTTCATGTGGACGTATTATGTCGTCGCCCCTGTCCGTCCGTCCGTCCACAATTTGTTTGTGGACTCTCTACAGGTCACAATTCTTATCTGATTTTGACGAAACTTGAAATATAGGTTTATCCCCATAAGATCTCGGCTGCTTTCAATATTGGCATGTATCGGATCAAAACTTCATGGATTATGGCCCCTGATTGTACGAAAAATCACATTTTTAGCTTGTGGACCCTATAGAGGTCACAATTTTGAACCGATTTTGATGAAACTTGACATGCATGTTTATAACCCAAAGATCTTGGTTCCTTTCGATATTTGCGCCTATCAGAACGTAATTTCCTGAATTATGGCCGCTGATTGTCGTCGCCCCCGTCTGTCCGGCGTCCACAATTGCTTGTGGACACTCTAGAGGCTAAAGTTAATATCCGATTGACTTTAAATTTATACACAGTGTTAAAGGTCATGAGACAAAGAATCCTATTGTTTTTCAGTGATTTCCGATAATAAGTGCCATTGATCACCTCAAAAAATCTTCTGGACGCTCTAGAGGCAAAAGTTAATATCCGATTGGCTTTAAATTTATGCACAGTGTTTAAGGTCATAAGATGAAGAAGCCTATTGATTTTCAGGGATTTCCGATAATTAGTTATGGCCTTTGATCACTTCAAAAATTCTTGTGGATGCTCTAGAGGCCAAAGTTAATATCCAATTGACTTTAAATTGATACACAGTATTTAAGGTCATAAGACGAAGGAGCCTTTTGATTTTCAGCAATTTCCAATTATTAGTGCCAGAGTTATGGCCCTTGATCACTTCAAAAAATCTTGTGGACGCTCTAGAGGCCAAAATTAATACCCGATTGACTTTAAATTTAAACACAGTGTTTAAGGTCATGAGACGAAGAAGCCTATTGATTTTCAGCGATTTCTGATAATTAGTACCAGAGTTGTGGCCCTTGATCACTTCAAAAAAATCTTGTGGACGCTCTAGAGGCCAAGGTTAATATCCGATTGACTTTAAATTTATACACAGTGTTTAAGGTCATGAGACAAAGAAGCTTATATTGATTTTCAGCGATTTCTGATAATTAGTGCCAGAGTTGTGTCCCTTATTCACTTCAAAATATCTTGTGGACGCTCTAGAGGCCAAAGTTAATATCTGATTGACTTTAAATTTATACACAGTGTTTACAGTCATGAGACGAAGAGGTATATTCATTTTCAGCGATTTCCAATAATTACTGCCAGAGTTATGGCCCTTGACCACGTCAAAAAATCCTGTGGTCGCTCTAGAGGCCATAGTTAATATCCGATTGACTTTAAATTGGTCATGAGACAAAGAAGCCTATTAATTTTCACTATAGAGGCCAAACTTATCATCCGATTGACTTCAGATTGATACACAGAGTTTAAGGTGTTGAAACGAATAAGTATTTTGATTTTCAATGAATTTTGATAACTGAACAGCTAAATCCATGATATTAAATGTTTCGTATACTAATTGTTAGCCTGGGGCAAAACTTTATAAAAAGCAAACAAATTCTAATGATTTTTTGATAATTACATAATGAGTTGTTACTCTTAATCAGATTTTAGTGTATTACAAATGTTTCATTACCGAAAAAATGTAAAAATATACGACAACCCTTGTTGACTGCCCGGACGATTTAGCTGTTGTGGGCGTATGTTTCGTTGCCTGGCAACCTATCTTTTAGCTTGTGGTCCCTCTGGAGGTCACAATTATTATCCGATTTAAAAAACCGTTCGATTATATCACTGTTACACCCTAAGGAAGGTTAAGTTTGAATTTCGGGAAAATCAGACCAAAATTGCCATACAAAATGGCCGCCGTGTGTACGCGAATACTGTTAAAAAATGGTATATCAAGGTTGTGGACCCTGTAGAGGTCACAATTTTAATTCGATTTTGATGAAACTTAAAATTCATGGTTATAACCCAAAGATCTTGGTTCCTTTCGATATTTGCGCATATCGGATCATAACTTCCTGAATTATGGCCCCTGATTAGACGCAAAATCGCCTTTTTTTAGCTTGTGGTCCCTCTGGAGGTCACAATTATTATCCGATGTAAAAAAACGTTTGATTATATTACCGTTACACCATAAGGAAGGTTGAGGTCGAATTTCGGGAAAATCGGACCAAAATTGCCATACAAAATGGCCACCATTTGTGGAACCTGTATAGGTCACAATTTTAATTCGATTTTGATGAAACTTGAAATGCATGGTTATAACCCCAAGATCTTGGTTCCTTTCGTTATTTGCGCATATCGGATCGTAACTTCCTGAATTATGGCCCCTGATTGTCAGAAAAATCGCCTATGGTCCCTCTGGTGGTCACAATTATTATGCGATTTAAAAAAACGTTTGACTCTATCACCGTTACACCCTACGGAAGGTTGAATTCGAATTTCGAGAAACTCGGACCATAATTGCCAGACAAAATGGCCGCCGTTTGTACGCGAACAGTGTAAAAATATGGTACATGTATATCAAAGTTGTGGACCCTGTAGAGGTCATAATTTTAATTCGATTTTGATGAAACCTGAAATGCATGTTTATAACCTAAAGATCTTTATTATTTTTGATATTTGCTCATATCAAATTGTAACTTAATGAATTATGGCCTTTGATTGTAGGAAAAATCACTTTCGGTATTTCTTGTTCTCTATCTATCTCTCGAACAATTATTATCTGATTTAAAAAAAAACTCTGATTATGATTATATTACTGTTGCACCGTAAGGAAGGTTGAGTTTGAATTTCGTGAAAATCGTACCAAAATTGCCGGATGAAATGGTCGCCGTTTGTACGCGAATAGTGTAAAAATATGGTATATCATGGTTGTGGACTCTCTACAGGTCACAATTCTTATCCGATTTTGACGAAAAGTCACATTTCTAGGTTGTGTACCGTCACACCATAATCATTGTCGGCTTCGAATTTCATGAATATCAGACGGGAACTGACCAACAAAATGGCTGCTCCCAATACAGTATGAAATACAGGACTTAATGATGTAGGAAAAATCACTTTCGGTATTGCTTGTTCTCTATCCATCTCTCGAAAATGTGGGCGTATCCTGCCTGGCAGTGCCAGCCTATCTTTATCCATTATGATGAAATTTAAAAATATGTTTATGTCCTAAAGATCTCAGTCACTTCCCATATTTTTCACTTCAGACCATAACTATCTGGATTATGGCCCCTGATTTTACGAAAAATCAGTTATGATGAAATTTAAAAATATGTTTATGTCCTAAAGATCTCAGTCACTTCCCATATTTTTCACTTCAGACCATAACTATCTGGATTATGGCCCCTGATTGTACGAAAAATCAGTTTTGATTTAATTTGTTCTCTATCCATCTCTTGGAAAATGTGGGTGTATCCTGCTTGGCAACCGCTGGTTGTTACTTGAGGTGAATATAGGTTGTATGGAGTCTCACACAAGATGTAGTTTGTTTGATTTCATCATTGATTAGTAATATGAGTTAGCCAGGTTTTGTAAGTTGGTAAATTTGTCTTGTCCCTAAAACGTCAATAGCTCTTCCTGCTAGCATGTTTGGCTACACGTACCTAACTGGATGCAAATAAAACAGGTCACATAAATACAAAGTGAAGTGATATTCTGATACAGGAACAGATATGGCAAATAAGGTATGTAGTACATCTCATTTGCCTTTCTTTTTCTTTCAATGAAAAGTTTACAGTTAGAACTCGGTCTACGATATTGTTTGAATGATGTATTAACTGTTATAATGCATAATAGTTATTCTTGAGAAGCAGAAACTATTCTTCTAAAAATTTGAAATTGTAAAGCATCAGTTGATAATTCAGCACCGACTGTCTCTACATAAAACATGATCTCATTCTGCTTGCATTATGTTCTGTAGTTGATTGTATGATCATCTGACAAGGATCCAACTTTTTTCCCTCGAGAACTGTAATTATATATATTCCGGGAGCTTGGTAGGTTTTATTCACCAATTCTTAAGTTCCGCCAGTGGTGGGTGTGGTAGGAGGAGCCACCCATAGTACGCCCTAAAATTGGTTTATTCAACATGGAAGGTGCAACCTCCACTTCCATGGTATTTGATAGAGGAATATGCCCTGAATTAGGAAATATAAATTAAGAATGGTATTTTTGGTTGAAAGGCCACTTAAGAAGAGGTCAAAGGTCACTAATTAGCAATTTTTCAATTTTACTCTAAACTATTTTTATACGCCCACATAACTCTTCTCAGGGCTACTCCATCACTACAAATACCTGGCAATTACGTAGCTCTGCCAGGGGTACCCCACCACTAGAAATGTCTGTCAGAGTGTTTTTGTGATACTTAAAGATGTACGGTACACTGTCGTGCAAATTTCATGTGGTACACTTTTGAGCTAATCTAGACTAGCTGGAGGGCATGACATTTCAGGCGTGGTATACCACACCCACCACCAGAAACCAGCAGACTTACATTTTGATGATACCAGATACGCATTGATACCGAATTGGAGAAAATTGGTACACTTTTCAGCTAGGTCGACCCCCTGGGCTCCCTGTCTAAAAACAGACAAATTTGGTTTTGAAGTAGTAAAATACCGGTTTCTATTCACAGGCATTGCGATTTTTGAAAATATGCAACAATAAAGAACTATTTTAAGTGCACTGCCAATGGTAGTACACAATTACACATTTTGAAAGAAATTTCCAAACTTCCATGTCTTCACATTCCGAGTTTGACATTTCTTGTAAATATATAACCGACTACATATTGGATAATAATTCAATTTAATATTCATTTAAATTTCTTCTGTAGTTGTCTAATCCTGTCTGGATTATCGCCCTTATTTGTATGCCTTTATAAATACATTTACAGAGTACGATTTCTTCAGCATTCCTGTTGCATTTCTTGCGTGGGGTATTATATAATAATTATGTATTATTATGATTTGTACAATTACATAACTTAATGATTCTGGTTGATCGCCAAAACTAATAGTTTGTAAGATTTTAACGTTACTTGATCTGAATTATCACCCTTTTTATTGGGAAACTCTATCAGTATCACTTTCTAAGTTAAGACATCATTACCGAAGTAACGGCTAATTTACGTCACTCCATTCAGTCAGCAGACGGATGTCTTCCGAGGCGGTCTACATTCCCTATTTGCTTTCTTGTATGCGGTTTTGTTTGTTTCTTTGACGGGTAGAATATATGTATTCAATATGAATTCAATATACCTTGATACCATTGAATTCCTAAATCTTTCTTTATTGATTAAGTGCATTTATTTTTTTTTGACTACTTCTCTGATACATTTCACTGGTGTGTTTATTTGTATAGCGGAATTAATACAATATGCTTGCATTCGTATTTCTTGCAGCATATGACAGATCATGACTCATGCTGACATTATACAATGATTTCTTTGGGTTGTATTCTATTGTTTTTCAAATATGAGTGAAGTCTGTGTCACCACCGGCCTCAGACTGTACAGCGCAGTGGACGCTTACGGCTAGCCCCCGGATACGTTCACTCTTTTTGAATTGTTTGTTTGTGGTCTCTGAGTATAATGTCTTGTCAGTGTTTTTGTGTAAATTATGTGTGGTGCAGTCCCCCAGCACTTACTAAGAGAGGTCTTAATTTTAAAGCGATTTTGATGAAATGTTAGTGTATTATAAGTGTTTTATTACCGAAAAAAGTAAAAATATGAGACAACTCTTGTTGACTGCCCGGAAATTTAGCTGCTGTGGATGTATGTTTTGATGCCTGGTAACCTATCTTTTAGCTTTTAGTCCCTCTGGAGATCAAAATTATTATCCAATTTAAACAATCGTTTGATTATATCCAAATTATTTTTTTAATTTCACCTTGTTTATAATGTTATCAATATATTAACTGTCATTTGGCAGTGTATTAATATTGGCAGGGATCATGATTGCAATTCAGATTGTTTTCCATTGTTTCATGATGATATTTTCAGGATGGCGACCATTTTGGGCGGGAAAATCGGACGATGTGCTGATTTCAATTAAGTAGTAGTGTTTGGTGTCAATATATATGTTTTTGCGGTCACAGATTCCATTCCTGACATTTACAACTCTGTAAAATGATCACATGTTCATACACTTATCATATTATCAAGATGGCAGTCATTTTTGGCGGGAAAATATGATGATGTGCTGATATTGATTAAGTAGCCATCGTTGGTGTCCATATATATGTTTTCATGGGCACTGATTCCATTTCTGTCAGTAACAACTATGTAAAATGATTATAAGTTCACCTATTTTGCATATTTACAAAATGACGGCCATTTTTGGTGGGGAAAATGGAACGATTTGCAGATATTGATTAAGTAGTCGTCTCAGGTACCAGGATGTGCTGATTTTAATTACGTAGTTGCGTTTTTGTGTCAATATTTGTTTTTCGCAGGCGAAGATTTCTGCCATTTAGTATTTACAAGTGTGTGAAATGGTGGTATGTTCACACATTCTGACAGCATATTTTTGTTTGTTGCAGGATGTTTTCTAAACACATAAAAGAAAATGTTTCTAAATCTAATTCTGGTAACGATCCGATGGCGCAAATATCGTAAGGAACCAAGATTTTGGGGTTATAAACATGCATGTCAAGTTTCATCACAATTGGTTCAAAATTGTGACCTCTATAGGGTCCACAAGCTAAAAACATGATATTTCGTACAATCAGGGGCCATAATCCATGAAGTTCCGATCCGATACATGCCAATATCGAAAGGAACCGAGATCTTATGGGGATAAACCTATATTTCAAGTTTCGTCAAAATCGGATAAGAATTGTGACCTGTAGAGAGTCCACAAACAAATTGTGGACGGACGGACAGACAGGGGCGACGACATAATACGTCCACATGAAAATGTGGGCGTATAAAAACTTGAAATATGAATTTTCTTTTGCAAAGTTTTCGTGCTTTATCAAAAATTACTGGTGAAAATTTTGAAGTGAAGTGGTAGCCCTGCTCTTGTCTATTAACTACATGTAGATGGGTCATTCCATGAAGTTGGTACCTAAAGTGTGACATGGGCATTAAAATTTCAAAATGTATATGGAGAGAAAATAACACTTTGTTTGTTTTGTTTTCAATGTCACCTGATGTACCAATGTGGTAAAAAGATAAAAACTTCACAATTTTCTGCAAAAACGCTGACAAACCAAAATGAATGCGTGTAACATTGACAAAATATTGTCCTCTTTTTCTTCTTGTTAAGATAAATACATGTAAATCATGATCAAAGGCAACTCAGTACTCAAGACCAAAGTGTCTATCATTTGGTGGTATCAAAATGTAAAAAAAATGTAATTTATTTTACATCATCTCTCAAAATGAGTCTGCGGGTAACAATGACCAAAAACACACGTTAAAGTTCTATAAAACAATACTCATAAAAAAAATGCAAAAAAAATTCCTAATATTGTACATCTATTTGACTTGTACAGTTTTTGACCTGATGATTTTACCATCTAAAAATAAAAACCACTCACTACATATCCTGGGTAAAAAGAGTTGGTAACATTGACCACATCAAATTCCTTTGGAAATCATTTCCTAATATTGTACATCTATTTGCCTTGTACAGTTTTTGACCTGTTGATTGTACTGTCTAATAATAATTAAAAAAAATACATATCCTGGGTAAAAAGAGTTGGTAACATTGACCACATCAAATTCTTTTGGAATCGTGATATATTGTTCAGTAATCGGGGATAAAAAATTGTGTTAACCATCCGAAGAAGCTATGGCCTTCAAATACAAATGATAACGTTGATTTTAGTCATGTATGTGACAAGCACAAGGGTCATTTCTCTAACCTTGTGCCTTGTGAGTTTTGCCAAGGACTATCATTTACCCCCACTGCTAAAGACCTCACAAGCCACTCCTTGAAATAACCTAGAGTCAAGTGACCGTTAAAATCCATCTTTCTCGAACAACCATCATTAAATAAGTAACGACTTTGGAAATATGATTTAATATTTCATTTATTATTCAACATGTAACACAGTGATCAGTGTAAAAACAAAGACAAAATAAAAATGACATAACAAATAAAATAGGGTTTAATGTAAATGACATTACAATAATGGTAAAATAATTGGATGGATAAAGCCTCAATACTTATTTAATTAAAATGGACAGATAAAGCATCAATACTGATTTAATTAAATTGGACAGATAAAGCATCAATACTATTCAATTAAATTGGACTGATAAAGCATCAATACTGATTTAATTAAAGTAACGACATGGGATTTGTATTTTTCAGAAAATATTTTCTTCTTCATAACCAATGCTGAAACTCAACATTGACTGACTTAATAGTATAACTAAGAAATCAAAACATCGGCAAGAGATAATTTCCCTGCATAGATTCAATCAGATTAAATGCGAAACAAAGATGACGAAAAGCTCTTTTGGTCATCATATTTTGCGAAACAAAGATGACGGAAGGCTTGTTTACATAGGGAGAAGCATTTTTAAGTTGTCAACAGAATCAAATCAATTTCGGACTGCTATTCCTATTAGAGATTCAAATAACAGTTCACTTTCCAACCAAAAATTCTCTGCTGGTTTGTAGTACTTGACACACCAACAACCAACAACCTAGAAAGAAATTAATTTAAACACAAGGTTAATTCTACACTATTTTGCAATTCAATGTTAAATAGCCTACAACGTGTTCAGAACATGCAAATTAAATAAGTACAGCCATTATTGAATAAAATCTAAACAAGAAATATAACTGTGTTGGTAACAAAAATTTCTCAAGGGCAGTTGTTTGGTCATTGTTACCAACAGTCACTATCATTTTCATCAACAGTCTTGAACAGGTGTAGGTATATATAAGGATGACAACGAAGTCGTAATGGCATTATAGAACCATGAACTATTTCAAAAGATAAGCTTTTGTAAAGATCTAACAAATAATTAAATAAATGTGCCAGACAGAGGTTGTTAGTAATTTTGACATTCAACTGAAAGCTTAACCGTGTCAAGTTACCAACCAATCATCCCAATGCAATCTCGATTTGTTCCCGAGATCGGCGATGACAACCATTTGTTTTGTGGACAAAAAGTTTGCATAACAGTATTCTATACTTATATATATAAAGAAAAGGAACATTCATATTGAATAAGTATTCATATGTTGTTCGTAACTTGACACAAGCGATTCAAATGTACGTAACAAATTGACAAATTCCATTTTGCTTACCGAATTCCATATTTTCTACGGCTTTCTCCGCCATGTTGCCATTAACCAGTCGTCTATGCTGTAAATGAGTTGTGTGGTGTCGTTAAATTTTCGATCACTTTCGCCGGCGTAAAAAGAGATGGAAATCGCGCGAACGTAAATTTGACAGACAATCAACACTTTTCGCAATGACTGCAGTTTAAAACATTTTAAAAGTCTAGCCGATAAACATTTTCCCTTTTCCGAGATGAAATAGGAGTGGTTACATTTTACGACATTATTTAAGTACGTCACACGAAAGCGCTCTGTCTCATCGTGTCATTAGCGTACGTAACAAAGTTGACAGACATAGTTACGATTTTTTCTGTATTTTTGGGTGACGATATCTCAACAAATAGTCATATCGATGCTCTTATTGTGCTGTATTTGAAAAATTGAAAGTTAAATCTTTGCAACTGCACCTCGGATAGATGATTTAAACACATAATAAAAAGGGGGGTGAAAATGTCACACTTTTGGTGCATGTCAAACTGCAGAAAATGCATTTGACACATCCTTTTTTCAAGTGAATTTTTTTTATTTCACAAAATGACATTTTAATATTATCTTTACATCAGACCCCCAAGATAATTATCAACAATTCATTTATTGAATTCTATTTCTTGAGTATTTTATCATCACATTAATTATCGTTGGTAACAAAGTGTCAACTTCATGGAATGACCCAGATACATATGTATTTATACAAGCATCTATCTCTGTGGGAATTGGGCTTGAAACATGAGGGTCATTCTTATTCGACTACAGAAATTGCAGGAAATTGTGTTGCGTCTAGGTAAATTCATGGTTTACGTATACATTGAGGTGCATATAAAAGAATCCTTGACAATTGGAATTCAATGCAGAGTAGGTGGACAAAATTCTCCTCCACAGCATTTCTCATGTGATCATAGAAAAAAGAATAAGCATATGTTAGCCTAAAAATCAGTAGCGGATTATAAGTGAGGCTGATCAGGCTGCAGCCTCAGGCCCAAAGATTTTGTAAAATAAAATTTTTAGACATGTCTGATACGATTAAAAAAGCATAGACAATGAATGTTAGGGGGGTGGGGGTAGGCCCAACTCGAATCAACATAGGCCCTGACCCGAAATTAATTAGGCCCATGCCTTTTTAAATAGGCCCTCCAGAAACTGCCGCCTCAGGCCTTGGTGGAGCTTAATCCGCCACTGCTAAAAATAACCAAAGTACCGTACCGGCTGTTTTATATGAGTGCTACCTTGCAAATCCTGAGGGTAATTCATGTTGCATATCAGAATTGCCACAATGTTCATATTTACCTAAGAATGCAATATATAGCTTCATTTACACATAAGATTAATAAGACTTGATTTTCTCATGTTTGAAATGGACTGTAAACTTAAAAGTAGGAGGGGTGATATTGTCTGGCATGGAATTATTTTAATGGAATGTTGTTGATAATTGTATTTCTTTTGGCTGTAGTTTATACCACCATTCTTTATAGTAAACAATAGATCTACAATATCAATTGCTTCCAGATTCTTTACAGATAAACATGTTACCAATACTGCACTAAACCTATTGTTTATTCATTTTGTTGATAATTGACATGCCACTGAAATTAAACAATGCCTTTATTTATTCACTTCCACTGTCTATTTTTAACCTGTATGCTGGGTAACAGGGAAACCATTTTGTTTTTGGTCCTAATACTAATGGAGGCAGACCACCATTAATTTCCCCATTGACTTCAATGTTAATTCTGGACTCTTTGCCCATCTCCAACTTTTCCCCAAATTTTTGTTGGGCAAAATGCTTTTCACTACAGACAGAGGAACAAATGGCCATGTCTTTGCACTAAAATTTTTTTGAGGTTGACCACCAAAATTTTGAGATACACGAACTTGAAGAAGCATACTCAAAACATGTATCTAGTTGCCGTACATATCACCGTAGCCAACCTCATAACGCCTCAAAATCATGAATATTTACCAAAACCTGGCAGAAAATATTAATTCAAACCCTCTTAGTCCATTCTATACCAAAAAATCAACAAAAATGGGTATGCAAAAGGGGAGAAAAGAGACAGAGAGAGAACTGCTATAAATAGACGAACTACAATTTGTGGGTACCGAGATGGTGAAATTTAATGGTGGTCTGCCTTCTAATACAGTAAACTTAGCTCCTGTAAAAATACACACTGAAATTTCAGTGAAATCTAAATGCAATGTCAGTGAGAGATTCGGTCAAAATATTATTGAAATCTCAGTTAGATTTTACTGAAATCCTGTTGAAATTTTATTGATATCTCACTGATATTTTAATGAAATCTCTTACTACATGTATTTCAAAGTCTTTATTAACATGCATTCTGAAAAGAAACTCCAAACAAGTACAATATTACTATACTATATTATTGATTATCCCCCAAATTTCTGTATTCCGTCTTCTGATTTTCATTTTCTTCTAGTGTCGTCCTTTCCTTTTTCCATAATAAAAATATATGGTCTGAAATTACACAATCAAAATAATATTAAATAAAGATAGGTATTTGCCATGCAATGTCCTATTAGAGCATTCAGAAGTTTCAAAATTATCCTGTCAAAAACAAAGCATATAAATATTCATTTTGGAAACCAGGGATAAATGTGCATCGACCGTCACTAGTGGCAGGCATTTATAACACTGATTTAAGTGATAATTTACTCTTAAAATATCTTTCGATTTATTTTTAGTGGATCCGTAACCTAGACAGAACGGTTTTACTTTATTTTTTTAAAACTAAACATAGCCAGGTCACACATACAATTTGAATGGTGAAAATTACTACCATTAGGTCGATCTGTTAGAATTTAAACAACATACTTACTCTTTATACCCTAAGGATGATCCCTATCATTTTGGGTGCATGACCAACCCCCAGGGGCAGAGCCACGCCCATTTTCTTTTTTGTGTGTCTGTGTGTCGTCTACAGGGCGCAATTCTAACTGGATTTTCTTAAAACTTTGTATACTTACTCTTTACACCCTAAGGATGATTGGTATTGTTTTTTGGTGCATGCCCGACCCCCAGGGGCATAGCCACGCCCATTCCTTATATTTATTTGTTTGTTGTCTACAAGCCACATTTCTTAACGTATCATCTTGAAACTTTGAATGCTTATTCTTTGTACCCTAAGGATCATTCCTATCATTCGGGGTGCATGCCCAACCCCCAGGGTCAGAGCCACACCCATTTTCTTTTTGAGTGTCGCCTACAGGCCACAATTCTTAATCGGTCATCTTGAAACTTAAAATACTTATTCCTCATACCCTAAGGATGATCCCTTTTGTTTTGGGTGCATGCCTGACCCCCGTGGGACAGCAACGCCCATTTCTTGTATTTGTTTGTCTGTCGTCTACAGGCTGCATTTCTTAATGTATCATCTTGAAACTTTGAATACTTATTCTTGGTACCTTAAGGAAGATCCCTATTGTTTTTGGTGCAAGCCCAACCCCCAGGGACAGAGCCACGCACATTTTATTTTTGTGTGTCTGTGTGTCACCCACAGGTCACAATTCTTAATCGATCGTCTTGAAAACTTTTTTTATACTTATTCCTTATACCCTAAGGCTGACCACTATTATTTTTGGTGCATGCTGGACCCCCTGGGACAGAGCCACGCCCAATGCTTTTTTGTCTTGTGTTCGCCTACAGGATGCAATTCTTAACAGATCCTTTTAAACTTTACATACCTATTCCTTATACCCTAAGATGACCCCTATTGTTTTTGGTGATTTCCTAACCCACAGGAGCGAAGCCATGCCCATTTTTACTTTGTGTCTGTGTGTGTTGTCTACAGGCAAAGATTCTTAATGGATCGTCTTTAGACTTGGGATATGTATTCCTTATAGCCTAAGGACGACAACTGCATGTCCCGACTCCCACAGGCAAGACACGCCCAATTTTTGTGTTTGTCGTTTACAGGCCGCAATTCTGAATGAATCAGCTTGGTACTTGGCATATGTATTCCTTATAGTCTGAGGGCGTCCACTATTGATTTTGGAGAATGTCCCGACCCCCAGGGGCAGAGCCACGCCCACTTTTTGGCTTTAGGATCTGAAAGCCACAATTCTGAATGGATTATCTTGGTATACTTATTCCTTATACTCTAAGGACGGCAACTATTGATGTTGAGGCACGACCCTCAACACTAAACAAACCAAATGCCTAGCTTTCTTGACAAAGTACCATATCAGTCAAAGCAGGAATGTGGACGTATATTGTAGCATTAGCGTTATGTTTATTTTTTATTATAGAATTAAAAATTTCTTCGTTTGTTTTCCATTCCCCAATTTTTAAAAACACTGCCACTCGTCTGTAACCCGACACTTAATGACCGCCAAACTTAAATTTAGAATGGGTTAGAATTATTCTCACTTTTCACAATAAAAGAGGTTGATTTCAAGACATGGTTATTATATTAGTTGATCGTAAAATATTTACTGTACATGAATTTTACGGTAATCGATTACTTCATTTCCAAATATGGCTATTGAAACACGTGTGTTAGGATGACAAAATAGCTATTCTGTCACAATACAATGATTATCAGAACATATTGGAAAAAATGTTGATGTTGAGTCATAAGTTTAGACATTTTAAATATGTAGGCTACTAAAGTTATTATTACTTAGCAGGTGTTCGTGGATTACATACGGTGATGGACGAATAAAATAAACGATGGACGAATAAAATAAACGTCAATGAAATTGTCTTCTTCAGGAAATAACATGATTAATTAATGGAAATTAAAAACTTTTCGTCTTCTGACACTATTAGGCCATAATTCCAAAGTGCTCTCTTTCAAAAATTACAAATCTTTTATAAGGCTATGCAGTTGTTAAAATATTTTTATTTTTTGTAATTTCAATGAAATTTGCAATATAAATATTTCAGTAGACCAAAATATAATTTATTTCAATGAAATTTCAGTAGATCCAAATTTTTGATTATTTCGGTGAAATTTCAGTAATAGGCCAAATGTATTTTTATTTCAGTGAAATTTTGGTGAGATTTAAGTGAAATTTTGTCATTCCAGTGAGATTGGGCAGAATTTTCAAATTTCACTGAAACTCACTGAAATTTCACTGAAATCTCACCAAAATTTCACTGAAATCTCACCAAAATTTCAGTGTCATTTTATCTGGGAAGTACATGTAATTAATAACCACAGATTACTAATTATTTCTTCATTGAGTTTAATGTTAATATTCGTCTCCTAGACCGACTCTTAACTTTTTTCCCATAAATTCGTTGGGTAGAACAGAACGCTTTCTGCCACAGATGGAGCAACATGTGGCAATCTCTTGCTGAAAAGCATGTATGAGGTTCACCATGAAAAACTTGAGATACACAAGCTGGGTGTAGAGACAACTAAACATGCAATTTTCGACCCTCCCTTTCAACGTAACCAACCTTCCAACACTTGTATCCTAACACCTCAAAATCATGAATAATCAGCAAAACCTGGCAGAAAATGTATTTTCAAACCCTTTTGATACGCCCACATTTTCATGTGGATGTATTATGTCGTCGCCCCTGTCCGTCCGGATGTCCGTCCACAATTTGTTTGTGGACTCTCTACAGATCAAAATTCTCATCTGATTTTGACGAAACTTAAAATATAGGTTTATCCCCATAAGATTTCGGCTGCTTTCCAAATTGGCATGTATCGGATCAAAACTTCATGGATTATGGCCCTTGATTGTACAAAAAATCACGTTTTTAGCTTGTGGACCCTATAGAGGTCACAATTTTGAACCAATTTTGATGAAACTTGACATGCATGTTTATAACCCAAAGATCTTGGTTCCTTTCGATATTTGCGCTTATCGGAACGAAATTTCCTGAATTATGGCCCCTGATTGTCCGAAAAATCACCTTTTTTAGCTTGTGGTCCCTCTGGAGGTCACAATTATTTTCCGATTTAAAAAAACGTTTGATTATATCACTGTTACACCTTAAGGAAGGTTTAAGTTCGAATTTCGTGAAAATCGGACCAAAATTGACAGACAAAATGGCTGCCGTTTGTACGCGAATACTGTTAAAAAATGGTATATCATGGTTGTGGACCCTGTAAAGGTCACAATTTTAATTCGATTTTGATGAAACTTGAAATGCATGGTTATAACCCAAAGATCTTGGTTCCTTTTGTTATTTGCGCATATCGGATCGTAACTTCCTGAATTATGGCCCCTGATTGTCCGAAAAATTGCCTATGGTCCCTCTTAGGTCACAATTATTATTCGATTTAAAAAAACGTTTGACTCTATCACCGTTACACACTACGGAAGGTTAAGTTCGAACTTCGAGAAAATTGGACCATAATTGCCAGACAAAATGGCCGCCGTTTGTATGCGAATAGTGTAAAAATATGGTATATCAAAGTTGTGGACCCTTCAGAGGTCACAATTTTAATTCGATTTTGATGAAACCCGAAATGCATGTTTATAACCTAAAGATATTTATTCTTTTCGATATTTGCGCATATCAAATTGTAACTTAATGAATTATGGCCTTTTATTGTAGGAAAAATCACTTTCTGTATTGCTTGTTCTCTATCTATCTCTCGAACAATTATTATCTGATTTAAAAAAAAGCTCTGATTATATTACTGTTGCACCGTAAGGAAGGTTGAGTTTCAATTTCGTGAAAATCGTACCAAAATTGCCGGACAAAATGGTCGCCGTTTGTACGCGAATAGTGTAAAAATATGGTATATCATGGTCGTGGACTCTCTACAGGTCACAATTCTTATCCGATTTTGACGAAAAGTCACATTTCTAGGTTGTGTACCATCACACCATAATCATTGTCGGCTTGGAATTTCATGAATATCAGACTGGAACTGACAAACAAAATGGCTGCTCCCAATACAGTATGAAATACAGGACTTAATGATTTAGGAAAAATCACTTTCGGTATTGCTTGTTCTCTATCCATCTCTCGAAAATGTGGGCGTATCTTGCCTGGCAGTGCCCTACATATTTGGTGAGCTGTGTTCTATAAAGGAATGAAACTTCAAGTATCACCAAAAGGCCTTTCTTATATGCTTCCCATATGTTCTGGCAACATACCAGTGAAAGGAAATCAAAATCAAAGAATAACTACAAACATAACGCTAACGCTACAATGTACGTCCACATTCCTGCTTTGATTGATATGGTACTTTGTCAAGAAGGCTAGGCGTTTGGTTTGTTTAGCGTTGAGGGTCTTGCTTCAACATCAAGATAATCCATTCAGAATTGTGGCTTTTAGACGCTAAAGGCAAAAAGTGGGCGTGGCTCTGCCCCTGGGGATCGGGACATTCACCAAAATCAATAGTGGACGCCCTCAGGCTATAAGGAATACATATGCCCAGTACCAAGCTGATTCATTCAGAATTGCGGCCTGTAAACCACAAACACAAAGATAGGTTGCCAGGCAACGAAACATACGCCCACAGCAGCTAAATCGTCCGGGCAGTCAACAAGGGTTGTCGCATATTTTTACTTTTTTCGGTAATGAAACATTCGTAATGCACTAAAATCTGATTAGAATTTGTTTGCTTTTTATAAAGTTTTGCCCCACGCTAACAATTGGTATACGAAACATTTAATATCATGGATTTAGCTGTTCAGTTATCAAAATTCATTGAAAATCAAAATACACCTTAAACCTTGTGTATCAATCTGAAGTCAATCGGATGGTAAGTTTGGCCTCTATAGCGTCACAAGATTTTTTGAAGTGATCAAGGGAGATAACTCTGGCAGTCATTATTTAAAATCGCTGAAAATCAATAGGCATCTTCGTCTCATGACCGTATACACTGTGTATAAATTTAAAGTCAATCGGATATTAACTTTGGCCTCTAGAGTGTCCACAGGATTTTTTGAAGTGATCAAGGGCCATAACTCTGGCAGTAATTATCGGAAATCGCTGAAAATAAATAGACGTCTTTGTCTCAGGACTGTAAACACTGTGTATAAATTGAAAGTCAATCCGGTATTCACTTTGGCCTCTAGAGCATCCACAAGTTGAAAATCAATAGGCTTCTTCGTCTCATGACCTTAAACACTGTGTATAAATTTGAAGTCAATCGGATATTAACTTTGGCCTCTAGAGCATCCACACGCTGGGAATATAAATGTGAACTCAAACCAAAGAATATCATAAACAACAAAATAAACACAGAATTGACACAACAATTTCCAAAAGACCTAAATGCCACTATTCATCAACATCATCCAGTCTCTCAGAAATACATGCGACTAGCAAACTATGGTATAGTCTGCCGTATAAAACCGGTTTGCACCAATGTAATATATATTTATTATATCGTCGTTCGGAAGTCAAAAACCCCGTATCTCAAAATTTGAAACTTTTCAGGAGAAGCAAAAAACAGTTTATAACATTAACGCGACATACATGTAATACCACCTTGTTTATTTGAAGATATATTGCAGTTTGGGTGTCTTTCGTGGTCATAATCTCCAAGCAGGGCCCTTGATTTTCGCGGTCTATTAATCAGACTTACGAGTATTTGTCACATTCGCTGGGGGAAAAAAGTCGAGATACATGTTTTTTCATGGTCATTCTGGACTTACGTGGAAATGTAATGAACATAAGAAAAACAACTTAATAGACTTTGATATGTAAATTTGTTTACAAACAAAACGATAATCATAAAATATTACATTTCATATTGTATTTGTAAAATACTTTAACAGTTTATGACTTTAAACCATGAAGATCTAACAGAACGATTCAGCTAACTATAATTCAACAAAGCGAATAGCTCAAATAATTATGGAGATCAAATTATGAAGATTTATTCATGGAGTAGTCCGTCGTAAAACCTGTGATAATCAGATGGTATCACTTTTTTAAGTTCCGTGAGATGTTTAAACTTTGAAGCTTTTATTTTCTGTGGACCATTGTAGAGTGGTGTTATCCTGTGAGTAAGGTTTCCTGAACATCTCGCCTTTCTGGGAAAGTCCATGAAGTCCTCTGTGTATCGTGTCTTGTATTGAATAGTCCCATCTGGATTGTATTTTAAGACTCTTAAATCCGTAACACACAGATCACCAGGCTTTATTCCCGGTCGAATGGACGTATAATAGTTGAGCTGAGAAAAATCCTTGAAGCATGTGTTATCTAGGTAATTGATCTTGTATGGTTTGCTGACTCGAACGTTTTTCATGACATTAACGTAATCGGCAGGTACATAAATTGACCGGTGACGAAGAGCATGCTCAATAGTGGAGTGGACAGAATCGCACTCCATTTGTGTGTGCCCCTTTTCAAGAATTTTCTGGAATATTGTAAGGTTTTTCTTCACTGCTAAGTCTAACAATGCATTAGATAATGTGGAGTTGCGATTTTGATATGTGCATCCATCGCTGTAAATGATCAGAACCTTGTCACCATCAACCGTTGTTTTTTCTATGTAATCGGAAATACAAGAAGTAAAATTGCTTGACCCTATCTCACCCTCACCCTCATGCCAAACATAACATGAGACCTCCCCTGAACCGAGATCATAAATAGTGTAGTTGTGACATGCAAGTTTTGTCTTGTAATACATAGAACTGGCCAATAAGCTCGAAGCTAACAAAACAGCCTGGAGGTCTACGGTAACCACTCTACACCTGCCCTCTAATGCATTGACTTTGTCGGTTTCTTTTTCGTTTCTGGCTTCATTTTTTTTCTGTATATGATTTCGATATACTTCCTCTTGCAAGTTGCCAGTTTTAAAACTGCAGCACACGTCGCATTGATCTTTTTTAGGATGGAAAATGGAAACCTTCATTTCATGCAGAACTGATTTAAACACTTTTATTGACACCGTCAACTGACTTCATTTCGGCCGTAGTACAATATTCTTTATAAATACCATAGAGGTGAGAAAATGATTTGATGTCGGACTGTAGATATAACCTGGATGTAGAAGACCGGCAGTAATGAGATGGCAATTTGGGCAAAGATTCGACAAAACATCGCACAGCTTTTCTATTCTCCATGTTGTTAGCATGCTTTCGTGCTGGTGTTTTAGATAGCACTGATGTTGTCTGCGTGCCATTTTGAGAATCATTTGTCCATTTAAGTAACTGCCATTCCCCTATACCTATAGTAGACAGGAGCATGTTTTTACAAACTCTGATTCGAGATTCATTCCTTTTCAGATGGTAGACAAGAGTGCGATTTCGTCTTGAATTCCCCCCGGTTGTTCGTTCAGAAGGGATGTGTGAATCAACATTATTTGCAACAAAAACTCGTTTTTGATTCCAGTCCATCTTCCAGAATGCGTCGAATACATTTTGCCTATCTTGCTCTGTGAATTCAATACATTTGGTTGACTTGTTTTTGACGCAAGAATGTTGACATTCCCGTGGCCCAAGACGTTTCGGTTCCTTTGTGACCGAATAAGTATATTTCCCGTCCGTTTTCTTTAAACCCATGTATTTATGGCCTTGCATTCGGGCTAAAAAATTTAACTTTCTCTGATTTGACTTTTCAGACTCCCTCATATCAGCGCAAACATGGACCCTTTTATTTTTATTTAACTCTGTTGCATTATCGGATGAATCCGATAACTCTGAATCACTTGACTGTAAAGGGGGCAAACATTTCTTTTTAACAGGGGGCACCCACTCTGGATCTTCGACCTCGGAAATGTCAGAATCTTCTAACCTACATGCAGAGGTAGTGGCTGACACCTGTTCATTAAATGGGGTCTGTGAAGTTGATGGGACCGGATCTTTGTAATGCACATGTTCCTTTTCGTTGTTAGCAACATCAGGGCTTAAATTGGCAAAAGTGTTGGATTGGAGTGCCAGTTTCAAGCATGCTCCGCCCCGTGACAGTGCCCAGGATGGATTTGCGTACTATGAACGTTTTGGACAAGCTGCTCCCCTAGATAAAGTCCACGAGGAAAATTTGTTGGTTTCCATACTTCAAGAAATCAAAATAACCTGAAATGATCAAAGAAGTAAATATTTTACTCACAATAGGTCAGTAGGGCAATAGGGATATCAAAACCACGTAACTCGTATTAAAGGCGTAATACCCATTAAATATTACTATATTTAATACCCATTATTAACAATGTTTCATTTTCTGTAGAATATTAAGTTTATATAACTTGGTGTTATTAAATAGGTGACACACTTAATTAGTATATCACCCACATTATGCATCTCGTGAAATTCTTGTACTCAATTCAATGCAGTGTTGATCAATTCCATTTTCAAAATTTATATTCAGGGTTCGAATAAAGTTAAAATAATTTTTACTGTATAAATGATATTATGTATTTACTTGAAATTCATATGAAAATGTTTTAATTTATTGAATACTCACATTTATTATCAGTGGTGTTGATTCAGTCAGCCTCCTCGTGGTTTTAATCTAGTTACGAGGTTTTGATGGACTAAAATACAGGCCAATAGAATTACGGGGTATTGATCACATGGTCATAAGTGATGTTTTTATTGGAACAGAGGTAAAAGCTTTTAAGGCGAGGTGTATGGCAGCGGGAACATTCAAATTGTGTAAAAACATGAAAATGGGAAAATACGGAGTTACGAGCTTTTGACTTCCGAGCGACGATATACTTGTACCTATTAAATATATATTTGAATTTATTATATATTTATTTGAACTTACATGTATTTAGCTTTCAAATTTCATATGAAAGCTTATTGTTTCTGTTAAGATTATTATTTTTTTTTGTATAGTTTCTGCAAATTGGATATCTCAGAATCTAACCATAGGATCTTTCAGAAATTTTGACCTACACCCCACCCCCCCCAAAAAAAGGGCGGCAGTTTTTGATTAAATATATTTTCAAAAGATTTTACGAATCTGAAATCACCAAAGTTTACGAACAACAAAACTGACAATGCCAAGTCGTAACTTTGTGGTTTTTTGACCGATTTTACTAATTCTTTTTTTTTTGAGTACCTTGAAAAAAATCATTTCCACTTCGAATTCCGAAAATATGTCCCTGTGATTTCGAACCGGAATTTGAGACCAACTTGACAACTTTCTTTAATAGTTGTACGATTTTCATGAAATTTAGTATGTAAGTAGATCTTACCGATGCAACTTCAAAGAAATTTTATAAATTATCTCCCCTTGCTGAAATTAACGATCAAAGTTTTAAAAAAAATCGAAGAAATATAGGTCAGAATGACCTGATTTTTGTTTTTTTGATTTTAAATAAGAATTTTCTTATTCGTACACAAAATATGGAGTTTATCTATCCAACTGGAAGTGCCACCATCTTGAAACATGAAAAATCCCAAAGGCTTTTGCAATATTTTACTTACAGACATGGGAGTTACATTTTCTGAATCCTTGAAGGAATGCCTAAAAATCTATCGGATCAGAATTTTGATTTCGGTCAACAGATGGTCACCATTTTGAACTGAATTTGAGAAAAGGTGAAAAATCGATGAAAAAGGACATGAAAATGAAAACAAAAAGCTGTAGCTTTGAGAATATGTCTCCTATTTCCAAAATGAATACATTTCTGGATAGTCGGGATCAGGGTCGAAATACTGTTATATGAAAATGTCACAATTTCGAATTTTGCCTTTGATGTTTTTCGTGCCGATAAAGTTGTTTATGAGTGAAAAATCACAGTAACAGACCGATTTTAATGATTTTTTTTTTTCTTGTTCAGATTATTTATATGATTCATGACGTGACAGGAAGTGACTGTGAATATGAAAGCTTTAATATCTGCTTTGCAGATCTAGTTATTTATTTGTAATTGTTATATATTTAATAATTTGTATATTAATAAAAGTTTTTAAAAAAAAAAATTGGCAAAAAAAAAAAGTGTTTTTGTTTCGTCCCAGTGGTCTATCAGTTGGTCCAGGTGGTCATGCATTCGCACAAAAGAATGGTATCATTCCGAAAGTGTACTTATGATAAGAAAAATATAAATGGCTTTATTCAATATCCACTTCCTCCGAAATGAATTGGGCGACATAAAGTAGACATTTGAAATTAATCCATTTTGAAATGAACCGGCCACAGGTATCCCTAACGGATAGTCGTCTTTTCAACAACAGACATGTTGGTTTATGCATACTTTATTCACGTCAATAATTTCATAACGTATTCCGTATATTATAATAATAGCTGAAACTTCTAATAAACAAAGCTTGTGTTGTTATTCCATACTAGTATTTATATATCGATACAATATCGAAATTTATACTATAGTCAAATTTTGGCAACTTGCATAATGCATAATCTACTTTTGCTTTCATCCAATCAAACGGAAGTAGTTATAATCAATTTAGTTAAAAAAAAAACGACAAGCAAATACAAATAAGTTCGTTTTTAATTATTTTATACGTAAACACTTGTCAATATATAAAGATAGGTTGCCAGGCAACGAAACATACGCCCACAGCAGCTAAATCGTCCGGGCAGTCAACAAGGGTTGTCGCATATTTTTAATTTTTTCAGTAATGAAACATTTGTAATACACAAAAATCTGATTAAGAGTAACAACTCATTATGTAATTATCAGAAAATTATTAGATTTTATGACCTTAAACACTGTGTATAAATTTAAAGTCGATCGGATATTAACTTTGGCCTCTAGACCGTCCACAAGATTATTTGAAGTGATCAAGGGCCATAACTCTGGTAGTTATAATTGGAAATCGCTGAAAAACAATAGGCTTCTTCGTCTCATGCCCTTAAACACTGTGTATAAATTTAAAGTCAATCAGATATTAACTTTAGCCTCTAGAGCGTCCACAAGCAATTGGGGACGCCAGACCGACGGACGGACCGACAGACCGACGGACGGACGGGGGCGACAACAATATACGACCACATTTCAATGTGAGCATATAAAAATAACAAAGTATATTTATAAGCAGTGTCAATAATAAAACAATGTAGCACAAATTATAGTCAGAACTCGGAAATATGCCCTACGGGCGAAAGGTCACGTGGCTAATTGTTATTCAGATTAGTTTATTTTTAGAGTTACCGGTACTCGTAATAAGTAGACTTTAATAACTTATGAGACAAAACATTTTCTGTGAATTTTTATCAAACGAAAGCCGTTTGAAAGTAGTTAACTATGGGTGACCTACATTGGACGTGGGAGTATCTCCAGCTTTTGGAACTTCCAAAATCCAATGCCAACGCCGCCATTACTATTTTCAGCTATTCTTTTACCTTACTTGGCATGAATTAACTCAACAAAGTTGTTTATTGACTAAATGAGCCGATAAGGATTGCCACTGAAGGTATTAATTGCATTGATTGACTCTTTGATGGGTTAATTAATCGACGAGTAATAATTACCTCTTTGTAATCGGCCGAAAATAGATTGACATACACGGTAACATGCATAGTGCGTAGAAATGTCGTCAGAGCTTTTAGTATTGGTCTTCTGCGTTAGAAAATCCTCTGAGCAAGTAGTAAAACTTACTTATGGTTACTATTAATGAAAACTAGTGAGAAATATACGTGTTGTCAGTTGTCGCTTAAACCCGTCAGTACTTGTGCCGTACGTCAGTATTTCTGTTAATGGTCAGTAATAATCATACGGTGAGTATGTGAGTTAATTGGTTAGTATTCTTTACTTCTGTCAGTATGTAAAAAATACGTGAGTAATTAAATAAACGTGAGTTTATCTAAACATATCACTAGTGAGGCACGTGCGGGAGAAATTGACGAAAGCGTGACTAATAAAGAAAACGTCACTATTTGAGCTACCGCTCACTATCTGAGTATAACCGCCAGTTACCTTTGATGTGCGTTAGTAATTGGACACGGCGCCAGTAGAGCGTGAAATCGTTAACTATATACATTTCTGGTGAGTATTGTTACTATAGGTAATTTAACTTCCCGATAAATTGTCGCTACCTTCTGAATAAAATATTAATTATTTATTATTATTCTCGAATCAGAAAATGTTTTATTTTTTTTTTAACAATAATGGATGGTAGTGAACATGGTATTTTTCGGTTACCGCCGTAGTTTGCATAATACTGTTTTTAAACATTAACGGGTGTATTTTTCGGCGATTTCCATAACCGCCGTAGTTTGCAGAATACGGGGCAATGTGTAGTTTGCAGAATACGGGGCAATGTGTAGTTTGCAGAATATGGGGCAATGTGTATAGTGTTATTTCATTTACAATTTATATTTATTCTCGTTCATGCGGATTAGCACTTGTTTTGGGACGTGTGGCGCTTTAATATCTGTATGGTTTAAATTGGAATCACAACTACTGGTTAAAAAAGATCACCAACACAAATCTGTTTTCACTAATTTTATTGAAACAGATAACATGATAGCAGATAACAGAAATAATAAATTTCAAACATACGCATACAAGCTGAAATTCTTAGCACTGAAGAATCGTGTGCATACCGGACTGGTATGAGGCATCGCACATCTTGGGTTGTCGCTCATCGTGAAATAGTTCCGAATCTTACTACTTCACGTTAGTTTTATCTAGATCACTGCTGGTATTGTCTGGATACTTAATCATTATGAATAGGAGTATTGGAAAAGGCGGGAAAATATACCGCATGGTTTACGTGTGAGGAGCATGAAAGATGAAAGGGAGGATATCCCTTTGATGTCACAAGATTGACATTACAGCTTCTAGATGCCAGTGAAAATTTAGAAATAATTTAGTGATTTATTTTGTTATGCTAGGCTACTTTAAGAATTTAGACATAATATGTATCAACAAATAATAATTTATGATATAGATCATACTTTATTAATAATATTACAAACAAATAATTTCCCATTAGATGGTTTATAGTTCTAGAAATGACGAAAGAATGTCACGTGATTGCTCTTCGCTTTGATGTTTCATTCATTGCCGCGTGAACAGGGATGGGATTTCAAAATTTTTCGTGTCGGACATTTTACCGAAAATAAAGGGGCATAACTCTTATCGTTACTTAAGCAGACGAATTCATACCACAATTAAAAGTCACATGTCGTCAAAATATTCAAATCACGTACATAACAAAATTAGGTGAACCTCGCTATTTTTCATATTTAATTCCCGTACGGTATTCAATTCATACCACAATTAAAAATCACATGTCAACAAAATATTCAAATCCCGTACGTAATAAAAATTGGTGAACCTCGCTATTTTTCACACCTAATTCCCGTACGGGATTCAAATTTATGTCAGTAAATGTCGTACAAAATTAAGCATTTTCGTAATACATTGAATGCAAGCTTGCCGATCCTGCTTCGGCATAAAATTCACAACCGTAATATTCCTTTAGATTTACGTGACAGCAAATGAATGCCGAACTTCCGAAATAAGAATAGTTTGTGATGTCAGAACATCGTTTTTTCTTTATAAAATATTAAAATCCGTGCGTAATAGAAATAAGAACACGGCAGCAAATGAAAGAAAAGCGTTCGAAATAATAACACTTGTGGTGATGACAAAAGGCATCGCTGACTTCAGCGTTTTGCCGCTATGACCACGGCACACAGCTTCATACTTGTGGTGATGACTAAAGGCATAGCTGACTTCAGCGTATTGCCGCTATGGCGTACGTGACTCAGAGCACACAGCTTCATAGTAAGCACTGCCTAACATGTTAAGCAATATTCGTGCGGCGCTCGAGATCACGGGAAAGTGCCACTGTGGATGAGAATTTATATATGGATTCTTAAAAGCCGTAAAGGATATCGTAGACAAAATGAATCACATGTAGGGTGTTATAAAATAATATACTCTTACGATATGTGACATCTATGATTAGTTTATAGATGCTGTCGGCTCACATCAATGCGATTAAAATGCCCGACAATTGAAGACCACGAGGTAAACAGGTGGATTAAAATTATAATCACTCTTATTGGATTGATGAATAGTCCGACAAAGGGAAAGCAATGACTTCTGTTTAAGATTAGATTGATGAATTGTCCGACAAAGGATTAAGTCAATCAATCAAGACAGATTAAGTAGTTAATCAAGGTAGGTTTATTGACGGTATAACACGATAAATACGTTGATCACTTAATTACCTAATCAATCCTGCCTATTGTCAACGATAATCGGGTTAAGTGGTAGTTACATGTATACTCTCAGTACACTATATATTAATTTTGGAATTTTGAATATTATTCACTATGTCTTGATGTCCGATTGGGCATATTCCCGGTCGGACAATATTGTGCGTTTGGAAAAAAAATTCGGACAAGTCCGGAATATACGGGCGAAATCCCAACTCTGCGCGTGAACCTTTCAGTTCAGACACCGATTATAGACATAAAGGTGCCAATAATTTTAGGAATTACATCGTAATCAACACTAGTTACTATAGTACTTATAGTAACTATCGACTATCAACACATGACATATTATAATCTCGACTTTATTTAATGATACAGCAAACAATTAACGTCCGCTTGACAAGATAGATGGAGTGTATTTGTGATTGCGTAGGAAGTGTGACACAATTTTATTTCTTCAAAAACGCGGCGTTTGTGCTTATAACCGAGGTAAAATAGTACCATGCGTTTCCTGACTAACAGTGACATTCATCTACAAGGATTATTATATTATGCCATTCGAGACATTTCAATGTGTAATAGTTATATATACACCACTATCGGTAATTATATGTATCAGCCGATATTATATGTTGCTGTCAATATCTGATATCGGTAAAACTGGTAGGTGTCATATCGGACCATCACTATAAATATATTTAGGACCTAGAAATTGACCCAAATGGATCGCAACGCATATAATAATGTAAACTGATTGTATATGAGCAAATTTACATTCAATTGTTTCCATTTTGACTCTAATGTCAAATCAGTTACGTTCAGTGAAATACGGCATGAATCTGAACCCAACCATGTCATATATATTTGTTAATGTCTGTTTAATATTTCGCTCGGTGTAAGAATTTAGAACCAAAGAGAATAGTCCATACATTAGTAACATAGGTCCAACGCGACGAGAATATACATTCACTTGATACACTCACTCCGTTCATTTGACACCTCCCTCTTTGTTAGGATAAGCTGCTGATTTGGCGACGAACAGTATCTGACCAGCTCAATTTATCTCGACAACCAGTGTCTGGAATGCTGCCTGGCTGCATTTCCGACAGTTTATTTCTCAAAATATTTTGGTGAATATATTCATTCACATTGAGTCACTCACCCCGCCCGTTTGACACTTTCCTCTGGTCGGATTAACTAGTGATTTTGCGACATTTTCGAGAAAAAGCAAGTTAAAGATATCGTTAGATTTTAACACTAAATCACGTAACAACCATGTCATATATTTGTTAATGTTTGTTTAATATTTCGCTCGGTGTTAGAAAGAATTTAGAACCAAAGAGAATAGTCGGTACATTAGTAATATAGGTCTTGTATATTAAATCTTTTATGGGATTAAATTCTGTTAATCTCACCACTTAATTAGCACCTTTGCGTTATATAGTGCTCAAGAGATTAAGAATGTTGATTGGCTAGGTTTATCACCTCAATAGAGCGTGAAATCATTAACTATATAAATTTCTGTTATGTTTATTGATAAACTGTATCATTAAAAGACAATTTGTTACCGGTGTGACTATTGTACAAAAACTCAAACGACAATTTTGGATATGTAAGTGACAAATTTTAAGAAATAAAAATGCTCTATAAATTTGTTGGAAATCTTTAACAAAAGTTTTGCTATTGTGTTTTCAATTTCGTGAAATTTCCCGTGTTTAGAATTGTCTCAGTTTTGAATATGTAATGTAGTGTAGTTATAAAAGTGTGTTTTTAGGGGATGATTTTCAATGTTCCTTTAGAAGTATTTCCATCAGCCTTTTGTTTTAATAAAGAATTAATCGCACAGGATATCTACATGAAAAATATCCCAAGATCGAACGTCGGACATGGTTTTACTATTTCACCGTTGCATGCAATGTATCAATTATATTTATCGTGTTGCTAAATAAAACAATTTCTAAATTATTAATAGAATCTTCTGTGCTCATAATTTCGAATTACTTGAATGAAATTTATTATTTTTCTGTTACCTACGATCATATTGTATTTTAACACTTAATGTTAATGTTTGTTTAATATTTCGCTCGGTGTTAGAAAGAATTTAGAACCAAAGAGAATAGTCGGTACATTAGTAATATAGGTTTTGTATATTAAATCTTTTATGGGATTAAATTCTGTTAATCTCACCACTTAATTAGCACCTTTGTGTTATATAGTGCTCAAGAGATTAAGAATGTTGATTGGCTAGGTTTATCACCTCAATAGAGCGTGAAATCATTAACTATATAAATTTCTGTTATGTTTATTGATAAACTGTATCATTAAAAGACAATTTGTTACCGGCGTGACTATTGTACAAAAACTCAAACGACAATTTCGGATATGTAAGTGACAAATTTTAAGAAATAAAAATGCTCTATAAATTTGTTGGAAATCTTTAACAAAAGTTTTGCTATTGTGTTTTCAATTTCGTGAAATTTCCCGTTTTTAGAATTGTCTCAGTTTTGAATATGTAATGTAGTGTAGTTATAAATGTGTGTTTTTAAGGGATGATTTTCAATGTTCCTTTAGAAGTATTTCTATCAGCCTTTTGTTTTAATAAAGAATTAATGGCACAGGATATCTACATGAAAAATATCCCAAGATCGAACGTCGGACATGGTTTTACTATTTCACTGTTGCATGCAATGTATCAATTATATTTATTGTGTTGCTAAATAAAACAATTTCTAAATTATTAATAGAATCTTCTGTGCTCATAATTTCGAATTACTTGAATGAAATTTATTATTTTTCTGTTACCTACGATCATATTGTATTTTAACACTGTGTATCGTACCTTATTATATGCTATTATTATTTTCATCGTTAATTAATAATTAAAATTATTTATTAATATTCTCGAATCGGAGGAGATTTTTTAAACCATAATTGGTGGCAATGAGTAGAGGGACTATTTGTCGGCAATTTCTTTTACCGCCGTAGTTTGCAAAAAAAACGCCAAAGATAGTTAGATAGATCGATCTCTAAATACAGTGATCAGAGTTCGGATGAGACAGAGTCCACTTCATATATAAATATGAATTTAAATGCTCAGTGGCGAGGTTTGATTCGTCACATTATCTGTACCCGTTCACGTTCTTACAACGGGGTTCCCATACAGAATACAGCGCAATATATATTACGATAAAATCACTAGTTTATCCGACCAGAGGAAAGTGTCAAACGGGCGGGGTGGGTGACTCAATGTGAATGAATATATTTAATAAATAATTTTAATTATTTATTAATATTCTCGAATCGGAGGAGATATTCAGGTTAGTAATAAAAATATGATCACTTACAGTAACAATACTCGCCAGTATTTTATATAGTTAATGATTTCACGCTCTACTGACGTCAGGTCCAAATACCGACGCACATCAAAGATAACTGGCGGTTATACTCAGATAGTGAGCGGTAGCTCAAATAGTGACGTTTTCTTTATTAGTCACGCTTTCGTCAATTTCTCCCGCACGTGCCTCACTAGTGATATGTTTAGATAAACTCACGTTTATTTAATTACTCACGTATTTTTTACATACTGACAGAAGTAAAGAATACTAACCAATTAACTCACTTACTCACCGTATGATTATTACTGACCATTAACAGAAATACTGACGTACGGTACAAGTACTGACGGGTTTAAGCGACAACTGACAACAGGTATATTTCTCACTAGTTTTCATTAATAGTACCCATAATTAAGCTTTACTACATGCTCAGAGGATTTTCTAACGCAGAAGCCCAATACTAAAAGCTCTGACGACATTTCTACACACTATGCACCTTGCAGTGATATGACATCGTTGTTTTATCAATCGGCATGATAATTAACTCTTTGTGAATCGGCCGAAAGTAGAGTGATATATGATACCATAGTGGCCGATTCATTGTTCTACGAATCGGCTAGATTAAAGATCAATCGGCTAAAGCCGACAAAAACCAGCCGATTAAGATCCCTGATCACAACAGAGATTTTTCGCTGAGTAACACAGCGTAAGAATATAGTCCCAATCTTTTGGCGCGTTTTTGACCACATTAAGCTCCCGTGGAGTGGTTTATGACACTGTGCTGTATGGATGATTTAATTAGATTAATTGAATCTGCGAGTAATGAAGTAATGTGTAAAAGCTCATCAAATATAATTTAAAGTTAGATTTGATAGCAGCCAATAATTGATGGATTACATCTAAGTTATAGACGAAGATGTAATGATACGTTTAAAAAATAGTAAGTTGTTCATTGTTGCCGACGTTATGCGTGTATATAGTGCGTTGGAAAAAAATCTGATCCTAGCTTCCTCGCCAACGGTTAAAATACCTTGTATTCAACTCAAATAAATTACCCCTTTTCTTCAACATGCATAAATCAGGATGATATCGGCACTGAAGTGATTCACGGTGTTCCAACGTGAAATATGGTGATTTGGCTAGGTGGGGTTTCGCTAGCGATTCTCCAATATTCCGCCGCAGGGAATTTTTCTGCGGTGTTCGTCGATTATAGTCCCAAACTCCAGCAGCGTAGTGTACCTGTGGGCAATAGCCATCAAATATGTAACTAGCGGTAGTTTTTTCTTTGATGTCCATAGCAGTTATATCTCATAACAACCTCTCATGACGTCATATTTCATATCAACAGCTGATGACGTCATTACAGGTCGATATATTCGGCTCATATCAACCGCTGATGACGTAGATGATCGAAATAATTCAAAGAACACATATACTATTCAAAAAAAGTAGGGGATATTTGATTTTTAAGTGTTATTAAAGTCACCTAATGAAACTGACGAAGAAACAAATGACAAAATGAAATGAAGTTCACATTCATCGATTTATTCCAAATGATCGTTAGACTAAGTAAGGCACAGACTGACCATTATAAGGGTAAAATGATACCCGGGGTCAAACAGCAAAGTTACCACAGCATCACAACAAAGTCAGTAACGGGTAAATCCTCCTCTGTTTGCCAAACAAGCATTGATCCGACGTGGCATACTCCTAATGAGACGTCTAAGGTCATTTTGGTCCAGATTGTCCCATTCCTGTTGCAACGCAGCAGCAAGTTCTTGGACATTGGCAGGACATTGTTGACGTTGACGTTACCTTTGTCCGAGATGTTTCTGATGTTTCCACCCTGGAATTCAATGCCACAATGACTGTAACATTCAAAGTCAGAGTCGTGCAAATCTTGGGTTGGACCCCCATGATGATCCCAAGCATCACCTGCATTCCATGCGGTAGCTATTGGTGCGTTTGGGCGTCACATGTAACTGGAAATGTTTCTTCTGTTAGGTTCTATAGTGACTTTTTTTGTAGTCATTTGCATATTTTAGTATTATGCCCCCAAAATCAAATATCCCCTACTTTTTTTGAATAGTATATATAAAATTTTATTCTTTTGACAATAAAAAAAAAATTGTTATGGTACAGTTTGTAGCATTCAGGACCGAAATAGACGGCGTACTTATCTGCATATTTAAATCGGTTATCCATACTCCATGTCTAAGATATCTTTCAGAATTTTCTTTCTGCCCACATCATTTCTCCACACACTCCAAGACTTGAAAGTGTTTATCGCCCAAGAGTTCCTTTGTAAAGTATTTTTGGCTACGGCTACAGTCCACTCAAAACAGTCGGTCAAATCTTTCTCTGAACATACCTAAAAGTAACCTTCAGCCACGGTTCATTGTCAGAATTATTGGAAAAGATTGCCTTTTGATCCAAATTTTCTTCAGGCTTTGTATAGTTTCCTCATCATAGTTGCATTCACATCTATTCCATCGTCAATATGATGACTTAAAACGATTGATTATTCGTCTGACTTCGTTTTACTATCCATTTTGTTTTTGCTTTCAGTTTAAACTCCAAAATGGCGACGTATAAACAAACACGTGCACGTGATTTCTTTTAGCAATTATCCAATCACTTTTGCCTTTTTTAGAAGAGCCCATTAAATTTAAGGGTGAACGTTGTATATGTCAGATATAAACCTACTCTCCCTCGGATTGATATGATAGAGAACCCATGGGCTTCGGCCGCTTGTTCTCTTATCATATCAACCTGGCGTAGGTTAATATCCTATACGTAACTTACCTGACTAAGCGTCTAGATCCTCATGTGGGACAATAACGCTCAGGTAATGTAACTGACTGAGCATCTAGACCTACCTGTAGTTGATATCTTGCAGGTAACTTACTAGTCCGAACATTTTGACCTATCGGTAATAAAACCCTTCAGGTAAATTACCCCACTGAGCATCTAGGTCTACATGTTGGCATTACCCATCAAGTAACTTACCCTAAGCATCTAGACCTATCTGTTGGCAATACCTTTAAGTAATCTGTCTGACTAGACATCTAGACCTACCTGTGGGCAATAACTTTAAGTAACCTGTCTGACTGGGCATCTAGATCTACTGTAGGTAATATCTTCAAGGTAACTTACTGTATGGAACATCTGGACCTACATGTTGACAAAATTCCTCAAGTAACTTAGCCCACTTAGCATCCAGTAGACGTGGTACAAGGGTTAATCAGTGAACTGGATGTATGAGATGTGTTGTTGACGTTTGGGAAAGTAGGTCGAGGGGAAATGTGTAGGGAGTGATAGTTAGATGTATTATGAATGGTTAGAGTGGCTGTGGTGTTGCGGTGAAATACTATGCCGCTACCGTAACACCACAGCTTTATGATTTGTTAGACAGGATTGATACCGTAAGTCTGACAATAATAAATAAACTATTTCTGATTTTAATGTTGTCTTTTCCCACCGGCACTGGCCGTACGCCAGCAACTGAAAATAGCTGACGAAACAGCTAGGGCGTCGATTGTTAGTTCGCGTACACGTTGAAAAACCGAATGTCGTACGCCATTGTGAAACTGAAAGTAGCTGACGGGCGCCGATTGTTAGTTCGCGTACAACTTGAAAAAAACGAATGTCAGTATGGTATTTCTGACATAATTGGTTATCGGTGACCTGAAAGCTGGTAATCTCGACTCAAAGCGAGTAATCTCAACTCAAAAGTATAGTGTATAACCTACTTACTGTCTACAGTCGTCGCTAATCTTATTTTAGGTCCTTCATGATTGTTTGTGGACGATTTACTACTCAGTAAGAAAGCCTGTGCCCAAAAAGAGTTCTCGTCTGTTATTATTAGTATAATGACTTCCTCATGTGCGGCAGGTTCGTTTGTTTTTAAAAACACTGTTTTTCGATCCAAAAAATAGAAAAGTAATTTTTTTACCAGATGATCATGGTTTTTCACCGAGACTAGATAATTTCTCTCGGTGTAAGGATATTATCGCTTATGGATAACTTCATACACTGTTGAGAAAATAGTCCCATTGGTTTGCTTAGCGGGAAATAGAACGGGAATAAACTCTGTACTGAAAAATTTTTGCGTGATCTATATAAACTGTCTTCACACACTCGATTTATAATTAGCGATACAGAGGTACAGTGGCAAGTGTTATGCTTCTCAGGCTAATACCTCAAAAGTACCTCCGCGCAAAACCCCAGATTTTGGTACATGCAAAAGAAAAAGAAATAGTGCCCGTGCGCGTGCCAGTAATAGGAAAACTAAGAGTTCGCGCATAAAAATGCACGAACGTACCAGGCGCGATGTCATCTAGACCTACCACCCCGAGTAATTTACCCCACTGAAGGTCTAGACTAGGGGTGACTATTGTTGGTAATTTTCACTATTGCGATAGTATTGCTATTGGGTAAACAGCTATTGCAATACTATTACTATTGGGGATTAAATATTGCGATACTATTGGACTATTGCGATAGTTTGATCTGTTTATTAGTTTAGGTTTAAAACACATTTATAACATTTGATCAAACTAAAAATTTTGAAACACTAGAAAGTTCCAGGTAATGTTAGATAATATCATGTACAAGTAGACTCCGCATAATATAACGGATGCCCACACAGCGGACAATTGCTTATACGGACACAACAGTTTGGTCCCGATTTTTGTAATAAAAACTTCTTGTTTTGAAAGTCTTTTTTATAACGGACACTCTATAACGGACAATCGTTTATAACAGACGATTTTCATTGGTCCCTAATCAGCAAATCAATGTAAGAGTCCATGAATTTATAACGGAGTCTCGAATTAGCAGAACAAAATAATGATATTACTGATTATATTATCAATGACTGGAATACTTTTCCCAGAAAATAACCATTACAAAATTCTTGAATCGGGTAATCGCCTCGCCAAAAATCGTACCGGTTGGGCTGTGTAAGACATTCCCGCATTCTGACTTACCCCTACTGCTTTAACTGCTAATTAAAAATCCAGTACTGGCAATAGATTACTATTCACTAGTTCAACATCTCCCGTAAACCAGTACGTAATATTTTAACACGTATATCGGTAATGATATCGACAAAAAACGACAGAAGCGACACAAGACGGTACAGATAAAAACAAAAACACCATGTGTCTTCTAAAGGTGTGGCAAAATGGTGGGGGGGGAGGCGAATAGAAGAGCCTTCTGGCTGGTATCTTAGGTACATGGTAACGTCGCATTCTGATTGTGAATTAAATAATAAAGTACATTGTTTTCTTCTTTATATTATATGAAATGGTATATTATTAATATTACATTGGTAGTTTAGTAACTAAAAGCATAGCCAACTTTCCTGTCACATGCGGCATGCTTTCAGCATGTCTGTTATTGGCGTACGTGACCATTTTCAGCTTTTTCGCGCCAAAATCAACCATTTTACACATTTCTTAGTAAACCATGCCTAATATGGTAGACGAAGATTTCCATGTGACATTGAGATCGTGCAACGCTGTTTTAGTGTTTTGTTAAAAATTCTGAGTAATTATTCGACAAATACGAGTGAATTGAAGCCATTTTTCTTTCGCTATTACAAACTATCGAAACTCTCGATAGTTTGCTTGACTATCGCAATTTTTATTGATAGTTTCTTTTTATTATCAATACATACTATCGACTGTCAAACTATCGCGATGCATCGATTGTTCGATGTATCGTTACTCCCTTATAGTCTAGACCTACTTGTAGGCTATAACACTCGAGTAACATAATCAGTGTTCTTAGCGTAACTAGGCTTCAATATCCCTCAAGGTATTGAGCTTCTAGATCTATGTTACTTCTACACCTACATGTTGCCGAAATTTGCACCTAAGTTGACGTTCCTACATTTGTACTTACCTACTGTCGACTAGAGAATGGTATAATACAATACTTATATAATGATTTCCCTGCATTTGTATGCCCAATTTATACTGTGGCCACCCAAAAACAAAAGCTTGTGAATCACACAGTTCTAATACAAAAATGTTCAGAAAGCTTGTATGATCAGGCGATGAAAACCTTGTAACTCCGAAATAGTAAAAAATAACAGACATCAGCTTGTATTTGACTGAAAATCTAATAGGGGTTATTTTCAAATGTACAAAAAGAAAATTTCAAGCAAATCCGCCAAGTATCTGCAAAGATATAAAGTTTTTTTTGTCCCTCCTGTAAAATTTTGTTGATGGGGTTTTAGAATGACACCGATGATATGCTTGTTGTAAATTTTAATGCATATAAATTATTTTTAAGATACTTTTTTCAGGTATGAACAGTTCTCTGCGTAACATTGGCATACAGCAACAGTTGAATCCAGCCATGAATAATATGCCATTGATGTTTAATAATAACAAAGGTAAACCACTAATCTCCATGAATACACCTGATGACAGAAAAGGTATGTTTTCAAGTTTTTGTTTTCTTAGGTGGGAGAAAGTACTTCAGGAATCGTGCTACACATTTAGAGTAGTGCAAGAACTTATAAACACAGAAATATTACATGTTGCTTGACTTCAAATTTACATGTAGGCCTTCAGAGATTTTGCTATCATGCATTTGTAAGAGACAAAATTGAATAGTTTGGGGGTAAATTTTTGTTTGAATTGACCCAGGAAATTTGAGGTTGTAATAATTTATTACAAAATTATTACCAGAACATCGATTCCAAAATTGATATGATGTTAAAACATCTGGATCGTGTTTCACAAAAACTTAAATCTCCTTAAAAATGGTCTTAAACTAAAAGCATTTTAGATAAAATCTGCTAAAATAATATTTTAAGATAACATTTTATCTTTACTTAAAATTCTCAAACATTGATTAGAGCTACGTTGTTAAATCTATTGTGACATATATAGATATATTTAGAATAATAATATTGCCACTTCATATCTAATGTCTATTAAAAATATCTTTGTAGGCCTACAATTGTTTAAAATTGCCAATTTCTTGGTATTAGAAGGCCTACAGTCCTATAATATTAGACACGCCATATGCAAATTAAGTATTTACTCGTATGGTTTGGGGGCACATATCTTAATCGGCTGTTTTTTGTTGGCTTTAGCCAATCGCTCTTTAATCTAGCCGATTGGCAAAACAATGAATCGGCCATTATGGTATATATCAATCTACTTTTGGCCGATTTACAAAGAGTTCATCATCATGCCAATAAAACAATGAACTGCCCACTATGATGTCATATAATATATCAATCTATTTTCGGCCGATTACAAAGAGGTAATTATTATTCGTCGATTAATTAACCCCTCAAAGAGTCAATCAATGCAAAGAATACCTTCGGTTAATCCTTATCTCCGACGAGCTGGGCTACTTTTCCTCGAGACGGCCGATGCGTGATCTTGCGGCCGAATCTCGGTGGGAATTCCCTGGGACGACCGAGTGCCCATCTCAGAGTTGGAGAGAGAAGCAGGGACAGATATGACCAGGGCGGCGGTTCCTTGAGAAACGGACGATGCGTGGCTTCACGTCTGAGTCGTGCTCTCGAGGAATTAGAACCACAATACTCTTCTGACGAAAATGTATCTCAAGTCTTTTGGACTGCACTTTAAAACACAGTATTAAAATCGCTGTCGTGAGCAGGGAGGGCGGGACATTATAAAACAATCTAAATTACAATATAAATTATTTCGTAGTCAACTGTTTTATTTAATTAGGGGGATTAAGGAATCAGTCAGGCGTTAATGAATACACACATCGGCTGTGTATAGGTAATTAAGGAATAAACATTCCGAATAAGCATTCGGTCACTGTGACATCACTGGCTTCTGGGGGATTAAGAATGTTTTTGATAACTGGCAAAGTCGTTTTTACGCTAGGTCTATTTTTACAAATTTAAGTGATGATAGCTGAATTAATTTCAGTCAGATTGCTGTGAACTTGCTGTAAAATGGATAAAGTAACCGTGGACTATACATATCGAAAATCGGACCAGCAACATAATTGCCTCCCGTATATTTTAAGTTTGTATTTTTTTAGAGGAGACACCTACGAGTACTACTAATCAAGAAAATCCCATGTTAGGTGGTGGGATGATGCCAATGGGATTTCCTGGTTTAGGATTTCCTACACCTATGATGGGTCCTGATCCAAACATGATGATGATGGGACCAATGATGGGAGTTAATCAGGTATTTACTTTCATTGTTAATAGCAACTCATTCATTTACAGGCCCAAAAATTCACAGTTTAATTGAACATTCTCACACATCTCAAGTAGTGTCAAATGCTTTAAAGACACATGAAAACAAAAAAAATATTTCCTTTATTTAGATTTAAAGGAGCTAAATCGCTAATATTTGAGACATAGAAATTGCCACAAATGGGTCGCAACGCATATAATAATGTAATATAATGTATACAAACTGATTTACATTCAATCGTTTTCGTTTGTACTCTAATTTCAAATTAGTTGTGTTCGGCGAAATACGCCAGAAGTTTCAATCGAGTGGCTATTTCGAGTGTCTGGTTATTCCAGTCTACATACGCCGTTTGATTTGGTGCACTGATTCTAGCCTTGTTTCTCGAGTCTCTTGCTAGAATTGGGGCTGAAACGCATTATGGTACACGATTCGTGTACCAATGGTAAAATGTTTATTTTGTTTTAGATATTGGATATCAAAAGCTCATCTTTTCCCGGTAAAATGACAACATCAGTGTTGATTTAAATTGACAAATAATTCGTGTTTTGAATGCCGAAGATTTTGGACGATATTGAGTTAGAGACATAGCTACTTTAAAAATATACCATAAGGGATGAAAAGTGTTTTGTATAGTTAGTACATGTAGTTTAGACCATTTATAGAAAAAAAAATGTCGGTTAGATCAGATACCATTTTCGCCTCAATGTTTATTGATAGGATTGAGTACAAATGTACAAATGTCAACAGATGTTTATTGGAAAATAAACATGTCAACATGAAATCTGAAAAGATAATGTAGACTTTACATTGTCACAACTTGATCGGTTTTGGCTTGTAAATTCTGATTTCCTCCCAATTATCATAATTGGATTGAGTTTGGTATCAAAATATACGTTTTCGGGGTAACTGAATCCATTTCCATATACATTTTTGTGATAAGTGCTACTGCCAAGTCGATATTAGGAGTTTTTCAAGGTGGCGGTCAGTTTAGTGTGAAAATATACGTTTTAGAGGTAGCTGAATCCATTCTTGTGATTACCTTAAGTCCAATTAGGGAGAAACACAAACACTGTTTTCATCGTCAGATGTTATTGGACCAACGTTTCGAAGAGGGAATCCTCTACTTCTTCAAAGGTACCTTTATTACCTTTGAAGAAGAAGAGGGTACCTCTTCGAAACGTTGGTCCGATAACATCTGACGATGAAAACAGTGTTTGTGTTTCTTTTATTTATCCACTTTAACATTTATCTATTGAAGAGCACTTCCGTGTCCGATTTCTCGATCTACTGTTTTCATATCCCTGTTGGATGCGGATTCTGCACAAGTTTTAAAATTAGGGATTTAGATTTCTGATTAGGGATGGGAGATTAATGATACTCCTACCTTAGACCTAATACAATGATATTCATCCAGTAGTTTCATTTTGTGTGTCTCCTAGGACACTGTGGATGCTGGACTTGCCTTTTGAAGCATGTGGCAAATTTATTTCACAAATTGATTTAAATTTTGAGATTGAAATGGACACAGTATCACCTGTTTGTCAGATATGCAGTGAACCAATTCATAAGGAACAGCCCACCGTTATTGCTCAATGTTGTAACGCTATAGAAGTGGAGAAGCCTGTATCAAGGTCTAGACGGTCCACAGTGCCAAAATTTAATTTTGCGGACCTTTGTCTTTTAAATGGTCTGTAGGCAAGACTAGCAGATGGTCCATTACAACAGATATAAACGGTGACCGCTGTTACAACAGTAAACAGTAGAACTCACAACACCTATTATTTGGACATGCCAAGACAGGACAAATGACGACTGGACATCAATCTAGTTGTATTTGACAAATCAACATTGAGGTTGGTGTCCCTAAATAAATGACACTAATTAATTACTTGAACATCTTATACTAGCATTTGAATTTTCATCCCTATGTGTTACATAAGCAAAAATTGTCATTGCAGATGCATCCTGTGCAGGTAGCCAACAATCACCTAATTGGCTGTCATAAATGCAAAAACAAAAGAAACTGGAAATGGTTGATAACCCTCGAATTTGATGGGATTTCTTACCAGGGTATAGGATAGGGGAGGCCACGGGATGGCTATGTGCCTCCTCTTCCGAAAATGTGTTCTCGAATTTCGACAGAGATATCTTAAATACTTAAGGCTTAAGGAAATGCCCACCCTAATGAAAACATTGTGCCCCCTATTTCTGCTGCTCTTCCAACAAAATCCATAGATACTACAACCAATCGCACCCAATGTACGTACAGAATATGTCCGTTTTTCATTGATTATGTAAAGGCTCCATACAAGCTAAATCAGACCCTGATTTCCACAGATGACCTCTAGAATAGATTTCACAGACGGATTAATATTTCCATAATACTCAGAATCAACTAATTTGTCTTAGTTTTATTTATTTATCTAAATGAATTTAGGGAAATTGAAACACGAGAGACAGGAACGTTTTTGCCGGTTAGCAGACCCTGATTTCCACAGATGACCTCTAGAATAGATTTCACAGACGGATTAATATTTCCATAATACTCAGAATCAACTAATTTGTCTTAGTTTTATTTATTTATCTAAATGAATTTAGGGAAATTGAAACACGAGAGACAGTAACGTTTTTGCCGGTTAGCATACTCAAGGCCAATAAGCTAACCGTCACCACAAACTCTATTGACATTTAATTTATCACCAGTGACTTCCTTGGCCTGGCCTAAGGCTTAGAGTGTATCCTGTTCCTCTTCTCGTTTATGGGGTTGTCAGTCTAATTTCATTTCTAGCCCGTAATGTACCCTTCCCCCCATTAGGAAACAGAATCGAAGGAAACTTGACAGGTACCCTTTGTAAAGAATACCATGTCCATGTTCAGAACCTTAGGACGTCAAATCGCTGCTACCACATGCCACAGAACTCACATTCCCTATTCTGCCCCCACTCTCTCCTAAATTGCCCTAACTTTGGTCTGCCTACCTTCATTCGGAGGCCCTAGCAGGCACTTGCCTCATTGTCATGACTTTACATCAAGTTTTACTCTCTCCTAAATTCTCTGCCATTAAAATTGGTATCTTTGCTCATTATTGAACTTAGGCCAGGATCTTAATCGACTCATTATTGTTGACCTCCAATACCCATTATCTTTCGGACAAACAGGCAATACTGTATCCATCTCTGTCGCAACATTTGAATCATTTTGAGATTGGTGATCGAATTTGGACACACCCACGACACTGCGGCATCTATGTATGGTTGGCTGAGAGTGACTCCTTTTGTCATGCCTGCTAGGCTGCTTCCATAGTGAATAGTGGTCGGACAGAGCGTCTAAATGAAATTTTGTTGACGCTTGATAAATGCCATCGAATTAGATCTGAGGCAAACTCGACTACTCTTAATATCCAAATCTCCAATGAGATTTCCACATATTTTGACCCAGGGGAACTAGTTAATTACCAAGATGAGAAAAAGTGTGGAAAATGGATTCAGCAGCCTCCAAAACATATATTTTGTCACCAAATGTGTTCATTTTGTAAAAAGTGTTGAAAATGGAATCAGCAGCCTCCAAAACATATATTTTGACACCAAATGTTTTCATTTTGTAAAATTCGAATTTTCCCGCCAAAACTGACTGCCATCTTCAATTATTTCCCAATATTGAGTCCGTGGCATAACTCATCACCAAAAAGTGTATGGAAATGGATTCAGCTGCCCTAAAAGGATATATATTTTGATACCAAACTCGATCATATTATGATAAGAGGATAAAGATTTACATTTTCCAACCAAAACCAGTGGCCAATTTGGATTTTCGCCAATTTGACCCATTTGGGCACGGATTTCGGACTGGGACTTTTTTTTTACGTCAAAATTGATTTCTTTGGATTTTACGTCATTTAAACCGATTTGCAGTAGGATGAATTTTTAAGTTAACACAATAAAGTAAGTTTTTTTAAAACCCTAAAAAATAGCATGTTACAATGTCGATAAACACCTCCTATTTCGCATTTAGAGGGGTTGTATTGACCAATAGACATGTCCTGAGATTTTACGCTAATGTGTTCTAAAGTAAAATCTCAGGACATGTCTATTGGACGATAACACACCTCTAAATGCAAAACATGTGTTTGTCTCCTAAATATTGATGTTCAATAAATAAACTCCCCTATTATCACAAATATAGGAACATACAAAATAAGAGCATTTTTACGTCTTACGTTCACATTTAAGATATTTAGAATGTTGTTTTTTTATTATGTACATCTGAATAAGATAATTGTTAGGCCTATGTTCATATATAAGTATAGATGTTGTTTTATTAGTAGAAATCAATAACTGATAATTTCTGTCACTAGACAACTTGTAGTTAAATCATTTCTATATCTGTCGTTTTATTATGAAAGAGACCAGTCTGTTGTTTGCCTTTGAAAAGCACTGCTCAACCAACTCCCTCAGCACAAGTAAATAAAGGAAGGTTAAAAATACTCAGCTAACATACAAGATGGTTGCAGAAATGCAGACATTTTATATCATCACAGGAAATAATTGATTGAAGTAAGCATTCTCTCAAATATAAATAAACAATATATCTTTGTTTTTGTCTTTACTATAGTTTGGAGGCTTTATGGGACCTGTTGGACCAGGAATGGATCCCAATATGCAGAGTCATATTCCACGAGAGATAATCACATTAAAAAGTTGTAGTTTATATCCACCTCCACCAGGTAATAATACAATAATGGCTACTCATGAAAATCAAGCCCCCTCTCTCAGTTATCCGGACACTCAAAGCTAATTGTAAATTTGAATTCTTGCTGATAAAGGTGGACTTTCTGAAGTCTGTATTTGCATTTAGATACATGATGAGTATCATTGGGCTCCAAGAATAGAAATTTTCATCTATCGGGGCGAATTTAAGTCAGGGTGGCAACACCAAACTTGGAAAGAATAGTGTACACTGTGTATATATTTTAATACCCACTAAACTATAAGGGGAAAAGCATGAATTAAAAAAAAAAAACCTACTGTACTGCTCCATACTTAATCACATCTGCCACTTTTCTAGCATTAGGGTTTTACATGAGATCATGCTCACGACTGCCATTTTACTGTTAGACACACAGAAAAACCTTTTTATGCGCCCACATTGAAGAGTTATGGCCCTTGATCACTTTGAAAAATCTTGTGGACGCTCTCAGAGGCCAAAGTTAATATCCGATTGACTTTAAAAATTTATACACAGGGTTAATGGTCATGAGACGAAGAACCATATTGATTTTCAGCGATTTCCAATATTTACTGCCAGAGTTATCTCCCTTGATTATTTTGAAAAATCTTGTGACACTCTAAAGGCCAAACTTATCATCCGATCGACTTCAGATTACATATAGCGTTTGGTTTAAACAGTATATATTACGAGAATATTATACAAAATAAAAAGCATAAGTAATAGGATACAAAAACAAGCTAAGTATCATATAGAGTTTAAGTTCTTGAAACGAACAAGTATTTTGATTTTCAATGAATTTTGATAACTGAACAGCTAAATGCATGATATTAAAAGTTTCGTATGCTAAACGTTTGCATGGGTCAGAACCAAACAAATTCTAATGATTTTATGTTAATTACTAAATGAATTGTTACTCTTAGCAGATTTTAGTGTATTACAAATGTTTCATTACCATAAAATTTAAAATATATGCGACAACTCTTGTTGACTGCCCCGATGATTTAGCTGCTGTGGGTGTATGTTTCATTGCCTGGCAAACCTATCTTTTACAAGGGTAGTGTATTTCATCTGTCCAATTGTCATCTAATCATTGTATTCTTCTTTACAGGGTAAGAGCCACACCTTCGTTCATGTCCATTCTCAGATACTGTAGCTAGTAAATGTAATGTAAAATATTTACCAAAGGTAAAATTTTCAGGTTTGATATTTGCAGGTGCACCACCCCGTAGTCACAGAGAAAAGCCACCTGGTTGTAGAACGATATTTATTGGAGGGCTACCAGATACAAGTACAGAGGAAATTCTTACAGAAGTTTTTGAAAGTTGTGGTCCAATTACAAGTATTCGTTTAAGTAAAAAAAACTTTGCCCACATCCGTTTTCAGATGTCAGAAAGTTCCGATCGAGCTTTATTTATATCAGGTTAGTGAAAGGTTATTTTGATTTAGAAAGATTAATCTTTACATTCAGTGTTTAGCAAAACAGATGTTTCCGTCCGTAATTTACAGTTGTCAAGGGGCTTGATCCACGGTAGACATGTGTGATTGGAAGTCTTGAACATGAGTAATATTAAAATGTCACCAATTCTTAGAGGGATCTGACTGTTGTATTATCTCATCACAGGGACAGTTGATTGATACATAAGTAAATATTCAAGAACAGTTGAATTGAAATTATGCTATTAACATTTACACTACACAATACAGCCCCACAAATATTCAAGAACAGTTGAATTGAAATTATGCTATTAACATTTACACTACACAATACAGCCCCAAAAAATCGTTAAGAACTGAACTGACCTCCCACTCATTGCATGCATACGACCAAAGAAAATAAAAAAAATACTAATGTTTTTTGTTTAGTTTTGTACTCAACTGTATTGCATAATCTTTTCATAATTTATTATTGTACAGGTTATAGAATGAAGATAGAAAACAAAGATGATAAACCAAATACAGGAAGAATTCATGTTGATTATGCTGTTGCTAGGGATGACCAGTATGAATTTGAATGCCAGCAGCGTGCTTTGGCTCGTGAGATGCGACATCGTCAGTCAATTGAAGAAGCTAGACTGCGACCACCTAGTCCACCACCTGTTATTCATTTTAATGATCATGAATCAACCAATGTCCTAGAACAGCTTAAAAGTATTATTTTATTGTTTTTAAAAGAACTTTTAAGAACTCATTTTCCAAGTTCTTGCAGTAGTATGAAATCATGTAAATGATATAATAGATTACGATTATAGATTTTATTCAAGGCATTTTATCACGGTAATGGATTGGACCTCAAATATTAATGAGTAAACATGAACCTGTCCAATCCAACTGGTAGATAATGTTATCTATCAAGTGTATAGAATATTTTATACTAAGTGGTTCAAGATCATTATGGTGAACCTCTTAGTATGATATAGGGGACCAATAGCATTATAGTAGTGAAACCACTTAATATTATATAGGGGACACGCTAAAAGAAAAATCTGTCTGCGATATCACTTCGGTAGAAGCAGACATAAAATAAAGCTATTTAACACACACACACAAAAATACAGGTTTTATCAGTGAAACCCAACAGCATTATATAGTGAAACCTCTTAGTATAATATAGGGGACACATTAAAAAACAACAGGTTTTATCAGTGGATCAAATAGCACTATAGTGAAAGATCTTAGTATGGTATCTATAGGGGACTCACTTAAATACAAGGTTTATCTGAGGATCCAATAGCATTTATATTGAAACCTCTTAGTATAATTAAGGGGACATGAGTACAGTGATGGAATTTTGCCGATATATTTCAGACATGTCCGACAATATTTTCCAAACGTCCTGAATTGTCCCACCAGGAATATGCCCAATCGAACATCAAGGTATGGTGAATAATATTCAAAATTCCAAAATTAATAAAGTGTACTGAGTGTATATCTACCACTCAACTAGATTACCGTTAATAATAGAATGGATTGATTGGGTAATTAAGTTATCAACATACTTATTGTCTTACATCGCCAATACACCTAACTTGATTAACTAGTTAATTTGCCTTGATTGCCTGACTTAATCCTTTATCAGACAATTACAGTAGTCATTGCTTCACCTTTGTCGGACTATGTATCAATCCAATAAGAGTGATTATAAGCTTAATCTATGTGTTTGACCTGTCTAATGATTTCTCCATTGTCAGACGTTTTAATCTAATTGATGTCGGCCGACAACTCTTGAATATTACACCCTAAATCAATAGACATTGTATCCGATAACTTGTCTGCAATATCACTTTGGTGGAAGCGAGCATTATATAAAGCTATTTCACAGACACATATATCCATAAAATACAGGATAATGCAAGAAGTAGATTTCTTGCGTGACGCGTGAAACTATGAAATGAATATGTGACAAATTTCACCCGTCTATAAAGTTGGAGAAAAGAGTCTATTTGGATGGCATATTCTCAGATTTATGATCATATTTTCAATGGGGTTTATGATTTTAAATAAAGAAATAAGTGCGCTAGGAAATGTTGAAGAATATGTCGATTGGAATAGTGTAAATAGTTAATTGTTTTACGCGATAGCCATGCGATTATTTAGCAGTTGGTGTCAATTGCTAGTTGTGGTAGAGCAACACTTACTGCCAAAAAATTTCGGGATGTCATTTTTTTACCTTCTGTTTATAAGTCGAAACGGAGTATAAGGACCATTCTATTGTATTATGACATCGCATAATTTTATAGGAATATTACTGATATGAATTTGAATACCTTACGGGACTTAAATATGAAGAGTAACGAGGTGCACATTTTCTTTTATTACGTAAGAATTTGAATATTTTGTTGACACATGATTTTTGTATGTGGTCTAAAACTGCCTGCTTAAATAGTGATAAGAGTTATATCCCTTTATTTTCGGTAAAATTCTCCCACAAGACAAATCCCATCACTGCATAAGTATAATTTCAGAGACATGCTAAGAAAACAACAGGTTTCATCTGTGGACCTAGCAGCGTTATAATACTTAATCAAAGTGAAAATTTATTATCACATTAATTTCTTTAAAACCCGACACAAGCTAACCAGATATTTTTATATAGTTTTATCATGGACCGAATATATCTATACATGGTACATGGTTTTATATTGTGTTTCTGTTTTTGTAGGTGATGATAATTTTGTGAAAGCCTCCCAGGTTCTAATCACATGGCTTGAAAGAGGTGACTGTGTTCGTAGAACAGCTAATTCATTCTTCAGTATGATCCAGGCATCAAATTCTCACGTTAGACGACTTCTCAATGAAAAACAACAATTCGAAGAAGAATTACAGCGGGCTAAGCTAAATTTCCGTCAACAAATCGAAGGGATATTGAAACAATGTAAGTCAAAATGGTTGTTTTGTTTTTTTAAAAAAAAGAAAGTTTGTCTGGATTAATACAGAATCACGGTAAATGTTTAGTTAGTTCAAAGATCAAATTGAATAGTGACTTCAGATGAGTTTACTTTTCCTGCAATAAACGTTTTGAAACTTGAATACCCAACATCAAAATGGAGCGTAAAATATTTTTTCCATTGATGAAATTCTCAGAAACCCCCAAAATGTACAACCTTTTCTTTGAGCCATTTTTAAAAGATATGAACATTGATTAATTGGAGACTAAAACAAAAAATTTAGCACATATTTATTCGCCCACGTTGAAATGTTGTTGTATATTGTCGTCACCCCTGTCCATCGGTCCGTCCATTTCTTGTTGTCGCTCTAGAGGCTAAAGTTAATATCCGATTGACTTTAATTTTTTACACAGTGTTAAAGGTCATGAGATAAAGAAGCCTATTGATTTTCAGCAATTTCCAATAATTACGGCCAGCGGTATGGCCCTTGATCACTTCAAAAAATCTTGTGGACGCTCCAGAGGCCAAAGTTAATATCCGATTGAGTTTAAAGTTATACGCAGTGTTTAAGGTCATGAGATGAAGAACCTATCGATTTTTAGCTATTTCCAATAATTACTGCCAGAGTTATGGCCCTGATAACTTCAAAAGATCTTGTGGACGCTCTAGAGGCCAATGTCAATATCTGATTGACTTTGAATTTATACAAAGTGTTTAAGGTCATAACACGAAGAAGCCTATTGATTTTCAGAGTGATGAACCTTCATCACTTCATAAAATCTTGTGGACACTCTAGAGGCCAAAGTTAATATCCGATTGACTTTAGATTTATACACTGTGTTTAAGCTCATAAGACAAAGAAGTCTCTACATTTTGAGAGATTTCCGATAATTACTGCCTGAGTTATGGCCCTTGATCACTTTGAAAAATCTTTTGGACAGTCTAGAAGCCAAAGTTAATATCCGAATGACTTTAAATTGATACACAGTGTTTAAGGTCATGAGACGAAGAAGCCTATGGATTTTCAGCTATTTCCGATAATTACTGACAAAGTTATCTACCTTGATCATTTTGAAAAATCTTGTGACGCTCTAGAGACCAAACTTATTATCCGATTGACTTCAGATAGATACAGAGAGAGCGAGAGAAATGGGGTTTAACGTCCAATTGACACAACCTAGGTCATTTCGGGACTAACATATGGTTTAATTTTATTTCAATAATTCGCTTGCGTGTAGGGGTCTTTAGTGGTGGGAGGAAACCGGAGTACCTGGAGAAAACCCACGAGGTTTCGACAGACGACCCTACTCCTTGCCACGTACAACCGGGGATACAGCACGCGCACGCTAACCATTCAGTCATCTATGGAAGAGTATCGCTGCCAATATTAAATGCTCTTCTAAAAGTGGGGGGTTGCGATGGCCTAGTGGTCTAGAGTGCCGCGCTTCGACTTCTAGCTAGCCGGTCACCTCTGGCTTGCGACTGGTTTCGATCCCTGGTGTGAGCGTATGTGGCATGGAGATAGGGGCGCCTTCTCAACCTTGTGGTTTCCTCCGGGCATTCCGGTTTCCTCCCACTGCTAAAGACCCCTACGCGCAAGCGAATTATTGAAATAAAATTAAAAACCATATGTTAGTCCCGAAATGACCTAGTTGTGTCGAGTGGACGTTAAGCCCCATTTCTCTCTCTCTCTTCCAAAAGTAAAATGTCTTTTCCATTGATTACGTGTAAAAAGTACAATGTACAAAGTCTTAATATCGGTAATGATGAAGTCAAAATACCTCTAAGTCTAAGGCCAAAGTTAAATGTAAAACGTCGAATGCAATATGTCAAATGGCAATTGTTTTACAGTAGAATCTGCATTAAGCAGCCACCCATGGGAATTTTTACGATTGACTGCTTCACGGGAGTGGCCTCTTAGTAAAATCTTGTGTCTTTTTGTGCTGACATCAATTAATATTACGCTTGGGTGCACTTGCATCGGTAAATTTGGCCGTCGCTGAATCTCGGACATAACTTCTGTAAACTTATCATTTTGTCCCAACTTTCAGCTACTGTCTATCATTGTGGGGCATTCGATAATATAATAAAATATAATATAATAAAATCGATGAATTAATTTTATTTTATCAAATAAGCACATGAACCAAAACACATCGCTGAATTTGCTACCGATTCACAGGGGGTGTAACTCTGTATGTAATATTATAGGTGGCGCTAAAAACGTCTATTTAACAACATAGCGGCTTTTCGGTACTTTCAGTTTATTCAATCAGTATCAAATAATGTTCCGTTACGTGTGAAAATAATGATCAGGTTAGTCGTTTAATAAAACAAAAGATTAATTAACAGATAATCCTGGGTTAATTGTTATTTTCACATTTCTTTTTACCTGATCAGTGGGAGTCCAGTTAATTGATTACTCCTCACGGGATTTGCGGGAGTGCTACGAAGAACGACAAGATGAGATGATATCATTCAACAATGGCCGTTGAATGGGCGATGTTTTGTTAAATTTATTAGCAAAATAGTGAGGAGTGACCGTTGAATAAAAAGATGAAACAATAGAATTTTTGCGGGCGGAATTTATTTTGACCTCTTACAAGGAGATGTCGCTGAATAGGAGTGGCTGTTCATACGGATTCTACTGTATATGAAATTGCTGTTTTTGACGTGTGTACGTTAGACATTTCCCTCATTACATTTGCTACTTCTCATTTGTCATTTTTACTGTCTACATATCATCTTACGCAGAGCATCAACTATGATATACAATTGTAGATATCATGTGACTTATTAACATATAGGGAAACGAGACCGAGATCAACTTGGCACACAGTAATCCAGCTCAAGATAGCGTTCTGCACACTATAAAAAATTTGTGTACCTTGAAAAATATACACGATCAAATTTGGATGATACTAAACTATATTACCATGATTACGGAGAGGGGGTTATGTAGTGTCAAAGGTCGAGTCACGATACGATATCGTGTTACATATACCAGCGAAAAGTATGTTCATGTACAATGTATACTCTTACACTAGGGACCGGGAATCGTCCAGATTTTACGAAAAAAGGAAAGAAACTACGTTTACCGTTTAGAATCTAATACACGTATCCAGTAAATAGATTGCTGTTTAGAATGTGTTAAATGCCATCAAGATTCATCAAAAACCGCTCAGTTTGTGCTACCGTGTAGATTTAGAAACGCCGTTAAGTTTTGACATCGATCGTCTACTTTACGACCGTCGAGTTTCTCGGGATGTTTTTAAAAATGAACACTACCGTTTAGATTTGAAAGGGGTTTAGTTTTTAGACGTTGTCGAGAAATGAACCGCGAGTGTTTGATTTATGTGGTTACAATTAATGGAAAAAAAGATTTTGAAAATATTCACTGATTCAGCTTGGTCATCGTTTTATTCTTTATAAAAATGGCTGATGTATTACTCAATGCGTGTACAACACAACGTGTGCACGTAAAAGATTCCTTGTCAGTTGCAATTCGATGTAAGAGTAGGCTGTAGTGCCGTTCAGGGGCGTAAATAAAGATTTTGTTAAGGGGAGGGTATCAAAAATGCTACCAACTGATGCTTATGTCCCTAATACGGGTGGGGGGTTGGATGGCCGAACGGTTAGCACGTACACGCTGTATCATAAAGCCTGTCATTGAGTCAACTGGCATGGTTTCGAGTCGCCTGTCCAACCTCGTGGGGTTTCTCCGGGTCCTCAGCTTTCCTCCCACTGCGAAAAACCATAAGCTAATTATTTGAAATAAAATTAAACCACATGTTAGTCCAGAAATAACCGGGGGGTTGGATGGCCGAATGGTTAATGTGCGCGTGCTGTATCATACGGCCTGCCATTGAGTCAACTGGCGTGGTATCAAATCCCAGTTTGTACGTGGCAAGGAGTAGGGTCGCCTGTCCAACCTAGTGGGTTTTCTCCGGGTACTCCAGTTTCCTCCCACTGCTGCTAAAGACCCCTACGCGCAGGCGAATTAATGAAATAAAATTAAACCATATGTTAGTCCCGAAATGACCTAGTTTGTGTCGAGTGGACGTTAAACCCCATTTCTCTCTCTCTCCCTGAAATAACCTAGGTTTGTGTTGAGTTGGCTGGGCACCACAGATGATAGTTGGGAAGTTGGGAATAAGGGGTGGGGTGGTTCCAATTCTAGGGCGCCGTTCACAATCACACCCCTCAATGAATGTCAACAAATTACTGGCTATAACACTGGGCGTCCCAGTCGAACATAGATTGTATTGCCTATATAGTTGTTCGCCGATCGTTATCTCGTCGGAAAGCAGTTTTATTCGAATTGACATAAAGTTTATGTAATAATATGGTGATTGTTATAGTCCAGGAGCTAATGACAAAATAATATGGTCATCAGTTACAAAAGGTTTGACCCCCCAAATTTGTAGCAGGAGTCCGTACGAGTAAAAATCAATTGGTCAGATCGGGCACTGCTGGGGCGTTTAGCCGCAGCAGCACCTTAAAGTAGCGCCCAGGGGTCCTAAAATTAGGTCATAAGTTACATGGCTGAAACTTTCTAGGGACAATGGTATCCATAGTCGCAGTAAATATTTCACAAATCTAACCAAAATTTCTGGGCCTTTCCCCAAGTCAGACCACGCCCAATATCGCCTCACGGGACCAATAATATGGTCATAAGTTACATGGCTGAAACTTACCAGAAACAAAGATCCACACTTGGTAATCATAATTTTCAAAAATCTAACCAAAAGTTTGGGGGCTTTCCCCAAGTCAGATCGCTCTAAAGTATGACCGACCACGCCCTAAAAATGGGGCTTTTTATATGGTCATAAGTTACATGGCTGAAACTTACCAGAAACAAAGATCTACACATGGTAAATACATTTTCAAAAATCTAACCAAAAGTTTGGGGGCTTTCCCCAAGTCAGATCACGCTAAAGTATGTCCGACCACGCCTTAAAAATGGGGCTTTTTATATGGTCATAAGTTACATGGCTGAAACTTACCAGAAACAAAGATCCACACTTGGTAAATACAATTTTCAAAAATCTAACCAAAAGTTTGGGGGCTTTCGCAAAGTCAGATCGCTCTAAAGTATGACTGACTACGCCATAAAAATGGGGCTTTTTATATGGTCATAAGTTACATGGCTAAAACTTACCAGAAACAAAGATCCACACTTGGTAAATACAATTTTCAAAAATCTAACCAAGAGTTTGGGGGCTTTCCCCAAGTCAGATCGCTCTAAAGTATGGTCGACCACGCCCAAAAAATTAGGCTTTTATATGGTCATCAGTTAACTTCCTGAATTATGGCCCCTGATTGTACGAAAAATCGCCTTTTTTACCTTGTGGTCCCTCTGGAGGTCAAAATTATTATCCGATTTAAAAAACAGTCTAACTATATCACCGTCACACTGCAAAAAAAGGTTGAGTTTAAATTTCGTGAAAATCGGAGCAAAATGTAAGCGAATAGTGTGAAAATATGTTATATCGAGGTTGTTGACCCAATAGTGGTCACAATTTTAATTCGATTTCGATGAAACTTGAAATACATGTTTATAACCTAAAGTTCGTGGTTCCATTCCATATTTTTGCGCATATCCGATTGTAACTTTGTGAATTATGGCCCCTGATTGTACAAAAAATCGCTTTTATCAGCTTGTGGTCCCTCTGGAGGTCACAATTATTACCTGATTTAAAAAAACATTTGATTATATCACCGTTACAGGGTAATGTAGGTTGAGTTAGGATTTCGAACCAAAATTGAACTAATTGAAGGACAAAATTTGTACGCGAATAGTGTAAAAATATGCTATATCAAGTTTGTGGACCCTATAGAAGTCACAATTAAAATTAGATTTTGATGAAACTTGAAATTCATGTTTATAACCTAAAGATCTTGGTTCCTTTTGATATTTGCGCATATCGGATTGTAACTTCCTGATTTATGGCCTCTGATTGTACGAAAAATCGCCTTTATTATCTTGTGGTTTGACTGGAGGTCACAATTATTACCTGATTTAAAAAAAACGTTTGATTATATCACCGTTACACTGTAATGAATGTTCGGTTCGAATTTCATGAACACTGGACCAAAATTGCTGAACAAAATGGCTGCCACTTTTATGCGAATGGTGTAAAAATATGGTATATCAAGGCTGTGGACCCTGTAGAGGTCACAATTTTAATCAGATTTTAATGAAATTTGAAATGCAAGTTTATAACCCAAAGACCGCGATTCCTTTCGATGTTTGAGCACATTGGACCATAACTTCCTGAATAATGGGCCCTGATTTTACGAAATATCATGTTTTTACCTTGTGGATTCTATGAAGGTCACTGTAAAATTTTATTCTGAAATAAAAAACTGTTCGACTATATCCCTGTTACACATTAATGATGATTGAGTTTGAATTTCTTGAAAATCGATCATTGAACAGCTAAATCCATAATATTAAATGTTTGGTATACTAAAACCAAACAACCTCTAATGATTTTCTGATAATTACTGCTCGGACCATTTAGCTGCTGTGGGGTATGTTTCGTTGCCTGGCAACCTATTTTTTGAGTTTTGCTTTTCACTAAACCAATGTAAATGTAAATAAAACCTTTGAATAGTTAAAGTTTTAAAAAGTCCTTTGTTCCATTATTTTTATGTAGACCAATGTATAATAAATATAGACATTATTAACAGTACTGAAAATTAAGTGAATGTTTGCAAGAATAATTCAATAAAACATTGTGGACAACACTACATGTATACAATAAACTTTAAAAGGGACAATCCCGATAAGAACAGAGTCTCAAAATTAAAATCCGAGTATTTGTGAAATTTATGGACCAAAATATAGAGGCATGGTGTATTTACATTGTCTGAAAATTTCAGCTGAAAATATTGAGTCGTTTGGACGTGAACGTCAACACTGCTTATCCGGACACGTAACCCTTTTAAGATTTAGGGTCAATTTATTCATTGGGTGACCTGATAATCGATTTACGTTTCTTGAGAGGTCTATACAGTGAATGACCCATGTACTGTACTTGATAACAAAAGGTACATTTCACCTACACCTTATTTTTATAGAAAAAAGTCTGGTTTTATCCAGATACTGTATAATACAAAGGTCTCCATTTCCAGATGCAGACTGCCAGGTTTAAGTTATTTAAAAGCGTATCACAAATATCGGGTTAGTTGGTCGGCCTTAGATAATGGGTTTTAAATGATTTTAACACAAAATTAAGCAGTTTTATTCCCCAAAAAGTTTTTGGGATTGGCTCTTTAAGTATTATGGAAAAAGAACTGTATCTCTCACACAACTGAGCTCAGTAGCTATTGGGCTATTTAACGGAAATATTTTTCCATGTCAGAACATGACCCAGAAATGAACCTGATTTTAACTACATAATATCTTTAATTATTGTTGTTTTTTTTTAAGAAAATAGAATTGTTAATTATTATATTTACTCTCGTTTCTAACAACTATTGCTTTCACAGGTAAAGGTTTGTATCTAAGTCTGGAAAAAGATCAGCATTTTATTTTACGCTCACATGGAAATGTGGTTGTATATTGCCATCGCCCCCGCCCGTCTGTTGGTCTGTCGTCCACAATTTCTTGTGAACGCTCTAGAGGCTAAAGTTAATATCAGATTGAGTTTAAATTTATACACAGTGTTTTTTGTCATGAGACGAAGAAACCTATTTATTGCCCGAGTTATGACCCTTGATCACTTTGAAAAATCTTGTGAACGCTCTAGCGGCTAAAGTTAATATCTGATTGACTCTAAATTTATACACAGTGTTTAAGTTCATTAGATGAAGCATTTTGATTTTCAGCGATATCCGATAATTACTGTCAGAGTTATGACGATTGATCACTTTGAAAAATCTTGTAAACACTCCAGCAGCAAAAGATATTATCCGGTCGACTTTAAATTTATACAGAGCGTTTAAAGTCATGAGACGAAGAAGGCTATTGATTTTCATCGTTTTCCGATAATTACTGCCAGAGTTATGTCCCTTGATCACTTCATAAAATCTTGTGGATTCTCTAGAGGCCAAAGTTAATATCCGATTAACTTTATATTTACACACACTGTTTAAGGTCATGAGACGAAGAAGCCTACTGATTTCCAGCGATTTCAAATAATTACTGCCAGAGTTATGTCCCTTGATCACTTCAAAAAATCTTGTGGATGCTCTAGAGGCCAAAGTTAATATCAGATTGACTTTAGATTTATACACAGTGTTTAAGGTCATGAAATAAAAAAGCCTTTTGATTTTCAGCGAATTCCGATAATTGCTGCCCTGTTATGGCCCTTGATCACTTCAAATAATCTTGTAGATGCTCTAGAGGCCAAAGTTAATATCCGATCGATGTCGAATTTATACACAGTGTTTAAGGTTGTGAGACAAAGATGCCTATTGATTTTCAGCGATTTCGGTTAATTACTGCTAAAGTTATTGCCCTTGATCACTTTGAAAAATCTTGTGACGCTCGGGAGGCCAAACTTATCATCCGATTGACTTAATATTGATACACACGGTTTAAGGTCTTGAGATGAACAAGTATAGAGATTTTGGATTAATTTTGATAACTGAACAGCTAAATCCATGATATTAAATGTTTCGTATACTAAACTTTAGCATGGGCAGAACTTTATAAAAACCAAACAAATTCTAAAGATTTTCTGATTATTACTTAATGAGTTGTTACTCTTAATCAGATTCATTTCTGAAAAATGTAAAAATATGCGACAACTCTTGTTGACTGCCTGGACGATTTAGCTGCTTTTGGAGTATGTTTTGTTAGATTTCTATAAAAGCCAGGTACCAATCAATTATCAGTGTGGATAAAGAAAATTCCATTATATTGCCAATCTGTGAACTAATAGCATTTAATGACTTCTTTACAATCATCTTTGGAATCTAGGTGATCTTTAAGATTATGTTCAGATTCTTTATAATGTTTACGATAATGTATGGATTCTTACTGATGTACGACTATGCACTGATCATGTACAAATTTTTATACGCCCGCATTTTCATGTGGACATATATTGTCATCAACCCTGTCCCTCCTTCCTAAGATCTCGATTCCTTTCGATATTGGCATGTATCTTACGGCTGCTTCTTGGATTATGGCTCCTGATAGTACGAAAAATCACATTTTTAGTTTGTGAACACTCTAGAGGTCACAATTTTGATCCGATTTTGATGAAACTTGAATGTATGTTTATAACCCAAAAGTTTTGGTTCCTTTTCATATTCATGCATATTGGATCGTAACTTCCTTAATTATTGTCCCTGATTGTATTAAAAATCACGTTTTTGACTTGTGGTCCCTCCAGAGATGACAATTTTTATCCGATCTAAAAAAGTATTTTAGTATATCGCTGGTATATTGTAGTGAAGGTTGAGTTCGAATTTCGTGGCTAAAGTTAATACTCGATTGACTTTAAATTTGTACACAGGGTTTAAGGTCATGAGACGAAGAAGCCTATTGATTTTCAGCGATATTCGATTTTGGCTGCCAGAGTTATGACCCTTGATCACTTTGAAAAGTCTTGTAAACGCTCTAGCAGCAAAAGTTAATATCCGATTGACTTTAAATTTATATACAGTGTTTAGAGGCCAAAATTAATATCTGGTTGACTTCGAATTTATTCGCAGTGTTTAAGGTAATGAGACGAAGAAGCCTATTGATTTTCAGCGATTTCTGATAATTACTGCCAGAGTTATGGCCCTTGATCACTTCAAAAAATCTTGTGGATGCTCTCGAGGCCAAAATTAATATCCAATTGACTTCGAATTTATACACAGTGTTTAAGCCACAATTCTGAATGGATTATCTTGGTATACTTATTCCTTATACTCTAAGGACGGCAACTATCGATGTTGACGCATGACCCTCAACGCTAAACAAACGTAACGCCTAGCCTTCTTGACAAAGTACCATACCAATCAAAGCAGGAATGTGGACGTATATTGTAGCGTTATGTTTATGATGATCTTTATGACCATGTATGAATGCAAGTACATGCTTTTAAGATATTCTTGGAGGTTACAGACAACACTTGCACTTCAGTTTCCATAAATGGTTTACTGTACCATCCCCATGTGGATGTCCGAAAGCTATAAAGTACATCAATGATCTGAAACTGTATTTGCAGTTTGATGTAAAATAGTTGATATTTCGTAAAGATGTCATTATATATTTGGATGTTACCTGGCTTTTTATGATTTGATTGTTTCTATGATGGATCAAAGAGAAAAAAAACCTTGGAGCAAATCATTAACATGGATCCTGAAAGTAATCTGAGACATGTTGCTTTCAAAATTTTGTTGAAATCTTTATTCTTCAATTTGGATAAACTTTTGCTGAGGCACTACTGAAGTATAACAAAGTTTTTGGAAACTAAACATGTGCATTTCAATAATTGGGTAATACATACATACTTGTATCAACAGTGTAAGTAAATCTTTTTATGATTTTTTTGATAATAACTATAATATTTCTTATGTTTTGATGGTTCAAGTTAATCAGATAGACAAAATCTTCACGGCCGCACTTAAACAGAGATGTTGGGACCATTTTTCCAAGGCACAGCGCAAGAGTTTAGATCTCTGGAACAAACAGGCTAAAGTAGGTGAAACGGTCCAACTTTACATCTTATTGTTATAGACCAATTTTGAAAACTTATTTTTGTGTATAATACATGTAGCTTTGTGTAGAAACAACTTGTTGTAGATATATTGGTGGTAATCTACTTAATAAAACCTGCATAGGACTTATTTCAAATCTACTATTTCATATTTTAGGCAGTGCAAAACTGTCATATACCTTCAAACAAAAACAATAAGTTATGAGTTTGACTGTTGATTTCTTGTTTCATGCAAACTTTACATTAAACTGATAGCTTTGAGTTTAGATCCAATTAATACATTATAGAGGGGTAAAACAAATAAGATAGCAGACTTTCCCTCCTTATGTCAGTGTATCTGTAATCAGTTGATCCTTAAAGACTGTTAACCCCTGGCAGTCAAGGGTAGAACAGGGTACAGGTCACTGGAACCTAATTGATCAAATTTTAGATTTTGGAGTGAAGTGTAGATCAAATTCAGGAAATTATAACTCATAATAAAAAGTTAATAGAAATTTATCAAAATGAAATCACCACTAAAACATCTACCCATCCAAATACCTCTCTCCTCTGTATATTTGACCTTGTCTTCAGATATAGTGCCAGTAGTAAAAATGTATAATAAACAAATCGATCGCTGTATTGTACACATACATTGATGTAACTTGAGACTAAAATATAGATTTTTAACAAATCAAAATAGCTAACAGTTTTTTTTAAATTTTGGGAATATATATGGTATAAGATGAAGCCACATATAATATGGTAATTCATAGATAAGAAATAAAAGCAAATATAAATTAAGTATATTTAAAATCCTTGAACAAAAAGTACTGTGATACAGAGTTTAATTTTATTACCCCGCGCCTTTCGAAAAAGGCAGGAGACTATTAAAATGGGTCTGTCTGCCGGTCTGTCCATCCGTCACACTTTTTGGGACACAATAACTCTCTTTCTAATTAAGCTATGTTCAAACTTGGTGTAGGTGTTTATTAGGTCAATACCTTGATGGAGTTGAACATGAGAATATTCTGTTTGGGTAAGCAAAGATAAGCAATTTGATTGATTGATGCTTTGTGACACGATAACTTTAGTTCTAATTAAGTGAGAGTGATGAAACTTGGTGTATAGTTTCAGTACATCAATACCTTGATTATGTTTGATAATGAGCATGTTCTGCTCAGGGTAAGCAGAGCAATTTGATTGGTCAAGACTTTGGCACACACCAACTCTCATTCTATTTGGCGTAGATGTCCATTAATTAGGTGAATGCCTTGATGGAGTTCGAAAATGAGAATTTTCTGCTTAGGGTAAGGAGAGATAAGTGATTTGATTGTTTGATGCTTTCGGACACGATAACCTTGACAAAGTTCAATAATGAACATTTTCTGCTGAGAGTAAGCAGAGCAATAGACAATCTGATTGGTTGATGCTTAAGGGCACGATAACTTTGGTTATAATGGAGTAAGAGCGATGAACTCAGAATATAGATTCATTATATCTTAAGTTCGGTGGTGTGAATTTTCTGCTTAGGTCAATGAGGGATAAGCAATTTGATTGGTCAAGACTTTGGAACATAACAACTCTGCTTTTGATTGAGGTAAAATGTTTAAACTTTGGAATATAACAACTCTGCTTTTAATTGAGGTAGAATGTTTAAACTTAATGTAGATGTTCATTTGGTCAATGTCTTGAATTTGTTCAATGATTAACATTTCCAGCTAAAGTGAAGCAGAGCCAATCATTCTCATTGGTCGATGCTTTGGGACAAGATAGTCTTAATTCTACCTAATAGAGAGTGAAGAAACTTAGCATACATGTAGTTTGATTGCTTGATACTTTTGAAAAAAATAATTGTGTGATTAATTAATATGTGTCGTCTATTTATTTTGGGATTTCAGTCTTGGCTTGTTTTTTTTTCCGAACAAGGTAAGTTAATTTTACATGACTCTTTAAAGAAAGTTTTCTAGGCTAGGCATACAGTCAATGTAGTTTGTAAAATAATTTTTGATGCTGCTTTACTGTAACATGTTGCAGTTAAAATAAATGAATTATGAACAATACTGCTGTGCATTATCCAAAAGTGCTTTCGCAGTAAAGAAAAAGTCCCAGATTATGAAATCAAAAGTTAATCCTATTTTAAAAACTATCCGATTAATGTCATTTATGTCACATCAACTCTATTTTGATTTCTAAAATCTGGCACTTCGTCTTTGAAACTACTGTGTGTGTGTGTTTGTGTGTATGTTCTACTAGGCAAGAATTGCCAATAGGGTAGAATTTGTGTGTATCTTCTACTAGGCAAGAATTGCCAATAGGGTAGAATTATGAGTTGAAGGTAAATCACTAATATATACTTGTACACAATCAATAATGATGACTGTGGACAGAAGAATGTGAGCAAGAGAGAATGAATGGATTAATATATTATATTTGGAGTTAAACACAGGTAATATAAGTTAATATACATGTAAAGAAGTTGAAAAATGAACAGTTATCAACTAGACTCTGTAGAGGATCAAAGTATTGATTTGTGTTTATGTTATTAGATATTTTATGAAATATCCATCATTTACAGTGGTAATGAAAATAACCGATGTATTTTATAAGTGTGCAAAGCTAAATCTTTATATATTTCTTGAAAACCACTAAATTTGAAGTTAAAAAGTCCATACCATGACAAGGATTTTTATCTAAAATGTTGCATACAGTGTAGTAATATGAACATCACTGTTTGGTAAAATAACAAAAATTAGAAGTATTGCCAGTTTGGGGGGTTTTGTTATAATTCCTTTTTCAGAAACAGTTACTATGATATGATGAGGTAAACCTTGAAGAAATCATATAAACAAAGAATGAATTTCCCAACATTTGTTTTGTTTCTGGTATTTCAGGAAATGTTAATTAGTCAGCAAGAAGAATTTTTGAATGATAGAGAAGAAGATGAAATGGATTTATCTGATGATCAAGATGATGACATAGAAACATCCTCAAATAAACGTAAACGTGTTGAAACAGGAGGTAAATATTGTTTTACTGCCAGCCAGTGAAACCCATATTCTGAAAGTAGTGATAATAAACGTCTAAGTTTACTTGTAGACGAATCAAACCGGTTGCTGGTAAATCCAGTGTAAATTTATGAAAAGGTGTTGGATCTGAAACACAAAAATTGTGAATTGGAGGCAACATATCAACTTTTAGTAATATATACAGGGCACAGTGTCTTATTTAGGATACCTCATTTGGAAAGATAACTAATTGAAATGCCACTTAACCATAGTGTAGCAATGAGTTGATACAGCTTATAACTATAACCATTGCTTCCGGATGCCGATTTTCTGGCATGTTATCCCTTTGTCAGTGGTGCAGGACAGAGGGCCTGACAAGGACAGTTGTATGTCTAGTAGTTCAGATGAGACAAAAAAACTAAAGTCCTGTGTACACATTGGGGTGCAAGTAAAAGATCACTTGGCAGTTGTAATTCAATATAAAATAAGACCCTAGTGCCGCTGCCCAGGAAAAATTTCTCTTGTAGCACACTGCATGGTGTATGCCTGTCTTCATTAGCCCAGTTGAAGCAGAACAGTAGGACGTTAAGTATATATTTCTATGGTTAAACCACATTTCATTTTCTTGATGCCTACCTTCCACTGTTTAATTGATCAACAAAAGCCTTGCACCAGATTCCCATTGCTTTAAGTTTAGCACAACATGTTGATGAAAGCAATACATCATAACTGAAGCCTGCATACATTAGATGGATATGTTGTCTTTGGTGCCATGTTTGTTTAGAATTAAATTGAATTGCATTTTTATACGCCCACAATGAAATATGGTGGTATATTGTCGTCGCCCCTGTCTGTCTGGCGTCCACAATTGCTTGTGGACGCTCTACAGGCTAAAGCTAATATCTGATTAACCTTAAATTTATACACAGTGTTTAAGGTCATAAGATGAAGAAGCCTATTGATTTTCAGCGATTTCTGATAATTATTACAAGAGTTATGGCCCTTGATCACTTCAAAAAATCTTGTGGACGCTCTAGAAGCCAAAGTTAATATCCGATTGACTTTAAATTTATACACAGTGTGACTTTAAATTTATACACAGTGTGACTTTAAATTTATACACAGTGTTTAAGGTCGTGAGACGAAGAATCCTATTGATTTTTGAATTTCCGATAATTACTACCAGAGTTATCTCCCTTGATCACTTTGAAAAATCTTTTGTAACGCTCTTGAGGCCAAACTTGTCAATCAATTGACTTGAGATTGATACACAGAGTTTAAGGTCTTGAAACGAACAAGTATATTGATTTTCTGTGAATTTTGATAAATGAACAGGTTAGCATTGGACAGAACTTTTATAAAAACCAAACAAATTCTAATGATTTTCTGATAATTACTTAATGAGTTGTTACTCTTAATCAGATTTTAGTGTAGGCTATTATAAATGTTTCATTACCAAAAAAAGTAAGAATATGCGACAACTCTTGTTGACTGCCCGGATGATTTAGCTCCTGTGGGCATATGTTTCGTTGCCTGGCAACTGATCTTTTGGGTTTGGGTCATTCCATGTCAAGTGGGTCAATTTTCAGAAATTTGGGAAATTGACCCCTCGAAAAAGTCTGGAAAAAATATATTGTACATGTAAAATCAAGAAACTATGCAAAATTTGTGATCTGTAGCTTAAAAATTGACTGAGGTACAGGCATTTGAGTTTCATGAATTACCAATAAGTTTTACAACAAAATATGTATCAATAATTTACTTGAGTTTCAGATTTCTTGATTTTACCTTTCTAGTGAAGATATACAAATTTAGTAGTCTTAAAAAACTTTCTGTGTAGATTATGAATCTGCAATCAGATTACAGATGAGTGGTAGGGTTCACATGCTACTTGGCCATGAAATCCAACAAAAATTTGGTGTAATTGTATATTTTCTGAATTTTGTAGTGATCCAGGAGCTACAAACCTAAATATTGGTATATTCAGAGATTACCGGTAGTACTACATAAGAAACGTATGAAAATGTCTCAGTCCTCATTAGATTCCCAGAAAATTGGCCTCGAATATGGTTTCAGACACAAATTTTCGAAAATTGCCTCGTATTTTTGAGCTGAAAGAACCCGGTAGATGAGCACCTAAAAATCTGAAACTTGGTGTCATTATGGTTTGTACTAATTTCTCAAATATTATGTTAAAGCCATTCTTCATCTTGTCCTGTGCCATTTTGATATTTTTTCGATTTTTTGAAAATCTGTGTTTTATGTCATTCCATATCAATTATCACCCAATGAGTTAAACTGTACCCCCTTCGATTTTGCTGAAATTTGGTTTATATGTGTATTGGGATTGAAAAAGCTGATATTCCAAATTTTAACTTGGTCAGACTAACAGTTCCTAAGATACGGTCAATCCAATTTTGGGGATTTCAGCTAAAATGGGTTTTGGTCACCATTATTCAAAGGGCAATAACCCAGTAACCAATAGGTCAAAATTGCTAATTGACATAGATTGACTCAAAACACAATATATGTTTAAGGTCATGAGACCAAGAAGCCTATTGTTTTTCAGCAATTTCCTATTATAACTGCCAGAGTTATGGCCCTTGATCACTTTAAAAAATCTTGTGGACGCTCTAGAGGCCAAAGTTAATATCCCATTGAGTTTAAATTTATACAGTTTTTAAGGTCATAAGAAGAAGAAGTCTACCGGTATTGATTTTCAGTGATTTCTGATAATTACTGCCAGAGTTATGGCCCTTGATCACTCCAAAAAATCTTGTGGACGCTCAAGAAGCCAAAGTTAATATCCCACCTTCAGTGATTTTCAATAATTACTGCCAGAGTTATGGCCCTTGATCTCTTCCAAAAACCTTGTGGACGCTCAAAAAGCCAAACAGCTAAATCCATGATATTAAATGTTTCATATACTAAACATTAGCATGGGGCAGAACTTAAAAACCAAACAAATTCTAATGATTTTCTGATAATTACTTAATGAGTAGTTACTCTTAATCAGATGTTAGTGTATTATAAATGTTTCATTATCGTTAAAAGTAAAAATATGGGTCAACTCTTGTTGAATGCCCAGACGATTTAGCTCTGTGGGCGTATGTTTCATTTCCTGGCAACCTATCTTTTTTGATTTTATGGCCAAGTAGCATGCAAACTCTACCACTCATCTGTAATCTGATTGCAGATTCATAATCTGCAAAAAAAGTTCTTCATGATTGCCAAGTTTGAGTTGTATATTTCCACTAGAAAGGTAAAATCAAGAAATCTGAAACTTGAGTAAATTATTGATACATATTTTGTTTCGAAAACTCATTGGTAACTCATGAAACTCAAATGCCCGTATCTCAGTCAATTTTTAAGCTACAGATCACAAATTTTGCACAGTTTCTAGTTTTTAGATGTACAATAGCATATAATTTTTTTCTAGAATTTTTGAAAGGGTTCGATTTCCCAGCCCTGGTCCGTCAGACAAGGAAAGACCCATTCGTTTTGTTTTCAGCTATTGATGTTGTGGCCAGTTTAAAAGAAGAAAATGATTCATTAAAATGCCAACTTGAAGGATATAAAAATGAAATAGATTTAATTAAACAAGATTCACAGAATGCATTAGATGCCAAAGACACACAACTCAAAGCCTTACAAAATGCACTCCAAGCCATGCAACAGGTAGTGAAATTTGAAGACATTTTCAGCCCAATGAAAATTAATGATAAAATGTATATCTTTTAAAGCGAGAATTTCATATTTTCTAAGAATGTCAAAACATAATAATTTCTATGTCTTTTGCTCAATAGGTTGTCAACTCACTATTATACGATCATAGGCATTATTCCCCACTTTTAGAAATCTTTCACACAGGAAATAATAACACAATTACCTCCCTTGTTTTTCTATTACCCCCCCCCCCCCTCTTCATTAGCTATCTTCAAAGTTTGAATTTGAAGTTGAAAATGATATTTTTGTCAATTTCTCAACTGGCAATAGTGAATTATAGGATTATTCTATAACAAGGTAGGACTATTTATAGATACCATCTATTTTAAGGCTTTATTTTAATATATTTTAAAAATATAACTTAAAAATATGAAATTGCAGCTTTAAAAACTAATTCCATCAGCCAAGTTTGAAAATGAATATTACTGTTTCAATGGCATTTAGTAATTAAAATAGAAGGTCACAATTCTACGGAATACAATTACTGCTTATTACTGAGTTAGGTTTTAGCTTGGCTTCTCTAGTTATTATCAATCAACGATAAAATATAACGAGACTATTTACTTGTAAAAAACAACACTGCTGGCCATTATACACCCTTCTAAATTACCTTGAAGGAGACCCCTCTGACTTTGTACCGTTGATTACAGATTAAACATCCATAAGTGTACAAATGTGTTGTTATTGATGTGTTCCCATTTGAATATTGTTCACAATAAGAAGCAAAATAAATAAGATATGTTTACAGGATCATTTTGTTATACGAAAAACTAAGTGATGCTTTTTCTATGGCGCTCAGTATATATAACTGACCTATACAATAAACTCACACTCCTATCCACTGAACACATCGTACCTCCCGCCCAGATGAATATGAAAGCACCGACCATAATATAGTCAAATTCTCTGACTAAAACAAATTTGTTTTAATAAAATGTAAACACTGATTAATGAATGACAACAAATTATCTCGACTTCAAAGCTTCAATGCAACTTTGGTGGTCTAACTGAAATCACTTTCCATCATTATGATTAAGAAAAATAAATTTAACAAACAGTATTATTTAATAGATATTTAAAGCTGTACTAGTTTTCAGCTTTTTATTGGGATGGACTGAGAACTGCTAAGGAAGGAATTTGTGCACAGCCCCTATAGAATTCGCCGTGATCGTTGTTATTTGTACGTATGTCGGAAGATAATTAATTTTCGGACTGTTACTCGGTATTACTGGTTTAAAACTGTAAAAAGGTGTGTTAATTAACGAGGGTGAAAAACTGTCTGAGAGGTGGGATAATTAACGCTAGGTGCGTTTCTGTAGAGCTGTGTTAATTAACCGACCGGTATAAAATGAATCTCAATGTTGTTTATTGTTTAATTGGCGTGTTTTCTCGTTAGTTGCGATAACTGCACCAAAAGGAGTATAATAAAGGGCCAACATGCTTTATCTGACACGTACGTGGTGTTAAATCAAAATTTGAGAAGTAAAACTGTTTTACCGTGCGATTAATCATTCGGCCGTGTGTTTTACGCAATGTCGTCATTTATAAATACCAAGCAGTCAGCGCCCAAATTGATATCAACGTGAATATAAAGAGTACATCCGGCAAAAACGGTCCACCATGCGTAAATTGTGCATCTTACCTTCAATAGCAATATCAATAAAACAGAAATCTCCTTGTTGATAAATAATACGACACATCAACCAACCGAACAGTGGTAACAGTGGTAATTCCCATTTTCATGTGGACGTATATTGTCGTCGCCCCTGTCCGTCCGTCCACAATTGTTTGTGAACAGTCTGCAGGTCACAATTCTTATCCGATTTCAATGAAACTTAAAATATAGGTTTATCACCCTAAGATCTCGGTTCCTTTCGATATTGGCATGTATAGGACTGTAACTTCATGGGTTATGACCCTGATTGTACGAAAAATCACGTTTTTTAGCTTGTGAACAGTGTAGAGGTCACAATTTTGAACCGATTTGGATGAAACTTGAAATGCATATTTATAACCCATAGATCTTGGTTCCTTTCGATATTTACGCCAATCGGATTGTAACTTCCTGAATTATGGCCCCTCATTGTCCGAAAAATCGCCCTTTTTAGTTGTGGTCCCTCTGGAGGTCAAAATTGTTATCCGATTTAAAAAACCGTTTGATTATATCACCGTTCCAAGGTGATGAAGGTTGAGTTCTAATTTCGTGAAAATCGGACCAAAATTGACTGACAAAATGGCCGCCGTTTGTACGCGAATAGTGTGAAAATATGTTATATCAAGGTTGTGGACCTTATAGAGGTCACAATTTTGAACCGATTTTGATGAAACTTGACATGTATGTTTATAACCCAAAGATCTTGGTTCTTTACGATATTTGCACCCGTCGGATCATAACTTCCTGAATTATGGCCCCTCATTGTCCGAAAAATCGTCCTTTTTAGTTGTGGTCCCTCTGGAGGTCAAAATTGTTATCCGATTTAAAAAAACCATTTGATTATATCACCGTTCCATGGTTATGAAAGGCTCAGTTCGAATTTCGTGAAAATGGGACCAAAATTGACTGACAAAATGGCTGCCGTTTGTATGCGAATAGTGTGAAAATATGTTATATCAAGGTTGTGGACCTTATAGAGGTCACAATTTTGAACCGATTTTGATGAAACTTGACATGTATGTTTATAACCCAAAGATCTTGGTTCCTTTTGATATTTGCGCCCATCGGATCATAACTTCCTGAATTATGTCCCCGGATTGTCCGAAAAATCGCTTTTGTTAGCTTTTGGTCCCTCTGGAGGTCAAAATTATTATCCGATTTAAAAAAACATTTGATTACATGGTAATGAAGAGAGAGTTTGAATTTCGTGAAAATCGGACAAGAATTGACGGACAAAATGGCCGCCTTTTGTACACGAATAGTGTGAAAATATGTTATATCAAGGTTGTGGACCCTATAGAGGTCAAAATTTTGAACTGATTTTGATGAAACTTGAAATACATGTTTATAACCTAATGATCTTGGTTCCATTGCATATTTGCCCATATGGGATCGTAAATTCCTGAATTATGGCCCCTGATTGTACGAAAAATCACCCTTTTTAGCTTGTGGTCCCTCTGGAGGTCACAATTATTATCTGATTTAAAAAAACGTTTGATTATATCACAGTTACACCGTAGTTATGGATGAGTTTGAATTATGATTTTCTGATGATTACTTAAAATGCAACAACTCTTGTTGACTGTCCGGACGATTTGGCTGCTGTGTGCGCGTATGTTTCGTTGCCTGGCAACCTATTTTTAGTAAATTTACATCATCGCATACACTCCAACGATCCTCATTCCAGAACTTGTAACTTTCAATAGCCGTTTTATGCAAATTACAGAAGAAACACATACGCCCGAGTTGACACGTAATCATATTTTAGTAAATTTACATCATCGCATACACTCCAACGATCCTCATTCCAGAACTTGTAACTTTCAATAGCTGTTTTATGCAATTACAGAAGAAACACATATGCCTGAGTTGACACGTAATCATATTTCTGCACGTCCTATAGACTGACCTTGACTTTCATTTCCAGGCCAAATATGGAATAAACCGCTCCATTTCCCAAGACCAGGGGGTGAACATTACCTTATTTGGTCTACCAAAGCATATGTTATAAACAGATAGAATTTGTTGGATATTTTACCAAAATATAACCATTATTTTACATATTAACATGTCGTCCGCTTTTTTAGTACGTGGGATTTAAATTTATACAAAGAGTGAACCAACAATTTTTCAAAGACCCAATATAGTAGGTCACGCTACTTATAGATAAAGTTGCCTTTAATAAAATAAAAATATTGACTTTAATCTATCGCACGAAATGCAAGAGAATTAAATATTTTGATTGTTGAATTCCCGTCTACTGTGGTTCATTTGGAATGTAAAATATACAACCAATAACGATATTAATTGCGATATCACTTATGTGGAAGCGGACGTTAAACCACCAGCTTAAGTAAGTGGCTTTTCGCTAAATTTATATCGCATACACCCCAACCCAACGATCCTAATTCCAGAACTAATACTTGTAACTTTACCATATGTAAATATACTTATTCTCGTATATATACTTAAGCTTTTCTTCTGACAAGTTATTATTTGTGTCTTCAAATTTGTACCATATAACCGTATTCATGATCAAAAAAAAAAATATAATTCAAATGTCAAATGACCTCACGTCTCTCTGGTTCATGCATTGTCCGTGCAGATTCCACAATCTGAATTACGTACGTCTCCTTGATCAAAGCAACACTTCTGTTTACATGTAGAGGCGTGCACGTGCACGAGCTCATTCACACGTATTGAAAAACTGTTCGGCTGCTTTATTTGAGAAGATACTAATAATACACTATAACATTTGGAAATTTTTTCTTTGAAAATTCCGATTGATTGGTAGCTCTTCGGAAGGGTTGATCATATAGCTTACCCTGTTTGTGTGTATTGTAAGTTTTTATAATAGCTAGCAGATAATTTAGGATATCTCAATACTTTATGAATGAACATATATCTCGTTGTTAGTTTTTAAAAGGCCCTTTTTTATGATAGTCGTATATCATTCACAGATATCAAATATAAATTACAATAAATAGTTCATGAATAGTCCTATGCGGGTTTGAAACAAACAGCATTGTAATTTTATGCAATAATACATTTACTTGTTTCCTTATTCTATTTAATATTTGATTTAAACTTCACAGTTCAATTAGACCTTAGTAGACAATTATGTTTCCAACTGGCACGGAGAAATAATTCAAATCAAATTTATTATCAACATTGGGGAGATGTTTTGCAAATAAAGGGGACAAATTAATAATAATACTATAAATCAAAATTTTGATACTGTTAATACATACTGTATATTAAAGTTTAAGAACGGATATTGATACACTGCACGTGTATATATATAGTGTGCTCTTCATAACTTGTTTAGGGAAGCTTTACAAAGTGACAATTTAATCATATAAAAAAATATATTAAAAGCCAGTTTATATGAATTTGTTTTGAATATCCCTTTTTGTTTTAGAGAATATAGATATGTGCAACATCTTAAACTAAGTAAATGGTAGATTATTCCACAAAACAGATAGTTAGTTACTGGTTGCAGTAAAATTTACTATACACGCTTCTATGTAATATATTCTATTTACATGCCATAAAAGATTTAAACATAAATTACTTTATTTTTCATTTTGGACGATTTTTTAGGTTATTGAAAACATTTAATTAATAAATCTATTAACAAAATTAACTGTAATTCAGACAGAAAATTCTAATATACATTTTAGTTAAAATAAATAATCCGTGTAGCTTGTTAATTAGTTTATTACTTTATGACACCAATCAAGTGTCTGTGTCTAAACTCTATAAACAGCATTACATAACACCTATATAGGTCAACGTTTTCAAACATTCTGATCAATCAACCAAAACAAAAAGATGGCAATACTTTCCCCCTGTTTGACTGTATATAAGATACCAGTGTTCTAATATTGTATTTTAGAAAACCGTAAGAAATATAGATGGTGTTATTGATGAACTATTTAAAATGTTCGCAACACATCCCAAGTATTAATATCGTCAAGTTCTATCGAGAGCATATCTATCGTTCAGTGTCATAAGTTTTATACTTTTGCTGGATCCACGGGACAGATACAATACCATGCTGATTTCTATTTTTCATTTTGGCCCCAACAGCTCGGCCTTCAATGCATAACTATCAATCAATCGTAAGTCAATATGTGAACTTACGGGAACAAGTTGTTTCGACATCGAGCTGGTTCGACACCCGTTACCCGAGTTGTTTCGACACCATCTATTTGGGTCAGTTCGACTAGGATTTGAATCGGTTGATATAAGATTTGTGCATGGTTGATTTAAATAATAAAGATTTTATAATTTTAGCGGCAGTCTTTCCTTTCATAAACATCAAACATCAGTTTTACGCAGATCAGTCTTTGTTAAGTGTAGGTCTTTATATGGATTTATACCTGGTGTAGGCCTACATGAAGTTACATATATTCGTTCTTATACATATTTCATTTCTTGATGAATACACCATGTTTTATACTTCGTTCCAATTTGATTAACTGATATATTCTAATCTCCTTTGTCAAATCTCAGGGCCTGCTAATAAGAAACCACAAGTTTCTGTGATTGTGAATCTAGCCTTTGTTTTCTGATACTGTCGATTCATGCACGCTTTTCACACTGAATTGCCCTTTGATGGGAGTCAGGCAACACACAGCTCTGCTCTTTGATGTTGACAGGCGAGGCACAGTGTTAACTCGTGCTCTAATGGATTAGCTGATATAGTTGGTTGGAATTTGGCAATTGTTACAGTTTATTGCATTAAGTCAAGGTTGAAAAGTTTGTAAACTTTTAGAAATATTTTTATACTTGCCACTTGGTCATTTCAAGTTGTCACATTTGATTTTCGTTCTTAATTTTAATAATATTTTTTTTTAATAAACTCAGCGTTCACCTTAGCTTATTTTGGCGGAAGTAATGAAACAAATGACCACCGTTTTCTCACTCGAGAATCTTCGCTATTCCGACTCGCTCGTTGTTCGCACGTTTCCGACCCATTCAATGGCGATAATATATAATTTCAATTAATATCGTTATTGGTTGTATATTTTACATTCCTAATGAACCACAGTAGACGGGAATTCAACAGTCAAAATATTTAATTCTCTTGCATTTCGTGCGATAGATTAAAGTCAATATTTTTATTTTATTAAATGCAACTTTATCTATAAGTAGCGTGACCTACTATATTGGGTCTTTGAAAAATTGTTGGTTCACTCTTTGTATAAATTTAAATCCCACGTACTAAAAAAGCGGACGACATGTTAATATGTAAAATAATGGTGATATTTTTGTAAAATATCCAAGGGAGAGGGGTTTAATATAGGCTATGCCTGTTCCCCAATCCCTATTCAGATACAAATCTGAATAAAATACTGCTTATAAAAAAAAAAAATTCTATCTGTTTATAACATATGCTTTGGTAGACCAAATAAGGTAATGTTCACCCCATGGTCTTGGGAAATGGAGCAGTTTATTCCATATTTGGCCTGGAAATGAAAGTCAAGGTCAGTCTATAGGACGTGCAGAAATATGATTACATGTCAACTCGGGCATATGTGTTTCTTCTGTAATTGCATAAAACGGCTATTGAAAGTTACAAGTTCTGGAATGAGGATCATTGGAGTGTATGCGATGATGTAAATTTACTAAAAAGCTAAAGTAATTTTAGTTTAAATACCATTTGCGTGCGAATTACCACTGTTCGATTGGTTGATGTGTCGTATTATTTATCAACAAGGAGATTTCTGTTTTATGGATATTGCTATTGAAGGTAAGATGCACAATTTACGCATTGTGGACCGTTTTTGTCTGATGCACTCTTTATATTCACGTTGATATCAATTTGGGCGCTGACTGCTTGGTATTTATAAATGACGACATTACATTCGCCTTTCCGTATACGATAGATTGATCCATATTTTTATTTCATAAAATGCAACTTTATATATATGGTACGTGTTAGGCCTTCAATAGACATAAGAGAAACGTAGATCATAGCAAGCAAACATGCCTATCTAAAGGAGACATATTTGTTCTGTCTCGCTGACAGAGACGACCGCGCACGTGTTCTCAAACGTACTTTATGCTCAGTCTCAAATCAAATGGCCGTTCCGTCAGCTGCCCAGATAGCTTACGCGCACCTTTCTAATGATGAAAAAGCACAACACAGTATTAGGTGCTAAACCATATTATTATTTTCTTCAAGTAAGTAGCGGTAAAAAGATTATGCGACGAAAACCTTGGTCACTTCGCTCAGCTCCTCGTGTTTATATTTTTTCTTTCCCGGTGATAATGTGCAGACGCGAAGTAAAATAGACTCGATTAACTACACTCAAAAAATGATCGGCTCGCTCAGTGACCAGAGTTACCGTACACAACAAAATAAACATGAACACGCGAATATACTATAGTCTCAATGAACAGCACACTCCCCACTTAAAAGATGAAGTCTTTTACCATTGTTCACATTTCTCCTAAAAGTTTATCGTTATCGATTCGGCACAAAAATACAAGTTCACAAATGGGTCTCTTATAGGTTTTGTATTGTCCATTTAAACGCGTTTGGAAGGGATTCTCATCTCGGTAAATGGTGACCTCAGCTACTCTTGCTACTCCATCTGGATCCAGCTTGACGCCAGTAACTCTTCCCTTGCTCCATTCACCTCGTATGACATCTTTATCTTTGACTAAAACTATATCATTAACTTGTATTTTGCTTGTGGTATTCTGACATTTTCTTCGTGGTTGAAGACTCTGTATATACTCTCGTCTCCAACGGATCCAAAATTGGTCCACCAGGTACTGAACTCTTCTCCATTGCGTACGACAGTATAGGTCTGGTTTGGTAAATTCTCCTGGTGCTGGTAGATAGGGTCTCATTTTAAGAGTAAGTAGGTTGCCGGGAGCTAAAATCTCACGATTCTCAGGATCTGTTGATATGGCTGTTATTGGTTGTGCGTTTACAATGGCTGCTGCTTCTGCCATCAGCGTTACCAAAAGGTCGTGTGTTAGCTGCTGCTTACCAATACCAAGAAGCATGCCTTCTAATAATCTTCTCAGCGTACCGATTTGGCATTCCCACACGCCACCAAAGTGTGAGGCGTGGGGTGGGTTAAATTTCCACTCACATACCTTTGAAGTCAGGAATTTCTTCACAGATTCGTCTTTAATCTCACTTAAGGCTTCTCGTAACTCAGTTCTGGCTCCGACGAAGTTGGTTCCGCAATCTGACCATAAAAGTGCTACAGGTCCCCGGACTGCTATAAATCGGCGAAGGGCGTTGACGGATGCTGATGTGTCCATAGCATCTACAATCTCTATATGTATGGCTCGACTCACAAGGCAAGTGAACATAATGCCCCATCTCTTGCTATTTGCTGATCCTCCACGGGTTTTTCTGGTCATGACTTCCCAAGGATCGAATGCATCCATACCAACGTTGGTGAAAGGAGGCATGTTCTCGAATCTTTGCTCTGGTAGATCGGACATCATGCGAATGCAGTTTCTAATTTGATGATTGACTCTCTCTGCTCCACTGATAATCCAGAATCCAGCTTGCCTCACTGCTCCATGTGTGATGGACCGGCCTTGGTGGTGGTTCACGTCGTGGTAATGCTGGATTATTAAGGGCGTTATCAGACTCTTCTTGGGTGTAATCCAAGGGTGTTTCTCTTGATTGGAATAGTTTGCTCTACTCAGACGTCCTCCAATTCTCAAAGTACCATGGTTGTCGATAAAGGGGTCTAAACTTCTAAGTTGAAGGGTTTTCAGCTCGGTTTTCTTCATGGACTTCTCAGGATGTTTCAGGATCTTAAGCTCATCAGGAAAGGTCTCTTGTTGAATATGTCTGACGACTGCGGTCTCGGCTTCTTGTATTAAAGAAGGATTGACCTCTACCACGGGCTTCTCATTGTTCATATATCTAGTGAACAGTTTAAGACAACAAACTGCTCTCAGAAGCTTCTCCCAGTTGTTGTATGAACTGATTAGCGTACAGAATGAACAGGTCTTTTCTACAAGGATTGTTCTACAGGATCTAATCTCAGAGTCTTCTTCGCTCAAAGAACTGGTGTAGTCCTCAAAGCTTGGTGTTTTCAAAGATTCCCATAAATGCTCTGGTCCTCTTAACCAATCGCTCTTAAGAAGTTTATGGATTCCACAACCTCTGCTCACTAGATCGGCTGGATTCAACTTGGTCTCAATGTATCTCCATTGGTTTGTGGCTGTTAAACTTCTAATGATCTGAACTCTGTTTGCTACGTAGATGTAGAACCTCTTGGTTTGGTTGGTGATGTATCCCAGTACTACCTTGGAGTCTGAATAGTAGATCTCCTCATCGATTGTATACTCAAGATCTCTTTTAATGTCTCTCACTGTGTTGACAAATAGTACGGCTGCGGACAGCTCCATTCTTGGTATCGTAACCTGTTTGAGTGGTTTAACTTTGGCACATCCTTTAAGAAAGGATACCCAAATGCTCTTCTTTGAATTGATCACTCGAAGATATACGACTGCTCCGATCTGATCTTGGCTTGCGTCGCAATAACCATGAATCTCGACTCGTTCGACTTTACCAAAGCTGGCTGGTTTAAGACATCTCTGTACTCGTACTTCTCCAATAGATGACAGGTCTCTGTTCCATATGCCCCATTCCGACTAGAATTCGTTAGGTAGTGGATAGTCCCATGCAAGATTTCCTCTGTGTTCGTTACCTAACTCAATTAGGCTCTGAAGTATTCTCATACCAACTAGTGTGTATGGAGCGAGGAATCCTAGCGGATCATATATAGAGTGGATTATTGATAGGACTCCTCTTCTCGTGTAGGTATTTTGTTTGTCGATCACTTGGAACGTTAACTCGTCTCGCTCTAGGTCCCACTGAACTCCTAATGACCTCTGGACTGGTAATATATCAGACGAAAAATCTAGGTTCTTCAGGCCCTTTGCTCGATCTTCTTCTGGTAGGGCATCCATAACCATGGGGCTGTTGGAGGCTACCTTGTGAAGCTTAATGTTTGACTCGTTCAATACGGCTTGTGAAGTCTTAATCAACTCAATGGCTTCTTGTGGTGTTGAACAAGAATACACACCATCGTCCACATAAAACTCCTCGTGGATAAACTTGTTTGCTGCTAACTCGTATTTATCCTTGACATCATCAGCCGCTCTTCGTAGGCCGTACGTTGCGATCGCTGGGCTTGGTCCATTACCAAACAAGTAAACGTTCATTTGGTACTCGATCACCGGCTTTTTACGGTCGTTGTTCTCAAACCATAGAAAGGATAGGTAACTTCTATGTTCCGGGTTCACGTAAAATGAGTGGAACATTTGCTCAATGTCGCAGGTAAATGCGACCTCTTCTTGTCGAAATCTATGCAGCCTTCCAATTAATCTGTTCATAAGATCAGGACCAGTTAATAACTCAGAGTTGAGGGAAGTGCTCTTGTACTCAGCGGATGAATCAAAAACTACTCGGATTTGGTTCTTCTTCTGTGGATGGTATACTCCAAAGTGAGGGAGATACCAAACTCTTGTCTTCAACAGTGTTCGTAGAAGGTGAGGCGTGGCTTTTCTTAAACAGCTTTGCCATAAACTCGAGATAATCGGTCTCGTGTTGTGGATTTCGGTTGAAATTTCTCAATAGACTCTGGAACCTTTTTTCAGCTTGAATACGGTTGTTGGTCATATAAACATCAGAATTCCGAAAAGGAAGAGGTGCTTCCCAATTCCCCAACTGGTTCTTATGGAAGCTCTTGTCCATAAGAGACAGGAATTGTCGATCCTCATGACTCAAACCAATCTCATTATCTCTCGGTGATGTATAAAACTCATTAAAACTCAAACTCAGGTAGTCGTCTTTTGGCGATTGTTTACATATGAAGGAATTCTCACAAGGCTTATACTTGGTTTCAAATCCAACAGACGTTCTTCTAGCTATGATGTGGATGTTTCCTCCTTGGCGATCTAAGCACAGAACTCCACTCACTGTCCATCCTAAATCAAGACGCTGTGCCCATGCTGCTCCTATAGGCCCATTTATTGACTCTCGTACTTTCAATAACTCAGGTGCGTCACGACCAATAATAAATAAGAAGGAAGGGTGCTTTATTGTCAATTGGTGGAAGATAATCAGCTATACACTGAAGATGTGGTATTTGTCTAACAAGCTCAGGATTTGGAATCTCGGTACCATCAGGAACGTTACTGGATTCAGTTATGCTCGGAAGTGGAAAATCGTCTCCTCGTATTGTGCGTACACGAAGATTTTCTGCTCTGCGACCTACACATAATTCCTTACCATGACAGGTCTCGAGTGTGAACTCGTGCTCATCCCCGTACAGTTGTAGGCCCTCAAATAACTCAGTTGATCCTCATGAGTGGTTGGACTGGTCGTCTATAAAGACATATCCTCGCACTGCTCTTTCAGGATTGCTCAATTCGTAAATGTCGACAAGGATTAATTTGCCACAGGTTTTACCTCTCATGTTGACAGTCCCATCACAAATTTTGGTACATGCTGATTTTACAGCCTCCCCACTATAAGGTGCCAACTCTTTCTTCTTCGACTCATCTCTGTCATCTTTATGCAGAACTAATAGGTGACGTCTGTTACATTTAGGACAAGATATATCTCTCCTGGTACAGTGAATGGCAAAATGTTTCCCCTCTAAACAACGGAAACATATCTCAAGCTCTTTTAATAACCGCAGTTTCTCGTCGTAACTTTTCTCTCGGAAGGTTCGACACTCAGAAAGATGGTGGTTGGTTTTGTGGATCGGACATTGGCTGTTCTACTTTTCTTGTTTAGACTCTAAGTTAACGTCAGTCTTGAGACTAGTGGTGTGTGTACTGGGCTTATTGTCTTTAAAACCATGCTTGTAAGGATTAGGCTTCAAACTCAGGTTGTTGTCAGGTCTCGAACTTGTGTATCTCGAACCTTTGTGCTCACTCTCTTGACTCGGTAATTTAGCAATAGATGGATGGTTCTGTCTTAGTGAAAGGTTATGAATCAGCTTAACAAAGGATTTGAATGGTGGGTAATCATCACTTCTATTATTGACCATGTGTTTGGTAACTTTACTGTCCCATTTCTCTTTAATGGATTTAGGTATTTTCTCAACTAAGGTTTTCATGAAATACGAAGTATTCAGGATGCTCAGGCCTTTCAAATAAGGTTCTTGTGTATTTAAGTTCTCACAAGTGTCATAAAATGTCTGAAGAGCCTCTTTGTCTTCGTAACGAAAGTTAGCAGCCTTCAGTAAAGTCTCAATCAAATTATTCGCTACCTCAGCAGTATGTCCAAACCTTTCTTCTAGTGCTGACCAAAGGTCATTTAGTTTGACCTGGGGATCGGGATGTATTCGTCTGCGAAATTGATTTACACGCTCTCTAGGTTTGCTACTGGTGTACTTCAGTAAGTACGTAATCTCTTGATTAGGTGTAGCCTCAGCTTCACATATTAAGGTTTCAAATGCTTGCCTTCAAGGAAGAAACAAGGCGGAATCTCCACTAAACACGTCAGGCTCACATTTAGGTAGTGCAAGTGAAGCAAGTAATCGCTTACTAATGTCATTAGAGTGCTCGGGTGGCCTAGTGTTAAACAAGTTGTTGATTAGTGCTCTCAAATGGTCTAGGGTCACCATGCGTTGGCATACTAGGTGTGTATCTCAGTGTTAGCTCATGGTTAGGTTGAAATATGGGGGTGTTTGACGATTGCTCGTTATGTGTATCACGAGGTGACTCTTTAGGCCTAGTCAAACATTGCTCAGTAGGCCCCTCAAACCTGAGTTGAAATACAGGTGCTGTTGGTAACAACTCAGTAAGGTTCTCATTTCTGTAGATCTCGGTAGGCCTGGATAGGGATAGCTCTGGGGGCTGCTCGAAAGGTAATTCGTTATGCCTGGTGTGGGCTTGCTCAGTGGACCTAGGGCTAAGTAGCTCAGTAGGCCGATGTGACTCAATTGTAGTAAGGCTTATCTCGTGGGGTGTAGGCCCCTGGTTGTTCTCATGTGGTTCTCGGATTGTATCCATCGTGCAGTACGCCGAGTAGGGTCAACAGAATTGACTTTTGATGAAGTATAGCTTAGTGTCTCAAAGCCAAACGACAAGGCCTCAGTTACAGCTAATTCTCGCTCATTTTTTATTTGTTCAAGTTTGGATTGAGTTTCTGCCTCAGCTACCTTCCTAGCTAACTCAATTTTGCGAATTTCCTCATCAAATCTGAACTTCTCTCTTGCAACACGTATTTTAGTCTCAATATATTGAACAGAGCTCGATAATTCTGAACTACGAGTATGACGACTAGTCATAGACTTGTATGAGGAATGGTGACTTGAGGTTGCATCGTGCGAGTCATCTTTCTCTACTGCAGAGTTGTTGGAAATTGCAGGGGTTGCCATGGCTCAACGACAGTTTATAGTTTATATTTAAACAGTTGAGTAATGTATTTTACTTGCGGCTGTCAATTCTGTCTGTTTACTCACGGTTATTAAACAGGATACTCGGCAAAACGTTTTATTCGCGGCTCTGTATGGTTGTAGCCACAACAGTCATTTTCTCACACTCACAGCTCTCAAAACTCAGGAAAATTTGTAAAGTTTGTTCACAGCTCACGCACAGGCCAAGTTGGTAAAACAATCCTTTTCTTCTCAGCTCTTTTTAAAACCAGGGAGGTCTTTTTATTCACAACTCATGGAACTAGGGAATTCTGCAATCTTTTTACTGTTCTGTCTCGCTGACAGAGACGACCGCTCACGTGTTCTAAAACGTACTTTATGCTCAGTCTCAACTCAAATGGCCGTTCCGTCAGCTGCCCAGATAGCTTACGCGCACCTTTCTAATGATGAAAAAGCACAACACAGTATTAGGTGCTAAACCATATTATTATTTTCTTCAAGTAAGTAGCGGTAAAAAGATTATGCGACGAAAACCTTGGTCACTTCGCTCAGCTCCTCGTGTTTATATTTTTTCTTTCCCGGTGATAATGCGCAGACGCGAAGTAAAATAGACTCGATTAACTACACTCAAAAATTGATCGGCTCGCTCAGTGACCAGAGTTACCGTACACGACAAAATAAACATGAACACGCGAATATACTATAGTCTCAGTGAACAACACAATATTGAAATACTATGGCATATACTGTTTGTTTACAAGCCTGTAAATGTCGATTTTTCAGTATTTTTCATATTCACTTCAAAATGGCGACCATCAGTTGACCAAAATCAAAATTCTGCTCTGAACATTGTTTAGGCATTCCTTTAAGTATTCAGAAAATATAACTCTCCCGTGTCTGTAAGTAAAATATCAAAAAAGCCTTATAGTCCGGGGGCTGAGAGGGGTCCTGTGTGCAATCATAAATAATCTGAACAAGAAAAAAAAAATCATTAAAATTGGTCACAATCTAGTGAAGTTAATGTGATTTTTCACTCGTTAACAACTTTGTCGGCACAAAAAACGTCAAAGGCAAAATTCGAAATTGTAACATTTTCAACTATAAAAAAAATTTGACAATGATCCCAGCAATCTAGAAATGTATCCATTTTGGTAATATGAGACGGATTCTTCCAACTATTTTCACTCGTAAACAACTTTGTCGGCACGAAAATATTCAAAGACGAAATTCAAATTTTTGAAAAAGTCAAATACCCAAATTTCGATAGTGAGCCAGTCTATCCTGAAATGTATTAATTGCAGAAATAGGAGACGCATTGAACATACTATGGCCTATTGTGTTTGTTTACATTTACCCAGCCTCGTTCTGAACAAAATACATCGTTCCAAAAACAGAGCAATTTTAAAAACCTCGTTTTGGAACTGCAGACAACGAGGCATTTATTTTACCTCGTTTGGACAGAAATGCCGAACGAGGCATTCTGAGGTATATAGTGTAAATCCATGATATTAAATGTTTTGTATACCATGTTTCGTTGCCTGGCAACCTATTTTTAAATTTATACATAGTGTTTAAGCCAGTTTAAGGTCATGAGACAAAGAATCCTATTGATTTTCAGCGATTTCAAATAATTACAGCCAGAGCTATGGTCCTTCATCACTTCAAAATATCTTAGGGATGCTTTAGAGGCCAAAGTAAATATCAGATTGTTTTTAAATTTATACATAGTGTTTAAGTCAGTTTAAGGTCATGAGAAGAAGAAACCTGATGATTTTCAGCGATTTCCAATAATTACTGCCAGCTAGAGTTATGGCCGTTGATCACTTCAGAATATCTTGTGTCCGCTCAAGAGACCAAAGTTAATATCCGATTGATTTTAATTTTATACACAGTATTTAAGGTCGTGAGACGAAGAAGCCTAGTGATTTTCAGTGATTCCCTATAATTTCTGCCAGAGTTATGGCCTGTGTGATCATTTAAAAAAAAATGTTCTTCGAGCACGCTCTAGAGGAAAACAACTATGTTGACTTTCAATGGAATTTGATAGCTTGAACAGCTAAATCCATGATATTAATGATGATTCGAAACCGGTTTCAATATAGGTAATTGGCCGATAAGTGCCCTATGGGGAGAAATTGTTCTCAGCCGATAAATAGCCATTTTGCCGATATTGGAGTTGCCGATGTCTGTTCAAAACGACTCAGTAAATACCTTTAAAATATTATCTGAGTTGTGAACAAATCACTGTTTTATTTGACACAGACTGCAGCTAAATCGTCACGCACACGGCAACTGAACATTGCTTTTTAGACTTACTTGTAATACAAGACCCATAGCATTAAAACGAAAATAATAAACAGTACAAAATCTGTATCGGTCTCCTTTATCTAAAGTGCTATGCACACGACAACCGTTGATATTTAGGGGTATAGGTAATCTAAGACTCTTGCCAAACGGGCTTGGGTTTCTCAATACAATTTTTGAGAAAACCATTTATGCTGATATACAGTCCACCCGATAAAACCTTCGATTGGAATAGTCAGTACCTCGCGGAGGCCACTCTTCGATCTCTTTTCTATAGGTGCTGATAATACAAGATTGCAGCCTTTTTTTTTTATTGAAATTGTTTCTGATAAGTAATAACAAATTTATTAACTATGAAATAAACAATGTCTGTCACGGTTCGTGATAATAAAACTATTAAAACGGAAGATGTCAACAATGGCTCATTAGATGTTTTATTTACAACAATAGTTTTAGAAATGGAGGGAGAATGTCACGTGATAGCCATCGTTGTAGGGCAGGTCAGGAAGCTATCACTTTCATGTATCATTTCACTACCGCATGAACTAATGCAAACGCACGTATAGACATACACATGCCGTGCCGATTACTGTAAGGAATTATATCGTAATCAATACTTAAAATATGATATGTTCGTAGACTAAACGTAAGCATGGAGGAGAAGTTTATCAAAGCCAAACAAATTCTAATGGTTTTCTGATAATTACTTAATGAGTTGTTACTCTTAATCAGATTATAGTGGTTTATAAGTGTTTCATTACCAAAAAAATTAAAAGTATGCAACAACTCTTGTTTACGATTTAGCTGCTGTGGGCGTATGTTTCGTTGCTTGGCAACCTATCTTTAATGTTTGCTATTCATGAAGAATGTCATTGAGTCAACTAGCGTGGTTTCAAATCCCCGGTTGCATGTGACAAGGAGTAGGGTCGCCTGTCCAATCTCGTGGGTTTTCTCCGGATCCTCCGGTTTCCTTCCACTGCTAAAGATCCCTACGCGCAAGCGAATTATTGAAATAAAATTAAACCATATGTTCATCCCGAAATGACCTGGTTTGTGTCAAGTGGACGTTAAACCCCATTTCTCTCTCTGTCTATTTCTGAGCCACTTTTAAAAAGAATATAATATTGTAAGATCATAACATATGGGAATATGTCAAGTGACGTCAGTTAAAGGGTAACAGGCAGCATGAAACACATCATGAACATCATGATTGCTGTACAACTATATTTTTCGATTATTTTCTGCAAGCTTTTTTTGCAAATGCAAAATCAATATTCCTCACAGTCCATTAGATCCTAGATATTCATACTATTGCATTGCTACCAAAATGATCCACACAGAACACTTATTGAACAACAGTTTTGCATAACAGTATTCATTTTGTTAAATTTTCGATTTATAATTTCAAATTTTAGAAAATATAACCCCTTGAATAGCTGATTATTGTTATCAACAATTTATTATTTCAAGATTAAAATTGTGCGAGATGTCAATGGATGTATCGCACAATTATTTAGTTATTTCCAGAAACAAAATTATTTATGATATAAAAAGTAAAAAAACGAGATAGCCTACTTATTGAATATATCGCTGTTGTACCTGGGCTGAATTTTCCAAGAAAAATGTTTCCCATAAAATCAGTATGGATATTTTCTGGGAAAACTAAATAATTCGAGAGTCTGTTATAAAAATGGACTTTTAAATTGATTTGTTTATTAGGGACCGATGAAATGTGTGCGAAATAAAGACTTTGAAAATAAGAAATTTCTATTACAAAAATCGGGATTAACCTGTTGTGTATGTGATTGAGCGTTATATGCACGTCTGTTATATGTCTACTCTACTGTATATTAAATATACATCCTTTACTTTAACAGCAACTGATGGCTGCTCAGACAGTTGATGAACAGAGCAGTGAAAAAGATGATGTTATTGTTATAAAATCCGAAGAGGATATAGATGAAACAGAAAGTACAACATCACAACAGGTACTTTCCCTAGTTCTTTAAAAGATACATTCCTGGAGAAAAATTTTGTGATTGGATGATATATTTGGATGTAAAACATATTCAAAGTATCCAAGCTATCAAAAATTTGCTTCAATTCCCCCTCAAAAATTTGTAATCGCCAGAGATACTTACAGCTATCAATAAACTGTGTTAGACGCAATGTCTGTCAATTTAATTTCATTGTGGGAGGGTCCATTTTTATACACCCACATGGAAATGTGGACGTATATTGCCGTCACCCCTGTCCGTCCATCATCATCATCTTGTGAACGCTGTAGAGGCTAAAGTTAATATCCGATTGACTTTAAATTTATACACAGTATTTAAAGTCATGAGACGAAGAAGCCTATTGATTTTCAGCGATTTGCGGTAATTACCGCCAGAGTTATGGCCCTTGATCACTTTGAAAAATCTTGTGGATGGTCTAGAGATCAAAGTTAATATCCGATTGACTTTAAATTTATACACAGTGTTTAAGGTCATGAGACGTAGAATCCAATTGATTTTCAGAGTTTTCCGATAATTACTCACAGAGTTATGGCCCTTGATCACTTTGAAAAATCTTGTGGATGCTCTAGAGGCCAGAGTTAATATCTGATTGACTTTAAATTTATACACAGCGTTTAAGGTCATGAAGAGAAGAATCCTAATGATTTTCAGAGATTTCTGATGATTACTGCCAGAGTTATGGCCCTTGATCACTTCAAAAAATCTTGTGGACGCGCTAGAGGTCAAAGTTAATATCCGATTGACTTTAAATTGATACACAGTATTCAAGGTCATGAGACGAAGAAGCCTATTGTTTTTCAGCGATTTCCCATAATAACTGCCAAAGTTATCTCCCTTGATCACTTTGAAAAATCTTGTGACGCTCTAGAGACAAAACTTATTATCCGATTAATTTTCAATGAATTTTGATAACTGAACAGCTAAATCCATGATATTAAATGTTTTGTATACTGTACTAAATGTTAGCATGGGCCAGAACTTTATAAAAACCAAACAAACTCTAATGATTTTCTGATAATTACTTTATGAGTTGTTACTCTTAATCAGATTTTAGTGATATATACACGTTTCATTATCGAAAAAAAGTAAAAATATGCAACAACTCTTGTTGACTGCCCGGACGATTTAGCTGGCAACCTATCTTTCAGAATGTATTTATCATTACTTACTGTACATATACCATACATATTGAGGTTTGAGTAAATCGTTAAGTTTTCTGTCAACATCTTTTTCTTTGTTTAATTGCAGTCTTTTGTATGTTGACACCCCTCAATGTTCCTAAAACCGCCTAACCTTTTAATCAAGAAATAACAACCGCTGGCACACAATAAGCTGGCAGATAACAGTCGGGTTGACAGTTAGTTATACCCTGACAACTTTGCCCAGTGCTTGCCCCATGGGTGTTTTTCGGGTAATCCAGTATTTTTCTAGTAAGATTGGGTGTCCATACTTTTAATATATACCAAATTTGACATACTTTTATCGGAAATAACCACCCAATGTATACTTTTCTGGGAAAGTATCTTGAAGTATTGATAAAGAATTCTATTAAAACTCCTTGTATCACATTAAGGTTAGACTTGCTAATATAATTGTGAATTAAAAATCTGCGTTTTTCCTAAATATCGTTGTTTAAGCAGCAGTTAGTTAGTAACTGAATGTGTCATGAATGTTGCTGTTTAGTTTCTTTCATCCATATTTTCCAGCATGGTTTCCCCTTACCAGTGCTATAGGGATGAAAAACCAAGGTCCCATGTGCACATTGGCGTGCACGTAAAAGATCACTTTGCAGTTATATAGTTCAATATAAAATTTCCCTCATAGCACATTCTTTTCGATTGCTTATTTTATTCAGTTATGGTTTTTCATTTAATTTTAATTTGACTTTTTACTAAATTTCAAGAAATTGTTACTCACAAAGGTACATGTAATTTCCTTCTATGTGCCTACATTTATATTTCCTGTTGCACATATAGCCGATCATGTACGTTTGTTGTTTGTGATTGTGTCTATTTGTGTGTGGTGCAGTCCTTGTGCACTTACTATTGCTTTTGATGATAGAGATTGTTGTGAGTGTAGTCATAGACACAACCAACTCACAAAAATCTCTAACTAGATATACTAGTATTATAAGTGGCTCCATACCCCCTATGAAAACTCCATTGTATATCATCTGTATGGTTATAATTAATGGGTTTAAATATCTGACCTCCATGCTGATCTACCAATCTGATCACCCCTTACAGTCTATTTACAACTTACGCTGTCTATTTATGGTAATTACTCAGTGGGTTAATACGTTATCCAAAGATAACAGGTTTCTTTTATACTTCAATACTATACTATTCATCAGATGCATTTTCAAATTGATTTCAGGTCATTGATAAAGAATTGTCGTTAGAGATTATACCCGTTTTAAAATTAGGTACAGAAACTGGAGAAGTTACAAGTTCTGGCATTAATCTCAATCCTAAAGAAGCTAAACTACTAGGTACCATAATTAATAACTGCTACTCTTATTGTATATATATGAAAAAAATATAATATACAATGTGAATTACCCAAATTTGGTTTAATCTTGCAAGGGATATTGTAGTACAGAGTTTTAAAGTGCATTAAAATGTTTGGCCCATGATCAAGTGTAATCGTGGTGCAAGATTGATTTGTAAGTCAGTCTAATGATCTAATAACGAGATTCAAAAACAGATCTTGTAAAAAATATATTTTAGCAATTTCTTCCTTTCTTTGTAAATACATTACTGTGTGACCGGCTATACTATATACCGGAAAACATCCGGAAAACACTAAAAAACTACCGGAAAACACCATGTTACACTAAATACCGGAAACACACTAAATACCGAAAAACACTCTAAATAGGCAACTCGGAGCCTGGTCCTCTGGAAAACACACAAACAAACTAAACCTAACCCTAGCCCTAACCCACAAGGGAAAAACCTAACACAAACCCACGCACACAGAGGATCAGGCTCCGGTTTACCTATTTAGGGTGTTTTCCGGTATTAAGTGTGTTTTCTGGTATTCAGTATAACATGATGTTTTCCGGTGTATAGTATTGCCGTAAATAATAAACGGCTTTCTACGATTATGAACAAACTAATCTACTTTGGTTATTATAAACTTACCTGTGTGTTTGAAATGAACTCCCATTAAATAAAATCCATTGTACAACTAAATATCCCAATGAATAAAAAAGTTCTCTCTTGTAAAATTGAACTCCTCACAAACTTTGACACTGAGAAATAAAAAAAAATGGAAGCTTATTGCGTTACTTATCGGGATAGATCGTTTCGTATTAGGGGGTCAAAGCAAGGCTTGTCTACCGTAACTGTGTTTGGCTCTTTCACGACAATTCAAATTTTGTGTATGAATAAGCTATTGCTCTCAGACCCAGTAATGAATTTGGGCGTTTACAAACATTAATACGCCATTAGTCCGGTATTTTGTTTCCGCCTTGTATTAATTATTTGGAGTTTGGTGGAATTTTTTCTTTTGAATTACATTTGTTTTACTGGCCTTGAATCTCACCCTTGAATATTTCCTGATGATGAACTTAAGGAGTCCTGCCAATTAAACTCGGCAATCTGCTATAGCCGAGGTAAAATCCGATGTATTTTACATTTGCCTCTGCAAAATTAATAGCTGAATCATTGAATTGGTATATAACGGGTTTTTATACGCCCACATTGAAATGTGGTCGTATATTGTCGTCGCCCCCGTCCGTCCGTCCGTCGGTCCGTCCGTCCGTCGGTCCGGCGTCCACAATTGCTTGTGGACGCTCTAGAGGCTAAAGTTAATATCCGATTGACTTTAAATTTATATACAGTGTTTAAGGTCATGAAACGAAGAAGCCTATTGTTTTTCAGCGGTTTCCGATAATAACTACCAGAGTTATGGCCCTTGATGACTTCAAAAAATCTTGTGGACGCTCTAGAGGCCAAAGTTAATATCCGATTGGCTTTAAATTTATACACAATGTTTAAGGTCATAAGACGAAGAAGCCTATTGATTTTCAGCGATTTCTGATAATTAGTGCCAGAGTTATGGCCCTTGATCACTTCAAAAAATGTTGTGGATGCTCTAGAGGCCAAAGTTAATATCCGATTGGCGTTAAATTTATACACAGTGTTTAAGGTCATAAGACGAAGAAGCCTATTGATTTTCAGCGATTTCCGATAATTAGTGCCAGAGTTATGGCCCTTGATCACTTCAAAAAATCTTTTGAACGCCCTAAAAGCCAAAGTTAATATCCGATTGACTTTAAATTTATACACAGTGTTTCAGGTCATAAGACGAAGAAGCTTATTGATTTTCAGCAATTTCCGATAATTAGTGCCAGAGTTATGGCCCTTGATCACTTCAAAAAATCTTGTGGACGCTCTAAAAGCCAAAGTTAATATCCGATTGACTTTAAATTTATACACAGTGTTTAAGGTCAGAAGACGAAGAAGCCTATTGATTTTCAGCGATTTCCGATAATTAGTGCCAAAGTTATCTCCCTTGATCACTTCAAAAAATCTTGTGGACGCTCTAAAAACCAAAGTTAATAATTGATTGACTTTAAATTTACACACACTGTTTAAGGTCCTGAGACAAAGAAGCCTACTGATTTTCATCGATTTCAAATAATTACTTCCAGGGTTATCTTCCTTGATCACTTCAAAAAACCTTGTGGCGCTGTAGATGCCAAACTTATCATCCGATTGACTTCAGATTGATACACAGAGTTTAGGGTGTTGAAACGAACAAGTATTTTGATTTTCAATGAATTTTGATAACTGAACAGCTAAATCCATGATGTTAAATGTTTCCTATACTAATTGTAAGCTTCGGGCAAAACTTTATAAAAAGCAAACAAATTCTAATGATTTTCAGATAATTACATAAGGAGTTGTTACTCAGATTTTAGTGTATTACAAATGTTTCATTACCAAAAAAACGTAAAAATATGCAACAACCCTTGTTGACTGCCCGGACGATTTAGCTGCTGTGGGCGTATGTTTCGTTGCCTGGCAACCTATCTTTTTAATATAAATACCAATAATTATTATCAAAAATCATACCTTGCATTTGTTTGATTATCGGTAGATAGTTCCATGTCTTTCTATTTCTCTTTGAATATTATTTCTATTTGTGTTCAGAATTTTATAAGCGTGAAATTCACGGGGCAGTTTATCCATATGATTGTACTCATCAGTTGTTACCCATTTTGAAATCCACCGAGAATGGAATTTTCTGATGGCATTTCATAGATCGCGATCATGCCTCAGCTAATCATCGCTTTGAATTCTATTACCGTAATAGGTACCATGAGTTATTGTATGCTACACAGATGGTTAAATTTAGTGCCGCGAAACTTGCACCACTTTTTCCCACGGTCTGCATAATTAACACACAAAACCCAGTAATACACGCATATTAATGATATGAACAGTCGGAACGTGAATTAAATTTTTATTCACGTTCCGACATATGGAAATTATTGACAAGCGGTGGTCTTTTATTATACGAAATATGATCAATTAAAATTATGAAATAAAGTGTGTTTATTTATAAATGTTAGCCACAAAGTTGACTATAATTGACTGGGCTGTAATATGTTTTATAAAAATATATATAATATACAGGGGTGAAATTATGTGGTGAAAAGCAATATTATACATGTATTTACAAGTATTCGTATAATCGGTAAATAAAATTTAGTAGACGGACAATCAATTGGTTCAAAATTAATGTCATTGGCTTCAGTTGCTATTTTCTTGCCCATACTCAAACGACCGAAAAGGCCGTGCACTGTTTTGATTACAATACATGTGGTTGTTACAAATTGTCAACCTCTACCCCCTTCACCCTTGAATATTTCCTGATGATGAACTTAAGGAGTCCTGCCAATTAAACTCGGCAATCTGCTATAGCCGAGGTAAAATCCGATGTATTTTACATTTGCCTCTGCAAAATTAATAGCTGAATCATTGAATTGGTATATAACGGGTTTTTATACGCCCACATTGAAATGTGGTCGTATATTGTCGTCGCCCCCGTCCGTCCGTCCGTCGGTCCGTCCGTCCGTCGGTCCGGCGTCCACAATTGCTTGTGGACGCTCTAGAGGCTAAAGTTAATATCCGATTGACTTTAAATTTATATACAGTGTTTAAGGTCATGAAACGAAGAAGCCTATTGTTTTTCAGCGGTTTCCGATAATAACTACCAGAGTTATGGCCCTTGATGACTTCAAAAAATCTTGTGGACGCTCTAGAGGCCAAAGTTAATATCCGATTGGCTTTAAATTTATACACAATGTTTAAGGTCATAAGACGAAGAAGCCTATTGATTTTCAGCGATTTCTGATAATTAGTGCCAGAGTTATGGCCCTTGATCACTTCAAAAAATGTTGTGGATGCTCTAGAGGCCAAAGTTAATATCCGATTGGCGTTAAATTTATACACAGTGTTTAAGGTCATAAGACGAAGAAGCCTATTGATTTTCAGCGATTTCCGATAATTAGTGCCAGAGTTATGGCCCTTGATCACTTCAAAAAATCTTTTGAACGCCCTAAAAGCCAAAGTTAATATCCGATTGACTTTAAATTTATACACAGTGTTTCAGGTCATAAGACGAAGAAGCTTATTGATTTTCAGCAATTTCCGATAATTAGTGCCAGAGTTATGGCCCTTGATCACTTCAAAAAATCTTGTGGACGCTCTAAAAGCCAAAGTTAATATCCGATTGACTTTAAATTTATACACAGTGTTTAAGGTCAGAAGACGAAGAAGCCTATTGATTTTCAGCGATTTCCGATAATTAGTGCCAAAGTTATCTCCCTTGATCACTTCAAAAAATCTTGTGGACGCTCTAAAAACCAAAGTTAATAATTGATTGACTTTAAATTTACACACACTGTTTAAGGTCCTGAGACAAAGAAGCCTACTGATTTTCATCGATTTCAAATAATTACTTCCAGGGTTATCTTCCTTGATCACTTCAAAAAACCTTGTGGCGCTGTAGATGCCAAACTTATCATCCGATTGACTTCAGATTGATACACAGAGTTTAGGGTGTTGAAACGAACAAGTATTTTGATTTTCAATGAATTTTGATAACTGAACAGCTAAATCCATGATGTTAAATGTTTCCTATACTAATTGTAAGCTTCGGGCAAAACTTTATAAAAAGCAAACAAATTCTAATGATTTTCAGATAATTACATAAGGAGTTGTTACTCAGATTTTAGTGTATTACAAATGTTTCATTACCAAAAAAACGTAAAAATATGCAACAACCCTTGTTGACTGCCCGGACGATTTAGCTGCTGTGGGCGTATGTTTCGTTGCCTGGCAACCTATCTTTTTAATATAAATACCAATAATTATTATCAAAAATCATACCTTGCATTTGTTTGATTATCGGTAGATAGTTCCATGTCTTTCTATTTCTCTTTGAATATTATTTCTATTTGTGTTCAGAATTTTATAATCGTGAAATTCACGGGGCAGTTTATCCATATGATTGTACTCATCAGTTGTTACCCATTTTGAAATCCACCGAGAATGGAATTTTCTGATGGCATTTCATAGATCGCGATCATGCCTCAGCTAATCATCGCTTTGAATTCTATTACCGTAATAGGTACCATGAGTTATTGTATGCTACACAGATGGTTAAATTTAGTGCCGCGAAACTTGCACCACTTTTTCCCACGGTCTGCATAATTAACACACAAAACCCAGTAATACACGCATATTAATGATATGAACAGTCGGAACGTGAATTAAATTTTTATTCACGTTCCGACATATGGAAATTATTGACAAGCGGTGGTCTTTTATTATACGAAATATGATCAATTAAAATTATGAAATAAAGTGTGTTTATTTATAAATGTTAGCCACAAAGTTGACTATAATTGACTGGGCTGTAATATGTTTTATAAAAATATATATAATATACAGGGGTGAAATTATGTGGTGAAAAGCAATATTATACATGTATTTACAAGTATTCGTATAATCGGTAAATAAAATTTAGTAGACGGACAATCAATTGGTTCAAAATTAATGTCATTGGCTTCAGTTGCTATTTTCTTGCCCATACTCAAACGACCGAAAAGGCCGTGCACTGTTTTGATTACAATACATGTGGTTGTTACAAATTGTCAACCTCTACCCCCTTCAACATATTACGATGGTTTAGGTCATTACGTGTAATGTTGTGATGGACACAGACGAAAATACAAGCAAAAAAAATGACTTTTCAAGAGAGAACCTTTTTTTTCGTTGGAATATCTAATTGTGCAATGGATTTTATTTAACGGGAGGTGATTTTAAACACATAGGTTAGTTTATAATGACCAAAGTAGAGTTAGTTTGTTCATAATTGTAGAAATCTGTTTATTATTTACCATGGGTCACACAGTAGCAACATAATCTCTGTGGTGGTGAGATTGCAGGAAATGATGTCCTTCTGGTTTCTAATTTATTAATGTTTCCTTTCAGGTCTTATTTGCTGCTTTTTACATGTTCATCCATTTGGGGCCACAGTAGATTATTTATGGTCATATCTTAATCAGCTTGAGAATATGCGACCTAGAGAAGTAGAGGATCTGTTAGAGAGATTTCCTATGCTCTTTAAGCAAATAGTTCACGGTGTGGGTGCTTCAATCGAGAGACGGTGGAATTTTTGCGGCTACACAAATTTGATAAGTTAAATGTGAGAAAGGGATTGTAAAAAAAAATATTATTTAGTGATATTATTGGAAATACATAGATCTATGATAAACTCAATGAAGCCTTTTGTATTGTACATATGTCAAATATCTTAGCCTTTTAAATCAAAATCATGTCAGTAGTATCATTTGCATTTATGAAATTCTTATAATGGTTTCACACTGTGTATATTTCATTTATTGTTATATATTGTTCATCCTGTATAAACAGATAGTCATATGCATGCAATATAAAATGATTGCATTGGATTTGTTAAGCCTTTGATCATGAAAGAGCACCCTCCTTGATCAACAGTTACTTAAATTATCTTGATACTACAGAGTACAGTCATGATTAACTGTTATTTGATTTTGTGAAATATGCCATCTCTCGATTAATTTAATCCCTAGCTGTAATCAAACTAAAATTTTATAAACGTTTTATTGTTTGGTTGTTTAGACCTGAGTACTGCACAGATCATGGCTTATTTTAAGTTTTATTGGAAAAGCAGGGTTTCCGGGTTCTGCCATGTACTTTTCTTGTTTAAGGTGGTTGTGGGAATACACCAACAATTCAAAAGTGGTCAATGATCATTATGAGAGCTCAGTTTCCCTACACAGTCTTCTCAGTTTCACAAGGTTACATAACATTTTTTCAAAGCACGGATTTCAGCTTTTCAATGTACAGTTTTTTATCCAGAGCCAGAGGCACCTTAAAATAGGCCCTGGCACAGATTGTGATCATTTACTTTGCATAAGTATTGTTGCATGCTTAATCATCGTATTCAATGGTACAAAATCATCTTAATATTGAAATGCAATCCAACACTCTCATATTGTCATTATAAATTTTGCTGTTCCTGAATGGGATAAAAATTGTTATGATTAAGGATATTATTAATAGTTGGAAATCCTATATTGTTAATAAAATATTCTTTTTTTAAAAGATGTTTTTAATTTAGGCTAGACCAATTACTGTTTCGATGAACCCAGTTTCAATAACACTAAGCAAATTCAAGAAATATTAAAACTGACTTTTTATACGCCCACATTTTCATGTGGACGTATTATGTCGTCGCCCCTGTCCATCCGGACGTCCGTCCGTCCACAATTTGTTTGTGGACTCTCTACAGGTCACAATTTTTGTCCGATTTTGACGAAACTTTAAATATAGGTTTATCCCCATAAGATCTCGGCTGCTTTCGATATTGGCATGTATCGGATGGAAACTTCATGGATTATGGCCCCTGATTGTACGAAATATCATGTTTTTAGCTTGTGGACCCTATAGAGGTCACAATTTTGAACCGATTGTGATGAAACTTGACATGCATGTTTATAACCCCAAGATCTTGGTTTCTTTTGATATTTGCGCCCATCGGATCGTAACTTCCTGAATTATGGCCCCTGATTGTCCGAAAAATCGCCCTTTTTAGCTTGTGGTCCGTCTGGAGGTCCAAATTATTATCCGATTTAAAAAGCCGTTCGATTATATCACCATTACATGGTAATGAAGCTTGAGTTCGAATTTCGTGAAAATCGGACCAAAATTGACTGACAAAATGGCCGCTGTTTATACGCGAATAGTGTGAAAATATGTTATTTCAAGGTTGTGGACCCTATAGAGGTCACAATTTTGAACCGATTGTGATGAAACTCGACATGTATGTTTATAAGCCAAAGATCTTGGTTCCTTTCTATATTTGCGGCCATCGGATCGTAACTTCCTGAATTATGGCCCCTGAGTGTCCGAAAAATCGCCCTTTTTAGCTTGTGGTTCCTCTGGAGGTCAAAATTATCATCCGATTTAAAAAAACGTTTGATTATATCACTGTTACATAGTAATGAAGGTTGAGTTCAAATTTTGTGAAAATTGGATCCAAATGGACAGACAAAATGGCCCCCGTTTGTACGCGATTAGTGTGAAAATATGTTATATCAAGGTTGTGGATCCTATAGAGGTCACAATTTTGAACCGATTTTGATGAAACTTGACATGCATGTTTATAACTCGAAGATCTTGGTTCCTTTCGATATTTGCGCCCATTGAGTTGTAACTTCCTGAATTATGGCCCCTGATTGTACGAAAAATCACCCTTTTTAGCTTGTCGTCCCACTGGAGGTCAAAATTAGTATCCGATTTAAAAAAACGTTTGATTATATCACCTTTACATCGTAATGAAGGTTGAGGTCGAATTTCGTGAAAATCGTACCAAAATTGACTGAAAAAATGGCCGCCGCTTGTACGAGAAGAGTGTAAAAATATGGTATATCAAGGTTGTGAACCCTGTTGAGGTCACAATCTTCATTCAATTTTGATGAAACTTGAAACACATGTTTACAACTTAACAATCTTAGTTCCTTTCGATATTTGTGCATATCGGATTGTAACTTCCTGAATTATGGCCCCTGATTGTACGAAAAATGACCTTTTTTTTACCTTGTGGTCCCTCTGCGGTCAGAATTATTATCCCATTTAATAAAACGTTTGATTATATCACCGTTACATCGTAATGAAGGTTGAGGTCGAATTTCATGAAAATCGAACCAGAATTGTCAGCTGTTCTTGTCAGGCCATCCATCCTTCATTACTAACAAGGGGAAACCACGCCAGAAAATCTAGATGAACTTTGTCACCCAATGCAGGGATCAAACACCCAACCTCAAGGCTACTGAGCCAGCATCTTACCCACTTAGCAACATGATCCCCAGTCGAATTTGAAGCCTACTGAAATGCACCTTTATAACCCAAAGATCTTAATTCATTTCGATATTTGCACATATGATATTACAATCACTTTCGGTATTGCTTGTTCTCTATCCATCTCTCGAAAATGTGGGCGTATCCTGCCTGGCAGTGCCAGCCTATCTTTTCAAGACACTGTTAAAATTCTCACAAATGTATGACTAACAAGTTGATTGACTTTTTCATCAAAAGGGTTTTTTTATCATTAAACGTTTTCTTTTATTACATTTTATGTACATGTAAGACCCTTTTTTTTAGACATTTAACCTAATAAGTGGAATTATGAAAAGATGTAAATTTTGTAATCATTGATTAGTGCTAAAAAGCAGCCGATCAGTTTATATTAAAAGACAATAGTCTTACTACACTTTCATCTTAATCTCAGATTTATTCCAATTTTCATGGAATTTGAACTCGACCATAATAATGGTGATATAATCAAACGTTTATATTCTCCTTTATCTAAATTGCTCTGCACACGACAACCGTTGGTGTTTAAGCCTATGTTAATCTAAGACTCTCGCCACACCGGCTGTAAAAGGGGAGCTCAGTTCTCAATAAAACTAAAGATGTCAACAATGGCCCATCATTGTATACCGTGCTGGTATGAAGCGTCAGTTAATTATCGAGAAATAGTTCCAAATTGGCATTTTTTTTACTTCGATTCATCTCATTCACTGCTAGATGAGTAGAACTTTTGGAAAAGGTGGGACAGTATCACGTGGTTTGTGCATGATTGGAATGAAGGATGAAAGGGGAGATATTCCTTTGATGTCACATGATTACTGTCTAACATTCCGGCTTCTAGATGCTGATAAAAATTTAGAAATATTGATTTAGTGATTTACATTGTTTTGCCTGGCTATTTTGACAACGTTACATAATTTGGATCAACAAATAAAAACTCATAACTAGACCTGCGATGCAGCTATGACGGGTTTCACCGGTGCCACGTTACCTTTGAACATATGTCACTATGAAACCATTAAACAGATTCCCACATAAGCATTGCAAACAAATAAAATGGACGCCAAATCAACCAAATCCAGCAATATCAATTCATTTTATACATGTGTTATATGTAACTGATCCTGACAAAATTACAGTACTTCCAGTGAAAATGTTCAATTAGTTTTATGGAATCCAAAATGGCATAAGGCATAATGAAAAGGTGATAATGAAAATCTGAAATTACTTGTATAAAATCGCAAATGGCATTAGGTATCGCACAATGAAACATTTATGAAAATCGAATAATAATTGACACTTTTATGGACCAAAAACCTTGAAAAGTGACCTATTGCAAATCGCTTATTTCTCTGCATCTGAAAGAGTTAGAAACCATTTTGTGATATCTATATGATCGTATGGGTTCATTCTATTAGTTGTTTGGAATCAAATATCAAAAATTTAAACAAAAAACAAATACGACTCATTTGAATAAATTATTTGTTTCGAAGGCTATAAATACAGTTTTTGCCCAAATTACGTCATTTCCGGTGACATTGAAAATGTTAAATTAGTCTGGCATAGTTGAAATTGACATTACGCATCAAATGGTGTCACTTTCATGAAAATCCAATAATAATTTACTCTTTTACAGGCAAAATAGCGTAAAAAGTGAAATATTTTAAAACATGAAAAGCCTGAACGGGTTGTGAATAGCTCGTTTTTTCACCTTTTTTCGCCTTTAAATTGGAATGACCAGAAAATGAAATCGAAATCTAAAAAACTGAGCGCGATGTTTTCTGCGCCTTTACAGGGCACACCCTTTCAGTCATACCACTTTTGAAAAAAATAATATTTGCTTTCAAAAAGTGGTACCCCCTTAAGCACAACAAATATCACGACACTTGATGGACAATTTATTGACTTTTCATATCTGACCTTGACCTTTGATCTGCCGATTGACCTTGGGGTCGAAAAACTTCCAAAACTTGATGTACCATGTAGACTTTTGGGAAAAAGGTCATGGGAAAAGGTTCAAGGATTATCGCTTCGCCCGACACTTCCAGCGGGCAGATCGGCATCAGGGCAGGTACCTCACCTCATCTCTCAGCCTAATTTGGGATCCCTCGTACCCCTGGGTAAGCTGAGTACGGGCCCCCTTTTCGGACCAAAATTCGTCCAATTTTGGCTAAAAATCCAAATACACGTACCTTCAGGGGTTACCTACCCTAGAACATAAGGCCTAACCCACTAAAACCGGGAAAAAAGAGAAAAACCTTGGGTTAACACCCCCAAGGGGGATAAGGTTTTGATCCTTTTACGATAATTCTACTTTTACGAGAGAACTTGAATAAAATCGGACCCCACCCCCGGCCGACCCTGCTCATGTGTGGTAGACACATGCCCACGGACCCCCACTGCTCGCCCTCCAAATTTCATGGACATATTGCCCTATATGTACCGGAATGACCAAATGACCAAATCATTTTTTTTTCGTTTCGGCCTATTTTTCATTAGGATTATCGTTACACCCGACACTTCCAGAGGGCCGATCGGCATCAAAGTTACAGGGCATGTACCTCACCACATCGCCCATATCTCAACCTCATTTGGGATCCCTCGGGGCTGAGTACGGGCCTCTTATCTGAGTAAATTTTGTCCAATTTTGGCTAAAAATCCAAATACTCGTGCCCGTTTACTCACAACATCCGTACCTTCGGGGTTTCCACATGAAATTCACTAGGTACCGACCCTAGGACACGAGGCCGAACTCACCAAAACCGCGAAAAAAGAGAAAAACTTGGGTTAACACCCCCGGGGGGATAAATGAAATGAAATTGGGTTTAACGTCCTACTGTTAGGCACCTAACCTGGGCTAATGGAAGACGGGCATACGCCAAACAGTGTGCTATGAGGGAAATTTTGCCAGGGCAGCGGCACTACGGCCTACTTTTATATCGAATTCCAACTGCCAACGGATCTTTTACATGCACACCAATGTGTACACGGGACCTTGGTTTTTCATCCCATCTGAACGACTAGGCAGCTGTCGTTGTCAGGCCCTCTGTTCTGCATCACTGACAAGGGGAAACCACGCCGGACAATCGAGATGAACTTTCTCGGCCAATTTCATGGACCTATTGCTCATAGGGGATGAGTTATGGGGTACTGGAATACCAACATTTATTTTTTCGTTTCCGCCTATTTTTCATTAGGATTATCGCTACGCCTGACACTCCGAGAGGGCCGATCGGCATCAAACTTTCAGGGCAGCTACCTCACCACATCGCTACAGCCCTATTTTTTGTCCCATTCAAATGACTCTATACATGGTCCCTTCCCAGGCCCTCCTTAGTCCTTACAAGAAAGATCCATGTCGGAAAATCATGATAAACACTCTCAGCAAGTATTCACTGAGAATTAATATAGTATGGTAAGGGGGTGGGGGTCGAATTATTAATGTAGCATTGGATCAAAAGGTCTGTCATATAGTTGAGAGTTGTGTTGTCGATTGCCCACTTGTAAGGAATATGGTAATCTGTCCAGCCTCAAAGGTTTCTTCAGGTCATCCCACTGCTAAAGACCCCTCAGACAAGCAAATTATTGAAATAAAATGGAACCATGTTCTTCCCGAAATGACCTACATGTAGTTTGTGTTGAGTGGATCAGTGAATGTTAAACCCCATTTCTCTCACTCTCTTCTTACTAGACATTTATCATTGTGCCATCTTGGAAATAACACAAACACAAACAAATTTCTTGCAAAATAAGCATTAATTATTAAACTACATAATATGTGGTTACATACAAAGTTTAATTTGTTAATACAATGCTTAAATGCTAAGTTAATTATTTAACTTATCGATCATTCGGAAGATCTTTTTTTAAGGTTTCCTTTTTATACGCCCACATTTTCATGTGGACGTATTATGTCGTCGCCCCTGTCCGTCCGTCCGTCCACAATTTATTTGTGGACTCTCTACAGGTCACAATTCTTATCCGATTTCGACGAAACTTGAAATATAGGTTTATCCCCATAAGATCTCGGCTGCTTTCGATATTGGCATGTATCGGATGGAAACTTCATGATGGAAACTTCATGGATTATGGCCCCTGATTGTACGAAATATCATGTTTTTAGCTTGTGGAGCCTATAGAGGTCACAATTTTGAACCGATTTTGATGAAACTTGACATGCATGTATATAACCCCAAGATCTTGGTTCCTTTTGATATTTGCGCCCATCGGATCGTAACTTCCTGAATTATGGCCCCTGATTGTCCGAAAAATCGCCCTTTTTAGCTTGTGGTCCGCCTGGAGGTCAAAATTATTATCCGATTTAAAAAACCGTTCTAGTATATCACCGTTACATGGTAATGAAAGTTGAGTTCAAATTTCGTGAAAATCGGACCAAAATTGCCATACAAAATGGCTGCCGTTTGTACGCGAATAGTGTGAAAATATGTTATTTCAAGGTTGTGGACCCTATAGAGGTCACAATTTTGAACCGATTGTGATGAAACTTGACATGTATGTTTATAAGCTAAAGATCTTGCTTCCTTTCGATATTTGCGGCCATCGGATCGTAACTTCCTGAATGATGGCCCCTGATTGTCCGAAAATTCGCCCTTTTTAGCTTGAGGTCGCTCTGGAGGTCAAAATTATCATCCGATTTAAAAAACCGTTTGATTATATCACCGTTACATGGTAATGAAGGTTGGGTAAGAATATTGTGTAAATCGGACCCAAATGGACAGACAAAATGGCCCCTGTTTGTACGCGATCAGTGTGAAAATATGTTATATCAAGGTTGTGGACCCTATAGAGGTCACAATTTTGAACCGATTTTGATGAAACTTGACATGCATGTTTATAACCCAAAGATCTTGGTTCCTTTCGATATTTGCGCCCATTGGATCGTAACTTCCTGAATTATGGCCCCTGCCTGATTGTCCGAAAAATGACCTTTTTTTTTAGCTTGTGGTCCATGGGTTCCACGTCGACCGTATATGCCGGTCGGAACCGGGGGCTATATAAAATGACCGTAACTAGATCTGACCCAACGGTCATTTTGCACGCCGGAAAAATAGGCTTTTTTTCCAAACCCAAATTTTCAAACATGGCTACGATCGACATCGGCAATAAAATTGTACGGCCAGCGCACGTAAAGATAAGAGAAGCCACATAATCTCATGATTGGTGTTATAAGAGTTGTATACATAGTCGTCAATAGATTATACTGGGCTTTGTGTTGATAATTAATGATGATTGTCTCGTAGTAGAACAATAAAAGTTAATTGATATTTGGGAATTTTATCAAAGGCGTGAAGCGGTCCACGCTTTGTCGATCACCTATTGTCCACGTGTCATAAGAATTTTCTAGAACAAAGCCGTTTACCGCTATTACAGTTACGTACGATATAAATGAGATTATTATGATCTTCGAAAAAAGGGCCGTTTATATGAAGTACTGCTCTTCGAATCCAACCAACTGTCATATTAGATAAAACAGCATAGAAATTACGTAAATCCTCAACAACGAACGTGTTTGGAGAAAACTGCATTATAATTTGTTATAGTGATATTACGGCTTTGCGGGAATTGTAGAAATAAAATCTAGCGATTAGTTAACTTGCTTACCCAAAAATTGAGAAGATTACGTATTCCAGTGCTATCGTGTAGCAATATGGATGATTCCACATGTTATAAAAATGGCGTGTATATATGGAAGCCGAGCTCTTTCACACGACGATATTATAGGGGGCGCTAGCTTGGAAGTTAGCAGTCAGAAGTTAGTTATTCATTATTAACATTTGCGTCACAATTTAGCGGCCCGTAACGCCGTAAGAGATGTTCTAAAACAAATAAATGTGAGATATATGCCATGGATACTTATATATTTATCAGCATATCGTATTTTTTGTATTACAACTCCTAAATTATCCAGGTCAGTGTGTTTTCTATAGAGCACGTGGTAATTACGTGTCACCCACTGGAATGGTTTTTCTACGGCCAATTCAGCTATTTCGATTAATTAAGTAGCCCAAAGGGAATATTTAATTACTAAATAATTATCATAAGTCTTACTAATATTTCATTCTTAAGTCCAATATATATTTTTTTGTGTACCCCATGCTGACAAAGTGGTGTAGACACGTGAATTCACAATACTCCACGATGAATAAAAAATATGAAATATGAATTTACTTTGCAAAGTTTTCGTGCGTTATCAAAAATGACCGGTAGTGAAAATTTTGAAGTGGAAGCCCTGTTGTGGTCCCTCTGCGGTCAGAATTATTATCCCATTTAAAAAAACGTTTGATTATATCACCGTTACATCGTAATGAAGGTTGAGGTCGAATATCGTGAAAATCGAACCAAAATTGACAGCTGTTCTTGTCAGGCCATCCATCCTTCATCACTAACAAGGGGAAACCACGCCAGAAAATCTAGATGAACTTTGTCACCCAATGCAGGGATCAAACACCCAACCTCAAGGCTACCGAGCCAGCATCTTACCCACTTAGCAACATGATTCCCAGTCGAATTTGAAGCCTACTGAAATGCACCTTTATAACCCAAAGATCTTAATTCATTTCGATATTTGCACATATCATATTCTAACTTAATGATGACAATGATGTAGGAAAAATCACTTTCGGTATTGCTTGTTCTCTATCCATCTCTCGAAAATGTGGGCGTATCCTGCCTGGCAGTGCCAGCCTATCTTTTCTTTTGTAAATCAAACCATTATTTGATTTGCTTATGGATATGGCATTTTGGCACACACTAGGTTTGGGCCGTTTTTTTTTCTCAAAATACTTTCTAAAAAGTGTTTGTATTTCATCTTCTTCCTCTTTTGACCATTTTACAATTGATTTTGAACTGACTGCTTTTTTCTTTTTCTGTGGTTCAACGATATCTAACATTTCATCAAATTCATCATATACAGCCATTTCAATGTTATTGCTACTACCAGCGACCTCCAATGATTCCTGATGTGACTCTGATACAATATCTGAAATAAGTAAAAGTTAATAGATGAAATGAGGTGTAACAATCTACTGTTCTGCTCTGACTGAGCTAATGACCAATGGCGTGGAGGTGTTTAGGGTTAGAATTTGGCTCAGATCAAATTACAACTACATGTACCAAGGGATCTCTTACATGTGCTCCAATGTGGACAAAGGACCATGTGCTTTCATACTATCCAAACAACTAGACAGCTGTCCTTTAGGTTTGTAACAATCAAATTGCATTACATATATTTTTGTTTAGGATTAGTTATAGATATGTTTAAAATATCTTAGCCGATATCGTTTGAGGACTCAGAAATTAATAATTACAGTAGTTAGAAATTAATAATGAATAACAATTATTTGAAATATATGGTTCAAGGACCTACATTGTATGTAGGATGTTGGCTATAAATATTTTAAAGATCGTGTTTATAGACCGACTTCCTTTTTCTTGCACTGACTTCTTTTTTCTTGCAGTAAAGTAATGCAATTTGACAAGTTTGAGGTGCAGTATTTACTTGGGGACAAAGCAAGCCATAAATTGCTTTTGCACTAAAATTGTTGGCTTATAAAAAGGTCTATGATATGCTGTTTTTAACATACCTGTTAACTGAATTTCATCTAGAGATTTGTTGACATATTTATGAACTTGGCCAGAATTTTGCAATAAAAGAATTTTAGCAATCTGCATCCTCTCTAAAAACATCTGAACTTGCTCTATAGTAAATCTTGTGAACATCTAAGGTGTGACCTAAATGATTGGTTACCCAATTAAGTTGGTTATCTTTTAGATCGAAGACCTGAAATAGCAGATACAGGAGATTGATTAATAATAGTTTTGAACATCAGTTACATCAAGCTAATTCAAGACAGGCTAATTCAATTTGCTTGCAATGTAGATAGCTGGGATACCCTATTCTTTTCGAACCATTTCACAATGGAAACAAGACTGGAAATAATCCAAATCCAGTGGTGCACTCACCAAATTTAATCTGTATTAACTGTAGACAAGCACCTATCCTACTGAGCCAATGGGAAACAGACAAGCAATTAAGCCAAAAAGTTAGAAAGCTGGTCATTACGTGACATCGGCACTAGACTTAATACAGAATGAGGGTCCTTTTGTGTAACTAAATGAAAGTACCTGAGTAATAGTGGCCATATATTTTCTTAGTTGAGTAGAGGTAATAAGTTCTGGAGATATTAAATCCGATAGATTAACTGCTTTGGACAAAGATGTGTATGCTCTGACAACAGAACATGTAGATCCTACAAAACAAATTCCAATTAAATAACTAATGAAAACAATATAAATAACATATCAAAATCCTTCAAACTAAAGATAATAGATAAATATTAAAATTTGAATAGAAAACTTGAGACGATTTTTTGACAGATGTGTTTGTTTCAACACCAGTAAATCCTAAATACTTTGAACAGAAACCACAAGACTATGTTCTTGGGAATTTGTTATTATTGTATACAAAATGAACACAAAGTTAAATAAATGCGAACAAACCGGCTCCTTTTACCAAAATTACATACCCGCATAAAAAATATTAAGACCATATAAATTTCAGTTACCTTTTTTTGCAAATACGTAAGGATTATCTCTTGAAATACCACACTGTTCACGAATAGTGAAGTTTGTTAAAAACTGCAAACCTTTCATTGTTTCATTGGGAATTATAACAGGTACAGCTCGACCAATCTAAAAAAAACAAACAAAAAACAAAAACATAAGATTTTTTTTATGGAGATACTGTTAAAAATCAAAATATGAATGTAAGGTATGCTTGGTCAACTTTATTCATAATATTCATTACTTTATCAATAATTATTTATGTCAAACTTTTTTATAACATGAAGTTCCCATCACTAGCTTCTATTCATTGTGATAAATACTAGTAACCTAAATAAAATATTAGTTTTTAGCAGCAATTATTACCTTTCCTCTCATCTCAACAATTTCTTGTGTTTCCAATAAAAACTTTTCAAATTCGGTATAATTTCCAATCATTGTGCTGCTAAAATCACTAATTCCTTGTTTCCTGGCCTGATAATCCTTCAATCTGTAAATATATACATTCACTATTTAAAGGACCTAAGTCCGTAACTCAAAATCCTCCATGCACTTCAGCCCCAGTTGTATTGAGAGATTTGAGGGACGAGGCTAGACACATTTGCTCCAAATCAGACTGGAATAACTAGACGCTAGAAATTTGCACTCAATTGAGATTGCTGACTTATTTCGCCGAACATAACTGATTTGAAATTGGAGTAAAAACGGAAACCATTGAATGTAAATCAGTTTATACATTACAGTATTATATGCATTGCAACCCACTTTTGTGAATTTCTAGGTCCCAAATGTTAGCGATTTAGCTCCTTTAATTTCGGATATATTTTGATTTTGTCAAAAAATATAACAAATTTTAATTTGTATCATCCACAAATGCCCATGCAAAATTATCAGGCATTTACAGCAATTATTCTAGATATCAATGCCTACTGTACAATTTCTATGTACAATTATGGAAACTAAATTACCTGAGGGCTTCCATTTCTCCAGTTCTTCTTCTGTTATACATCACAAGCTTCGATTCAACTGTCTCAGCTATTAGTCAAATTAAGAATCTGGATGTCAATCTCATTATCTGAGATGTGTACTTTCCGCGATTCAGGACATTTCCTATATTCTTTAGCATCCAAAGGACAACGTTGCCCAAAAGTACTATTAAAGTATCAGACTTCACAACTTGGCCAACTTCATCATTATTCATCTTGCTAAAAACGTCTTTGATTAACTTATTACTGGCAACAGGCTGAATTCGCATTGACAATGTGTCCGACTGAGTTCGTAGCTCTGCAGAAGTAAAATTTAACCCAGATGAGGCAATGCAAGATCGACTATGTTTCCACAGTAAACTCTTTTTGACCCATGTCAGACAGTGTGGACAAGGTCCGTAGTTCACTAATTGAAAACGCTCACATGGTCGTCTATCAAGATAGATTTCCCCCTTTTGATCATTTACAGTTTTAGTTTTAACATTATTAATATGGTTATATTTGCTTCTTAACAAGTAAAGTAACTGTTTCCTTTTCTTGTCATCCTTTTCATCTGCAATTGATTTAACTTCATCTACAGTTTTGTGTTTTTGCAAAAGGTGTTGCGAAAAGTTAGAAAATTTCCTCTTGAAAATATCACAATTTTGGTACTGATTATGAACTCGTGAATATTTTTTTATCTTTCCAGTTCTAGTGGTCTCGAATTTTGAAATCCTTTTTATATATACACCCGGATTATTGGGGTCCCTTAGGATATCTTCTTCATCAATATCTTCATCAGATGTGTCCAATAAATTTTTTCTTTGGATTTAGAAACAGTCTCATTACTACGAACATTCATGCATGGTTTGATATCACTCATTTCATCAAGTTTCATTCCAATCTCTGTGGTATCTGTCTTTGCTTGTTGTTTCCTGTCTGGTTTCAGCTTCGTATTAACATCGTTGTCCCAACCATTGTCTCCACTGTTGTCGGTTATATTCATTCCAATCTCTGTGGTATCTGTCTTTGATTGTTGTTTCCTGTCTCGTTTCAGCTTCGTATTAACATCATTGTCCCCACCATTGTCTCCACTGTGTTCATTGCTCTGAAAATAGATTTTTTATAATATGTAGAATTAGGTGTCACAGCTCCATTGCTCGCGTTGGAAGAAAGTCGTTTTTTCCCGATTTTTAACCTTTTTTCAACTTAACGTCACACAGTTCCTATTTATTCTTTTTTAATTTTAAAACAAATTTTGAAAGCTGATATCTAAATTTCATTTTTTTGATATAATTTTTGTGTACATGTTTTTCTTATTAATTCTATAAACGTAAGTTGAAAAACATCAATTTAGCGTGTTTAGATATTTTTACTATTTTTTTTCTGTAAATCTTACTTGATAGCTACTGATTTTAAAATGCATAACAACCAAGCTCAATATTTCAGATATAACATGGATAAGACCATTATTGATGAAAAAATTGACCAAAATCACGTTTACAAAATTGAATTTTTGAGAAAACCTAGATCAATACATGTACAGGTACTTCGGCATCAGACTTGTGGAATGCAGTCTTATGACCAGTATTTCACACAAATAAACAAGACTTAACATAGAAGAATGAAATAATGTTTACCTCAGCCAATGTAAAGTCACTAAAAAACATAGCAAGGCTGTTTTTCTTCTTCTTCAACTCATCTGAAAAGTAAAATAAATTGCTGTATGTGGGTCATTCCACAAATGAGGGGTCCAAAGTGTGACGTAGGTACAAAAGTTTGGTTTCCCATTTTCATTGCAGGCCTTAATCAGGCGGCTAAGCTGGGAAATTATGGTCGTGATTTTAAGCTCAGTAAAAATTCATTTTTACAGACTGGGGCCTTTCCCAGGTCAACGCGGAAATCTAAATCCCTAATTTGAATTTCTCCTTTACTGACACCAGGGAATCACTTAATCACTAAAATGTGTACAAAAATGGATACTCCTACCTCGAAAACGTATATTTTGACACAAAATTTGATCCTTATGTAAAATTTGAATTTTCCCGCCAAAACTGATCAACATATTGAATAACTCCCAATATTGACTCAGCGGTAACACCTATCACAAAAGTATGTATGGAAATGAATTCAGTTACCCCGAAAATGTATATTTGATACCAAACTCGATCATATTATAATAATTGGGTGGAAATTGGAATTTACAGGCCAAAATCAGCAGCCATTTTGGGTTTTGCCCTCTCAAAATTTTTCCCTTTGGCCAATTAATTGGCTCTTTTTTTCTGTAACACTACTGGGTGTAATCTACCATTTAAAACCAAGAAAGCTTAGTTTGCACATTTCTGCCACAAAAAACCCAATTCCGGCACTTGTGGTATTATGAATACAGAAAAAAAAGATGAGGACAGTTATCTGTTGAAAGATTTTTTGTTTACACATTTCAATGACATGTTATAATAATTAATGGTAACCTTTTCAGCCAATAACACACACACAGTGTTTTTCTTTGTTTAAGCAACTGATAATTTTCCTTTCAAATTAATAGATTAACGTGAAGACCACTAATGGTGGTTAACTTAAAGTTGTAAATTTAAAAAAAAAAGGATACAAACTATAAAAAACAGAACGTCAGAGCTCGAAATGTTCGTCTACCTTTGTGAATAAGTTATAACATCTGTCACATGTGACAGGTAGGGTGCATCTATAGCTCCTCGATTTTTGAAAATTTTCAGATCCCCCTGTCCTATTTCAAATCTGTTCCTATTCCCCAAAAAACACCTCATGCAAAACAATTAGACAGATTGGTTGAATGATAAATGTAGATATGGGACAAGGAATTTTCATTCAAATAGCGATGCATACAATTTTACTCAATACCAGCACGGCTTGTGACAGGTAGCTTTTAATTAACATTTTCGAGCCCTGAAAGGCTTAACTGGTAACTGTTCAACATTGCAACCTAAAAAGACCATACCTATACCCTTATCTTTGAATGTTTGTTTTTCATTCACAAAATTATATGTGTTTTTCAATGGTATTGTAAATCTGAATTTCAAAATATATTAAAAGCATAATGTAAACAAAGAGGGTAAATAAAAATATTAAAGATAGGCAGGCACTGTCAGGCAGGATACGCCCACATTTTCGAGAGTTGGATAGAGAACAAGCAAAACAGAAAGTGATTTTTCCTACAATCAAAGGCCGTAATTCATTAAGTTACAATTTGATATGCTCAAATATCGAAAGGAATCAAGATCTTGAGGTTATAACCATGCATGTCAAGTTTCATCAAAATCGGTTCAAAATTGTGACCTCTATAGGGTCCACAAGCCTAAAAACGTGATTTTTGGTACAATCAAGGGCCATAATCCATGAAGTTACGGTCCGATACATGCCAATATCGAAAGGAACTGAGATCTTAGGGAGATAAAGCTATATTTCAAGTTTCGTCAAAATCGGATAAAAATTGTGACCTGTAGAGAGTCCACAAACAAATTGTGGACGTCCGGACGGACAGGGGCGACGGCATAATACGTCCACATGAAAATGTGGGCGTCCACATGAAAATGTGGGCGTCCACATGAAAATGTGGGCGTATAAAAAGGTGATTTTTCGGACAATCAGGGGCCATAATAATAATAAACGTTTTTTTAAATCGAATATTAATTGTGACCTCCAGAGGGACCACAAGCTAAAAGATGGGCTGGCACTGCCAGGCAGGGTAAACCCACATTTTCGAGAGATGGATAGAGAACAAGCAATACCGAAAGTCCTGTATTTCATACTGTATTGGGAGCAGCCACTTTGTTTGTCAATTCCAGTCTGATATTCATGAAATTCGAAGCTGACAATGATTATGGTGTGACGGTACACAACCTAGAAATGTGTACAAACGGCGGCCATTTTATCTGGCAATTATGGTCCGATTTTCTCGAAATTCGAACTCAACCTTCCGTAGGGTGAAACGGTGATAGTGTCAAACGTTTTTTTAAATCGGATAATAACTGTGACCTCCAGAGGGACCATAGGCGATTTTTCGGACAATCAGGGGCCATAATTCAGGAAGTTACGATCCGATATGCGCAAATAACGAAAGGAACCAAGATCTTTGGGTTATAACCATGCATTTCAAATTTCATCAAAATCGAATTAAAATTGTGACCTATACAGGGTCCACAACCATGATAAACCATTCTTTAACAGTATTCGCGTACAGACGGGGCCATTTTGTATGGCAATTTTGATCCGATTTTCCCGAAATTCGAACTCAACCTTCCTTACGGTGTAACGATAATATAATCAAACATTTTTTTAAATCAGATAATAATTGTGACCACCAGAGGGACCCAAAGCTAAAAAAAGGCGATTTTGCGTATAATCAGGGACCATAATTCAGGAAGTTACGATCCGATATGCGCAAATATCGAAAGGAACCAAGATCTTTGGGTTATAACCATGAATTTCAAGTTTCATCAAAATCGAATTAAAATTGTGACCTCTACATGGTACACAACCTTGATATACCATTTTTTTAACAGTTTTCGCGTACAAACGGCGGCCATTTTGTATGGCAATTTTGGTCCGATTTTCCCGAAATTTAAACGCAACCTTCCTTAGGGTGTAACGGTGATATAATCGAACGTTTTTTTAAATCGGATAATAATTGTGACCTCCAGAGGAATCACAAGCTAAAAAGATAGGCTGGCACTGCCAGGCAGGATACGCCCACATTTTCGAGAGATGGATATAGAACAAGCAATACCGAAAGTGATTTTTCCTACATCATTAAGTTAGAATATGATATGTGCAAATATCGAAATGAATTAAGATCTTTGGGTTATAAAGGTGCATTTCAGTAGGCTTCAAATTCGACTGGGAATCATGTTGCTAAGTGGGAAAGATGCTGGCTCGGTAGCCTTGAGGTTGGGTGTTTGAATCCTGCATTGGGTGACAAAGTTCATCTAGATTTTCTGGCGTGGTTTCCCCTTGTTAGTGATGAAGGATGGATGGCCTGACAAGAACAGCTGTCAATTTTGGTTCGATTTTCACGATATTCGACCTCAACCTTCATTACGATGTAACAGTGATATAATCAAACGTTTTTTTAAACGGGATAATAATTCTGACCGAAGAGGGACCACAAGCTAAAAAAAAAAGGTAATTTTTCGGACAATCAGGGGCCATAATTCAGGAAGTTACGATCCAATGGGCGCAAATATCGAAAGGAACCAAGATCTTTGGGTTATAAACATGCATGTCAAGTTTCATCAAAATCGGTTCAAAATTGTGACCTCTATAGGGTCCACAACCTTGATATAACATATTTTCACACTAATCGCGTTCAAACGGCGGCCATTTTGTCTGTCAATTTTGGTCCGATTTTCACAAAATTTGAACTCAATCTTCATTACCATGTAACGGTGATATAATCAAACGTTTTTTAAAATCAGATAATAATTTTGACCTCAAGTGGGACCACAAGCTAAAAAGGGTGATTTTTCGTACAATCAGGGGCCATAATTAAGGAAGTTACGAACCAATGGGCGCAAATATTGAAAGGAACCAAGATCTTCGGGTTATAAACATGCATGTCAAGTTTCATCAAAATCGGTTCAAAATTGTGACCTCTATAGGGTCCACAACCTTGATATAACATATTTTCACACTGATCGCGTACGAACAGGGGCCATTTTGTCTGTCCATTTGGGTCCGATTTACACAAAATTTGAACTCAGCCTTCATTACCATGTAACGGTGATATAATCAAACGTTTTTTTAAATCGGATGATAATTTTGACCTCCAGAGCGACCACAAGCTAAAAAGGGTGATTTTTCGGACAATCAGGGGCCATAATTCAGGAAGTTACGATCCGATGGCCGCAAATATAGAAAGGAAGCAAGATCTTTAGCTTATAAACATACATGTCAAGTTTCATCACAATCGGTTCAAAATTGTGACCTCTATAGGGTCCACAACCTTGAAATAACATATTTTCACACTATTCGCGTACAAACGGCAGCCATTTTGTATGGCAATTTTGGTCCGATTTTCACGAAATTTAGAACTCAACCTTCATTACCATGTAACGGTGATATACTAGAACGGTTTTTTAAATCGGATAATAATTTTGACCTCCAGGCGGACCACAAGCTAAAAAGGGCGATTTTTCGGACAATCAGGGGCCATAATTCAGGAAGTTACGATCCGATGGGCGCAAATATCAAAAGGAACCAAGATCTTGGGGTTATATACATGCATGTCAAGTTTCATCAAAATCGGTTCAAAATTGTGACCTCTATAGGCTCCACAAGCTAAAAACATGATATTTCGTACAATCAGGGGCCATAATCCATGAAGTTTCCATCCGATACATGCCAATATCGAAAGCAGCCGAGATCTTATGGGGATAAACCTATATTTCAAGTTTCGTCGAAATCGGATAAGAATTGTGACCTGTAGAGAGTCCACAAACAAATTGTGGACGGACGGACGGACAGGGGCGACGACATAATACGTCCACATGAAAATGTGGGCGTATAAAAAGGCGATTTTGTGTATAATCAGGGGCCATAATTCAAGAAGTTACGATCCGATATGCGCAAATATCGAAAGGAACCAAGATCTTTGGGTTATAACCACGAATTTCAAGTTTCATCACAATCGGTTCAAAATTGTGACCTCAATAGGGTCCACAACCTTGAAATAACATATTTTAACAGTATTCGCGTACAAACGGCGGCCATTTTGTATGGCAATTTTGGTCCGATTTTCCCGAAATTCGAACTCAACCTTCCTTAGGGTGTAACGGTGATATAATCAAACGTTTTTTTAAATCGGATAATAATTGTGACCTCCAGAGGTACCACAAGCTAAAAAGGGTGATTTTTCGGACAATCAGGGGCCATAATTCAGGAAATTACTTTCCGATAGGCGCAAATATCGAAAGGAACCAAGATCTTTGGGTTATAAACATGCATGTCAAGTTTCATCAAAATCGGTTCAAAATTGTGACCTCTATAGGGTCCACAAGCTAGTTACGTGATTTTTCGTACAATCAGGGGCCATAATCCATGAAGTTTTGATCCGATACATGTCAATATCGAAAGCAGCAGAGATCTTTTGGGAATAAACATATATTTCAAGTTTCATCAAAATCGGGTAAGAATTGTGACCTGTAGAGAGTCCACAAACAATTGTGGACGGACGGACGTCGCCCAGACGGACGGACGGACGCCCGGACGGACAGGGGCGACGACATAATACGTCCACATGAAAATGTGGGCGTATAAAAATTGTTGGTCAGATACTCACAATACATTTAATTCTCACTGCCCAGCTATTGGTAAAAGCTGCAGTCGATGTCAACGGAAGGGTCATTTTGGGAAAATGTGTCGGAGCTCCGGTCAAGAAAACTCAGACAAGTTCAACTGCCAGTTCCACAGCCCAATTCACAGTGTCCTGCAGATGTTTTCATTTACAGCATAGATTCAACTTTAGCAGATAATAGTACTGTCAACATAAAAGATGTCGATGTAGACCTTATGATAGATTTGGGTGCCAAAGTATCAATTCTAAATGAATCTACATATGCCCATAACTTTCAAACCTTTCCTTTAAAAACTACCACACAAGCTTTAACCAGTTACAATGGAAGTGTTATTCCATCAATTGGGATTGTCTCTTTGCCAGTTCAATATCAAGAACAGTTTATACCAAACTTTCAATTCTATATCGTCAAACAGGGCAGCAATCTAATGGGTGTCGACTTATTCAATCGTCTTGGTTTCCAGATTTCAAGACAACCTCAACCATGCTCAGATGTTAACACCATCAGTATGTTGAATGATTTTCCCGGTCTAGTTTCCAGTTTTGGTAAAGTCACTCCATTTGTTCACAAACCAATGGTGAATCCAAACATTGCACCTGTTTCACAAAAACTGCGAAGGTTACCTCTCACAGTTCGAGATGAAGTTTCCAAGGAATTGAAACGTCTAGAAAGTGAGGATATCATTGAACGCATAGACTCATCGCCGTATTCCAGTATAAACGTATGCCATATGAATTGTCACTCCATTTGTTCACAAACCAAGGGTGAATCCAAACATTGCACCTGTTTCACAAAAACTGCGAAGGTTACCTCTCACAGTTCGAGATGAAGTTTCCAAGGAATTGAAAAGTCTAGAAAGTGAGGATATCATTGAACGCATAGACTCATTGCCGTGGATATCAAATCTAGTCATTGCTAGCAGAAAAACTGGTGACATAAGGCTCTGTGTCGATCTTCGTGTAGTTAACAAAGCCATAATTCCAGACAAGCACCCGCTTCCAACACTGGACGAACTGATGTCTGAATTCCATGGTTCAACTATTTTCTCTAAACTTGATCTTAGACGAAGCTATCTCCAGGTACCACTAGAACTGAACAGTCGGAACCTCACAGCCTTCATTACCCATGATGGTGTATTCCAGTATAAACGTATGCCATATAGATTGTCATTCTCACCCAGTGCCTTTCAGAAGATTTTAACATCAATTATCAACACGTGCGAAGGAACCATTAGTTTAATTGATGATGTTGTCATACACGCCAAAGACCAGAAAACACACCAGACTCGTCTTTCTACCGTCTTACGTAAACTTTCTGACCATAAGCTAACGCTTAATGTGGAGAAATGCCAGTTTGAACAAAATCAGATAGATTTTGTCGGTTTTCGCGTTTCTGCTAATGGTGTCCTACCAATGATCTCAAACACCCAGGCTATAATGAAACTCCCTGAACCAACCAACGTCTTCGAACTTCAGTCCTTTCTTGGAACAACAAATTTTGACCTGAAATTTGTTCCTTTCTATGCAGATACTGCTAGCAGATACTGCTGAACCTCTGAGAAAACTCCTTCGTAAAGACATGCCTTGGGAATGGACAGAAAGTCAGAAAAGTGCTTTTAACCAACTTAAGCAACAGATTTTATCTCCACCCATCCTAGCTCATTTTAATCCCGACGCTACGACCTACATTACGACCGATGCATCAGGTTATGCTATGGGAGCTGTCATGTCACAACTTGTCAATGGCATTGAGAAACCAGTCGCTTTTACGTCTAAAACACTTTCTCCAGCCGAACGGAAATACTCTACAAGTGAAAGAGAAGCCTTAGCATGTATTCATGCTGCAGAACATTGGCATATGTTCCTGTATGGTAGATATTTCATCCTACGGACAGATCACGAAGCACTTAAAACACTGTTGTCGACGTCTGGTTCTGGGCATCGTCCTCAACGTATCTACCGGTGGGCCGACAGATTGCTCCAATATCATTTTGATGTTCAGCATGTAAGCGGTAATAAGAATATAGTCGCAGATATGCTCAGTAGACTCATACCCCCCAGTCAGTCAATAAACAGTCTGGATTCTGATACTGATGATATGGATATTAACCTGAACGGTCTTGTTACACCTTCAGAACTTCAATCATCTTCACAATAAGATCCTCTTTTTCAAGAGCTGAGGGCCTACATTCAAGACGGCTGGCCAAACCAAGTCAAACCAGAACTCAGAGTATACCACACTCATAAGGATGAACTTACCTTATTTAATCGTTCATGTATATCTCGTGGTTTACGTGCCGTTATTCCCTTTTCATTGCAAGAGCGTGTCCTGAAAATGTCACACGATGGTCATCCGGGAATAGTTCGGATGAAGCAGAGATGTCGCGAAACAGTCTGGTGGCCAAAAATGGATTCACAGATAGAAGACTATGTTCGCAATTGTGAGGCGTGTGCTATAAGTGATAAAGCTTATAAACCCAGACAACCACCATTACAACCTACTCCTTGGCCTACTCAACCTTGGCAGTCTATCCAGATTGACATTTTTGGAGCAGTACAGGTTGCACCACACAATCAACGTTTTAGAGTAGTTGTACACGATTTACATTCTAAGTGGCCAGAGGTGGCTTCAACAGGAATTATAACTTCAACTGCTATTATCAAAATACTTGATGAATTGTTCTCAAGATGGGGAATACCAGACACACTTACATCTGACAACAGACCCCAGTTTATCTCGCATCAATTTGAGAAGTATTTGGAAAACTTGGGTATCAAGCATCGCCTAACTTCACTTTACAATCCTCAGTGCAATGGAGGCACTGAAGGCACTGAAAGATTCAACCAAGTGTTAAAAAAACAGACTTAAAACTAATCTTTTAGAGGGGAACAACTTTGCCGATTCAGTTAGATCTATTCTTCAAAACTACAGAGCAACACCCCACGCTTTGACACATACTTCTCCAGCACAACTGATGTATGGTAGACCTATGAAATTATCATTGGATAAACTAAAACCATTTTCAGATTCTGATTGTACCTCAAGTAAACCAGACTTGCATCAGATGTCAAGACACATAGCAAGTCAACAAAACAAAATCAAACAATATGTTGATAGTAACCGTAATGCTGTAAAACCGAAGTTCAAAGTTGGAGACTTTGTTCGTGTTAAACGTCCAATCAGATCACATAAACCCTAACCCCTCAGCATTCTCGAATCCTCATCGTATCATAAAGATAGTCAGAGATTCATCATTCAGATGAGATGATGGTACAACATGGAATCATGGTCCAGTTGTAATCTCACAACCTATCCGTCCTGAATACATGCTTCCCAGTATAACGGCAGCCCACAACGATCCACCACCGATCCCAACAAGACAGTCTAACAGAATTCGGAGACCTCCCAGATATTTGAAAGACTATTGTTGTTAAATAATTATCAGTGATAACAGTAAAGTTCATACATATATAAGTGACATTTAAAGTAAAAAGTGTTTCAAACAGTTAATTGCACACAATCCTTTTATTTCAATTCAGTGTGCATATAAACGCTTCTTTAAAAAGGGGGAAAATGTTGTATTTGATATGTACATGGGAGTGGGCCTTTAAATATACGTAGTATTGTACTTATAGGCGGCACGCGCAGAGATTGCTGTCTGCTAGCGAGCCGCGATTCTGGTGTACAAGGAAAATAAAGTCAGAAAACAAACTAACATTTTCTACTCTAAATTATGGGTCAGACATAACAAAAAGTGCATATGCTTTGCATAACAGACTCAACATTGAGACATACTGAACTCATTCTGACCAAAAGTGTGCTTAAAAGTTTTGTCTAATAAAATGTCAAATAAAAATAACTGGTTGACCTTTAACTTCTTTTGAGTAGTATAATACCATATGAAAGCTTATTGTTTTTGTTTAGATTATTATTGTTATTATTATTTTTTTTTTTTTGTGTAGTTTCTGCAAATCGGATTTCTCAGAATCTAACCATGGGATCTTTCTGAAACTTTGACCTACCCCCCCAAAACTGGGTGTCAGTTTTTGATTAAATATATTTTCAAAACGTTTTACGAATTCGAAATCACAGAATTTTACGAACGAATGAATTTGACCTACTGTAACTCTGTGACTATTTGACCTATTTTACTAATTCTTTTTTCTTTGATTACCTTGACAAAAATCATTTTCAACCCAATTTCAGATTTTCGAATTTCGAAAATTCGTCGCAGTGATTTCGAACCGGAAGTTGAGACCAACTTGACAACTTCTTTAATAGTTGTACGATTTTCATGAAATTTAGTATGTAAGTAGATCTTACCGATGCAACTTTAAAGATGTCCTTAGAAATTTTCTAAATTATCTCCCCTTGGCGAAATTAAGGATCAAAGTTTTCAAAAAAATCGAAGAAATATAGGTCAAAATGACCTGTTTTTTGGGGGGGATACTAGATTAGTAAATACTGATTCGTACACAAAATATTGAGTTTGTAGATCGAACCGGAAGTGCCGGCATCTTGAAACGTGAAAAATCACAAAGGCTTTTTTGCTATTTTACTTACAGACACAGGAGTTATATTTTCTGAATCCTTGAAGGATGGCCTAAAAAACGTTCAGAGTAGAATTTTGATTTAGGTCAATTGATGGTCGCCATTTTGAAGTCAAAGTGAAAAATAGAAGCAATTTGAAGGGCTGAGAATTTGGAACACAATAACTCTCCTTCTAATTGAGGTAGAATGTTCGATCAAACTTGGGGTAGACGTTCACTATGTCACTGTCTTGATTGAGCTCAAAGATGAGCATTTTCTGCCTAGGGTAAGCAAAGATAATCAAGCTGATTTGTTGATTCTTTAGGGCATGATAACTTTGGTTATAATGAAGGGAGGGCGATGAAACTCTTGTCAATCGAGAGTCTAATAGCTAACCTGTTGTGTGAAATCATTGTATCATTTTTTCTTAAATGTCCGGGGTAGACGGAAAAAAGAGATTGAAAATCAAAAAAGTCGTATTTTTACAATTTGGAGCATGTTTAGAGGTCTTTCTCCTATAGTCAACATGTGTTTCCTGCAAATCGGATTTCTCAGAATCTAACCATAGGATGTTTCTGAAACTTTGACCTACCCCCCCCCCAAAAATAGGTGGTGAGTATTGATTAAATATATTTTCAAAACGTTTTAAGCATTCGAAATCACCGAATTTTACGAACGAATGAATTTGACCTGCATTACTGTAACTCTGTGATTATTTGACCTATTTTACTAATTCTTTTTTCTTTGAGTACCTTGACAAAAAACATTTTCAACTGCAGTTTCAGATTTTCGAATTTCGAAAATTCGTCGCTGTGACTTCCAACCGGAAGTTGAGACCAGCTTGACAACTGCTTTAATAGTTGTATACGATTTTCATGAAATTTAGTATGTAAGTAGATCTTACCGATGCAACTTTAAAGATGTCCTTAGAAATTTTCTAAATTATCTCCCCTTGGTGAAATTAAGGATCAAAGTTTTAAAAAAAAAATCGAAGAAATATACGTCAGAACGACCTGATTTTTTTTTTTTGATACTAGATAAGTAAATACTGATTCGTACACAAAATATTGAGTTTATGACTTGAACCGGAAGTGCCGCCATCTTGAAACGTAAAAAATCACTAAGGCTTTTGCGATATTTTACTTACAGACATGGGAGTTACATTTTCGGAATCCTTGAAGGAATGCCTAAAAATCTATCGGATCAGAATTTTGATTTCGGTCACGTGATGGTCAGCATTTCGAACTGAATATTAGAAAAGGTGAAAAATCTGCAATGTGGCTCATCAAATGTGGATGCAAGTGTGACAGCTCATGTAGTATGTGTGCTTGTAGCTACACTAGGGATAGCTTAGAATATACAATATTTTGCGCTTGTGCTGTCACAGGTTGCAGTCAGAAACACGACTAAAGGATTAAACTGGATATTGCCTAGTTTTGTGGAGTTTGTGTTCCTGTTTTGCAGGTAGAATTTAATTTTTAAATGTTCAACAATCAGCTTGTGTCTCCCTTTTCAGGACCGACCCACGTGTCCCTGGAGCCCCTGATAGGGATATATGTGGTGCTATCCTATTACTCATCCGCATGTGGTGTTATCCTATTACTCATCTGCTCCTAAGTCCAGAAATATATAGTTTGTCTCTGGATTTAGTTTGGTTCGGTGAAATAATCGTCCCCAAACGCCGCTAATGAGTTAAAGGGCCATATTGTCAGGCATGTTTGATTTTACTATCATGTAATCACCCCACAACATAATAAATGAGTTCAGTGTATTCCTTGACCATGGAAACATACAGTTAGACACCAAAATTATCATCCTAGAATAAATACTCTTGAAGATATAGGGGATTATTTGATGTGGCGGCCATCTTGGACGCCATCTTGAATTTCTCAAAACGCTCAGATTCTGCATGAGGACACCCTAGGCTAATAAAATCAATCATAAAAAAAACTTTGTATATAGTTTCCAGGTTCAGACATAGTTCTGCCGGACTAATACTTTTATCTAAAACTTTATTAATTTTATGTCTCATATTTTTGCTCCTAGCAATTTTAAAAATGTCCATACAGTTTTGTATAATATATGTTACCCATTTTTCTAGCATGGACAACTTAGGATACTATTACCATTATTACTAAGCCAGAACAGCTTAGCATTCATTCAATCAACCTTTTTTCAAGCCAGGTTAGATTGTGAAAAAGTGATGGTGACAGACTGACAGGACAAGATATATTTAACAACTTCCTGCCGTCAGACCATTTCATTGCCTTGCATTAAGAGTATATCAAAGTTAAATAATATTAATAAACATACCAGGTTATTAAATGCATTGGTTAAAAACTGGTAATGTATAATAGTAATAACCCATTCATGAAAGTGTAACGGTACCAAACACATCAATAAAATGATATAGGTACTACAATAAAAACCAAAAAGGCAACAAACACATCAATATAACTATATAGGTACCAAAAAACATTAATTAAACAATAATCGACGTAAACAACACAAAAACATGTTAAGTATACTGAACTCATTCTGACCAAAAGTGTGCTTAAAAGTTTTGATTTACAGTAGTTTTGATTTTGAGTAGTATAATACCATACTTTTATTTAAAACTTTATTAATGTCCATACAGTTTTGTGTAATATACAGTGACCGCCCTAGACATTCGCCAATTCGCCAATGACGACAAATATTTTTATTGGCGAATAAAGTGATGATTCTGGCGAAAATTTTGGCGAATGAATTATTTTGTAAATCTGTTAATATTAAAGTTGAAATCGTTTCGTTAAACGCTTCTTTCGATCATTCAATGGAGTGTCTATTTTTAGTACATTAATTTCTCTAGTCTCAATCGTACAAGTCGCAAATCAGTCAATGACACGCATTAAAACGACTGAAAGATCGAGTCTAGAGACTATACGCCCAATTTGTGTGGCACTGCACTGTTTACAATTACATATGCTCGCCGAGTGTACATTCGCTTCACTACACGTAGCGATGTTCCGATATGACACCAATCGGTTTTACCAATATCAGATATTGACAGAGAAGTATATCGGCCGATACAAATAAATTACCGATAGTGGTGGATATAAAACCATTACACATTAAAATGTCTCGAATGGCATGATGATCTATGTAGATACTTGTCTTTATTTTAGTCGGGAAACGCATGGTACTTTTACTTTTTTACTGCCGGAATCAACATAAACCCTGTGTTGTTGAAGTAATAATTGGGCCACGCTTCTTACGCAATCGAAAATATACCCCATTCATTATGAATTAAATTATTTGCTGTATCATTAATGGTCGAGATTATGATATTTTAAGTGTTAATTACTATATAATTCCTTACAGTTCATGTATATCTATACGTGTGCATTAGTTCATGTGGTAATGAAATGATACATCAAAGCGATACCTTCATGACCCGTTTGTCAACAGTGGCTATCACGTGACATTCTCCCGCCATTTCTAGAACTAATGTTAAAAATAAAACATCTAATGGGAACCTATTTGTTGATAATATTATTAATTAATAAAGTATGATCTTTATTATGAGTTTTTATTTGTCGACACAATAACCAAGCATAACAATATAAATCACTAAATTATTTCTAAATTTATATCGGCATCTAGAAGCCGGAATGTATTAGACAGTGATTACGTGACATCAAAGAAATATCCCCCCTTTCATCCTTTATTCCACCACGCGCAAACCACGTGATATTTCCCACTTTTTCCAAAACTTCTACTCATATATTGACAGACAATATAGTGAACTAGATAAAACGAAGTAAAAAAAAAATACGTAGCATTTTAGATAAAGGATACTCATAAGGATTTTGTACTGTTTATTATTTCCTTTCTACGGCTGCTATGCGTCTTGTATTACCGGTACGTTTAAAAAGCAACAAGCACGTAATTTCATTTTTAATTAACAAACATATGAATAAAGATAGGTTGCCAGGCAACAAAACATACGCCCACAGCAGCTAAATCGTCCGGGCAGTCAATAAGAGTGGTCGCATATTTTTACTTTTTTCGGTAATGAAACATTTATAATACACTAAAATCTGATTAAGAGTAACAACTCATTAAGTAAATATCAGAAAATCATTAGAATTTGTTTGGCTTTAAGTTCTGCCCCAGTATACAAAACATTTAATATCATGAAATCAATATACTTGTTCGTCTCAACACCTTAAACTCTGTTTATCAATCTAAAGTGAATCAGATGTAAACTTTAGCTTCTATAGTGTCCACAATATTTTTTTTGAAGTGATCAAGGGCCATAACTCTGACAGTAATTATTGGAAATCGCTAAAAATCTATTGGCTTCTTCGTCTCATGACCTTAAACAGTGTATGAATTTAAAGTCAATCGGGTATTAACTTTGGCCTCTAGAGCATCCACAAGATTTTTTAAAGTGATCAAGGGCCTTAACTATGACCGTAATTATCGGAAATCATTGAAAATCAATAGGCTTCTTCGTTTCATGACCTTAAACACTGTGTATAAATTTAAAGTCAATCGGATATTAACTTTGCCCTGTAGAGCATCCACAAGATTTTTTGAAGTGATCAAGGGCCATAACTCTGGCAGTAATTATCGGAAATCTTTGAAAATCAATAGGCTTCTTCGTCTTATGACTTTAAACACTGTGTATAAATTTAAAGTCAATCAGATATTAACTTTGGCTTTTACAGTGTCCACAAGATTTTTTGTCATAACTCTTGCACTAATTATCGGAAATCGCTGAAAATCAATAGGCTTCTTCGTCTTATGACCTTAAACACTGTGTATAAATTTAAAGTCAATCAGATATTAACTTTGGCTTTTACAGTGTCCAGAAGATTTTTTGAAGTGATCAAGGGCCATAACTCTTGCACTAATTATCGGAAATCGCTGATAATCAATAGGCTTTTTCGTCTTACGACCTTAAACACTGTGTATAAATTTAAAGTAAATCGGATATTAACTTTGACTTTTAGAGCGTCCACAAGATTTTTTGAAGTGATCAAGGGCCATAACTCTGGCACTAATTATCGAAAATCCCTGAAAATCAATAGGCTTCTTCGTCCTATGACCTTAAACACTGTGTATAAATTTAAAGTCAATCGGATATTAACTTTAGCCTCTCGAGCATTCACAAGATTTTTCAAAGTAATCAAGGGTCATAACTCTGGCAGTAATTATCGGATATTGCTGAAAATCAATAGGCTTCTTCGTATCATGACCTTGAACACTGTGTATAAATTTAAAGTCAATCCAATATTAACTTTAGCCTCTAGAGCGTTCACAGGATTTTTCAAAGTGATCAAGGGTCATAACTCTGGCAGTAATTATCGGATATCGCTGAAAATCAATAGGCTTCTTCGTCTCATGACCTTTAACACTGTGTATAAATTTAAGGTCAATCGGATATTAACTTCAGCCTCTAGAGCGTTCACAAGATTTTTCAAAGTGATCAAGGGTCATAACTCTGGCAGTAATTATCGGATATTGCTGAAAATCAATAGGCTTCTTCGTCTCATGACCTTAAACACTGTGTATAAATTTAAAGTCAATCGGATATTAACCTTGGCCTCTAGTGCGTTCACAAGCAATTGTGGACGATGGACGGACGGACAGACGGACCGACGGACGGACGGACGGACGGACCGACAGACGGACGGACGGGGGCGACGGCAATATACGTCCACATTTCTATGTGGGCGTATAATTGATATAAAATATTTGGCTAAAACTTTCTGAATTGGCTAATAAAATTTTGATTTGGCTAATGGTTTTAAGGGTCTAGGGCGGTCACTGAATATACCTGGAATAGGAAACAAGATAATGGAAAAATATACTAAGTGCCATAGAAAACGCATCACTTAGTTTTTCGTATAACTAAATGATCCTGTAAACATATCTTATTTATTTTGCTTCTTATTGTGAACAATATTCAAATGGGAACACATCAATAACAACACATTTGTACACTTATGGATGTTTAATCTGTAATCAACGGTACAAAGTCAGAGGAGTACGACACAGATGGTTAATTCCATGCTACGTCACTGCACAGCAAGCGTAAGAGCAAGTGGAGGACACATGTGCTACTGACATCTGTGTCGTACTTTTGTAACGGTACCGAACACATTAATAAAATTAATAAGGGAACCACAATAAAAAAACAAAAAGGCACCAAACACATCAATATAACGATATAGGCACCAAAAACATTAATAAAACAATAATCGATGTAAACAACACAAAAACATGTTAAGAATATAACATGGTCGAAGAGAGAAAAGATAGGTTGCCAGGCAATGAAACATTTGCCCACAGCAGCTAAATCGTCTGGGCAGTCAACAAGAGTTGCCGCACATTCTTACTTTTTTCGGTAATGAAACATTTATAATAGCCCACACTAAAATCTGATTAGGAGTAACAACTCATTAAGTAATTATCAGAAAATCATTTGAATTTGTTTGGTTTTTATAAAGTTCTGCCCCCTAACGCTTAGTATACGAAACATTTGAAATCATGGATTTAGACGTTCCGTTATCAAAATTCGTGGGAAATCTTTATACTTGTTCCGTCTCAAGACCTTAAACTCTGTGTATCATGTCAATTGGATGATAAGTTTGGCCTCTAGTGCGTTACAAAAGTGATTAAGTGATATAACAGTAATTATCGGAATTCGCTGAAAATCAATAGGATTCTTCGTCTCACGACCTTAAACACTGTGATTTTATTTTTCAAAGTGATCAAAGGAGATAACTTTGGCAGTAATTATGGGAAATCGCTGAAAATCAATAGGCTTCTCTGCCTCATGACCTTAAACACTGCGTATCAATTTGAAGTCAATCGGATATCAACTTTGGCCTCTAGAGCGTCCACAAGATTCTTCAAAGTCATCAAGGGCCATAACTCTGGCAGTAATTATCAGAAATCTCTGAAAATCAATAGGGTTCTTCGTCTCATGACCTTAAACACTGTGCATAAATTTAAAGTCAATCGGATATTAACTGTGGCCTCTAGACCATCCACAAGACTTTTCAAAGTAATCAAGGGTCATTACTCTGGCAGTAATTATCGGAAATCACTGAAAATCAAAAGGCTTCTTCGTCTCATGACCTTAAACACTGTGTATAAATTTAAAGTCAACTGAATATTATCTTTAGCCTCTACGGCATACACAAGATTTTTCAAAGAGATCAAGAGTCATAACTCTGGCAATAATTATCGGATATAGCTGAAAATCAATAGGCTTCTTCGTCTAATGACCTTAAACAATGTGTATAAATTTAAAGTCAATCGGGTATTGACTTTAGCCTCTAGTGCGTTCACAAAAAATTGTGGACGATGGACGGACGGACGGGCCTACCGACAGACGGACGGACAGGGGCGACGGCAATATACGTTCACATTTCCATGTTGTAACAGCACTGAATACTTTAATATAAATAATAAAACTATTCTAAGTGCAAACAAAGACAACTATTTAACATTGTAACATGCTTAAGGGTAAACCTTGCGTTTTGATTGGTCAATTAGACACTGTCTATTTGACTATAACACCCCTCTGTTTTAGTAGTGTATATTAGACAATCACACCCCTCTAAATGTGAAACAGGGAGTGTTTATCTCCTAAATGTGCATAAAAAAACAAATAAGGGTTTCAAGTGAATCCTATGATCATTACCTATATTTTACACCTTGTTCCTATTTCGCACCATACATGTTAATTAAAGTTCTAATTAGGGTTCCTCAGTGCAGACCAGCATTATTCTCTTTTTAAGTACACTGACCACAAGAAATGACATTTTTAAGTTGACGACAATGATTTCTGATATCATTCCATACAATTACAAGTGATATTTATTTTCATTATTTTTGATATAATGCCATACTTTTATCTAAAACTTTATTAATTTTATGTCTCATATTTTTGCTCCTAGCAGTGTCAAAAATGTCCATACAGTTTTGTGTAAATACCTGGAATAGGTCACAAGATAATGGAAAAGTAGCTTAGAGTAAAATTGAAAATTTGCTAATTAGTGACCTTTGACCTCTTCTCAAGTAGCCTTTCAACCAAAAATAGCATTCTTAAGTAATATTTCCTAATTCAAGGAAAATGTCAATGAAGCCAACCTTGCACCTTTCACGTTGAATAAACCAATTTTGAGGGGTACTATGGGTGGCTCGTCCTTCCATACCCACCACTGTCGGAACTTACGAATTGGGTTCCTGGAGTCTCCTAACCCAGCCATACACCAACAGCATCACAAACCTTCCGCACCTTCCATGTTGAATAAAACCTACCTAACTCCCTAGACAGTTTAGAATACTATCAACTTGTTTCATTCATGCCAAAGCAGCATAGCAGACCAAGGTTGTTTCAAGCCAGGAGAGCTTCATAAATTATCAACACCATTGCAAGCCAAAGAAGATTAGGAAACATTTAAGCCTACCCCAATTAGTTACCAGTATTTCTAAGATATGACATAAACAACATTTTTCAAGTCAGAACAGCTAGGATACCATCTGTAACCTGGAATAATTTTCCCAATTAGGGAACCACAATAAAAAAACAAAAAGGCACCAAACACATCAATATAACGATACTGGTACCAAAAACATTAATAAAACAATATAATCTATGTAAACAACACAAAAACATGTTAAGAATATAACAGCGCTGAATACTATAACCTAAATAATAAAATTAACAAAGTGCAAACGATAAAAAAACAAAAAGGCACCAAACACATCAATATAACGATACTGGTACCAAAAACATTAATAAAACAATATAATCTATGTAAACAACACAAAAACATGTTAAGAATATAACAGCGCTGAACACTATAACCTAAATAATAAAACTAACAAAGTGCAAACGATAAAAAAACAAAAAGGCACCAAACACATCAATATAACGATACTGGTACCAAAAACATTAATAAAACAATATAATCTATGTAAACAACACAAAAACATGTTAAGAATATAACAGCGCTGAATACTATAACCTAAATAATAAAACTAACAAAGTGCAAACGAAGACAACTATTAAACAACGTGAATAAACAAACAAAGAAGGGTTTCAAGTATTTACACCTATACTATGTATCATCTATATGAAAGTAGGCAATCCTATGAGCAATGTTTTAAACCAGTGAGGGTACTATCAACTAGACAGTTTAGAATACTATCAACTTGTTTCATGCCAAAGCAGCATAGCAGACTAAAGTTGATTTAAGCCAGGACAGCTTCGTAAATTATCAACACCATTGCAAGCCAGGGAAGATTAGGAAACGTTTTTCAATTTTCTACCCCTGTTGCCAGTATTTCTAACAGATGACAGAAAGACCCTTTAAGGAGGTTTCAAGCCAGAACAGCTTGTTAACTATAAGACAAATAAACCTTTTTCAAGCCAGATTGACTTCAGATACTGTTCCACTTTTTTTCAAGCCAGGACAGTATAAGATACTGGTCATTTTTATCCAACATGCTGAAAATACTATCACCATTTTTACCACACCAGGACAGCACCGGATATGGTTAGGGTTGTTTCAAGACAAGACAGCTAATTCAAGTTAAGACAGCTTGATATACTAAGACCAATTTTCAATCCAGGAGTGCTTAGATTACCATAGGATTGTTTCAAGCTAGGACCGCTTAACATATGATCAAGCTTGTTGTCAAGCCAGAACAGTTTTGGGTACTACCACCATTATTCACGCTAGGACAGGTTAGGTTACCATCAGGATTGTTTCAAGCCTGGACAGCTTAAGATATAATCAACCCTTTTCAGGATATCTTAGGGTACCGGTACAATAAACCATTTTCATGCCAGGACAGATAATATCACCGTTTTTACTGAGCAGGAACTGCAGAGAATACATTTAGGATTGTGCCAAGCCAGAACAGCTTAGAATACAATAACCCTTTTCAAGCAAGGACAGCTTAGGATAATATCACCATTTTTACCAAGTCTGACCTGCTTCCATTACAATTCGGATGGTTTGAATCCAGGACAGCATAGGATACAACCAACCACCTTCAAGCCAGGACAGCTTAGGATACAATAAACCATTTTCAAGTCAAGAGTAGCTTAGGATACAATCAGGTTTGTTTCAGGCCACGACAGCTTTAAGATGATACAATCAACTTTTTTCCAGCCAGGACAGCTTAGGATATGATCAGGATTGTTTTAAGCCAGAACATCTTGAAGAATCAATCAACTTTTTCCAAGCCAGGATAGCCTGGGATACAATCAACATTAATTCAAAACTTAAAACCCAATTTTTTTCAGTAATGTTATCAGAATTAATTAATGATGCGTTGTGATCACGCCTCTGTGTATTGAGTACTAGTGCTATATAAATTCACATAGTATTATTATAGACAGCTTAGGATACTATCACTATTTTACTAAACCTGAACAACTAAGGAAACTTTTTTTTCAACCCAGGACTGTTTAGAATACAATCAGGAGTGTTTCAAGCCAAAACAGCTTTCAGATACAATCATTGTTTTAAGCAAAGATAGCTAAGGATACAATCTTGTTCATGCCAGGGCAATCAGCATTTTCCTAGCCAGAACAGCTAAGGGTACAATACACTTTTTCCAATTCAGAATAGCTTAGAATACGATCAGGATTGATTGAAGCCAGGGCAGCTTTAAGATATCATCAACCTTTTCCAAATAAGGACAGCTTAGGATATGATAAATCATTTTCAAGCCAGAACAGCTAAGGATACAAGAAGATTAGATTTAGTTACCCTACCCCTAGGCTCATTAAATCAGCAGGGCCCATCTCCAAAAGATAATTAGTGGATTATTGTCGAACAACCTACTTTGAGCCATGACAGCTTAGGATGTTATCAAGATTGTTTCAGCCCAGGACAGCTTAAGTTAAAACCCCTTATTATATCAAGTCAGAGCTGCTTAGGGTGCTGTCAGGATTGATTCAAGACAGGACAACTAAGGATACCACCTGGTTCATTTTAAGCCAGGACAGCTTTGGATACTACCAGGAATGTTTCAATCCTGGGCAGCTTAGTGTAGTATCTTGCAAGCCAAGACAGCTCAGGATACTGTCAGGATTATTTCAAGCCAGGACAGCTTGAGATACTATCGACCATATTTACCAAGCCATAACAGCTTAGATTACAATAGACCTTTACCAAGCCAGAACAGCTTTATTCACAATCAACCGTAACCAACCCAGCTTAGGATACTATCAGGATTGTTTCAAGCCAGGAAAGCTCATAATGCTGTCAACCTTTACCCAGTCAGGACAGCTTAGGATAAGGTAAGAATCATTCTAAGTCAGGACTTCTCGGCAGTCAACAAGAGCTGTCGCATATTTTTACTTTGTCGCATATTTTTCCTTTTTTCGGTAATGAAACAATAATACACTAAAATCTAATTAAGAGTAACAACTCATTAAGTGAGCAAGGGCCTTTACTCTGGCAGTAATTATCGTAAATCGCTGAAAATCAATAGGCTTCTTTGTCTCATGACCTTAAACACTGTGTTTAACTTCAATCGGATAACTTTAGCCTCTAGCACATCCACAAACAATTGTGGACCCCGGGCGGACAGATAGACCTACAGTGAGCGTATAAAAAGAAGAACAGCTTAATTTAGAATTAACCTTTACCAGGCCAGGACACCTTAATTCACAATCAACCTCTACCAAGCCCGGACAGCTTAGCTTACAATCTAACTAAACCAATCCGGGACTGCTCAACTTACAATAAACCTTTACCAAGCCAGGACAGCTTTGCTTACAATTGAACTTTACCAAGCCAGGACAGGTTTGGATACCATCCCCGCATTTTTCACTCAGCTAGACCCCTCTAGGATATTATCAGGATTGTTTCAAGCCAATTCAGTTAAGGAAATAAGGATTGTTTCAAGCCTGGACTGCTTAAGGTACTGTCAGCGTTTTTTTAAGCAAGGACTGCTTAGGATAATATCAACAATAGTTACCAAGCCAGAACGCCAGGTCAGTTTAGCAATAGGGTTGTTTCGAGCCAGGACAACTTTAAGGGAAAATAACAATCTTGCTGGCTTGGCAGCTCCAGAAAATGAATAATAGCCTTAGTCTAAGTACTAGATGTAAAAGTGTCCTACATGTTGTGTAAATTATCCATTACATCCTATTTTACTTGTCCGGAGGGTTCGAAAATATTCTAAAATCCAAGTCACATTTGAAAAGGTTTACGTTAGGCTTTTCAAATCATTTTGTTGAATTTTTCCAATTTTTAAAATTAGGTGTGTTAAGATGAAATATGTATCATCAATTAATTGGAATATTGTAAAATAATACAATTTGTTGACCAGAATAAAGATTGGGATATATTATTCAGTTACAACAAGAGTGGTATTGAGCCATTAAGATACTATCAGAATTGTGTCAAGCAAGGACAGTTTAGGATACCATCGACCATATTTATCATGCCAGAACAGCGTGGGTTACAATAGACCTTTACCATGCCAGAGCAGCGCAGGATACAATAGACTTTTACCAAGCCAGGACAACTGAGATATAATCAACCGTTACCAAGCCAGGACAACTTAGCTTACAATGAACCGTTACCAAGCCAGGACAGCTGAGGTTACAATCAACTTCCATTTTTACCAAGCCAGAACTTGGGATACAATCAGGAATTGTTTCACACGAGGACAGCTAAGGACACTGTCCGGATTATTTTAAGCCAGATCAACTTGGGATACTATCAGGGTTGTGTCAAGCCAGGACAGCTCAGGATACTATCGACAACATTTACCAAGCCAGGGCAGCTTGGGTTACAATAGACCTTTACCATGCTAGAGCAGCGTAGGATACAATAGACCTTTACCAAGCCAGGACAACTTAGTTTACAATGCACCGTTACCAAGCCAGAGAAAGCTGAGGTTACAATCAACTTCCATTTTTACCAAGCCAGAACAGCTTGGGATACAATCAGGAATTGTTTCACACGAGGACAGCTAAGGACACTGTCCGGATTATTTTAAGCCAGATCAACTTGGGATACTATCAGGGTTGTGTCAAGCCAGGACAGCTCAGGATACTATCGACAACATTTACCAACCCAGGGCAGCTTGGGTTACAATAGACATTTACCATGCTAGAGCAGCGCAGGTTACAATAGACCTTTACCAAGCCACACCAACTGAGATATAATCAACCGTTACCAAGCCAGGACAACTTAGCTTACAATCAACCGTTATCAAACCAGGACAGCTGAGGTTACAATCAACTGCCATTTTTACCAAGCCAGAACAGCTTGGGATACAATCAGGAATTGTTTCACACGAGGACATCTAAGGACACTGTCCGGATTATTTTAAGCCAGATCAACTTGGGATACTATCAGGGTTGTGTCAAGCCAGGACAGCTCAGGATACTATCGACAACATTTACCAAGCCAGGGCAGCTTGGGTTACAATAGACCTTTACCATGCTAGAGCAGCGTAGGATACAATAGACCTTTACCAAGCCAGGACAACTTAGTTTACAATGCACCGTTACCAAGCCAGAGAAAGCTGAGGTTACAATCAACTTCCAGAACAGCTTGGGATACAATCAGGAATTGCTTCACATGAGGACAGCTAAGGACACTGTCCGGATTATTTTAAGCCAGATCAACTTGGGATACTATAAGGGTTGTGTCAAGCCAGGACAGCTCAGGATACTATCGACAACATTTACCAAGCCAGGGCAGCTTGGGTTACAATAGACCTTTACCATGCTAGAGCAGCGTAGGTTACAATAGACCTTTACTAAGCCAGACCAACTGAGATATAATCAACCGTTACCAAGCCAGGACAACTTAGCTTACAATCAACCGTTACCAAGCCAGGACAGCTGAGGTTACAATCAACTTCCATTTTTACCAAGCCAGAACAGCTTGGGATACAATCAGGAATTGTTTCACACGAGGACAGCTAAGGACACTGTCCAGATTATTTTAAGCCAGATCAACTTGGGATACTATCAGGGTTGTGTCAAGCCAGGACAGCTCAGGATACTATCGACAACATTTACCAAGCCAGGGCAGCTTGGGTTACAATAGACCTTTACCATGCTAGAGCAGCGTAGGTTACAATAGACCTTTACCAAGCCAGGACAACTTAGTATACAATCTACCGTTACCAAGCCAGGACAACTTAGCTTACAATCAACCGTTACCAAGCCAGGACAGCTGAGGTTACAATCAACTGCCATTTTTACCAAGCCAGAACAGCTTGGGATACAATCAGGAATTGTTTCACACGAGGACAGCTAAGGATACTGTCCGGATTATTTTAAGCCAGATCAACTTGGGATACTATCAGGGTTGTGTCAAGCCAGGACAGCTCAGGATACTATCGACAACATTTACCAAACCAGGGCAGCTTGGGTTACAATAGACCTTTACCATGCTAGAGCAGCGTAGGTTACAATAGACCTTTACCAAGCCAGGACAACTTAGTTTACAATCTACCGCTACCAAGCCAGGACAACTTAGCTTACAATCAACCGTTACCAAGCCAGGACAGCTGAGGTTACAATCAACTTCCATTTTTACCAAGCCAGAACAGCTTGGGATACAATCAGGAATTGTTTCACACAAGGACAGCTAAGGACACTGTCTGGATTATTTTAAGCCAGATCAACTTGGGATACTATCAGGGTTGTGTCAAGCCAGGACAGCTCAGGATACTATCGACAACATTTACCAAGCCAGGGCAGCTTGGGTTACAATAGACCTTTACCATGCTAGAGCAGCGTAGGTTACAATAGACCTTTACCAAGCCAGGACAACTTAGTTTACAATCTACCGTTACCAAGCCAGGACAACTTAGCTTACAATCAACCGTTACCAAGCCAGCTGAGGTTACAATCAACTTCCATTTTTACCAAGCCAGAACAGCTTGGGATAAAATCAGGAATTGTTTCACACGAGGACAGCTAAGGACACTCTCTGGATTATTTTAAGCCAGATCAACTTGGGATACTATCAGGGTTGCGTCAAGCCAGGACAGCTCAGGATACTATCGACAACATTTACCAAGCCAGGGCAGCTTGGGTTACAATAGACCTTTACCATGCTAGAGCAGCGTAGGTTACAATAGACCTTTACCAAGCCAGACCAACTGAGATATAATCAACCGTTACCAAGCCAGGACAACTTAGCTTACAATCAACCGTTACCAAGCCAGGACAGCTGAGGTTACAATCAACTGCCATTTTTACCAAGCCAGAACAGTTTGGGATACAATCAGGAATTGTTTCACACGAGGACAGGTAAGGACACTGTCCGGATTATTTTAAGCCAGATCAACTTGGGATACTATCAGGGTTGTGTCAAGCCAGGACAGCTCAGGATACTATCGACAACATTTACCAAACCAGGGCAGCTTGGGTTACAATAGACCTTTACCATGCTAGAGCAGCGTAGGTTACAATAGACCTTTACCAAGCCAGGACAACTTAGTTTACAATCTACCGTTACCAAGCCAGGACAACTTAGCTTACAATCAACCGTTACCAAGCCAGGACAGCTGAGGTTACAATCAACTTCCATTTTTACCAAGCCAGAACAGCTTGGGATACAATCAGGAATTGTTTCACACGAGGACAGCTAGGGACACTGTCCGGATTATTTTAAGCCAGATCAACTTGGGATACTATCAGGGTTGTGTCAAGCCAGGACAGCTCAGGATACTATCGACAACATTTACCAAACCAGGGCAGCTTGGGTTACAATAGACCTTTACCATGCTAGAGCAGCGTAGGTTACAATAGACCTTTACCAAGCCAGGACAACTTAGTTTACAATCTACCGTTACCAAGCCAGGACAACTTAGCTTACAATCAACCGTTACCAAGCCAGGACAGCTGAGGTTACAATCAACTTCCATTTTTACCAAGCCAGAACAGCTTGGGATACAATCAGGAATTGTTTCACACGAGGACAGCTAGGGACACTGTCCGGATTATTTTAAGCCAGATCAACTTGGGATACTATCAGGGTTGTGTCAAGCCAGGACAGCTCAGGATACTATCGACAACATTTACCAAACCAGGGCAGCTTGGGTTACAATAGACCTTTACCATGCTAGAGCAGCGTAGGTTACAATAGACCTTTACCAAGCCAGGACAACTTAGTTTACAATCTACCGTTACCAAGCCAGGACAACTTAGCTTACAATCAACCGTTACCAAGCCAGGACAGCTGAGGTTACAATCAACTTCCATTTTTACCAAGCCAGAACAGCTTGGGATACAATCAGGAATTGTTTCACACGAGGACAGCTAGGGACACTGTCCGGATTATTTTAAGCCAGATCAACTTGGGATACTATCAGGGTTGTGTCAAGCCAGGACAGCTCAGGATACTATCGACAACATTTACCAAGCCAGGGCAGCTTGGGTTACAATAGACCTTTACCATGCTAGAGCAGCGTAGGTTACAATAGACCTTTACCAAGCCAGGACAACTTAGTTTACAATCTACCGTTACCAAGCCAGGACAACTTAGCTTACAATCAACCGTTACCAAGCCAGGACAGCTGAGGTTACAATCAACTGACATTTTTACCAAACCAGAAATTGTTTCACACGAGGACAGCTAAGGACACTGTCCGGATTATTTTATTTTTTACCAAACCAGAAATTGTTTCACACGAGGACAGCTAAGGACACTGTCCGGATTATTTTAAGCCAGATCAACTTGGGATACTATCAGGGTTGTGTCAAGCCAGGACAGCTCGGGATACTATCGACAACATTTACCAAACCAGGGCAGCTTGGGTTACAATAGACCTTTACCATGCTAGAGCAGCGTAGGTTACAATAGACCTTTACCAAGCCAGGACAACTTAGTTTACAATCTACCGTTACCAAGCCAGGACAACTTAGCTTACAATCAACCGTTACCAAGCCAGGACAGCTGAGGTTACAATCAACTTCCATTTTTACCAAGCCAGAACAGCTTGGGATACAATCAGGAATTGTTTCACACGAGGACAGCTAAGGACACTGTCCGGATTATTTTAAGCCAGATCGACTTGGGATACTATCAGGGTTGTGTCAAGCCAGGACAGCTCAGGATACTATCGACAACATTTACCAAGCCAGGGCAGCTTGGGTTACAATAGACCTTTACCATGCTAGAGCAGCGTAGGTTACAATAGACCTTTACCAAGCCAGGACAACTTAGTTTACAATCTACCGTTACCAAGCCAGGACAACTTAGCTTACAATCAACCGTTACCAAGCCAGGACAGCTGAGGTTACAATCAACTGACATTTTTACCAAACCAGAACAGCTTGGGATACAATCAGGAATTGTTTCACACGAGGACAGCTAAGGACACTGTCCGGATTATTTTAAGCCAGATCAACTTGGGATACTATCAGGGTTGTGTCAAGCCAGGACAGCTCGGGATACTATCGACAACATTTACCAAGCCAGGGCAGCTTGGGTCACAATAGACCTTTACCATGCTAGAGCAGCGTAGGTTACAATAGACCTTTACCAAGCCAGGACAACTTAGTTTACAATCTACCGTTACCAAGCCAGGACAACTTAGCTTACAATCAACCGTTACCAAGCCAGGACAGCTGAGGTTACAATCAACTTCCATTTTTACCAAGCCAGAACAGCTTGGGATAAAATCAGGAATTGTTTCACACGAGGACAGCTAAGGACACTGTCCGGATTATTTTAAGCCAGATCGACTTGGGATACTATCAGGGTTGTGTCAAGCCAGGACAGCTCAGGATACTATCGACAACATTTACCAAGCCAGGGCAGCTTGGGTTACAATAGACCTTTACCATGCTAGAGCAGCGTAGGTTACAATAGACCTTTACCAAGCCAGGACAACTTAGTTTACAATGTACCGTTACCAAGCCAGGACAACTTAGCTTACAATCAACCATTACCAAGCCAGGACAGCTGAGGTTACAATCAACTGCCATTTTTACCAAGCCAGAACAGCTTGGGATACAATCAGGAATTGTTTCACACGAGGACAGCTAAGGACACTGTCCGGATTATTTTAAGCCAGATCAACTTGGGATACTATCAGGGTTGTGTCAAGCCAGGACAGCTCAGGATACTATCGACAACATTTACCAAGCCAGGGCAGCTTGGGTTACAATAGACCTTTACCATGCTAGAGCAGCGCAGGTTACAATAGACCTTTACCAAGCCAAACCAACTGAGATATAATCAACCGTTACCAAGCCAGGACAACTTAGCTTACAATCAACCGTTACCAAGCCAGGACAGCTGAGGTTACAATCAACTGCCATTTTTACCAAGCCAGAACAGCTTGGGATACAATCAGGAATTGTTTCACACGAGGACAGCTAAGGACACTGTCCGGATTATTTTAAGCCAGATCAACTTGGGATACTATCAGGGTTGTGTCAAGCTAGGACAGCTCAGGATACTATCGACAACATTTACCAAACCAGGGCAGCTTGGGTTACAATAGACCTTTACCATGCTAGAGCAGCGTAGGTTACAATAGACCTTTACCAAGCCAGGACAACTTAGTTTACAATGTACCGTTACCAAGCCAGGACAACTTAGCTTACAATCAACCGTTACCAAGCCAGGACATCTGAGGTTACAATCAACTTCCATTTTTACCAAGCCAGAACAGCTTGGGATACAATCAGGAATTGTTTCACACGAGGACAGCTAAGGACACTGTCCGGATTATTTTAAGCCAGATCAACTTGGGATACTATCAGGGTTGTGTCAAGCCAGGACAGCTCAGGATACTATCGACAACATTTACCAAGCCAGGGCAGCTTGGGTTACAATAGACCTTTACCATGCTAGAGCAGCGCAGGTTACAATAGACCTTTACCAAGCCAAACCAACTGAGATATAATCAACCGTTACCAAGCCAGGACAACTTAGCTTACAATCAACCGTTACCAAGCCAGGACAGCTGAGGTTACAATCAACTGCCATTTTTACCAAGCCAGAACAGCTTGGGATACAATCAGGAATTGTTTCACACGAGGACAGCTAAGGACACTGTCCGGATTATTTTAAGCCAGATCAACTTGGGATACTATCAGGGTTGTGTCAAGCCAGGACAGCTCAGGATACTATCGACAACATTTACCAAGCCAGGGCAGCTTGGGTTACAATAGACCTTTACCATGCTAGAGCAGCGCAGGTTACAATAGACCTTTACCAAGCCAGACCAACTGAGATATAATCAACCGTTACCAAGCCAGGACAACTTGGCTTACAATCAACCGTTACCAAGCCAGGACTGCTGAGGTTACAATCAACTGCCATTTTTACCAAGCCAGAACAGCTTGGGATACAATCAGGAATTGTTTCACACGAGGACAGCTAAGGACACTGTCCGGATTATTTTAAGCCAGATCAACTTGGAATACTATCAGGGTTGTGTCAAGCCAGGACAGCTCAGGATACTATCAACAACATTTACCAAGCCAGGGCAGCTTGGGTTACAATAGACCTTTACCATGCTAGAGCAGCGTAGGATACAATAGACCTTTACCAAGCCAGGACAACTTAGTTTACAATGTACCGTTACCAAGCCAGGACAACTTAGCTTACAATCAACCGTTACCAAGCCAGGACAGCTGAGGTTACAATCAACTTCCATTTTTACCAAGCCAGAACAGCTTGGGATACAATCAGGAATTGTTTCACACGAGGACAGCTAAGGACAGTGTCCGGATTATTTTAAACCAGATCAACTTGGGATACTATCAGGGTTGTGTCAAGCCAGGACAGCTCAGGATACTATCGACAACATTTACCAAGCCAGGGCAGCTTGGGTTACAATAGACCTTTACCATGCTAGAGCAGCGCAGGTTACAATAGACCTTTACCAAGCCAGACCAACTGAGATATAATCAACCGTTACCAAGCCAGGACAACTTAGCTTACAATCAACCGTTACCAAGCCAGGACAGCTGAGGTTACAATCAACTGCCATTTTTACCAAGCCAGAACAGCTTGGGATACAATCAGGAATTGTTTCACACGAGGACAGCTAAGGACACTGTCCGGATTATTTTAAGCCAGATCAACTTGGGATACTATCAGGGTTGTGTCAAGCCAGGACAGCTCAGGATACTATCGACAACATTTACCAAGCCAGGGCAGCTTGAGTTACAATAGACCTTTTCCATGCTAGAGCAGCGTAGGTTATAATAGACCTTTACCAAGCCAGGACAACTTAGTTTACAATCTACCATTACCAAGCCAGGACAACTTAGCTTACAATCAACCGTTACTAAGTGTAAGCCAGGACAGATTAGGTTACAATAAACCTTTACCAAGCCAGGACAGCTTAGATACCATCAGCCGCCCTTTTTACCAAGCCAAAACCGCTTGTGATACAATCAGGATTGTTTCACACGAGGACAGCTAAGGACACTGTCTGGATCATTTTAAGCCAGATCAGCTTAGGATACTATCAGGATTGTTTTAAGCCAGGGCAGCTAAGGATACTATTAGGATGTTTCAAGCCAGAACAAAAGAGGACAGCATTGGTTACGATAGACCGTTACCAAGCCAGGTCAGCATTGGTTACAATCAACCTTTACCAAGCCAGGGAAAGCTTAGCTTACAATCAACCTTTACCAAGCCAGGTAAGCTATGGTTATATTGACCTTTACCAAGCCAGGACAGCTTAGCTAACAATTAAACTTTACCAAGCCAGAACAGTTTGGGATACAATCAGGATTGTTTCATGTCCGGTCAGTTTAGGAAAGTAGGATTGTTTCAAGCCAGGACAGCTTAAGATACTATCAGGATTGTTTTAAGCAAGGGCAACTTAAGACACTAACGACCATATTTACCAAGCCACAGCAGCTTTGGTTACAATAGACCTTCACGAGGCCAGGACAGCTTAGGTTACAAGACCTTTACAAAGCCAGGACAGCTAAGGTTACAATTAAACTTTACCAAGCCAGAACAGTTTGGGATACAATCAGGATTGTTTCATGTCCGGTCAGTTTAGGAAAGTAGGATTGTTTCAAGCCAGGACAGCTTATGATACTATCAGGATTGTTTCAAGCAAGGACAGCTTAGGACACTAACGACCATATTTACCAAGCCACAGCAGCTTTGGTTACAATAGACTTTCACGAGGCAAGGACAGCTTAAGTTACAATAGACCTTTACAAAGCCAGTACAGCTAAGGTTACAATAGACCTTTACCAAGCCAGGAGAGCTTAGCTTACAATTAAACTTTACCATGCCAGGCCAGCTTAGGATACCATCACTCATAATTTCTACCAAGCCAGAACAGCTTGGGATACAACCAGGATTGTTTCACACCTGGAAAGGACACTGTCCGGGTCATTTTAAGCCAGATCAGCTCAGGATACTATCAGGATTGTTTTAAGCTAGGAAAGCTTAGGATACTATCAGGACTGTTTCAAGCCAGGACAGCTTAGGATACTAATGACCATATTTACCAAGCCTGGTACAGTTTAGCTTACAACTGAACTTTACCAAGCCAGGAAAGCTTAGAATACATTCTCCCACCATTTTTATCAAGCCAGAACAGCTTGGGACACAATCAGGATAGCTAACGACACCATCCGGATCATTTTTAGCTAGAACAGCTAAGGTTACCAATACTATCAAGATTGTTTTACGCCAGGACAGCTTTGGATACTATCAGGATTGTTTCAAGCATGAACAGTTAAGGATAATATCGCCATTTTTGCAGAGCTAGAAGACTAACATGAAGCTTTTTTGAACCAGAACAGCGGCTTAGGATAGTTTCACCATTTTTTTTTACAAGCCAGAATATAACTTACAGTATAACCTTATTATGTTAGAATGCATGAACCTTTATTCATTCCAGAACAGCTTAGCATACCTTGTTTCTAGCCAGGACAGCTTAAAATATTATAAGGTCTTTTTAATAACAGTTTAGGACAGTATCAAGACTGTTTTGACATATGGCAAAATACACGGACTACCAATAAGCAGCTACTTTGTTATCAACCCAGATTGAGTTTGAGATGTTACTGTTTAATATGCAACAATGTATGAAGTGAACATTGTTTGATGCCAGAACAGTTTTAGGTAATTCAGCTTAATTTGATACCGAAACATATACTATATTGTAAATCCAGATTTTTCCCAAATGGACATTTTGTGGGCAAAAAAGTTATAGCCAACTTACCTGAAACTGATATACAGTGGACTTGACTTGAACGCCAATATCATGTGATTAAATATGCAACTTTTTTATCATCCATATAAGCATCTTGTGGTTAGTCTGTAATTAAATGTTTTGAAACTTTAAAGTTGCTGTATCTTGGTTTTGACTTTGACAAAATTGTAGTTTGCAAGTGATTCATCATATGACACAATACCCTGATTATTGTAGTTTGTAATTCATCATATGATGACAATAGATGGTTATTAATATACTGAGCGCCATAGAAAATGCATCACTTAGTTTTTCGTATAACAAAATGATCCTGTAAACATATCTTATTTATTTTGCTTCTTTTGTAAACAATATTTAAATGGGAACACATCAAAACCAAAAGTACGACACAGATGGTTAATTTCATGCTATGTCGCTGCACAGCGTGTGTAAGAGCCAGTGGAGGACACACGCGCTACTGACATCTGTGTCGTACTTTTGGTTTTGACCCCTCTGACTTTGTACCGTTGATTACAGATTAAACATCCATAAGTGTACAAATGTGTTGTTACTGATGTGTTCCCATTTGAATATTGTTCACAATAAGTGGCAAAATAAATAAGATATGTTTACAGGATCATTTTGTTATACGAAAAACTAAGTGATGCGTTTTCTATGGCGCTCAGTATATATGAGTCAAAATATGCTAAGGGGGTATTAAATGTAACAGAGCTGTCCAAAAAAAAAATATACTAAATTTCCATTTAAATTAGCACCAGAATGTAGAATACATACATATCTTTCAGAATCTACACACAGTCATATAACTTTCAGCTCACAGATTACAAAAATTTATATATTTGTTCCCAAAAATCATCTTGCGTATGATAGATTTGACAGACAAATTTTCAGTGTAATAATGTAAATAATTCTACTTTTACCACTCTCTGATTGTTATTTCATTATTTTCCAGGTAAAATATTATCTATAGTTTACATAGTTAACCCAAAAAATTGTAACTTAACTATATAAAATAATTTTATAGCACGTTTTAAAAAACAGCATATGAAGTACTGAAAGAAATGAAACATTTGTAATACACTAAAATCTGATTAAGAGTAACAACTCATTATGTAATTATCAGAAAATCATTAGAATTTGTTTGCTTTTTATAAAGTTTTGCCCCACGCTAACAATTAGTATACGAAACATTTAATATCATGGATTTAGCTGTTCAGTTATCAAAATTCATTGAAAATCAAAATAACTTATTCGTTTCAACACTTTAAACTCTGTGTATCAATCTGAAGTCAATCGGATCATAAGTTTGGCCTCTATAGTGTCACAAGGTTTTTTGAAGTGATCAAGGGAGATAAATCTGGAAGTAATTATTTGAAATTCGCTGAAAATTAATCGGCTTCTTCATCTCATGACCTTAAACATTGTGTGTAAATTTAAAGTCAATCGGATATTAACTTTGGCCCCTAGAGCGTCCACAAGCAATTGTGGACAACGGACGGACCGACGGACGGACGGGGGCGACGACAATATACGACCACATTTCAATGTGGGCGTATAAAAACTTAAAACATTTTGGAAATTTCCTTTTATAATTTTACTGATTTTAATCATTTTCTCCATAAGTTTCCCATTCTAAAAATTTAAAGAGGTATTATGGGCTTTAAGTGTATTTTGATTTCACACTTGCGTATGTTGGGTTTGACAGACAAAGCAATTACGTACTGGTATGTTAAATTTGGGGGAAATAAATAAAGGGAACAAATTATGTCTTTATTTATTCTTAGTAGAAAATGAAAAAAATAAGAAATAATAACTAGACTTGCTTGCAAGACTGAAGGCTTTCACCTCAGCCAAGGCAGGACACAGTTGCCAGATACATGACAAAGTCAATACCTACTACTCACCCCTAAAAAAAAACACACACACACTTGCACAACTCAGATATTGACATGTTCTTTGCATGCGCATTACGATAGAAAGGAAAGTGAAAAATATAGTTGAACAGTTCCCAACATAATGAACTTGGACTGGTAGAATCGAACAGACGCCAGAAATCTAAATACGCAATCAAAAACTCAAAAATTCCAAGAAATTAAAATTTTAGTACATTTTCCAATTTTCAAGAAAAAAAAGGAGAATGGCGTGGTATCGCAATTCGACCTTTATCGCATCCACAATATCCCCGCATGTACAAAAATATAACTTTTTCAAAAATTGATTGGGAATTGACATAATTAGGACCCATTTTCATTTATGCACGTTAAGGATTTACTTCACTTCCGGTCTGTTCAGAACTTTCGCAATAGTTCTAAGTACTAATTGCTTAAAACATTGAAAAAATCCTTATTCAGAACTCTATCTGTTTTAGTTTCAGAAATCTACACGAGAATAAAAAAAAACAGTTTTCTGAATGGGACAAAAAAAAAGTATCATAATTGTCAGATATTAACCAAAACCCAGAATCATACCTTTCAACATTAATTTTTCAACATAAATACGGAGGGGTGCCTTCCTTATAAATAGCTTCAGCAGAGAGCTTTATTTTCACTGGTATCAAATGATGACGTCATGGAGACAAAAAACCTGGGATATTAATTCCAGGTGTAACTGTTATTTACTAAAATGAATTATTTTCACTATAGAAGCACCAGTACCAGTACACGGGACTTCAGAATCGCCTTCATGTCAGCTAGTCAAATATGTAACTGGTTCAAAAATTGATTGAATATTCAATGAAATATCGACAATTTTCTGATTTCGTGCACGTTAAAGATTTGACGTCACTAACATATAAAAAATTTAATACTTATTACAGATAGAGACCATGCTCAAACTACATCCTGCCTTCTATCACTGGTGCAATATTCATACTTTTGCAGGATACTACTGCAAGATACAACTGCAACCTATTGAAAATTGGACTTGCTTATAAACAGTGCGAGCCGTCAATTTGTGTCGAAATGATTACGGTTAAGAGGTAATTTTGACAAAGAAGAAACAATATTAATTCAAAGACTAATTATTACACACAGAAATCAACTATTTATGTTACAGGGTCACTAAACCCATATTTTGAAAGTAAGTAAATACTCAAAGTTGAAATACTTTTAGCTCAAATATCGTTACTGTGAGAGAAAAGGGGACTTTTGAATATGCTCTGAACATTGGTAATACGTACAGATTGTATCAACTCTTACTGCATGTTTTGCTTAACAATGAAAGGTGACGTTTTCAATTTTCGATCCCTTTGTTATCATACTCCTGATATTTCTAACTGTCACGCAATGGTTTCATACATAAGACTACCGCTAAAACTCTTTGTAGAAGAAGTTCCAAAAAAATATTACGTTGACTTTTGGAGAAAAGGACCCCTAAACATGTTTCAAATTGTAAAAATACGTCGTTTTCAATTTTCGATCTCTTTTTTCGGCTACACATGACAATTAGAACAAGCCAACAGTGAGGCTGATGTCCCCCGCCGAAATCCCAAAATAAATAGATGACACATATTAATTAACCGCACATTTATTTTTTTCAAACGTATCAAGCAATCAAACTGTACACGAAGTGTCATCCAAAAGTGTTTTATAAAGAAAAATGCTAAAACCGATGAGAAAAATGAAAATGTACCCTAGTTAGGGGGACCCTAAAGGCAGACAAAAGGGCCCCCACGCTTGACAAAAGGGCCCCTCTGGCCAAGGGAAAGGGCCCTGGTGTCTGAGTCAATCGTTTCTATACACTGTTACTGTCGAATCCATTACTGAATGAAAATGCAGTCATTGTATTGGCATAAAAATCATCAATCAAGATGAATCTAAGTTATCTTGTCCCAAAGTATCAACCAATCAAATTGCTTATCTCTGCCTACCCTAAGCAGAAAATGCTCATCTTCGAACTCCATCAAGGCATTGACCTAATAAGCATACACACCAATTTTGAACATTTTAACTCAATTAGAAGGAGAGTTATTGTGTTCCAAAGTCTCGGTAAATCAAATTGCTTATCGCTCTGCTTACCCTGAGCAGAAAATGCTCATTATCGATCTTAGTCAAGGCATTACTGTAATGAAACTATACACCAAGTTTCATCACTCTCACTTTATTAGAACTAAAGTTATCGTGTCCCAAAGCATCAACCAATCAAATTGCTTATCTCTGCTTACCCTAAGTGGAAAATGCTCATCTTCGAACTCCATCAAGGCATTGACCTAATAAGCATATACACCAAGTTTGAACATTTTAACTCAATTAGAAGGAGAGTTATTGTGTTCCAAAGTCTCGACCAATCAATTTTGTGTATCGCTCTGCTTACCCTGAGCAGAAAATGCTCATTATCGAACTTAGTCAAGGTATTACTGTAATGAAACTATACACCAAGTTTCATCACTCTCACTTAATTAGAACTAAAGTTATCGTGTCCCAAAGCATCAACCAATCAAATTGCTTATCTCTGCTTACCCTAAGCGGAAAATGCTCATCTTCGAACTCCATCAAGGCATTGACCTAATAAGCATATACACCAAGTTTGAACATTTTAACTCAATTAGAAGGAGAGTTATTGTGTTCCAAAGTCTCGACCAATCAAATTTGCGTATCGCTCTGCTTACCCTGAGCAGAAAATGCTCATTATCGAACTTAGTCAAGGTATTACTGTAATGAAACTATACACCAAGTTTCATCACTCTCACTTAATTAGAACTAAAGTTATCGTGTCCCAAAGCATCAACCAATCAAATTGCTTATCTCTGCTTACCCTAAGCGGAAAATGCTCATCTTCGAACTCCATCAAGGCATTGACCTAATAAGCATATACACCAAGTTTGAACATTTTAACTCAATTAGAAGGAGAGTTATTGTGTTCCAAAGTCTCGACCAATCAAATTTGTGTATCGCTCTGCTTACCCTGAGCAGAAAATGCTCATTATCGAACTTAGTCAAGGTATTACTGTAATGAAACTATACACCAAGTTTCATCACTCTCACTTAATTAGAACTAAAGTTATCGTGTCCCAAAGCATCAACCAATCAAATTGCTTATCTCTGCTTACCCTACGCGGAAAATGCTCATCTTCGAACTCCATCAAGGCATTGACCTAATAAGCATATACACCAAGTTTGAACATTTTAACTCAATTAGAAGGAGAGTTATTGTGTTCCAAAGTCTCGACCAATCAAATTTGCGTATCGCTCTGCTAACCCTGAGCAAAAAATGCTCATTATCGAACTTAGTCAAGGTATTACTGTAATGAAACTATACACCAAGTTTCATCACTCTCACTTAATTAGAACTAAAGTTATCGTGTCCCAAAGCATCAACCAATCAAATTGCTTATCTCTGCTTACCCTAAGCGGAAAATGCTCATCTTCGAACTCCATCAAGGCATTGACCTAATAAACACATACACCAAGTTTGAACATTCTAGCTCAATTAGGAAGAGAGTTATTGTGTCCCAAAAAGTGTGACGGACGGACGGACGGACGGACGGACAGACAGACAGACAGACAGACAGACAGACCCATTTTATTGTACAATGGTATCACACAATACACTACCCATTAGACTCTCGATTGAGAAAGTTTGAAAAGATAGGCTGGCACTACCGGGCAGGATACGCCCACATTTTCGAGAGATGGATAGAGAACAAGCAATACGGAAAGTGATTTTTCCTACATCATTAAGTCCTGTATTTCATACTGTATTGGGAGCAGCCATTTTGTTGGTCAGTTCCAGTCTGATATTCATGAAATTCGAAGCCGACAATGATTATGGTGTGACGGTACACAACCTAGAAATGTGACTTTACGTCAAAATCAGATAAGAATTGTGACCTGTAGAGAGTCCACAACCATGATATACCATATTTTTACACTATTAGCGTACAAACAGCGACCATTTCGTCCGGCAATTTCGGTACGATTTTCAAGAAATTCGAACTCAACCTTCCTTAGGGTGCAACAGTAATATAATCAGAGTTTTTTTTAAAATCAGATAATAATTGTTCGAGAGATAGATAGAGAACAAGCAATACCGAAAGTGATTTTTCCTATAATCAAAGGCCATAATTCATTAAGTTACAATTTGATATGCGCAAATATCAAAAAGAATAAAGATTTTTAGGTTATAAACATGCATTTCAGGTTTCATAAAAATCGAATTAAAATTGTGACCTCTAAAGGGTCCACAACTTTGATATAATACCATATTTTTACACTATTCGTGTACAAACGGCGGCCATTTTGTCTGGCAATTATGGCCCGATTTTCTCGAAATTTGAATTCAACCTTCCGTAGAGTGTAACGGTGATAGAGTCAAACGTTTTTTTAAATCGGATAATAATTGTGACCTCCAGCGGGATCATAGGCGATTTTTCGGACAATCAGGGGTCATATTTCAGGAAGTTACAATCCAATGGGCGCAAATATCAAAAGGAACTAAGATTGTTAAGTTGTAAACATGTGTTTCAAGTTTCATCAAAATTGAATGAAGATTGTGACCTCTACAGGGTTCACAACCTTAATATACCATATTTTTACACTCTTCGCATACAAGCGGCAGCCATTTTTTCAGTCAATTTTGGTCCGATTATTCTGACCTACAGAGGGATCATTAGCTAAAAAAAGGTCATTTTTCGGACAATCAGGTGCCTTAATTCAGGAAGTTACGATATCGAAAAGAACCAAGATCTTAGGGTTATAAACATGCATGTTAAGTTTCATCAAAATCGGTTCAAAATTGTGACCTCTATAGGGTCCACAACCTTAATATAACATATTTTCACACTAATCGCGTACAAACGGCGGTCATTTTGTCTGTCAATTTTGGTCCAATTAAACGAAATTTTACCTCAATCTTCATTACCATGTAACGGTGATATAATCAAACGTTTTTTAAATCGGATAATAATTTTGACATCCAGTGGGACCACAAGCTAAAAAGGGCAATTTTTCGGACAATCAGGGGCCATAATTCAGGAAGTTACAATCCGATGGGTGCAAATTTCGAAAGGAACCAAGATCTTTGGGTTATAAACATACATGTCAAGTTTCATCAAAATCGGTTCAAAATTGTGACCTCTATAGGGTCCACAACCTTGATATAACATATTTTCACACTATTCGCGTACAAACGGCGGCCATTTTGTTTGTCAATTTTGGTCCGATTTTCACGAAATTTGAACTCGACCTTCATTACCATGTAACGGTGACATAATCAAACAGTTTTTTAAATCGGATAATAATTTTGACCTCCAGAGGGACCACAAGCTAAAAAGGGCGATTTTTCGGACAATCAGGGGCCATAATTCAGGAAGTTACGATCAGATGGGCGCAAATATCGAAAGGAACCAAGATTTTGGGGTTATAAACATGCATGTCAAGTTTCATCACAATCGGTTCAAAATTGTGACCTCTATTGGGTCCACAAGCTAAAAACATGATATTTGGTACAATCAGGGGCCGTAATCCATGAAGTTCCGATCCGATACATGCCAATATCGAAAGGAACCGAGATCTTATGGGGATAAACCTATATTTCAAGTTTCGTCAAAATCGGATAAGAATTGTGACCTGTAGAGAGTCCACAAACAAATTGTGGACGGACGGACATCCAGAGGGACAGGGGCGACGATATAATACGTCCACATGAAAATGTGGGCGTATAAAAAGGCGATTTTGCGTATACATGTAATCAGGGGCCATAATTCAGGAAGTTGCGATCCGATATGCGCAAATATCGCAACGAACCAAGATCTTTGGGTTATAACCATGAATTTCAAGTTTCATCAAAATCGAATTAAAATTGTGACCTCTACAGGGTCCACAACACTGATATACCATTTTTTAACAGTATTCACGTACAAACGGCGGCCATTTTGTATGGCAATTTTGGTCCGATTTTCCCGAAATTCGAACTCAACCTTCCTCAGGGTGTAACGGTGACATAATCGAACGTTTTTTTAAATCGGATAATAATTGTGACCTCCAGAGGTATCACAAGCTAAAAGATAGGCTGGCACTTACAGGCAGGATACGCCCACATTTTTGAGAGCTGGACAGAGAACAAGCAATACTGAAAGTGATTTTTCCTACATCATTAAGTCCTGTATTTCATACTGTATTGGGAGCAGCCATTTTGTTGGTCTGTTAGAGTCTGATATTCATGAAATTCGAAGCTGACAATGATTATGGTGTGACGGTACACAACCTAGAAATGTGTACAAACGGCGGCCATTTTGTCTGGCAAACATGGTCCGATTTTCAACTCAACCTTCCATAGGGTGTAACGGTGATAGAGTCAAACGCTTTTTTAAATCGGATAATAACTGTGACCTCCAGAGGCACAATCAGGAGCCATAATTCAGGAAGTTAAGATCCGATATGCGCAAATAACAAAAGGAACCAAGATCTTTGGGTTCTAATCATGCATTTCAAGTTTCATCAAAAATCGAATTACAATTGTGACCTATACAGGGTCCACAACCATGATATACCATTTTTTAACAGTATTCGCGTACAAACGGTGGCCATTTTGTATGGCAATTTTGGTCCGATTTTCCCTAAATTCAAACTCAGCCTTCCTTACGGTGTAACGGTAATATAATCAAACGCTTTTTTAAATCGGATAATAATTGTGACCTCCAGAGGGACCACAAGCTAAAAAAAGGCGATTTTGCGTATAATCAGGGGCCATAATTCAGGAAGTTACGATCCGATATGTGCCATTATAGAAAGGAACCAAGATCTTTGGGTTATAACCATGAATTTCAAGTTTCATCAAAATCGAATTAAAATTGTGACCTCTACAGGATCCACAACACTGATATACCATTTTTTAACAGTATTCGCGTACAAACGGCGGCAATTTTGTATGGTAATTTTGGTCCGATTTTCCCGAAATTCGATCTCAACCTTCCTTAGGGTGTAACGGTGATATAATCGAACGTTTTTTTAAATCGGATAATAATTGTGACCTCCAGAGGTACCACAAGCTAAAAGATAGGCTGGCACTTACAGGCAGGATACGCCCACATTATGGTGTGACGGTACACAACCTAGAAATGTGACTTTTCGTCAAAATCGGATAAGAATTGTGACCTGTAGAGAGTCCACAACCATGATAAATATACCATATTTTTACACTATTCGCGTACAAACAGCGAGCGACCATTTCGGTTTTTTTAAATCGGATAATAATTGTTCGAGAGATAGAGAACAAGCAATACCGAAAGTGATTTTTCCTACAATCAAAGGCCATAATTCATTAAGTTACAATTTGATATGCGCAAATATCGAAAAGAATAAAGATCTTTAGGTTATAAACAAGCATTTCAGGATTTATCAAAATCGAATTAAAATTAATTGTCACCTCTACAGGGTCCACAACTTTGATATACCATATTTTTACACTGTTCGCGTACAAACGGCGGCCATTTTGTCTGGCAATTATGGTCCGATTTTCTCGAAAATGGAACTCAACCTTCCGTAGGGTGTAACGGTGATAGAGTCGAACGTTTTTTTAAATCAGATAATAATTGTGACCGCCAGGCGATTTTTCGGACAATCAGGGGCCATAATTCAGGAAATTATGATCCAATATGCGCAAATAACGAAAGGAACCAAGATCTTTGGGTTATAACCATGCATTTCAAGTTTCATCAAAATCGAATTAAAATTGTGACCTAAGGCTGACCTTAAAAATATCTTTGTTTCACCAAACCCGACCCACAATTGAGGAGAAGGGTCGGTAGGTCGGTTTTTTTTTTCAGATTTTTTTTTTTAAGTCAGAGAAGCCCATACAGAAAATGGATAACTTACTTATAAGCTGTAAACAAATCAATATTAAATGACATCGCATCGGGATTTTAAATTTTAGTGATGTGATCGATGCACGACTCGCACACGATTTGCTCCGAACTTGAAGTGTGAATTTTCTTCAACACGTTTTTAACGATCGTTCGGGTTGTGGCTTCATTTTTCTCTAACGGATATTGAAAATATCGTCGTCAAGTTTAAAACGACGTTCCACAGACAAAGGCAGAATCATTTCGTAGGGATGGACATGCTTTCGTCTGCAACCATTTTGTTGAGAAGCGACACCTATGACGCTTTCGTCTTGATCAACCAGTTTCAATAATGAATCAAACGCATCAAACCATAGCCATAGTAAAGGGAAATAACTCCCGTGATATATTTCAGATTGACACACAAAATAAAATAAAAAGATCGCGGAAAAGTGCAATAAAATAATTTGGGTCGGGGGTGGTTTTAGTTAGTCGGTCGGGTTAGGCGAAACAAAGATATTTTTAAGGTCAGCCTAAACAGGGTCCACAACCATGATATACCATTTTTTAACAGTATTCGCGTACAAACGGCAGACATTTTGTATGTCAATTTTGGTCCGATTTTCCCGAAATTCGAACTCAAACCTTCCTTAAGGTGTAACGGTGATATAATGAACATTTTTTTAAATCGGAAAATAATTGTGACCTCCAGAGGGACCACCACCAGCTAAAAAAAAGGCAATTTTGCGTACAATCAGGGGCCATAAATCAGGAAGTTACAATCCGATATGCACAAATATCGAAAGGAACCAAGATCTTTGGGTTATAACCATGCATGTCAAGTTCCATCAAAATCGGTTCAAAATTGTGACCTGTATAGGGTCCACAACCTTGATATAACATATTTTCACACTATTCGCGTACAAACGGCGGCCATTTTGTCCGTCCATTTTGGTTTGATTTTCACGAAATTCGAACAGAGCCTTCATTACCATGTAACGGTGATATAATCAAACGTTTTTTTAAATAGGATAATAATTTTGACCTCCAGAGGGACCACAAGCTAAAAAGGGCAATTTTTCGGACAATCAGGGGCCATAATTCAGGAAGTTACGATCCGATGGGTGCAAATATCGAAAGGAACCAAGATCTTTGGGTTATAAACATACATGTCAAGTTTCATCAAAATTGGTTCAAAATTGTGACCTCTATAGGGTCCACAACCTTGATATAACATATTTTCACACTATTCGCGTACAAACGGCGGCCATTTTGTTTGTCAATTTTGGTCCGATTTTCACGAAATTTGAACTCAACCTTCATTACCACGTAACGGTGACATAATCGAACGGTTTTTTAAATCGGATAATAATTTTGACCTCCAGAGGGACCACAAGCTAAAAAGGGCGATTTTTCGGACAATCAGGGGCCATAATTCAGGAAGTTACGATCTGATGGCCGCAAATATCGAAAGGAACCAAGATTTTGGGGTTATAAACATGCATGTCAAGTTTCATCACAATCGGTTCAAAATTGTGACCTCTATAGGGTCCACAAGCTAAAAACATGATATTTCGTACAATCAGGGGCCATAATCCATGAAGTTCCGATCCGATACATGCCAATATCGAAAGGAACCGAGATCTTATGGGGATAAACCTATATTTCAAGTTTCGTCAAAATCAGATAACAATTGTGACCTGTAGAGAGTCCACAAACAAATTGTGGACGGACGGACGTCCGGACGGACAGGGGCGACGACATAATACGTCCACATGAAAATGTGGGCGTATAAAAAGGCGATTTTGCGTATAATCAGGGGCCATAATTCAAGAAGTTACGATCCGATATGCGCAAATATCGAAAGGAACCAAGATCTTTGGGTTATAACCATGAATTTCAAGTTTCATCAAAATCGAATTAAAATTGTGACCTCTACAGGGTCCACAACACTGATATATACCATTTTTTAACAGTATTCGCGTACAAACGGCGGCCATTTTGTATGGCAATTTTGGTCCGATTTTCCCGAAATTTGAACTCAACCTTCCTTAGGGTGTAACGGTGATATAATCGAACGGTTTTTTAAATCGGATAATAATTGTGACCTCCAGAGGTACCACAAGCTAAAAGATAGGCTGGCACTGCCAGGCAGGATACGCCCACATTTTTGAGAGATGGATAGAGAACAAGCAATACCGAAAGTGATTTTTCCTACATCGTTAAGTCCTGTATTTCATACTGTATTGGGAGCAGCCATTTTGTTGGTCAGTTCCAGTTTGATATTCATAAAATTCGAAGCCGACAATGATTATGGTGTGACGGTACACAACCTAGAAATGTTACTTTTCGTCAAAATCGGATAAGAATTGTGACCTGTAGAGAGTCCACAACCATGATATACCATATTTTTAAACTATTCGCGTACAAACGGTGACCATTTCGTCCTGCAATTTTGGTACGATTTTAACGAAATTCGAACTCAACCTTCCTTATGATGCAACAGTAATATAATCAGAGTTTTTTTTTAAATCAGATAATAATTGTTCGAGAGATAGACAGAGAACAAGCAATACCGAAAGTGATTTTTCCTACAATCAAAGACCATAATTCATTAAGTTACAATTTGATATGCGCAAATATCGAAAAGAATAAAGATCTTTAGGTTATAAACAAGCATTTCAGGATTTATCAAAATCGAATTAAAATTAATTGTCACCTCTACAGGGTCCACAACTTTGATATACCATATTTTTACACTGTTCGCGTACAAACGGCGGCCATTTTTTCTGGCAATTATGGTCCAATTTTCTCGAAATTCTAACTCAACCTTCCGAAGGGTGTAACGGTGATAGAGTCAAACGTTTTTTTAAATCGGATCATAATTGTGACCTCCAGAGGGACCATAGGCGATTCTTCAGACAATCAGGGGCCATAATTCAGGAAGTTAGATCCGATATGCGCAAATAACGAAAGGAACCAAGATCTTTGGGTTATAACCATGCATTTCAAGTTTCATCAAAATCGAATTAAAATTGTGACCTCTACAGGGTCCACAACCATGATATACAATTTTTAACAGTATTCGCGTACAAACGGCGGCCATTTTGTATGGCAATTTTGGTCTGATTTTCCCGAAACTCGAACTCAACCTTCCTTACAGTGTAACGGTAATATAATCAACCGTTTTATTAAATCAGATAATAATTGTGACCACCAGAGGGACCACAAGCTAAAATAAGGCGATTTTGCGTATAATCAGGGGCCATAATTCAGGAAGTTACGTTTCGATATGCGCAAATATCGAAAGGCACCAAGATCTTTGGGTTATAACCATGAATTTCAAGTTTCAGCAAAATCAAATTAAAAATGTGACTTCTACAGAGTCCACAACCTTGATATACCATTTTTTAACAGTATTCGCGTACAAACGGCGGCCATTTTGTATGGCAATTTTCGTCCGATTTTCACGAAATTCGAACTCAAGCTTCCTTAGGGTGTAACGGTGATATAATCAAACGGTTTTTTAAATTGGATAATAATTGTGATCTCCAGAGGGACCACATTCTCAAAAGGGTGATTTTTCGGACAATCAGGGGCCATAATTCAGGAAATTACATTCCGATAGGCGCAAATATCGAAAGGAACCAAGATCTTTGGGTTATAAACATGCATGTCAAGGTTCATCAAAATCGGTTCAAAATTGTGACCTCTAATAGGGTTTTTATCCGATACATGCCAATATCGAAAGCAGCCGAGATCTTTTGGGGATAAACCTATATTTTAAGTTTCGTCAAAATCGGATAAGAATTGTGACCTGTAGAGAGTCCACAAACAAATTGTGGACGGACGGACGGACGTCCGGACGGACAGGGGCGACGACAATATACGTCCACATAAAAATGTGGGCGTATAAAAAGGTGATTTTTCGGACAATCAGGGGCCATAATTCAGGAAATTACTTTCCGATAGGCGCAAATATCGAAAGGAACCAAGATCTTTGGGTTATAAACATGCATGTCAAGTTTCATCAAAATCGGTTCAAAATTGTGACCTCTATAGGGTCCACAAGCTAGAAACGTGATTTTTCGTACAATCAGGGGCCATAATCCATGAAGTTTTGATCCCATACATGCCAATATCGAAAGCAGCCGAGATCTTATGAGGATAAACATATATTTCAAGTTTCGTCAAAATCGGGTAAGAATTGTGACCTGTAGAGAGTCCACAAACAATTGTGGACGGACGGACGTCCAGACGGACGTCCAGACGGACGGACGGACAGGGGCGACGACATAATACGTCCTGGACATGAAAATGTGGGCGTATAAAAAGGTGATTTTTCAGACAATCAGGGGCCATAATTCAGGAAATTACGTTCCGATAGGCGCAAATATCGAAAGGAACCAAGATCTTTGGGTTATAAACATGCATGTCAAGTTTCATCAAAATCGGTACAAAATTGTGACCTCTATAGGGTCCACAAGCTAGAAACGTGATTTTTCGTACAATCAGGGGCCATAATCCATGAAGTTTTGATCCGATACATGCCAATATCGAAAGCAGCCGAGATCTTTTGGGGATAAACATATATTTCAAGTTTCGTCAAAATCGGGTACGAATTGTGACCTGTAGAGAGTCCACAAACAATTGTGGACAGACGGACGGACGTCCGGACAGACAGGGGCGACGACATAATACGTCCACATGAAAATGTGGGCGTATAAAAAGGTCATTTTTCGGACAATCAGGGGCCATAATTCAGGAAGTTACGATCCAATGGGCGCAAATATCGAAAAGAACCAAGATCTTTGGGTTATAAACATGCATTTCAAGTTTCATCAATATCGGTTCAAAATTGTAACCTCTGTAGGGTCCACAACCTTAATATAACATATTTTAACACTAATCGCGTACGGTACAAACGGCGGCCATTTTGTCTGTCAATTTTGGTCCATTTTTCACGAAATTTTACCTCAATCTTCATTACCATGTAACGGTGATATAATCAAACGTTTTTTTAAATCGGATAATGATTTTGACCTGCAGTGGGACCACAAGCTAAAAAGGGTGATTTTTCGTACAATCAGGGGCCATAATTCAGAAAGTTACGAATCAATGAGCGCAAATATCGAAAGGAACCAAGATCTTCGGGTTATAAACATGCATGTCAAGTTTCATCAAAATCGGTTCAAAATTGTGACCTCTATAGGGTCCACAACCTTGATATAACATATTTTCACACTATTCGCGTACAAACGGCGGCCATTTTGTCCGTCAATTTTGGTCTGATTTTCCCGAAATTCGAACTCAACCTTCCTTAGGGTCTAACGGTGATATAATCGAACAGTTTTTTAAATCGGATAATAATTGTGACCTCCAGAGGTACCACAAGCTAAAAGATAGGCTGGCACTGCCAGGCAGGATACGCCCACATTTTCGAGAGATGGATAGAGAACAAGCAATACCGAAAGTGATTTTTCCTACATCATTAAGTCCTGTATTTCATACTGTATTGGGAGCAGCCATTTTGTTGGTCAGTTCCAGTTTGATATTCATGAAATTCGAAGCTGACAATGATTATGGTGTGACGGTACACAACCTAGAAATGTGACTTTTTGTCAAAATCAGATAAGAATTGTGACCTGTAGAGAGTCCACAACCATGATATACCATATCTTTACACTATTCGCGTACAAACGGCGACCATTTCGTCCGGCAATTTTGGTACGATTTTCACAAAATTCGAATAATTCAGGAAGTTACGATCCGATATGCGCAAATACCGAAAGGAACCAAGATGGGCAATTCCACGGTAACGGAATTACATTTAGAGCTATTTGGTATTGTAAAACAGCTAACAAATTTTTACCCTTGGCTACTTTGTTGTCAAATCTGTACTAGAGTGAGAGGTAACAAGCCTATTTTCTCTAAAAAATAGCCACTGATTTGCTGCATGAAGTTATAAAGTGTCTGTGTAGGTGAACCCCATGGTAACGGAATTACAAGTCAAAAACCCCCTCATTTAGTTGGTTGTGGTTATTTAAGAAACTCTGTGATTGATACAGACAGATCTACATTTCTTAAAAATAGGATATAAAGTAATGTTCTGCAGAATAGTTCAACTTATCCATTCTGTAACCTGTCCGATAATTTTGTGACAAGTGGTTATTTTCTGTGGTAACGGAATTACATGTCACGGTAACGGAATTACGTTTCTAAATAAAAGCATTATAGTACAGGTTTATCAACATACAATATTTCAAAAAGAGAAAACTTTATATAATTAACCAATTTTGAGAATATTTCAACAATGGTTATAATTATATTTGGTATGAATTCAGTAAATCTAAACGTATGGCCTAAGATACACATAATTGTAAATATTCAATAATTTACTGAATACAAATAACGGTTTAGTTTATAATATAAGATAATGACATACTGGTAACATCCAAAAATTAGTTTCATTTAGCTGATTGATTTTTGTACATAATACATGCTTACATTGTCTTAAAAACAGCATTTAGATCAGACAATTTCAGTGACACATTCTGAATTGGTGAGGTTAGTTATAGAGCTTCAAAATCATATGATAGAGCCAGTGGACATTATGTTTATTTATTTTATTGAAATTGCCTTGATACTAAACTATTTTTACAGATTTGACAACAAAAAAGCAAAAAGTAAAAATCATTAAGCCGTTTTTCATAGCTAAATAGCCCTAAATGTAATTCCGTTACCTTGGACAACTGTTAAAGCATGTAAATGGTACTACTGTGTCAGTTTGATCAAATTATTAACAAAAATAAGATTCAAAACTAATAAACTAAATAGATTTAATTATTTTTTAAGATTTCAATGTTTCCGGAAAAATTAGAGACGGTCAAGTACTGTCAGATTGAACGAAGTTGAGCTTCAGCAATGTTGCAACCCTGTTGCAAACATGCAAATTTGATATGAATAAAGATATTAATATGATATATCAATGTAATACACATTGAAAAGACAACTTGCTTAGAAATAGATGATCACTAGAATACCTTTATTTTTGTTACAGTTGTTAGTGTTAGTCACTTTTTGCATTTTAGGTTTAGAAAAATGCTTTGTAGTTTCCTTTACTGAAAAGAGCTAGCATAAATGGGTCTAATACTATAATTATTGAATAAAGTGTTGCTTTAAAGTTTATCTTCTAAATAATTTGTAATTTTGTTATTAGAACAAGAGAAATGATGGTATTCTAATATTCGTAATTCCGTTACCGCTCAGATTTGTAATTCCGTTACCGCTTTTCCAAGAAAACCACTTCATGAATCATGTAGGTGTCTGATCCTTATCTTTCTTATATCTGTCCAATTAGTAATTAGAAAATTTGGAAACTTTAACTTATAAAAATTGGTAATCAAGAAATAACTGAAACTTTTACATATAAATGGTAACGGAATTACAGTGTAAATTGGAGGTATATTTTAAATTGTTGTATAGAGAATTAATCTAAAGAATATGATATTAATGGATGTTTATGATGAAATAGATGTACTTCTTTGTTAAAAACCCAAATATTAAATATTTTTTATGTAAACAAAAACTGATGCTGACGTAAGTCTTTAAATTGCAAAAATTGAAGTAAAAAGTAAAAAAAATAAGTTTTGACTTTGACATAATTTTTTTTTGACGAAAGCATTTGCGTATATTTATCTCTACCAGATTCATTGACTGGCATCATTTCAGAACTTAAATAACACAAAATTGATTCATATACATCAATTTACTTTTTTGGCATTTTTCATTTTCTGCCGTGGAATTGCCCAGATCTTTGGGTTATAACCATGCATTTCAAGTTTCATCAAAATCAATTAAAATTGTGACCTATACAGGGTCCACAACCATGATATACCATTTTTTAACAGTAGTCATGTACAAACGGCGGCCATTTTGTCTGTCAATTTTGGTCCGATTTTCCCGAAATTTTAACTCAAACCTTCCTTAAGGTGAAACGGTGATATAATAATTTTGACCTCCAGTGGGACCACAAGCTAAAAAGGGTGATTTTTCGTACAATCAGCGGCCATAATTCAGGAAGTTACGAATCAATGAGCGCAAATATCGAAAGGAACCAAGATCTTCGGGTTATAAACATCCAGAGGGACCACAAGCTAAAAAAAGGCAATTTTGCGTACAATCAGGGGCCATAATTCCGGAAGTTACGATCCGATATGCGCAAATATCGAAAGGAACCAAGACCTTTGGGTTATAACCATGCATTTCAAGTTTCATCAAAATCGGTTCAAAATTGTGACCTATATAGGGTCCACAACCTTGATATAACATATTTTCACACTATTCGCGTACAAACGGCGGCCATTTTGTCCGTCAATTTTCGTTCGATTTTCACGAAATTCGAAGTCAGCCTTCATTACCATGTAACGGTGATATAATCAAACGTTTTTTTTAAATCGGATAACAATTTTGACCTCCAGAGGGACCACAAGGTAAAAAGGGCAATTTTTCGAACAATCAGTGGCCATAATTCAGGAAGTTACGATCCGATGGGCGCAAATATCGAAAGGAACCAAGATCTTTGGGTTATAAACATATATGTCAAGTTTCATCAAAATCAGTTCAAAATTGTGACCTCTACAGGGTCCACAACCTTGATATAACATATTTTCACACTATTCGCGTACAAACGGCGGCCATTTTGTTTGTTAATTTTGGTCCGATTTTCACGAAATTTGAACTCAACCTTCCTTACCATGTAACGGTGACATAATCAAACGGTTTTTTAAATCGGATAATAATTTTGACCTCCAGAGGGACCACAAGCTAAAAAGGGCGATTTTTCGGACAATCAGGGGCCATAATTCAGGAAGTTACGATTCGATGGGCACAAATATCAAAAGGAACCAAGATTTTGGGGTTATAAACATGCATGTCAAGTTTCATCACAATCGGTTCAAAATTGTGACCTCTATAGGGTCCACAAGCTAAAAACATGATATTTTGTACAATCAGGGGCCATAATCCATGAAGTTTCGATCCGATACATGCCAATATCAAAAGGAACCGAGATCTTATGGGGATAAACCTATATTTCAAGTTTCGTCAAAATCGGATAAGAATTGTGACCTGTAGAGAGTCCACAAACAAACGGACGGACAGGGGCGACGACATAATACGTCCACATGAAAATGTGGGCGTATAAAAAGGTGATTTTTCGGACAATCAGGGGCCATAATTCAGGAAATTACGTTCCGATAGGCGCAAATATCGAAAGAAGGCAAGATCTTTGGGTTATAAACATGCATGTCAAGTTTCATCAAAATCGGTTCAAAATTCTGAACTCTATAGGGTCCACAAGCTAGAAACATGATTTTTCGTACAATCAGGGGCCATAATCCATCAAGTTTCGATCCGATACATGCCAATATTGAAAGCAGCCGAGATCTTTTGGGGATAAACCTATATTTCAAGTTTCGTCAAAATCAGATAAGAATTGTGACCTGTAGAGAGTCCACAAACAAATTGTGTACGGACGGACGGACAGGGGCGACGACAATATACGTCCACATGAAAATGTGGGCGTATAAAAATTGTGACCTGTAGAGAGTCCACAAACAAATTGTGGACGGACGGACAGGGGCGACGACAATATACGTCCACATAACAATATCCGTCCACAAACAAATTGTGGACGGACGGACAGGGGCGACGACAATATACGTCCACATAAAAATGTGGGCGTATAAAAAGGTGATTTTTAGGACAATCAGGGGCCATAATTCAGGATAGGCGCAAATATCGAAAGGAACCAAGATCTTTGGGTTATAAACATGCATGTAAAGTTTCATCAAAATCGGTTCAAAATTGTGACCTCTATAGGGTCCACAAGCTAAAGATAGGCTGGCACTGGCAGGCAGGATACGCCCACATTTTCGAGAGATGGATAGAGAACAAGCAATACGAAAGTGATTTTTCCTACATCATTAAGTCCTGTATTTCATACTGTATTGGGAGCAGCCATTTTGTTGGTCAGTTCCAGTCTGATATTCATGAAATTCGAAGCTGACAATGATTATGGTGTGACAGTACACAACCTAGAAATGTGTACAAACGGCGGCCATTTTGTCTGGCAATTATGGTCCGATTTTCTCGAAATTCGAACTCAACCTTTCTTACGGTGTAACGGTAATATAATCAAACATTTTTTTAAATCGGATAATAACTGTGACCTCCAGAGGGATCACAAGCTAAAAAGATAGGTTGCCAGGCAACGAAACATATGCCCACAGCAGCTAAATCGTCCGGGCAGTCAACAAGGGTTGTCGCATATTTTTACTTTTTTTTGGTAATGAAACATTTGTAGTACACTAAAATCTGAGTAACAACTCATTACGTAATTATCTGAAAATCATTAGAATTTGTTTGCTTTTTATAAAGTTTTGCCCCAAGCTAACAACAAGCCAACAGTGAGGCTGATGTCCCCCGCCGAAATCCCAAAATAAATAGAAGACACATATTAATTAATCGCACATTTATTTTTTTCAAACGTATCGAGCAATCAAACTGTACACAAAGTGTCATCCAAAAGTGTTTAATAAAGAAAAATGATAAAACCGATGAGAAAAATGAAAATGTACCCTAGTTAGGGGGACCCTAAAGGCAGACAAAAGGGCCCCCCTGGCCAAGGGAAAGGGCCCTCGTGTCCAAGTCAATCGTTTCTATACACTGTTACTGTCGAATCCATTACTAAATGAGAATGCAGTCATTGTATTGGCATAAAAATCATCAATCAAGATGAACCTACATGTAAGTTATCTTGTCCCAAAGTATCAACCAATCAAATTGCTTATCTCTGCTTACCCTAAGCGGAAAATGCTCATCTTCGAACTCCATCAAGGCATTGACCTAATAAGCATATACACCAAGTTTGAACATTTTAACTCAATTAGAAGGAGAGTTATTGTGTTCCAAAGTCTCGACTACTCTAGACCAATCAAATTGCGTATCGCTCTGCTTACCTTGAGCAGAAAATGCTCATTATCGAACTTAGTCAAGGTATTACTGTAATGAAGCTATACACCAAGTTTCATCACTCTCACTTAATTAGAACTAAAGTTATCGTGTCCCAAAGCATCAACCAATCAAATTGCTTATCTCTGCTTACCCTAAGTGGAAAATGCTCATCTTCGAACTCCATCAAGGCATTGACCTAATAAGCATATACACCAAGTTTGAGCATTTTAACTCAATTAGAAGGAGAGTTATTGTGTTCCAAAGTCTCGACCAATCAAATTGCGTATCGCTCTGCTCACCCTGAGCAGAAAATGCTCATTATCGAACTTAGTCAAGGTATTACTGTAATGAAACTATACACCAAGTTTCATCACTCTCACTTAATAAGAACTAAAGTTATCGTGTCCAAAGCATCAACCAATCAAATTGCTTATCTCTGCTTACCCTAAGCGGAAAATGCTCATCTTCAAATCTCCATCAAGGCATTGACCTAATAAGCATTATATACACCAAGTTTGAACATTTTAACTCAATTAGAAGGAGAGTTATTGTGTTCCAAAGTCTCGACCAATCAAATTGCTCTGCTTACCCTGAGCAGAAAATGCTCATTATCGAACTTAGTCAAGGTATTACTGTAATGAAACTATACACCAAGTTTCATCATTCTCACTTAATTAGAACTAAAGTTATCGTGTCCCAAAGCATCAACCAATCAAATTGCTTATCTCTGCTTACCCTAAGCGGAAAATGCTCATCTTCGAACTCCATCAAGGCATTGACCTAATAAACACATACGACATACACCAAGTTTGAACATTCTAGCTCAATTAGGAAGAGAGTTATTGTGTCCCAAATAGTGTGACGGACAGACGGACAGACAGACAGACAGACAGACGGACGGACGAACCCATTTTAATAGTCCCCCAACTTTCTTCGAAAGGCGGGGGACAATTAGTATAGGAAACATTTAACATCATGGATTTAGCTGTTACAGTTATCAAAATTCATTGAAAATCAAAATACTTGTTCGTTTCAACACCTTAAACTCTGTGTATCAATCTGAAGTCAATCGGATGATAAGTTTGGCATCTACAGCGCTACAAAGTTTTTTGAAGTGATCAAGGGAGATAACTCTGGAAGTAATTATTTGAAATCGATGAAAATCAGTAGGCTTCTTAGTCTCAGGACCTTAAACAGTGTGTGTAAATTTAAAGTCATTCGGTTATTAACTTTGGCCTCTAGAGCATCCACAGGATTTTTTGATGTGATCAAGGGCCATAACTCTGGCACTAATTATCGGAAATTGATGTAAATCAATAGGCTTCTTCGTCTTATGACCTTAAACACTGTGTATAAATTTAAAGTCAATCGGATATTAACTTTGGCTTTTAGAGCGTCCACAGGATTTTTTGAAGTGATCAAGGGAGATAATTCTGGCACTAATTATCGGAAATCGCTGAAAATCAATAGGCTTCTTCGTCTTATGACCTTAAACACTGTGTATAAATTTAAAGTCAACCGGATATTAACTTTGGCTTTTAGAGCGTCCACAAGATTTTTTGAAGTGATCAAGGGCTATAACTTTGGCACTAATTATCGGAAATCACTGAAAATCAATAGGCTTCTTCGTCTTATGACCTTAAACACTATGTATAAATTTAAAGCCAATCGGATATTAACTTTGGCCTCTAGAGCGTCCACAAGATTTTTTGAAGTTGTCAAGGGCCATAACTCTGGTAGTTATTATCGGAAATCGCTGAAAAACAATAGGCTTCTTCGTCTCATGACCTAAAACACTGTGTATAAATTTAAAGTCAATCGGATATTAACTTTAGCCTCTAGAGCGTCCACAAGCAATTGTGGACGCTGGACCGACGGACAGACCGACGGACGGACGGGGGCGACGACAATATACGACCACAACCATGATATACCATATTTTTACACTATGGTCCGATTTTCTCGAAATTTGAACTCAACCTTCCGTAGGGTGTAACGGTGATAGAGTCAAACGTTTTTTTAAATCGGATAATAATTGTGACCTCCAGAGGGACCATAGGCAATTTTTCCGACAATCAGGGGCCATAATTCAGGAAGTTACAATCCGATATGCGCAAATAACGAAAGGGACCAAGATCTTTGGGTTATAACCATGCATTTCATGTTTCATCAAAATCGAATTAAAATTGTGACCTATACAGGGTCCACAACCATGATATACCATTTTTTAACAGTATTTGCATACAAATGGTGACCATTTTTTCTGTCAATTTTGGTCTGATTTTCCCGAAATTTTAACTCAAACCTTTCTAAAGGTGTAACGGTGATATAATCAAATGTTTTTTAAAATCGGAAAATAATTGTGACCTCCAGAGGGACCACAAGCTAAAACAAGCAATACCAAAAGTGATTTTTCCTACAATCAAATGCCATAATTCATTAAGTTACAATTTGATATGTGCAAATATCGAAAAGAATAAAGATCCTTAAAACTGTGACCTCTGCAGGGTCCACAACTTTGATATACCATATTTTTACAGTGTTCGCGTACAAACGGCGGCCATTTTTTCAGGCAATTACGGTCCGATTTTCTCGAAATTCGAACTCAAACCTTCCGTAGGGTGTAACGGTGATAGAGTCAAACGTTTTTTTAAATCGGATAATAATTGTGACCTCCAGAGGGACCATAGGCAATTTTTCGGACAATCAGGGGCCATAATTCAGGAAGTTACAATCCGATATGCGCAAATAACGAAAGGAACCAAGATCTTTGGGTTATAACCATGCATTTCATGTTTCATCAAAATCGAATTAAAATTGTGACCTATACAGGGTCCACAACCATGATATACCATTTTTTAACAGTATTTGCATACAAATGGTGACCATTTTTTCTGTCAATTCTGGTCTGATTTTCCCGAAATTTGAACTCAAACCTTTCTAAAGGTGTAACGGTGATATAATCAAATGGTTTTTTAAATCGGAAAATAATTGTGACCTCCAGAGGGACCACAAGCTAAAACAAGCAATACCAAAAGTGATTTTTCCTACAATCAAATGCCATAATTCATTAAGTTACAATTTGATATGCGCAAATATCGAAAAGAATAAAGATCCTTAAAACTGTGACCTCTACAGGGTCCACAACTTTGATATACCATATTTTTACAGTGTTCGCGTACAAACGGCGGCCATTACGGTGTAACGGTAATATAATCAAACGTTTTTTTCAATCGGAAAATAATTGTGACCTCCAGAGGAACCAAAAGCTAAAAAAAGGCGATTTTGCGTATAATCAGGGGCCATAATTCAGGAAGTTACGTTCCGATAGGCGCAAATATCGAAAGGAACCAAGATCTTTGGGTTATAACCATGCATGTCAAGTTTCATCAAAATCGGTTCAAAATTGTGACCTATATAGGGTCCACAACCTTGATATAACATATTTTCACACCAATCGCGTACAAACGGGGGCCATTTTGTCTGTCCATTTGGATCCGATTTTCACAAAATTTGAACTCAACCTTCATTACCATGTAACGGTGATATAATCAAACGTTTTTTTAAATCGGATAATAATTTCGTCAAAATCAGATAAGAATTGTGACCTGTAGAGAGTCCACAAACAAATTGTGGACGGGCTTACTGACGTCCGGACGGACAGGGGCGACGACAATATACGTCCACATGAAAATGTGGGCGTATAAAAATCGCCTATGGTCCCTCTGGAGGTCACAATTATTATCCGATTTAAAAAAACGTTTGACTCTATCACCGTTACACCCGAAGGTTGAGTTCGAATTTCGAGAAAATCGGACCATAGTGTAAAAATATGGTATTTGATGGTTGTGGACTCTCGATAGGTCACATTTCTAGGTTGTGTACCGTCACACCATAATCCATTGTTGGCTTCGAATTTCATGAATATCAGACTGGAACTGACCAACAAAATGGCTGCTCCCAATACAGTATGAAATACAGGACTTAATGATGTAGGAAAAATCACTTTCGGTATTGCCTGTTCTCTATCCATCTCTCGAAAATGTGGGCGTAGGCCTATCCTGCCTGGCAGTGCCAGCCTATCTTTTAAGCTCAGAGAGAACTTATTTTTTTTCCTTGGGATATTTAATTGTGTAGTTCCTCGCTCAAAGACAGTTCTGAAAAGAACTATTAATTGTGCATTTTATTTTATTCAACCGGAGGTGATCTCAAACACACATAGGCAAGTTTTAAAAAAAAATTATTATGTAGTTAGGCCTAGTTCACAATCGAAGAAATCCGTTTATAATTTACCACGGCTCAGACAGCAGTATTAGTAATAAAATCTATCCTCTCCTGTCCATCACGCTGGAATTAGCCACCGATGAGATTGAATTGAATTTTATTACTTATGAGAAAATGACATTTGTGTCATGTTGCCTTATTAATATTTTAAGTACTTCATAAAATATCTTACCATCATTTGGGAATATTTTTTTCTACAACTTACTGACGATGACGACAGTGACACTTGACATGACAATACAGTAAATTGTGAGTAGGCTCGTGTAGAACTAGGCCAGAGCATAAGTAGATCTACAGAACTGGGTGTTTTTGAAACATACGATAGGTCAAATAACTCACCATTCTCTACTTAACAGAGTTACGTTTTTGTTGCTAACAAAATACTTGGTGTGAATATAATTTCCACAAATTATTCTTGAATTTCCACTTCTAAAATTGCGCGAAGAATTTTCATTGGATTAAATGATCACGTGACACCATCAGTCAATGAAAACGCCCATTCGCGATAATACAGCCCTCTTTAGGAATCCATAACCACACGGACCAAAGACCACTCGGCCGAAGACCAGTCGGACCAACTGATAGACCACTCGTCCCAAACATAAAGACTACTCGGACCAATAATAAAGTGTTGTTTTAAATAGAGAGAGAGAAATGGGGTTTAACGTCCACTCGACACAACTAGGTCATTTCGGGACTAACATATGTTTTTTAATTTTATTTCAATAATTCGCTTGCGCGTAGGGGTCTTTAGCAGTTGGGGGAAACCGGAGGAAACCCACACCAGGGCTCGAAACCACAGCCACAAGCCAGAGGTGACCGGCCAGCTAGAGGTCGAAGCGCGGCACTCTAGACCACTAGGCCATCCCAATCCCCCGTGTTGTTTTAAGGAATTGATAAGTGAGTTTATTTTAATATCACTAAATAGAACCAACAACTTAAGGGTGTTTATTGTTTTTGTTCTAATATTACTACTTTAGCCATTAATAAAGTGTTGTTTTAATAATTTGAAAATTAATAAAGATAGGTTGCCAGGCAACGAAAGATACGCCCACAACAGCTAAATCCTCCAGGCAGTCGACAAGAGTTGTCGCATATTTTTATTTTTTTCTGTAACGAAACATTTATAATGGGTACAGGCTGTTTCGTAACCTGGCTGTTTCGTACTTTGTTCTTTCGTACCTCGTTTCGTACCTCAGATTGATTCGTACCCTTTCCCACGTGTTGTTGAAATAAAGTTGAAACATGATTCGTACCTTTTTCTACGTGTTGTTGAAATAAAGTTTGAACATGATTCGTACCTCAGATTGATTCATATCTTTCCCTACGTGTTGTTGAAATAATGTTGAAACACGACGACTTAATAATATCCAACCACTACAAAAAATTTATAAAAATGGTTGCAACGCGAACTTTATAAAACAAAGATGGCTGCTTGTTGCGCGAATTTTATAAAAATTGCTGCTGAACAAGAATTAGAACCCCAACTAGCTTTGTACTTTTTTAAATATGTTGAAAGAAATTTAAAAATATAAGTTGACAAAAAAAAACAACAAACACTGCGATCTGCCTTTGTTGTTTATAATCTGGTGTTGATTACTGAACTCATTAAGCGAGTGAGTATTGATTCTTATTCTTGACGATAATTGATTGGCGATTGTTAAAACGGTTAAAAAGAGACTGAAAAATATTTAATCTGGTGTTGATTATTGAGTCCATTCAGCTGGGTGACTTGTGATTATTGACTTTGAGTTGTGATTTTTGTCAATATTGACCGGCGATTGTTAATTTCAAAGGATCAGGCGGCGCAAGCAGTTATTGCCAATCCCCCATTTTACCTGCTCTGTAGATTGCTGCATAAAGAAGCATCGATATTGCCGTTACAGATAAAGCTTGTGTCAGAGGGGAAGTTAAAAAGATATCAACGTATTCACACTCTGACCAGGATCGTATTTTTAGTCTGTGGGGGGAATACGCACAGAACCAGATATCAGCCAGCTCCCTGTTAAGAAGATGCACGTTTTTTTACGGCCCAACTGTCGCTCCTGTTGCACAATAGAATAAAAGCACAACACAAAAGAAAATAATTTAAAAAAAAACAAACTTTAACTTAGCACGATAGTGTCGATAGAATATAAGAAATTCCACCAATGGCGGTCCCAAGCCCGGGTGCAAAAGGAGGAGGGTTAAGCTTAAGTGTATTGTAAAAGTTTAAAGTGGGAATTTCATATTTTCCAAGAAAGTCAAAACAAATTTATTTCTATGTCTTTTGCTCAATAAGTTGTCAACTCACTATTATACAATCATAGACATTATTTTCCACACTGAAACATCTTTCACATCGAAAATAATAACACAATTACCTCCTTGTTTTCCCATTCCCCCATGCAATAGCTATCTTCAAACGTTTGAATTTAATGTAGAAAGTGATATTTTTGTCAATTTCTCAACTGGCAATAGTGAATTATAGGATTATTCTTTAACAAGGTTGGACTGTTTATAGATACAATCTATTTTAAGGCTTTATTTTCATATATTTTAAAAATATAACTTAAAAATATGAAATTGTCGCTTTAAATTAATGAAGGTACGAAACAGCTCATGTGAGGAAGCTTAAGTTTAAGTACGTGTAAAACTTAAAATTTCCGAAGGTACGAAACAGCTCGCGTGAGGTACGAATGAACTAAGTACGAAACAGCCAGGTTACGAAATGAATGTATATAATCAGTTATGTTCGGCGAAATAAGCCATCAGTCCCAATCGAATGCAAATTTCTAGCGTCTCGTTATTCCAGTCTACATACGCCGTTTGATTTGGCGCAATGTGCCTAGCCTCGTCCCTCGAGTCGCTTGATACAACTGGGGCTGAAAAAGATTATGGTACACGATTCGGGTACCAATGGCAAAATGTTTATTTTGTCTTAAATATTGGATATCGGAAGCCCACCCTTTTTCCGACAAGATCACAGCATCGATGTTGATCTAAATTGACAAATAATTCATGTTTTCAGTGTTGAAAATTTTGGATGATATTGAGTTAGAGACTTAGCTACTTTAAATGGCAAAATTGGCTCGGCGGCCCGCGAAGATCACATAAAATATAGTATGTTAAGAAAGCTCTCAGGGTCATTACTTAATTTACTTCTAGAATTATTCAATAAATCATGGTCAGAAGGAATAATTCCTACAAGCTGGAAAACAGCAATGATAATCCCTTTGATTAAACCATTAAAAGATAAAATGAAACCGGCTCTTACAAATCGATAAGTTTGAAATCTACGTTTTGTAAAACGCTTGAGACTATGGTAAATAATATGCTCAAAATATTACTGTGAAAATAATGGATTAATTAGTCAAAACTAAAGTGGATACAGACAGCAGCGCGCCACCACTGATCATATTTTAAGGTTACAGCATGACTTCACTATCTAAAAAGAACAATTATCTATGTTCAGTATTCGTCGACCTTACCAAGGCATTTGACCTAGTTTGGGTGGGTGGCCTACTATAAAAAAAAGTACATGGACCAGGGGTAACAGGACGATAGGCAAATTCAAGTTAATGTAGATCTCTCAATAAGCAACATATGCGATCTCTAAAATGGCACACGCCAGGGTTCTGTTATAAGCCCCACACTTTTCAGTATCATGATTAATGACCCCCAGTCTAATAACTACATTAATAAAAAAAAACTTATTGACGTTCAGTCCGGCTTGCAGCGAATAACTACGGCACGGTTAGGGCGAGAATGTAAGAAGCCCTAGACAAATTGTCGAACTGGTCTAATGACTGGGGATTTCGTATATCTGAAAGTACAACAGGAGGTAGGCCTATGCTCTTCTTTAGGGATCACAGGGAAGTGCCATCTATGAAACTGGAATTGAGCAATAGCCGAATTGAATTAAGAGACCCGGCACAGCTTCTTGGGTGACTTTTGATCGGAAAATGACTTTCATATCACATATTGTTAAACGAGGACAGCACGGTCTGAACGTAATGAGATGCTGGACGGGTACATCATGGGGAGCAACCGGCAATACTATATACCGGAAAACACCAATGTTGTTTTCCGGTGTTTTCCGGTTGTTTTCGGGTGGTTTTTGGTGTTTTCCGGAATATAGTATAGCCCTACAAAAACACCGAGGAAAAAATTCAAAAGAAATGTTAAATCAGAGATTCAACCGTTCGGTCATAGAGCAAATGGTGTATTAAAAGACCTAAGATTAGATCACTAGCAGATTACTGACAAGGTATTTTCGTATCAAGCCCCATGGACTGTATTAAACCCACAGTATGACAAAAGTCTAAGTAATGTCGCTAATAAGAAAGAAAATCCACAACACGCTCACATGCTATTTAAAGAATTCTTGAGTGAAAAATGGTCATCTCATGTGAAAATATACACGAGCGGGTCATGCGACCCAGAAACAACCAAAACTGCATTTGGTATAGTTATTCCTGAATTTAATGTTAATACATCAAAAGGGCTACTAGATGGATACCACAGAATTAAAGGCAATATACACAGCTTCTCTTCAGTGGCTTATGTCACCCACTATTCAAAGAGCAGTCATTGTGTCAGATTCCCTTAGCATCATAAAGTCAATAATACATGATAACACAACATCTAGAGCAGAAATTGTACAGAATATTCGAGCGAGTGTTTTCCCCCCAAAAGAAAACAAACCGTAGGCATAGTAGGCAATGAGTCTGCAGACAATCTGACACCCAAAGACGCAGTCTCTGAGAGGCCGAAGACTTAAAATATAGCCTTCATGAATTTAACAGCATTGTTAAAACTAAGATTAAATCAAAATAGAAAACTGAGTTGGCCAGAGCAAATACTTTTAGATTCAAATTAAATAACGATCTGTAGCTTTATCACAAGACTGAGAACTAAAGATTAAATTACCGACCATAAATTTAATCCATCGACCGTTAATCATGTCATCATTGCGTGTAATAAATTGGAAGGGAAACGACTCCCTGTACGGAGTTTAATGGAAAAATGCCGGACTATTATAAATAATAACAGTGCATATCAATCAATTTAATTTTATGTCTGAATATCAAATGGCACGTATTTTTTGTATAAATGGTATAATTGTTTTGTTCTGTGTTGCTGCTGGCTCTTCTTTCTCTTTTCTGGTAACGTTTATATCTGGGGAGAGTCATGCGAAAGGAAAACCCTTATGGAATGCCTTTAACTTTTAATCGATATCATTCCCGGTGGAAGTGGACGTTGTTATACTCCAGAAACGAACGAACGACGCTGTGAACCGTATTATAGGACTTTTAACTAACTTTTAACCATATGGAACTTACTGGAGGAACAGTTTTCGATATGTAAATAATCAACAGGTCAAGCTATGTGGTTTCTTTTTCCCCGCGTTTTTCTTTTGGCTATCCGCACTGATGGCGCCAAACATCTGTCAGCTGGACCTACTGTTTTAACATGTTTTTATTATGACTAATGGAGAAAATGACCCACCTTCTCTTCTCACGACAGCGATTTTACAAGTGTGATTTAAATTGACTTTTTAATATGCAAGTACTTTTTATTTTGCGTGCCAAACATACACGTATGTTTTTACCAATTTCCAACCCATTAAGTGTAAACTATTTAATTAAAATCAACCTGTTCATAATATCATATCTAATGTAATGGACGTTAAATCTTTAATAAACAATAACAACTTCGTTAATATATTGTGTTATATTAACGCACCAAGGACGGATAAATTGAAAACATGTATCCCCCATAGATTAACCCAGGGGTTAGTGGAGTAGAACGGAATGAAACCACTGGGGATACCGTGGATGTGGAAAAAGTAAAATTGGGTTATCAGATAAGAACGGTATACCCGTATATGTAGAAACTGTAAAACGCCTGAACATACCGAGTCTCATTGCACGAGTCAATAAGACAAATAAGATTGATATTATTTCGGCACATTTATTAATTACTTTTAACACTAATCGTTGATTTGTTTTCCGTACACGAAATGGAACTAAACAACTCTAAATGTAAGAATTCCGTTTTAGAATCAATTCCGTATAAGAATCGATTTAGAAACCAAAATGCGAATCGTAACACATTGCGGTCTAAACTGGGTAATGAATTATAAAATATATCATCAATCAATTGAACATGTTGTAAGCTGGACACTGCATGCTTTCTTACATCATTGGATAAAATCATTCACTTCTTTGTATTGGGATTAAATAATAAATAAATAGCATATTGATTATATTTTATTTCTAAAATGAATAAGTCAAGCCTTATAATATGATTTAATTGGTCCGATTGGTCCTTTGGGTTGGACCGAGTAGCAAAGATAAAAAAAATGGTCCAAGAGCTCTTACAATATAAATTACTTGGTCCAAGTGGTCTTTTGGTTTGACTATATTATGACAATCGTTCATTAACAAAATGGAAAATACCTCGTTTTTTCGTGCTGGTGGTTTTACAAGACTTCATTATAAAATGACATAAATATAATTAGGCCCAGAGAAAACCCCCGAGGTTGGAAAGTAGACCCTACTCCTTGCGGGGAATCGAAACCACGCCAGTTGACTCATTAACTGACCTTATGATACAACGCGCCCGCAAACCATTCGTCCCCCGCCCTCTAATATATATAGCTTATTACACACGGCTTACTACATAGCATATGACTGTGGCTTACTACATGGTATGACTGTGTGGATCACAGTAGTTAAGTGAGCAAGGCACTGGCTCGCTAGCCGGGAGGTCGGGTGTTCGACCCCTGCATTGCATTGGTCGAGAATGTTCATCCAGATTAACCAGCGTGACGCAGGACGGAGGGCCTGACAAGGAAAGCTATCTAGTCGTTCGGATGGTACGTAAAGCCAAGGTCCCATGTACACATTGGCGTGCTCGTAAAAGATAATAGTAGGCAAAATATCCCTCATTGCAGACTGTGTGGCGTATGCCCGTCTTCGTTGGCCCAGTTAGGAGCAGAATAGTATGACGTTAAATCCTATTGTCATACATATATATATATATATATATATATATTATATTTGAGTTAAGTGAGAATTTTCTATAGACATTAAAACGGACAACCTCATCTTTTTACATGACACACCAACAAAATTAGGCCGAAAATAATACTTAAAGATACATTATGGGAGATTAGATAACAAGTTGGCAGTTCTCACTGCACTAGTTAAAAACTAGCTAATGTAAAGGCAATTTGCTGAAAATTTCAGTCAAATTGATGGACTATTAACTTAGAACTAAGCGATTGAAAGTTACGGTCATTATTACCAAAGTGGTTAAGACAAAACCAGTAGTCTCGGTTATCCATTTTTATTGGTAAATCACAAAGGAAAATATTTCAGCGAATCGAACTACAATACAACAAAAATCTCATGCTAGCCTCGACATCGAGAGTTGATTATGGTCTGAATAAGTTAATTAATGTCTAATTGATAGTTTTTATAACATTTCAGGCCTAAAGAAAGACCTACAATAGGCAGATTTTTCTCTTGCATAATGCATGTTTAAGCTGGAAAGAGAGAAATGGTGTTTAACGTCCACAAACTAGTTCATTTTGGGACTGACATATGGTTCATTTTCTTATTTCAACACTAGGTTGGATAGGCGACCCTATTCTAGGCCTACAACCAGGGAATCAAAAAACGTCACTGACAGACCTTATGATACAGCGCGCACGTGCTAATCACTCAGCCTTCCAAGTTAAGAGTTTGATAAAGAGTTGGTCAACCTTGCTATAATAATTCAAAACCAGATGATAAAAAAATAAAATATTGAAAATTTCAGCCAAATTATCACTGTTTATTGTCTTGACAAGATGTGTGCATAGTGGTAACTAGCACACTGGTATATTCGCGACTTAGCCTCGCTTTCCTATTATTAAATTAGATTTTTTTTTAAATGGCGAACCGTTCTAATCTAGTTAAAATCGAAAGTATCCGATGCCATCGAGAGTTGATTATATTAATAAATGTGTAATTAATAGTTTAAATAATATTTCAGGCCTAAAGAAAGACCTGCAATGTGCAGATTTACTTAAAAATCTTCATGATCGCTCAATTCATTTGTGATGTTGAATTTGAGATTTAAAAATCCAAAATGGCGGCAATATTTCCACAAATTTCATACGTGTTGAATTTCTTTTTAGTGTTTAACGACCTGTCTATTCTTGTCTGTAAGACATATTTTATGTATACTTATTTACATAGACCTCGCCAAAGACCTAAAGAAACCGGGGAGATATTGTATATAAGAACAGCTGGATTTACCAGTGGACTATAACCTTTCAAAAAGATATAATGTTCAAGTTTTGGCATATGTGATGGCAGAACACTGGATATTTTGGAAGGTATATACTATCACTACCAAACATACAAAAAAGAATATCCATTCTCTTTATATTTTTCATTTTTCCTTGTCTGGCGCGTTTTGGACGAGATTTTGGAATCTTGTGCAGTTAGTATATTCTTTTTCATATGTTTGGTTGTGATAATATATACCTTCCAAAATATCCAGTGTTCTGCGAGCAAATATGCTAAAACTGGAGCTGCATCAGTGTTAGAACGCCCACTTTGACCAGCCGTAGTTGGTCTCATTAGATACATCATATGAGTTATGATATCTTTTCTGAAAGGTAAGAGTCCACTGGCAAATCCAGCTCTTTCTATACACAATTTCTCCATCACAGTTTTCGTGACACAGGATAAGTTTCTTTAAGTTTTGCCGAGGTCAGTACGGTATTACTTTAGCTTGCAAGCACACACAATAAGCACAAATATGTGAGAATATAGATAAACATAGGTGAGTGTATGGACTCATATTGGTGAATATGCAGGTAAGTATACATAAAATGTTTTATTGACAAGAAAATGTAACGGTAAATGGCGGACAGGTCTTTAAACACTGAGAAAATATCAACGTGTATAAAATTTGTGGAAATATTACCACCATCTTGGATTTTCGCCATTTAGACAAAAACATTAGTGACACAGAAAACTTTGGAACAAAAACCTGGTGGAAACTTATTAAATCATATACTAAAACACATACTGCTTCTGCAAACGAACCACCACCATTTACAGTTAACGGCAACACTTTGTTTACTCAATCCGAAAATGCAAATTCCTTAAACTCATTCTTTATCAAACAATCACAAGCCGATATGGGGCTTATGATAATCAAATGCAATTACAAGACCTTCAATTATATTGAAACAGTGAAACGAAATGGTAAAGAAGATAGTAACCAGCGGTTGTCATATGTAAGATACGTCCACATTTTACCAAAGAAAAATGCAATTTTGAGTATAATGAGGGGGACTAATCCAGAAGTTACGGTAACCACTAGTATGGGGCAGTTTCGGTCCTATTTTCACGAAATTCCAACTCAACCATCAGTAGTAACAAACTCCCAATCGAGACAATAATTCGCAAAATGTGGTCTATTTGGAGCCAGACTAGTGATTATTTCCTCGTTCACAGACATTATTTCGATATTAAGTCGACCATTAAACATGATTTATTTGCCCCGGTCACCGAGTCGTTTCCCATTCCCCCATCCATCACTCTCCCATTTCTGTGCATGTGTGAGGGCTTGCTTTTGTCTCGGGATTTACCACTGAACGCCTATAACCGGGCGTTAACATTTGGCAGTTAGATCTAGGGATTACGGAAGTTGAACGTCGGCCTAATAATTTTCAATTGGGATCCCCGAAATCTGCCGAAAGTCACTTGTTTGGGCACAATAAGGCGATTTCATTGCGAGCGTGAGGCGGAATCGCATGTTCTGATTACGGTGTCCATCGGTGCGCTGTGCTTCCACAGCCCCGCAGGCAAAATATAACTCTGAAAACATTGGTCTAAAGCCTGAATGTTGTCTCCTTTAGACCACAAATCGCACTGCTTGACTGAAATACCCCATTTCCTTCATCCAACTCGTATTTTATGGTGAGTTTTCGCCTTATACCGCTACGGCATGTCGTTGCGGTGGCCAAAACAAGGTGTGGGAAGCCTCGACAAGCCCTTCAGAAATATTATTACTCGAATCAACATCTTTTTGACTGCCATATCCATGTATGAAATACCTTCTACTATACTATACTTATACTATATAGTCAAGAAGTGGTAAAAAGTTTTATTTTAATCTCTTCAAGTGCCTGTGTAAAATGGGTATTTCTGTTCAGCAGTTCGATAATATGTGGTCTAAGGGGAGACAATATTCAGGAGTTAGACCACTGTTTTCAGAGTTACATTAGTAACGTGCAATTTCTTCAAGTTGGGACGCCGCCCTCGGGATTCTGCGTGCGGGACTGTTCTAGCACGGCTCGCCGAAGGACACCGTAATCGTAGCATGTGTTTCCACACCACGTTAGCCACGGTAGCGGCTTACCGCACCGCTAAAAGACAAACTATTTGAGAGCGAATTTATTTTATATATTTTAACTTTTGTTATTTCTATTTTTTTGTATTTTATATGGTAAAGCGATTCTGAACATCGTTGGGAAAGAAGCGACATAGAAATGTATGTATAAATGTGTATTTTTCTCATAATTACAGACATCCAACCAAGGCACCGTTCTGGAGCAAACATTGTTGAAGATCACATTAAACGGAACATACCGTGCAAAGGAGGAAGCTGACCTTTTCGACCAGGCCAAGTTCGCTGCCGCTTATAGATGACAGCCAAAGAGAACTTTATTCCAGTAATAATATGCCTTAAGGGATTTGGTGCGAATGGTCAGATACTCTAATATATCCAAGGCTCCCAACAACATGGCCACAACACTGCCATGCCGTAACGATAAAAAGCGAAAACTGAACTTTTGGGACAGCGCAAGTAGCTGGTTTAAGAATTTGTATTGCCAGCAAACCTTGGCTCCGGCGAGCCGTCACAGCCCCACCCGCAAAAGAAAGGCGTGGTCAAAGCTGTGGTCAACGTGCTGTTGAATATTATCTTCCAATTACGCTGACATTCGGCTAAAGCAAACTGCGCCGGTGTAGGGTGGAAGACCGAAAGCAGCCGTGCTTCGTCACACTGCCTTGCCGCACCGGGGCTTCACGTGGGCAGATAGATCTAGGGGTGTCATCCGTCTTGCCGCGCTCGCGCAGCCTCGCACGCAAAATCCCGAGAGAAATTGTACATTACTAATGTAAGTCTGAAAATAGTGGTCTAAATCCTGAACATTGTCTCCCCTTAGACCACAAATCTCACTGCTACACTGAAATACCCTATTTCCTTCATCCAACTCGTATTTTATGGTGAGTTTTCGCCTTATACCGGTACGGCATGTCGTTGTTGTGGCCATAACAAGGTGTGGGAAGCCTCGACAAACCCTTCAGAAATATTATTACTCGAATCAACATCTTTCAAAAAAAGTAGGGGATATTTGATTTTTAAGTGTTATTAAAGTCACCTAATGAAACTGACGAAGAAACAAATGACAAAATGAAATGAAGTTCACATTCATCGATTTATTCCAAATGATCGTTAGACTAAGTAAGGCACAGACTGACCATTATAAGGGTAAAATGATACCCGGGGTCAAACAGCAAAGTTACCACAGCATCACAACAAAGTCAGTAACGGGTAAATCCTCCTCTGTTTGCCAAACAAGCATTGATCCGACGTGGCATACTCCTAATGAGACGTCTAAGGTCATTTTGGTCCAGATTTTCCCATTCCTGTTGCAACGCAGCAGCAAGTTCATGGACATTGGCAGGACGTTGTTGACGTTGACGTAACCTCTGTCCAAGCATGTCCCAGACATGCTCGATGGAGGAGAGGTCGGGACTCAGTGCTGGCCAAGGTAATGTGGTGATGTTCTGTTGTTGGAGGTAACCTGTAACGATCCTGGCCCTGTGACATCTTGCGTTGTCATCCTGGAAGATGAAACGGCGGCCATGACGTCGTGCGAACGGCACAACATGGACTGCCAAGATGTTGTCCCGGTAGTACTGGCCTGTAACACGCCAACAACATATAAAGCCGTTCTTCCAGCAACAGTGATGCCTCCCCACACCATAACAGAACCACCCCCAAATCGATCATGTCTGATGACGTTAACGTCTTGGAAGCGCTCGTTTCGACGACGCCACACCGTCCTACGTCTGTCCAAAAAATCAACAGTGAACCTTGACTCATCTGAAAACATCACATTGCTCCAGCGTCGATTATCCCAGTGTTGACGATCCCTACACCAACGACGTCTTGCCTGAATGTGATGATCTCTCAAACAAGGGATCACGCGAGGACGTCGGGCGCGAAGGTGACCCCTATGCAGTCGATTCCGAATCGTCTGGCCACTCACTCTCACACCAGTGTCTGTTTGAAGACGAGCGCTGATCTGATTTGCTGTGATGACACGATTTCTCAAGGCCAAGGTACGGATAAATCGATCCTGGGCTTGAGTTGTCGCCCTTGGTCGACCTGAGCGTGGTATGTCCTGTACAGATTGTGTATCACAGTATCTGGACCATAGCCTGCTTATGACAGACTGAGAAACATTCATCGTCCGCGCCACAACCGCCTGTGTTGTGCCGATCTGTAGCATGCCAAGGGCACGTAACCTTTCATTTTGGGTAAGCCGACGCATATCAAAATTTGTTTTCTGGTCACTAAAACAATTAAACTGATGTTTCCACCCTGGAATTCAATGCCACAATGACTGTAACATTCAAAGTCAGAGTCGTGCAAATCTTGGGTTGTACCCCCATGATGATCCCAAGCATCACCTGCATTCCATGCGGTAGCTATTGGTGCGTTTGGGCGTCACATGTAACTGGAAATGTTTCTTCTGTTAGGTTCTATAGTGACTTTTTTCGTAGTCATTTGCATATTTTAGTATTATGCCCCCAAAATCAAATATCCCCTACTTTTTTTGAATAGTATATAACGGGCAGCCATTTTGGGCCGTCCGAAAAGGTCAGTTTTCACTTTTAGTGGTACGGTGTGACGCTACCGTGGACAAACGTGGTGTAGAATCGCATGCCCCGGTTATTATTATTATTATTATTCATCTTCTATAGCGCTTCATTATATCCGGTGATATTTCTAAGCGCTTAACAAATGTCACATCACAGATGGTAATAATATTTAAACAAGTGTGTTTTTAACTCCGATTTGAATTTAACAAAAGTTGAGCTTTCTCTAATTGATCTTGGTAGCTTATTCCACATATGGGCACCATTTATAGAGAAAGATAATTTTCCTCTGAGTCTCTTGTAAACAGGTACAGATAATAAAGTAGTATCTGTGGACGAACGAAGATTCGGTCTTTCCTGTTTGTAGAATGTGAATAATTGTTTCATTTAGGAGGGAGCAGTATCCGAAAACAAAGCTTTATAGACATTTGATAGCACTTTAAAATCGATTCGGGCTTTCACAGGCAGCCAATGGAGATTTTTAAGAGTTTCTGATACATGATCTCAAGAAGATGACTTGGCAACTAGTCGAGCACAGTTATTTTGTACAACTTGAAGGCGGTTGAGGGAGAAATCTGGAACGCCAGCACGGAGTCCATTTCCATAGTCCAAGATTTCGTGTTCTACATGATGGTGAGATTTCAGTATCGCCGATGTTTAGCTTTGGTGAAAAGTTGAAACTGTTCAGTTTTGATGTTGGTAGTATCATCAGGAATTCTGTCTTCTCACCGTTCAGCTTTAATTTGTTTTGATTCATCCATGTCCGAATATCACTGATACAGTATTCTAGCTTCTAGGTTATGGTGATCTTCGACTTGCCGTGCTCCCACAGAGCCCCGTGCGCATAGGTCGAGGCGCGGGTAACATTGGTCAGTGTGTGCCCCACGACGGTGCCTTGCCTGGATGTCCGTGGGCCATCCGAATAGGTTAGTTTTCACCTTTAGCGGTACGACATGCCGCTGCCGTCTCCGAAACAAGGTGTGGGGAGCCTCAAGCCAAAGTGACTAATTCAAAGTATACTGAGCGCCATGGAAAACGTATCACTTAGATTTTCGTATCACAAGATGGTCCTGTAAACATATCTTATTTATTTTGTTTCTTATTGTGAACAATATTCAAATGGGAACACATCAATAACAACACATTTGTACACTTATGGGTGTTTAATCTGTAATCAACGGTACAAAGTCAGAGGGGTCAAAACCAAAAGTAGCGCGTGTGTCCTCTACGGGCTCTTACGAACGCTGTGCAGCGACGTCGCATGGAATTAACCAATGTTTGAAAGAAGGCAATGTTTGGGGCAAACTGTTTCATTCTTGGACAAGGGCAGCTTCTAAAGGAGCAATGGTGTGCATCTGTGGTCTCCGATACAGACGGCGTCGAATCTCATCCCAGACATGTTCTATCGGTGCCATGTCCAGTGACATGACTGGCCAGTCCAAGACATTGATGTTGTTAGCAGCCAGGTAGTCCATAATGACACGGGCGGTATGCGGACGTGCATTATCCTGTTGTAAGTGCTGAAGTTGTGGGTACGCTCGAAACATGGGAGCAACAATTGGTTGCAAGACATCATCGCGGTAGGCTACAGCATTAACGCGACCCCTGCAACTGTGTAGGGGTCCGGTGATGAAACGTGAAGCCTCTCCACACCATTACACTTCCCCCACCCCATCGATCCGTTTTGAAGACGCATCAGTCTGCAAGAAGTTCCCCAAGACGTCTCCACGTCACGTTGACGGCCATCAGCGTGATAAAAATGAAAGCGACTCTCATCACTGAAGAGCACACTTTGTCAGTCTACTCTTCTCCAAGCCTGGTGTCCTTGAGCCCATATCAAACGAAGCGGACGGTGATGATCCCTAAGGATAGCTCCAACATATGGTCGTCGTGCACGGAGTCCTACTTCTCTTAGACGACGTCTTACGGTGTTGGCACTTACTGGTCCATGTCTTTCGACGACTGTTGCACCTGTTCGAGTCGCTGGGCGGAACCTGTCACGCAGATGAGTCACCAGGATATAGCGGCCTTGTGCCTGGGTTGTAACGCGTTTTGGACCAGGACGTTGACGGTCACGTGTTGATCCAGTAACTCGAACACGTTCCACCAACCTTACAATAGTGGACTGATGCCAATTGAAGTGTCTGGCAATAGCATGTGTAGACACGCCAGCCCTGGACATTCCCATGGCTTCATTCCGTTGATTTTCAGTAAGTCTGGGCATCTCTAGCTCGATTCCTTCACACGTTCAACAACAAATTACGACAGATTGACGTTTCACAGTTCATGTACTGCACATTAAGTTGAAACATGCTTTTAAAGGGCTCACACACAATGCTGCACGTGAATATTGGATTTTTCATGTGCATCTCGTGCAATTTTTTTTGTGCACACGGGCCGGTATTCTTTGCGTCTGGAAGCATTGTGTTAAACAATAGTTCATAGTATTGCGTAATATTATACATATAAAACCACCTAGTAATCAAATATTTGGCAAAAAAAGTGATGCGTTTTCCATGGCGCATTATAACAAATATGGCGTCTGAAATACCTTCTACTATACTATACTTATACTATATAGTCAAGCAGTGGTAAAAAGTTTTATTTTAATCCCTTCAAGTGCCTGTGGAAAATGGGTATTTCTGTCCGGCAGTTCGATAATATGTGGTCTAAGGGGAGACAATATTCAGGAGTTAGACCACTGTTTTCAGAGTTACATTAGTAACGTGCAATTTCTTCAAGTTGGGACTTACCGCACCGCTAAAAGACAAACTATTTGAGAGCGAATTTATTTTATATATTTTAACTTTTGTTATTTCTATTTTTTGTATTTTATATGGTAAGGCGATTCTGAACATCGTTGGGGAAGCTGCGACATATAAATGTATGTATAAATGTGTATTTTTCTCATAATTACAGACATCCAACTAAGGCACCGTTCTGGAGCAAACATTGTCGAAGATCACATTAAACGGAAAGGAGGAAGCTGACCTTTTCGACCAGGCCAAGTTCGCTGCCACTTATATATGGCAGCCAAAGAGAAGTTTATTCCAGTAATGATATGCCTTAAGGGATTTGGTGGGAATGGTCAGATACTCTAATATATCCAAGGCTGCCAACAACATGGCCACAACACTGCCATGCCGTAACGATAAAAAGCGAAAACTGAACTTTTGGGACAGCGCAAGTAGCTGTATTGCCAGCAAACCTTGGCTCCGGCGAGCCGTCACAGCCCCGCCCGCAAAAGAAAGGCGTGGTCAAAGCTGTGGTCAACGTGCTGTTGAATATCATCTTCCAATTACGCTGACATTCGGCTAAAGCAAACTGCGCCGGTGTAGGGTGGAAGAACGAAAGCAGCCGTGCTTCGTCACACTCCCTTGCCGCACCGGGGCTTCACGTGCTTTTCCGCTCCGATAAATGCCCTTGTGGGCAGATAGATCTAGGGGTGTCATCCGGCTTGCCGCGCTCGCGCAGCTTCGCACGCAAAATCCCGAGAGAAATTGTACATTACTAATGTTAATCTGAAAACAGTGGTCTAAATCCTGAACATTGTCTCCCCTTAGACCACAAATCTCACTGCTACATTGAAATACCCCGTTTCCTTCACCCAACTTGTATTTTATGGTGAATATTTAATTATTTCGTTAATAATGGCTGATTTTAGACTTTATATTAGTCACTTTGGTTTACCAGCAAACTTGGACCGTCCGTAAAGGTCAGTTTTCGTCTTTTACCGGTACATCATGGCGCTGCTGTGGACATAATATGGTGTGGCGAGCCTAAACAAGTCTGGGAGATATTAGATGATCTGACCTTTGGCATCAAATTCCTTTAGAACTTGTATTACTCGCAGTCCACTTCTTTTTCAGGCGGCGAAATTGGGTAGCGGTACGGTATGGCGCTGTCGTGGACAAAACGTGTTGTAGAATCGCATGCTCCGGTTATGGTGACCTCCAATTAGCCGTGCTCACACATTCCCGCACGCAAAAGCCCTGGGCCAAAAAGTATTTCCTTTCCCCTCTGAGAAATCAAAAGGTAGTGTGAACAGCGTATTATAACTTGTCGGAGCCTTTTATCGGTACATAGTCGAAACGCATGGTGTCTTCTTCGGCATCTGTAAATACGATGAAAAAGGGGAGTGAGGGATATTAAGCTTAAAAGCGCCTCGTTAGCAACGGGGTATGTTTATTCCATTGGTATGCAGGCCATGTCACAAGGGGGTAGCTTCTACATGTCCCGAAGAATATAACTTACAATGTTTTTGCAAAAACTAGTCACCATAACTTAATACCAGAAAGTTTTAATACTGTAGACATATTTATGTGATAACACCAGATGCTGTATTAAAAGAAACGAAGAAACAATACCACACGGGCCATCTACTCTCAGCAATCCTACTGCAAACGCATCTGAAAAAAATAACGGAAGAACAAAGTCCCGTAGGGTTAGACGCTCAGACACTCCCACCCTCCGAAAAGCCTCCAACTGAATTCTGACGAGCAATTAATAATACCATACAGGCGACCTACTCTCGGCAATCCTACTGGAAACGCATCTGAAAAAAATAACGGACAAATTCCGGTATGATTAGACCCTCAATATTATTGTTTATTCATATTTTGTTATGGTTTTCATCTGTTTGATATCATCCATATCCTGGATTGCTTAATTAGCAAGCATATATCATTCGTGTTTATTTCGTCAACTGATATAGGGTCATGTAGTGTTTGTATTTCTTTGAGAATGGTCTCGTCTTGATCACCTCG